>CM035780.1:19808331-22208331 GCA_020466155.1 Pachypeltis micranthus | reverse complement strand
GTCTGAACGAGTGAGAGTAAGTGAGGATTATTCACTTTACTTGGCAGTTTTGTCAACCAGTTAAAAGGGAAGTTGCAGTTTGAAGCTGAACTTTCAGGTCATGATGGGGGTCCTGGTTACTAAAAGTCTCTCACTTCATTCAACAGTGACTTCTTCCGAGGGAATTTCAAATTAAAGTGGTGCTACTAATCAATTGGACATTGAAGGATTTCCAACCTTCTCCCATCAAGATATTTGCAAATCAATACGAAGAGAAGTGCTGGCAACGCCTACGCCTTCCACAATTAAAATCTGAGGCCATTGTGTGTGGATGGTTCTTAATTACGTGTGGCCACTTACAAGTTGGTTATATCGCAATGCTGAACATCCACATGAGCTTTACTAGGTAGACGTAGAAGTTTAGGAAGTCCGTTCCAGTTTGAAACTTCTGAAAGCATTGTCAGGTATGCTAATATATAAAAGAGCACCTCACTACGCGCTCATTAGCTCAGAACATTATTAGAGTTGAAGAGCAGGAAGAGGTTGTTTCCACTGTTCCACAGCCCCCTAGACAATAATGCATAAAGAGCGTCATGACCGACTCAAAATTCCTGAACTTCCTCAAAATTAAAAACTATTAACTGGCACATACATATTTATATCTTACACCTTACCCCCACCACCCACCCCTCTCTTATCACTTTAAAACTACGCTCCTCTACGATAATAGTTTGAGAGAGCTCAACCGACAAACCACCCGCTGAATTCTGCTTTATCGAATACGACCAATTGTTCTAAATTCAAGACTATGGAAGAAATACAACCTCAAGGCAAAAGAGGTATTAACGCGGAGGGGGCCAACAAATGGAGCGAGAGACCGCCAAGGGTTATGACAACGATCTCCCAGAACGATGGCATTACGACACTTATAATAAAGATTGAGCTTTGCTTTACACTCTGTAGAAATTGTACGTATATTTAATTGTTGGATTCCCCTTTTATTAATTATGCAGGAGCAAAGTACAAAAAAGAATTGCCTCTTGACATTTTTGGCAACTGAAGTTTCCCTATACCTAAATACAGTTCTTTCTCGACGTTATATCGAGACCAATGAAATGCATTTGTAAGGATAAGTCGGTGAGGGATACTCTCACTCGTTTCGTTAAGTTCCTCGCGCACACACGACGCGATGAATTTGTAAACACGGTGAAAACAAACTTGGAATAAACGCAATTTTAAATTAGAGCCATAGTGCGAGCTGCGGTACATTGAACACATAACTTGATAAACACGTTTAAAAAATGAGCAAAAGTAACAGGCACAGCAATGGCAGAGTACATTCGACATTACTAAAAACAGGAGGACAGAAGGCAGGAAGCAAACTAGGCATCCAAATGCATTAAATAGTTTAGGTTGGGTTCACGCTTGTGTGGCCTATGGACGATAGAAGTCGTCAAATTGAATCAAAGGAGGTGCCGAACGAGAGTAACTAGAAAAGACAGCAGATTTTCTGCTGAGGCTCCTTTACAAAATAACTCTAAGAACTTGGAAGAGATGTGACCACTATACGACAAAAATTCTGTCAGGCCCTGATGCTTCAGTCTGGCACCACATTTGGCGTTTCGTCTTGGTCTCTGGGTGTGTAGTGTGTGATTCATTACATGGAAAATTTTTGTATCGTACATCTATTGTAAGGAATGTACTATTAATTTTATAATGATCCCTTTCGTTCGAGGTTACACTCAACTTTTTGTTGGGGTGAAGACACCTGGCATTGGCAAGAATAGTTTTGTAGAGATGTAAGTCCACCGGTGTGAACATCAAAAATGGAGGATCGTTATACATGGCTGATATGGGATAGTTGGCTCGTGAAACCACAAGAAAGCTGTTGGTAAGCAGCTTCATGAAAGGCAAGTAGAATATGTACTGCAAGTAAGCTCCCACAAGGATGAGGTGGGGGCCGTTTCTCCCACCCCAAGCACCTCAGGAGTGTTTGCTGCCTCCAGAGTGGTGAGGTGAGCATAAGAATGTCTTGATGTATGTGACTCACGAGTGACAGCTTAGCTGTAATAGGTCCATTGGGTCTTTGTCCTTCATCAGGTCTGTTTCCTTATCAAGATTACTCTTCCTCAACACTCATAAGAGAGTTACATCAGTAGCAAGAGATGGAGGTTGCGGTTTTACTACCAAGCAAGACCTCACTCAGCATCCCTTTGTCCCTTAGTGCCTCTAAGACACACAAATGTAGGTAGCTTCCTGATGCACTAAGTAACACAGGATGCAGGACCTATGTAATTGCTTGGGGGTCAACCACCCAATAGTTTCATCCCAAGATAGTCCCTACTCATTTTTTGATTTAACACCTTGGAAGAAGTAGCTTCCTCCACATGCACTCTTACACTCTCTTCTTACACTCTTTATACCAGCCCAAGTGAGGATACCTACAGTGGTATGGTAGCTTCTGCCAGATTGGTTGAATTTCAGGAGCTATTTGTGCAGGGGGGCTCTTCGTCCCCCGCCAATCCCTTCAGAAGTGACCTTTATCTTCAGTGGAGAAGCAAATCTTCGCCTTTTTCCATGACCCTCGAAAAATGATTAGAGATTTTGCTGAAGAACCCTATTCCAAACGCCTCTGGAGGGTTAAATCCCTCAAGGAAGAAAGGCAGGAACCCCAGAGGATGGTTTGGGCATCTGCCTAGAGTCCCCACAAGGTTGTTTGAATGCAGCTAACCTTTCTCACAGCCGCAGCTCAGCCAGGAAGAGGAAAATGGTTCATGAGCTCATCACCTACAAAATCTTTAGATGTAGGTTGTACATAATTTATGCAAGTCTCGCACATATCTGAAGACAGAAATTGTTTGAGCCAGCTCACTACTTGTTGACAATGATATATGCAAAGAACAGAGTAAAGGTGTCTGAAGGACGGCAACAAATTAAAAATTGCGCCAAGAATGTGGGGTTTCACGCGAATCAGTGCAGCAGCAGAGATAGTTATCCTTTTAGAATTCCAAGGACAACGTGAATGGCTGCATCTGCAGCTCAGTTACCACCATGTTGATAAGCACCAACTGTGCACACAAAGTAATCCAAAGAATGACAGTTGAAGCTGAACGTTGCCACATAAATCGGCAAAAAATGTGGAACAACTATCATGAATAGAATAAATGTAATTAACGTCCAGCCTGTTTGATAGCTAATGCAGACAATCTCTGTAGAGCAACGCTACATTACCGAGAAACACTCTGTTTTCAAGCCTGGCAGCAATTCATACAGGCCAGGTAACCTCAAAAATGTCAACTATTCAGAAACGAACCACATACAAGCGTGAAACAACCCTCAAGTTGAATTATCAAAAAATTTAACAATACTTGGATGGCAACGCTGCTCTTTACATGAAAAGTTATTCAAACACGGAAAGGAGACACGCTAAAGAATATAAAACAAACGAATTTCAAAATGGACTGTTGCAATAGACACAAGTTTAGTGTCCAGCAGTTACGCTCCTCTCTGCATGAGGATCCGCATAAAAGAAAAAAGCAATAAGATAAGCACATAGTAAGTAACATAAATTAGTAGAGTGGTAACGTTGACAACGAATTTTGATTGCAAAAAACATTAATTAAAGAAAAAAAGTTTCGTTTTTCGTACACAAGATACAAATTTCCCTACATCAGGAAACAGTTAAATCTCCTTTTTCACGTCAACGCTGCATAGCGTTTTACATCGCGGTAAAAATTAATGAAACGAATGAAACAAAATTATAAAAACGAACCATTTAAATGTTTATTCGTAACTCAGTCTGTTTCCAATGTGTTTGAAGAGAGTCCCATTACCTACGATTCAGTTCAGTCTTCAAAGCTGTGAACAGAAACGGTATTGCGACAATCAAGTAAAACTCATTTTGGGAAAGTTTAGTGAAAAGCCAAGTGGGAACTAGACAAATTTAAGAAAATGAAGTAAATGTTGATAAAAGTGGATTTAAAGTGTTTAAACTAAGTCGAGAGGAAGTCGACGGGAAAAACTAAAAGCAATCGTCAGAAAATTCGATTTAAAAACATCAGGTGCAAGGCATCACGTAATTGCACTCGCTCAGCTCTACATAAATTCAGTGGTTTTCATGACTTTTGCTACTGATTCGATGGATTTTTCAATCAATTCATTTGAACTTAGTTAGACCATACACGATTATATTTATATCCGGAATTTATTGTGCCACGGCCATTATTGAACAATAAATAGAGAAATAATGAAGACTAAACACGGTTTTATGAGAATAATAATAATAACGGTTTCAGAATGATCAGGTGAAAACTGTGAGAAACGGCAGTGGTTGAAATTCACAAATTTCCGGGGTAGGCAGCTCTTATATAAAGCGCTATTAAACGCTCATCGTATAAATGCTTAATCGGAGGATTCTGAAGGTTCTAGTAACATTTGAGCGGAGTTTATGAGGGAAAAAATTCGCAGAAATGTTTGGTAATTTTAGGTATTGTCGTGTCATTTAGAGCTTTATATAAACATTTGACTAAAACCATTAGAGCCGTTTTTGAAAAAATTTCAGTATTTTGATCACTATAACTATAGTTAATTTTGGGCGCATACTCTTATTATTCTTTACCATGTGTTTGGTACGAAACGGAGGGCCGCTAGTTGGTCGGGCTTGTCTCTAGCGATCTTGAGGCGGGGGACGAGCGACGCTCCGCCGCTCTAATTGGCGCGTCTCCTTCCCTTCGCCCTTCCGTCTTCTTCACCTCCTTTATCCTTTTTACACTTCCTTCCGAGCTATCAACCCGTTATAGTTCCGAAAGTTCATCGTTTTCTCCCAATTTTCCGATCCACCCCCACGGTGCACCCTCGTTATTTCATTTTATTTTTTTCCCCATTTTTTTTGTTCTCCGTGGTAGCAGCACGCGCACGGACTCCATCGGACGTGGTACGGGATCCCGACAAAGAAACGTCTCGTCAATCAGGTACCCTTCCTTTAATACCTTTTTTGCATGCCCGTTGGATTGGTGGGATTGGGAGCTCGTCTGCTGTCTCAGGTTCGCCGGAACAAGGCCCTAGACGGCAGTGGTCCTCCAGGGAAGAAAAAAACTCCATCAAGGACGACCCTGATGGAAAGGGGGGCAATTTAAAATTTGCCTACCGACGAACCATATGGCCTCCGTCGCCGGATATAAGAACCAATTTGCATAAATTAAACTCATTTTCAATCGGTTCCTTCACACTCAAGTTCATTCACTAAACCCAATTTAAAATTTTGTGTAGAAAACATTAGTTTAACGTATTTCCTATTTATTAATTTTCGCCATTTTCTCATTTCATACTCATCTCATCTCGTAGTACGCATACTGTTAGTCTTCCGTCTCATTTTGGGGCGTTTTGGAAATTGAGAACGGCCGGGTTTATAGAGATCGATCCTGCAATTAGGCAGGTGGCTTCATTGGTAGGATCGAGTCTGTTGGTTCAGGCAATCGTTTACCATTTCTCGCTTCTTATCTTTCTTCATTCTCGTTATTTCACGAGAGTTGAGTCGAATTCAGGAGTGCGTCGGACTGAACTCTCGACTCTAGCTCATCGCGAAAAGATCGAAATATCTCTAGAGACTTTTCGAGACACGTTCATTAATTGGCGTTTGTTTCTAAGGCTACCTCGTCCGTTCTGGGCATTCATTCGCGCGTCTTCCCGAGTGGTTCAGAATGGCCCCGACCCTACAAACTCAGTTCAATCGTCTGGTCGCCCAGAAAGAACGTTCAGGATCCAGTTACAATCGTGTTACGATATTCGCGATCAGATTGATGATCCTTTAAAGTTGGAAATTTTTAAAATACGGGCGAACGCTCTTATTGAGGGCAACGAAAAATTTAAGGAAGTTACCGACGGTCTGGCTGTTTTGGCGCTTGCCGACGAAAGGTTCCAGGTAAATGTCACAACACTCATAACACAGTACGATTTGTTGTTCTATGAAATCATGGCCATTTACCGGCGACTTGAGCGTGATGAAAAGACAGTGTCTCACAATAATGATATGTCAAAATCATCCAACAAAATTAAGTTGTCCCGAATAACAATTGAACCCTTCGACGGACAATATGATAAATTCACCCTTCATTTATAGATCTGTTCAACGTCCTTGTTCACAACAACTCCGAATATTCTAGGATAGAAAAATACAGCCATCTTCTTTCGACACTTAAGGGCTCTGCTCTCGAATACGTTAAAACGTTCGAGTTCACAGGCGATATGTACTACGTAGCTTACGATTCATTGGTAAGGCGTTATACAAATATTAGAATTGTCGGTGGTTTTTTGATCGACAAAATTTTGAATTTGGAGGTTCTAAAATCGGATTCGCCAGCAGCGATTCGCACGTTGACCGAGAATCTCGAAGCAAATGTTGCCGCGATCTCCCGCCTTGAAATCGGCAATCTTGCTGATTTCATTCTGCTTCATCTGCCGCCCGCACTCTCGATAAACGTACTCGTTCCTATTCTGAAGAGAAAGTGCTGGAATTAAGTTCTCCTACTGTAAGGGACCTACTTACATTCCTTAGAAGTAGATGCACGATATCTACCCTAATAGGTGATACAACGAAGTCCCTGTCTAACACTCCGACTGCCAAGGAGAAACGTAAAGTCATGGCGACCACAAATTCGAAAGGTTATTAGAACGAATCAGCCTACCCTCAAAACGTGTTTGTGTAATGAGAACTGCACGAAATTCTACAAATGCCCAGTTTTTGAGTCTGCAACTCCACTTAAACGCAAAGAATACGTCATACATGCACGACGTTGTTTTGCCTGCCTGTCTCAATCACATCTGTTGCCGCAATGTGCGTCGACATTCGCGTGTAGAACGTGTGGAGATCGAAAGCATCATAGCTCACTCCATGACGCTTTCCTCAACCGAAACGATACTACACAAGTTCCTACTTGCTCCAGTGTCTGCACTAATACTTCCCAGACCTACCCTCATTCCTTGGCCGCAAGTACGCCTACTCTTGCTTTATTGGGTACACAGCTCAAGCGCGAGTCCAAGGATCAGATGGTACGTGGCATTACGTGCGAGTAGTACTCGATATGGGTAGCCAGACAAACATAATTAAACTTCCTAGTCAACCGTCTAGGATTACCCAGAAGGAAATGCCCATATGGAGTGTCTGGAATTGGTAACTCGGTTCTAGCACCACTACGCAAGGACTTGTAACCCTACGTCTTGCTCCTTCCTACACACTCACGCACCATTTTATCCATAGATGCGGGCGGTGCTCCCTAAAATCACCAAACGACCTACCTTCAGTGTCTTTCTCCCCAACTGGCTGAGCGATTTTCATCCCTCCAATTGGCGGACCCCGAGTTCTACAAAACTTCTCCGATCGATTTGTTGCTGGGAGTACAGGCAGTCATGGAGCTTCAGCCTGACGAACCCGCACAACTCAAGGGTAATCCTAGTGCCACTCTTAACGCGATTGGGTTGGGTTATATTGGGATCCGTTCCTGCCCGCTCAACAGCCCCTGAGTGTGCATCATTGTCCTTGATGATAGACAATTCATCGATCCCGCAAATAGATAAAAACTTGACTAAGTTTTGGGAATCAGAAGAGGTACACCTACCTATGAAACTTTCACCCGATGACGAATTTTGCGAGTCATATTTTCGCAAAACCACCGATCGTCTGCCTTCAGGTCGATACCAAGTGCGTCTACCTTCTAAGGACAACCTGCGACCTACCTTGACCTCCACACGTCAGGTAGCACTCAACCGAATTTTGAAATTGGAAGAGCGGTTTTCAAAGAGTCCTTCTTTTCATAAATCGTACTCCAAAAATCTAACTGAATACATTGATTTGGGTCACATGGCGCTAGCCTCTAGAAAGGTAGGCTACGTTTTAACACATCATGGGGTGTCCAAACCCACTCAAGACGGCACCAAAACTCGAGTTGTGTTCAACCCCACTGAACGCGACTCAAATGGTGGGTCGCTAAACGATTTCGTATTACTGGGCCCAAATTACAGCAGGATCTGGGGAAGTTCTAAATCGGTTTCGTACCACCGAATTGGCCTAACGTGACATTAAGCGCATGTTTCGTGCCATAAGTCTTCACCCTGATGATCGGGAATTTCTGCACATATTCTGGCGTACATCGGCAGAACGCCCAATTGAAGAATGGGAATTGACGACAGTCACGTTCGGTCTGTCCAGTAGCCCATTTTTGGCTCTCGCACATTAATTCAGTTGTCTGGGACGATGGATGCAGATTTCAGCTGCAGAGATCATACAGAACGCCGTGCTTTGTTGATGATCTCCTATGGGGGGCTGACTCCGATGAAGAGGCCCGTGAACTCCAGTCCCAGTTGATAGGGTTAATGAAATGTGGAGGATTCGATTTGGGAAAGTGGGCAACCTCTTCTACGTCTCTTCTTAACGGTATCCAATCAGAGCCGCTGGAACTCCACGCTGATACCGGGGGTATCATGAAGGTATTGGGTATGGCTTGGGATCCGGTTCGGACGCATTTCTTACAAGCTTGATCCGTCTCCTTCACCTACGCCCACGAAACGAGGTATCTTATCTCGAGTGGCACGCATGTTTGACGTGAACGGATACATCGCTCCAATCACATTTTCCATGAAGATACTGTTGCAGCGTCTATGGGTCGAAAAATTAGGGTTGGGACGACCCTTTGCCCCCAGATGTCGAAACCAGTTGGTCAAAACTGACGGCACAGCTCCTCTGATCGAGGATATACGAATTTCTCGCTGTCTATTTCTAAATCTCGCCAAAACGTGCAATTGGTAGGATTTTCAGATGCAAGTGGTTGGTATGTGCGCAACCCTTTATGTACGCACAGAGACTGACGATGGCCCAACTGTTTCTCTCCTCAAGGCAAAGACGAAAATAGCTCCACTCCGCCGTGGACCATACCTCGGCTGGAGTTGGGTGCTGCATTGCTTCTGGCTAGACTTATCGCCTCTTCAAAACCGTTTGTTTCGTTTCTGAAAATAGCAGAAATATTTTGTTTTTCGGACTCCACGATTTGGCGTTAGGGTGGATTGCAACGCCTCCTACCGCCTGAAGACCTTTGTAGCCAACAGGGTGGTTCAAATACAGTGAGCTGTGTCCATCTGCTGTATGGAGGCACGTAAAGGGACTTGAACCCCGCCGATATTGGTAGTCGGGGATG
This sequence comes from Pachypeltis micranthus, assembly GCA_020466155.1. Taxonomy (NCBI): domain Eukaryota; kingdom Metazoa; phylum Arthropoda; class Insecta; order Hemiptera; family Miridae; genus Pachypeltis; species Pachypeltis micranthus. Next base: position 22,199,167 of record CM035780.1, on the reverse strand, counting down.
TCTACCTCGGATTTGATTCAATCCAATTTGTGGTGGAATGGACCAAAGTTCCTTACCCTTGTGCCTTCCACGTGGCCTCCGGATATTATTCCAGATGTTGGCGCGCTTACCGGAGCTGAAGGACCCTCCGCAGTTAGCGTTTACCGTCACAAGTCACCTCGAACCCTTCATTGCTTTGTCAATCGCGTTGTCCCACGCTTCTGAAACTTCAAAGAGTGACAACCTACGTTCTTCGTTTTGCATTCAACTTCGTACAAAAATGCAAAAAACCCGCCATGCTCTGAACGGAAGTCCGGCCCAATCACTGCCTTGGAATACACACAATCCCTGCATTTCCTCATTCGGGTTGCACAACAGCATTACCTGAAGAAGGAAATAACACTTCTCCAGCGTGGCAAACCTTGTTCGAGACGAATCCAATCGCTATTTCCTTTCTCTCGCCCGAAGGAGTTCTCATGGTGGGGGGAAGACTTATGAACTCTACGCTGCTGCCGCTGCGAAGCATCCTATATAATACCCGTAAAGCCCTTTAGCTGCACTTATTTGTGACCATTTCCATTTATATTCAGGACATGGCGGACCACAGCTCGTCCAGTCCCTAATCCACCGACACTACTGGATTCAATCAGCTCGTAGTCTAATTAGACAACGGATTTTCAAATGTTTAACGTGTTACCGTTTCATTGGAAAGTCACCAGAGCCAAATATGGCGGATCTTCGGCCAAGCGAGTAACTCCCAGTAGGTGTTTCTCGCGAACTGATGTTGACATGGCTGGCCCCTTCATGCTAAAGACAAGGACACGCCGAACAGCACGATTGGAAAAAGGTTACATGGCCAGTTTTTTGTGTATGGCGACCAAGCCCTTACATTTGGAGTGCGTATCAAGCCTCTCGACCGTAAATTTCCTGGCAGCCTTAGATCGTTTCATATCTCGTAGAGGACTGCCACAAGAAATTCTTTCCGATCAAGGGAGGAACTTCAGAGGTGCCGCTCGTCAGATTTGTGAAATTCATAACTTTCTTCGTGACTCATCATCTTCCATATCTCATCATCTCAGTCAACGGGAAATAAGATGGGATTTCAATCCCCTTACGCGCCCCACATGGGAGGCCTTTGGGAGGCCGTGAAGACAGTCAAACACCATTTGAAGAGAGTGATAGGAACGGCAAGTCTCACATTTGAAGAATTCACCACAGTGTTAGCTCGAATTGAAGCAATAGTGAACTCTCGGCCGATCTGGCGCTCTACCCAACTCTCCGATGGACGACCACGATTACTTGACCGCTGGACACTTCCTTATTGGAGCTCCATTACTCGCTGTCTCCGAACTGGATCTCCTGGACGTCCCTATGAACCGCCAAACTCGTTGGCAGCTCACTCGCCGGATGGTGCAGGGCTTTGGAAGACCTGGAGACGAGATTACCTGCACCAGTTGCAACAGCGACCTAAATGGGACAAACCATCTCCAAATATCAAAGAAGGAACCGTCGTTCTCCTAAAAGACCCCAGCATCACTCCCACACTTTGGCCATTGGGAAGGATTCTGCGTCTGTTGCCTGGTTCGGATGGGGGGGTTAGGGGTGGTCCTAATCCGTACCCCACAAGGGACGTCATGCGGCATTTGAGCCGTGTAGTTGCTCTCCCGCTTGGGGATGAGTACCTTTTCTTACACACCTTTTTTGTTCGGCGAATAGCGTATTTTGGTTTCTATTTTGTTTTTTGTTTTTTTTTATTTCTGCCATTTCTTTCCAATTTATTTTATTCAATTTTATATACGTTGAATGCTAGAAGTTTGCTTTCCCGTGTTGTTCTCAGTTTTCAAAATGTTCATTTTGGGTGGGGGGTATGTTTGGTACGAAACGGAGGGCCGCTAGTTGGTCGGGCTTGTCTCTAGCGATCTTGAGGCAGGGGACGAGCGACGCTCCGCCGCTCTAATTGGCGCGTCTCCTTCCCTTCGCCCTTCCGTCTTCTTCACCTCCTTTATCCTTTGAACACTTCCTTCCGAGCTATCAACCCGTTATAGTTCCGAAAGTTCATCGTTTTCTCCCAATTTTTCCTGATCCACCCCACGGTGCACCCTGGTTATTTCATTTTATTTTTTTCCCCATTTTTTTGTTCTCCGTGGTAGCAGCACGCGCACGGACTCCATCGGACGTGGTACGGGATCCCGACAAAGAAACGTCTCGTCAATCAGGTACCCTTCCTTTAATACCTTTTTTGCATGCCCGTTGGATTGGTGGGATTGGGAGCTCGTCTGCTGTCTCAGGTTCGCCGGAACAAGGCCCTAGACGGCAGTGGTCCTCCAGGGAAGAAAAAAACTCCATCAAGGACGACCCTGATGGAAAGGGGGGCAATTTAAAATTTGCCTACCGACGAACCACCATGGTAACCTGCTAGGTAGGTATAACGTATGAGCTGATGCGGTTCAGCCGTTTTCTCTAAATTGCGTTCACAGGCGCGCACGCACACAGACCATTTTCGCAAATAGTGTTTTTCACACACAGTAAGCCTTAAAACGTAAAGATCTGAACTCTTTGTTTTTGTTGAGCCGACTACATAACATTCCTTCCTACTTCGTAGAGCCAAAAAAAGTACAAAACGCTGGAAAACAGAGCACCTTTTTGTGAAATTCAGTAAAAAGTCTCTCAGAAACAAAACCGCAGACTAAGCCAGCTAAGAAATGGTTGAAGAACTGAGTAAAAATATAATACGGTGAGTGAGACTTGGCCAAAACTTCCATGAAATATCGAGTAAATATGTTACGGAAAATTTACTCAAAATTGATAGAAAATCGATTCGAATTGGTTGGAAAGTTTACTAAAAACTGGACAAACAGTAAACAGGTAAACATATAACAGTAAATCTAGTTAAAATGTTGGGGAAAGTCAGAGAATAAGTGAGCATTCATTGAAACCTTGTATAAATATCTGGTGCGTTGCAACCTCTACAAGCTCTACAACAATTCACTTTGTACATGACTAATTCTATTTAATCAATTCATTTATCACTCAGTTAATTTGAACTTTGTCAAACAACGCTTTATGGCAGCAGGAAGCGGTAGCGCTTACAGTTCCAGATTTTATTGTGCTGCTCGTACTCATTAAAGGACCATTATTGAGCAATTGGTACACAGATCATTATTGCGGCTGTAGATACAAATTTTTTGAAGAACGATAGTAATTACTTTTGCAGAGTTATTGGGTAAAAACGTTTAGAACTGGAGTAAGCGAAACGGCGGAAGTTGAAATTCAGGAATTTCTGGAGTGAGCCCCATGTATTTTATGAGCGTTTTTAAACACTCACCCTTTATGTATTGGATTGGACTACAATACCAATTTTTTTTAACATTCTACAAAAATTCCAGCGGAGTTTATAAGGAAAAACCTGCGCCAAAAACCCTTTTCGTCGAAGATTTTGATAATTTATTATGCTGCTCTCGTCATTTTCCCACGAATGGGGATTTTATGGTATAATTATCTTATTGAGAGCTATCTATATAAAAAATTTAATCAAAATCGTTAGAGCCGTTTTTGAGAAACAAAATTTGGTGTTTTGATCACTCTGATAACTATAGTTAACTTTCGGTGGATTTTGTTCATACCCTTATTTTGGCGTTCCATTGTAACCTGCGGGCGAGATATCAAGTTTGAGCTGATTTGGTACGGTGGTTTTCTTTAAAAATCGTTCACAGACACACATACACACACACAGACCATTTTCCTAAATAGTGTTTTTCGGACTCGGGGGGGGGGGGGGGGGGTCTGAAACGTAAAGATATGAAGAAAACTCAAAAAAAAAAATTTTCACCCGATTACCTAACTTTCCTTTCTACTTCGTAGAGCCAAGGAAAGTAAAAATTGAAAACAGTGAGTGAAGCTTGTTCAAAATTCAATAAAGTAAATACAGATGGAACTTGGGTGTGAAAAAATAGTCATTTTACAAAATGAAAATTAATGGGGTTGCTGTTGTTCAGTTCGGGTGAAAAACAGACTTACGGAGCCTCAAACAGTAAAGTCCCGAACATAAGAGTGGAAAAAAGGAAAAAACGTAGTGTATTACCTTCTATAATATCAGTTTTCATTTTGTTGATTTCCCGTCTCATTTCTCGAAGGATTTCCTGTTTGATAGCTTCTAATTCGGACGAACCGGCGTCCCCGTTGACTTTGGGAAGGGACTCTTCGCTACTGGCCAGAGCTCTTCGTGACGGTTTCGGCGAGCTCTCGCAGCAGTTGCCCAATTTGGAATTGCTCCCTCCCCACGTAGAATTTTTCCTTTCAGCGGTCCCGTAGTCAGATTCCTGTAAAACGATTGACGGTAGATATCAACTACTGAGGGCTTCGATGCAACAGAAAGGTGAAGTAGCTGAGGTAGTGAGGAGAGCAATAACTGCTCACGTTGCGGCGAAAAAATGATAACCGTAGCGAAGATTCCGAATAATTCGAAGGAATTTATCGGTTGGTGAGGATCCTACACCAATTTCACAGTGCAGCTTTATGCTGGGTATAACTGAACCATTTCTTTCTGGTTGGTTCGAGATTCAACATGAATAGTCACAACTGTCAAGTTACCTAAGAGAAGCTAAGGATGGACGTCTCGATGTTGATTTTTCAACGTTGTGCAGATCTTTTTACACTTTCATTTTCGGGTTTTCCAGTTTCTTTTCATTTATTGGGGATCATAATTTTTTCTTTCAAGCATCTCATGCCTTCACATCGAAGTTTAATCTCTATTTTCCACTTCCTACTTATACCTTTATAGCTCTGTGTACGGCCTTACCAGTCTTCGTTCAAATCAAGTTGTTTTATTTTTGTTTTGCGCGGGAAAATATCAATTATAATAGAAGAGTAACGAATTGCAAAACTTCAAGCGGAACTTGGAAACAATTTATTGGAAGAAGCGTACGGCAATGAATACTTATCCCGCTTTCGTGCTTTTTGAGAGACGTGTTTTCAAGACGGCCGTGAAGAAGCTGTACATCACATCACACCTCAGTCGCCCCTCCATGTCAAAATACATGACATCATCGGCAAAATGAGTAACCCGATTCGGTCTAACAATCATTTAAGTATTTGTGATACGGAAAACTGCACGAATTGATCAAGAATCAGAACATTTTACATAACGCTTTTAGCATGCACAAAATGTGTGCCAAAATGGTGCCTACAATTTTCGCGTTCGAACATCAAGGAAAAATGTTTGTACAGATATTTTGAGTATCGTTGAAAACTGTCCAAAGCGTGGGAGTGACCAAGAATGGGGTAATGAAGGGAGTTTGGAAGTAGCAGTATTCAATCCAGTTGTTCCTGTGTGATCCTTCATGCAATCTTTCGATAAATTCCCCTCCCCCGCTCACAGTCCAAAACTTGTGTTACTTTGATGAAATTTATTCTTTAGTCAGTATGTTACTTTCGCTGAAAATACCCTTTGAACATTAACAAAAGAGACGCTTGAAGTAAAGAATAATGACATGACTAACCTGAGGGCATGGATCAGTTTCTTTCCGCTCAGCAGCAGCCCTTCTCCTCGCTAACGTCTTGGCCATTTCGTCCATCATACTGGCTAACCCTGTGCTTCCCCGGCCTAGAGTACCATAACTGCTACCACTACTGCTCGTGCTTGATCCACTGTTCTCGGCTGACTGCTGAAATGAAACAACGAAATTCGAGATAAGAAGAAGAGGGAGCTAAGCACATCGAAACTATAATATTGCCATCTGATTTCCTCGTTCTCCCGATTGAAGTAAATGAAAATGTAATATAACCTAGTGGCTATAATCAGGTTGTTTGCTGCAGTGTGACGAAGCTTTACCAAATTGTGCCCTGAAAGCTAAGTTCGTGGTTGTCCATATGACACAGTTGAAACCCAAGTTGACAATTTGCTGGTTGTAACGATTCAGGAGTGAGGGAGAACAGAATAATATCTCAGAAACTGGCCTGTTGCTAGGTTGGCTGAATGAGTATAAGGCACATTGCCCAGCAAAGTCAGTTGTCACGACTATTCAGAAAGCAAGTAAACCGAAGAAAGACACAATAGCCGCCAAACTCGCTATCATTCGTCAATAAATAATAATAACATGTTAGTAGTTGGGAGCAAAAAGTCAACTAAGTAGTCGTGGATGGCCGCTCGAATCAGCCTCAGCGTATACAAAACACACTAATAAAGCAAAACATATACAGTAAATAATCGAGAAAAAAACTGATGTAACGCCTCACACACTTTCCCTAAGTTGACTCAGTGGAACTCAGCAGAACGTTCTATGTAGATACTGTGACGCTGAAGGCGCCGGAATTTACTGAGCTGCTCCTATTGGTCACGACTATCATTGAGTAAAAGTTGCATGCGTAATTTATGAAACCGTCCAGGCGATTTTTTGTTGAAATACTCATGTTTATAGTTCTCGAATTATGTGGAAATTACTGCGAAAAAATTAGGTCAAACAAACGACAACAGTTTGAATTATGGAATTTCGTGAGATGTTCTTAATCATTTTATAACCGTTATTGTGTAGGTAGCTTACTGGAATACTGACACGACCTTGTATTTGCACAAATGTATGAGTATATGGGCGGAATTTTACATTTAGTGGACTAAATTACTGCAAGTTATTGCACTAAACTCGATTTTAGCAGAAATTTTAGGTTTTCTTATGCTACTCTTGGCAGTTTCACAAGGACGAAAATTGATGTTACATTTATGCCATTTGGAACTGTAGTTATCGGCAGAGACATTGTTGAGAGAAAAATATGAGACGTTTTGGTCAGTATGATAAATATAGTTAATTTTTATGCCTAACCATATTTTGTGGCTTAATAAGGCCTGGGGGTTAAATGTGTTTTTCATACTCACAGGCATTTGAAACGTAAAAAGGAAAATAATTATAATTCAGGCGATTACACAACTTTCCTTCCAACTCCCTATCGCTAAGCAGTGTACAACCCATGAACAAGATATCGATGCACAATTTTTATTGTTATATAAAAATACGCCGAAACAAACCCCCAATTCAACAATATTGGCCATGCTCGAGATTTCACGAATTTTTACGACTTTCAAAATAATATTAGTACAACTGCTCTATTTAACTAGTTAACGAACTTATTAGATTGGAAAGTTGAAGGCATCACGTTATCCATCCCAAATTTTCGTAGGGTTAATACTGTACCGCCTAACTCCCTTTAAAGGCAAGCGGTTGATCGGGGTCTAGTGGTTAAGACAGTCGATTCATAATTCTGGATGTAGGTCGAAGATTGTGGATCGAGCTCCGGCGCGATTGCCGTAATTTTTGCCTGAGTCAGCGGATTCCCAAAACGTCTCCAAATCCCCCTCGTAACAATACACCAAAATGTATGTATATTGGCACAGAGTACTCACAGGTTGATGTGCTGAGGAAGGTTGCGTGATTCTTCGTGCCAGATATTGAATAGACGAAAAATGGTGGCAAGGGGGCTTTGAGGGGTTATGTTAAAATGAGCCGTGCAAACTAAGCTTGTAGTTTGCACAATAGGTCATCTGGCCACGGTGCATATCTCACTTGTGGGACAGTCAGAAGACTAAGCTTGTAGTTAACTGTTACAACGCGCTTAATAGGCGAATGAAACGACGTTAAACTCAAACAGAGGGGAAGGGGGAGGGAGTAGCCAAAACAGGAAACTGCGAGAAAGGGGAAACGTATTTGTTGTCAACGCGTTTTCATTATCTGCCAGAAACAAAAGGGTGAACTTTTTGATGGCGACACCCCCCCCCCCCCAATCACAACTACCGACAATTCCGCATTGGAGGAGCGAGGAAATGAAAAACGGCTCAGGAAACTAAATTAAAAGAGGGCGCTGGTGTCCTGATATTGAACCCTCCGGCTTCGAATACAAAACATCACCAATAAAGAGGGCTTGTTTCATGAAGGGCTGTCAACTTGAAACAACCTCAACTCAAACATCTTCTCTGAACGATTCAAATCATTTTCTTTACTTCCACCTAAAACATGGTAATTCGTTCACCTTCAAATACTTCATTTTGGCTATAAATACTGAGACAGGCCACTGTATTACTAAGTTTTATGGACTGGACGTTTTCACGTCATGCATTAATTGCGTTAGGTGGTTTGTAGAATAAATTAACCTGTACGGTGCAGGCTACGGTCATTCGACGGCTTCAACCCTAGTGCTAAGTAAGATAGCTATTCTCATCCCTTTTTACTTTCCTTGCTCTACGAAGTAGAAAGGATAGTTATGTAATCGGCTGAAAAAAAAATTTTGAGTTCTCTTCTGATCTTTACGTTTCAGACCCCCCTGAGTCCGAAAAACACTATTTGGGAAAATGGTCTGTGTGTGTGTATGTGTGTCTGTGAACGATTTTTAAAGAAAACCACCGTACCAAATCAGCTCAAACTTCATATCTCGCCCGCAGGTCACCATGGGACGCCAAAATAAGGGTTTGAACAAAATCCACCGAAAGTTAACTATAGTTATCATAGTGATCAAAACACCAACTTTTTTTTCTCAAAAATCGCTCTAACGATTTTGATTAAATTGTTTATATTGATAGCTCTCAATAAGGCGATTATACCATAAAATTTCTATTCGTGGGAAAATTACGAGAGCAGCGCAATAAATTACCAAAACTGTCGACGAAATCGATTTTAGCGCAGTTTTTAGAGAAAACCACCGTACCAAATCAGCTGAAACTTGATGTCTAGCCTACAGGTTACCATGGGGCGCAATGATGAGGGTATGGGCAAAATCCACCGAAAGTTAACTATAGTCATCATAGTGATCAAAACACCAAATTTTTTTCTCAAAAACGGCTCCAACGATTATAATTACATTTTTTATATTGATAGTATAATTACATACTTTACATACATAATTACATTTTTTATATTGATATAAATGAATCGATTAAATAGAATTAGCCATTTACAAAGTGAATTGCCGTAGAGCTCAGGAATGTTGTGTGTTGCAACGCACCACATATTTTGTTAAATGAAAAGCCGAGCTAACCAAAAGGCGCTTTATTGATCTGGTACTTCAAAAACGGTTTAGAAGTAGGAAAAGAAAGGAGGAAATTTTGGTGCAAAAGAAAAAAAAAGATGGAATCGAATGGGGAATGTTTATAGCTAATTCAGTAGTGGCAGATGGAAAAAATGGGGAAGGATTTGCTCACATCTTGAAGACTGAGAATAATTTGACAGTGAAAGGATGTTGAAGAGACATTGTCACACAGCAGGAACGTGGAATGATTAATCGTCAATAGCGTTACCTGCTAAACCCCCTCAGGTTTCAAAATAAGTCAACTGTAAGCCACACTCGTTAAGACATTGAAGATATAGCAGAATCGACGAAGATTTTCTGGATAATGTGGCAAACAAGAAGACCTCACTGACTAGTTTAATAAACAATTTAGAGCCAAAATCAGAGATTTTAAAAAAGTTTCATAAAAGTTATGATTAGTTGATTGCAATAATGTTAAATTTAAATATCGTACTAAAGCTCGTCTGAAGGGTTCTACCATGTACAAGTTGCTCTGTGTATTATTACACGAAATTACGTCTCAATAGTTTGGGCTATCAGCTTGTGTTCATGATGTTGTAGGACTTAAAAGGAACACGAATTATTACGTTCTCACTGCTACACCCCACAACATACACCTCTTTGGCGATTATTGAGGGATCTGTCAGCAAACTACTCCACCTTTTATCTAGGTATCTTAACAGTACCACTATATATCTAAAACTCACATGATGCAATGCCTACCTTGTTCGATCGACGAAGTCTGGCACTTTGTAATTGAGCAGCAAGAGATGAGACATCGCTTCCATCGTTAGAGGAAGAACGCGACATGTTTGGGACGGGGGGTGGTGGTGGGGGAGGTGGTGCAGCAGTGGCAGCGGTGGAGAGAGGAGTCATACCTCCAAATGGAGGTGCAGCGGGCGGCATTCCAGGGGCGGCAAGAGGTGGTCCAGGCGGCGGGCAGGGTGGAGCGGCTGGGGGAGCAGGGGGTGGAGGTGGTGCCAATGTCATCGGTGGCGGCTGAGGGGCAGGAGGAGCTGACGATGTCCTGTGGTGCCCAGGAGGAGTGGGGGGAACTGGTGCGCCTGGTGACGAAGCGTTCCCATTGTTCGTTACTGAAAGTTAAGAAAATATGTATTTTAAATTAAAAAGTGAAGAAAAATTATGTAAAACTCAGAATACATAGGCATTAAGAGCGGGATATATTACATTCAGCTCTCTCAAATGTGTACAGCAAAAATTCACAAACCAACCTACTTTCATACAAAGATGGAACCTGAAAGACATTCTGCTTTCTGATCCTGAGTGATCCGAGGCGCTTACTTTGGGAAGCAATGGGTTCATCATAAATACACAGTTACAAGTCAAAGCAGAGAGAAGCGTTTCGAGCTGTAGTCAGTTTTCAGCCAATCTCGACCCCAAAGAGAGTCTGAGGCATTGTCAAGATGTGGCATGACAAGACTCAGGACATGTCGCTTCCAGATGTGCATGGGCAGGGCAATGGCCACACTTAGTATATTTCCGTATAGATTTTTTGGCTTCTTGGGGACACCTACTGCTCCCATAACCCTCTTTCTTGAATCTGAACTCCAAGGCTCTTGGATGTACTCACCAAGCATGAGTGGCACACAACAAGTCACATGCAGCACAATCACAGGAGTCAGCTTGGAAGTTAGTGTGGGGTTACCAACCAGCAACTTTTGGTCTTAACTGAGTCGATCTTCTTATCATGGACAGTACACCTATTTACTACTCTACCAAGGTTCATCTTCTCTAACTGCACTTATCTCTGCCAGTTTCCATCAGCATTTCCTTCCACCATGAAAGATTACACCAGCTGACTTGAACCACTTCCTGTCGACCAGGTAAATATGAATGGAACCAATGTCGACCAGGTAAATAAGAATGGAGCCAAGCAAGTAGTGCCCCCGGGATGCCTAAGAATTTAAGCATTGCCAGGAAAATCTCGACTCAGACTGAATAAGGGCAACGTCAGATGACAAATATTCATAACCATCACAACATCTGTCAATTGCTTTCCAATTCACTTCAATTGATACCATCCAACATGCGATAACAATGTCATTTCCCTCGTTCATTTCCAACCAAAATATTAGCCTTACACGTGTAACGTAGTTGACAAAATGTGGTTCATTCCAGTTCAAAATAGACTGCACAAAGCCAATACCGATTAATTCTCGCCAGCCCACATTTACTAAACATTAATATACTTCATCATTCCGCTTCGGCTTTTGAAATCATATTCTGTACATAAATGAAAGATGTTCTTTAAAAAAACAGTGAATTGTGCATAAACGTTTACTATGCTACGAGCAAAGATGCAGATCACAGAGGATCTCGAAAAAGTGTTTGATGATAAAAGCTTAGGAATCACCTTAGAAGACAATAGTGAATGTGACATTAGCTCATGCGGCTTAGAAATGAGTAAATTCTTACACGAATCTCCAACAAATACAACAACAGTAAGCCAAAAGACAACTGTTGGCGTTAATCAATATTCTTCGGAGCCAACAATTAAAACATGGGCATCATCAAGTGAAAATAGTGGCAGTCCCAGATGTATTGGGCATCATCTGACAAAATAGACAGCAGCCACAAGGACCACCAAATCCAAACAACAATAATGTCAGAAGTGTTGAGCAGTATCCAACATTGTAGTGAGTCATACAAATACCACAAGGACCCAGCACAAATGCATACTAAACAGAGTCGCGCATCTAATATGCTGGAAAATACCTACAACCACACAAATTACCAGCAATGCAGAAAGTCATTACCAAAGGAGATGAAAACTAAAAGACATTATCTTTTTCACTTTTATGTTAAGGGTATACTTTATGTATGTAATGAGCCAGACCATTTCTTCCAGACCTGACTGTTTGTTAGAAAAGAAGGAAGCTAAGTCACGATTTTTTAAAAACCACACTTCCATGCTCAATCGCCTCATCCCGACGCTTGTTTGCCTGTGCTTGAGCCAAGGTTATGGATCGCCATGCGTCTCCTCTAGTGCCCAAAAGCGAACCAACACTGTATCATACACTGATGCTTCCCCACGGGGTAGTCACTAAATATTCGACGTTTGAGATAGTGGACACGTGCAGTAAAGGCTTCAGGACCAGACAGCAGTTAGACCACAGGAAAGATTGAGTACCACCATCCGATTTGGAGACAATCTATTACCGAGGTCGGTATAGTATGTAAAGGAGCTCTGTGCTTCACACATCCTGCCATTTCTACAAGGGATCCATCATCAATTAATAATTAATGGTGGCTTAATTGCTGAAAGCAGTACTCACTTAACGAAAGTGCGAAAAACATCATTTCAGTTAGTTTGTATCTTTTCCGAATGTCCCAGATGCTCAGGGCTTAGCCAATATTGTAGGATTCCAACAAAAAATAAGATACGAAACAACAGATAAAAACGCTGACTATGATGTTGGGTCTCACGAACTTCGAGAAAGCCACCAATAATTCATAATATCGTTGTCCCTTAGATGTCTTAGTAATTGAATTAACTAATAGTTCAAGGTGCCCCCACATAATACAATAAGGACTATCTTGCCAAAACAGCAACAGTGGTCGTGATCTTGGACCATATACAATATTGTAGAGAACCTCCAACATCTACACCAAGAACCACCAACTCCAAACCAACGATGTTTCAGATGTATTTGACGTTCCGCAATATTCCAGAGAGCCACCCACAATTACGCCAAGAGCCAGTAGCTCGAAACAGTGATATTTCAAATGTCTTAACATTAGGTAATACTCCCATTGTAGAGAACCACCAGTAACTACATGAAGAACCAAGTGTCTACTACTAAACCCAAAAGACTTGCAAATTATCAATATAGTTGAGAATCACCCAAAATAACGCGAAGGACCAGAAATTCAAAACAGTAATGTCCAATTAGGAGGGCCTACGAGGTTTCAACATTCTAACGAAGATTTGACTTAGGACCATAAGTGGCAGTGTTGGAGGATGTCAGATCCCATGAGTCTTGTCGGATAACCCTGTTGGACCTACAAAGGAGCTTCCCTACTATATCAGACTGCGTGGGAGTTGAGTTGAGGACACACAAGGGCTCTGACAGATAGAAAATGTCCGCAACCTTCGTTATGGCATATGGCAGTAAAAGAGTACCAAGAAATTCTCACTTGTGGGAAAATGATGAGAGCAGCACAAACGACTATACTCAGCAAACATTTCAAAAAGAAACAGCAGACAGAAAAAAACCCAGGACATTAGACAAAGACTCCCTACATTCCGTCAATGCAGCAATACCATTTCGAGCTTGCAAAGATAATATATCAATCGCCATAAACCCAATACCAACATTAACCACACGAATATCATCACAAGATTGAATGCATTAACGTCACTGAAACCTTGTTAAGAGAGTTCGTTGCATCTCAATTATGAGCCTGAGAGGAAGATTCCATCCAGGTCCTGCGTATAGAATCTATAGATCAAACCGTGAATGGCTGTTTTGTAGGGTGCTACCAAAAATATAATAAAAATCAAATAGCCAAAACGCTGACAGTGTTGTTGAGCCTCATACAATATTCTAGAGAGTCACCCACGCTTACGCAGGAAAGACAAGCAGCTCTAAACAGTGATGTACCAAATGCCTAGGGTACGTTGTTCTAGAGCCACCAACGAGTCTGATGAGAGAATTGACTGTTACAACATGGATACGATTGTATGTGTAGCTACAGTGCTGGAAGTGTCTAACAAAAAAAAAAAAGAAGTATTCTCGACCTTCAGTTGGCCACTTCTCTCCACAAATCCAACCCATCAAGGTGCCTTCAAAGCGACGCCTGACGAAACAACATGGCCTTGATACATTTGGCAATTTAGTCACTCCTTTGGCAGCCCTTTCATCCAATTTGCATTGGGACGGTTACTTCGTCAATTGAACGCTGACACAGGTCAGGAGACACAAACGTCTTGAATACTAAATACTTCTCTCTATCTTCGAAACCACCAGCTTGGTGAATTCTCGTATGACAATGCCGTTCGTGGAAATTGAAATGCCTGGTGAAAAGCAACCTACAACTTTCCTCAGCCCCACTGAGCTGAACTAAGTTCAACATAGAAGAAACTGGTGCCGCTTAAGGTTCCAGAATTTATTGAGGGGCTCGTACTTATTCTACTATCGTTATTGAGTAATCCATGCAGAAGTGATTCATGAGACTGACAACATGATTTTTTTAAAGAAGGTTCATGTTTATCCTTCCGGAATCATCGTGAAAAAACTTTGAAAAACGATATCAAGTGAAACGGCGATGGTTTGAATTCTGGAATTTATTGGATTGCCCCTACTTACGCTACGACCTATATTGGGTGGTCACTGCACGGGAATTGTACGAGACTGTCAACTATTTGTTTGGAACGTTCAATTACATAGTCTGAAATTATAGGGAAAATACTGTAAAAACAAAATCTAAGAAGAGACTGTGTTTTCAATTATGCAGTTTCGTGAGGGAACAAGATACGTCCGAAACTGAGTTTTCCTCAACATTAAATTGCCGTTTTCTGACTTTCTCAAAACAGTTTGAGGGATTTCGACCAAATTTGCGGAATAGTCTCAACTAAATAACTCACATTTTGTTCTCGAATTGCAGGAAAAGTTGCTACGCACGTGATATTTGTCTTTTGTCTGTACTCGTCTTAGTATGAATATAAACATCGTGACTATTATTTTCTATCGTTTATCCTTTTACATCGTATTTATTGATACTTATTATTTATTAGCTCACGTTTCCTATAAAAATCCTCATAGAATAAATAATGAAACGACCGAAGTTCGGATATTGGCGCCTGAACGGGCACACCCTCCAGGATTACTGTCCCACTCTACTCGTATACTCGTCGGGAGACATCGGGAAACCCTGTTCCACGATCTGGTTCTTGGACAAATGACTCGTCCGAAGCGATGACTCACACTCATTCTTCCTGTAAATTCCCTGCCCTCCCACAACTCTCACTATAACAAAACTCGATGCTCCGGGAAGACCACTATAAATAAGAAGCACCAAAAAAAACGAGATGTGAGCGAAGTTCTGAATCATGGGCATCAACTTGAATTATATTCGATTATACGGTATTGTTCAAAATATCGAGTAATTTGATATGAATACAAATGAAACTAACTCAATTATTCTCACCCAACGATACGTATTGGAAGTTTTAGTAGTTCGTTTTATTCATCATTTAAAGGAGTAGACAAAATCTTTATTGATGTTAAAAAACAACATTATAATGCCATTAGTGAAGGCCAAATCCAGGTGCAACGCGATCATAAAGAACATTACACTATTAGTGCCACTCGATTTGGTTAAAACAAAGGAACTTAATTACCGCCAACTTTTACTTTCCTCAACCACAAGGTTTCTGATCTGCACTATACACGGTGAGAAAAAAAGATTTCTTCCGATCTTCACGTTTCAAAGACTTCCAAGCCCGAGGTAACTAGTGTGACGCATCAGAAAACTTAAATCAACCCCCGTAGTGTCAGCGATAGTACAGGCGTAAACCCTATACAAACAGTTTGTCAATGAAACGAAAATAGTTCGAATTCTGGAATTGCTTAGATTGCACCTAAGTACTCACAGTAATTATGGAACGTTCATGGCATAGGTAGTTTATTGGACTACCACACTGACGTTTTTGAGAAAGCTAGTTTTATATGAGCGGGATTTTGAGGGAAACATTGAACCTAAATAGATTTTTGCCGACATTTTTATGATGTTATTGCGCTGCTCTCGTGATTTTCCTTCGATGCAAATTTTACAATAACTGTCCACACACAACACGAGCGAAATCTGCGCAACAAACTAAAGCTATCATACTGATCTAAACACTAAATATTTTTTGTATCAACCTATCCCAATCACACAATCGTGGTACCAAATTTTCAATAGTAGGAAAATTGCGAGAATAGCACAATAAATTTGCAAACACTTCAACGAACATCGATTTTAGGGCATATTAGCCTAATTAATTCCGCTTAAACACTTGGAGAGTGCTGAAAAAAATCGAGTTGGTAGCCCAAAAAGCTACTTACAAAGTAAAATAATCGGGAGAATTCACACCAGATATGGCAACCGAATCAACTCCTAAACCTCAGGCTGGTGGTACCAAGTTCACCGTGAGGGGGGGGGGGGGCACAGGGTGGAAAAAATGGTGTGATGCGTCGCATTGAGTTGTTTACATCCATTCCCTTATATTTGTATTTTATTGACTTACCAAAAAACTCAATATTTTTATTCATCTCCAAACTTTACGTAGATCTTCCAACACTCATGACAGAATTCCTTCCCAATTTCTTTAAAATATATACTCGTAGACTAATTTTCTGTGCTTTCTGAGGGTAAATTTCCAAATGATTTCTTCTCGTTTTTTTTCAACAAACATCCTCTCGAGTTAAAAGATGTTTGACATATTAACTTCAACTTAATTTTCTTAAAATCATTACTAAATCGCTTGTCGACAGTCTAATAATGTCTAGGTGCACAATGTGAACGGCCAAATCAAATCCTGAACGTTAAGGATAGTAATATAACAAAATGACATAGATCAAACAAACGTCTTTTAGCAATCTACTTCAACCTTTTGTTTCTCGTAACTTTCTCTGTAACCATTCGTTGAACAGAGATATGGGCCTAAAATACATCAGAAACTAATATTTTCCGGATATTCGAAGTTTTCATTTCAGTTTTCGGATTCATTTTTTTGTTTTCTTGCAAAAATGACAGGAGCAATTTTGGTCGTACGGCACTTTCAGTAACTTGTAACTACACTTTTGTTGTCTATGAGCTGTAGAAATGCACAGAACGAAGGTACAGTGTATCTTATAATTTACAGGAAGGTAAGGAAATTGTGGGATCACGAGACATTCCGAGACATAAATGGACGTTGATGGATATTGAAAACATCGACAACTACGGTCACAATATCGAACTCGTGTTTTATTCACCGAACACAAAAATACGCCACTGCCATGTAATTTGGATGATTTCCGTGAGAGCGAGTTTTGTACAGCTAAATCAACTTTCCTCGCATTCAGTCAATTTGTGATGTTGAGCAGCAACTTTGAATGCAATCGTTTACTAAGCACATGTTTGTACGAGTAAAATAAATTCTACTGCATTCTTAACTGATTCGAATCGAGTTTTTAAGGGTTAGAAATTAAAAAGGGTAAATGGCCGAGAACTTGACAATGAACATTTTGATGAACTCACCCTTCCCTGTCACGACGACTTGCGATTTGAGAGGAACATAATAACACGGGAACGTCGGTTGACTCATGTGAAGGTGATCCGCCCGATGGACGATTTAAAACTCCGACAAAATGAGGTGTAGTTCCTCTTGAAGAGGAATAGAATGAGTAAAATGCAGGAGAGCTCCGAACAGAGAACTAGAGGCCCGGGACACAGCGAATGGACCAGAGACGGATTCGAGGTCCCCTTCCACAACTGTCCCAGTGTCAAAGTATCAGAGAGAGGTTTGAGTCACGTTCTAAACGGCTTTACAACCGGTTAAAACTTACGTGAATCAACGGATGACGATTCACTTGAATATGTGAAGAAGAGGACGCTACTCGATTCAAGTTTTACTTTCCTCGACCAAATCGGTAAGAAAAGTAATATAATCGGTCAACAAAATATTTGGCGCGAAGAATCCCACAACTAAGACACTATACAAGATCAGGTTCCCCAAGTTGATTGAATTCAGCTAGACATTTACGGCAAAGATTGAAAAATACTTTTGAAATCTCTAGTGCGACGCATTGCATAACTTTCATCGAAACAATCGTGTGCACAACGATTTGTATCCCTCAGGCAACGAATCAAATCTGTTTTCCATTCAGTTGATATGAACTTGGTAGTCCCTAGACGAATTTTACCAACTCTATCAGGTAGATACGGTAACCCGTTATATGGTACTAAACCACTCCATTCTAAGTGTGTTCACTCATAGCATTGTTCAACAGATAGTTACAGAAATCGTTGCAAAGAACAGAAAGTAAGCATCTTCAACTAGATCCTCTGCAACTAAAATAGTGGACCATAAGGTCGAGGGCAGTAGCCACAGAGCGTGTCAGATTGAGCAGGGTCTGTAAATCGGGTATGGTTCATCGCATTCACATTATTCGGAATATGTTTTGATCGGCTGAAAAAGGTAGTTTTCTCCAGATCTTTACGTTTTGAGAGCTTACGAGCCCGAAAAATACCATTTGGGAAAATGGTCTGCGTGCCTATGATATTGAGAGGAATCGGCTCGAACCAACTCAACTCAAATTTGACATTTACTTTAAATTGTGTTTTTCAGGTTTAGGAAACGCCTTCGAAACGTGAAGATCTGAAGAAAACAGGGGGTTTTCGGCCGATCACATAATTTTCCTTTTAACATCGTTGTGCTAAACAAAGTAGAAACTAGTCAGTATCACGCGACCACGTGTGACAACCACATCAACACCTATGTGACAACGTACGTATGCATGACAAGTCAATTAATTCCTAATCCAATGTTAAGATAACTATACAAACCTTTCCCTAACGAGCAACATTCAGTGTTAATCACATCGATCACGTTCACAGTCAAGTTTCTTGCGAGGCCGAACAGTAAGCGCAGCTACTGATCATCCGCCTGGCATTAAGTTCGCCCACAAATGTGTATAAAACAAGTAAAATGCAACACGCCCCGCACCAACCGAACAGTTGACAGTCTCCTCTCCAGCTAGTAGTGAAAGCTGCCAAAACAAGCGCCCAACCATTGCAACTCAATTTTACAACTAGCACCGCATTTAGGTGACAAAACGTACTCGACGAATGAGTCCATAACACTCTTGTACAAGAGACTGTGATCAAATTAGGCCAGACAGCATCTTTGGGAACGTTCAGAAAGAAATGTACTCTCTCAAGAGTTGGCATTCAGGCAGATGCCAGAAAGACGCCAAATATCTGGAATGCCACAGCACATATTCCTAAATTACCGTCGGTCTAGCAACTAATGCAGTCTGCTTTTCACTCAGTTTATATGACCTGTTAGAACGTAATGTTCAAAATCGTGATTTATTGCGTTGCTCCAACTTATGTTACGACTTTTATTGTGAGACCAGCGAACAAGCAGATTAAGGGGCAGTCAACGTGATTTTTTAGGAGGGCTTGAGTAAGTATTTGAAGATGGCTCGAATGACTTTTTTCCTCCACTACAGAACTTTTCTCTTACTCCGTAAATACAGGAAGAAGTCATTAGGAAATTTAGTTTAAGGCTGTATATTACGTGATGTGCAGGAAAATCAAGATAATCCCGTTAGAAAATGGTTGTAAAACGTTTTATGGTAGCGTACGAACGTAAAAACCGGTAATTTGCTTTGAAGTTGTCCATCGTACCAACTCAGGGCGAAGAAAATATAAAAAATGCGATTTCAGTAAACAATTCACGCTATTGATCTATCATTTGATTTTTTTAAATAAAATAGAAAAAAAAAGAATATACTCAACAATAGATTTTATGAATTTTCGGAATTTAAATAACGAGTCTTTTTCGTTTTGCTGGTTAGCGAACTTGGGCAGTAGTGTGACATTTTTTCAACTCTTAAGCGCACTTTTATCAAAAGTTATTGAGCATAGTGGTACGCATAATTTATAAATCGTTAGCAAAACAGAACTAAAATAGGATACGTATACGTAGCAGAATCGTCGACTTTACGGAGGTTGTGGAATGTTATGTGTTGCTACGACCCAGACAGTTTCACTAAAAATGGGAATCGACCACATCAAAATTGTAAATATCATTTGTTTATATGATATGTGTAATTTTTCAAAATGTAGTTTTCCAAGTCTACTGTCCGACGCAACTTGAACAATTTCATTTCATTCAATTTTCAATTATATTTTATATTTAGGACATATTCAACAGCGACGTTTTGAGGTTTTAATTCTTCCTCATAATCATGTTTCACCATCTGAAACTTCTAGTCTCTAATAAATACAACTGTTTAGACATCTTTGAATTCCAGATTTAGTTTGTTATGTGGCTAGACGTTTCTGGTGGGTGCGTTTTTTTAATCTATTATGCAGTACGATTAAGAGGAAAAATTAAGACCTCGAAACATCGCCACTGAATAAGTGTCAATATTTACAAAATTTGGTAGCTGTGAACAGCGTCAATGGAAGGGGGAGAGTGAGATTTGAAACATCCGACTGAAGTCAAGATTCATCATAAAGCACTTAACGTTTACGCCTTGCTGACTTTTATAACCTACTCCATGAAAGTTGTATGTCGACGTGGACAAGCCAGCAAGGACTACACCTATAAATTGCTTCCAGCATAATGGCGAGAACTAGATCCTAACAACAGCGGGGGAGGAACTGCTTCAAACTGGAGGCTGATCCGTAGCTGTCAATCTCTTTAAAAAGCCTAACGTGACAATAGAAGGTAGCTTGTTTTGGTGGCTTTGCGCTTACATTTCAATTACAAAAACACTAAGCGAATTTATAACCATTGAACACACGCTGAATGCAAAGCGGGTTCATTGATTATACTGGAGTAATACATATAGCGTGGAATAGTCCACACACTTACTATTTAGACACAGAAAATATCCAGTGCTCAGGAGGAAACCAACACGTGGGGAACACAACCCGCACACCACAGTGAGAAGCGTCAAGGCACAGACACGTAACAAGTACTCGGTATAAACACAAAATGTGAAGTGTACAACCAAACAAAAGCCGCTCAATGCAAACAATTGAACACGCTCGGAACGTTCTTTTTACATAGAGTCATTTCCATACGAACCCTGTTGATATATTTGAGAATCCGCAAGCACAAATGAGTCGTAACTTTCTTCATTATGACGATTCATTACGTTCAATGACGAGCTCGACGAGGCTGGACTGCACCAAATGGCTGGCATTTCCCTCATTGGAGAGCTCATGTCTAACTTCCTTCTGGGTAATGTATTGTTCCCTATTCCCAGTAATAACAAGTTCAAGTTTAAGTTTCGACTGTAACTGCTAAGACACCTCACATTGTACACTGGAAATTTCAATCTTAGGTTTACAGCTGTAAGAGCTGGGTGACGTTTGTTGTGCCCTTGATCCGTAATGGAGACGTGTTGGAAAGTTACAATCAGTCCAAAAAACTACATTGGACATGATGGAGACGGAAATGCATTAACTGAAAAGTTGCCCAGTCAACTACTGAACACTCACAAGGTACTTTCCTATGGTACACTGCTAGGAGGGCAATATTCATTAATGGCTGTTGGGTGTTCAGAAAATTTCTACAGCTCAGTAGAGCATCAAAGAGCCTCGCTCAGTCTGCGGCTAAGTTGAGTACTCTTGGTAGTTTGAGTAGCCCCTATAAAATTGTGGCAGCTATGGCATCAGCAAAGTAATGTTCAGATCTTGAGGACTTTAGTGCGCAATAAAATAGTTTCAATGATTCAACACATAGCATATATTCGAACCAATGGCAGTGAAGTTCCTAACTTATGCCACAAATACTTCACCAAAATCGGGTTTTGTCTAAATGTCTAGTCATTTATGCGCCACTCTGATTTTCCCGAATGAAAATTGTATCCTATTAATTGGTTGTTTAGAACTGTCATGGTAGACGGGGTGAATGTTGTGTTCTGATCACTATGATAACTGTAGTTAGTTGAAGGCCAATTTCGCTATAGCCTTATTTTGGTATACCATGCCGAACGACAAACTGAATATTGAATTTAAACTAGTGTCTAGATGATTTAGGCACTAATCTGTACCTAAAGTTTGTTACGTAGAAATATCCCTGAGCAAATTCGTCGAGCAAAGATGTAAGCCTATGAAGTAAATAGATTTTTTGGAAAACAGCTACAAGGATATACATTTAACTCACAGCATGTCTTCAACTAGTCAATACCTACATATTGTTCTTTGGCAGTCTGTTGAACAGAGATAACTTAAATGCGTCAAAAAACAACACGAAAATATACGTTTTTTCAACTTTTCGAAATTTCCACGATAAATGCACAGCTGAATTTGATTAACCTGACGAAGTGCCTTTTAGCAACCGATACAACATTTGAGTCTCCGCAACTTTCTGTGACTGTCCGTCGAAAGGAGATACATGCCAAGATAGATCGGAAAATGAAATTTGCGAACACTAAACTATCATTTTTCTAATTTTTTCCAAATAAGCTCCGACGATTCTAATCAAACAAAGGTACTCTCAACTACCTAGTAACTACATTTTGTACTACATAAATGGTAGCGAAGAAATGTGTTGAAGGAAGCTATAGCGCTTGTATATATATAACATATAACAGATCATTTGATTAACTGGGTTGCAGCAAGTTGACTGTTCCTACAGACCAAATATTTTTTCAGCAGATTACCTAACTTTCTTTCTTACTTCGTACGACTAAGGAAAGTAAAAATAACTCGGAGTACATTCCCCAATGAAGGGAAAAGTGAAGTACAGTCATCGGATTTTGCCAACAGCCTTAGACGGTCAGATGACGAGTAGTGCATAACGATAACAATTCCATTACCCCTCCCCCCCTCACGTGACGTTTATTGATTTACCGTTCGGTTGGAAGGCAATACACTGATAAACATGAAACATATTGCTGTACTTGAGAAATACAACGTAATCGAATTATTTAGCGTCGTTACGATATGACAAATTAGTTATTAAGCACTAACTTTTTAAAACTAAATAGAACTTGTAAGACTCACTTTGTTGTTGGGACATGCGCCTCTCTTGAATCATCGCCACATCCTCCCTCGTCATCGTCCTGAAGAAAAATTTCGTTAGTCGTCTTTAATCAGGAACAAGTCATCGAAAAGAAGATAAGATTAAAACCTACGAATACAAAGAGAAAATCAAACTTCGCGCATTTCAACGAGCAACTGACCCTTATATCTGTCGGTGACTCAAAGCAACAAGTCAACTACAGAACGTGCCGACACAAAATTACTTACGCTTTACCTTATTGAAAGACAGAGGAGAATGAGACCAAAATTGCAGCCTTTTGAATCTCCTTGGGAACGAAAGAAGAAAACAGAGCCGGAAGGCCATCAGACAACAATAAAAACACGCAGGAAACGAGAAAACTCTATTCCATTATTTAACAAAACACGGCTAAGAAAATCGCTAACACATGCAAAAAAAGAATTACAAGCACTCAGCCCTCATATTGACCGAATTACCATGAATTGTCGCGAAATCTGCCTCAGAGCACACCCAATACACAAATAACCCTAGACGTTACCAGATAACCGGCATCATAAACTCAAAACTATGGGAAGAACAATAGAAACTGAAATCATGGATGAGAAATTCACAATTCTAACACTGTTCAAGAAGTGGGAGTGGTTTCATCGATTTGCTATAAAATAATTCGCCGAAATAAAATACAATAAAAAAGAAAAGCACTTCCAAATATATTCCTTGACACAGTTTTGCTTGTTAACGAACTTATATGAAATATTGTACGAGTATACCATTATTTAAAAAAAATCAATTCTCTCTCTTAAGAAATATTTTTGTGCGACGTCCAACTTCCCAAGCTTACTTATTCTAAAATTTGAAAATTCACGCTCAAACGTTTTTCATGCATTTGCAACGGCTTCATTTTCTATGAAAATTAGTTCAAAAGGAAGCTGTTAGAAGGTTAGAGGGGCAAACCATTTTTTCTCCTCCCCTCTCTGGTTACGTGTAAGAATGGTCGAGTACGACCAAATCTCGCCAGATGTACTAATAAAGCCGTCATTCATTCATTCATTCATTCCCTCCATCAGGCCAGTCGCTTTCCTCAGTAGGCGATGAATTATGCTGGGGCTGTCGGAATGAGAGTATAACGGGAGGATGGTTATAACAGGGTGTTGGACTGCACTTATCCCAGTACAAACATACATCAACAGCTTGAATCTGCTCTTCTTGTTATAAGTGAGTGGACCTACGTGTTGACCAGCATGAGGAGTGCAGTTTGATCACAAAGGCATGTAGCTGGATCTTGACTAATGAACTGGCAGTGAACCCAGTATTTAAACCTGAATATGGTTCAACCAGGAGATATAATGGAATCTACTACAATCGAATCAGGAGTGAAGCTTGTGGAAAGACATGTGAATGTAAATGCAAGCAACTGCCAGGAACTTTATTCTGCTCTCTAAGCAGCTAGTCATGAAGCTCCACTGCCAATCCACACACCAATCTACAGCATCAATGGAATCGAAACATTAAGACACTCACAATGTCAGCAAAGTTGGCATTAGCCACGAGAGCTGCAATAGTGCAAATAAGCATTTATGAGTGGATCCTCCACAAATGAGAGGACAGTGGTTCAACCAGCAGCCACAACTTTCTCTTTTTTTTACATTAAACAGGAGTTTCTTCTAGTTGCATCAGTGTTTGGGCAAAGTCGATTCGCTGTGAAGCAGACACACACTCCTATGCTAAACATTCCTTGAATGCACACACGACTACAAGTATTAGTGATCCCCCTACAAAAAGGAAGATAGTAGTCCACCTCACCCAAGTATGATTAATGGTTTAAAGTAGTTTACCGACCTCAATGCGTCACTGATTGTCTGGATTACAGGGAGTGTTGTTTCTGATAATAATGCTCCACCACTCTTGCACTCTGGGAAGTTCAACTAGTTCAGCCAGTGTTGGCTACTACTTAGCATGTCTCCATTCACCCGTATTATGTAGCCAACTGTATACTTAATGAGACAGCTGGTGCTTGAGCACTACGAGGTGAATATATTGAGTTGTTTTATGTTAAAGAATGACTGGGAAGAAAAGAGTTTACAACTGTCAGTTTAATGATAAATTTAAAATAGTTAGAACTCGAGTATTTATTTTTCTCTTTAGCTAATCCCTCCACACATTGGAACGTGTAAATACAACCATACTCGTTCAAAAAAAGAGTTAGATGTTTACTTATTAAGGAAAGTGGGACACGCCCAACTACAGATAGATGTAGATATGGTGGGGGGAGGGGAAGGGGGATCACTGACAAATGATGCAGTGGGACAAGGGTGATCAAAGAGAAGCTACTTGATGGATTTGAGGGGCGAAGATAGTAGAGCTGAGGCAGAGTTGAAACCCAAACCAATGAAACCTGAAGTGAGTAATAATTAAACTTATAATCAATTACCTTCAGACGGTATCAACACAGCTTCTTGAATAAGAGCGTCCATAAAAGGAGCCCATCTTTGACATAACTCTTGCATAATTGAACCCATGAACCGGTCAATCCAGGACAGTGATTGATTTTTACACGAGGTGAACATAACACAAGTGGCTTTGCAGTCATATCCATGGAAACGAGTCGTACTAGAGATGAGAAAAAATCTCAGAATCTGTAGCACAGTTTTTGAAAAGTTAGATAAAAAACTATAACTCAAAACACTGCTACAGATTCTGTCTTTTCTTATGTTTAGTACAGAAGCTTTTACTGGGAACACCGATATTTACCCACTCGCTCTTTACTTCAAGTTTCAAAACTTCCCCAGCTCAAACTGCTGCTTTCAAGTAATATTTGAGGAATCGTCGAACTTCTCTGAATTCAATCAGTCACCAGGCAATGGCAGTTCAGCCATTTAGTCCCGGTTCCCCAACAACACAGCCCCTCTCCTCCAAACCCATGTGGGTGAGGCGATTGGTACCAGCAATACAGCTAGGAGCAATGGAGTGGGCTTCCCAACGAGTCTGTTGAAGGGGATCTGGGAAATGGGCCCAACATGTGGACATAGCAACTGCTGTTGTTCCCTCAGTTTCAGCTGTCCCCTTTTCATAATTCTGATTATATAGGGAGGAAATAGGTCCGAAACCATTCAGTTTTTGAATGTAGGTCCACAACAACAAATGCAAGGGCTTCTTTCACATTAATTTGGATTTCACTGGGGTATTTCAGTGATGCATCAGGGACCCCTTCTCAGTGTAGCAGAAGAAGAAGTGGAGAGGGCTGTCCAAACCAAGTAAAAGTGGGGGACCTCCCATTGCATAGGGTTCTTTGTTTACGCTTCAATAACACGGCAAATCACGCTACCCACCTCGATTTGCCTCATGCCCTTTCACCAAGAGTTTCAGGTCCCATTCTATCTAAAACTCGTATCTGTAACATGCATCAAAGAAGAAGCAAAGTTGGAGCTTTCCTAATAACAAAACCTAAACGTCAGCAAATTATTACACAACGGTCTATCATTCTCTTGCACACTGTGGCGTAGAGGCACAGCTTCAAGACCCAGTAGACGATGCGAAACAACATGACTATAAACCATTAAATCCATAAACCACTTTAAACCATTTTTTCTCATAACAACTAGATTGTTACGAAGGGACGTTTGGAGATGCTTTTGAAGAGCTGCTGACTCAGGCAAAAATTACGGCAATTGCGCCAGGATCAACTTATGTCGAGAATTATGAATCGACTGTCTTTACCACTAGACCACGATCAACCGCTTGCCTTCAATAGGAGTCAGTCAGCACAGATTGCGTCCTGCCACTTTGCTGAGAAGATGGACACAACTAGATAGAGAAGTTTTATGTGAAAAAACGAATTTTTTATGCCACGTTAAAGTCAAAACATGGCCCAGACGGCGGACAGACATTGCAGATTTGAATTTCCTACGCCTTGGAACGTAAAGTGGCAAATTGTGGGGGGAGGGGGTGGAATTGTAACAAAACTTTCGTGACCGAAAACATAGGTGCATTATTCAGAGCGAATAATAAACTAAAAGGGCTCATACTGATATGAAGAGGGTGTTGCCTTCATTATTGATCAAGTTCATGGAGAGGACAATAGATAGGCATGCACTAGTCCCGAAACCGGAAGAGTCCATTGAGAACACGAAAGTTTCTAGCTGCTCTTTGACTATACTTCCACTCACAGCATTGAGAATATATCAACCAAGTTCAACTTCAACAACGTTACAACGAAGAAGGATTTCAGCCATAGAAGCGTCACGCCATACAATTCATTTAATACAAACTGAACATAGAAATCGTCGTTCTGCATAGTGCTCAACCAAGTGTTGCAGTTAAAACGAGCCTCTACATTTGAGTCGGGAACACCTACAAATTTCCCGTGTGAGTTTCTGCCTTCTCCGAGCCCATGGGTGACCTACTGCATGATATGGCATACAAAACCGCTTAGAATCAGCCTAGTGATTTTTCTGCATTAAAACCACCTACGAATTGCGCCAAACCCGCTAGTTCCCCGGATCTCCAGAAGTGAGAGTGAAATCTCCTGACGCATCTTCATTTTATTTCTTATAATTATTTTTCCTCTATTGAATTTGAGTGGCGAAAATGCATCCCCTGCCAGTACGCCTTGTCACTGCTTGATTCTTCTCATGAGACTGGTTAAACATACGTTGCCATAAATTTAGTCAATTTCCGTTTTTCCCCATTGTATATTCAAATTCGTTCAATTTTCTGCCTTCTCTCTGGCCATAGGAGCGCCACTCCTCGTCTTCGACCCTCCCCACTTTGTGAGGGTCCTCAGGTTTATAAATCGTCGCTTCTAGTTAATCAAAATCCTGACAGCGCGTATATCTAATGATGCCTAATTTTCCAGAGACTAACTGATTGCTTACACCTTTCAAGTCACCCCTCGTAATCGAACTGAACTATTTACTGTGTAACAAAAGACAGCGGTGCTAATTACAAGCAGTCAGCATTCGTATCAGTGAAATAGAAAAACATTACCTTGACTGTGAGGCTGTTGGGCTCGTGTCAGGCCGAGTGGGCCCTCCAGGGGAGACTTGGTGGTAAATAGGCGTCCTCTGAACGATCGGACTACAAAAACCCAAAAAAGAAAAGTGGCTAAGAAAACTAAACACTACTTAGAAGATGCCCGAGAATTGAAAAGAGAAAACTACTGAATATCACATTAAACACGCAAGCAAGCAATGCTATTTCTGAAGTGATTAGATTTACATTGTACAGTGCGGTATTAGAAAAAAGCATACAGCTCAGAAGTTAAGAGTAATATTGTTATATGTAAGACGTAATATTGTCAATAAGGTATAGTGTGTCGTCGATACATGCATTCTTTTTCAAATTAACTACCAAAGATGGTGTGTCCCCTAGTCACAACGAATTGTGATGAGGTTTGTTTACATATATTTGATAAGATGCGTGAACATCGTCAGAACTTCATCCTTCGTACAGCATGAGGTTTTCTCCCCTCACAGGATAGTTCGGTTTTTACGATTTTGGTGTTAAAGTTTCACACTTTTCCACGGCATCATTAATGGGGATAAAAAGCCTGTCAAAAGGTGCAATTCCTCAACCATGAGTACACAAGCCATCTGCATTTCTCCTACTGCCTACTCCCATCATTTATACCTCGTGTTGTAGTTGGTTGTGTGTGAACTGCGCAGACTATGTGGGAATTGGAGGGGTTTAAAAACGAAAAAGGAAGTCGAAAATTTACAGGAGGGACAGAGCAGAAAAGAATTCCAATGAAGGGAGAAGAGAAGGTTTATCAGATGGCAACTTGATAGACAAAGTTGACAAGAAGGGACAGGAGAGAAGACTCAGTGACAGTTGCGTACGAAATGCATTTACGCCATGTTTACTATCGTTTCCTACGTATTTTTTGATGCTGAGTCGAATAGGACGAGTCTCAGAGATGCAGTACTGTGTCTAGATGGATAACAATCTACTAGTTGAAGAACTCACAGGAGACGAACGTTATCTTTTCTCCCAGCGCTCACTTCCTCTCACCGCCTTCCGCCTCACTCCAACCAACTGTCAGTTCGACACGTCACGTCGTACCAATTGCCTACCATCGCCTAGGTGAAGTCGAATTTTCGATGTTCCGTTTTAGTGGTCATGTTTCGCATCGTTTATTAGTACTTTTCGACACTGAATCAAACGGGATGGGTCTCCAGAGTGCTGTACATACATTTTCGTTTGCAGATGCGTGGTGGTTTTACGGATTGTTGATATAACCATGTCACATTCTCAATGTTTTTCGACGTTGGATTGAATAGGATACGTCCAAAGCATTATGCGAATGAGAATAATAAACCGTTGTGTAATAATTTGCAGCGTTTTAAAACTATACTCCTCCACCACTCTCCATTTCATCTTAGCCCATTAGGTACTGTAAGGGGAGGGAGGAATGCGACTTGAAGAGCATCACTGAGTACCTATGGAGTTCCACAACCAGGATTCAAACTTCATAGATTTTGGATGAGGGCTCGTTGTTTCTGCTAACGCCCCAAATTTAAAATACAGCATGTACGGAAGTCAGCAAAACGGGCTCTTATGTTAACTTATTTTGTTTTCATATAGTGAACTAAAATTCGAGATGGACCTTCGAAAGGTTTGCTGAGTCCTGGGGGTAGGTCTCCAGCCAAATCAGCTGAAATCACTCCTTCTCTATCTACCAGGCTATACATTTTGAATGGAGCTCAAAGGAATACTGTGTATTGATGAACCACCTCACTTTCTTGATCACTTGAACGCTCAGGCCTACTTCTCAACTATTCAGTCTCCCTAGCACTCCTCGTGAAACAATGAGCTTTAATAGCAAATATAATTATAGATGGCAGTATGATAAGGTATCGTATTTTGAATAATGTAATATCAAGATGGGAAATTCGATGTGTGTGTTTCCCACATAAAAAAAGGTTAAAGGTTGTTACACGTATAAAGCTAAATGTGATACTGCTACATGTATAACGTAATATTAATTGAAAAGCTGGTGCGATAATTGCATGCTTAGCGTAACGTTTGCAACGAGTGTGTATAACTATACTCTCCCCACATCCAAAAAAGAAACTACCACTTCTTCCTGCAAGTCTGTGAATTCTGTACACCACTGCAATTTCATGTCCGAGCGATTTTCAGAATAAATAACAAGTACAGAACTTGCAAGAAGTCAACTGAGTGACGTCTCAGTATAATATTTTCGGTACTGATCTAGACTTTAGAATTGCATGTTTTTGAGATTGTATTGAACAAAGGTACATCCTTTTTTTTTCAACGATTAGAAAACAAATTTGTTACGTCAGATTAGCCATTAGTATGTTTGCAGCTCTGAATGGCGTTCATGGGATTATAATCTGAACTTGCTGACTGTAAACAAAAGTGTCAAGCATACAATTGAAAATAACTGGCTCGCTAATCACACAGTACAGTGCCTTCGCGTACAGTATACTACTATTTGTGGATTGTCATGCACTAAACTAATTGAGGTGTCATGCTATCCAATCACGTCATGCAAATACCAAATCAGCCGTTTATCCGGGCCACAACCATCATTGCCCTGTTCGTAAAATCCTCAATCACGATCAACAAGTGTTTGACAAGTTACGTCAGTTAAACCAACCTGTAGCCCATGTCTTCATCGAATTGCCCATTAGCTTGCTGGTAATGAGTTTGCGGTTGAGTGGTCATCGACTGAGGGGGCGGCCTGGGGAGTGAATTGCTGTTTAAAACCTGGAACAGAAACAATATTCCAGAATTGAACGCTATTACATTTGGAGAAACACAGTTGTGTTTTTTAAATTTTCCTCGTCAAATCATTAAAGATGTAAGAGTTGTGTCCATAACTTAATGGTAGACGACAGTAAATTAATTTACATGGCTCGTCATGCTAAGTAGAGCTCACCAGCGACCCGGCTGACGGATCTGAGAGAGGGGAACTAGCAGGAACAGTTCCAATGGGCTAAGGATCAGATCAGTAGTCCAGGCAGAAACCACACCAGCGACGCACAATACCTACAGTGGAGGATTGACGAGGAAGAAAAAATATGTTTGAACACAGACTGTTTTCAAAGTAATATCAATGTGTTGGGCCATAGCAAGCGGATGGGTACGAATGGATGATTATGGTCATTTGAAGCTGCCTCAGGAAGAAATGATTTAGTGAAACTGGAAGAAGTCGCGAAACACCTTCAGATTTAGTGTTTCACACAGCCACTGAGTTCGTGAATCTATTAATTGCACACATACCGCACGTAGGTTCGGGAAACTATTCAACAGCCTGTGTTCAATGCAACGGAGACACAGAAAATAGATACGGGTGGAGAATTAGATATGAATTAAATTAGGGGGAAAGCTTGCTGAGGGCGTTTACAACGCTGTAAGAAAAAAAGTTTTCAGCAAGGACCTGAAATGGAACAGATAGGTAGTGTTGGGGCTGCAAAAAGTGTTGACTTTTCTGAGACTAGAAGGGTTGGGGACCCCTTCTCCCAAATGAGTTACCTTTCGCAACAGGTTGGTTTCCTTATCAAAATTACTGTTCCTTAACACTCATAAGAGAATTTATATCAGTTAAAAGTCATGGAGGTAGCGGTTTTGCTAAAGTACGAGAGCACAGGCTCTCACTCAGCATCCACCGATCCCTGACCTGTGGAAGTACAGCAAGATGTCATTTAGCCAGTACCCTAGGAAACCCATACCATCTGGGAGGAGTTCTTAATCTCATTTGCCACATGAGCTAACTATTTACTTGTGTGGCAATATTCAAAGGGAGAAATAAACTGAAAAAGCCTTCATGCCAAACAGCCTTGGGAGATGGATTCAGTAATGTGTATTGCGCACATGAGTGGAGAGAACACAAAAAAACGCTGCAAATTATTACAGAACGGTTCATGATTCCCTTGCCCCGCTTGAAGTAGCCTCACACCTCTGAGATCCCACTCGATTCAGCACCGTAAAATACCAGTAAGCTACAACGACGAAAACTAAATATTCCAGGCGCCTGTAGGGAATTAGCACGACGTGATGAGTCGAGCTGAAGGGTGGTTGAAATGAGACGAGAGAGGGTGCAAACGATGAAACGATTAGTTTCCCTATATTGCCCCACAAGTTCTTCCAATTAGCAGACTTGGGCTCACTATAATTACTGTGATCTCACAGTTTTCACCTCTGAGGCTCGTTCCATTCGACTCACTAAAAATACCTAGAAAACGACACCGAACAAGGCGTATTTGCGATAAAACTGCCTAAATTGTAGTCCAGCCAAAAGTAGTAAGGAATGGGAAACCCCTATCGATTGTTCTTCAGCGATGAGAGCCCTAATTTGAAGGCGAGGACTAAAGCGAAATTCAATATGGAATTTTCCGATTTTTGGCGGCACACTGAACACAACATATATCTCAATATTAATATCACAAAATACGTACGTCTAACGCGTGAATCATTGCCCGAGCAAACCCGTCTGCATCTTCTCGGCTGCTGAAGTTCAGGCCGTACACTTGTTTGTTGTCCCGCCATTGGTGGAATGTGTGAGTTGCCTGGTTATACTTCAGTCCTTTCAGGATAATACAGTTGATCACCACCTGTAAAGAATAACACGATTTTTATTTTCACTACATAAATCCATCATACAAATATCAAACATAACAGTAACTTGGAAAAGGACCTAGACGAATCTAAGTGAGAGCAAATTTTCGACAAAACTTACAACAAAACTGATTTCTGAGTTATTATTATATCAGTTTTAAATTGAGTCAAGGAGCACTTTTTTATTCGCCGTACGCAAAAAGCTCAACAACTGTCAAGTAGTTAGTTATAAGGTTAGAAGGAGGCTCATTAAACCGCCTTGCGGATTAAAATGTTGCAATTACAAACACTCTTGAAAAATATAAACCATAAAAAAAGTAACAACACCCCTACATATAAATTACATTCACTCGCAAGATTTAAATAAATTAACAATAAATCAAAAATCCACTTAACAAATAACGGGAATACCCTAGTGCAGGGGAAGATCATTTTAGCACAAATAAGATTACAAATATTGATAATAGCACAAAAATGTTGAATTTACGTTCGGAGGAAAGTATTTTTTATAAACATTACTCCATTCGGAATAAAGGGAAACGATACCAAAAATATCATTTTCTTAATTTACATTCAGCAACTAAAACACTTTATAGCCATAGCCATACTTGTTCATAGAAGTTCTTAGTCTAATGGAGGATATCACTAAATTCCCAATATATCTGGTATTGTAAGAATGTGAATGACAAATAAAAAACTCACGATAAGAATGGATATAAATAAGATATTCTCTAATGTTGACCATTGGCGCTCTGAATATCCCAAGCTCTTTGAAAAGGAACCTACGATAATCCGAGTAGCCCAAGTTCACCCAAAAGACGAATTTCCATTCACTGACAACCAAAAACGACGCTCAGCCAAGCGTTGGCTCATGAATTGGTAAGAGAGATCTCAGAAATTAAAAAGTGAAAGTATTCAAATTTTTTAAATTGCATGTAGGTGGAATGAAGAGCATTCCAGAAAGTGACCCGGCTGTGTTTCCTAATAGAAAATTTATCCTAGATTTGTAAAGTTTGTGAAGTTTAGCCAATCGGATCCCATGGATTCTTTGCCGAGTTATTTACGGATCGAACTTTATATTTGACGGGCTTGTTAAGAAGATTGCCGGGCATTCATTCGAGTAGTGAGTGCTTCCGCAACTATTTCCGACCCTGCTCATTCTAAGCTAGCAAATGTTGAGCTTTTAATCCTTCTTCGGTTATTTTGATAAAAAGGTGATTCCATTTCTTCATTCATTAAATCTATTAAGTAGGTAGATATTTGATCGCATATTTTTCTTCAAAGAGGGTATCATTTTGTTCCTGTTAAATTGAGATAGGTATGATTTATGGGCTCTAGCAAATAAAATGATTACCTCATGATCTTGGAGTTTTCGAGCCACGACTCTGAAGGTGTTGTTGCTAATATTTTGGAAGATGTGAACTTTAGAGAGCCCGCTCGACGATCCACTGGGTATCCATTTTTTACTGGTGTCATCGTACACCATCACGGATGCCCGGGCAGAAGCGATGCTCTGCTCGCTGAAAAGTAACGAAAAATTATTATCGCGAATTGGTATAAAGAAAATGACTGGGTTTAAGAATACGAATATAAAAAGACGTTGAATATACATCACAATAAAGGTTATCCATTTAACTTGAAGCGATTTTCATTTCCACATCTGCAACATGAGCTTCGAGTCTAACTTTACGATAGGCCTATTAAGGCTCACTTTGGACTTGATGGTGGTAGAGCGTGCGTTGAAGGATGCAGCTGGGAATACGGAGAGTGGTAAGCGCCTAAGATAGGGGTAATGAACTTCTTGAGATGAGGCAGGCCAGGCAGGAGCTGGAGGAGTCCTGAGAAGCAAAAATGGTTGGCAGCCAAGCTCATTGAATATGCTCAGATCTGGATGGTCAGAAAGTAGGCGTGACACGGTTTGTAGTGGGTGTAACACAACAAGACTGACGATGCAGAAGAGAAGTTACGCGATCGTAACACTGTTACTTTGGACATTTCTAGTCCATCTTCAAGTGATGCAAGGGAAGGGAGTGATAGCAGGCCTAAAGGAAGGAAGAGGAGGTGATAGTATAGGGAAATCAACGTGAACGTTTGGACAGCATTTTTATTAAATGACAAAGAGTGTGGAGGGTATTCCAGGATTCACTTTTTAGAATCGTTGTTCAGCACCGACAGGTGGGACGCTTCTCGATAGTGCATCGAGGATATCGTGGATCTGACAAGCCATGGGACAATAGCAAGGTGAGCAGACGAGAAGACAAATAACTACGCTTGTTGCCAAAGAAGGAAAATGAGATATATTCTTCAAAAAAAGGAGCGGCAGCCAAGTACATAGCACATAGTACAAAGTAGTAAGACCGATAGAGCTGGGTAGGAAGCCAAAGATGACGTGACGGTGACAGTAAATGGTATTCAGATGGCGAAAAGCCATCTTTTGTAGCTACTGGCGTGTTGCGTTATTCATAATTTTTGGAATTGCAGTTTTCGAAGAACGGAGTCACATTAGTAGCGCCTACTATAGGAACGCCTCCGAGAAGCCATGCTCATGCTCATAACCGCGAAAAGTCAAAACGTTCCTGCGATACCCTGAGCGTGTTCATGTTAAAGATGTTAAGGTCACACAATTTTTATAATAATTTGAACCAAAAACGTTTCACTGCACCCCTTGAAGAATCCTAGATTGTTTGTAGTTTTTGGAAACATGAAGGTCGTCATTAACCTCGATAACATTCGATAGGAGTGAGCTGGGGAGTACCAAACCACCGCAAAAGTAGTTCTTCTAGTTCAATACCCTGTTCTATTGCTTTAAAGAAGAAGAAAGAAGACCCCCGTGAGCCAAATTGAAAGTACGAAACATGTGCTTCCTTCGCTCACCTGACAGAACACTGAGGATTTCTAGATGTAGCTCGAAGAGGATCCGGAGGACGAATAAACTTGAGCATTTCAACCAGAGCAAGTCGACCGAATGACGCAAAATCGAAGTTGTATGCGCAACAAACCACTCGCGAACTGGGTGCGGCACAAAACGAACAAAACAGAGCGTGCAGAGCCGAGTCCCAGAGGACACTGAAACGAGTTGGAAGAAAGGAAAAGAGCGTGACTCAAAACTCTCTGGTGGGGTAACCAATATGAGGGGGGGGGGGGACACGGCACTTCCCAAGCGGCAAAAGGATGGCAATATTTTAGAGAGGTTGGCCCACAGGTAGAGGATGGGAAGGGTTTAAGGGCCAGAACAGGTCAGTAGACAATGCAGGTGACCGGCGAGTGAGAGCTTCCAATGCAACACGTGCGCTCCAGTAACTTTTCTCAAGAGTTGATCGTCACGACAAACGCCAATCGAAAACTTAATGGAGCAGCAATTTCAAGTTAAACCTCGCGCCAGATCGTGGAACGTGGGTCCGCTCCATCTTGATGAAATACACGACGCAATCGAGAGCCAACAGGAGAATCCATCGTAAAATTTCCTTCATAAGGCAGGTAGTAGACCAAGCTCACTTCGTTTACATTAAAAAATTAACGGCATTTACAAGCATCCCAAACGGAAGACGGGCTTAGTGTATTTACCTGAATGTTGTTGGACAGTTGAATTAATAACCAGGAACTTATTTATGCGCACTCGAAGATATTGAACAATTGAAACGAATTACGTTGATTTTCAGCCACAGCAAACGCCAAAAATAAACCTGATAGAGCGGCAATTTACAGTTTCAATCTGCTGCCAGCACGAGCCAAAAAGAAAACCCGTAACCCTTTCTTAATACAGTCATCTGTAATTTTCTCACGACTGAGGATTTTATGACATTATGGTGTTAATTAGAGCTGTCCATACAAAAAACTTATCAAACTCTTTGGAGCCGTCATTGAGAAAAACATTTAGAAATAGTTACCATTACGATAACTATACTTGTTTTGGGTCGACTTTAGACATATCCTTACTTCCATGGAGACTAAGTTTGAGCCCATTTGGTTCAGCCGTTTTCTCTCAATCGCGTTCACAGACGCATATACATACACGCGCATACCATTTTCCCAAATAGTGTCTTTCGGACTCAGAAAGCTTTGAAACGTAAAGAACTGAAGAAAATTGTCCAGTCTCCTGTATTTTGGACTACCAGATCTCTTTACCGATTGTCCCCTTGATTCCAGAACAGTTAACACTTTTCTTTTGCATATTTCTCATTACTTTGGGGTAAATACATACAGTGAGCTGAATAACTATGCCACCAGATATCTAATATTCACATGATTGTGTACTTTTGGGACTGGTGGTTCCAGCAGCATGACGCTACAGCGGAGCGCGACCGATCGAAGTTATTAGCAGGTGTCGGGACGCATTGGAAGTGAAATAACTGTACGTTCGAGCAACCCAGCGTCGCCTTTCGTCAGTCTGGATGGTCCACACCATTGGGGCTGAGGAGGTAACGCAGTATCGAAGCGAAACGACTCAACGTTTATGATCCGAAAAATGAAACTCGAATGCATTTCGCCATTAGTATTATTTTCCACAAATCAAAGGGAGACCGGTCAAAACGATGAGTTTTCATCGGATCTTCCAGTTTGGTGGCCTCCATCGGGTGTTCTCGCGGGAGATGAGGTGTGGGAGGAAGACATTAGGATGCGTGGAATTTACGAGTGTGAGCATAAATGCGTAGTGTTGAGCAATTTAAATGTAGTCTGTTGTGTGGAACGGGTTTAGGTTAGGTTTAGGCTACTCGAATCCAGGTGAGGCGAAGCTGTAAGTTCCATTGCACTAAGGGAGGAAACAAGAAACCACGTACTGCTCTACTGTAGTTTCTACAACAGTGAGCGACGGTTGTTGGGAGGGCACACGAACTTAGCAGCAAGCCTATAAAACGTTTCGCAGAGTTTGCGAATTCTGTCTCTTTGAAACTTGACACCCAAGTAAATAGTTAAATCAGGTGGGAAAACAAATTAAGAGCTCCCAGATGGCACGGGATTCCTCAGGTGGTCATTTTCAAGCAGTACCACATGAGCAACAGCTCTCTACCAGGAGACTGGCAAACGACGAAATACCTGCCGTACTTCTGCGGGTCTGAGTTCAGCGGATGGTGCAGGAACCAGCCTGTTACATATTAGCGAAACTGCTACTTTCATGACTGATATAACCCTCGTCGAGGGCTTAGGAACAGTCATTTAGTAAGGAAACAGACCTGCATTATGGGATACGACCACGTAGGTGGCTGCCTTTGCAGGGCAAGGTAGGTTGAAAGGAGCCATCCAATTTCTACCCAGGGCAAGGCCTGACGAAACTGCAAAATGCGCTTGCCTTACAGACATCGTGGTGGTCACGTGGTCGCTGGAATGTGATTCGCCCATCCCTGAACTCTCTTGATAGCAGTGGCCACTGAGGGAAGTAGCTCACCAGTCGGTAATTCCTCAGGTACTCCAATATAGGATCTCAACGGTCAATGTGTGAGCGTATAGTCAGATATGCGGAAAAAATGTACCAAAGTTGAGGATTTTTCTTGTAAAAGACTGTAAAGGTTCCAAACATATCTGCTACAAATTCATACCAGGCTTTCGTTCTTAATAATATTTCTGTGAAAATACGGGGAAGGGAGCCGTAGGACTACGAATCAAAAATAGTTTTTTATTTATATTTTTGCTATAAGGCCATACGAAAACCAAACTCACAGGGTGTCACCAACCAGTTCTACACTAATTTGTCACTGATCCGTTACTGAAGTAGCCATACGTTCAACGGAGATAAGACAAAATACATTGGAAAACGAGATTTCCTCAAGCCAAGCATCTCATTTCTCACAATAACGGTTTCAAGTATTCTAACAAACACGCAGGGTAGTTTCAGCCACGTATTTTTGTAGAAGTAACATGGAATGTAAAGAAAGTTGTGAGGTGCTTCCCACCAGGTATACGATTTATTTGATTACGAAAGCAATTCTAAAAATTCTCCATGGTCTACGGTTAGTTAAAATCGTATTCCTTTCAAAATAGTCGAGTATTGTGAAAAGAAATATTGCTAAATGATGTATCTTATTACATACAATACATATGTATGTAGATATACAGTACATAAACTGATGAGAAAAAAAATCGAAGTCAATGCTGAGAGAAAAGAAAGAGATTTAAACTTTCAGATGTTCCTGGTTGACGCCCGGCATCTCCATTGGACGATTTCCAATGGAAATAAATTGAGTAGAGTTTCGCCCCCTGTCTCATTTAAATAAATAGAAAGCAGGCGTGTAGTGCACAGTGTGGAGGTGAGCACCTAGTGCTGTGGTGGGTGGAGCAGACGGAACAGACGGGCAGAATTGACTGGAAACGAGGGCGAAGAGAGTGAAAGAAGGATCGCATGGAGGTTGGTGACCCAGTGGGAAGTAGGAAGTATATCGATCCCCGGAGGACCAGCTGAGCGGCCAAGGCAGGAGCTCCTGAGCCCTAAGCTCTTCCACCCAACAAATCAAAGTGCCATCCAGGGGGGCAAGGCAGGGGAGGTACTACACTAGCTCTGAAGCCCTTTTGAGCTCCTAATACTACAGGATCCAACGGAACCGCCCCCACTAAAATCTCGTTGATACCGACAGGACGCCGAGAATAAAGTAGGAGACGGTGTTTGCCCAATAGGGCTTTTTACTCGGAGAACTCTTGAAACCAGATCAAACCAGAAACTGTCCGTGAAGCTTCCCTTATCCTCCCCGCTGGATTTCTTCCATTGAAAACTCTTTAGCAGGGAATCACACAACTTTCGATTCTTCTTTCAAACCGAAAACTAACGTCAGCCTGACGAAGTGTCTTCAAGTAACCTATACCCACATTTCGTTCCCCACAACCGTTTTTGTGCCAATCCACCGAACAGAGATATGAGCGGATATACATAGGAAATTACGATGTGCCGAACAGTTCTCCATAAAAGTTTTCATAGGAGTGAACTGTGAGTGTGTGTGTTTACGGTGCGTAAATCGCAGTAAGTCGTAAAGACGCTTCCTTTCGCACGTCACTGAACTTCTCGCAACTTGAGCTTAATATAAAGATTGCGGGAAACTGGAATCGAATTTCATAGCGGATTAAATAACTTCCTTCCTATTACATTAGAACTGATGAAAGTTGAAAAGTTACATGTACATGAGTTAATTCAATTAATATTTGAGCAATTCGCGTTTAGAGAGAAATTTAACCACCAACCGTTTGAAAATAAGTGAAAAAAACTATTCTAAATACAACAGTCTGGCTAAATGACTAGTTGCAGTGCAGTTGGCTTTGGAATTAGCATGGTGGGCATGCGATCGTGAGCTGCTAAGCTGGAGCAGCGCAAGCATCGATGATATGACGAATAACAGACACTCGTCTTCGTCTGAGGTAATGCAATGAACAAAGCGAGAGAAAATAATGTTGGCCGCGATCTCGAATGACGTGAATGATGTTAATAAGCTGGTGCTGCCTTCTTTTAGCGATGATTTCATGAGCACAAAGCGCTTAAGTACCTTAGAACCAACGAATTTTTCCGGCTATCGTTGGACAGCGGGATTTGATGTGAATGCTGATCGATCCTGTTGTGGCTGAAACAAGGTGAAATTGTGATAGGACAAGACGAAAACGATCAACATTTTATAAGCTATGAGTAGATGCATTGTACAAGAATCGCACTACTACGGACAATGAGATGGGTTTCAACCAGGAGACTCACAGGCGAACCTGAAGTTAGTTTGAAGCCCACTAGACCAACCTTAATCTGCAGGACCTTAATCTAATTTGAGTAGGTTTCGTTCACGTACACACCCACACAATGAATTATAATTTAATTACGCTATTTGTAATGCGTGGAGATTTTGTATGATAAAGTGTACGCTTCTGTGTCGTAAAACGTAAATAACATTACATAGTACACATAAATAACATTTAAAAACACACTCAGACCACTTTTTCAAACAGTGTTTATTGGACTCGCAACACCACGATTTACTAAAACCGAAAACTAAAAATTTCAGGACAGATTTAACGATAGCTAAGAAAGAGTTCGTTTGTAATACGAATTCTAATGGCTCCATCAGGGAAAGATGGAATGGGCGCTGGAGCGTACAAGAAGGTGCTCCAGTTAAGACAAGGCTTGGAATTTTTATTCACCTTTTTTTTGCCTCTTTAACGCCTATATTGTCTCTTGCTTCAGGTCCAAGTATACGAACGAGAAGGCGATATTCGTAAGAAAGCGGCGAGTCTCAGGTTCTCTGGACCAGATGGCGGAGGAGACAGATAAATCCGTTGGTAAATCGTCCAGGTTTGAAGCAACGCCCACTGCTGGTGTGATTCATCGGCCTACGTTCTTATTTCAGTCCTGTACACCTGGAGAGCGATCTCTTGTTCTTTATACTTTGTTTGAAGTGAACTGGAGACATTGAACATATAATGAGAAATCCGAATCCCGATGATTTTTTGCCTCCCCTCCTGCTTCTGTAGAAACGCGTTGAACAAAGATAAACACATATTGCTTCTGTTTATATGTTGAAGCTTATCCTCGAATTTATAGGAGATCGAAAAATCACTCGGAACTTACGATATTCTTAGGTCAGTCACTCACGACATAATGGGTGTTTCTGAGCGTGTCACTTATGACGTTCTTCATACCTTTTGATATTAGAACGTTTACTACGATATCTCAGAGCCTAGAGCACAGTCAGACGCTTGTGGAGTGGTGGCAGCACTGACTGTCCTTGCACGGCGTGTGGTGGAATGTGATGAGGAGATCTGTCAGCTGGCGTTTTTTGAGGAATCACCTCTAAGTGATTCGAGTCACATCTAAGCAAGGGGGCGTTTTATTGAGGAACATACTCTCGCTCTCGCTCTTTTTTTTTGGAGCCACTCCACCATTCAAAATTGGTATGTAGCCCACATCAACATGGGATACTAAAACTGAGCGTATGAGTGAAATCGGTCGAAAAGTAGATTAGCCGCTACCAGATTGTACGTAGAACAGTTCATCTGAGCTGAGCGCAAAATATATCGCATGAGTAGCTAGAATGTGCGCAGGATTGATGAATATCAGATATTCCCTAATCGAACCTTCTCTCTGCCGATTAGGTTGCAAACAAATTTCTGACTTCTGGGCCACTTGGAACTACCACCG
Source organism: Pachypeltis micranthus (assembly GCA_020466155.1). Lineage (NCBI taxonomy): Eukaryota > Metazoa > Arthropoda > Insecta > Hemiptera > Miridae > Pachypeltis > Pachypeltis micranthus. The sequence goes on along the minus strand of CM035780.1, from coordinate 22,157,723 downwards.
TCTTCACGCGCTCTCCTTCTCGGGTCACTCTAATCAGAGGCAGATTTATCCGGCTGGGAGCCACTAGGCTGTGTGTCGAGGCCTTTAGCTCGAGCCTGACCTCAAAAACGTTCGAACTTCCAGAGACATAACGTTCGGGGAGTGGGAAACAACCAAAAGGACGATCTAATAGAAGCATATTTCAATGAAACCTTTTGAGTCAAACTCCATACAAGCTGCACTCAACGCCATTCCACTCAAATTCAAGTTTTAATTTTCTGTAGCCCTACAGAGTAGAAATGAAAAATAAGTAATATTAAAAAAAGAGCTTTCTTTTGATTTTCATGCTTATGTGAAGGGCTTCTGGGTCTGGAAAACACCGTTTAGGAAAATGGCCTGTGTGCGTTTGAACGATGATGATCGCTACAAAATTACGTACGCGATCTGCGTTTTTAAGTACGTGTTTCTGGCAAAATCGATTAATACCAAAAGCTTAATTTGACCGAGGGTTCTTGAAGGAACTTACAGGAGCGGAACTTCTAAAGGAAATGGCAGTAAGTTCGTGGTCAGCATTGAAGGAATTGAAGAGCGATTAAACAGGCAGCGAAGAGATCGTTCAGAGTCGCTAGACTTGTTACTTCCTCGGCGACAAAATAGTCGACGGTTCCTCCTGAATGCTCCACCGCTTCCGAAAAGAATAGGTCTCTACGAACGAGCAGTTCATCATCGAAGGAACATTCAGAGCCTTGGAAAGAAGCCTTTACCCAAGACAACGAATTCGAATCGAATCAGGCCGTTTGTTCGAGGGAACTGGCCGTTGCGACTGCTGCAGGGCTGTTGAACTCAGAGTTGAGGCATTCCATATTATTTTGGTTTTGTAGTCGGTCAGAGCTGCGGACTACCCGGAATAAATCCGATTATTCAACTGCAAACAGTTCAACTTAACGGTTGTTGCTGAAAAACGCCCGCCATAATTAGCTTCTCTGCAGAGCGTTGGGAGCAACGAAGAGAACGTGGATTTATTTAAAGTTCTTGTTTACGTAAACGGAAGCCGCGTGTTGAGTGCAAGAATTAAAAAATATTGTAACGGCGTAGTAGTCTACGTTAAGCCAACCCCAAAACCTCAGTACAAGAAAATATCGCTCGGATACAATTAACCTAGGCAAATAGATTTTTACTTTTGGAAACGAAGACTCACAGTTTTGCTTCCATTCAATTCAAGTGAGTTCATATATTCGCATAATTTTAAACACCCTTGGGGGGGGGGGTACATCCCAAAGGTACTAAAATATTGAAATATTCTCCGTCCCTATCTTCTATCTCAACTACCGTTTGTTTTTTTCTTACGCCCAATAAATTGATTCAAATGAATTTATGTGTTTCATTATAAATAATGATCCTATGACTGAAAAGAGTGCGACAAGTAGTTCTCCCACATTTACAGAAATGACTATCTGTCTGTCTGAAGGGTTACGTCAAGTTACTTCAAACATCGGGCTAAGTATTGAAGTAGGCAATTTAGGAGGAAATTACACCAGTGCTGAGAAGAGTGGTGAAAAACTTACGGAAAGACTTCCCATTTTCAAGTAGTAGGTGAAAAAAAAGTCGACCACATAAGCTTTCCGAATAAAAAATAATTTTCCTAATATCTTATTTGGTTTTCCAACAGCTCTTTTGATTGTTGCAATGGATTTTGTGCACCTATTTTACCAACACCATGTATATTCTTCGGGTGGAGAATGTGAATAACGGAAATTTACACAATCAAGTTAACGGTTGGAAAAGAACGGAGAATGCGAAATTTCCACAGTTTTCCTTGAAGCAGCCAGCTACTGAAGCAGCAATAAGTAAACCTATAGACACGCAATAGTCTTCAGATTTGGGTGGGAGCCAAGGGAGCGTTGAACGGTTCCAGGTTGCCCGTGAAGCCACTCGTGGGCCGTTCTAATTTCAGCCATCTCGATCACTTCAACCATGTCGACCTTCATCGGTGTTTCCGTTTCCATGTGCACTAATGGATATATATTAACCTTCGCTCTGACGGCTTCTCCAAATTTTTACTTCGTGAGAAGGGACTTGCAGAGGGGTTGCCTTACATTTTCGTCGAACAACCTCTAGTGAACATATATAGTGATGCGCACACTACAGACGCGGCCCATTAGCTGGTGTACACCTCACTACGTAATCACCAAGTTCAGCGACAAATTTGTTAGCGCATCGGTCGCAACAACAGAACCTTTGTGTTCTTTCTGAGTTTTACTACACTGAACTCCCCAATCATTTGCTATTTCCATTCCATTCATCTCCGTACTCGTCGCAATTACCATGCCCTAGACGAGATATATAGGTATTTTGATGTCATCGTGATGTTATACCGGACACTGTCGGTCTTTTTTCTGAGCTTTATTACTGTAGTCATTCGATGGAATAATAGATCGATTTTCGTTCATCATTTTGTCATATTCGCTCGCTCTGCGAGTGACGGCTATTATGAGCAATCGTCTTCAACTCCTTAGTAATATCGAAGTCAGGGGCGGATTATTGAGTATTTTCCCCGATTCATCTCGTCCCATAAAAGGGTTGATGGAGTTTAGCGTTGAACGATTGTTTCATGTCGGTCCCGGTTTTCTCCTTTTCAATTGTTGAATTCTAAAAGTCCAGGCTTAGCTCATTTCATTTTTTTATGGGGTTTGGAATTTTCTTCTTATTCACTATAAAAAAGGGCTAAACGCTTACTTTTTTCACAAACTTACATACCTTATGTTTCCCACGTGCATATTACGAGGTGATTATGTGGTTAATTACAAGTAAACATGAGTACAGAGTTTTGTGTTTCATTATTACATTATTTGAATTCCGTGCGCATAATGTGAATTGTAAAATTAAAATTCCCAAGCACGTCGTAATGAATATTGATGGCGATGAATAATGCCTCGCAAATGAACGATTATTACCTCATAAATGAGCAATCCGACGGACGGTGAACAACTTACCTGGAACAAAACAAACATGCATGTTACCGGAAAATCGTCACACATAATTAGCATTGTTACATTAACGTTGTTTATCGTGCGATACGCACTTAAAGAAACAATCAAGAATACACGCTGATCTTCCTTTCATTACATGTTAACAGGACACATTGAGCAACAACACTCGTTGATCAATACAATATCAGCGTTCAGCATGTATTATACCATATACATATTACCCCCCTGAGGAAGCACTCGAAGGAATGAGCCGGTCTAGGAACACAGACAATAAGCCTCAATGTACGGCTGGCGATAGGTCTGCAAGCCTCGAGGGGATTCACTTAAAGAAAAATATTAAGCCCTAAAAACAGTTCATCGAATCAATAAGAAAAATTACTATTATAATCGCCGCTCTTATTGACAGAACCTCACGAACTAAATCCGTTTATAGGTATCAGAAATTATTGTCCAGGGAAGACACAAATAAAAATTAGACTGACTGCTAAAATGAGGACTACTTTCAGCTAAAGATAAAAGGAGATGATCAAATAACACCGTGAATTATGGTTTATTTTATTTAGATAATTTTACCCTTCGCTCTTTTTCGTGCACACCTCACTTCTGTTTAATTTCTTCACACCCATCTCTCTTGCTTGCAGACGAAAAAGCCGTTCCGCAGTTCTGTTTTCTCAACACACCCCTCTCCGTTCGTGCCCTTATTCATTTCTTTTCCCTTCTACCTCTGCAAGAACGCATGTTCAGTCTGATGGCGGCCATCCAGCCGAAATATAATTTGCTTAGTTTTGTGAATTTATCGTGTTCTATTTTGCCACTTTTCTGTCCCCTGCGTTTGTATATTTCTTTAGAACCGAACCTCTAAATTTAAGATACATGCAATACTATTATCATAGCAATAAAGGAGCGCAAAAACTGAAGAAAGAACACGCAATAGGCGAACATCATTGCCTGAGACGACTGCATTTAGCTGAATGATAATAATGTTCACTAATAAAGTGTTTTACTCTTTGAATTTTCCCCGGTTCCAAAGTTATTTTGGGTTTTACGAGGGATTAGTTGTTTCGGATTAAGAAGATAACATTCAAGTGCACAGGCTGAGGGATCACACGAGGAAAGATTTTAATTTGTCCGTAGTTAATGGATTGCGTGTGTGCATAGAATTCCTCTTTGATAATGACAATATTGTCCCCTGTAATGTACAATTTGCAGAGATAACTTGCTGATTTAAAGGGCAAATGAAACCGAAAATACTGAGCGTATTTACCCATGGTATATTTAGTTTAAATTGGGAGGTTCTACCACGGTGGAAATGTGGTGAGTACTATTTTGAAAACCCTGGTTTTCCTGCCGACATTTCAACAAGATCCATTTCTCCAAGTGCTTCTCCATTCTTGCGAACTGTTTGCCTTAGGAATCGTAAGGAAGACAATCCGTGACGACGTATATACCTTCAGTCTGGAGGCGAATGGTGAAAAAAACGAGAACGGAGATGAAGCGAAAATAGGGGTTTTCTAAGGATTTTTATCAAACACATGTTTTTTCCAACTATTTTTTCCAACACCCAAAAAACGAGCCAAAAACGGTTTTTAAAAACATTTTCAACACATCGACAGTAAAACTGAATTTGATCAACTTGACGAGTGTCTTGTAACAACAACTTGCTGTTACAATGTCATGTAACAACAAGGTATCTCGCATTCCCCTGCCCCAGCCCACAAATTAACAAAAATCATTCATTATTTATGCCCGAACCTCGAAAATCGTCACACATATAATATACTTTCGATCAACGTGTAATTACTAACACGCATCAGCCAGCGAATTAACAGGCGCGAAATTTCTAAGCTCGTCTGGTGTTTGGAGTGATAGAAATCGCTGAATGCACGTGGGGCTGAGGAACATTCTTTGGTGGTCATGACCAGAGTCGTAATTTGGACTATGAGTTCTCTGAAGCGCAATAACATAAGGGAGAGAAGATTTGATCTAGTAACGTGAATTTAATCACTAAGGGCTGAGGAAAGTAGACCCCATTACAATTTTCTTCAAATTCTCCGATCATCCGTGCAATTTCGGTTTCTTGAGGGCTATTTGAGCCGGCACCTTACCCACCAAAGGCGGCTTTGGTAGCCTCGTCGAGGGAAGTTAGCAGCAACCTTGATTTCTTATCCGCTAGTTATTATTACAAGCAGACAAACTGCTCCGTGATGGATCGAAGCCAACAATTTCTTATCTACTCCGGCGTAGGAAAAACCGGCTATTCAAAGGGCTTAAGACTTTTATCAGTTCGCTTGGAGACCCTACAGAAAAAGAGATAACAAGAACCTAAGGTAGGAGGATTACAACAAGGATGGGGGGGAGGGGGATAAGCGTTCCACAAGTTGACTCCTGCCGCTACCTGAGTTGACTGTATGAGACAAAGCCAAGCCAGGAAGATCATATATTAACTGAGCGAGATAAAGGAACGAACCCTCCACAGGAGGAGTTCACTGCCCTCGAGTCTGTCTCAGCCAATTTCAGCGTTCTTAGACGGTAGTAACTCGTTCATAAACGTCAGTCAAGAAGTCGAGACAATGAAGTTATGCTCAATACATAAATTTCAACACAGGACCTGCCGTTCTGTTGACTCGCTCGTACCAAAGTCAAACAGGATAAAACAATGTAGAAACTACGATTTTCATCCATAACATAAATAACGCACTTATTACAGAGCCGTCGCGTTCGCTGGTTTATTGATCATTACATAATAAACTAATCATTAGATCGGCCCCAATAATCAAATTCCGACACAAGGGAATGTGAGTGCATCAGTTTTCGAGTTCATAACTTCCACATCATATAAATCATACATTTGGGCGTACCGGAGATGTGGTACTGGAAACTGATTTACACATGGAAAAACATGACATAGCCGCCGTCAATAGCCATACATTTAACGCTTATTATCCTTGGTCCTACTCACATACCACAATTCAACGTTTCCGAGATTTGTAGCTGAGTTTGATCCAAATCTGAGGTGAATAAAAAGAATTTAAGATCCCAGCAGTACCATCTACTAGCTGTCACCAGGAGTCTAGATGCCAACACTTTCTAGAAGTGCTGGAAGACCAAATACTACACTGAAATAGGGCTATAGCCCCCTGGCCAATCTCCTCATTTCTTGCGACAATCCAGCAGAAGGTTGTCCTATGTAGAGAAGGAGGTTAAGGACCAGCAGATTAAATTCTTTAGGAGGCTTTATTCCAAGGCATGAAATGTGTGCTTCAAAGACAAAGGTCGCAGCTTATGATAAGTCCACCAACGAAGGAACTGAGATCACACAATGACACGAAGTTGAAACTTCAAGTCCTAATCCCGGTGAGGGAAACTCACTATGGCAAGCAGCTGACGGTGAATTGCAAGTAACCACGAGTATTCGGGAGAATGCAAAAAATAATGAAAACGCAGAATTGATTTTTTTGTTTTTAGTGATTTGTGGACACAAATGTGCGCACTTTTGCAACGAAGTGTGAGAATGATAAAAAGAAATCTGGTTGAAACTATAAATTAACGTTGACTGCGCTCTGGTCTGCGCAAACAAAGGAGTGGCCCCTCCGCAACTTGCCTTATAAACAAGTTAAAAATATCCCTCTTAGCGTGGAAACGATAAAAACGTTGTGAAAAGGAGGAAAACTGGATTTAGTAGCCCGATGTACGATTAATTAATCAATTAATTGACAACTTTAATGGGAGTTTACAATCAAGTGGTAAATTGAATGAAGTCGTGGTTTACTCACACGGACTACCAACTAGCAGACTGTTAGTCTAAGTTTCTGTTAGTTGTTAAGATTTTGTTAATAGCCACATAACCACAATAATTCAGTGTTTTTGGCGTAAAACGTTTCAAGTGAGCAGTACAAGGGAAACTCGAAAATTGGACTAACATTTCAGGATCCGTCTGTATTCCTGTGTGTTACTTTAACTCGACCCGAAGAATTAATATCCATCGGACAACAAAGATTTGACTAACATTAGATCATAGTTTTTCTCATTTGTCTCGAAAACGGCTGTAACGTTTTCGATCAAACTTACGCGCGGGGTTTCAGCAAACCTAAGCGCTAGGGTGTACGGATGGACCATCGTCGAATTTACGGCGGTTGCGAAAAGTTGTGCGTTGCTACGCACCACACATTGTGTTTTACCCAAGAGAAGAGGAAATCGGAGGCCAAAAGGGGTTTTCACAGTTTTTTCAAAAACGACTATACCCATTTTAATTGAACTTTACCTTACCTTCTTCCAATCTGTAACTTACACGTAGATACCGCGCCTCACTTTGTTTTTGTAAGTATGTAGGCAATTTATAAGAACACGACGATTTGGTGGGAAAGGATCAGTTAGAACTCTAGAGTAAACGCTGAGGAAAAATTAAGTCAAAAAGACGACAGTAATTTGAATCATGCAATATTGTGTGTTGTTCGCAATTATTTTGCAATTACCATCAAACTACTTATTTGACTATTTATATAAATGTTTAATAATTTATTTTTTTACATTACTGTTCAGTGGTTGGGAACGTCCACACAAGAATACGAGTATGCTGATGTGGTTCAGGCAGTCTCTCACGATTGTGATCACAACGTGTGCATTTTTGTCGAATTAGCTTTTGGCCCCAGATTTTACACAGTAAAATTTTACATTCTGTGCTGCCAACAGTTCTGGGATTAAAGAACTACATAAAACCTGTTCACGGTTAAGATTCTTGAGTTAACTAGGTCGCCTGCCGTTATTTCGCAACTTTTATTGTTAATTTGCACTATGATAGCTCAATTTTTCAGGTATATATCCTCAAACTTGTTCGACCCCTAAGTTACGAAACCCGCACATACTCTAAAAGAAAAAAACGACAAAAAACGAAAAACGACAAACCTAAAAAGGCGAATGATTTTTTTATAAGATATAATTTGTCTGCAAAGGCGAAAGAAAGCAGGGTGTGTGGTTTTTAGAAAGGGCGATGAGGCTTTGATGGAGATACGGGCTGCTCCTTCCGCCTTAATTTTCTCGTTTAAAGCCGAGAGGTTGAACAATGGAGATGATCAGGAGCATCTCGCCTATTAACTGGAGACATTATCCACTCACCACACGCGATGCCTTCGCTCCTATTAAGTTATACAGAAGGAGTCTTGCGTCTACTACCCGTTTAAAAGTGAGGACTTTCAGATTCTTCATCGCGATAAAGTTATGTTACAGTTCAGCAGCAAATGAGTTAGGTTCGAAGGAAATTTTACATTTAAGAAAATAAGTTATAAACAATTACGTTTATTATAAAACTCTTAGAGACGCAGAACATTTTCTGAAATGGCACTTTTCGTACTCTTCAAGCTTGACGTAAAGATCTCACGAAAGCTGAAATTCTGTCTATCGCTACCCAAAGGTTTAACGAAATTTATATCCTTTCGTTCGGGGAAAACGTTTACTTCAGACTCAATCGAAAAAACGGCATTTCAGCGAGATGACTAAGCTGTAGTCGGATTTGCGGAAGAACGGTTAAACTGAAGTAATTGAAAACTTTGTTCATTTTTTTCATAATGAGGCAGGCTTAAAAACTAAGTTGCGGATACAAATAGCACCCCTCGTAGAGAAGTACATCACGCTACTCGAGCGGATACTCGAGGCCTCAAAAATGAGCGTGAAACCCTAAACTTTAATTGAGGCATTTGTAGTGGGGGCAGGAGTACAATTAACGACGAAATTTACATCGGAAGCCCGGTGAATGTGAACTCTTGGAAGCCCAAATAGCAGAAGATAGTAATTAACAAGACACAAGGAAACTTGAGATCATGACATCAAAGCAGCGCGTGCAATGATGGGAACATAGCCGCTATAAAATGTGCAATCACCGCCATAAAGGATCCTTTGAAGGTAATTAACCTTTTCAGCGCACTCGAACGCACGATCCTCTTTGAAACCGGCCTCGGTTGCAACTTCATAATAAATACGCTTTTAGCGAGATCGTTCGAAGCATGTCCTTGAGCCAGAACGAAGCTCAGATACGAGCAAACAACATTGTCAGCTGAACACTTCAAGACGACATTGCACGAGTTGAACGAAAAATGTTCACCTTGAAATATCGAAGAAAATACCAGAAGAAATAACAAGCAGTCGACCTTCTCGAGCCAACATCACCAAACGAGGGAGCAGTGTAATAGTCGAAAAGGAGAATATAGTTTCTCAACAGAGGGAATTTATGCGTATCACGCGACATTGGTTCATTCGGAGACCAGCCACTGAAACTAGCCAATCTGAGAGCATCGAGCGGAATTTATAGCTTGCGACAGAATCGATCTTAGTTGACGGGATGGATACCAGCAGATACTGAGAGGAGCATAACTAAAACTCGACAGAAGATGAATGATGCTATTGTATAGTATTGTCATCTTATTTGGAATACCACATCAGCCACTTTCGGCACACGTACATAATTTTTTCTCGAAGGGTATTTATAGGACACAAGAACCTTGAAACCGTAATGGTTCGGAGAACGGAAAACTTTTCTTCAGCCGATTGCATAAATTTTCTTCCTTTTTCATACAGCTAACCTGACTACATAAAGAAATTTGGTATTTTCGATTTTGGTATTTGCACTATCACAGTACTTCCCTTAAGCTTTGGACGCTGAAAGTAATGAAGTCCTCGCCAGAGATGATGCCATATGAATTCCGGAATTTTACGCTCTGCCAGTTTCATTCTTTCGTTTCTTACCAATTTCGTATTAACAGAGAGAAAAATACATTTGGAAGAAAACCGCTGAATGGGAGGTAAGGAAAGTCGTTTGATGCGTCGCACCATTTATGTACAGTGGTCAACTCGAGGATGAAAACGTAATACAACCAGGAAGAACTAAGTTGTGATCCAGAGCCGACGAAATCTCGTATTTCCACTTCCCACTGGTGTGAGTCAGAACGGAACGAGAGTGAATAACGTTAGCTGGTCCTATTGTCCATCAGAAAAGAAAGAAGCTGAAGAGAAGGACAAGTAACGTTTCAGGAAGCAGGCCGTTCGTTCATTTACCTTCTCCGATTTGACGACCGAGAGGAACTAACGATCCTGAACAGCAAACAAAAGTCAACTCACTTTGAAATGGCACACACACACACACACACACACACACAAACCCTGTGGTGCACACATAAACGACATTCACTGTTAATTGGCACGTCAAAAGCGGCCTCGGTTTTACCTCAAGGGCCGAAAGGACTAGTTAAATCGTTCTCAGACTCAAGGTCTACATTTCTTCCACATTTTTCCCGCTAAATTCACTCCATCGCCTCAACTTACAGTTCAGACACGCCCTCCGCAAAATCTGCTAACTGCGATAACGAAGGATCCAGTGCGCTTCAATATTTATTACATTCCTCATCCCACACGTGACACAAACTATCGTATTATGTGGCAAAAATGTTAATGGATTTTCGTCAAAAGTTAGCATTTTCGGGTCTCCTTAGTGTGAAAAACGCCTTTGCAAAAATTAAGTGCACCTGTGAACAGGATTGAGGGAGAATGGCAAGATCAAATCAGCTCAAATTTGAAATTTAGTCTGCAGATTAACATAGGAAGCCAAAATAAGAGAATGAACAAAATAGATCGAAAGGAGTGCTCACTGTAGTCATTATAGTGAAAGAAATATCAAATATTTTGTTTCTCAAAACGGATATTTTTATTTTTATCCGTTTTTATTTTTATTTTTATTAAATTTATTGTGTGGACAAAGTGACAACATAAAAGTTTCAATCATTGGGAAAATGGCAAGATCGGCACAATATATTATCAAAGATATTCACAAAAAAGGATCTAACTACGGGGTTTTCCTCTCTCCCGTTTCTTCAATCTCGCTCGCATATTCTTCAAATCAGCTTATCCCTGAAATTTCCCCAACGATTTCTCTTTTGTCCATACAGCTTTCCCTTGAGCATAACAATGTATGTAACGTTTTTCATTCTCTGAATTTCCCACATGTTCGGCCGCATTCATTTAACCCACGAGAACAATTACTCTGCAGCCCGCTTTTATTCTGAACACTAATTTTGTCTTTGACACATCCTAATGCATTTTTAATTTTAGACTTAGGAGTCCACCCTGCCACCCTGGTGATAAAATCTCACCACATTAGAAAATAGGCGACATTTATGCACTTTCTCTTTCCAACTAAAACCTCTCTAAATGAAAGTCCCTACTCTTCAAAGAAGAACAAGATTCCACATCGGGCCTCTATAAGTATCTGACGGAGGTTCTCTACATATATTTATTATTTTAACGGCGAAGAGATTCAATGTATCATCAATAATCGCTATGATCAAGCTTTTCGTAATTGTCCGGACCCTAAGTTTATAGTCACTAATAATAGAATATTTGTAAGGATAAACGTAGCGATGGTGGAGTCCTCATCTTGGGAACCTCTCGTTTCTTTGGCGCCGTCTCGAATGATAGTCATTCTCTCCACATAATAAAATCCGTTCCACGGATTTGATATGCACACATCATCAGTTCGGGTTAGTTTATGGAGCAGCAAGCTTTAACGTAACTGAAGAGAAGAAACTTGCGCTGAGACAGTTGCTCCTCGATCACCAGGGATTTCACGGTCATTAATAGGCACGAGCCTTTCGACAATTTTCGAGAGAATATAGACGTTGTTTACTTTTTCTTCAGGAAAAAAAAGACAACTCCCTCAACTGGGGACCGGACAAGCTGAAATGTGATCACCGGATAACAGAAGGTTTTCAAAATGTTTTTATCGATTTGACACGAATTCCCTCAAACTAAAAAGGTTTGAATAACTAAAAATGCATACTTGCGCTTATTCAACAATTTTGTATTACATGTGCTTTCCGTATAATAGTTCTCTCTCACACACCCACATTTACTATTTTTTCTATCACCCACACTCGATTTCATACTTCTCTCTCTTGCTCCAAACAATCACTATTGCACCATGGTATGTAAGGAAAACACAGAGATTTGGGTGTACCACATCCAACTAGGTACGTGTCCACCACTAGGTACGTGTCCACCAACTCAAGATGGCCCGTCAAACAAATCCTCGGATATCTGTCATTGCTCTCCACCCAACACCACAACTAGAGCAATACCGACAGAATTGCTCATAATTCATTCACCATTGTTTCACGTATATGTCAATAATTACATTTACATTGGCATTACGACGTTATCGTTCTTCGATTACTACCATTGAACCATCCATTGCACGAGAGTTAAAAACAGTACGCCAACAAGTCGTGAACAGTGCCGATTGATACAATTTTCCTGGCAAAATCGTTAAAAACACGTTCCTGACTTTCCTCAAACCTCCATTGTTAGCTTCTTATTGCGAAGAACCGTTCAGCTTCAGAAGAATTTTTAGATTCAATCGCTTAATCTACTAGCTAACTTAAGAAGCGTTTCGCACCTGCCAAGTGGAACTATTAGTCGCACTTGACGACTCCCGGGCGCTTGATCCATCCAGGAAAAGTCAGTTACAGGCAGTTGGTTTTACCTAGCACACTCCAACACACATCTTGATTTTAACGCGGGATAAGGGTTAATGTGTGTAATGTGATGACATTAGAGAAGGCGGTCACGTTATCAATTGGATTTTAATCGTTCGTTTTCCATGGGGAGAAAATCATCGCAGGCATTTACACCTCAATTGCGGGAATAAGGAGACTAATACGTAGCTGTACGTGCAACCGTTCATGTTCAACCTAGCGATTTTGATGAAGCCTTAATGGCAGGAGGCCGAGGAATCTTAAAAAAGTCTCATAAATCTTGCAAATATCAAGCAAACATTATTTTAAAAATCGTGCTAGTTCTCCGTGGCACCTACATGTACGATGAATGTTCAACGGCGATCGTAAGATGAGTAGGAGTAACCCAACAAATTCCGGAATTTAAACTACTAGCATCGTGTCGGCGACTAACTTGTTTCACCATTTAAATCCAAAAGAATGAACACGACGCTTCCCAAAAAACACACGTTGACAGTCCCATAAACTACCATTACTCTAGTCACTCAACAAAGGTCGCGACCTAAGTAGGATCAACGCTATAAATTCCTACACGTGGCAATACAGTTTCCTACGAAATAGAGCTAATGAACATGAAAATAAATAACGTCTTAAATAATTTGAAAAATGGAAAAACCTGTGAGTCTGTGTGACCTGACTTTCTCGGTCTTGAAAACTGATTTACAAAAATATAATGCAAACTGCATCAAAAAATTTTATGATCAATATTCAAGCACTGCTTGTCTTCAACTTTCAATCACGATGACGCTGCATGATAATCATCAATTCGTTTCCGTGTAATACCGTCTGTCCGGTTGTCGATTGTACTTGAAAATCTCTCATCTAAAGTTATATCTTGTTGGATGGGCAAATGCCACAACCGACTTGTGCTGGAGCAAACTTAGTGGCGCAGCAGGATTCGCGTTCACTGATCCGAGTCGATCTCGACCTCAGCCCCAACCCCTCGGATTTCGTTTTGAATTGAAAGTAAAGCTCTTCGAGAACTTCGAGAGCGCTGTTTTCTCATAGGAGAGACTTCTACTTAACAAGCAACAAAGATTGATGCAACGCCCTGGCACGCGCTTCATTGGCAGGCACAGCCCTAATTAGTTGAGAAAGTGCTTGACTCTGCTAACAAGGTTTTGCGGTCTGTTTAATGAGCCGGTTCGTTGGGGTACTTCGACTTTTTTCCATGTTCCGCTCTTCTGTTCGTGCTCTGTAAATAGAGCGGAGCGAGGGTAAAGAGTTATTATAACTTATTCTTCAAATAAAGCGTGTATTTAAAATGTTTGCGGAGGTGTAACATTATCTGGCGACCTTACGACCCTGAAGAGGCAGGCAAGAAGCATAACGAAGGGAGTTATACATAACTTATACCAAGGGAACAATAACAGAACTAGTTCCCAGTTATTTCAGGGTTTCGTTCCCCAAACACCTCTTGTCAACTACAAGGATATATTATTCTGAATCCCAACAAAGAAAGAAAAAAAATTGTGTAACCCTGAATTTTTTTTGTTGGTTTTCCGAAGATCATTCATTACGTTCCAGTCTTTCGGGTGCGTTCAACTCAATTGTATAAAATGTTGGGTGTAGGTCCGTGAACACGATTGTGAAAGAACGGCTGGAACAAAGCGCTACAAATTTTATATTCGACGAGCAGTTCAACGTGGGATGCAAACATACAGTTATGAGCAAAATCGCTCAAAAGCTAGTGATTGTGATTAAAACATCAACTTTTTTATCCAAGAGACACGAACGCCAAGAGTTAATTGTATTGCGTGCACGTTTTTAAGAAAAAAAAGATGAAACGTTCAAGGACAACAGCATAAATCACGACTAAAGTTTTTCCATATAAACCCGCTCAAAAGACAGTGGTGTTCTCGCTTAAATAATTTTCGCGGTTCAATATTTTAAAAAACCACGTGCAACGTATTATAACTGCCACAAAATGATTGAAACAATCCAAGTATTTTAATAAACAACCCAAGAAATTCCGGAATTCAAAATGCTGCAGTTCATTGACTAACTAACTTTTTTCGCAGTATTCGCTATATTTCCAGAACAATAAACACAACGTTCCCCGAGAAATGTTAATCAAATAGATGAAAAACAGTCAACGATGGTGGTGTAGCAAGCTATCACACGAGGGTTTCAGTATCCTAAGATGTGATCATCTTCAGCATGCATTGAAAGCTCTACCATCGTTTGGAAGTTATTTTACACGATTCATTGAGTTTTTCGTCTCATTACTTTCTTTACTGCTTGAGAAGAACAAAAGAGTTGATTTTTAGGCTCCTCACGAGGGATTTAATAAGAGCAATACATACATCACACCATGAAATATGTATTAACGTAATTAACAACCCTACATTACATGCATAGAATACGTGCACAGGAGTATATTTTGGGTGTACAACGAATCTTCCAAATTTAAATACAAACGATAGTAAAAATTCGACCTCTAGTGAACTGCCGAATGATGCATACAAGTACGCTGCAGGTAGGTGTAACATCTACTCCATAAAATAAACCACAGCGTTGGATTGTGTATACATTCAAAACAAGAAAATACTATTCAGAGATCAAAATAACACCAAGGCTATTTAATAGCAAGCGACATTCAACATTTTGCGGAGAGAAGAACTGTTTTGTTCTGGTTGTATTTCAGAAAACTGAGAG
Source organism: Pachypeltis micranthus (assembly GCA_020466155.1). Lineage (NCBI taxonomy): Eukaryota > Metazoa > Arthropoda > Insecta > Hemiptera > Miridae > Pachypeltis > Pachypeltis micranthus. The sequence goes on along the minus strand of CM035780.1, from coordinate 22,142,542 downwards.
CGTGGTATTCCAAATTCCACGCGTTAACACTCCTTTATTGCTTACACGGCAATAGTCATACAGCATGTTGATCCCTCAGCCGCTGATAAATAAATTAAATTTAGTTTCTTCCAATGTCTTTCCTTTCCCTGACTACCACGTCTGAATTCACCTATGATTCCCTCTCGCTCTCGTCAGGCACGTCCAACTACTTTCAGCCCTTTCTTGACCAACCACTTAACATGCACCGTTCAAACACAGTTACTTAAAGCAATTAGGAGTAAAAAGAGTGGCCAGAGACAATGTCCCAATTCAACACGAATCTCGTTCAAGAGAGTGGGTACCAATACGAATTTCAAGTCGTATAAGAGTCGCTTTTATTTTAGTATGTAATTTATTTATGCGGAATAAACTTTTCATTCATTTTTGATACACCTCGTTTGTGATTTTTGTCTCATTCCTCACTCAATCATCCAAACAGCAGCTCCGTAGCCAGCAATCCCAACCTCCCCCAGTCCATTCTCGACAATGCCTCATTCCAGTGTAGCATGTGGAACCGAACTTCATTCTTGTTTCACAGTTTAGTGCTTACGTAAAGTTTACTCAACTCAAGTTTTCCTTACAGTCACACAACTTATTCGTTTTGTTCTCAAAAGTAGTTACTTGAAAAGTAACTATCAACACTTGTGACGAAAGGTTATAAAAGCTTAAGTTCACACGGTGAGGGTGTTAAACCAGATTCCTTCTTAAATATATGAAAATCCATGAACTGCTAATTCGCCCAACCAGAGGTTAATCCTGTCGCCAACAAGTGCGTCACTTTCAGCGAAATGCTAGACCGGAAGAGGCGTTGAGGAGGTCGAAGACCAACTCAAACTGATAGGCTTCCAGCCAATTGTCGAGAAGGCGACACTAACAATTGGTTCAAAGCCTTCCGAAGTTAACACCACGACGCCAATGAGTCCTCATGATGTGATGAAACGGTACATTAGACTAACTTATAGACGCGAGTTGTCAATAACATTCATTGCTCATTTTATGAGCTCTTCCCTAAACTCTTTCGAAACCAATATAACTTCAGTAAAGTTTTATTAAAATACTTCAATTCAATTGACGGCTTATCTAGAATTTGTAGCAAATAAAAACCGTTTTACCCCTAAATTGGTAAATAATATAAATATTCTTTATGAGGGCTAATAATCATGGAAAAAACTGCGCTAAAATCGATTTTTCGAATTTTCGTTGAAATGCTTGGTAATTGATTGCGCTGCTCTCGTCATTTTCCCGCGGATGACAATTTTAAGATATTGTCGTGTTATTTTGAGTCGTCTATACATAAATTTTATCACAATCGTTTAAACCGTTTTAGGGGAAAAAATAGTTGGTGTATCGATCACTATGATAACTATCATACTGTATCATGTTTTGGGCGGATTTTGCTCATACCCTTATTTTGGCATCTTACTGTCACCTGTGAGCTAAGTTTGAGTTCACAGACTAACATACACAACACACAAACCATTTTAACAAATAATGTTTTCGCACTTAGTCGGTCTGAAACGTAAAGATCTGAGGCGAACTCAACATTTTTTAGTTCAACCGGTCATATAACTTTCCTTTTTACTTCGTAAAGCCGAGGAAAGTAAACAGTTGAGTTTTCTTCAGATCTGAACGTTTCAAGAGTTTCCGTGTACGATTAACATCATATGCAGTTGAACGTGGTTAAGAAAAACGGCTGAACCAAATCGGCTCAGATTTCATGTTTAGCCTGAAGATCACCATGGAACGCAGAGAGAGAGAGAGATCATCTAGATCGGAGGAAACGAGAAATCACATGCTGCTGCATTGTAGTTCCAACAAAAGTGAGTGACAGTTGTTGGATGAGTTGGCAAACCTTTCGGTTCAATAAGAAGGTTCACCGTTTAAATATTTATTCTCTTATTCAAACATAGTTAAAATCTGGGAATCGCCAACCGGGTGAAACCAATTTTGGTACAAACATTTTCCGAAAACTCGCGCTTCAACTTTTGTGACACAATCGTAATTGCTAGAGTGAATGTTTGGAAAAGCGGTCACTAAGCTTGAATACAACAGGTGAAGATAGTCGTAAATAAATATTTCAAGGGACGTAAGACTGGCAAACGGCGGATTAAAATTCTCATTGGAAGGTGAGCGGGAGAATGGACAGCATATAAATGACACGAGGGAAGTTTATTGTGGCGCCACTGGCATATTAACAATCGTAAATGAAATATTAGTTCCACCACTATCTCGGAAGAGCTACCAACCAAATTCGGTATCTTCCGCCGATATTGACCACAAACGTGGTTTTAGGGGTCGTGTTCGGCAAACCAACATCCTAGGAATCAGCGGAAGTATCAGAATTATGTGTCCTTGCTAATTGTTGGAGTCACTAAAACTAATTTTTAAATAACGATTCAGCCTTGGAGGGGTCTTACTTCCATCAACCTTCGCGTGGATTGAAAAGCTAACAAACATATTAGTGTGCACACGGCATTGAACACAATTATGAAGCTACAGTGGCCTAAAATCAACACAAATCACAGAACGCTACAGTGAATCACTAAGTGCAGGTGTCTCAAGGGTAAGGAAGAGAGTAGAGAGAATACAATAGTTTCCTCAGGTTACAGGAGGACTGCAATAGAGTCAACTCAAGAGTTTATTACCTAATTACAGATAAAGTAAGTTGTACTTTAAGTACAGCTTAACGTTTTCCGTTGATATCAGGATGAATAACTTACTAAGAAACTATAAAAGAGAATGATCGAGTTAAGGAGGATATAAGAAAGAAGATCTTACTTTACAAGAGTTTCTGGGGAGACCTTGAGGTAGTCGCTCCCCTTATGTGGGTACCTGCACTGAAGGAAATGGTACATCTTGCCTTACAACCAACCGAAGAGACTCACAGGAATTCGGTCGACGGACCAAAACATGATGCAGTCAACATGAAACTCAGCTACAGCGCGACACATCAAAAACTGAATAACGTTCCCCTCTCAAAAAAAAGAAAAGCGAATTGAGTGCACGATTTTTTTGTGTGGTTTTTAGAATTTACTTCGGCGCAACACTTTTTTTTTGTCTCACGCGAGTTCTCAACCTTCGGGCCCTTTGCTATAAACCAAACTGAATAGCATCCTCCGGCCTCCGCATCACCAGGCATCTCGGATATTTATATAACTCCGTCTGAACCATCCGACGCTTCTCTTCCGTCCTCCAACATTCAATATCCGCATGAACTGGACTTGCGCCAACTAGTGGACACGAAAACTCGTTGAATGAAACGAGATTTACGTTTCGACGTTTTCGATTTCCTTAGCTCCACGAAATAAGACAGCAGAAAAATCGTTCCGAGTTCGAAAACGGCTGAACCAAATCGGCTCCAATTTGATATGTGCCTGCAGATCAATGTAGGATGCCAAAATAAGGAAGGACCGAAATTGGTCCGAAACTAACAATAGTTATCACAGCGATCAAAATACCCATTTTTTCTGAAAAACGGCAATAACAATTCAAGTTAAACTTTCTGTGAGACACAGGTTCGAATAACAAAACGGTACTATAAAATTTCTTTTGTGGTAAATGGCGGGAACAGCATAATAAATGAACAAATATTATAAAATCGATTTTATTGCATTTGTATTTCCTAATAAACCCCACTGATAACATATGTGAAGAAAACCACGTTAGCAGTCCAATAAGCTACCTGTACGATTTGGGTTTAATAATCGACATCAGGTGATCGAGAGCAACCTCAGAAATTCCTGAATCCAAACATACGTCGTTTTTTGGCTAACTTTATTTGCAATGTCTCGCCTATAACTATTTAGCTGTAAACACCAACCTTCTAACAAGATAATGTTGACAGACCCATCGATCACATTTAATCATCGGTCAAGGTCGAGGTCTAAGTAGCAGCAGCGCAATAAATTAAGAAGTTAAATTAAGTAACTTAGTGAAAAATAGATTTGATTAGCGATTAAAACCATGGAAATAGCTGAAAGTATCGGAGTATAAGTATGAAAAAACTTCTCAAATCGATTATTGTACGCGCAGCAGCGGAAAGCTTCGCACCAAATATTTATTTACAATTTCACGCATCGCTTTTTTGTACATTCAGAGAAGCTTTAATGAAGGAAAATCTTTTCGGCCAATTCATCTAAACGAATTCGAACCAAAATCCAAGGCCGCTCGTTTGAGCTCATAACTCCCTAATGTGTTTTCGAAAAAGATCTCCCTTCGATCTAATGCGTTGCTGCTGTGCGTATAAAAGAACCTCCTACGCTTTTGAGGGGCACCAGTTCCTTGTGAACAGTGAACAGCAGCTGAGACATGATCCTAACAGCCCTTTTGGCGATCGTCACGGCAGCAGCCGCCGTTCCGACTGATCTTCTAAAAGACGTAAGTTAAGTCACTAACGAGACGTAACGGTTAGTCATTGAACGGCCGTGGCGAAATGAGCACAAAATATATTCTCTCAACATTCCACAGGAAAGAATATTCAAGCACGAACTTCCCAATTCCCCAACACGAAGTAATCACTTTCCATAGCACCATGAAGTAGAATGAAATTTTAAATAATCCGCTGGATAAACATTTTTGAGTTTTTTTCAAAAATTTTGAAATTCAATCGATAAGAAACTGAACACCGATCAAAGCATTGACCTGTCTCCCCAAAAAACAGCGATACATTTTTTGCGTGGATAGTTCCAATAACGGAGTGGCAACAAGAAATTCAGCCGTGGAAAAACAATACGTTATCAAAAATTTCGACAAAAATCTATTTTACTACAGCTTTCCTCTTTCTTAACTGAAAGAACATAAATTGCTCCCTGTCAAGTCTCTTTGTCCTTTTTGCACCGCCTACTTGGAGAGGACTATTCATTCTTAATACTCAAATATTTATTCATTTTGCAATGACCAAATACGTAACTTCCCAAATGGAGAAAAATTCATTTCAGTCTTTGAGCACCTACAGCTAAATTTGCAGGAGAACGGCTGAATGTGATGGCCTCTAAACAAGAATCGACCTGAAAACACTTCATAAAATCGATCACAGATTAGTATTGACTAGTTGCACTCTCGTCCATTATTCAGTAAGGAATGGTGTGATTTGATGGTTTTAGGTGGCTCCACCAACCGAAGATGCGAACATTATACCAATTTACAAACAAGGATTCAACGCCCAGAATTTGAACATGCTCGAATATGAAGGGTGAGTAGCACTTAGACTTTGTATTGCCAGTTCACTCTATTTCAGTTTGATGATGTAGTTTCTAAATTGGAGCTGATAAGCCGGTCCGGTTGATTAATGAGGTGAATAAATTAATATGGCGACTAGTCAATATTACTCATACGTACACGTTATTTTATTATCAATTCCAGATACTCCGATGAACTTATCAACAAATTGCTCCCCTACCGCCGCTACTACATCGACGACCTTTTGCCCTTGTCGTACAGAAAAAACTATTTTTCTAAATACATGTTCCCCAACTACGAGCAAGACATGTACTCAACCTACCCTGAGAGCTTCAAGCAACAGTACCTCGATATGTACCAACAGTACCGCCCTTACAACTACTACGATCAATTTAGGAATCAAGACATATCCGAATATTTGTGGAGAAATTACTACGCCCACATGTACCCTCTGCATTTCGACCGCGAGTTCGGCTACCCGTCAATGCACCAGTACATGTACAAAAATTACAAGATCCCTCAGAGATACCCCTTCAACTACTACAATTACATGAGGTATGTTACCTGATACATCATATGATTGTCTAATATTAGAAAGAGGATAGGAGGTAGATTCGAACGCATTATAATGGAAGAACGATGCATTTTGACAAAAATTATACAACGAAATTCGAATTTATTCAACAATACAGCGCTCGTACATATAGCAGATCGTCGAATATGCGGGGGTTGCGTGATGTTAAGCGCCAGAGTCCCCTCTATTCTTGTAGTTTTCCGTTTAATGGAAGTATGAACCAAAATAATTCGGAAAGTGAGATTCTTCAACCATTAAACATAAGCTTTTTACATGTTTTCAAACACGGCAACTACGATTTTGTTCAAATAGGCTAATATCAGCTAACCATAGTAGAATGCTACGAACGATGGATGATACGGAACATGCCATAGAATTGACGGAAGTAGTGGAAAGTTGTGCTATGCTTTGCAGTTGCTATGTATTAATTACATGCCGGTTACTCTACAAAGGTCGTGTCCAATGTAGTCGCAACTCAATAGTTTGAGGAACACTGTGAAACAAGTAATTAGAAAAACGACAATACTTTGAATCTTGTAATTTCGCGGGTTTCACTAACTAATTTCATACTTTTATTAACATACATCGTTCAGGTACTTCATTGGGCAATGAAATAGATTATGGTGAGAACGCTGGTAGTATTATACGAACGGGGCCTGTGAGGTACAACGTTATAAAACCATGTTACCACGCACATTTGAAGGAGTTGTTGCGAGAGTTGATATTTTTGGAAGTTGCAAGTGTTTCTTGCTAGATGGACTCCCCCCGTCGCATAGTTGTAGGTCGTCGATAATTCGAATTGGCGCTGCTGAATGAAACTAACGGTCTAAATAGTGGACGATAAAGTTAATACAGTTAGTTTTGAATCGATCTTGCTTGTAACCTTATTTTGGTATCTCATGTTGATTTGCGTGCGAGAGGGGGGAGGGATCAAATTTAAGTCTGATTTGATTCACACGAACACACAGCCTCAGATCAATCTCAAATAATTTTCGTCCGACTGAGAAAAATCAAATTTTGGTGTTCAGCTGATTAAAATAACACTTCTCATCTTACTTAGTGTGTCTTGTCTGCTATGGGGGGAAGCCTGAGTACTCCGTGTGACGCGTTTCCTTCCCATGGGTAGGGGAAGTTCATTGCATGGTAAAGAAGGTAACGGGAGTAGGTTTTCCTTATACTTTGTATTACTAATACTTCATACACCGCAATCACCGAATATTTTTCAGGTACGACGACTTGAAATCAAGGCCTCTCCCCAGTGATTTCTTCTACAACTACTTGAAACCCATCCGAACCAGATACAATGTCCCTCAACTCTTGAAGACCCAACTCAAATTGAACCACTTGAAACCCGAACAGGACTTCATTCAAATGAACGAGCACGAAAATCTTCTCAACCTCAGGGAATCCTCCGAGTTGCTCAAGAAACGCGTACCCCTTTCACAGTTGGTCGGAGAGGCTGGAAGACTGTCATATCCGCTGATACCTAAGCTCGCTGAGCATCAGTTGGACGTTCAATCAAACGTGAATGACAAGATCGTTAACCCGTACATCAACTACAGGAACATCAATTTGGAAGAACCTTACGAATACAATCAACTGTATCAGTGAGCTATGAGGTTAACTATACATAATTGAAAATAAACGCTTCACAGTTCCCTTTACTTTCAGTTCACTTTCGTTTCACTATGCAGGATAGGAGAAAACACGGTACATTCCTCAGGCCAGTCAAGGTTGGATCAGATCAAAAGACACGCAGGTCCACCCAAGAATATAAAGGAATGGGAAACACTCGCGTACTGGCTCTGAAGAGTAACATCCAGGGTAAGGTGGAGAGGACCCGGAAAACCGAAAAGAAGGGCTGTGTAAGTGACAGAGAAAAGGGGAGGGGGAAGGTAATCAGGTTAAATCAGAGTAAAGAACACGCTGGTGAAGAAATGATGCCGATCTGTTGAAGTATTGGGCCCAGAATGTGGGATTTTGACACATTCAGAAGAGAAGGTGAGGACGAAAAATCTTTACTAGAACAAAACCCGAGATTGGTCTGATGTAGGTGAGCTCAAGACGATGAGAAAATTAGAAGTCAAGAAGCATACACCCGAAGCTTTCTCTCACATAGTAGATTAACATCAGATTACCTAAAGAATCGACATTAGAACTGATGCAGGCCACAGGAGCTGAGACCATAATTAAATTATAGCCCTCACCTTAATGATAGTGAGTAATGCTATCAGTAATAGGGCAGCAGCTGCTGATCAGAGCGAGCATGGAAAGGAGAAGTATGACGGAACAACACATACCATTCTGCTACAGAAAAGCAACTAAGTCTCTAAGTCTGAATACTTGAACTGAAATCAGTTGTAAACGAATATCATGATCTCAAACATACTAGACCCTAGTCACAACCTTAAAAAAATATCAATGATTCACATAGAGCATGGCACCACATGACCCTAAGTACACATTTCATATTACTCACTGTTATGTGACAGAAGGACATCGAACCTGTACTCACCTAAAACAAAGAGAAGACAATGGTTAGAATTATAGCTTTCTGAACACATTACCCAAGTTAAGAAAAAGTTGTTCACCTACAGCTTGTTTTTAAATGATACACCTTGCTAAGTACAGAAATAAAGTAGTGTAGATTTTGTTCCCTACAAACATTTTCACCCGACATATGTGATTACATGATTATTATTACAAGTGCAGCGGAAAGTAGTGTAGTATTTATAATGTGTAAGAGACTAGTTTCTCAAAATGGCTCTAACGTTTTTGATGTTTTTGATTTTGATTTTGAACGTTTTGAGTGTACGAATTCATCAATATAACGACCACAGTAGTTTTTCATTCGAGAGAAAATGGTGTAAGCAGTGTTCTGAGGTAGTTCGAAATGTTTTTGAAGAGCTGCTGACTCAGGATAACTAACTAGGAACAACCCCTCAAATTTTGGAATTCAAACCAATGCCGTTTCACTAACTAGCATTTCAAACAGTTTTTACCGGATAGTCAAGACAAGAAAAATCACGTCGACAGTTTCGTGAATCACCTATGCAATGGCCACTCAATGAGGGCTATGACATGATTAGGGGCAAAAAAATAAATTCAGGAACCTGAAGCACCACCAGTTTTGCTAAAGAACGTTGAGCTACGTTCAACCAAGTTCATATAAACTGACGAGAAACACTTTGATTATTTCCTAGATTGATGAAAACCGCTGAATATACTCGTACATGGGGCACAGGGAAGATGTCTGATGCTTCGTACTAGATATTCACTGCCAGCGCCCAAGCTAGTTCTTTAACTGTCCTCTGACGACGTCTTTGTACGCCACTACTTGAACTTATAGAAGCAGCTGGCCAGGAAGTCAATCGGTCGAGGTCACACAAGTCTGTTTCTGGTTGAAAGTCGATAAAGCGTCGAGGCCTGCCCGATTCCACGTTTGTTTACCGAGAACCGTTATTCAACCCCGTGCGTCCAACAAGGTGAGTTGGTACATAATGTACGGGTCATACTGCTGGATCAAAATTCAACTTGTTGCTGACGTGATTCACAGTTCCAGGGACTACCTGGTCATAAAGGGAAATTCCCCTACTCGAATTGTAGATATAACTTGAGTACATTGCTCCTTAGACAGATAGAACTCATGATGACGTTTATGATTACAATAAATAATGACTCAATGTGAGACTCCCTCAAATAATGAATCCCTCTTTCATTTTTCCAAATCAACGGAAATCCTCATTGAATTCCTCTCCCTCTGATTAAGTCTTCAGTAACATCAATTGACAAATGACCCTAGCTCTACATAAATTCACCGTTTTTCATGGTTTTTTCGATCAATTCGATTTATTTTTCACTCAGGTCATTTGAGCTGGGAAAAACACCACTTTACGTTGGCAGAAAAGAGTAGAGAGGCCCGGCGGGGTAGGGAAGAGGAAAAAAGGCAGAAGAACCCGAGGAGTTCTTACGTTGTCGATGCATTTTATTAGGCTTTTTTAACTCGTTCGATGGTCAAGGTCTGGACTCATTAGCTCACAGAAAATGATTTGCGAGAATCGAATATCGTTATAACGGTTGACTTCATGACTTGAAGTACTGAGCGGTTCAGTGGGCAACATTGGCTATCATTATAGCGTCGAATCGGAGCAGTTCGAATAACAGTATAAATAATGTACTGGAAATTATTACGCATTACACAACTTTCCTTAGCTCTACAGAAATTCACTGGTTTTCGTGCTTTTATTATTCACTCAGTTCATTTAAACTCGGTATAACTTCAAAACGGCAGAAAGTGGTAGCGCTTACAGTTCCGGAATTTATTGTGCTGCTCGTACTCATGCCCTGACCATTATTGAGGAATTGGTACACGGAGAGTTGATGAGGCTGTAGACACGATTTTTTCCAGAAGGATAATAACCACTTTTCCAGAGTTATCGGGTTAACAATTTAGAAATGGTTGAAAGAGAATTTCGCTTATTAATCTTATTTTGGCGTCCCACGGTGACCTCCAGGCCAGATATCAAGTTCGAGCTCATTTGGTTCAGCCTTCTGCTCAATCGCGTTTACAGTCACACATACCTACACTTTTACTCCGAAGCTTCAAAAAAGGAAACTAAATAAACAATAATTAAGGAAATGGAGAGGCCGCCCAATGCTACCCTACGCTGGCTGTAGGAAAGAAGGTTAAGAGGATGTTCCATGATAGAACGACCGCCACAGATACGACCCACGCAACACGCAGGAGGTGATACCTTGAGGCACCAGATAGTCTCGCCCCACTTTCCAGCCCTGAGATGCCAATGCACCAGCAACCTGCTTACAGACTGCCTCATGGTGCTTCATGTGGCCGAGACACCTGCGTGACTCAAACGTTCACCACAGGCACAACAGCGAAGATACACAAACGGTGTGAAAGTGTCGGTAATCCCTTCTGTGGATGCCCTCTGAAGCCTACCACGCCCATGCGGAAGAGTAGGGGAAGTCTGGACGCTGCCTGAGTTCCTGTCCATCAACTGAACCAGGCCATGCAGAGCAGCCGCAAACTTTGATTACAGATGGAGTCGCCATGTCACATTACCACGGCTGATCCTGGATGAGTTCAAGACCAGCCACAGCGTGTGCGACATCCCAGCCAGATGCCTGCAAAGCAAGCAGGCGCATACAGCTCAAGAACTGAATAGTGGTAGAGAGAGATGGATCGTAGAGTCCACCAAATCGAACCAGAGTGCTAGCCAAGCACGCATAACAGAACACACCATTCTAACAAGACGAGGGCGCCTCTAGCTGGAACCCTGGATTCTTCACACACACGCAGACCATTTTCTAAATAACACCTTTCGGAATCTGAAATATAAGAATTTGAGCAATACAATTTTTTTTAAGCCGATAATATCACTTTTCTTCCTACTTCGCAGAGCCAAGAAAAGCAAAATCAACCACTCAAGGGCCAACTCCATAAATCCCATGAATTCAACATTACTGCTCCACACGGATTCATCTACTAATATTTAGAATAGTAGATTTCCAATCAATCAAATCTCTTCTTGCAAAAACGAAGTTAAGAATACAATATAAGTTGAACATCCAAAATTATTCTTTTCCCACAAGTTATATAATAAAGCCGGATAAGGCATATCTGCACATCAAATATGAGAAGAAAAGCGTGCATGTGTAAATATTTTTTTAATAGTAATGTTGAATTCATGGGGTTGATCATTGTGTGGTCCGCTTCTACTTTCACAATTATTTTATCTAAAATTTCAATAAACATGAAACCCATACTACCTTGAGACCCATCAATTCAACGAAACAGCGTGCTAAATGTCTCGAATCATCGATCGAGGGCGTCTCCAGACTCAAGAGGCCCGGAGATGACTCATTTAGACAGAAAATAGAATCATCGACTTTATTCCCCCGCCAGCACACGCAACCGTATTGCTGTATCAGGCGGTTGGCCAAAGCTAATTGAAAGGAACGTCGCATAAATTGGAATGGCAGGTCGGAGGAAGGGAGGAGGAACGATGTCACTGAAATTGAGTTACACGATGGATCGATGATCAGAACGGGAGATGGAACATGTAACTTAATTGTCACCTGAGGAAAAAAGAAAAAAAGTAGAAGAATAGTTTTTATAAAACGTCTATTCCCTTGACGGAGAAGAGAAAGTCTTCAGAAGCCCGAAAAGCCGCATTTTCAAACAAATTCTTGGCAACCAGGGTAGAAAGCTGGAGCAGTAAAGCTACAAACAGTATCAGTCGGCAGACCTGTACCTCATATGTTACTGCTCCAATACCATTACAGGGATCGTACAACTCTTACCAATAGTATATTAACCAGGATTCTAGAGTAAAATTACGCTTGGTAATAGTTTTGCTGTCACTTGTGGGGGATTGCTGAGTGGCTATACCGCCTGGACCTATTATCTCATTATAGTAGACAAAGCGCAGGTCCTCAGTACCTCAGTACATTATGTGACAAATCATTCAATTCTCTGCCAAAGCTCTGGTTTCCACAAAGTTTCGGGAATTTCCAGAGATAATTCCATGAATTTCCGCGTTCATATAGAAAGGCGTTAGACGAAGATACGGTGCCTTTATGTATGTCGAACCATAGGATTTACAAAGGAGCGAGGAGAGTTGCATATTTCAAAAAGCTATTATCTGCTCCGTTTAGGCGATACGCCTACCAAGAAGAACCCCAAAGAAATAAGCTTTTAATGCTTCAAATTTCACCCATAATCTTTTGAAAGGGGAAATTCCACTACGATTTGTCATTTTCTCGGTGTTTCACAAGGTGTTTGAGGTTTCCGGTTTCTTGGCGATGATGGCGGGGACAGCTCTGACTCATCTCCCAGCTCCGGCCTTCTTGCCGTAATTCAGTAGAAAGGGGACTGGGACGGAGCTCCAGCACTTCACTCTTATTACAACCCCCCCCCCCCCCAACCTCAGGCAACCAAGTCTTGATGGGGCTTCAGGTCGCTATCGCTCATAAACGCTGTTGATCGTCCGTCCGTTATAACGGTGGCTGTCTAGCACGCGTCCATAGTCTCATTACATTTGATCTCACAGCGCTATCAACTCAGCAATTGTTACTTTCGTTTGATTCGAGCAACGCCTACATTTGTTAGATACTAGCAGGGACATGTTTGAACGGCCCTGGCAGGCTATGAAAAATTAGGTCCCTAATTATTTCCCGGGAGAAAACGATGAAATCATTTTCCGAATACGGACTAAATAATCTGCAAAAATATCCAACAAGTAGTGCAAGTAGTTGGTAGATGCAAATGGATCTGGCGTGACGAATCATACAACTTTGCTCTCCAACCCCTCAAATGGCGGCCGAAATTCAGATATGCGTGCGCCACGATCACCTGGATCGCTGTCATAATTTGTGCTAATATGTGCTTTCGGCGAAATCAACCGCACTTCGCATGTACGTTTTTCTAGAAATTTCAACTAAAATCCTTTCTTGTATTGGTATTTTTAAAAACCGCGATGGTGTCGATTCTGGTTCATTATTTGTTCTGAATAGTACACCAACGTTTTCGGTCAGGAAAATGTTTTAACAACTATGTTTTATCACTTCACGTTTCAAGGCATCGGAATTCCAAATCTGCAACGTCCAACCGCTGTCCGAGCCATATGTGACTAAGCCCTTAACGTTGACTAAGAAATTATTTCTTCAGTATAAAAATCCCATTTGGTATCTAGTTGCGTCCGTCTGGTCGGCAATCCGATTGGACGAAGCCCATGGTTGATACCGGCAAAAAATGGTTTCAAATATTACCAAAAACTCAATTTTCGCAGTTTTATCACAATTACGCCGTGTTCGGTATCATATTCTAGGTATTTTTAGATGCTAGGTCGAATGGAACGGGTCTACACCGAAAATAGTGAAATCACAGTAATTTAAGTGAGCCATAGAACTCGCACGACAATACTGCGAAAGTAATCGTTTCATAGTTTGCACTCCCAATCGTCTCAGTTCGACCACCCATCAGCTTGACTCGTCAGGCCGTGACAATTGCCTACAGGCGCTTAGAATATGTCATTTTCGTCGTTCCATTGCAGTCAAGTCATGTTTCGTATTGTTTACTGCTATTTTTCGATCCATAATCGAATGGGGTGGGTCTCGGAAGTGTCAGAATACGTCAAGCTGTGCAGCGTTTTTTCGTTTCTTAATCTTCGATGTTTTTATTCAACGGCTGGTTAGAAAAATTGAAGAATAAATCGGTAAAAGTTTAACAACGGATGCAGGACATTTTCCGTCGAAAATTTGATGAAAAACAATGTTACACCTAGCTTTTATACACCCAATGTATAGCCAGAGAAACGCGTATGGAGAATGAAATACTGGCATTGGCTACTGGAACGCACTCGGGTTTTATTAGAATCACTTGAGGAGTGTGTGCACAAAAAAATAACCAGACGCACTTCCACAGCCCCACGCACATTCGGCGATTATTATGGCTTTAGCTACTATTTTTCACGTACATGGTAAAACAAATCTTAATTTAACGTGAAGCAACTCAGGCAGCAGGATAGTGAAAATTCCAGGTTTTTTGGCGGCAATCAGCAGTTCTGGTAATTATCACTAGTTACTACAACTCGCACATCGTTAGGCAAGCAAAACTTGTAGAAGCCGCAGCATTATGCCCGCAATACAGTTTGGTGTGTATAGTTCTACTCAGAAACTGCTAAAATAGCAAACTTTTGTCAGCCTTCCGGAAATAGAGCTACTTTCAATTTTAAGAAGTTGTGGACGAGTTATTCGAGCAGGAGTTACAAATGTCCACGTCCCACGCGAGGGTCACGCTAATGATGTTTAGAGGAATGCCACAGATGGGGAACAGTGAAGCAATGAATCACCTTAAAACATTGGATGAAATCCGCGATGTTGCATCACACCCCATTGATTCGCCTAAATGGGGCCTTGAAGGTCGTCGCTATATCTATTGTGTGGTGACGAATCATTTTGACTCCTACCGGAACCCAATAACCCAACCAACGTTTCGTTTCGCTTGTTATCGATCAAACCAAACCTTCGATGACATTGGGGCGAGTGCGTGTACACTTCCCGTCTGCTGCCTTTCTTCGTTGCTCATCAACGAAGACTTCCCACATTCTGTAGCAGCAGAAGAGTACGTAAACAGTAATAAGTTTAAGTTAGAGCATACATAGAAATTGCAGTGAAGCGTTTTTCTTACAAATCCCACTCCCGCTAGAATTCTCAGAAGAATCGAGTTGATAGACTAATTGCTCTTTTCAGAGAAATTAGAGCGGTAATCCAATACGCTACATATACGGCAAATGTTTAATAACGGTCATAAGATATTCAAGAGTACCCCAGAAATTTTGGAATTCAAACCTCTGCCGCTTCACTTAATAGCATTTCTCACGTTGTTTACCTGCTAAGTCTGTAACACGAGCCGCGCTCAAAAAACCATGTTGACAGTCTCATGCTTCGCATACGCAATGATTACAATAAATTTAAGAACACTTCGGGCTACCAGACGGAATATAGAATTCTAAAATATAGTGTATTAGGTTAATATAATCGAAGTGAGAAAGTATTTATATTAATTTCTAGAGCGATTAGAATAGCCGAATACACACGGAGGTGAGGTAAGACTGAGGAAGACACCAAAATAAGGATATGAGCACAATCGGCCCAAAACTAACTATAGTGATTTTTTTAAAATGCCAATTTTCTTCTAAAAAAACGGCTGCCTTGAATTGACTTTTTTGAATGGACACCTCTTAATAACAAGATGTAACTAGCACACAACTCACATCCTTGGAATAATGACGAGAGCAGACAATATCGTTTTTATAACTTTCAAGGTTATTTTAATAATAATTAGTGTAATAGCGCCACATTCTCGCCAATACAGCCCATAACAACTTCCCTTGATGGTGTTGGAACGGAAGAAACAGAAAAGCCAGCGCCTGGACTGGTTTAACCTACATCAAGGTCGTTACAAGAGGTGAAGTCTTTGTCCACAAATCGTATTAATTGAGATACAAAGAAAGGAACAACAAAGAAAAAGCTAATGACAACGGAGGACCAGGAACAACAGACGGGACAGTTATCGCCTCATCTCAACTCCGCCAGTTCCAAACAATAACGCGTTGCAGATTGAAATAATATGGGCGACTGGCTCTCTGGTTAAATTAAGTTCTTCAATGTCAAGAGAAATAAAGTGGCCTCTCATTTGTTGTACATCGTAACAACAATTAACCAGATATAGTTCACCATGGAATGGGAGGAAGCTCACCATGACATACAACTGGCACAATGGCATATTAACTACTGGAAATTGGGTAAAACTTGAAGTAAAATTCAACAGCACTGTTTTAAAATTGAGAAAGCATACAAGTTGTTGGGAAAATTATTAATATTTGTTAGCAAATTGGGTTAAACTGTTTGCCATATGATGTTTGCACTCATAAGCCAAACTTATTTAAAACCTGCAGCTCGTTCTTATGAGTTTCCCAAAGGTCGTTGCTCTGAGTTTTAGCTGGTCTAACTTTCGAGCTGGTCCAAGTCGTTAAATCTGAGAGCCGCCGAGAATGGTGCTACTAACCCGTCTTAATCAACTCCTTCTTCCCCTACATTCTCAAACAATCACAATTTTAATCCTAGTAGGAGATGCTGAGGTGAATTCCTGTTTCGCATAAATTCACTCCTCTCTCCTCTCCCCCTGCTCTGGTCAGCAGCACCTTTACTCCTTGAAAATCATCAAATGGCTTTGAAGCTTCCCCTTGTACCTACCCTCTGGACAATCTTCATCCTTATCAATCTGTTCAACTTATCTGGAGATAGGGCCATCAAGTTTGCGGATGCTCATTGGCTCTCATGCTCTCCCTCTCCCATGAACTCTCGTGAGCTTCTTGTGTTAATCAAACCAAACCTATGTTTTGCGGCCCATGCAGTCTACTTCTCTCTAGTCCCACATTCTCCATTTCTTCGTCCATAATTTAATATCTCTCTCTCTCTCTCTCTCTCTCTCTCTCTCTCTCTCTCTCTGTGCACATGGATAAATGCTCACATTATCGGAGCTAACACACATATCCACAGTTTAACAACAGATGTTAGGTAACTGGGGGTTAGTTGAAAAATCAATAAAGCATTTGAAATGGAGTAGTTGGTAAACTGGGTAAAAAGTGTTGGAAATAAATTAAAATTATGCAGACAATGCAAAAAAAATTGTAAGTAAACTATAGAAAAACGTTCGAAAATGGAGGAGGACGTTGGACGTTGGGTAATATATGTTCGGGGCTGTGTAAAAATTGGACTCAAAAAATTGGAAATTTGGACTCAAAACTGTGAAGTCGAGATTGAGTATTTTAAAAAATGACACAACATTCTATTAAACCATCGAGGATGGAAGGAAAGTAAAGATGTCGGCTATGGCGTATTAACGTGAAGCCGCGTTCCAGAAAAAGGTTGCGTTGGATTTCATTGAAAGAAACCTGTCGTAAAATGGTAATTGCGGGCTGGTTTTATTCTGCCGTGTAATTACGGTAGCGGACAGGATCGCTGGTCGACAAGGAAACAGTTATTTGCATCCAACTGGTTCTCTCCGACTTTTAAAAGACTGGGGTCTGTAGGCAATGTAGGTTGATACATCATTGAGGGGATATTCGAACGATTACAATAACAGGAGATAGCAAGGCCGTATAGCACTTAATACACCGACGTTTCGTGGTTAGTACAAGAACCAAATGTGGGAAATGAACAAAAAGGAGTTTAACGACGGTCTAAATTTAACTAATGTGCCATAAAAAATATAAAACTTCATGACCCGCCCGCCACGCCAGCCAACATTTCAAAGATGTGAAGACCTAATTTTGGTGATTTTTGTGGAATGTCACCTGGATTAGCACATACGAACTGCATTGATGCATCGTGAATATCTCAGTCCAGAGAACAATGAGACGAGGTGCCCACACGGCTCAGTCCTCGGACCAGCACTCTACAACGCTTTCTTTGAAGGTCTCATGAAACATCATGCAAACTGACTGAGCCTACGTATGGACGACCCAAATGTCCTGATCGGTTCAAATCGAGGCGAAACCCCATCATGTTCTCCGAACTGTACGGTCTGTTTCCTTATTAAATGACTGTTCTTGAACCCTCGAAGAGAGCTTCATCAGTGGAGTGTCATGGAGGGTGTTTTCGCTACCATGAAAGAGGCCGGTCACTCGCTCAGCATGCTCCGAATGCAGACCAGTGCACGCATCGCAGGTTTGGTCCAGGCTTCAGGTGGACAGCTGTTGCCTATGTATTACCGCGCAGAGGTATGATCCCTGGAGAATCTCGTACCATCTGGGAGGTGTTCTTAATCTGGTAATACAGAAAAATAAACTGCTCCGTAAACTAGCCATTTTTCTCCATTTTCCTATAAAACGTTCCATCTATTTTTTTAAATTCCCCAAAAATTCTATTCTATAAAATTCTATGCCCAACAACGTTAATATTATACGTCGATTTTTCAATATCCCTACAATTATGGCACACTTCTTCATTTACAGACTAAGTTTACTGATTTTCCAGCAATATTTTTGCGATATCCGAGTTTTTCCAACTTAAATGCTCTGAATTTTTCAACAACGTGCACTCTACGTTCCTACATTGGTAAAAGATACATTTTTAACAAACTGTCCAACTTTTAAGGTTCAAATACCCTACGAAAACGACGCTGTAAGTGATTTTTTCTAGTTAACACTTAGTTAGCTTTTCTCGTCTTTTAGTTAGTTATCCGCCCTCTACCACTCATTCCCTTCCGTGACCTCAATCATCAAGCTTCGCAAAAAGTGACGTAGCGATTCTTGAACTCCACAGATCGGAACAAACTGCTGTTTTTGACAAACATGAGGAAAAAAGAAGGATTTGCAGAACAACATTTTCTTGAGAAAAACAAAAAAGAAACTCTCAACAGGTGACGAAACTTCGACAGGTTCGAATGGTCTTCGAAAGTAAACAACGGCGGATTTATTGACGATGAAGGCAACGAAAACAAGAGCGCGACCCAGAAAAAGGAATTTCATTTTATCAAAACCCAATCGAAGGACAAATAAGGTAAACCCTGGAGAGCAGACAACGACCAGAGAAGTACGAAAATTCGATCGTGGTTGAAACAAAACAAAGGTATTATGTTTAATTAGGAAATCATGAAGCACTACGTGTCTAAGTTATCGGTTTTTTTTTTGAAAAGTTGCCAATCACAGCCGCCTGAGACCACAAACCGCTTTTTGGGGTTACGGCCTGTATGCCAATACCAGATTCCAAAAGACGAGGATGAGGCTGACTGTCCGTTTCCGTTTTCATGGAACGACATTGATAGTTCACACAACTATCACTCCACCCGTTCAAGGGAGGGGGATGCCTGGTCAGCTTCTCATCTGTTTCGTTACATTGGCAACTCACTCTTCTTGAGATCAGATCAGAAAACCGTGCGTTTGAATAAGACAGAGGACTGAGGACGGGAATGATCTGTGCATAAGTCAAGTCCTGGTCTTTCCCTTCCCCGATATCAACGATCATAACTGGGATTCCCTACCACCCAACTATACTTCCTCATCTCTCCCCCTTGTCTAAAGCCAAATCCCAATCCTTAATGTTGTCTCATTCTCTTCTAATCAGCCAACCAAACAGTTCACTACCTGACGCTACCCTGCCCAATTTGTATCAATTTTGCAGGCCTCAGTTAAATTCCTGGTACGATAATTAAATTTTAACCCCCGTTAAAGTTAACATTACGATAACTTCGCATTCGCACCAATGTGATGCTCAAGTGACCCTGAATTTTCCTTCGATCGTTACATGAATTCTCTCTCTTGCCGTGAACATTGGCCTCTCTCTCCTCTAGCCGCGTCACTCGACCGTAAACAAAACATGCAGTTAATTAAAGCAAGGGTTATGCGATGAGCGCACATGTCACATACCACCGCCTCTCATCTCACAGCTTCAGTCATTAATTACTGGCCAAAACTCGCATAAAATAAATCGGGAATTACTACCAGAATATTGAACTACACAACAAGTGCTTCAGCGCACATTCCACACAAAATCAGCTTTTTGTCCTAACTTTCAACGTCCTTTTTGTAAAGACCCAATGAGAAAACAAAATCATCCAGAAGACTTTGAAAGTATAGGTTCAAAGAAAACCTAATCGTTTTCAGCCGATTACACAACTTTCCTTCCGATTACGTAGGGCGAAAAAAAGTTAAAAATTGCACTCCAACATAATATTCTCTCTTAAATATAATATCGTATATAGTATCGTATATTATCGTATAATATCGTAATATAATATCAGACTGTTTACTCATAAAAAATACCTAATATTTTCGATAACGCCTTCCCTCACCCTTATCAATCAATACAAAGTCGCAAATGTAAGGCAACATAATAAAGGACCAACCAGTTTGGGGAATCAGTAAAATCGATGCTGACTGAAGTAATCAAGTTCGGAGTGCTCCTGAAGGTGATCATGATCAAGCTGGCAAAACCTCGAGTGAATCACACCGACAACTGACATCGACCACTGCACCCGAATTCCTAACCGAAACCGTCTGAAAGACACTTCAACGACAAAATATGAGAGGCCGATAAACGAAGTTCGATTAATCTCGACAAGAGCCGATTACTAAAGCGCGGGCAGAATGTTGACCGGTTCGGATTGATAGCGTAGTTCGGATTGACTGGAAAGAAGGCCAGGCTCGGGTGGACTAGGCAGAGGAGTGAGAGGGGAGGACCGCTCCGTTCGGTGTATGACGAACATCTGATTCAGGAAAAGTTCACAGAACGCGACGGAGAGTCCTTACGAAGAACCAGGTGGTCAACCCGCGGCGATTAACCAACCAGCAATTCAAAACCCCTCCGAGAGTAAGGAAAGCAGGCATCAAACCGACACAATATATCAACAAGGACACGGGAGTGGCGAGATTACACGCGAAATCAATGATAATATTCGATTGAGCATTCAATACAAATCCGCGAGAAAGAGCTGGACAATATTGAAATACAACGCAATCGACAAAAAATTAGTCATCGCCTTCTCACCTAATCGTTACTTGT
This sequence comes from Pachypeltis micranthus, assembly GCA_020466155.1. Lineage (NCBI taxonomy): Eukaryota > Metazoa > Arthropoda > Insecta > Hemiptera > Miridae > Pachypeltis > Pachypeltis micranthus. Next base: position 22,121,682 of record CM035780.1, on the reverse strand, counting down.
CTGAGTCATGTTTGAACTGTTGTTAGTAACGAACACTAAGAACGTGTTGGTAAGTATTTTTTCTATAAGCACACGTCCCTAACGTGTGCCCATGAGCATTCCATCCAAGTCCATGGTGAATATCATATTTTATGTTATCTACACGAAGTAAAAGAAAAGTTACATTAGTTGAGTCTTCTTCAGATCTTCAAGTTTCGCAGTCTTCTGAGTGCAAACCGAGCATTTGAGAAAACTCTGTGAATACTACTGAGAGGGGCAGCAGAACCTAATTACCTAATACCAAGAACTCAAAAAGGGACACCTAGTCATGAAAGTTATCAAACACCAATTTGTTCTTCTCAAAAACAGCTTTAACGATTTACATAAGTAACCTTAGCAACTAACTCAATCTACATTTCACTCAGTTAATTTAAACTTGCTAAAACGTAAGTTCACCTTTTTAAGAAGAATGTGGTAGCGATTGAGCTTTACTTTACTAACTCTTGGATGACAAAATATAAAGGGTTAAGGCTCGAAGTGTTAGTGGCGAAGTAGCAGTAGAAAAAACTAAAAATTTTCTAAAGCGGAAAGTCGCTAAAATACCTCCCAATCTGTCAACATTGGACGGGAAACTGAAGTCTACAGCGAAATGAGGTTGGAGCCAGTTGGGTAGCCATAGATTAATAATGACTTAACTTGGGATAGTTCGAGGCAATATTAAACATGTTCTTGTGAACTTATAACATACACAACTAAGAATTCCTACACTTCTAGAAGTCGTCTTCTTACTGACGCAAGGGCTTCAAATTTCTCCCTTTGAGTTTATTTTGAAACCACCTCCACCAAGAACTGAGAGCTGTAGCCAGGGTCCTTCGTTTCCCACCTGGTGTCCAAATTGTGCGTTAAATGGGCGAGAAGTAAAACGAGCTTGGAAATCCGATGCGTGGAAGTGAGGAAGGAAGCCGTCCTCACATCTGTTGCGACTCCGTCGACCCTGCCAAGCTCTGACATGCGGTGTGGTGGCCATTTGATATAGCAGATAATAACCCACCTGGTCGAAAAACTGACATGAATTTCGAGTTAACGTTTTGGTGGACTTGATACCTAATTTCAGTGTCCAAGTTATGAACATTTCATAACATCAACTTAAATATACCTTTCTCAGCAGTGCTTAAGTCAGTCAGCACCGAAGAAGATAGGCAAGTGGCATCGAATTTAACGTTTCAGGACAAAGATTTAGAGGATTGTTCAATAATGATTTTCCCAATGCCCAAGCCTAGTCTACTCCCTAGCACTGGCTGATACGTAATTGGAAAACGCAACACGAATGATTTGAAATAGAGTATTTCCAAGAAAGAACAAGATACACTTGAAACCCGGATGTCAAACCACCAGCGGTGCAACAGAAGACTGAATTCATAACTTTCCACGTTCATAACAATAAGCGCGTGGATTCCAGACTTAACGAAATTAATTATCTCGAAACGGAGAGGGAGGATTGGCGTTAAAAATGGGTTGCAATAAGTCATGAGTTAAACTAGGATTTCACGGAGGACTTGGTTTACTCAAAGTCGGCAGTTGAACTTGATACAAAGGCATTGAAGAGGTGTAGTCAAACTAACAGAAGAAGACGCCTAATCATCTGAAAAGAAACGACGAATTGTGAGATAAAAACTGATATACGATTAGAAAAAACGTTGCTATTAAATGAGTCACATGGAAACGTGATGGTGAGGGGTAGGAAGGCTGATAATCGGAATCAGCTCGTACGAGCCTGAGTTATCTAAGTTTGTCGTCGAGCGTTCACAAACATCCGCGCAATGGTAGTAATCGAACGCCGCGCAACCGAGGCTCTTTCTTTTTAGCGTTTTAAAATCCTAAACATGATTCGCTAATTCATTAGGTTATGACACCACCTGCTCACAAGCCAGATGTCTCCACAAATCTAAGTGAATATTTTGGAAAATCCAAACTGGAGAAATACTGCATAGTTGTCGACTATGGAAATGATCCTCCAAGGCCTTCGTTAGCAGGAGAGGCGGGTGAAACAAAGAACAGGGACCGCTGTCACCACTTCCTCTGATAAGGCAATATATCCATATATCACGACCGAGGTCACGTTATCGATATGCCCGACATCGTTTTCGCCAATCCGTTAGTTATCTCATATTCATTTCATATACCCATTCTTAATTTCATTGAATTAACTCCTTTTCGCAGTCCTTGTACATTTAAAATAATTATATAACGGGTTATTACATAATGAACATTAAATAATTGGCATAATCGTACAGCTGTAGTTATTTCTAATTTCAAACACGGCGCCAGAGCCTACGATGTCGGGCATATCGATGACCTGACCTCGGTCTTAATATATCGATATATTGCCTTATCAGAGGAAGCAGTTCCTGTTCTTTCATTTTACCGGAGAGGCTAGTTGAACTCCCAACAGATAAGGAACACAGTGCAAATTATTACACAGCAGTTTATTATTCTCATGCACGGCTTGATGTAGTCTCACACCCTCGATTCAGTATTAAAAAACACCAGTAAACAAAACGAAACATAACCTGACTACAACGGAACGACGAAAACTGCATATTCCAGGCGCCCATAGGCAATTGGCACGAGATAACGAGTCGAGCTGGTGGGTGGTTGGAATGAGACGAGGACAGTGTAAATATTGAAACGATTACATTATATTATATAACGATTAGTATTGTCCGCGAGTTCTTTCAAGTAATAGACTTTAATCCCTATAATTAATGTGATTTCACCATTTTCGGTCGAGACGCAGTCATACACCTCTGAGACTCGTTCCACTCGACCCAGCGTCGAAAAATACCTAGAAAATACGATATCAAACACGATATAATGGCAATAAAACTGCCAACATTTTGTTTTTGTTAATTTTTGTCCATTACAACCATAGGTTTCGTCTGATTGGTTTGCTGGGCACACAGGGGCAACTAGATACTAAATTGGATTTTCGAACGAAACAAGGGATTTTTAAACCACGTTAAGGACAAAATATGACCTAGACGGCGGATGGACAGCAGATTTGGAATCCTTACCTTGAAACGTAAAGGTCTCGCATTTTGAGGGGGGATAGTAAAAAAATTGTCTTGACCGAAAACATTCAGAATGAATAATAAACCAAACCCGCGCCAATGGCAATGAACTAATTCGACGGCTGTAGCCGAATAGTAGCTTTCATGAATAACCTACCTATCTACTGGTTACTCAATAAACGTAAGAGCGACTCAATAAATTCGAGAGCTTCAAGCACTGAAGTAAGCAGAGTGATGCGTCGCACGAGATGTTTCATATTACGCTATCCAATGGGGAACAAAAGTATAGCAAGCACAAACACCCAAAAAAAAAGAGTTCAGTTTCCTTCTGATCTTTAAGTTTTGGGCCCTACCGGATCAAAAAACCTAATTAGTGTGTATGCAGCACGACGGCATCAACCGGACGAAATTTCTTATGGCAATCTATTCACATATTTTTCTCTTTGCCATTCCTTCAATAATAGTCCACCAGACGAAGTTCTAAACTAAAGCCCAAAAACTGCTCAAACAATTCTGACTAAACTCAAAGAGTACTTTACTTTCTGTGACTAGTAAACTACAACGCATATTTCGACATTTTCAATGGCTGCGGAAAGTTGTGTGAAGCTTGACACCACACATTTTATAATTCTTAATGGAAGTGAAGTATTTCATGAAGTAGAAATGGCTATCAAATATTACCAACAATTTTGAACGTTTCTGAAAGACCCTTAAACGATACAATAAATCGAAGAATTTTGCCTTATACCCGCCTCCGCCTGTTTCGTCAACGAAAGTGTAAAAAGGTACTGAATAGTATAATATAAACCAACGGCGGCGTTATTAGCTACAAAATCTTCAGTAACTCCAATGTCGCCCACAACAAGAACTGATAATTAACGTACGAATGAACAAGCGGCGCACCGTGAAGCGGATGAAGGTAGCCAATGAGTAGCAATAGCGCACGAATCCTTGAGAGTGATTTCTTAATCTTGAACGTTCTGAAATAGCTCCTTTCCAAACGATTGAAAGACTTACGACGTTAGCTGATACTTGTCAAATAAATTATAAATACATGGGTGCGAAGCAACAAACAACTTTCCTCAACCCCACGTGCATTCATCGATTTGTATCACTTTAGTAACTAATAAAATCTGTTTATCATTCCGTAAGTACTAATTTGGAACAATGTAGCCCAACGTTCTACACGGAAACCGGTGGCGATAAGGTTCCAGAATTGATTGAGTTGCTCCTAGTTATGCTACGACAGTAAGTAATCAATCCACAGGTAAATTCAACGATCTGCTATATATACGAGCGCTTATCATCTTTCGACGCATACATATTTGAAGTGTAGGTACCAGTTAACTAAAAGCACCCCTTACTTAAGTTTGATCAAAATATGTGTTATTAAGACTTCTAAAATAAATGCTTCGCCAACTTTTATCAAACTGACGGAGTTCTGATTGAGATTCTCAAAACATTAACAACTGTTGTTTTATTTTCAAATTTAAACGCACAGGGTAGTTTAACCTACCCAATACCTGTGTTGTGTTATCAATAAACGTTACTGTAGAAGTAAGCTGAACGAAGAGTTAGTCAGCAAGTATCATCAAATTTACAGCAGCCGCATGTTGCTTGATTTAAAGAAACGTTGATTTTGTGATAACCAAGAGTTGATTGAGTAACCACTAAACGTGGTTGGAAAATGAAATCTACTTGAGAAATGATGTAGAAGTATCAAGCGGCGGAGATACATGAACATTGATGTTAGGGCTAAAGAAAGTGGCGAGGGGCATCGCATCACGTTACTAATCGGCGAAAAAGTCACTAAACCGCTTCATTGTGTTTACATGCGATGACGAAAGTCGGGCTGTTATCATATTTTGCAACAGTTGACAAAGAACTGTCACTTGGAGTTGCGGGCGGCTACAGAGGGAGGAAAGAAATGGTTCAAATATGTATGTACTTGATGCGTCAATATCATAATTCGCTGAGTACTTCAAGAAACTAGAGGGGCTATTTGTAAATACGGAAGTGAATTGAGTTGTGCGATAACGAGGCGTTGGACTAGACTTGGCCGACAATAACAACTACTCGAACCCGGACGAATCAATACTCCGTAAATAACATTGGACAGGACAAAACACAACAGAAGGAAGGTCTCGAAATGTCACAGCCGCGTGTCCACCAACTGGCGTTCTTTCATTGACACGAGCTGCTTCGAGAGAAGTCCTGGGAAAACTCCCCACACAGGACGAATAGCTCATTTGAAAAGCCTTCGGTGAGATAAGAAATGCAGGGAAGAACGAGGTGTGGGAAGACGAGGACTCTGATACGGGCAGAAAACGGAAGGTTTTGTCTAAAAACGATAACTGAATCTTAATCGACAAAATCATTGATGACTTACTTCATTTTGTACTCGGAGTTGGCCGTTTTTGCTGGAGAGTTGGTCCAATAAAACGCATCCGTGAGGTGAGCACTGAAATCCAACTGGAACCACTTTTTTTATTTTTCCCCTTTAATTCACAGTTCCGCACGCCCCATCGAACGAAAACCGGTAAAGATGATTTCGCACACAATGACAAAAACGAAGCGCGAGGCGTTTGATACTTAAAAAAAGTTGAAGTCACAATAATAAGTAGGGAGACGCCATGTTACCGAAAAAGCATCGATTCGGAGCTGCCCGAGAGCAGAATGTGAGGGATCTGGCGGTCGGGAGGGTGGAAGGGGTAAGGCCCAGGGTGGGAGAGGGAAGGACCTCGTCCACGCCCATCCAGTCGTTCACGCCACCAGTCGAGTGTGCGCTCGGTATCACTCAGGACCAACCCCACTCTGCTTCAAACCCCCCGGTGACCCCGCAATCGATACATCGGTCACTACACATGATATCGACTTCTGGCAACGTGATATCGATACTATCTCATCTTTCGTCTTCAGCATCCTAATGCAAGGAAGAAGGGAAACTTCAGCTAACTAGGCCCTACTTTTGTTCTCTATAAGCGTTTCCGCACGTAGAACGAAAACACAGGGGTTGCAGAGAGTTTTGTGCTACATCAACCACAGTGTTTACTAGCAACTTGAATATTTGCAACTTTTTACCATTCCCTTTGGGAGGCAAGTAGTATTGCAATCGCGTAAAAAACAATTGTTGAGGTCTACTGAATCCGAAACTGCATGTGTCTGTCATTAGGTCGATCAGCGGGAGAATGGCTCCACCGAATGGGCTGGTTCGTTGTTGATTTTTTGAAGGCATGAAAATAAGTTAGTGAACAATGTCCGTCAACTCGAAAGGGGAGGGAGGGCCCAAATGTACGACAATGAGTTTTTCGTTTTTCCCCTAAAGCGGCTCCTACGACTTTACACTTTCGTTTTCCATTATCATCTTGGTGAAAATTCTGTGAACGACCCCTCGATGCAACAAGAGGATTTTATGACTTCTTGGGAAAATGATGGTAAATATTTTCATCAAAATCACAGGGTGTCTGTATTCAATTAATCACTACCTACATATCTTTCTCCATAACCCTCTGACAGTGCGCTAAATGGATATAAGAGCCAAGCTGTACCAAAAACCTTTTTTAACGTTTTCAAAATGTCTACAGTTACTGCATACCCACATTTTTCCAACCACAACAATTTTGGTGACTAACCGTTGAATTTTTTCCTTAATTGCGGGCCGTATGAGTTGGATCAAACGTCCGTGCAGTTAAGTAGTACCTAAATTTTGTTTTCCATTAATTTTCACTTAGAAATACGTTAGACAAAAGTAGAACGTATAAATACCCTTATAACTACTTTTATAAATAGTAGTTTTACAGTGGTTGCGGAGAGTAGTCTGTTGCTTAGCACCAGATGTTTTAACATAGAAATACCTTGAACTATCCATTAATTGGATCAGTCCTCAGGGCGAGAAGGATCGCCGAATTTTCGAAGGTGAGAGAATAGTTGGCGTACCCCACTGTACGAGTACAGATAGCAATGCTAATTTTGAAATTAGGCGGAAAAGGAAGTCGAGATCTGTTCGATAAATCGAGATCAGTTGTCCAGGGAATTATAATGTTTCTAGGTGATACCGAACGTCCCGTGAACGGGTGGTAGAGCCAACGCTCAAGCTACAGAACGCTGCAGTTCCTTCGACGTCTCTTCTGAATTTGTACTTTCTTTGAGTACGAAATCCTACTGTTCGAATAGTAGGAGTTGTAGTTTAAGTCGTCAAAATGTAGTACAGTCCAATGTATTGTGAAAAATCTGACTATCGTTGTGCCCTATAAAGTCAGCACATTCGGTTGGTCTTCGCTCGAACAGTTGCGCGGAGACTTGTATGCATGAGGGTGATTATTAATATCTTGGGTCAAGCATCACGCAGCTTTCCTCAACTCCTACGAATGTGTTATATATACATATCGGTTTAGGTTTAACTCAATATCCTAAAAGCACCCTGCCGTTTGTTAAAAATCGTTGTTAAAGCCGTTTTCGAGAAACTTTGACAAATTGAATTTTAGCTCTCGGCGAATTTCAATTTTAGGTTGTGCTTTGCGCTATGGTTCCATTCAGCACAACAAAATGTGGATACTTTGTCAAATAGTCTTTACAATTTGATGAGAAATGAAAAAAATCAATTATCTTATCGTGGGGCTAAGAAAAGTAAATTACCTGGGGCGATGAATCATTAACTTTCCTGCATATGGTTGAACGGAGACATAGGTAGATTGTCGACAATGACTAGGAAGCTCTTTATCAGGGCAAACAGAACAGCGATTGGATTGGCTATAAGGTACTGAATAGCATGAGGCTGTAAGGAGGGCTAAAAGGGAATCCTGGTGGAACGTGTGCGGAGGTATGAAGGTCTTGTCCAGCATGGCGAAGGTTCTCATAAATAAGGACAGATCAACGATAGAGCTTATACAAAAGCAGGAAGAGCTTATGTGGGGGCTGTTAGGAGAAGCAGGTAGCAGTTCATTTTCCAGTGCCTCTCAATACGCAGCAACACCTGAGTAACTCGCATCAGCCAGTCGATACATGAATGCCTGCCAAAAACATGAAAGGGAGTTTCTGCAAGCTGCGTCCACAGAAATATTTACGCTCAACGGGCTCACTTAAACCTATCAAGACACTGGGGATAGATGGAGTTGTCCCATTGATTCTACAGCACACGGGACCCTGGCACCACTGTTGATGAAGGCATTCAAGGCAAGTTATGTCCTGATATACATACTCGTGAAGTGGCCAGGTACATACCATTCCATCAGTCCTACACTCTTCCTGTTGAAAACTGTGGAGTAGATAGAATACTACCAGTTGTTCCCACCACATTCCTCGATTTTTACTATACTAACAAGTAATGCAGTATTTTTCACTCAGTTTATGTGGGCTTACTAGAACTGAACACAACGTTCCGTCACGTTGATGAATCACATTCTGGAATTTATCGTGTTGCTTCTACTTATGCCACAACCTTTATAAAATAACCAGGTTGAAGTTACTTTTACTTCAATTTTTTTAAATTGCCTATTCCTGTTAAATTTCCACAAAGGAACATTATATGACACCGCTCAATTGTTTGGAACTGCTCACACACAAAATTTTATTCATATCGTTAGAGCGGTTTTTGAGACAAAATATTTGCCGGGGCACACAAATTTTCTCAGCTTTAACTACTAATTCAATCCATGTTTCATCCAGTTCTTTTGAACTTGGTAGAACTTTACGTTGAATGTGGTAGCGCTAACTTTATAAAGTAGCTCATACATGCGCCACAATCATTATTGCGCAGGGAACTCTTGCCAATGTCAACATAATTTTTTGAGATGGATAATGTTTTGGAATTATTCAGAAAAACCGCGAGAAATGGTAGTAAGTGGAAGGGCGGGCAGTGGTTTCAATTGCGAATTTTTTCTGGAGTTGCTATGTTATTAAACTTTAACGTATAAACAGTTTATTTTACTAGTAATTGTTTAGGTGGAATTTATAAGGAAAAACTGTTTTCAAATCGATTTTCGTCGGTAATATCTCATTACAGAATAGACCAAGGTACATCGTACCTGTTTTCTGTTTACGTTTTTATGTGTCACAAAACGTATGTCTATCCCTGTATAAGCTATTTATATTGGTGGTATCTTCTTTTAACATATCCAGACTTGCGCATGGAGAGCTAAATGTAATTATTAGTTACCAGTGAGTTAAATCAAAATCGCTACAGCCACTTTTGAGGAAATTTGAAAGACGAACTTCCGATACTCGCGAGAGGTCTGAAACGCTATTTGAATGTTTAAAAGCATCCCGAGAAGCTAGACGTGCAGAATGCAACTCTCCAATAAGATTGCTAGGTCATGCAAACAAAAAGGAACCAACAAGATTATAATACAGAATACGAATTGAATAAATATACTTTAATTAATTCGAAAGAAATCAATACAAAAGTCATTCACTTGGTCGACTCGATTAACTGATTACCAGCAGTGAGATGTTTACAGACAAAATTTAATAAAAGCGATGGAGGGAAACAATGACAAAACTTGATACCTGAAAAAAAGACAGTTCACGAACTCAGCCAGCTTCAATTCAGTTCAAAGGGACGCTCGGTTTCTTTCATAAAAAAAATAAAAATAAAATGAAATAAATAAACTGGCCGCAGGCTACAACTATCAACAGCAAACCATTAAAACAGCAGAACGAACGACAATCACTTTTCCTTCTTCTCGCTCACAAGGCTAGAATGTAATTTGGCTACTTCAGGTTCGAGCAGATCTTGAATTATGACTCCGTTGTCGTCGATGAAATTAGCGACTGATCTGACGACCGAAGCGGACCTGAGGTTTCCCGTTTTTCCATCTTTGACCACCAAACTTAAATTGTATTTGTCGTCATACCTGGAAAAAACGAACGTTTCGTTGTTGAGTGTGAGAATCATGACATTGAAACAACAGAATGGTTATGGTAGGAGGGAGAACAGACAGATCAAAATAAGGCATTCTTTCAAAAATGTCCTGATTAAACTTTCATATTCTCATATTATCTACTACAAATCAGTAACTAACTATGGCTCCCTGTGAATACCTTTGTGAAAATTCAGTGAAGAGAGATACGAAGCAAAAAGAGGCTTCGTTAACATTTTGAGACAACGGCTTTACCAATTTAGCTCAAACTTACACACTACTTGGGTATTCAACTTGCCAATATCTACATTCTGTTTCTCTGGCAACCCATTGAACAGAGCTGCTAACCACCAAAATGTGTCAAAACTCGTGTTTTTTTAAAAGATTCTCAATTTTTCTACAGTAACAGCAAAACTAAATTTGGTCAACCCACGCTTTGTACAATACAACTATTTCTATGACTATGAGTTGAAGGGGTATGTGCCATGATTAATCTGATGAAGAGGTTAACTGAATATTAAATTGCATTTTTTCTGATTCTCTCCAAAACGGCTTAAATGATTTCGACTTAACTTACAATACACTCCCAACTAACTAATACCCACACTTCGTTTTCGATACCCGTTTTCATAGAAATGCGGTGAACCTTCCTTCAATGTCATACACATAGCAGCTCGTCGTATTTATGGGAGTTACAGAAAGTAGTGTGTTGCTAAGCGCACGAGGTTTTTGCACAATCATAATATCACACTTTCGCCTTTACCTTTATCCTAACATTCATACCCCACCCTATGAGTAGTTGAAAGTAACAAATGTGAAACGTTGATTACTTTTTCAACGAAGAGCTTGCTTCCCAAACGTTGTCAGGAACAAAACCTGCAGGATCTTTCTGGACAGCGACAACGAATATTCCTTTCTCTCTGTATGTTGTGTAAAGTGTAAGGAGTCCCATGAAGGTGAAGTACGTGCTCACACAAATCACCAGCACTGGCCTGTGGGGAACAAAAGTAATAGATCGCTGGGATTAAAGTAAATTTTGATTATTCATTTATAAAGTACTTTAAATGGACGAGGGTAGAACGGATTTTGAACAAAGAATAGGGAAGTTTTCGTGCATGCGAATATAGTTCCCTAGCACAATTACCCACCTTAACCACATTCCTGGAGAGCGTAGAACCACTCTGCATCTCTATTTTGCTCTAACACAAACCCTAAAAGGTCCAGAATTTTCCACTTCACATATGCACTACAGCGTAAAACCAGAGCTATGACGCATGACTCAATCTACCTCAACCCCATGCACATGATTTTTACTTTCCGCTACTTAAGGTGTAAGGAAAGTATTGTGATAAAGCAAAACTAAATAAACTTCAGTCTTCACCAGACCTTCCCTTGGTGAGGCTATGAATCGTAAACACCTAATTTCGGCCTGTGGTCTCTGAGTGTCTGCAGTTTGATTTGTGGGAGAATGGCTGAACCAATTGAGCCGGTTCCTTTTGTTCTGTTCGTTATATTTTGAAGGCACAAAATACGAGATTATGAGCGATTTCCACTGACTGGCTTGTGATAATCATAATGTGTGAAAAATCGTGTTTTACTTTCTTTTGCTGTAAGTAGTAGAAAGGAGTATGTAATTTTCGAAGGGGTTGGAGGGTAAAGTTCTTCAGATTGTTACGTTTTAAGGACTAGTAAGTCTGAAAAACGCCATTTGGCGTTCTTATGAAAACTCTCATTAATACTCTCTGTACTAACTGCTTAATTATGATAGTGGCATGAGTGGGGGAACCATAATAAATTCTCTAACTTCAAGCGCTACCACATTCAGTGTAAATCGTGAAGTTGAAATGAACAGAGTGAAATTGATTGGATCGCTAGATGTACAAGGGGCTAAGGACAGTTGTGTGATGCGTCACAGCAGATATTTGGGACTAACTTTTCTAGTGATTCCTGTATAAACTCATAACTAAAGACACAAAACACACCAGAAAAAAGCTTCTAGACAGTTCCACAAATTAAGTATACGTTGGTTTTTAAATGCGTTAAGTTATTTTTATGAACCGAGTGTATTATTAAGTTCATATGAACAGAGTGAAAAATATATTGGATTAGTACTAACACACGCTCGTTTATATTTATCTTAGCCGCCGTTCTTTTTCTAATTTTTCCATATATTTTGTGACTTTCTTGCGATCGATATAACGCTCATTTCTTATAAGATGTGTCATGATCCCACCTCACCAGCGAAGATACAAGAAGAATCAACCAGTCGGCCACCGGATTAAAAATTTGATCAAAATTCAATTCTCTGCTCAGAGTGTGCAGTCCTGCTTAGTGACCAACCATGCGCCATGCAAACGCAAATCCAATGTTTTTCACTCGGTTTATATGAACCTGGTAGAACTTGGCTTCTATATAGTAACTGGAAGCGCTTAATGTTCCAGAGTATATTGGGTTGCCACCACTCAAGCCCTAACTTTCATTGAGTCTCCAGGGTATAGGTCATTCGTAGTATTGTGACTCCTTGCCTTCAAACTGGAGCTGTAAATAGCGAGTCCTAAAGGTATCCGGTCCGGACGGTTGAGATGAAGGTGTTATCCGTATTGTCGTTGTTTTACTAGTGTCTAGGAAATGTTCTGTTTGACGTCTCGATCTTTCTGTTACAATTACAAACCCTTTAAAAATGTTACATTATCCTTTGGACTCAGAAGGCTTCGAAACATTGTCGTCTGGAGCCAGTCTTTCCTTTCTATTTCTTAGGGCATAGAAACCAAAAAGTTATAGGCAGCGCAAAGAGAAGAGTTACTCACTTAGAGAGGGGAAATGGGTACAGCCAATCCCAGAGTAGTGCGAACATAGCAACTCCAACAGCTGCGCCGCAAAGAAGTAATCGTCCATCAATAAGCGAGTAGTTTACTTCATAGTTATACTTCTTTACCAACACCTGAATAACAAGAGCCAATCAACGAGAATATTTATTAATTAAGCAACATTTGACAAAGGCAATTACACAAACTGCTGCAAAACCTCCTTCATTAACCCATGACAGACTTATGGGACCTACAAGACGTTTGAAGATTCATTAACAACCGTTCATCATCATAATTTGTCATTGTTTATATGAATATTGCTGAACGAAACTCAACCTTACGAGTATAAACAGAAATTTGTAAAGCTCAAGATTTTGGAATTGATTGGGTTGTTGTATTTATGCCACGACCTTCATTTGAATGGGCACAGGTAATTTATGAGACTGTCTTGATAATTTTTAGACACGTCAATGTCTAGAGTACAAGAAGTATAGGGACAATACTGTAAAATATTAGTCAAACAAACGACGTTGGTTAAATTTCTGAAATTTCGTGAGATATCCCTAATTTAACTACTGCTGAATCAGTACGAACGAATCAGTAGCGAACTTATTAAACTACCAACACGTTTAATCCAGTAGGAGGGCACGCACAAAACAATTGAAGAATGAAGGTGGATGCGAAACTGTGAATATAGACGAAAATGAATGGAACGGAAGCAGCACTTTGGTATGGATGAAGGGGTTACAACGAATAGTTGACGAAGTGTAGAACGAACAGGTTGAGACCATAGTTAAATAGTCCAGTGGTTCAATTCAAATTTTGATGAACTTCAACTCTAACAGTTGAAACTATCAGCTAACAGAAGAATAGAATAAAATCTTCAAACAGCTGCTCAATGCACACATATCAACGTTCTTCGTAACGTGTGACTAAGTTCAACAACCGGAACATTTTTTCTGATCAAGTTGCTTTCGCAATGCTCGTTCATATAATAAACAACAAATCTTTCAATGTGAGGAACTTACATCAGAAACGGCATCGTCGAGAGCGTTTTTGACGGCAGAGCCATCCCACTTGTTCACCTTAACCACCTTGTTTTCCTGCTAATGAAAAAAAAAGTAAATACCAAAGGCGAGAGTTATGAGAAAGATTGTGAACGTTTAGAAATTAAAGCAGAACTTACTTCATTCTTATTAGATTTGCTAGACATATTCTATTAGAAACGACTACCAACAGAGTACAATTGAAAATTGGAACCCTTAGAATGACGTGTACCAACAACGCCGATGTTAGCTGAACGCTGATATAACTGCAATGTAACCTTCGGCATGAAACCTTATTCGTCTTCCTTTCCTTTGTTGGGCAGTCAGTTGCCCCAATGTGCAGTATCAACTCCACTACGACCCACGTTTTTTATGACGTGTCTTTTCTATATTACTATTCCGTAATTCATTGTTCCTATAACCAATTAAGACGAATAAGGTCTTAAAATATTCAAAAGTTTTACTACAATTTATTCATCTTAATTGAACAATAATGATAGATCGATTTAAAACCAAATGTATGATGCTGCGCCAACAGGAATGGAAAGGATGGTAGAAGACTATTCCCTAGACAACATATTATCAGGAATTACAACTACTGAGAAAAAATGCGAATTATCAGCGGTGGACGCCATGATTCCTCAAAAATCCCATGTCGCCCTAGACTGCTAGAATTCAATTTGCTGCGGGTAGACTGCACGGTGGAGGCGAAATCGAACTTTTCCCGACCAAACCTCTCAAGTCAGCGCGTAAAAATCAGGTTTCCGAGCTGTTGCTGTTCAACTTATTGTCAATCGACGGTGCAACTTTTCAGCGTTTTTTCGATTTTTTAAAAATTTTATTAATAAGGTTGTACATGAATGGGTGGCAATCACACGTTCTCTTCCCTCGTGTGCTAACGATCTCAGCTCTTCCGTTTCAGTTGTGTTATATATTATCGTCAAATACCTTGCACCTCTGACTTTATTTGTGACCAAGGGTTCTCACGTGGCAGAACATTGCGCAATCTGCCAGATGTACGGTAACTCCCTCTGCCAGTTTGTCCAATTGTCGGTGGTCCAATGAAGTGGCAACACGATGAGTCTTTAATAACGCTCATTACATATAAAGAAGCAACTCTAAACATAACATTTTACCCGGTAACAGTAGAAAAGCTATTATTATCGTTTTCCAAAACGTTATCTCCCTAGCCTCACTAAACCTCTGTGCACCAATTGTTCAATAATGGTCCGGGAATGAGTTCGAGCGGCACAATAAATTCTGGAACTGTAAGCGCTACCACTTTCTGCCACCGTGAAGTAATGTTGGACCATGTTCAAATTAACTGAGTGATAAAACATTCACGAACACAAGTGAATTAACATAGAGCTAAGGAAAGTTGTTTGTTGATAGGCACTTGATATTTTCAACAACTTTTGCTAGATTTTCAACTACTCTTACAACATACGCAGTACTTTCGCTATGTTTTCCACCATCTTTTATGTCAATTTCCCTACAGTTTCCAAGCCAACATTAGTCAGCTGGTAAAAAGGACATATGCGATATCGTTTGCGTGCTATTTTGCTTTTAACTATCAATAGATTTCATCAAGAACTTGACGAATTTTCACAGTAACTATTGATGAACTTGTCATGATTATCAATCAATTCCCTGACATACTTTACTGAAAAGTGCGAGGGTTGAAAACAAGGCCACGAGTGTAAAAAATGTATGAACACGTATATTTCTTTGAATGAAATTTATCTACACAGGTGACTGAGTGCGTGAATAAATGAATAATTCTGACTTATTATTGCTATGCATTTGAATAAAACTTAGAAGGTAACAAGAAACCCTAGGATCACTGTTAAGTCTGGATTACTATAATACTGTTGTGCACAAGTTGAATTCAATTCATAGCTCGCCCAGTAATCATGAAGCTTAGATCCAGTTGCACCCACAACAGAGCTCCAAATACCCATTTCACTGTTCCAAAGTGAGATATCTCACAATCATGGAACGTAAAAAGTTATAAAGGGGGGGGGGGGATGTAGAAATTTGCGCTGGCGTGTTGCTAAAAGCTGGGTACAGATATACATCTCCTACTGAGTGATTACTGGCAGGCTTTTGACCAGGATGTGCGTGACCTAGCTATACTAGGCTAATAGTAATATTACGTCAACATGATCACGATGACTGCACAGGACAGGAGGTTGATAATTGAGTGAGCAAGTATCTTGCACTGTCCAGGGCCCTGGTCAGTTCAGTATTAAGGGGGACCATGGGTTACAGATCCTCTACATGTATGAAGATAACCTGGTAGTAGTAAGTGAGCATGAAAGAAGTATTTTATGAAATAGAGAGCGGTAGGGGAAAGTCGGTCAGGAGATGCGACAGAACTACAGTACACACTCGTTACAGTAGAGCCAAGTTGACAATAAACATTATTATATTCCGTATGAACTCAGTTAAAAGTTTATACACAATCAGGTAGTGCATAATGGTCAGAAATTTATTGGGTCACTCCTACTTATGTATCGACATATAGAAAATTCATGGGACTGTCACCAGTCCAGGAATTACAGGTGCCTTTGAAAAATAAAACATTTTTTAATTTGGTTTCATAACTTCTTTCCTACTAAGTAGGGATAACGAAAGAAAATATACAGGAAAGATGTGAGAGCAGGATGTAAGTTGGCGATTTAGAAAGGGTAGATCAATTAGAGAAGGCGAGTGCCTACTCTACCCACACAAGTGCAGTGAGAGTGTAGCATTGGACACACTTTCCCCTAATCCTGTCCACCCAGTTGCACGAAACAGGATCAATTATAAGAGCTCACTACTCCTTAATACTGTCTTGAATTGGCATCAACTGATTGTGAACAGTATCAGAAGATAATAAAAATACAGACAAAAATAAACTATTACGGACACTACAGAACAATTGATAGTGGACGAGTAGGATATGATAAATTGGTAGATCACGAAAAAGCAACCATCAGTATAAAAATTAGTAATACTTGAACATTCAACATTTCAATGCTACTTTTCTCTTACATTGTTCTCCAAGAATATCGAGTTATGGCGAGTTTAAGAATTCTACAGCCAACCTAAATTGCAAAGCTCAAGCAACAAGATTTAACAAGCTTCTGACTGCTCTTCCTCCAACGAATTATTTCGTTCCACATTGGAACTGTGACAACACTCCAACAGAAAACTCAACACAAAAGTTCTGACAAAAGAAAAGGCACATTAAAAGCTAGACAATGATAATTATCCCCCTCAAGACTAATGAGACTAGAAAGTTTCAGAGGGTTAACCTAAAGGTGGCGAAATGGATGAAACCTACCCACTAGGACACTGACAAAGAGAAGAGTAGTTCAGTCGGTTTTCTTGTTGCTCGCAAGACCATTCTCTGAAGAGGCATCATTTGGAAGAGCAGCATCCTCTTTCAAAGCAGGTTTTTTCCTGTGTTTTAGAGGGTTATTCTTGCACTCCTTGTACAGATTATTGAGATCGAATGCAGCCTTGATGTTATCCTGGAAATTATTTAATAAAGTTCAGTGTTGATGGTATACACTATATTGTACGCTATTTCTTGTATGGGGAGACACTCTTCCATCAGGGCTAGTTCATTGTTGATACGAACCAACAGTTAGTCAGTTAGCTCCAATCCATTCATTCAGTCACTTCCAGCTTATCATCGTCCTCTCTGAATGTACAGTTTGTTCTACTACCAGTTGCACAATCCAGAGACCTAAATGTGCTGCAGGGATTCTCATTCTCTCTCTCAATAGTTATTCTGAAGTTTCGTTGGCGTTATATCGAGAACTCTGTTGCTTGAGTCTCCTGGGTATCAACCTAACCAGCATTCTCACATACAATAAAGCCCACTCCTGCTCATTTCGACTCGCAGAAGATTTCGGCGGTAAAGGATCAAGTACATCATTGAGCAATAAGTGAAAGTGAAAAGAAGGCCCAGTTAACGATTTACTTCCCAGCTTCCCGTGGGATGACCTTTCAATAAGTTGTAGCTCAATTCAACGATTAAAGGGAAATAAAGTAAAGAAAAAACTCACTTCAGTGAAAAAGAACTTGTTGAGCTTCCCCTGAGAGTCAAATGACGGTACTCGACTAACTTCTTTGCCTTCCTTGAAGAAAATTATAGTCGGAAGCTGTTTACTCAGAGAAGAATCATTTATTTTGTTGGCTTTAGCAGCATCAGGAAACCGGCCAACGTCGATCTTTCCAAACTTGAGATTCTCCAAGTCATAACTGCGAAAAAATCAAGTAATTGGTAATGGTTAGATGCTTAGAAAAGTAATTACTTCGAAATCTACCTAAAGGAACCGGGCTTTGGTACTAACGTTAAAAAAAACCCTGTCGCCTTTTATCATGCACAAACTGCATCGATCGAAGGTACAGTGCCAGTGTATACAGTATACCTTTCAGTTTAGAAGGCGCAGAAAGTTGTGTGAAGCTTCATACCAGATATTCTGACTCAAGGGATGAGTGTGTTGAAATGGCCATCGCATTAGCACACAATTGAAACAATATTCCACCCGCAATTATGAAATTGATGCCCCTCCTCTTGTTTAGTTTAATTTCTTCTTATTCCCTCTCTTGAACCCCTTTATTCTCCTTCCAACCCTTAATATTTTCCCTTCTGGGCAAAAATATCGTTACTTATGTACTCTCCAACCATTTAGATATCGACTACCTACCTAATGTCAGTTGTATTTCATTAGATAGTGCCAACCAAGCATTTAGTCAGATGTGTTTTTTATTGAATGCGACTCCCCTGAACACATTTTCGGGAACCACACGACAGTCGTTGTTTATGGGACACCTCATTCATGATCAATTCAATGTGATATGAGTAGGTGGAAAGATGATAATATTCTCTTTTGTGCAGTGAATGCAAATAGCAGTATTTAAAGAAGTTGTAAGGGGGTCAACTTACGAGAAAAGAACATTTGCTGAATGTATAAAACTGAATAATAAATAAAATTAATGACTTTCAGGGCTACAGCACAAATAAACAAATGACTTATTCCAGTCCTAACGGAACTTATTACGAACCAACAAAAACAGCAAAACTTCTCTGAATGAACGAGATGGGACGGAAATGAAGGAACCATTCTGGAGGTCTGGCTTAATCTGGTAAAGGCCATGGAACAGCACTATCGAGAAGAAGGTCTGTTCCAGATCATCGGCATTCTCCCTTCGAGAGTGTTTCTCTCCTACTTGCTGTCAACCTTTTCACTGGCACAGGTGAGTTATAGTTAGATATGGCACTGGCATAGAGAGTTAGATATGGTATTGGCTCGAGAACCAAATTTGAGGTGGCAAGTGGTCCAATGTGGAGTAAGCCAGATCGAGTGTTGGCTCAGATGAGGACGACCGCCAAACCTTCCCCCAACAACTGAGGTTCTCTCTCCTTTCCCGTCTCTCGAGAAAGTAGGTTGCCCCTTCGTAATCTGTAATACATGAAAAAGTGTTTCTAGTCTCTGGAGTTCTCTTTCCTAGTCTCCTAGATCTGTTCCCCTCTTTACTAACAACAATCTCTAGGATTTTTCGAATTTTTCTTAAAAACTGCTTCAACGATTTTGATAAAACTTGAGAGTTATCTTCTACTAGTACTTCACTTTACTTTCGTTTCTGTGAACACTTGCACGAAAATACAACGAGCGGAGATACTGGCCTAAGGAGCAAAACGAGGTTTTTCCACTGCCAAAAACGACTATAACGATTTGGGACAAACTCACAGTATCTTTCTCTAAACTATACACTGTTCTCTATAAATGTTCCTTTGACTGTCGATTGAATGAAGATGAAACCACAAATGGGGTGAAATACTTCCTTTCTTCGTTTTCTAATTTTCCACCTGGTAAGTGGAGTAAACGCCTGAAAGTGGAATACTGATATGAGGAGCGCATTGTTAAATTTGTAGGGCGACGAGGAAGGTTGTGTAGGCGTCACACTAGATATTTGTTTGAGGCCATTATTCAATATTCTTTCTATATTTCTTTGTATATCGAATTTGTGAATATTTAAGTGTAATCTAAGGTTGCATCCAGTTTGGGGTTTTGACGCTTCTTAATATCCACATCGAGTAAATCATTCGTCGTGTATTATAAAATTTACGTGGTGACAAAAGTTGTGTGCCACACCAAATATTTCGCCATACACACAAAACTTCGCTCACTAGAGACTGCAATGATTCCTGGGTTGTTTTGATCGGCATACACTTCTCCCTGTGCAAGTTTTGGTGCAAACTGCATAGCCAGTTTTAGTATTTTACAAAACTCAAACCCTGATATTTTCAAGTTTTGTGTGAACAGTCAAAAACACTAAAATTTAATACAATAAAACGAATATATAAGAATATCTGAGTACCAACTTCCATAACTGCTGCAAACGTCATCAAATGTGGCTTTAGAGTGATCCATTACAAGGATCCCAAAATCACGCTGAATTTCCAACTCACAAATCCCCACTTCCTCCAAAATAAAACAATAATTTCGATACCTTCTCAACGTTCAATAGCAAAATCGTAAATAATTTATGAACAATAAAAAACGCGTACTCGGCGGAGAGTTCTGCAAATATTGGCGCCATATTAACGCATGTTGGATTCCAAGCAGTGTAGAAAGCAACCAGCCAATTCACCCTTTTATCTCGATTAAGTTCATCATCCAGTCCAGTGGCTCCCCTAAAATACGTCACTTTGGCAGGTCCACTGTACGTTGGCTCCGGAAGAAGCAAACCGCAAACTGAAATACGAAGATTAGTACTTTGAGTAAGGGAGTTTGATTTTTGCCTATTCCAAAAAATGGATCAAAGTGTCTATATTAAAGTTTACGTGAAAAACAACATTCCCACGCACATCCCTATGCAAGCACTTAGTGCTGAGGAGAGTTGTGATGCGCCACATCCGATATTTTCAGAACTTTTTGATGCCTTTTTTCTACACAGTCAAGCGACTTCCTCAATTCAAACCTAGCTCAGAGTCATTCTGAGAACCTTCATTCATTCCTCTGATTCTCACGGCACAGGATGACATGGTGCACACTCTATTCCTGCAGTATTATCTGGCTTCACTCCTCAGGAGCCTCACTTAGTAGAGTGACATTCGAGCCACAGCTCAAAGAGAGCCAACCTCACATTTATAATAGAATTTATTTGGGAGTTCCTCAGGCAGCCTCATAAAATGGCAATTACGAATTGACACTTTAATTTCAAACGAACTTTTTCATATGTGAGTCTACACCAAATATATACTTACGGACGAACAAAACAGCGTATATTAAACCCATACGGATGTCCTGGTAGAACCAGAGGATGGAGTTGGCCACTTTGGTATAAACAAAGCTTGAGGTCAAATAATTGATCATAGTTACGCTGCCAGCTTTCCTCGTCCTCAGCATAACCACAATAGTCAAGAAAAACAGAATTTCGGTCTCTCTCTGAAACAAATTTGAGTACGAAATTATGTGAAATCGGTATTTTACTGAGTTGTCCTCTCTAAGGTCTACACATTGAGAACACGAGAAAATGCAGGAGCAGTCATTAAGCCGTTGCTTTATTCGATTTGATAACGTTATACACTTGTAAATACGAGCACAGACTAGTAACAGATTATGTGTACTTGCAACGTTTACGTAGTCACTGTTAATGCTTCGCTAACCAGAGATTGAAACACCTAAAGTTGCCAACGCATAGACTATCATGTTATCCACTGTCTTTTCCCACAAAGTCAGCAAACAAACATTATAAATAGGGCGAGGCAGATGAGAGCTCATCAGATTTTCAACAGCCCCTGACTTGTACAGTTGTAGTTGCTTCTGCCTTGTGTAAATAAAATTTTTTTTTAAAGTTCTATTGGCAGTCTCCAAACTTAACTTACTAACATACTTTTTTTGCTGGGATTGTTGACATGATGATTCTCACAACAGAAAGTGTGAACATGAAGTCCTATACATGCTGTGTCATTGTAGATTCAAAGTACTTTCATTGCACTCAACAATACAAAAATCTAAAGGCCATTGGTATAGAATATCGATATTAGTACAATCATTATCGTTTATGGCACAAGATGCTTTGCGGTGCTAGTTGGATCCCAAGAGGTTGAAAATTGCTATCCAATTAATGTTGGATAATGGCGTCATTGACCAACCAAAGCCAAAATGGGCAAGTTCGTTGATTTTGGTGTCTAAGAAGGATAGATCCTCGTGGCCATGTGGAGACTACCGAACCAAATAATCTAATTGAGTGGACGGTCGTCCTGGGCTTTTGCTCGTGTGGCAGCTCAAACTCTACGTTGTATCAGGCCTCCATTGTCGCCCACTCTATTCCCTGTTTGTGGCAATTAATCCTTTGAATTGTAATTGTGAATGGAATCCCGTATTCCAATTACCTGAGGACATAATCGTTATTGCGTGTCGATAAGTTTTATGTAACATAACACACTACGTGAAAGATACTACAAAATCGGATTGGGTTTTGAAGAAAAAAAGCATACATAAAATATACGATTTAATAACAGCCAATATTCTTAAAATCGGAACATCACTTCACTTAGTGCAATCGGTCAATGTACATAGTAATTTGCGGTAACTTGAAGCGTCTGCTCATTCACGAGGAGCACCGTAAGCGTCTGGCATTCTTTCGATAGAATAACGGTGTTTAGAAATGTACATGATGGGAACACCGGGAATTTTACGGATTCGCCTTTTCAAGTCTTTATCGTTTGTGGCAACTATGTAACATTTGTGTTGCGTTATTCTCTGGACGATACAGTCATCAGCATACGTGCCTTTGTGTAAACAAGGCAGTCTTTCGAAACGAGGATCTTTCATGATTCTGAGAGCCACTTTGTACTTACGGCCTAATTTCTCAACTTCGGCCAAAACGCAATCGGTGATGTACGGGATGCATTTGGCGTAGAGGCAGTCCATCATGGTCGGAATGATGTCAAGCTTATTTTTTATTGAAAAGTTAATGAAGTTTGTATCGACGATGATGTGAAACGGCGGTCCGAGTTGAGTGTTGTATTGGAAAAACAAGGCAGACGATGTTTGGGGAGCTGCGTGAACTTGAAGTTCATCAGGTTTTTTCTTCTTGGCTTCCTTTTTAGGTTTCATTTTATTCGCTAAACGAGGATCTTTAGGGCTGATTCGTTTCTTGATCTGGGCGAACCTTTGCTTCACCATTTTTCTTGTCTGCTTCGTACGAGACATTTTGGCAACAATAGCAAAGCGGTAAACAACAGTAAATAAAGGAAAGAAACTAGCACAGGATGACCGAAACGTGGGGCTTGTTGAGGTTGACGAAGAAGGTTTCACGTTAGGGTGGTTATCTGCCACTTTCCGAGAAGTTTTACAGATCAACTCCTTCGGTGATGGGAAATAGGCCCATTGTGGCCACGATTTAGGTCTCTGTTCCTTAGCCTTCAGCTGACGCATGCAGTCTTCTTTCCTGCCCATCGGTCATCAGGTACGAAAATATTACCTTCCAGTTGGGGTCTTTCCAGCTAATGACCGCTTTACGCATAGTTTTCGTCTTCTAAATATATTCCACGAGACATTTCATAACGCTGATTACGAAATATGCGTTATGGCCGCTGTGTACAGAATAATTCACAAAATATACCGGTGAGTGCAAACTTTTCTTTATATATCTGATATTGGTTTTAGTTTCTTTTTTCCCGTACCTCGGCTACATTTAACATTCTCACTTTAGCTTCATACAATGCTTGCCACATTCATGATATTTGCATATTCATTACATGTAAATGCCAAGAGGTAGGCACACAATGAGGTTCAATAAACTATTTTTGGCTAAAAAGCAGTTATTGCATTCTACTTTGATCACAAGAAATTCATTCACACCAATTATACCACTTGTACAAACTCCTCTACAGGTAATCCACGTGGTAATGGTGGATATTGAAAGGTTAATGAGTAGAGGATATGGGATTCAGAACTGTTTGGCACCATGTCAAAAATGGTGCATCGTAGGTCAATGGAATCTCCCCAGCCCAAATTAGTTTTTCGACATCACTTTGCCACATGGTGTATCCCCAGGCGACAATCTCCTCGTATTTTCTCTAAATCAGCTCTTTTCCAGCATTGCTGTCTAACGAAATGATGCAGGCAAGAAATAGTAAGAAATACAAACCCTGCAAACTATTACACAATGATTTATTATTCTCTTAGACAGCTTCACCTAGTCTCACATCTCCGAGAATCATCCCATTTGTTTCAGCACCAAAAAATACCAGTTAACCATGCAACACATGACCTGACTACAACGGAACGACAACTAAATATTCCCGGTGCTTGTAGGCAATTGGCATAATGTTGCAAATCGAGCTGGGGGGTGGTTTTAATTAGAAGGGAGGAAGAGTGTACAAACGAGCGAACCATTACTTTCGCTGTAGTTATTGTCCCGCAAGTTCTTTTTATTAGTAGACTTTGGCTCACTATAACTACTGTGCTATGACTATTTCCCATCTAGATGCAGTCGTACACCTGAAAGAATTGTTTCATTCAACCCTGCATCTAAAAATATCTGTAAAATGATACCAAACCCGCCCGGTATATTTGCGATAAAACTGCCAAAATTCCGATTTTGTTAATTTTTTTACCATTTTTTGCCTATAAAGCATGGGCTTCGTCCAATCGGATTTTCAAGCAGGCGGGCTAGATATAAAATGGGACGTTTGTGCGAATGTACAGATTTTAGACAACTTTACAGGCCTGGATGGCGGATGGACATTATAGATTTGGAATCCCGATGTCTTGAAACGTACAGTTACAAATTCTGAGGGGGGGAGGGGGTTAAAAAATGTTTTCTGGCCGAAGACATTGGTGTAAACCAAAAAACGCAGCGTCATGGGGAACTGGAAATTCTGGTTGAAGGCGAAATCGTGAATTCCTCGGGTTATGAGCAATTTGATTTCCTAGTTTTATGATTAGTAGAGCGATCAATTTCAATTCCTTACGAACCTTAGAACTAGAACGTAGCAAGTGACAACTGTTGCAACTAGCAGTAATCGTTATCAGGAACCTTAATATTTGACGTCACGAGTTCTAAGGCTTGTTACCACCTCCCGTCATTTTGAACTGAGAAACAATCAATTGTGCGAATCCGATTTATGACGAATGAAAAATCAAGTTCTCTCTTACCAACACACTTCAACAATATTCATGAACAAAAGGAATTATTTTCCCAAAACTACCGTAGTTCACCCAAATCCAGTCCGATGGGGAAGTTTGAAAGTAAATATTGACTAAAGGGGTTTAAGAAGATGGCACGGAAGATGTGTTAATTGGAAGGAAGTGTCCAATTCAGGTCAGTCAGAGTAGAATTAACGAGGGAGTAAAAGCGGAATTATACAAAAAAGCTCGACTCAACTATTGATTACACTTAAAACAGCTCGAATTTACCGCATAAACTTCGGTACGTATCACTAGTGCACTTAACATAATTATGACAACTCGTGTCACAGGGCATGCGGAAAGCTATGAATTTAGAGCAGGAGTCACTTCCAACTTTAAAATACTGCATTATTTGGCGAAGTACCTTCCAATGACTTACCGAGTCAAATTCACAGGGGGGGTTGGCCGAAGGAAATAATACATTGCACACGCCCGGAGTCTTCTTAGCGAAGATAAATCCAACTGACATCAGGATGTTAATCAGATAGTAAGGCTTGAGAAGTAGCCGCAAATCCCTTTTAAGAGACATTTTGGGCGACTAATCAAATGTGTATGGCATACACACAAATGCTTCGCTGAGACTTCGTCGTCTACCGTATCAAATAAGGAAGTACTGGGTTGTTAGCCTGACTTAGACTGCACGGGTGTTCAAAATCAGGAACCCACGGCTTCTTATAAGCGTTTATCCTTTTACACTCAAACCGTAGTACCAATTCCCGACACTGGAGGCAGTGACTCGTTCGGTCTTGTGGACCTCTCTCACATTTTGTATATCTACGATTGTCTGCGCTTATATGGTAAGCACGCAAAAACCAATTGTCGTTGTTTTGAACGAATCTTGATAGATGAATGTTTTTACTTTTCTTAGACCTACGGAGTAAAAAGGAAAGCTGTGCAACAGGGGTTTTTTTTCTAACTGTTTGAACATACGAACAGCATAAACTTATGATAGACGCAAATAATCACTATAAATTAGAAATGATTAAGGTTTCGAATAACGGTTCACGAAACATCAAACACATCGGATCACATTCTCAAAGATTTATAACAATAATGGCGAGGACTATTTCAACTTATACCTAATCCCTTTTAGAGTGGAAAAGTGATTGTTGGCCGAGAAAATAATAGCTAACGATGTGAACTTGTAACACAAACTACACAGTTCAGTTTTCCCTCGTGGTGACTGTTACTAGTACGCCTAAAAGTTGAAACTCCATTTTTGAAAGGAAAATCTAGCGAGTCAATAACAGACAAAAAACGCTTAGAAATACAAATATCTAGTGTGACGCATAATGAAAGTTTTGACAGTTCCTAGTAAATTCAGATATTGTCATCGCTTTTTCAAATAATGCAATCTCTTAATTTACCTACTTTGTGCCATGTTACCATTCATTTGTTTGGAACTACCTACGCAAAATGTGTAGTTAAAATCATTATAGCCGTTTTTGACAAAAACAAATCTGGTGCAACGCATCACGCCTTTTGCTCTGTGCCACGTTGATATGCTCTTGTAAGATATAACTTGATGTTCAACGTTGAAACTGGATGCGTTTCAAGTTTTTGAATTTATTGGCCTGCTGTTACTTGGCACGAGCTTATTAGAAAACCCAACTTATAGGCTAAAAGCATGGGATTGTGGAGTGGTTCCTGTTTAGAGTTAGGTAATTGACATTTTATGTCATTACTTTGCTACATAAACTCGAAAATGTAACGCGGGAGATGTAACGTGGGATATGTAACGGAGAAGGGTCACGAAATATATTGTGTGGGGTTAGGTGCATAAACTGGAAAAGTGTAACGCTTGGTAACATCACACGTTGACATTTTATGTCTTTACTTTGCTACATAAACTCGAAAAGGTAACGCGGGATATGTAACGTGTTAGATATTACGTGGGAGATGTAACGTGGGATATGTAACGGAGCCAAGTGATGATGTCAATTGCAATTGACGCATCATTGCATAGTTATCATTGCATAAAAACAAAAATAAAATACATAAAATGTTCCTAGTGGTTGCGTACTTGTACAATAGCTGTACCCACCGTTTGTGTTTCTTCCAAATGTAAGTTAACAGGAAATTCAGGTTGTGCGTCAATCATTATGTCATGTATAGTCTTCGTTAATGTCGTAATTTACAGTAAATTTTTGTGGCGCTTTCTTCTTTTTCGCAAAAATGAAAATTGTATACCCCTATCACGTCATTGGGAACTATGCACACAAAATGTTAAATCAAACCCGTCATAGCCATTTTTGCGAAAAAGCAAGATATTTGAAACGATAGTTGGCTTGGACCTATTTTGCTCATAGTTTGGTGTCCCATGTTAACATGCAGCTAGAAGTTTGTCAGGCGTTCTACATAGAAAGTGGAGGTGCTTAAGGTTCCGGAATTTATTGGGTTGGTCACACTAATACCACGACCATTATTTAGTGATCACGGCATCTATGGTTCATTTTTCAGAGCACGTTCGGGCTAAAACTAGGAGAAATGATAGCAAGTGAAACGACAATTGTTTGAGATCCGGAATTTGTTATTGTATCTTATGAACGTTATAAAACCTCTCCGTATGTGTGGTTTACTACCACCTAGCTTTTTCTATGAATAGTCTTTTGAGCGGGAATTAGTAAAATAATCGGAAGAAAAAGACAGTTTCGAGGCGCAT
Organism: Pachypeltis micranthus; assembly: GCA_020466155.1. Classification (NCBI taxonomy): domain Eukaryota; kingdom Metazoa; phylum Arthropoda; class Insecta; order Hemiptera; family Miridae; genus Pachypeltis; species Pachypeltis micranthus. Next base: position 22,094,056 of record CM035780.1, on the reverse strand, counting down.
GTATTTCTTTTTGTACACAAGCAAATCTACACAATATATACAGACACTTATACAGAGTCAATAAAACTATATGAGAACCCACAACACAAAACTACTTTCAAAGTACAATGACGAAAACGAAGGCTTTTTAGGCAAGAAATAACAGGAGCGCTTCAATGGACGTTATTTCCAGTTCTTATCTCAATAAGATTAAGTTACTCATATTTGAATATACTTAAGTACACAATTACGTCAGTATAATTAACTAAGGTACAACCACCCGCACAAGTTGTAACATTTGAAATGTAAAAGTGGGCGTCGACGATCAAATTCGAAAACAATAATCGACTATAAAGGAATAAATAATTAACATCACAATTGTTGACAGAGTCGAAATTACTTCCAGGATACTTTTTTAAATTTTAGTTTTGTAATGCGATAAATAATACGCTAAAATTAAGAAAAAGTTGTAATAACTAGGAACGTGACTTAAATGCTATCGGTGCAAGCAATTGCTATAAACTAACTAAATATGCCATGAGCTATTGAGATACTAAAACAAACTCAAGGAAAGTACCCACGCTCAAGATGAACAGGCCATAGGGGATCTTGCTTCAAAGCCCATAAGCTCTTGCTTACCCTGCCCTTTAACTTGTTAAATCTTGGTCTTGCAAGCCAGCAAGAAATCTAGGGTTCTCTGTGTGATAGTCGAGACTCTGCTTCTACGACCCTTTTTTTAAAATAATTTTGTCGTGATTGAAACTCCTACTTCGTGGGTATAGACAGCTTATTGTAGTGGTACAACTCGCCCTCACAGTTGCCTCACAAAATAGAAGGGAATGCTTAGTTCAGCACTTACTATTGCATCACTAGGTTGTGAAAAAAGGGGTTGGGTTCGCTCTTTCCACAGGATGGACTTACGAATACTTGCAAGAGGCACTACAGGATGTACCCAGTGTTCCTCAACCCTTTCTCATCTGGACGTGGTCTCTCTCCCAGCAACCTGTGGGTATTTTTAACCGGCTGGTTGACAGAGCTGCTAATCCTTTAATAGTCAACCTCACTTAGTTGGTGGCTTCAGAAAACCCTCAATAAAGAGCTCAGTTCTCACTCCGATGCAAAACTATGACAGAAAGGATCTTTGCATGGTAGTCCCAGAAGTTCACAGAGTAGAAACAGATAAAACCAGGATCGTAGCACTAACTGCATAAATCATCAAGAGTTTCTGGAAAATGTAGGTGGCCATAAAGGTGATGGACAGCAGTGCAGGGCTGGGCTCTCTTTTTTATGAGTTGCATGGGTGAGAGGGCAGAAGTTCTCTTCTTCTGTGGCAGAAGTTTCTTCAGAGTGGATAGCTGTAGAGTATTAAAACCCTATACAAGCTGAACACATCTTCCTCCTGTCCCCAACATGACTTCACAAGTAACTTTTAAAACGTAAATACCACTCAAATAAAGTGGAAAAGAGAGCTGAATTGATAAAGCTCACACTACAATGGGCACATTCAACGAGAACTTCAAAACAATTCAGTCTGAATCGTTGAGAACGAAGTTTGTATTTTCCCGTTTTTACTCTGCCACGTCAATTGCAAATGAGCATATTTAATAATTATTTACCCCTCACAGACAGTAACAATCATCTAAACGCTACTACTTGCAAGGATATAAGTACGGTTGCACAGCTGCACAGTTTAAAACTTAATAAACTCCAGTCAATCGAGAATAATAATTTGACGTACTAAAAACACTAATCACGTTAAAATACGTTATTGCACACAAATTGGATTTACTTTCTACTTTACAGAAACGTGTCAGATCCATCGAAAAAATAATGCGTTTTGGTGAGTGGTAGTGGGTACCTATGAGGAATGATGAGTTTAATGATGTGAGGAAAGATTCAAAAGAGCAAAGGTGACAACCACGATCTGAAGAATCAAAATACTGAATTTCCGGGCGTTGCACGCTTATTACTGATTTTTATAGCGGCGCCCGCTTAGTTTTGCATTTTCTAAAAGATGGAGTAATTTTTATTACAAAATTCAGATCCTGAGCGATTGCTGTTAAAACTCGTGGATGCTTTTATGTAAACAAAGGCCAGAGCTGCTGAGGTTTCAGCATGATAATGAAATACAGTACTTCAGATGTTCACCTAAATGGGTTCAAGCATCATTAATTCATTGTGAAGACACCGTAAAACCAGACTCTTTTTGAACAACTCATGGGACAACACTATCAACTAAACATCAAGAACATGAAATAAAACGAGGTGAAGGGGCGATGGTCAGAACGTTCGATGTTCTGTGTGTCCGTCACCTTTGAAAGATTCCGAAGAGGCGGCGAGAGGACCTTTTCTTTTCCGCTGAGGCGGGGCTGCTCGATCCACTGCTAGGTTGTTCAGGGTTCGCGAGTTTTTTCCTCATTTGCTCATCAAGAAGCGCCTGCATGTCCATCTGTGGAAATGTGTTAACAGTAATACATGCTCATTTGTTAACAATTATTCGAATAGCTCGATGCAGGAATGAAGTAGAAGCATTACGACAAATGCCAATGTAAGAAGAGAGGGCTTACGGTTCAATGTCTCTCTCTAAAATTCCTAAGATGATGTTAATCCCAAGTCATTTTATTTCCATTTTGAGAATCTCAGGTTCATGGGCGCCCCTGAGATGAATTATGAACGTTCAGTCATAATTGGAGAGTGTTGCTTCTGAAACAACCCGTATAAAATATTTTGGCATCACTAGATGGAATAGATGGAACTATTTACCTGCCACTGCTCCAACTGCTGGGACAGTTCAATTTTCTGTTGAATGGCCTCCATCAGTTGGCTGTTTGCTTGCATCACATCAATCCTCGTCCTCGCAAGCTCCACCTATTAGAGCGAAAAAACAACAACATTGTTTTGATTCATAGTAAAGCTATTCATTATTGCTGAACGACTGTTATCAGCAGTTACTGATATCTCTAGTGTCTAATCCAAAATCTGCACCTAACTCATGAGATTTCCTAACCTTTTGATACCATCTATAGGTTTATCATGGTGATCAAACGTATTTTGCTAATAAAGCAACATGACCTACACCTAAAGCCGGGTTTACACTATGTAGCAGAGCTATATAGCACAGCTATATAAAGCTCAGCTATATAACTCGGCTACAAGTTCAAAAAGTGAAACTGGAGATTTGCTATATAGCCCGGCTATATAGCAAATTTAACCCTATTTTCTCTGCTATATAGCAGATATCGTGCTATCCAAAAGTTTCGGTAAACATCAAAGGGAATCTGAGCTATGTCTAGCTATGCTACATGTAGCTCTGCTACACGTGCATTTTTGTTTGTAGCAGAGCTACATGTAGCTACCCCCTCCCTAAATGCCGCCGCGGGACCTTTGATGTCGCATGTTCGTTTGTTTTCGACTCAGCTTGTGGTCAGAGTCCTTCGAGTGCATTGTTCACGTGCCTGCGTACTGCGTGTACGATTGTGGAGAACGATGGAGAATCTTTTGAGTCAATTCGACTGGAGTAACAGGAATTGCATCTCTGAAAGACGTATCTTGTTTTGCAATTTTGTGTCCAATTGCAATAAGCAAATGTTCGAAATCACCACTTGTCATACGGAGAAAGTTTTTAAAACTTCCATCACAACGAACTTCATAACTCAAGTTGTCTATATCATCCTCGTTAAGGTCTTTCAAAAGGTCACTACCACTGTATCGTTTCCTAGCCTGAAGTGAGGGCTTGATCCAATATCTTTTTTCTCTTTTTTGTGTTGAAAATATCACAGTAGCTGCGGCTACAGCAGCAGCTGCTGCAAGAACTACCTTCTTCTTCGGCATCTGGCTAGGAACTGAACAGCTGTATACTGTATAGCTCTGCTACAAGAAATTAGCATCAAAAATTTACTTCTAGCAGAGCTACATCTAGCAGAGCTATATGTAGCTGACGGAGCTATATAGCTTATTTTTTTATATAGCTATGCTATATAACAGAGCTATATAGCTCTCCAGCTATATAGTGTAAACCCGGCTTAAAGTAACCAGCAGGAGAGCAAAGTCACAGGAATCGTTTACCATCGTCACAGAAACTTCACCAACATTGACATAAGTACACTGGGAGGTGTAACATTACCGCATTTCTTTTGTTACCAAGCTGGATAATACTAACGATCTTACTTTGATAGATATGTGATTCTCATCGATGTTTGGAAGATGTCTCCAGATGGCAGTTTAGCAACTTGTGTTCTTTTATATTCCTCGCCATCAGGATGAAAACGTGGATATTGATTTCGTGTTTGTGTACCAACATTGTACAAGCAATATGTAATTGTAATACTATGTATACTGAAACTGCAAGGCGGTGTAGGGACGAAATTTGACTATATAATTTAACATTACCTCTTGAGGAGTGGAACTTTTTGTTTGGAGAAACAAGTAAGGAGTACTTGACGAAGAACAAGTTGGTTCCACTTTAGTTATAGTGTTACCGATTAAATCGTACAGCCCAATGAAAAGTGGGAGATCAGCAGTGCAGCCAGAGGTGGAAATCATACAACAACTGTAAGGTTGTTTTCCCTAGGTGAAGCTGTGGCTAGGTGTGAGGTGAGGGATCCTTCCACCTTGCAACAGCGTCAATGATTAAAATTATACTACTCCAAGTGGACCAATTGAAAGGTGTTAGAGGGAGGAAAGTACTGTAGTAGTGTCAAAGACCAAATTGATGATACCTGCTCGTTTGGATTTGCGTTGTTTACTTCATTATTGGCAAGCGAGGAAAAAATCCATACATATGTCGTAAATGTATTGTTTCACACTGAACGTTCTCTCACCTGAGTTGCGTTTTTCCTAGCAACAGCACTGTCTCGGACTTCCCACGCTTTTCTGATGAGTTCGTCTTTCGAGCCTCCTTCTTTCAAATCGATTTTCGCTTGATCGCGCTCTTCTTTGGTAGAATCGAGCTCGGCTTCTCTAATGCTGAGCTGTAAAATATCCACAATAACGCCGTGAGTTCATGCACACGCGTTGAGCAAACATACATTAATAACGAACACTGAAAACCCATAGGATTTCCAATGGACATAAAATGGGAACCGATGGCCACAGTTTTTAGTAATTTCGGGCAACTTCAAATACGTTTTATACGAGCAGTGCGAACGGAGAAATATTTAACGATCTCGTAAACGAACACGATACGGCTTAATACTTTATTAATTAACTTCACAACAGGACGTGTCGCTGTTCACAAGTCATTCTTGATGACGTTCCTAACAGTATGGCACTGTGAAAAAATAGTAGAAAAGGGAGCGGTGACATCTACTGAAGCTAAGCAAGACTCACGAGAGAAGTACAATGGTAAACACATTCGTGCTCCAAGTATGGAATAATAAGAGGAATCAAGAATAAAATGAAAACAAGAAACGGTAGATCGTGATGGATATGAAGAACGCGTTGTGCTTCAGTACACACCATCCCTATAACTTCACGTTTTGCAATCATTCGAGCGCAATAAATTATGTTAATACTGTATCTGGACTCACTTCTGAACAGGAAAAATCGAGGAATGGCTTCGATCAAAGTAATTAGAGACTAAATATTAAACATGAATTTTCTGGAAGAAAATTCTTGGTTTTAAGTTTGTGAAAAACATTACTAAAATTCACTACTGCAGGCGCTGAAACGGTGGTCAAACTCTCAGAAGAAGCCCAATGGCGTTAGTAAGGCTGCTCTTCACTCACTACAGTAATTTCTTTTTGTATGTAGCTAACTGAGTGACAGTTAAATAAAGTTCTGCTTAATTTAAAATACAGTTTTTTTTTTTACATCAGAAACATGTCTTTTGCCTCACAACTTCATAATGACACCTCCCTCGCAAAGGACATATCCAGGTATTAATGTACGTCTTTGTACAACGAAGATTTAAACTCGCTCACGAGTTTATCAAACCACACAGGCCCCAGCTGTAATGCCAAGGCAAACAATGAGGCGTGAGATTTACTGCATTGTACCCGTCCGTGGGGACCACCTTTCCAGCCACAGGCTAATGGAGCAACTGACAGGTCGATGAAGAACGTGAAACGCTGCAAACAGAAGGCCCTCACAGACCCTCAGAAGAAGAAACTCTTGATATCGTTGAAGCTATCGGCGATGAAGAAGAACCCCAAACGTTTTTTTATGTGATGATCTGCACTTCAGAAGATGCGCTAGGATGACAAATCACATTAATGAGGAATGGAGGAAAATGAATTTCGAGAAAGTTGCGGTTGAGCTCGTGATTATTGACACGGGCGACAGAAGTAGACCAAAGGCGAAGTTTTAGACGCTTTAGAACTGCAAGTATTTTTGGTGAAGACCTCACACAAACAAGTATGGACCATACATGTTGACCCGCCATACGGCCCCGGTACTTTTTCTAACAAGAGTCAGTCAGTCAACAATCCATGATCACCATCTGGTACATCTACGTTTACCTCCCGAACCTTGGAACTAGGCACCAGTGCCGACATCACCAGCTCTGACCATTCCAGCGAGTGCTACCCCCCAACATTTGACACATGATGTCAACATGGAAACGTTCATTGTAACGTTACACCAAATATTCTTTCTTATCATGATTTTTCAACGAGTGGGCTCGTTGTCTCAACCCTTTTACTTAAATTTATTCATTCACATTCGGCAGCCATTACAGAGGTAGCAACAACCCAAGAAATTTCTAAATTCAAACCACTGCCTTTTTTTTCAATCAACTTTTTTATATTTTCAGCGTTTTCCTATACATCCTGAATTGTAAATACTAATCTTCCCCTCAAAAAAAATTTGATAGTGCTGTTAATTATCTGGTTATTCGATGAAGGCTGTGACATAAAGGGGGAGAATCTAATAAATTCCAGAACCTCTAGCGATATCAGTCTATGCATTGAAAGTCAATTTTTTACGAGTTTGTATCAAGTGAACTGAGTAAAGCTGGGGTGATAAAAACCATACTGTGGTATACTATGCATTAGTTAGTACAATTACCTGGAGATGGCAAATGTATTTAACATATGAGCCAAATTAAAAAAAAAAAAAATGCAGAAGATCGCAAGTTGTAGATAAAACAGGACTACATAAAAAATTCCAAAACGAGCGAATACATTTTCATATATTTATGAGAGCTTAACTAATCAAAACCCGTATATTTTCAACTAATTGACATCTAATAAACGTTGCTGAAACTTGAAGGAACGTGCAAAGCCATGCAGTTCGGCCATGGAGGCGTTTGTAGTAGTCATCACGCCACAACGATTTGATCGTTTGCCATTGTGCTCATTATGTAATTGTGACTGATGCCCAGCGATGTACAGCCCTACGAATAATTCTTAATGAAAGCCGCTCTAATCACTTATGCAACTACCATTTATAAAGTGCAAATCTAGTAAATTAAAGAGACGTTTTGAGGTAAATTCTAGATGACGAGGCATCATATCAGGGGTTGAGCTTTAGCTGGTAAGCGTCATGGAGGAGCATCTTGCTCCTGTGATCAGTGTATCCAATTCAGAGCTTCACATTAGAGAGGTGAGCTGAGTCTGAATCAGCATCTAACTTTTAAATACTTATCGTAAATATCAATCTGAATTTAATCAACCCGATGGTGTGTTTTCTAGTAACCTGTATCGAAACGTTGTTCTCCCCAATCATTCCTGTTACTATCTACTTGAACAGGGATGTAAGGCCAGATGCATTGGAAAATGAGGTTTGCTGACAACAACAAATGTTTTCTAACATTCTCAAAACCCGCTCGACCCCGGCTAACCAACTTAACTACCGACCCCAATCATCGTGCTGTACCTCGTATTTCCGCCATCAGGCTGTTAAAGAGACGAAAAACGTTCAGAGTTACATGGATTCACTAAAACTGACTTTTGTGAGGAACTGTCGTCTTTATCGTACTTCCAGTCAAAAACCTTTGATTCAATTAATCGTATGAAGCCTATAATTTCACATTTTTATTTCTACATTTGGACACATCATTTTTAAAGATGGTTCTAATTTATATGATCACTGCGGTTTTTTCTAAGTTCAATATGTTGCCAGTTAAGTTTTAATTTTCTTTAAGCCCGCTTTACAGACAACCGTCGTATCATTCATTATATGATTTCAACAAGATCGCCTAATCGGCCAAAACATTACACCTATCAAAACAACTAACATTTTGGCTGATCTTTTATTGTACTTTGGCACATTCTCTCATAATCAGGAGGTTTAGCCTGATTTTAAGGCTATTTAACTATATGTGCGATTACTTGTATAATTGTGACACTCAGCGCGTGTCCTAATGCAGCTACGAGTATATTAAAATTGAAAAATTGGATACAGAAGTCAGCTTGGAAAACTAATGAAACCTGGTTGTCAGGAAGATAAGGCTTCACTCTCAACTGTATGGGGACAATAGCATGAAAAAGAAGGAGAGAACGATTCGGTCATTACAGCAAGAAACTCTTAGGAACGAATAACAGCGAAAATTTCAATTTTGGGGAAGAGGGAGGTTACCTTGGCAGTTAATTCCAATATGGTATCCCCACGCTTCTTCAACTCTTCACTCTTGATTTCCATCTCCTGCAGACATCCGGAAACAATTAGTTACTATTTCCACAAATTATCTAACAGTCACGAAGAATTTCTAAGTTAAGTACCTTAGACATTTTGTCAAGCGTCTCTTGCACTCGGTGCAGCTCAATTTCCAGGTCAGTGACACTGACGCTACTCGTGGAGTAGCTATCTCCACTGAGATCCGAAACAAGATCACACAGCTCTTGGATTATGGCAGTTAAAAGGCCAACCTGCAAATCACAAAACACGATGACCAGCAAAATAGAAAACAAAGAACTGTACCAATTTCACTAATCAAATTATTACAATTACATGAATGGCTTGATGATCTTTTCATTCTTTTTCCAGCAGACACGACAAATAATAGGGCGAATTAGCCCTCTTGCGAGTCTTATAAATCAAATAGTAAGTTTTTTTAAAGCGTGTCTCGATACTGGCACAATCAGCCTGTTCATGAAGCAGCCCTGCCCATTGTTGACGTCCCATTTAGAATGCTAAGAGAAGCTCCGAGGTAACATGCCTGCGTGCCTCAATTGCACTGTAAGTTATTAACTTTTTCTACTTCGGACAGGATAAACCAAGTCACGTTCTCCGATGTTTAAAAAAAAGGAGGATTTTAGAATGAAAATTCGTTTGCCATGGGCCAACTAGATGCGTTTAACTGATGAGCGGAACTGCAGGCAGTCTTCAAAAGGAAAATACCAACTACCTGGAACAAGTCAGTTTAAAAATTCTCGCACAATCGCTTTCGTTGGAACTAAACCGTTCATATAGCGCACCAAATATCAAAACAGACGCAAGTTTCTCACAGTGTAGTATAATAAAAGGGTTTAGGAACAAACATCCACCATCTTGTGGCGAGTACTGTTGCTAGAAACAACTTTGAGGGCATCTGCTCCTCCAGACATGTCACAAAACAAATCGTACGCGACAGACGACGATGGAAATAACAAATACCTTCACTTCGTGGACTGTTATGTCAGGCCGGACGGATTCAACAGGTTGCTGCGCTCTTTGTTTCAAACTGTGGCAGACAGCTCGCACCCTGTCGTAAACGTTGACAATTTCAACTTTAATCTGAAAAAAAAACCGCTTTTATTCTTCATGACACATTTTTTTCGATGCTGTGAAAAACGTGGGTATTGGTTCATTTTCTACTCGTTCTCAAGCCCATTATTTGCTTCTTTTTTTTTGTCATAAATTCAAGGGAAATCTCCTTAATTATTTGTTAGTATACAAATTGAAAGAAATACTTCGATTCTCAAGAAGTTAATTAATATTTTGACATTCTATAAACCAATAACAGGAAAACCCTGGCAACAAAGTTAGCAAATGATGCAACAACAGTTTTAATTCCTGAGTTTCCCTAACTATTCTACACTTATTATCAAAGTAGCACTGTGCATCTCGTAAGAATAGCAACACGGTTTATTTGAATGGTAGCATCATAAGGAAACACTGATCGAAAATCGATTTTCATACACGTGTTTAATAATTTATTGTGCTTCTCTAGTCATTTTCCCTAAAATGTCAATCATTATATTACCGTTATGTTATTTGGAGCTGTCTATGCACAAAATTTAGTCAAAATCGTCTGATCCACTATGAAAAAAATGCAGTTTTGATCACTATGGTAATTATAGTAGCCACATACCGATTTTGCTCATAACTTTATTTGGTGTTACAGGAAGCTGAATTTAATGCGTAACTTCTTCTCTCTTACAGATTCCCCGTCATCGTCTTGTACTTCCAGGCTGGGAAAAACTAGAAATTACGTTGAGTTCTACAAAGTGATCTACGATTGTTGGATAAGCAGTAGAACCAGTCTGAATTGCTTCAAGGCCTGACCCCCCAATTGCCTTGCGGGCATATTGTTAAACAAACTTCTCTTCTCCTCACATTTTGCTTGATTTGGACAAACCTGATGAATATCATCGCCGACAGGAAGGCTGGAATCATCGCATTCCATTTCACTATGCAGAGACCGTTGCCCATTCATGACCCCACCTATTGCCTGGAGTCTTTGGCCAAGGCTCCCATTGGCGCTTTTCAGTTCCTCAAGCTCACTGTGGGAGACTCTCATCTGAAAATGAAACACGCAATTAACTGTTATGTGCGAAAAGGGAAGGTTATAAAAACAGCCATTTGAATTTGTCTGATAAAGCTACAGGGGTGAAGGTTCATCAGTAAACCCACGCTGATTGTAGATGCCTTCAGGGGCTGCCTTTGTGGCATCCCGGGTGTATCCCAGGCTCATGAGCTCAAATTCCCCCATTTCGGGGGCTTCTATAAACAGAGCGCTTTACCTAGAGATCATTGCTAAGGTAGAGTTCAGGCCTGAATTAAACCAGAGCCCCTTGGCTCAATCCATGGAAAAAGAGATTACAGGAACTAGCCTTTAGTGTAGATCATGGAAACAATAAATGGAGTCATGGCCAAATCCTTCATCTCTCGATATTTCCATTTTTCCCATCTGTTATTTCCCAATTTCTGGCAGAAGTGTCACTGTATGTCTAGAATAGTAGACAAGTTAATACTTCTTTACGCTGGATTATTTCCTCAACTAACATGCTGATCTTGGCCTTTGAGTAAGCTACCACTTGCAAAACACCCAAGGCGTAACAAAGAGCCTCTGCATCCCAGTTGACAAGTTCCATTTTACAATTCTGCCGCAAAGCTAGGTTTTTAACACATTTTTAACATCATACCACACATCTTACTTCACTTTCATTTGATTTGTCTGTAACTTTCCACTTCGTTGCTGTGTGTGCGGAAATCAGCACGTTATTTTTTGGCCTTGAATACACTTTTGCTCCTGTTTGCCTTTGAGGCACTCTGGGGGGAACAAAGAGAGACCTTACCTTCCCTGCCAACTCTGAAATGGCCATCACATTCGAAGCACTTGGGGCATGACTAAGACCCATGCAACCCATGTATCCTCAGTCAGGAAGTTGAGTAGTCCTGCTCTACGGTTCTGCAGGAGAGGTAGTAGAAAGAAAAGACGCGTGAGTGGGAAGGAGACTGATTGATTGTTTTACTTACCAACCTGGGTGCAATTAGTCCCTTAAGGCCTCTCTTTTGTCACCCATGAAAAAACTCAATACAAAAATTGATTCACCTGAGAAGCATAAAATCAAATGTTATAACTAAATGTCAACGTTATTAGAAAACGGCCAGCGTCGTTCGGATGTAATCTTATCACCAATAAATAAAATTAAATTGCCGTAATTTACTTGTAGTTGTTGTTCTCTAAGTTGCCGCTCGAGAAATAAAATCCTGTCTGTGGCTTCCTCAAGTGCAGAACTCAGGCTGTCGCGTTGTTGGGCTGTTGATTGAACTCGCCTTTCCAATTCATTTTTCTTTTCAGTCATTAACAGAATCTGTAAAATTGGTTCATTAAACCACACTTTCAGAATTGGACAATAAATTCAATTCTAAAGTAAATAGTTGAATAATCAATCACATTAGTGTCACTTGGGGATCACACACCGAGTGTTTATTGTGTTAAGGTTCTAGGCCACTGTGGGTTGGAGATCTTTCAATTTTTATTGTTGTAAAACTCACTAATAGGCTAATTCTATAAGACAGATATGAACCAGGAGGAGATCTGTAACACGTATTTTCGGGATTGGATAACCCTGGTTATCTGCCAACTTGTGTTTGCAATTTGTGTAGATAGTACATGGCGTGTTCCATTTGCACTCAACTTCATCTGTCCTTGTGTATGCTCCCCTCAAGTGAGGAAGGAACATCCTGGGGCCAGTGAAGTACCCTAAGGCTTAGTTTGGCTTCTTCCAAAACTTATAGGCTGCTGAAAGCTCTCTACACATGGCTAAGGTTCATGTCGCGTGTAGTGGCATTGCTGATTACTTCTTTTGCAGTCGGAAAGTGCTTACATAGTTCATTGCCAGTAGAGGGAGGGAGCTTAAAATTATCTACCTTTCCCCTACTCACCTATTTACTACCCTCCTTAGTTGCCTGAGACTTTGTGTTCTCTAGAACACAGAGAGAGAGAGAGAGAGAGAGAGAGAGAGAGAGAGAGAGAGAGAGAGAGAGAGAGAGAGAGAGATTGATTGATTGATTGATTGATTGATAACGTCTTTATTATTGAATCTGGCGAGGTTTGGCCATACATGGCCAATCTTCCACCTAACCAGAACTTTTCAGTCAACAAGTAACGAGCACAGATTGGCACAAGGCGACATTACATGGCAATCAATTTTGTGTTACAAAACTGCTACTACTACTAATAAAAAAAACAATTATAAATAAAAGTTAATAAATGTCTTCTTTACTGCATTCCACATAGGTAAGAGAGAGAGGGAGAGAAGAACAGAGAGAGAGAGAGAGAGAGAGAGAGGGAGAGATGGACAGAGAGAGAGAGAGAGAGAGAGAGAGAGAGAGAGAAAGAGAGAGAGAGACGGATATCTTGTATGACTGTGTCAGTCATGAAAGATTTCAGAGAGGATGATAGCGTTGATACGGCAGCCTCCCTATTATCTTCAGAGAGATCCACCATCCCAGGCCTTAAAGCCATTGGTTATTCAGTGCGTGACTGAGGATCCTATAGGGTTTAATGTTCCATTTTACCTAAATTCCCACTTCTGCTACCTGTTAACCCAGTTCAAATCTGCTGAGAGATTCTAGAAACGTAGAATATACTGATGGTGCTCAGAATTTTGGGAATGATGCAACACATTGTTGTTAGTTACCTAAACAACGATGAAAGGTGAGTGAGTGTCCTTACAACAATTGTAACTCAATTTCTATGTTCGATGTTAACAGTTAAAGAGTTGGTCGCATCAGGCGTACCAAGTTATAATGAGAAATACCTCATCTCTCAGGACGTCCAAGCTACTCTGATGGTCCTGTATACTCGTGCGCCTGTTGTACGCTTGTTCTTTCAATGACTGGAGCTGAATCATTAACTGTTCTTCCATCTTGCTTGACTGCAACAGAAGGAATAATAGATGAGGATTGATTCATGAGTAACGCGCCTCATGGAGTCATCAACATAGGGGCTCGTACTCAGTCAGTCACGATAAACAAACAACTTCTCAGGGCTTGTGAAATAGCGATCATGCTTTACAATGCTGCTGATCATGATTCAGTATTATTCTGGTCACTACACAAGAAAAACTATACAAAACAATAAAATAACACAGTTTTTAACACAAATGCTTTCTCTTTACCTCTTTGATTTGAGCTGTTAGTCTTTGGTTCTGTTCCGTCAGTTCGAGAATTAGAGCGTTCTTCTCCTTTTCCGACTGCCTTACACTGTTATCTTTTTCGGCAATTTTTCTTTGGAGCTCCCTCACGTCCCCCTGCAGTTCCAAAAGCCTGGTTTCGCATTCCGCTTGAGTCGAGGCTAATTTTCTTCGCAAAATGTGCCTCTCTTGCTCGATCACCTGCCAAGAACAAAGAAACATAAATAAGATCCAATCTTACGAGACGTTCCTGTAGATGAGAGAGCGTGATGTTATTTATTAGGCAAAAAATGACAAACCCAATAGTGCAAAGGACGGTAGCTAGACTTACAACTGAGCTAAATTAATAAGGGACTAATTCCTAGGAAAAGTAAGGTCAAAGAAAGGAAAATCAAATGGATGTCCTCGGGTAATCGGGTGAAAACGAACGGCAATCGCAGACAAAAGCAGATGGAAACAGCGAAAATATTATGGATGGGGCGGGGGGTTATTGAGACGTACGCCCAACAGAAGCCCCAGTAAATTTTCGAATTCCTTGGCCAAGCATCTCACATTTGACGCTCGTTCTTTTATGGTACATAGATATTTTTACTTGTTTTCATTGAAAAGGACGAATACATCAAATATATGGGATTGAACTGCATACTCCCACTCAACTTTTAACGAAGCACCACCATGGCCCCTCGTGAGTGACGGTTTCTGAAGATGAGCATATTGACCAGTAGTGTACCGTGACGAACGTTCGTCCTAGGTTTTTATACTGACTAAGCACCTCAAACTCCGGCGTCATCTGTTTGAACGGAGCCGCTGTCGCCCGCACTCGGTTTCGCTTCCACTCAATTCCCTGTTTGTAGTGGTACGCTTCTCCGGACTGTAATTGCCAAAACCTCATATTCAAATTACATACGGTAGTTATTATCGTTAACCACTCACACACTTCGTTTGATAACTAACACTAGCACGACTTCGTCGTGTGGTCACAGACTAATTACAGTAATAACTTAAGTTTAAAAAGTGCTTAAATTATTATTTTAGCAAAAGAAGTGGGAAGGAAAGTTATGGAATCGGCTGATATTTTGTGTTTGATTTTCTTCAGTTAGTTACAAAATTCTGTGTGCCAAACACCATTTGAATAGATGGTCCATGTGTCTTTCAACGCGGTTGTCGCTACCAGTTCCATATACAACTTCAAAATGAGTTTTATATAATCTGAGCGGAAATTTAGGTACATTAGTTGCTCGAAAGTACGCAGGGCTGAAGAATGTTGTGGGACGCTTCGCACCAAATATTTTTATCGAGGTTTGTTGTCGTCGATTGTGACATCACGTGATTGTAATGTTACGTTTCAATCCGTTTATTCACTAACACAAGAACGAGAAAAAAATATCGTCAATGAATCGTGATTTCTAGAGATCAACAATTGGTAACTCGATTAGCGCTGGGGTGTAACGGTGGAGTTAACAGATAGAACGGGATCAAATAATGACACGTCATTACGTACAAGGCAAGGACGAGGAATAGCTGAAGGCAGATACCAGTGGTAACGTCAATGGCATAATATGCTTCGCCCCGACGCGATTGGCAATGATTAGAATCGAATAGGAACCTCATGCACTGGCAGCTATCGCATGATTGGGTAACAACTAAAGCACGAGAATACGACTATTAACCGAGAGAAATACTGTATCTCTTAATCAATGCCGCCTTTCTGGTTGTTAAGTTCAATATATTTTTACTTTCCATAGCCCCTCAAAGTAGAAAGGAAAGTTATCTAATCAGCAGATTTTTTAAAAGTTTTCTTCAGATTTTTTCGTTTCAAAGACCTCTGAGTATGAAAAACGCCATTTGAAAAAATTGCCATGAACGAGATTGAGAGAGAACGGCCGAAACCAAATCAATTCAAATTTGATGGCCAGCGTGCAGGTCAACATGGAACACTAAAGAAATGCCAAAACACCAAATATTTTTTAGTAATAATATATTTATTTTTAAAAAGTTGAGTTTTCTTCAGATCTCATTTCAGGCAGAGGACTGCGTGTGTGTGTACGCCTGTAGATCTGATTGAGCTGGATCTGTTGAGTTTTACATCATAGATTTTTGAAACGGCGAAAATAATTGACTTATGAAAATAATTGCCCCCTCCCACCCCCCGCTCAACCGCAATAACAGTCCGGAGACCAAAATGTACCAACAATTAAGGTTTTTCTCATTTCTAAATATCTGGTGCGTTGCAACACACAACTTTCCTTAGCTCTACGTCAAATCACTTTGTACATGGCCTTTGAACTTGGTCAAACAACACGTCACAGCAGCCGGAAGCGGTAGCGTCTACAGTCCTGGAATTTATTGTGCTGCTCGTACTCATTGCAGGACCATTATTGAGCAATTGGTACACAGAAAATTAATGAGGCTGTAAACACGAATTTTTTGAAGAAGGATAATAATCACTTTTGCAGAGTTATTGGGTAATAACTGTTAGAACTGGTAGTAAGCGAAACGGCGGTAGTTGAAATTCAGGAATTTCTGAAGTGTACCTCATGAGCGTTTTTAAACACTCACACTTTAGGTATTGGATTGTACTACAATACCTATTTTCTTTAACTTTCTACTAACATTCCAGCGGAGTTAATAAGGAAAAAACTGCGCTAAAAATGCTTTTCGTAAAAAATTTTGATTATTTATTGTGCTGCTCTCGTCATTTTCCCACGAATGGGAATTTTATGGTAGAGTTGCCTTATTGGGAGCTACCTATATGAAAAATTTAATCAAAATCGTTAGAGCCGTTTTTGAGAAAAAAATTTGGTGTTTTGATCACTATGATAACTATAGTTAACTTTCGGTGGATTTTGCCCATATCCCTATTTTTGCGTCCCATGGCAACCTGTAGGCTAGACATCAAGTTTCAGCTGATTTGGTACGGTGGTTTTCTCTAAAAACCGCGCTAAATACGATTTCCCCGACAGTTTTGGTAATTTATTGTGCTGCTCTCGTCATTTTCCCATTAATGGGATTTTTATGGTATAGTTGCCATATTGGGAGCTATCAACATAAAAAATTTAATCAAAATCGTTAGAGCCGTTTTTGAGGAAAAATATATTTGGTGTTATGATCACTATGATAAATATAGTTAAAATTTCGGTGGATTTCGTTCGTACCCTTATTTTAGCGTCCCATGATGACCTGCGGGCGAGATATGAAGTTTGAGCTGATTTGGTTCGGTGGCTTTCTCTAAAAATCGTTCACTGACACACACAGACCATCTTCCCAAATAAGGTTTGTCGGACTCAGGAGGGTCTGAAACGTAAAGATCTGGAGAAAACTCAAAATTTTTTTTTCAGCCGATTACATAACTTTCCTTTCTACTTCGTAGAGCTAAGGAAAGTAATAGAAAACAGCTTAATTATTTTGATTAAACAACAAAGATACAGAGATATCGTCTACTATTCAGTACCTAACTTTCGTTGCCTATAAATATCTCTGCGAAAATTAGGTGGTTTTACAGGAAATATAGACCTGTGATGAAAAAAGGGATTTTCGACTTTTGGAAATCGGCTCGAACGATTTTCATTGAACTCAACTAATCGATACCTACGTCTTGTTCCTATGTAAGTTTGTTTTTGTCCTGTTGAGCTGATCGTCCTATTGCTAGTCCATGAAACATCCACTGCTGAATAACGAGCTGCTCGAAGTTCGAAGATGTTCCGCAATCTTATGCGATCAGTCGATCACACAAGGTCAGGACGACCTTCGTAGACTTCTCCTTATCGACGTCTCCCCTCAATGAAACTTAAATGCGCATGTGACGTCAGAGGTGCTTCTTAAATCGTTGGGCATTCAAGATAATGTTATTGAAAGTGTTTGAAAATGTTCAGCGGTTCATTTCGATTCAGGGGGCCTCAAAAAGTAATGATCAGGTGAAAACTCAACTGTGGCTCCGATCGAATATAACCCCCCCCCCTTCTCATTGGCTCCACGCTGTTATATTTCATGAATACGATTAGCCAATGGAATATTCCACTTTGTACCTACCAAACAATTACTGGGTGAAACAAAGAACAGGAACCGCTGTCACTTGGGTCGCTTGATAATGCTACGACTGCATGTACCGATATGCGTCACTGGCACACATCGTTTTCGCCAATCCGTTAGTTTTCTCATATTTATTTCATATACCCATTCTTAATTTCAGTGAATTAGTTCCTTTTCATAGTCTTTGTACATTTAAAATAATTATATAACGGGTTATTACATAATGAACATTAAATAATTGGCATAATCGTACAGCTGTCGTTATTTCTAATTTGAAATATGGCGCCAGAGCCTACTATGTCGGGCATATCGATAACCTGATTTCGGTCGTGATATATCGATATATTGCCTTATCAGAGGAAGCGGTCCCTGTTCTTTCATTTTACCCAATTACTTTTTCTTTTCTTGGCCGCGTTCAATAAAATTGTTATCTGTGCATATTTTCCCAGTGAATAACGTTTTTTTTTGCTTTCTATAGCTCGTCGTAGTAGGAAGTAAATCTACTTGATTGGCTGAGAAATAAAATTTGACTTGTCTCAGATCTTTAAGTTTGTCGACTCCTGTTGAGAAAATATCTGCTCAAATGATACTGGCATTCTCAGAAAAAATTGGGTGGGTAGTCCAATAAACGACCTAAACGATGAGCGTTTAATACCATTGCTAATTGGTAGCAACCCAAGAAATTTTGGAATTCCCACCATCGCCGTTTCACTTTTTTACCCAACAATTCTGAAACAGTGAATATAATCCTTCTCAAACAAATCTTGTCGACGGTCTCGTTAATTTTCTGCGTACTTATTGCTCAATAACGGTTGTGGGATGAGTAGGAG
Source organism: Pachypeltis micranthus (assembly GCA_020466155.1). Lineage (NCBI taxonomy): Eukaryota > Metazoa > Arthropoda > Insecta > Hemiptera > Miridae > Pachypeltis > Pachypeltis micranthus. Next base: position 22,075,434 of record CM035780.1, on the reverse strand, counting down.
CACCATAATGAACTCCGGAACTTTAAGCTCCACCACTTGCCAAGTAAAAGGTGAAGTTTGGTAACCAACTTCAAATGAACTGAGTGAAAAATTGATTAGATTAGTACCTAAAGCAACGAAAACTAATGAATGCACGTAAGGAAAGCTGTGTCGTGAGTCGTAACAGGCATTTTCCTCATAAATGCTGCGCGTAAAAAACTAGCTTTCTCAAAAATAACTTTCGTAATTCAAATTTATGTCGTTACATACAGCAACTAGAACAGTAAACCTCAGCCTTCCCAGAAAACTATCCTTCACAGTGCCATAGCAAACCTAATAGACCGGTGACTCAACAAAGGTCGTGGCCTAAGCCGGAACGAAGCAATAAATTCCGAACGTTAAGCACTACATTCGCATAAACTGAGTGAAAAACAAGTTTTTGCGGGAGCGGTAAAAATCGCAGTACGTGCGTAGGTTGAGAAAAGAAGCGTGATTAGTTGCACCAGATATTTTGTTTATTACATGATTTTTTGAGGCACTCAAATAAGGTAATAACATTTTCTTTTCACCATACTCGCAACCCATACTCACCATTAACTAGTCAATAGCTACGTCTCGATAAATGTTGATTAACGGACCTCTGACAGTCCATTGAACATATATTGGCAAATGTGCAACAAAATGTGCCAAAATTTTGTTCGTACGTCTTGGAATTTAACGCAGTAGGGTCGCAACTAAATATGGTCACTCTGATATAGTATCTGCTAACGACCTATACCCACATTTTATTATTTTCAACAATTCTGTAACCATCAACATGATGCTTACGATCAGAGGGCAGTAAAGCTGCTGTTCTCGTAGTTGATAACTGCGCAGCTCGTCCAATGGAATAGTAGGTCATTTCCGAAAATATCTTTGTTAAATGTCTGCCACCAAACATCACGTCATTCTGCCTATTGTGCGCCTTAACGGTTCATTCCTGTTCAAGATATACACCGCTTAACATTCAAGACTATCGAATAATTTATAATTTACGGTCACCATACAGCCTATGGATCAAGGAGTCATAGAAAATTTTGAACCTTTCATAAAAGTGCACACATCGAGAAGTTGCAGCGTCCCAGAGTTTTTAAAAACTTTCAATATCAAAGATTAAAATAGTACTATTGTGCGTGTATTGAGCGAAGACCAAGATGTTACAAATTTCTTGGCATAAATTATGGTCAGATGTAATACACGAAGTTTGGAACCATAAACTGCCCCAGCACATTCAAACATTATGAAACCAACCAATTTATATATAGCCCCCCCCCCCTCCAAAATGTCCAACATCCGACAATTCGGCTTCGCCTCGGTCCCGAAGTATCCGAGTTCCGCGGTACATACGTTTCGTTCAATATTATAATTATTTTTTATACTACAATGAATAGTATTGCGCAACTGCCTGCGGGGCAGTAAACAGGTCGCTGGTAGTTTACTCATCATTTGCATGTGAGAATGTTGTGAAAGAGCAGCACTATTGGTTTGTTACTATACGAGTATAAGGCTGACATCTAAATCCTTGCTGTCTGTCTTGACTACTCAACTTCGATTGTCAAGAGCGTAAGTATGACAGGGTGAGTGTTCAAAGGACTTGGCAACGAGAGGCACATAAAATCACTAGCTTAGGAAACGTGGCAAGTATATGTGTCAGCTGTGTACGTGCTTTGTGGAATTGCTCTAGTTGTTTTTCAGTATGTATTTCAGTTTGTTTGTTGGACGTCTCCGTCCTATTTACGACTAGCTTTGAAACTAATGCTCCTATGTCAGCGGATGCACTTTAGGATGCTTATAGTCGACCTATCAAATGGAAACTAATCGCGACAGTTTCGAGTCACGTTCGTACACTTCATTTTCGTACGGTCCCTTGAAGACGCTGCTTCAGGTTTTCGCCTATTTGTCGCACTTCTCCGTCGTTTCCATTTCCAATACGAATAGAAGACGAGTTCATTAAACCGATATTATTTAGCACAACGGCTATCGACCTCCTCGTTGCCGAGGGAACGTTTTAGAGTAAACACTAGTTTCGAACACAAGAGTAGCTCCAACCAGCTCCTGGCGGCCCTGAGCAACGAACCTCCCGATGACGATGCCGCAGAGGGAAAGGAAACAACGTGAGGTGCGCGCGGTAGGTGATTACAGTTCGATCCGTCGGCGACCCCAACAAATGAGGTCTGCTATCCGTTTTATGTCGCAAGGCCGCGAGGTGTTTAATGTCGAGCCCAACGTTGTGGTCCCCACTAGAACACTTGTGGGGTGTCGATGACTCTACGATGATGAAGCTCGACTAAGATTAAATATCATTTCAACAATAGAAGGTTGAATTTTACTGAACTTACGTTGAGTTTGGCCATGAGCCAACTTCAGCGAACTGTTTTTACTTTCCTTGGCTCTACGAAGTAAAAAGGAAAGTTACGTAATCGGCTGAAAATTTTTTTTTTGAGTTTTCTTCAGATCTTTACGTTTTAGACCCCCCTGAGTCCGAAAAACACTATTTGGGAAAATGGTCTGTGTGTGTGTGTGTGTGTGTCTGTGAACGATTTTTAGAGAAAACGACCGTACCAAATCCACTCAAACTTGATATCTAGCCTGCAGGTTACCATGGGACGCCAAAATAAGGGTATGAACAAAATCCACCGAAAGTTAACTATAGTTATCATAATGATCAAAACATCAAATATTATATTCTCAAAAATGGCTCTAACGATTTTGATTAAATTTTTTATATTGGTAGCTCCTAATATGTCAACTATACCATAAAATTCCCATTTATGGGAAAATGACGAGAGCAGCACAATAAATTACCAAAACTATCGACGAAATCGATTTTACCGCGGTTTTTAGGGAAAACAACCGTACCAAATCAGCTGAAACTTGATGCCTAGCCAACAGGTTACCCTGGGACGCAAAAATAAGGGTATGGGCGAAATCCAACGAAACTTAACTATAGTTATCATAGTGATCAAAATACCAAATTTTTTTTCTCAAAAACGGCTCTAACGATTTTGGATATTTATGTTATATTGATAGCTCTTAATAAGACAACTATACCATAAAATTCCCATTTGTGGGAAAATGACGAGAGCAGCACAATAAATTATCAAAATTTTCGACGAAAAGCGTTTTTGCCGCGGTTTTTTCCTTTTAAACTCCGCTGGAATGTTACTAGAAAGTTATAAAAAAAGTCGTGTTGTAGTCCAATCCAATACCTAACGGGTGAGTGTTTAAAAACGCTCATGAGATACATGGGGGTCACTCCAGAAATTCTTGAATTTCAAGTACTGCAACAAGGTTTCGCTTACTACCAGTTCAAAAAGTGTTTACCCAATAACTCTGCAAAAGTGATTACTATTCTCCTTCAAAAAATTTGTGTTTACAGCCTCATTAATTATCTGTGTACCAATTGCTCAATAATGGTCCTGCAATGAGTACGAGCAGCACAATAAATTCCGGAACTGTAAGCGCTACCGCTTCCTGCTGCCGTAAAGCGTTGTTTGACCAAGTTCAAATTAACTGAGTGATAAATGAATTGATTAAATAAAATTAGCCATGTACAAAGTGAATTGACGTAGAGCTAAGGAAAGTTGTGTGTTGCAACGCACCAGATATTTTGTTTTCTTTAGTATCTTACGTTTAAGATATTCAGAGCCCGAAAAAACCATTTTAGAAAATGATTTGTTAGTCTGCGGAGCGATGAAGATAAAACAACTGAACCAAATCAGCTCAAATTTTGTGCTCAGTCAAACATGGGGGGACTAAGGAAGTGAGCTCAATTGGCCAAACACTAACTATGAGTAATCCCTAATTTTCCCCCACAAATGGCTCCAACGATTTTGATTATTTTCTGCAGTGCCGAACAATATGACGAGAGCATAAAATTCCTATTGGTGAGAAAATGACTTGAGAAGCGCAATAAATTGTCAAAAGTTTCGACTAAAATCGATTTCATTACAGCTTTTTCCACATAAGCCCCCCTCGCATGAAGTTCTTCCAAAAATCGCGCAGCTGGTCTAGTATATCATCTATACTGTCGAAGTGTGATGGTTATAAAATAAGCAAGAGTAATCTTCGAAGTCCTGTAATTCTAACTATCGTTATTTATTTGACTAAATATTTCCGTATTGGTGCTCTAAGCGTAAGCAGTGTCTGTGCTCTGGACATCCAGAGTTCCTACTGTAGGTGTTGGATACATCGTGTAAATCTCAATTTGGCAGAGCAGAAAGGGTTAGTGCGAAAAGCAAAACACGTTGTGCACCTTCCCCCTCTCAACGGCAGTATATTATTTATACTGTTATTCGAACTGCTCCGATTCGACGTTATAATGATAGCCAATGTTCCCCACTGAACCGCTTCGTACTTCAAGTCGTAATGTCAACCGTTATAACGACCTTCGATTCTCCTAAATTATTTTCTGTACGCTAAAGAAATGCCGCGCTAGACCACCGAACGATTTAAAACGGCCTAATAAAATGTACCGACAAAGAAGGAATTCCTCGTGTTCTTCTTTTTTCCTCTTCCCTACCCCGCCGAACCGCACCACTCCGGGCCATTCACAAACAACTAAGAACGAATTGTAAACGGTCAGTTCGTAACGAATTGCTTCCTCCTCTCTGCTCTTAATGTACTCCAGGTGTTTACCTGAACTTTTGCGTCGAAAGGAGAAGCAAATTGGGAAAATGGAGTAAAGTGGCTTCTGGTTGTGGTGCCCGTTTTGCCTCTTGTTGACGTAGGACGAGGTTGACACAAGCGAACAGACGACATTCAGGTCGGCGATGACGCCAAAGCTGTAAATGATGGAGAAAGAATGATTTAAACTGATCCGCACTCTACGCTTCCCTCTTAATTTCTGTTGCTCTACGCAGTAGGAAGAAAAATTATTAACAGCTGATTTTTTTGAGGTTTCTTCAGATTGCGATTGTATAAAAATGGGACACCGCTAGTTCGAGAATTTATTGAGTAGCTCCCACTTATGCCACGGCTTTTATTGTAAGCAGTACAAAGATAGTTCATGAGACCGTCGACACGATTTGTTTTTGAGGAACTATCGCTTAATAACTCTGAGAAATTATAGGAAATGAAACGGCAGTGGCTTGAATTTCGGAATCGTTGAGGTTGCATCTAATTACCTTATGACCATTGATATAATTTCACCGCATAGGCACCATACTGGATAACCACTCTGATTTTTCTGTCATTATGAAAGAGATTTATGTCGAAGAAATTTCGTTGATATTTTTGACAATTTTTTGTACACGTTCTGATAAGCTCAGCAAACACCTCCAGACCTCTTTTCAGGTCAGGAAGGAGAACTCAACGCGATCATGATATCCTCCCATACCGTCCAGCAGTTTGGGAGGTTCAGGGGCGGTCTTCTCTCCATGTCTTATCCTTCATCTCTGCGGTATGCCAGAGGCATTCGTTCGCACCATGCATTACTCAATTTGCCGCCAGAAGAGGATGGAACTGGCTGATCCGGGGCCAGTAACTCGCCGAGACATCCGTTTTGCCTCCCAAATTACAATACTTTTGTTACCCTTCGGGTTGAGGAAAGCGAAGAGAGAGAATATGGAGTGTCAGAATGTAACTTATATTGATGTTATGCAGATAAGAATAAATCAGGCGTGGCGAATTTCATCGAAAGGAGCGAAGGAAAGTTGTGATGCGTCCCACCAATTCGTATACTTGCTTAATGACATACTTGAGTCACCGTGGGAGTCTACTTTGTCGCCTTCGCATTGCTATTTCTGGTTTATGTCGCCGATATTTAAAAAGAAACTCGATGAGCGACAAAGCGGCCGCAGAAAAATAAACTTCTCTTTTGCGCAGCCCGTTTAATTTAGATTCACGAACGGTTTAATCTTTCTCACCAACCGACTCTGTGTTTTCACAGTAATGGTATTGTTCTGGGAAACCTCAAGAAGGGAGCTCCAAGAGAAACTGCAACTAGAGAGTTGTGTTTGCTCATCAGATCCTCGCGTTACCTCAGGGGCATTCCAGCTGACAGAACATCTTCTACAGTTACACTCTCGTGAGATGCGACTCCTCATCGCAAAGAGCACGTTCACGTAAATGCAAATAAACTTACGGCGAAAAAATCAAATATTGACCGTGGCCCTGCGGGTACGAGAGAATTTTACGACGACGTCGATAATCGGCTTAATATTTAATCCCTTTGGGAGGAGCCACCGAAGGGGTAGCAGAGCTGAAGGGATATCGTTAATATGATGTACGAACAGCTGCTGTATCTTCGTTGCACGCATTTCTATGGCAACAAAACGCATTCTAGCCAACTGGAAGTAACTTGTACGCTCGCTTATAATCGTCGGACGGTTTTTGAGAAAATTCGAAAACATTTTAACGTTGCTCATTCGTTTTCTGGGCATCAGCTGACCCTCTTGAGAGATGTAAAGGAGTTCCATTATTAATGAAAACTTCTTCCTGCTCCTTCAAGCGTCTGGTGACTACAGATTCACTGGTAAGAGTCAGTGCGATCGTATGATTGTTGACAATTGTATCAATTGATAGCGTTTGTGGTGTTTTTGGATTAATACTGTTGCTAACGCTTCGTATGTGATTGTTCTGAGTTACCCTTGAGACTGAGTCGATGAAACTCGCGCAATGGCGATTGATCACTTATGGAACTTAAACAGCACGTCGTCAGTATACTCCTTTTCAAATGGTTACGTCCGACGCTCCAAGATTGGGTTGCCTTGTTTGAAGAACTTGTTACAACTCCCCAAGCTCGGTAAATCAGCCTTCAACGAAATCCTAACACGTCACGAATAGTGGAGCAAGTTCTCCCTTAATCAGCCGGCTCTTTGTCAGAAAATGTGGTTTTGAAGTCAATTGCTTCAAGATTGGACCAGTGACACGAGGTGCAAATCCAAAACCTCGAACGGATATTTCTTCTCCGACAAGATGAGTTGCATTAGATTTGTCAGAAGCCCCTGAAACTAAAAATATTACCACAAAAAGTGGCGTCATGGCGAAGTTCTCCATGTCTGGCCTCGTTCAAACCGCAAATGTCAATAGACAACAAAAGGGATTTCAACGTTTTACGCAGAATAAGTTCAGAAAATTGTCTTCATCCTTTGAAGGCGCAAAAGGTTGAATTCGATCGCAAGGTCCCGCAGAACAGGATCTGCGATTTCGGAATCGCTCTGGAACAAAAACCTGTTCTGGGGAAGAGAGTAGTGAGAGAGCTCGGACCAAAATATGTGGCTAGCCCTTGAAAAAGGAACGAGCTGATTCGAGGTTACGCCTGAATACTGTATTTCACGTCCTGAGTGATCGGAAACGACCTCCTAAGATCCATGTGGGGATTTGTTTTGACCTCTTGAGCTGTTTTTAGAACAGAACAGAGCTTTGTTGAAGCAAGGTTGTTCCACTCAAAACCTCGCAGGTCAACTCACTGACCTAGACCTTAAGATGTCACGATGCACCTAAGTATTGGCACGTTACTTGAATGTAATCGAGTTGTCTCGGTCGGGAGCAAACCCTCTTCTAGGTGGAAGAAAGAAGTGGTGACTGGCCAAACCTTTGCCTGCCTATATTCGCTTATGGTTGAGAAGGATCCCCTGGTCAGGCCCTTCATTTGCGTTTGCATTGCACAGTAGATAAACCTGGCTGACTGTACCTTTCGTATTCGCATGTAATACAACGCGGAGCAGCACATACTTTCTCGCTGTTCGTGCTAATTGAGAAGAGAGAAGCGTTGGCTGTCATATCAGAACTACTATCGCATAATTTTCTATCGCCAGCTGCGCTCAGCTATTGTCGTTTTTGTTCATGATTATGAGAACAGTGAGGTTATAGGAACTAAATCAATCGAAGATTGATGACGGTGGACAGATTAAAGGGGTGCGACGCCTCGCACTTTATTTTGGTTCCCTAGCATCGAAGAAGATAATTGAACGAACCGCAGGAGCCATAAAATGATTTACGGCGGAGGATTGAGAATCCAAATTCGGGCTCCCGCTTTCAATTCCGTACGAAAATTCGTTTTGACGACTGTCTCATAATCGCGTTTCCGGCGGATGCTGCAAGTTCATTGGACTATCTCGAGGTGAAAGACGGAATATTTCCTGTTGGACATTATACACGTTCGTTTCCATCTCACAAAACTGGATTCAACGGCCGGAGCCCACAAAACCTAAGCCGCAAATGGTCAGGTTGAATGCATTGCATTCCCTTTCATCTGAGTCCGCCGGAGAGTAGATAAATAGCATGTTCCTAGAAATAACATCAGTTCACTCAACAGCCGCTAAATTGCCCTATGTTATCATAATTGAAGATAAATTATCCTGAAGCCTCTTTGAAGAAATTCGGACTCACAGGTCAACGCATTCAGGATTTCACCAGCGTTTCCAGTCCTGTTTCCCGGACCCTTATTGGTTAATCCAGTCACTGGATGACCGGAGGTGCTCAATAAAGCAATACTCTCCAACCCCTCTCGCTCCATCTGACTCAACATTATTCGTAATAATTTGCACTATATTTAAACTATTATTGCAATGATCTACCTAAACAGTGCTGCCCAATTCTATTTTGTTATGCTTACTTTATGTCAGCTCTCCTCCAACACTGATTGTTCACAAGAAAGCTGAACTGTGGCATGTCTCATGAATCAAAATGAAGGGTGGAGTGGACCACTACTACGATTCAGATCAATGAGGACGTGCTTCTGAATCTTAGTAGTCGGGGGAAGGAGTGAACTCTGAGGAGCGAGTGGCCTTGGCACTATTTTCAAAACCAAAAGTCATGAAATATGTAGTGGTACAGAACTATGTTTAAAGGGTGCCGAATTAACTGCAATTGGAAGAATTCAAACATTAGCCATCAAAACGCCACAAAAATGGGGGATGACAAATGAGGGGCCCCACATACATGGAAACACGATGAGGGTCCTCTTGTACGAAGAACAGTGTCCTTATTAAATGATGTTCCTAAACCCTCGACGAAGAACTGTGGACGGCCGTCATTCCCGCTGGGCCCACCCAGCTATCCCTTCTAGTCAGGATCTTACGGACACGCAGGGAATACGGCAGCGGCATATTGGATATGGACCACCACAACCAATGAGTACAACAATGGAGGCTGAGCAGTTTGGTCAGGGCCCTTGTACTAATATTAGTCACAATCTAAAGAGCACTCCCAAACTTATCGCTTTTTGGAGTTTATTAGTTATTGATTCATTTCTGTGTCCGTACAGAGAGTGGAGTGTCGAAGGTAGACAAAACAAGAAAGAGCTTTTTCTATTTAGCTTCTTTTTACTGATACAAGGATGTTAGCATCCAAGTAAGAAAACAAATAAAGTAATAAAGAGAAATAGAAAGATTAGGATGAGGTATGGGAAGAACAATAAGAGGACGTCTGCAATAGAACGTTCATCAGTTAATACAAACTAAGCAACAAAGTCGGTGAACCAGGTCAAAGAGAATGCCTACGCACACTTCCTTACGTAACATCTCTTGCCAGGACACAGTCCTCACTGTCAACCCTGCTTTCTTATGTGACCTCTCAAATAACGTCTGGCACTACCAGATGCTTATCTTTTGCCACTTGAGTGCAAGATATCTGCTTTCAGAGACCGGGGAGAGGACATCCCGGATCACTAGATGGGGACTACAGGCCCAACGCCAAGTCAAAACTCAGTCCCTTTCCAGAAACAACCCATTAGTACCTCTCTCTCCCCACATGACGGCATTCATGCCAGTAGCCTACCTGCTTGCGGGCTGCACCATCAAGCTGAACACGGTCCCCATCAACTACTAGTTACCACAGGTGCAGTACAATCCCAGCCTCCAGTACAACTCATCTAGTAAGCAGTGTTGAGACACTTGCACACAACGTGCCGAACTGGCATGTTCCGTTTTAAAGTTCTCGAAGCTCTGACGAAAACAACTTTTCGGCCGGTCACCATAATTCTTACGCTTTGGGTTCTGAAAATGAATTATTATTGATAGTTCTGAGGGTGAGTCTGTTTTCATCCATGAAAACTAGTTCATCAATGGGACTATGAGGCTGGAACTTTTTTCGGAACGTACCTACTCCCATTTGGGCCACTTCCTCAAACCAGTGAAATCCCTTTTGTTTTAACTACTTACGAAATAAGGGCAATAATATAAGTCCCTCTCAATGTTTCTTCCCTTTTGACAAAACATTATTGATTAAATTAATAATCATTTGCTGATGTATTACGTGCGACTGCTTTATTTTAAAAAGAGGGAAGTGAACTGAATTCCAGGTCGTGAGATGGTCGAAGAGAATATGAAGAATTCACTTTCTAATCGAGGTATCGTGAGATTGTGGTTAATGTAGAACCAGGCACAAAGGAGTCTAGTTAGCAGCTCGAAGTGATATCTCGACTGGAATATCACGATTTCTATTGATTTCTAATCAATTTTAGACGTTTTCCCTATGTGCTCACATACGAATGAGTACATGTGGAAATTCAAACGCGGAAGTTGGCCATATCGGTATAAATTGTGAGCGGAAACAGAAGTACATTTCAAAAATGGTTGCGTCACAACATTCTCAAGTTTCACGTGCGTTAAGCGATCCCTCTAGCGACTAATTCATCCTGTTCCTCACTCAGTTTATATATAGTAGTCGTAGAACTAGACTTGACGCTACATACCGAAACTAGTAGCACATGCGGTTTCGGAATATATTTTGTTGCCCTACTTATGTCTTGAGCTTTACTGAGCAATAAAGCTCAGTTATGGGACTCTCAACATGTCGTTCGTGTTTATAGTTCTGCAATTATAGGGGGTATCGACTGAAAAAATACAATCTGTCGAAGAATTAGTTTGCATTCCAGGATTTATGAGGTTGCTGCTAAGTATGTTACGACCATGATGCAACTTCTGTCGAATTGGCTCATTGAACACCAACACAATTTTTGTGAGAGCGATAGTGTCACCAAAGCGGAAAAAAGTTTAGATAATTTATTGAGCTGTTCCCGTCATTTTCTCACGGATTGCCATTTCACGTTGCCTTACAACCAATGGAACCAAAATCATCATTTCATTTAATCTCAAATGGTGTTCTTGGGTCTCAGAAGCCTTCAAAGAAAACTAAACGTTTCCTACTTGAACGACGGTTGAACGTCGAAGGTGGAATCTGAAATTGCCGTTTGAAAACCAACATTTCGCACTTTACACACAGAAGCTGGTTCTTCGTCCCACGCGTTTCTGTAGAAACGTTTATCGAGAACGAAATAAAAAAAACTTCAACACCGTAAAGCCCGCAAATCCTGGAACACGAACACACACACAGACCGCGGGCTGAAATGAGTTTTGTTGATTTAGCAGTCCTCAAAGCGTGAAGATCTGAAGAAAACTCCGCCTTCGATTTTATTCATATGTAATTTCCTTACCTTTTGGTTAGCGAAAAGTAATAAGTAGAGTGAAGGTTTATTAAAACGTTGGGCGAAACCGTCATTTAGGTAAACATTTTGGGCAAAATTGTTGTTATTGTGACAGATAGGAGAGAGAGGGATTTCAATGTCTTCCGAAGTGAGAAGGAAAGAAAGAAACGGTCTTGTTCCTCCTCAGCAAGCTCACTTTTTTTCTCTCCTCCGCCATAACTCTTTTCCCCCATTGCAAAATCGCTCGCACGCAACGCAGTCCTCAGTAACGGGATGATGTACTTTTTCCGCCCTAGTTACACATTCAGTCTTTGTCATCTCGAGTTGATGACACGCGTTGCTTCATTCTCTACTTTCCAATTAAAATATCACATCCGGGCGCATCGAGATTTTATTGCAAGCCTTGAAACTTACTATCGGGGTACTTCACTTCGCATGTGCTTCGATAATAAGAATGGCATCGACAGGTTTCAATACGACCACAGCATAAATATTTTAATAAGCCTCGAAAAACAATTCTAGCTCTGTTCTAACAAGTGATAGCTGGGAAGGGGAGTGAGGGGAAAAGAACTTCTTTACGATTTGTTCTCACTATCGTTAGTGCGGACACATGTATGTTATGGGCATTGTCGACACCCCTCCGTGTAGGTGTCGTTGGAACCTAAGGCGAAGTGGGAGTGAATATTTTTGAAGGTCCAAAATAGGTAAAATCCGTCTTTGACTTTGTAAATAATCCTCAAAGCGTTTTGTTACCAGGAGGGGCTAATTAAACTTAGAATAGAAAACGAAAAAGCCCAAGCTTTCCCCTTAGGCTCTAACGATTTTGATTAAGTTTTTGTGTGGACAGCTCAGAATAACAAAGCAGTACCATAAAATTCTCATTTCTTCGCGAGAGCAACACAATAAATTATCAAAAATGTCCAAGAAAAAATAATTTGGGTAAAAATCCGTACGGGCAGAAAATGGGTTAACAAATTAACAAAAACGCTATTCGGGTAGTTTTATCCCAAGTACCTCGTGTTTGATATCGTTTTCTTGGTATTTTTCTACATCTGACAAAATTATTCTGAAATCACAATAATTACAGTGAGCCAAAGTTTACTAATGGGATTACTCGTGAGACCATACAGCGAAAATGATCGTTTCATCATTTGTACTCCCTCCCGTCTCATTTAAACCATCTGCCAGCTCGTCACGTCGTTTTTACTCAATTTCATAGCAATTTTTATTCAATTTCCGGCTAATTGCTCAACAACTTTCACCTATCTTCGGCAACATTAGACATTTTATAATTATTGTGGAAGGGATGGGAGGGCGGGGCTGTATGATTTTAAGTGCACGCCAATACAAGATGGTACATGCCCCTTTCCACCATAAATCTAACACAAATTAGAAATACGAAGACGTACTGGGCTTATTCTTCAATACTAACACTAACAGCAAACTAACTATAAATCCACTCATTTCCGTTGGTCAACCGGTTTGTCCCAATTCGAAAGCTTAACTTGAAAAAAAATAAAACTCTCTGGGCGTAACCAGCCCTTTGGGTTGAGGTCAAACGGAGGAAATGGCAAGCGGTACAGCGAGACGAGGCCTGGGATTCAGCAGTGACCGTGTCGTATTGCATTCACCCTTGAAGCCTAGAAATCGAGCTCCAAGCAAATCGATTTTGGCGGTTCTGTGGAGCGGCAGTTGGGACAATACATCGGTCCTCAAATAATACAAGTGGATTTCAATCAAGAATCCATTTAGCTGGGTTGCACTCGTTTCCCTATTCCGTAAGAAGGAAGTCAAACTGATGATAGCACCGTCGTGATTGTTTTAGAGAAGGAGAGATATTAAGAAATATCTGGTGCGTAGCAACACACAACTTTCCGCCACCCCTTTAAGTTGGAACACCACCTACGTAGGCGGGCGCTATATCTTCGCTCAACGCATTTTTACAGAAACATTTATGTAGAACAACATGTTGGGACTAGTTAGTTGAGAGTACTCCGAATGTTTGATCGAAATCGTTAGAGCCGTTTTTGAGAAAATTGGAATACCGATAAATTAATATTCGAAAAATCTCCTTTATGTGTTAACTTGGCTTATATCTCCGTTCAACATATATATACAGAAATAATTATGGAGAACGAAATGTTGGTATGGGTGACTAAAAGACACTCCATTAGGATTTATCACATCTGGTAAAGAAGTTACCCTGGAATTTACGGAAATGTTAGAAAAAACGTTATTTTCGACACATTTTGATTTTTATCTCTGTTCAATGGACCGTCACAGGAACATTTATTGAGAAGAATATGTAGGTATCAACTATTTAAAAACATCCTGTGAGTTTGGTGAAAATCGCTGAAGCTGTTTTGCCAAAAAGCGTAAAAAACCTATTTTTGCTTCAGAGGCCCATATCTCCGTTCACCGTATTTTCATGGAGATATGTATAGAGAAGAAAAGTTAGGTATTGATTAGAAGAAGATAATTTGAAAGTTTAATCAAAATCGTTAGAGCCGTTTTTGAGAAAAATGCGAAAAACCCTAGTTTTGGTACATTTTCGTCCCCCACTCCCCCTTCCCATCGGCCGAAATCGTCCATAACCTTATTTTGGTGTCTACAAAAAATAACGAACAAAACAAAAAAAGAACCAACTCAATCGGATCAGCCGTTCGCCCGCAAATCGAACTACAGACACACACACACACACAGACATACACACAGACATACACACAGACATACACACGGACCTCTCTCCGAAATTAGGTTTTTTAGACTCAGTAGGGTCTGAAACGTAAAGATCTGAAGAAAACCCAACTTTTTTTTTTGGGCCGATTACTATACTTTCCTTCCCTTCGGGTAGCGGAAAGTAAAAAACATATTCTGTGTATGGCACACATAGATACTCTAGAAACTCAAGTTATGGCGAAGAATCTCTTTCACGAGCCCAAGAGCATGCTTTTCACTATTCTGAGTCCCACACAGTACAAATTATGTAATCGGCTGAATAAACATTTGAGTTGTCTTCAAAGATTTCGAAAAACGCCATTTGGGAAAATGGGAAAAGTGTGATCGGGAAAGAATGGCACAACCAAATACTCGAAACATCACCTGCAAATCAACAAGAAACCAAAAAAATAAAGAGCATGAGCGAAACCGGTTCCAAATTGACTTATCCATGATTAAAACATCAACAATTCTTCTCAAAAACAACGATTTTGAATTAATAGTTCCCAACACGCTAATATAAAATTCTCATTAATGGCAACATTTAGAGAGCAACACAATAAATTGTGTTCACAACAAATATTTTGACGAAAAATGATTTCAGAGCAGTTTCGTCCTTGTAAATTCCAGTCTTAACGTCATAAGAGTTCTCAAAATAATAATGGCGGTTGTCCATAAGCAGCCCTTACGGTAGTACATAAGCTGATCAGAAGCAACCTCAGAAATTCCAGAATCTAGACTAACTTTTTCCACGAATTGAGAAGCCCCCCCCCCCCATCCAAACAATGGTGACAGTTCATGAAGAAAGTAGGAGCTCCCGATCTTCATCGTTCCGCATACCACAAAACCTGGGAATTTGATGAGTTAAAGCAGGATCTTTGGAAGGTTAGAAGGTTATGTCGTCAAAGATCGGTGGCATCGGCTTGTGAAGGACCAAAAGCATGTGCCCCGTTCCCAATAGGCTACTGTGATGTATTTTCCAATAGTTGATATCTACCTCGAGTGTGAATAAGTATGGAACAGAAGCCTAAAAAACCCTGCAAATTATTACACAATGGTTTATTATTCTCATGAACAGCTTGACCTAGTATTAGTGCTCCCCCATCCCATTCGATACAGCATCGAATACTAGTAAACCATACGAAACATGTCCTGACTACAATGGAACTACGGAAACAAAACGTCTGATGATTTTGCCCCGTCGGGTCGGGGATATTGGAATGGGGGCGCTTCGAGCGAACCCGTTACGAGGCGAAAGGGGAGTTGAGCAGTTGAGCGGGCAGGCGGCGTTGTGAGGGGACGCTTTTTATTGAGACGGGAGGGAGGGACTTCAAACGACGAAACGTTGACTTCCGCTGTAGTTCCCACGTTGTACTGCGTTTCGTTAATTTTTTTTAACCATTTTTTGCCCATTACAACGACGGGCTTCGTCCGATCGGATTGCCGAGATGGCGGGCACAACTAGATACCAAATCGGATTTTTGTGCGAAAGAACGAATTTTTTAGACTACGTTAAAGGCACAAAACGGCCCGGACGGTGGACGGCGGACGGACATTGCAAATTTGGAATCTCCAAGTCTTGAAACGTAAAGTATCACATTGTGAGGGGGGGTTGTAAAACATTTTTCGTGACCGAAAACATAGGGTTATTTATTCAGAATGAATAATAAACCAAAACACATGAAAATCCGTGCTGCAGCTTCTGCAAACCAAGCCACAGTAACATCTAACAAAATAAAGTCGTCCTATAGTAGTTTGCAGATCCTACTGTATATCTGGCAAGGTTTTAGATTCTTCAGAATCTGCACAGAAAAACACATATTTCACACGAGTCATTGCCTGGTGAAGTCGTTGTCGTTCAAAAGAAAGAAACCGTTTTATCCTAATGCAGTAACAGACGATATATTTTGTTTCTACTCACACCACGCCGTTAGGCAGATCTGAAGGCGGGCAAGAAGAAACTTTGACCGACGGAACACCATCCAAAACAGCTGACCGTTTTGTTGCTGACTAATTGATGAGTAACGACCCCTTAAATCACCCAAGCTCTTGTATGGAAGCTGTCTTATGAGTTTATTGCGTCATAAAACCTGCGCCATAAACGCCTCATAGATTGAAACCTGCTCATTCAACGAACGATCTCATTTCGTAATTTCAACATTTGAGGTACTTAATCTGTCGAAGGGAGGAACCGGAGTTGTCTCGTGAAGTGGGTCAAGGGGAAGAACAAAGCCCAGAAGCGATGGCAGCCCTGACCTCAGAACCTGCCCACGTCTCTACTCGTCTTATGGGAGAGAAAGTCGTTTCTCGTTGATTAACGTTTCGATGATTCGACGAAGAGTTTGTTGAGACGTGTGACTAGTTAGTTGCGCATTAACCCCTCCAGCGCGTGTTTAATATCGAGACGTACCACCGCTGAATTCGCCCATTTTAGGAATGCTAACTAATCAATTTTAGGACGAATTGACGAATAAGTTGTATTTCAAATAACCAAAAATCGGTATTTTACGAAGGACTTTCATCACAACAAAGTGGACAAAATACCTGCCACGCCACTTTCTTCTGCCCAACGAACATTCAGCGATTTATACCTAGCAAAATAATATGTTTTTCATTTAGTGTATGTGCCTGTTAGAACTCCATTCAACGATCTGTAGGAAGAAACTGGTAGTGCGAAACGTTACAGAATTTATTGCGCTGCAACCAATCATGTCACGATCGTTACTGCGTGAGCAGCGTATAGATAATGTATGAAATTTCCAACGTGATTTCTTTGGTACGGTTAGTGCATATGGTTCTAGACTTATAGGGTGCGAACAAAGTTAGTTTCGAAACTTATCAGATTGCTCCTAATTATCGCATGATCATGTTGTCGACTTTCGTCGAATGTAACTCACATTGGACTACCAGCACAATTTTTATGAGAGTGCTCCCTTTATACCAGCTAGATTTATTAGAAAATATCTGGTGCGTTGCAACACACAACTTTCCTTAGCTCTACGTCAATTCACTTTGTACATGGCTAATTCTATTTGATCAATTCATTTATCACTCAGTTAATTTGAACTTGGTCAAACAACGCTTTACGGCAGCAGAAAGCCGTAGCGCTTACAGTTCCGGAATTTATTGCGCTGTTCGTACTCATCGCATGACCATTATTGAGCAATTGGTACACAGATAATTAATGAGGCTGTAAACACGATTTTTTAAAAAAAGGATAGTAATCACTTTTGCAGAGTTATTGGAAAATAACCGTTAGAACTGGTACGAGCTGAACTGATACACGTAGTAAGCGAAACGGCAGTAGTTGAAATTCAGGAATTTCTGAAGTGTGCCCCATGTATCTCATGAGCGTTTTTAAACACTCACCCTTTAGGTATTGGATTGGACTACAATACCAATTTTTTTTAACATTCTACAAGAATTCCAGCGGAGTTTATAAGGAAAATCTGCGCGAAAAACGCTTTTGGTCGAAAATTTTGATAATATATTGTGCTGATTTTTCCACGAATGAGAATTTTATAGTATCATTGCCTGATTGAGAGCTATCAATATAAAAAATGTAATTAAAATCGTTAGAACCGTTTTTGAGAAAAAAATTTGGTGTTTTGATCACTATGATGACTATAGTTAACTTTCGGTGGATTTTGCCCATACCCTCATTATTGCGTCCCATGGTAACCTGTAGGTTAGACATCAAGTTTCAGCTGATTTGGTACGGTGGTTTTCTCTAAAAACTGCGCTAAAATCGATTTCGTAGTAGTAGTATCATTGCCTTATTGAGAGCTATCAATATAAAAAATTTAATCAAAATTGTTATAGCCGTTTTTGAGAAAAAAAATATTTGGTGTTTTGATCACTATGATAACTATAGTTAAATTTCGATGGATTTTGTTCATACCCTTATTTTGGCGTCCCATGGTAACCTGCGGGCGAGATATGAAGTTTGAGCTGATTTGGTACGGTGGTTTCCTCTAAAAATCGTTCACAGACACACATACACACACACAGACCATTTTCCCAAATAGTGTTTTTCGGACTCAGGAGGGTCTAAAACGTAAAGATCTGAAGAAAACTCAAATTTTTTTTTCAGCCGATTACATAACTTTCCTTTCTACTTCGTAGAGCCAAGGAAAGTAAAAATTGGACTCGTAAAAGCCGTTTTTGGACCAAAAATGTAGTACTCTCGGGAATATTGCTCAAACCCTTACTTTGGCTTTCCGTGTTGATCTCCAGCCTAAATATTAAATTTGAGGTGACCGGGTTCAGCCGCTTTCTCTCAATCGCGACCACAGATCATTTTCTCTAGGGGCATTTTTCGACTACGAAGCCTTAAAACTTAAATATCTGAAGATAACGCAGGAAAAAAAGTTCAGCCAATTACTAAACTTTCCTTCCTACTTTGGAGGAGGTTCAAGGATCGATCTCAAGCATTGTACTCTTTGGACCCTCGCGCGATATCAGGTTCCACAGTTCCCTAGTACAGGACGCAGGATAGAAGCGTCGCAGACGATCACTGATGTATCCTCAATTTTTGTCGTTACTTATGGCCCGTAGCCTATATTCAATTAATAAAATGGACCTTATCGTGTTTCAGCTACGTCTCCATGAGCCACCATCTAGAAAATAAGTAAGGTATGAATTACTGTGTACACTTTCATTATCTTCTCGTCAACATCCTCATAACTCAAGAGTATTAATGCTCTCAAGCGGGGGTTATAATTGAGGTAACTGAGATACTCCAAACACGCACGAGTAAGTGGTTTGTATGTGTCCTTATACCGGCCTCCGGTAGTTGAGAGATTGAGAACGCTGTAAAAAGTCGGGGAGAATTAATGTAATACACATTTGAATTGCGCTCCCAATTGAGTCTAACGAAAACTTCAGTCTGAGATACATCACAGACCAACATTTGAGTATTTCACGTCAACCATTACACAGTTTAGCGAATGTCGGTAAAAACCCGATGAAAGTGATTCAGGGCTATTGAAGACTGACAGGTATTGAAGATGTGGCCACAAGATTTGAATTTGCTTCACATAGAGGCTATTTTTATGAAGTATGTGGGGTATGGTTCGTGAGATCACTATGAGATAGCTTTTTATAGACCGGAATGTATGAAAGACGCTGCTCGCTGCTTATCATTCATTGTGCGTCACCCATCCGTCCAGTTAGAAATATCTGGGTTAAAGTTAAAAAAAAAAGAAAAAAAACATTCTAACGGTTTACAGCAAGCTTAAATGATATGGTAGGGAGGCTCTGGGTCCGATACTGGTGAGGCTTTTCAGGGCGAGCTATGTCCTTGGGTACATACCCACTATGTGGAGGAAGGTGAAGGTGGTCTTTATACCAAAGCTGGGTGGCTCCTCGGCCCTGGTTAAGGGCTACCGCCCCATCAGTCTCATGTCCTTCGTGTTGAAAACAATGGAGAAGATAGTGTGCCTATCAATAAAGGAGTACTATCTTACTCAGAATCCCATTCGGAGTTCCCAGCATGCCTATCAGAGGGGGAGATCCACTGAGACTGCTCTGAAGGAACTGGCGACAGCGCTGGAGGATACTCTGAGATCCGGAGAGATTGCGCTGTGCTGCTTTCTGGACTTTCGACAATACGTCCTATGCCTCAATTACGGCTGCGGCTGGTAGGAAAGGAGTAGACCCTTACCTAATTTCTTGGACCAAGGAGATGCTGAGTAGCAGGGTGGTCTTTTCAGAGTTGGGGGGGGGGGGACACTCTCTGTGGTGCCCACCAGGGGGTGCCCGCAGGGGGGGGGGGTGCTCTCCCATCTCCTCTGGTTACTGGTAGCTGATACCCTTCTCGGGCTGCTGGAGGTGGAGGGCTACAAGGTAGTAGCATACGCGGATGACCTGGTAATTATAAATTATAGTCAGGGGTAAATTCGCGAGTGTAGTCAGTGAATGCATGCAGCATGCACTGAATACCCTACAGAGATGGTGCAATGGGCAAGGACTCAATCCAGACAAAACGAGCCTGATCCCGTTCACCAGAAGGCGCAGCTTTGCGCTGCGAAACTCAGGCTGGGTGGCAAGGTGTTGAAGATCCAGCATGAGATCAAGTACTTAGGGGTTTTTCTTGATGGAAAGCTCACTTGGGCACACACGTGTAAAAAGCCTTACAGCGGGCGTCGGTGGTGATGTGGGCAGCTCAGAGAATGGTGGGGAGACATGGGGGCTGAGGCCTGGGATGATCCAGTGGCTGTACACTGCGGTTGTTAGGCCTGTAGTCACCTATGGAGCCCTGGTTTGGTGGACTAGGGCGGAAAACAAAACAGTGCAGTTGCAGTTAAATAAACTGCAGCGTAGGGCGTGTCTGGCCATTACAGGCTGTATGACTACATGCCCTATGGCTGCACTGGAGGTCTTGCTAGATTTAGCTCCACTCCACATACATGTTAAAAGGATGGCGTTCCTCCAGGCTGTGCGTATGTTGGAGTTGGGTCTGATCATGCGGGGGAGGAGGAGTTCCTCTCACTTGATCCTTGACAAGGTGAAGGTGGGGGGGCCTGAACTGCATGTGGTAGACTCAATGCCTGCGAGGTTTAACTTCGTGCTACCCTTTCGGATACTCATTTATGAGCGATCCAGGTGGGAAGGGGGAGCTCGCACTTTCGAAGCTGGGGCCCTGGTATACTACACTGATGGCTCGGTGCAGGGTGGCCTTGCAGGGGCAGGCATCTTTGGGCCGAGAGTCAGGGCAGCAATCCCATTGGGGTCGCTGGCCACGGTGTTCCAGGCAGAGGTAGCTGCAGTGACAGCCTGTGTGCAGCGGCTGCTGCAGAGGGGACTGAAGCGGCAGAGAATCTACATAATGGTGGACAGTCAGGCCACTCTCAAGGCCTTAGCCTCATACTGTCTTACATCACGGCAGGTGTGGGAGTGTCTGACTGGACTGAAGGCCCTGGCAGAGGACAACAGTGTAACACTGTGTTGGGTGCCAGGGCATCAGGGTATAGAGGGAAACGAACGGGCTGATAGGTTAGTTAAGAAGGGATCAGCGCAGATCCCTGTTGGGCCTGAGCCCTTTGTTGGGACTACCAGGAGCCATTTACGTAGAGAGGTTGGAAAATGGGAGGACCGGTGCAGGGCTGCTCATTGGCAGGGGCTGCCCGGCCTTAGACAGTCAAAACTCTTCATCCGGCTCTCCAGAGAGAGGTCCAAGGAGGTGCTTGCACTGGGGAGGAAGGATATGAGGATCATATGTGGCCTGTTCACAGGTCACTGTCCGCTGAGGTACCACCTTGCAAATATTGGCAAGTGCGAGGTACAGGTATGCAGGTTCTGCGAGTTAGGGCTAGAGACGGCAGAGCATGTGCTGTGCGTATGCGATGGACTCGCGGCATCACGCTGTTGTGTGTTTGGGAGGCCCTTTCTTCAGCCCAAAGAGGTGGCAAATGCAGAACTTGCGAATATCCTCCGCTTTGTGCGGGGGTGGTGGGGGCGCATAGGTGACGTCAAACCAAGTGAGACCAGTGCCGTGGGGCCTGGAGGTGGTGCAGGGGGGCCATTATCTGAGGATCATGGACGCCCTTACAATAGGCCCGTTTGTGGCTCCAGTGAGGGTATCGCCTGTATCCACCGTTGTAATTAAAAAAAACAAAAAAAAAAAACAAAAGAAGCTTATATGACATCTTCATGTATGCAATACCTATTTACTGTTCTCCATAAATACTCCTCTGGCCGTCTGCTAAATGGGGATATCGAAAGTGTACCAAACACAGTGTTTTTTAACGTTGTCGAAGTTTCCTTTTTCCAAGCAGTAAATGTATAACCGAATTTGGTGAACCTGAGCGAGTGACTTCTAACAATCCTGTGGTTAGCGGAAAGTAAAAATGCAGTCAAGTTACAGCAACGGGAAAGCCACAACACTTGGCGGACGATTCACTACAAAGTAATAATTGGCAATTATGATTCGAAAGAACGGACAGTTAAGTTGGCTCGCTTGTAATGTTATTGGTAATTTGCTTTAATGGCGGCAATTATTCGCTGCGAGCGTGGGGAAAGCGGATTGACCGCAGAGCTCTTGACTTCAAGATATTACTGCGCAAACGTTAGCAAAACGAGAGATGACGTGGTTTGTTCCTGATGGGAATTACAAATCGCCGTCGCCCACAACCGCATTGAGGTCTCTTTCAAAAATATGCCAGTACTTAAATCTGCAGAAACGGTACGACGGGTTATCTGTTGCTCATTTTATAGGATATTCTTACTATCAGGAAGTTACGAAATTCAAAACCTGCAGTGGTTCTCACGACAGCAATAATTGGTGGAATGAATGAACATTTTTATTTTCCGAAATTCAAATCGTACGGGAATCGTTTGGTGTGGTGCATGACACAGACTCCCTTAGTATCCCTTTAGCAACTAATCCAATCTGTTTATATGAACATGGAATTCATTAGATTGCTCCTGCTTATCACACGACCGTAATTGGGGATTAATGTCATTATTAATTAATTGCGTAGGATATTGTGGGATTGTCATCTTTATTTTATTGTGAGGGTTCGCGTTTAATGTTCTATAATTAAAGGGTGAATACTGTGAAAAACACTGGTCAATAAAAGGACAGTTTTCTCGATTCTGATATTTCGCGGGTGGCTCCCAACTATTTTATGGTTTAATAGTAAACTTTCACGTCGCAACCGTGTATTGGACTACTAAACCCTCCCTCTCACTATTTCATAATCCATCCATTGCTCCCAACTAATAATTTGCGCTTCAATTCGGAAGAATGGTGGTTTATGTTTATTGTTCTGGAGTTACAGTGTATAAAAAAAAGTTCAGTGAAACAACAATAGCATGAATTCCCGAAGTTATCGGGTTGCTACTGATTATCTTACACCCATTGTTAAACCGGCACATTGGACTACAAGCTCTATTGTTGCTAGAAAGCTAGGTTTATATGAGCGGAATTTATAAGGAAAAACTCCGCCAAGATCGATTTACGCTCAAAACACATGATAATTTATTGGGCTACTCTTGACATTTTCCAGGGGATGAAAATGTCGAATTACTGTAATGCTATCTGGAGATGATAATACAAAAAAATTGATCAAGATCGTTAAAGTCGTTTTCGAGCAAAACAAAATCTGACGATTTTTGAATATGTCAGAAAATTGACTTTGTGTGCGTGCGGTCATTTGCAGTTAGCTTATCCAAAAAACCACGCAGGTAGTATACTCGACTAACTATACGATTAAAATTTAACAATGGTCGTAAGATAATTAGGAACAACTAAATAAATTCCGGAATCCAAACTATTGTCGTTTCATTGACTAGCTTTTGGTTTATTATTCATTCTGATGTGTCCTATGTTTTCGATCAGCAAAATTTTTTTACAACCCCCCTCAAAATTTGATACTTTAAGTTTCAAGACATCGGGATTCTAAATTTGCAATGTCCGTCCGCCGTCCGGGCCGTTTGGTGCATGTAACGTGGTCTAAAAAATCGCACAAAAAAAACCATTTGGTATCTAGTTGTGCCCGCCATCTCGGCAATCCGATCGGACGAAGCCCATGGTTGTTATGGGTCAAAAAATGGTTAAAAAATTAACAAAACGCAGTTCAATGGCAAATACGCTGTGCTTGGTATCGTTTTCAAGGCATTTTCACATCCTGGGTCGAATGTAATGAGTATGAGACGTGTACAACTGCATATAGTGATTACAGTCATTATTGTGAGCCAAAGTCTACTAATTGAAAGAACTCGCTGGACCTACGACGAAAGTAAACGTTTCGTCAAACCACCCGCCCGCTCAACTCGCAACGTCGTGCCAATTGCCTACGCGCTTAGGGCGCCTGGAATATTTAGGTTTCGTCGTTCAGTTGTATTCAGGTCATGTTTCGTATGGTTTACTGGTATTTTTCGATGCTGAATCGAATGGGATGGGTCTCGGAGCTGTCACGCTCCGTCAAGCTGTTCAAGAGAATAATAAACCATTGTGTAATAATTGCGGCGTTTTTTCTCGGTGTTTCTTCACTTCACTTCCAGTTTCGTAAATTACTTATACGCTGGTTCTGACAGGAGTTCACTTAGACTGAGTGAAAGATATATTGAATTAATTGCTGGAGCGGTAAAAAGCGCTAAAGAAGAATGTACGTTGGGTTGAGGTAGTTGTGAAGTACGTCGACCTGTACAAATGTACAATCCACACATTTTCGTTTTTCCGTCATTCAACTTTTATCCCCTGTTCTTAGTTAGTTGTTGAAAAACGAGTTAGTCTTTCCAATTTGTGTTGTACTGCCTCAATCATCTCTTACTGACTTCTAATTATATCGACCTGACTTCTAGCAATTCTCGACATTTACAATTTAGATTCCAAGAGTAGCGACCTCCACAAGTAACCGAACCGACCACTAAAATGGATCGGACGCTCCTTTACCCCATTCAACAGAACGAACGCGTCCACAAAGTGGAACTGTAGTTCCTCTCGACGGAAAACTCAATTCGACAGAGGTTCACATTGTGAGTCGCGGAACCGAAGCTTAGCGGATGAACCAAGTTGAATAAAACAGAGGAAACGAGGTCATGCCTTTTTACGTTCTTTGTGAATTTCATTAGTGCGCTGATTTGTTATCACTTGACATTGTATTTGGAGCACCAATTTGAAAGTGAAGATAAGGTCAGATGTGGGTTAGTAGCATTTCTTCTGCTATCCACAGATTGATCAGACTCTAATTTCTGTGGGAGCGACAAGTACAGGATTTCGTTCTTCCCGTAGGACGAATCATGTTCATTTCTGTTGGACTTTGTGGAATGGCTCTCTCGAAAGCCAATTTGATTATTGGGCACTAAATGGCAGTGAATAGCTATAAATGAGGGAGAACTATGCGTGAATAACCTTTCAGGCCTATACGATGGAGGGTTTTTTGGTTTGGGAACAGTAGAAATCGACGAATTTTACCATCTTCTACGAAAATATCTCACCCTACTGTTGACAAAAATAAGAGTGAGGTGCGCAAAAAGTTGTCTAGGTCGTTTGGAGTATATCGTTGGGGAGGGACTCCATCGTGGAACTCTCAGTCTTCATTTAAAATTGGGATCAATTACTGCTTCAAACCAGAAATGAGAGCTGTCATCTGTTCACCGGCACACAGACCATTTTCTCTATGAACATAGAAACGAAATGATAATAAGAATACCAATGAACAAAATTCATATCTTTTCTCTCTAATTTCTAGGGCCAAGGAAAGTAAAAATGATACTTAATTATCAATTGTGGTATATAATTTATAAGTGTAGTGCCAGTAGGTGTTAGGAGGCCGAGACCTCTTAAACGTGGATTTCGTGAAACTGCCTCGGGAGATGGAAAAGAGAGCGGTGAGTTAACGATTAGTTGATCTCAATTCTTCTCCAAGTAAATTTGAAGACTGAGTCACAATACTTCGCTTCTCGGGCCGCTGTAACGGTCTTGTTAAAAACTGATTTATTCTCGCGCAACATTTTGGGTCAACTGTCGAGTTTTAAAAACACTCGTTAGCTTCCGCCGTAAAAAAATCTATTCACAGTGGCGCGCTGTGGTGCATCGGGGAACCATTTCATCGGCACAATGGAACTTGTTGCCGGTGGAGTAACGTCACGGTGAAAGTGGTGCCCTCATTTTGATCTCCGTGAATTACAAGGTTTTCTCCATTTCCCCATTCAAAGGTATTTTCTGTAGATGACATTCAAAGCTGGGGTCGTATTGACGCAGTTTTAGATGCCGGACAATGACAAGGTGACATCAATTGAATGAGGTCGACAGAGGACCGGGACTTCCAGTATTTACTGCACATGGTTCCAAACGATAATGCGAGAAAATTAACCCGTTTTGGTAGACGTATTAAAGGTTTTTGTGCCAGTTAATTGCGGCACAGTGTGGCGATAAATTGTTGAGCGCGCATGACCTGTAAATCATGAGCCGTGCACTCAAGGCATCGGAAGATACCCTTTGAGACGTACCCCTTCTGCCATAAAGCATGGTGGGATCAGTATTCGTACTTTGGAGATCAGTGTCAGTATCCGGTGTAGGGCCTCGTACTTCAGTTACTAACCATCCGTTGGTTATTCTAAGGCTAAGCGCTTGATCAGCCGATGACCCGAAGGCAGTGGCTGAAGTTCGTTTTGGAAGAGCAGTTAGGAGGATTTTGTACAGATAATTTACTACAAGATCTACCTCCATTATTTATTATTTGCACCAAAAGCGAGTATTAGATTAGATTTTTTTTTCACTGTAGCGGCAAAAATCGATTTTTGTCGAAATGTTTGAAATCTACGCTAACCATCGTTCCGACCGTAACCAATCTAACCGTGATGAAAATTGTATACAGCGGTTGTGCCGTTGGGATGCGGTAAATTACGAAGAAGTACCATCCACGGGGCTTAATTATCTCCTTGAACGCCATGAACACAGTGCTTCTTTGATTTTGTCAATGAAACTTATTCTGAAACCGTGAAATGACACCGATACCGAACGTTAACCGGTCGTGACTGTTGAGGCAAAATGAACAAAAAAAGAGGGAATAAGAAGAAAGCGGCCAGGAATGTTGTCACTGAACCCAGAGGATAAAAAATAGAATAAGTACAACTAGCATGGCTGTTATTATTGTAAGGCCTGCCATCATTAAGGTAACAGGGAGAAATAAAGAATTACATTACATACATAAAAAAGAAAAACCTCATTTTCGCAAATGATATTTTTTGCACTCACAGGCCTCGGAAACGCAAAGATCAGAAGGAATAAAAAAGGTTTCATCCGGCTGCATACTTACTATTTACTTATTTACTTTCTACTGGAAACAGAAATGTATGAAGCTCATTTTTCTAGGATGTTTTGATATTTTATTGTGCTACTCGAGTCCAGTACCACAATAAGCGAAATGTAGTTAGTAAGGAAATAGGGATTAGTAAAGCTAGACTTCAAAAAATCAAAGCCTCCAAATCGTTGGTTTTCGACGATTCTAACTGCGGTTCAAGTTCCAAACCGTAAACTCTTCAATAGTTCGCTCATTGAGCTTTAAGATGCGTTTAGGCATTCCTTCGCAGTTGAGAACGCTGGAGAAATATTCCGGAAGTAACGTACGTGGGTGACGATTCGAGCGGAAAACCACCTGGCTGTCTTCACGGGCAGTGGGCTACACACTCCGTCACTACACTTTCATTACCGGGGATATGAGATCTGGGTGTATTTCCAGGGCTCTCGGACGACTGTCTCCTCCACGTAACAAAGCTGCAACATCGTAGCGTCCGAAATTTAAATAATAAAAATTATGAATAATATTATTTACTAACCAGTCAATTTCAGTTATTTCCAGTTAACAATTCATTTTTGTGGCTTCAAGTGCGTCAAAAAAGTAGTTATACCATATGAAACCATATTAAATGAAGTGAATTTTACTGAGACGCATTTCCAAACCATAAAACCACATTAACTAAATTTCCATTTTTTTCCTGGTTCACTTTAGTAACTTCAATAGTTGGAGATATACGAGCTGCTTTATTCAAAATAAACTTAATTTATTGGAAAAAACACATCGTGTTTCGCATTGATAACGAAAGAAACTCGGACATCACCTTATTTGTTATATTTTGGGTGTAGAATGTGCTGGCAAAGTTTGTTAAACTTTGAGTAACCCACTGACTAACGGTTGAAGAAGCAAAGGCGAAACGGCCTGTTGTGAATCTTCCTTTACATATGTAAATACTATATTGCATTTCTGTTTCCAATAACGTTTTAGAAATTCTATAATGGCAGCAAACCGACTTGAGAAAATGATACATAAATTAACGGACACTGTACGAACCAATGGACTAGTATTGGTTGTGACAATGACAAATCAAAATATTTTACTGGTTTAGCGATTTGCCCCCAAAAAACTTAGGACCCAAGTATTAATTCCATAAGTGATACTGTTACGCTCGTTGAAAAGCCAGCGGAACGAGTGAATCATCAGCTCAAGGCTGTGGCAACAAGGCTACTCAGACTTTCTGTTCCGGGATCAACCCCCTTTTCCAAGTTCGTTCATTTTGTAGCGGAGCGGATATTTTACCGAATGTGTCATCTTCGAAATGTCAATGTCAACTGCTGCCATTTGTAATGTCAAACAATGCCTTGCTAGTTCATTAAAAATAAAAGTCAAGCTGTGAAATTATATTTTAGAGAGTTTTTTGAGTATGCTGGTGTGCGTGAATGCAATTGAGGTAAACCCGCAAAACCAAAACAACTCAAATTCGATTAGTCCACAAGTCAACATGGAAAATAGGGGTGTGAGGGAAATTTGTGCAAAGAACCGATAGTAAGAAGTTTTTCCATCGACTGACTATGCACCCCTTTTTAATCAGTATTATTTGCTGTTTCAGTGATTTATTTTATTTTATCATTTTTTAAAATGATACCTAAAAATCGTACGTTTGAAATATCGATGATATTGGAAGAAAGAAATATATATAGTTCAGCTTTGGCTTGACGCTGCTTTGAGAACTCTTCAGCTCAGATGACGGTGTTAAACTGAAAGCTGAACGGTATCTGCATTGTTCACCGATTAAGTGAACCGATTGTTCACTGATTAAGTTTCCAATTTTCAGTTTTCTTCCTTATTTTAAATGTATGATTACGTGAGTTCAAAACGAATCATCGAGAGAACGTGAGAAATTCTTAGTTTCGCTAACAATCAGACTAAACCTTCACCTACATCAAAGGTATTCGAAGGTGGTTCGATTATGTGTGGGATCACGAGAAAGGAGGATGTAACAAGCTGCACTTAGTTACGCCAAGGCGGTACCTCCGAACTCCGGAAAGTGAAATAAGCCCGTATAATTATAACGTGTGGTTCTGTAGCGATAGGTACTACAATTAGTGGCCACATCCTCTACGATTTTGTCTACCTGTATGGCTTCCCATACCTCGCACAACTCTTCGTGTTCTTTTCCGTCTTGTTTTGTAACGGATTCTCTATACGATTGGGAGTCAATTGAACAATATTTTCTTCATAGCATAAATTGCCACCGGATGTCCCCTGAACCATTTAACAGTAACTTGCGCTTGTAAAGAAACTAGCTTGATCACGGGATTCACGATGTATCTCTACCGCCTTCGCCTGCTTCAAGCATTCTGTTATTAACCGTATGTTCATTCGTTACAGTTCAATTCCGTCACTAATTACTGAGATAAACCTCACTTCAAGTGTCACGTGTGGTTATGAACTTTTGCTCACTCGTTCCTATCTATTTTGTGCATATCACGGTATTTTGATATCAACGCTTCGCCCTCGTCTACTTCAGGGCTATTTCTTCGCTCATAATTCTCTTTCATTCGTGCACCGAACACTGCAATAAACTGACATAATTTTTTTTTTCTCAAAAACGGCTCTAACGATTTTGATTAAATTTTTTATATTGATAGCTCTCAATAACCATATAGCAACTATACCATGAAATTCCCATTTGTAGGAAAATGACGAGAGCAGCACAATAAATTAAGAAAACATTCGACGAAATCGAATTTATCGCGGTTTTTAGAGGAACCCACCGTACCAAATCAGCTGGAATTTGATGTCTAGCCTACAGGTTACCATGGGACGCAATAATGAGGGTATGGGCAAAATCCACCGAAAGTTAACTATCGTCATCATAGTGATCAAAGCACCAAATTTTTTTCTCAGAAACAGCTCTAACGATTTTGATTAAATTTTTTATATTGATAGCTCTCAATAAGGCAATCATACCATAAAATTCCCATTTGTGGGAAAATGACGAGAGCAGCACAATAAATTATCAAAATTTTCGACGAAAAGCGTTTTTTGCGCAGTTTTTTCCTTATAAATTCCGCTGGAATTTTTGTAGAATATTAAAAAAAATTGGTATTGTAGCCTAATCCAATACCTAAAGGGAGAGTGTTTAAAAACGCTCATGAGACACATGGGCGTTACTCCAGAAATTCCTGAATTTCAACTACTGCCGTTTCGCTTACTACCAGTTCTAAAAGTGTTTACCCAATAACTCTGCAAAAGTAATCACTATCCTTCTTCAAAAAATTTGTGTTTACAGCCTCATTAATTATCTATGTACCAATTGCCCAATAATGGTCCTGGAATGAGTTCGAGAAGCACAATAAATTATGGAACTGTAAGCGCTGCCGCTTCATGCTGCTGTAAAGTGTTGTTTGACCAAGTTCAAATGAAATGAGTGGTAAATGAATTGATTAAGTAGACAAAGCCATATAGAAAGTGAATTGACGTATTTTGATATCAACACTTCGCCCTCGTCTACTTCAGGGCTATTTCTTCGCTCATAATTCTCTTTCATTCTTGCACCGAACACCGCAATAAACTGACATAATTTTTAAACTACTGTAAATGCGCTAGCAATAGGGCTGAGAGTTACAAGGGAGTGTCGGAAGCACGCAAAGAGAAGACGGAGAATATAAAACCACAAAGGAGGCTTTTAGGCTTCACAGTGGGCATTTCTCAATGACAGCGAAAGGAGCGCTGAACTTGGGAAAATCAAAGCGACTCTAGTGAGCTGTTAAACCTGGATTAATTGGTGGTGTAACAGTCTTCACTGGGGACAACGGTCTCGTTGGGAAGCTCTAAACACAATTTCGTCATTTACGACACGCAAAGCAGCCTTCATGTAGTCATTAATAAACATGCCAAAATACAACAAAGGTCAATGTACGTAAAAGTGTCTATTAAGCGAGGGAAATGTGTTTCTCAAAACCGTAATCGTGTTGTGCAGAAATTCAGACTTGAAAATAGGAATATTTAGTAAGAGGCATAACTTAGCCTCGGGAATGTGAAAACCCCTCATTTAAGCCCCTTTACGTGGATTAAAACTTCTCTTTGCCTTACTTTTTTGTCCTCAAAAACTAACGAACAGAACAAAGAAAGTGCAAGCTCAATCGATCCTGCTGTTCCCTCTCAAATACGACTGAAGACACAGAGCTCGCACTGAAATGAGCTTTTTTCGATTAAGTAGGAACGTAAAGATCTGAAGAAAACTCGAAAAACACAATTCTTGGCCGATTGGCTTTGCTTCCTACTTCGTGAGGCTAAGGGAAGGAAAAAAGGACGAATTTATTAGGGAATTCGCCAAATAATTGCGCACTTAAAACATTAACTCGCTCCTAATTACTACGCGTATTGATATAATTCATGCCAGAGAGAAGAAAGATAACGGATACTACCCCTTAAATAGGGAAGATAATCGTTCACCAGGAGAGGGAGACCTATACAGGTTTCTGAGTAGTAGACGAAGTCTTGCTCCGCTGAGAAGGTAGGCACAAGTATAATATGTGAAATATTCTAACTATTCGAAACATGACTGTAAATGAGGATTAATAAATAAATTATATAGAAGAAGTTCACTTGCTAACAATTGGTTGTGATAGAAACTCACTTAGAATTACTCGAAGCTGTTTTCTGAGCGATTCGTAACCAGAGAATCATGAAGCTTGTTGGAAGTGTCACATTGCTCGTGATACTGTGCATTGAAACGGTTTGAAATATCATTGGAATGACATCGCTAACAATACTCGCGTTGAGCTAATACGCGCCAAGTGACCCTGACATCGGGTTAATTGTCTGGAAAAATGGTAAAATCGTGAGACGAAAGCGAAACTTTTTTGCCCAAGTTGAGATGATTCAACTGAGCTGCTCCTGTGACCTGTTTTGTGGTGACCTGCGTTTTCTCTTCGTGAGTTGTGAGAAATGAAGAGGAGTTTCTACATCCGCTCTGTTTCATGCAAACTCATGAACTTTGCACAAGTGACAAACTGACTTTGCACCGTTGTGACAAAAAGAAACGTGAGCGCAATGGGGCCCACCCTCGTTGGGAATTAGAGAGAAAACTACTTCATCTTGCAATTCATCTTAGACTACCTTTTTAGTTTGTTAGAGCCATTTCTTTCTTGAACTTGCGGAAGAGGGAGATATCATCAAAAGCCCTAGACTCCGCATAGTGACCAATTGTCTGCAAGCACCCAGTTGGGGGATGGAGGGGTCTGGGAGAGGTTAGGACCATATGGCTACTGATGTTGACACCATATCATAACTTAATACTCTCAAACACAATCACATCTAAAATTACGCAGCACTCCGTTCTGCCGAAACTGCGTAGTTGGAGTTTGGATTGAAAACAACTTTCCTCATCCCCACGGGCATTCAGCTACGTTTACATTATCAAAACGTACGAAAAAACTCTATTTTTCACTCTCCCCAACAGGAAGTCAACTCATCGGGGAACGGCTGAATTTACTAAACTTTGAGGCGGAAAAGCAAGGGTCGTCCATGTGAAAGGAGTTATGGGATCTAAATGTACGGGCTTCTTCCTCCAACACCATGCTTGTAACATATCATCTACGTATCAATGTCACTTGGGGCGTTAGGAATTTAAAAGAAGACGCGACACAAGGATTTGATATAAGAATAAATATTTTAAGAAAAAACAGCACAGCATTTGACATGTTACGCTGGTTTGGGCTTAAAAGCGGGGCAAAAGTAGACATTATTGCACATAGGTTGGATAAGTTGCTACGAAAGTTGTTTGGTGCGTTGCACTTGATATTTCCTCAGAAAACGGATCGTGTGATTTCGCATAATACGCATAAATCATGGTTTTCGGTAAAGTGAATTTTGAAGAACATTCTTGAGTGTGTTGACAAGCGCCATCTTTTTCATTGCTTGATATGTTAACTCCCAGACCACAAAGTACTGCAACAACACAATGAACCATCTCGTGACCAACCCTTCAGAGTTTTAAAGGCGGCTTGTTATGCAAATATCTAATGACACTTAATTAGTTCTTTGCTATACGTGGGAGCTGACACGAGTTGCCTCAAAACTTCGCTGTAAAACCTGACTCATTCGAATATCAAGCGATTACCCCATTACCGATATTAGGAAACATCCGGACCTGACCTCCGCCAGCAGAACCTTTCCCAAAGCCTTCATTTCGACTAGACGACCTTTTCACAATTAGATGGCTTTTTCATTCTACCCCCAAACAGCAAAGCGGAAAATCGAAGCTCAACTACCGCAACTCTCGAACCGCACAACTTCAGCCCACGTTGAATCGCCCCTGAACGGGAATCGTGTAGAATCGATGTATAAAAGTTGTATTTTCTAATAAAAAAATAAAACAATAATCCTGAAGCAATCAATAAAACAACGCAGTTACGACGAAACAACAAACTCCGTCAGTTATTTTCGCGTTCAAGGCCTTATAGAATCAACCAGAGCGACGGGCTCTTCACCTGAATCCACAATTGCTCAAAACGAACTGTAAAAGAGAGCATAGACGCATCTGTTGCCGCATTGTTTTCCTTGAGGCGTCAACATTCGAGATAAAAAGTACGCCATCGAAAGGAACGTAACCTCCTTTTGAATTATTAGATTTAAAACTCTCTACTTCGTAATTTTAAGAGGCCTTTAACAAAATATCTGGTGCGTAGCAACACACAACTTTCCGCCACCCCTTTAAGTTAGAACACCAGCTACACAGGCGGGCGCTATATCTTCGTTCAACGCATTTCTACAGAAACATTTATGGAAAACAAAATGTAGGGACTAGTTAGCTGAGAGTACTCCGAAAGTTTGATCGAAATCGTTAGAGCCGTTTTTGAGAAAATTGGAATACCGATAAATTAATATTCGACAAATCTCCTTTTCTGAGTTAACTTGGCTTATATCTCCGTTCAACATATATATACAGAAATAATTATGGAGAACGAAATGTTGGTATGGAAGACTTAAAGACACTCCATTGGGATTTATCACATCTGGTGAAGCAGTTACCCTGGAATTTACGGAAGTGTTCGAAAAAACGTTATTTTCGACACATTTTGATTTTTATCTCTGCTCAATGGACTGTCAGAGGAACATTTATTCAGAACAATATGTAGGTATTAACTATTTGAAAACATCCTGTGAGTTTGGTGAAAATCGCCGAAGCCGTTTTGCCAAAAGCGTAAAACCTGTTTTTGCTTCATGGGCCTATATCTCCGTTCACCGTATTTTCATGGAGATATGTATGGAGAAGAAAAGTGAGGTATTGATTAGTAGAAGATAATGTTAAAGTTTAATCAAAATCGTTAGAGCCGTTTTCGAGAAAAATGCGAAAAACCCTAGTTTTTGGTACATTTTCGTCCCCCCACCCCCCTTCCCATCGGCCGAAATCGTCCATAACCTTATTTTGGTGTCTACAAAAAATAACGAACAAAACAAAATATCTGGTGCGTAGCAACACACAACTTTCCGCCACCCCTTTAAGTTAGAACACCAGCTACACAGGCGGGCGCTATATCTTCGTTCAACGCATTTCTACATAAACATTTATGGAAAACAAAATGTAGGGACTAGTTAGCTGAGAGTACTCCGAAAGTTTGATCGAAATCGTTAGAGCCGTTTTTGAGAAAATTGGAATACCGATAAATTAATATTCGACAAATCTCCTTTTCTGAGTTAACTTGGCTTATATCTCCGTTCAACATATATATACAGAAATAATTATGGAGAACGAAATGTTGGTATGGAAGACTTAAAGACACTCCATTGGGATTTATCACATCTGGTGAAGCAGTTACCCTGGAATTTACGGAAGTGTTCGAAAAAACGTTATTTTCGACACATTTTGATTTTATCTCTGCTCAATGGACTGTCAGAGGAACATTTATTCAGAACAATATGTAGGTATTAACTATTTGAAAACATCCTGTGAGTTTGGTGAAAATCGCCGAAGCCGTTTTGCCAAAAAGCGTAAAAACCTGTTTTTGCTTCATGGGCCTATATCTCCGTTCACCGTATTTTCATGGAGATATGTATGGAGAAGAAAAGTGAGGTATTGATTAGTAGAAGATAATGTTAAAGTTTAATCAAAATCGTTAGAGCCGTTTTCGAGAAAAATGCGAAAATCCCTAGTTTTGGTACATTTTCGTCCCCACCCCTCTTCCCATCGGCCGAAATCGTCCATAACCTTATTTTGGTGTCTACAAGAAATGACGAACAAAACAAAAAAAGAACCAGCTCAATTGGATCAGCCGTTCTCCCGCAAATCGAACTACAGACACACACACACACACAGACATACACACGGACCACGCGCCGAAATTAGGTTTTTTAGACTCAGTAGGCCTCAAAACGTAAAGATCTGAAGAAAACCCAAATTTTTTTTTGGGCCGATTACTATACTTTCCTTCCCTTCGGGTAGCGGAAAGTAAAAAAGAACCAGCTCAATCGGATCAGCCGTTCTCCCGCAAATCGAACTACAGACACACACACATACACACACACACACATACACACGGACCACGCGCCGAAATTAGGTTTTTTAGGCTCAGTAGGCCTCAAAACGTAAAGATCTGAAGAAAACCCAAATTTTTTTTTTGGGCCGATTACTATACTTTCCTTCCCTTCGGGTAGCGGAAAGTAAAAAGTGAAAATAACGCATTTCATTATTTCTCCAGTTGCTTTGATCAGTGAATTTTCAAATAACAAGTTTCAGTGACGTTATCCGTGTTAGGCTGTTTTACGTCATACACCTGTTCTGTGCTCTGTGTGTGTTTGAAGTTCCCCAGTGGCCTATTGAACCCGGGGAATTCCGGTAGCTCCTTCTTCGGAAAATTTCCATTAACCCCCTCAATAGCCACATCTCAGAATCCCCCCCCCCCGCTACTCATTGGGCCGTCTAACTTGGTGTAAGAGGTAATTTGTATTAAGACCCCGATTCCTCCTCAACTCATATCTTAATCCCTCCCGCGTATACATTTTTATGTACAAGTATCCTCAATCTTGATAGATTGACCTCTGAGAGATAAAACCACACACAACAAATTAATTTCTAAACACTGGTACTACTAACACCAAGTCTTGTTAACGTTAAAGTGCAGTGAAAGAGTAAAAGTGTGGAATAGTGAAATGAACTAAGAATTCATATAAGATATTTTCGTTGAACCAATACCAGCCAGAGTTACGTCTTTCGTTGCACGAAGATTGTTAGTTTCCTTATCCTTGAAGAGTACAAAGAAATCATTATTGTATGCGAGATATGCGTCATAATTTATTGTGCAGCCCCCATCACTTCCGGAGGGGTGAGTATTTCATGAAACAGTTCGTTTATTTGAAACTGTAGACAGTCAGTTAGAATTTTATTCAAATCTTTATTGTTATTTTTGAAAAGAAGGTTGGTGTTTTGCTCACCACGATAGCTATAGCCAGTTTTGGACCGATTTTCCTCATATTCTCATTTTAAAGTTCCATGTTGACCTGTAGGATGAGTATTAAATTTGAGCTGATTTGGTCCTTGTGCGGAATGATCTGGAGGCTTTCCAGAGCACATGCAAGTAAATACGAGTATTTGCAAGGAATGTAGAAAAAACGTGGTACTCACAACATCTCCGTGACGGTTGATGCATGGTCTCATTCGATATTTAATTTTTTTCAAATACTCCGAAATACTTACTCTCCTTTTTGTATTTTTTGCCATGCCCATGATTTTATGAGATTTCAAAAAAATTCAAAATCTACTTTGGAGCTCTTCGCGTTCTACACAGTTGGTGGTTGGCATTAAATTGGTTTAGGGAGTTCCTATTTCACGCCAATTGAACCGCCTAGCTCAGACCTCATAAAAGTTATCGAGAGTAATAGCGTGCACATATATCAAAAACCATGAAGATGTGGGGTTCGTTAGGGAATGTTGCTATGCAGGGTTTCCCCTGAAAATACGCTATAACGTTCACTTGAAACAACAAAAAAAGAGTATGTCTTTTTTATTTTCAAAATGAGCCCGATTTAGTTTCAGGACGGGAGGATGTTGCACGTTGTCCTTGGGGAAACATTAATGGCGGGAGCTACGCCTTCATGGGTGAGAGTAATTAGGCGTGAAACGAGAGAACATCCTTGGCAGTTGTTCAGTTTAGCAGGAACTACTCGTCTTGGCCAACACGTCCATTTATTTCGTTAAATCATTCGAATCAGTCTTATTGTCAACTAATTTCGTGGGGTAGAAAACAGGTCGACTGTTATTCAAAGAAAGCCTTCAGGATTCTCTCGATGAATGATCGATGGGCCGCCTGCAGTGAAGTGATCGAGGTTTCGAACCGCTCAAAAAGCAGAGCTCGTTAGGCGCACTTGTTCGGTATTATTTGCATCGCATTTGAACTTTTCAGTGTGTATCTGGTATCACTGAAGGAGATTTATAAGAAACCGGTGCGTAAGCTTGCGTATGAGTCCACAACACGAAACATTTTCACGTTGCTACGCGGAGCAATGCTTTTGAACTGTTGAATAGCATTCCAGTAACGATAAAACATTTTCTTAATGCTCCACTTCGTGACGTTCTTCGAGCCTATGACCTAAGTTAGCGGCATCAGTAAACAGTATAACAAACAAGCTAATTTTAGTAGTCCGTTCTCGAAAAAAATTCGGACACCCAGTATTTGTGAGAGATTTTCGGACATTCTTTTCCATATTGATAAAAAATGCTCATAACCTCATTTTTCACTCGACAAATGACAAACAAAAGCATGAGAAGAGCGAGTCGGGCCGGGTTTAATCAGTTCCTCCTATAACTAATGAAGACATATAGGGACGAGAGAACAGGACAACGAAGGAAAGAGCGATGAATAAACGAAAGAAGGAGATGGGGAGCTGGGCAAAAAGGTGGATCAATGACTAGTGTAGGGGAAGTAGAGAGACAATCTTCACATGATGAAGAACTTTGAGATTGTCTGGATAGCAGCGATACCAGCCACCTGGAGTTGAGATGCCAATAACTTTTGCAAGGGCCGGAAGATCTGAAGACCAGTATCTTAACAGCCTTAGGAGTTTTAGCATATCTACTGGGTAAAATGCCATCAGGTTCGGCTTAAGAGGAATCGCTGACACTGCACTCATGTGCTTCATCTTCAACTACCGGAGAAGACATAACGCTGGCCAAGGATTCCCTGGCGGGAGCAGGAGCATCACACGCTCTTCAGGGATGTGATTCGAAGCACTCATGAGAGGTTCAGAGAATACTTTCCGCTCCCCGGAGGATGCATAACAATAATAGAACGTGATAATAATAATCACCAATGGATTATCCAACTGTCAATTCTACACGTCCGTGTGAACATACCGCCCACGTGTGTTGAAATTTTATGATTTATGTCACAGTTTCGTGTGTCTCGTCTGTTATTATCAATTCACTACGAAATCGTTCGCTGCGTTCCCCTTTTTTAAATTATACTTGCCTTTCAGTTACACAGATGTTCAGAAACAAGTAATTTCCTAACTGCGTCATGGTCAACATCATCGTTATTTCAAAAGTTTTACTATTCGTAGGCCGAGCCTCAATCACACGTTGTGAACTAATCGGAGGAAATCATTAAGTTCACGAGACCAGCCTTCGCGATCGATATTTAGGATTGAACGGCTACAATCTGAGGCGAGATAATAAGTGAGAAACGACGCCTCCGTGACGTCCTGAGCCGGTCAAGAGCTTTCGAGTCTTCAGGAGGATTACACAGTGATTCGGAGGGTTAACAGCACCGTAAAGTCAGTCACGAACCGATTGGCAAACAGCTTCGAGGGTGTAAACAGTTGTCTTCTGCTGCTCTGCGTGACATTTCAATTTCTTGATCCGCTCTGGTTTTTGTTTCCGATTGACCCAGAGCCTCATCTTGAAGTATTTTCTAATTTAAAGTACGTCCAGCGCGTTAATCAAATAGTTCATTACGGTGAAGAGAAAGAACTCATGAAATACGACAGCAGAACTACCGCTTCCTACAAAATGTGTCTTGTTGGTAGGAGAATGAAGAGACCTGGAGTACTGACCTGGGAGGGTTCTGTAGAGTGAGTAAGGGTCACCTGGGAGTCATTTCATAATGACTCTACCTAAACAGCATGCGTATCATTCGTAAAGAGGATAGTATTAGTCTTTTATGAGTTGGACTTTCTTTTGTCACCAACCAAGCATAGTTATTAAATTAGAAAACAAGTTTCAAGTGCCGTGACGACTCAGCTCTGAACATCTTTGCGTATTGACTGCTGTCGAAATTCCAATGCACTCCCTCATGCTATTTACAACCCTTAAAATTGTCCAGGGATATTCATACATCTACTATTGCTTTTTCGCCAGCCCCGCGTCACTCCCGCAGCCTCGACGGCGCTGGAAGGTCCAGAGAGACTGCGGGAAGGGAAAGTGTCGACCTCCGATCAAACTCAGGAGCCTGAAGTCGCTATTGTCGTACCACTTGCCGTGAAAAATCTGATTTCAGAAATGTAGGCCGCCGGCGGAGCGACCTCAAGTTGCCGTATCGTCCCGAAGCCTCGTATTTCTGTTGAGCTCATCGGCCCAAAAAAAAGAAGAAAAAATACGCCGCAATGTTTTCCAAACGACGCTGCACCGTTTATTATCTCGTCCACAATTTTTTTGTCGGGTGAATTGTACAACCAAACGTGCTGTTCTTCGATGGGAACAATCGGGTTTGAGCCAAGGCCGTGAGAGGCTCATGATGAGAGCGCCTGGGTTCAAATTCCCTTGGAGAACACGTAAGTGTTGGTGATACGAGTCGTATTATTTCTCTCGAAGGTAGGGTCTTATCTAGCGAATTTTCACACAAAACGAAGCAGTTGCAATCGTGCCAAAAAAGTTAGAGGGCGAAGTTTCACGGAATTCCCTCAAGAATTTTCGTTTTAATTGGCCGAAATGATGAAAAGTGCGGAGCGTGACGAGAAACAAAACTGATTAAGAGGCCGAAACTTGTATCACTTTTCTATAACACCGAAAATGCAAATCCTTCAGTCACCCCTTGCACCCTGAGTGCATCCTTTACTCATGCGTCATTTTTTGAGGCTCGAAAAGAAGGTAGTGATGAGCAGGTTCCACAAAAAAAAAGGACTGCAGTCTCGACGTTTGCGTGACGAAGTTCGATAACTTCATTCGGTGCACAGTCAGAACAAACGCGTATGTATATCCCATAACCCTAACATAGTCGGAGCTTCATTGACGAGTTGGCAAGGTTCTCCGAGAAGTGAACACCTTTACATTGAAACAGACGGAGGCAGAAGAGCGTCACCACCATAATAAGCTTTGATGGCGAGTCCACTCTGGGGTGGATTTAATTTAAAAAATCCGCCGAGTGCCGCCCTCCCTTTTCCCTAAGAATTAATATCGTAGTCTGGTCACGCGATGACAACCCTCCTCTGTTAACGAGAGTAATGCACTTCGATACTGTGCACGTTGATGGCTTTCGTTCGTGCAACTGTGAACGCAGCAAGAGCTGTTTATCGACTCAAACTTTTGGTTCGTCCCCACAATCTTCTGCTTTTTAAAACAAATATCCGGAACTGAGCGTCTCATAATTACAATTCCCTTTTGAACGCCCATCTCATAGAAAGTTTTCTACGCCATCTGTTTCTTTTTGTGCAAAAATTACTAATTAATCTAATTACAATTAAATTAGCAGGTGACGCCAAAATAACGACAGGGCTGGTTTTTTTCAAAGTAGAAGCAAAATATGATTGAAATCAGATTTTATGAACAATTGAGTTTGCATCGCATGACGCACAACTCTTCAGGTCGAGGCGATCAATACAGCAAGCGCTTGGAAGCCTGAAGTGTAAGCCCCACACGCCTCAAGGTAGATGTTAGACATGCCGATACCCTTGGAAGGGGTTCTGATTGCTTGTCTCTCATGTTCCCTCGGGTATCTTGTATGTAGGCAAATAGACCTAGTTAGCTTGTTCTTGAGGATTGTTAGGTTTTTGAGCAATCTGGCGCTGGGGATTTTTTCGGAAGGGTCTAGGTCCCGAAGAGGTCGAAAATGGAAGGACAGGTGAAAATTCTTTAGGGAATGGCGATTACTCCTATTGTCTGGACATGGAAGCGCATAGGATAGTGAGGCCCTAGAGCCACTGATGAAAACGGCTTTGTTGAGCGCAGCCTGATCCCTAGGTGAGCCAGTTCTTCGTGCACTGCGGTGCCTTCGACGCATGACAACGTTCGTCCTTCCTCCAAGATTTTGTCCACTGCAGTGTCTGTCAAGGTGGAACACATAGCTACTCTTCCTCAACTCTACAACAATATTGTACCCAGTTCAAGAGAACTGTGCCTCTTTCAGGTTGTTTCGGTCGTAAGGACTGGTGAGAAGCAGTGAGGGCTAAATTCCACTGTTATGCTAATTTAAATAAGGCAAATCCAAGTTACATTTCATTCATCCTCATCCCCCCTCACTCTCTATATTTAACACGCGTTAATTTCCTTAAATACGCCGAATATCCAGAGGGCATCTTCAACTCTTGCCGATTGTTCCGATTGTTCGTCGTCCAACCAATCTAAATGGAATCGTTCACAATCAGACAGTCGGTCGATCAACTTCAGCGTTGGCGGACAATGGAAGTGTTGACTGCCGCAGCACACGATTAGCCAATCAGTAAACTTCTTGCTTCACCATTGTTCCATTGTACTCCCAAAACCGCCAAGTAAATCTTCCGAGCTGGTCCCAACTCATTTCAGCGATTTATTAGTTCGTGGACAAGTCATCTAGTTTGAGTTTCAAATTATTTTCCCTTTGACCATGCTATACTTTTAGTGGTTTATATTCACTAGCGATACTTAGGACAGACAGCAACCGTTCTGTAAATCCGGAAGCTTGGTTCGTCGAGGTTCACGAAGAACCTGTCCTAAGATACTCCAGAAAATTGCAGTTCTTGGGCGTATACTGCAAAGTGAGCGCTGCTGACGATTTGAATCAAACTCACTGGGTACTTTAACCTAACTAGTAGTTAGATCTTGTTGTACGTAAGTGTTTTCAAGGAAGCGCGTTGAACGTACGAACTATATAACGCGTCAAGAGCTCGGTGTTCTCATACTTCTCCACTTTGACAGCTGTCAAAACGCATACGTTCGGGAACCTGTGGAACAAAACGCGAAGATAACCTCGAGAAGGAAAAATTACGAAGAACTAAAATTGAAAATGAGCTAACAACGATGTCAGGTTCTGTTTGGGACGAATTGAGCTGACTCAGCCTCCGCCTCAGCCTGCGGCATGTGACGGCAGAAGATGGAAAATGTAGCGAAGGAGTAGGAGGACGTTGCCGAGGCGTGAAGGGTCGTCCTGGCAGGATCCTGAGGAGAATGATGCAACTTCTTCGTGGTGACTAAGCTCCATCCGGAACGCCGACCTCAACTGAGGGAAACCGGTTTTACGAAACCTTACAACTAAAATGTAGAGGATCTATTTTCTTTGTGATTGCCGAATCTCCCTGAGCTCGCTGTTTGCTGTGGACTGTTTCCTGATACGGATGGGAAACCCCAGGAACACCCACCAATTGAAAATATCATTAAATATGTCATCAATATTAAAATCATATGACCACCGAAATATTATTCCAATTCTGGTGAGTTGAATGACGTTCTTTTCAGTCTTTTCTTATTTTCAACATTCTTTATCCCTACGAGGTTTGAAGGCAAATTATAACTTGATAAAAACAAACTTCTTTTCAGAATTGTTTTTTCTCTAATTTTCTGAGCGTAAAAAACGCCTTGCCAGAATGCTTGGAGCTATGCATTATAAGGCTTCCCTCAGCTCCACGCACATGCAGACATTTTTATTTTTACCGCTCTACTAGCTAGCTTATGCAAGCTGTTATTCAATCGTTGTGTATGGAAATTGGTTGTGTTAGGTAGTGCGGTTATTGCTTGTGCGGTGTATTGAGTGACTGTGTAGGTAATTTATGAGATTGCCAACACGATTTTCTTTAGGAGGTTCTGTAGGACCACGGGCCTAAACCTGTCATATAGCCAGTTTCCCGGTATAGATCTGTTACCCATGTGTATCTGTGCGGAGGTACGATCCTGGGGAATCCGTAGCTGGTAGATTTGGCGGCTCTTTCAACTTTCCGTCGCTCATTGTTGTAAGAACTACAGTGGAACAAGACGTGGTTTCCTGTTTCCCCGCACTGCAAGCTTTGGGAGAAAAGAAGTGGAGTCGCGCATTGAAATCGCTGTGTGGGCATTAAAGTCCCCATGCCCCTTAAGGAACTGGTTCGCCTGTGGTCTGGCTCAAACTACTTTCTTCTAAGACGTTCAGGGATATTAGGAAAAAATTCATACGTGTCGCGTCCCTTTAACGAGGATTCCCATCTCACTTAACAAGATCTCTAATGCTCATTCATGTAGCGAGGTAAGTTTTCGTTCAGTTGTGAGATGTATAAGGAGTTCTGAAGAGTTGAAACTAAAATGTAACCAAATTTGAGTCGAGCTTTTGAAATTTTGAAACGTCTCTGCTGTAGAGGGAAGCACGTTGTTTGGATTTGCAAGGAGGTAGGGAAGGGAAAAACGGGGGTGGTGTTGAATTGGAGTGCGGTATGAATAGAGATGGTCGGCGTTCTCGGTTGGTTGCTCCTGGCCAGAAGGGATGCGATGATTCCAGCACAAACCCAGTCTATGCACCGCACTGTTGAAAATAATGTTCGCATGCGCACAGTGCTCGCGTACACGAAAAAAAAAGACGCGCGGGAAACGTGAAAATAGTGGTATTTTGGTATAAGAAGGAACAGGTGGTTGTTGATAGTAAAGGTCGGATGATAATAATAATTGTTATAAGTGGAGATCACAATCTCGGGTGAGAAGGCAGCAGAGGCCCTCCCATCCTTGCCATTTCTGTGTCCGACTCCAACTCAACAGCGAATAAATAATAGGTAAACAGATAACAATAAACAAGGAAATGAAAGGATTAACAGAAAGAAGGGACAGGGCATAGGAAAGAAAGTGTGGGGTAAATTTTCTGACTCAAACACACGTTGATGGTCGTTCCCAATGATTTTCAACTAAGTCGAAACTTTCTTGATTGTTTAATTTTCCTAAG
Source organism: Pachypeltis micranthus (assembly GCA_020466155.1). Classification (NCBI taxonomy): domain Eukaryota; kingdom Metazoa; phylum Arthropoda; class Insecta; order Hemiptera; family Miridae; genus Pachypeltis; species Pachypeltis micranthus. The sequence continues at coordinate 22,031,488 of CM035780.1, read as the reverse complement.
TCATCTCTGGAATTGCTGAGATTCACCTTACATATACCATCGGGAACAATTCACGAAAAATTGGTTTGAGGCTCTTGGACTCAACTGTTGTTATCCTCGGCTCCCGATCAAATACTACAACTTAATAACTACCTTAATTAATTAATTAACTCCTGGTCGGCATCACCTCCATTAAACTGTAGTTGTACGATTTGGATTCAGATCTAATTTTACAAGATCTTTTAGTAACAAAGCCCGCTGATAACAGAGTTCTTCGTCTTCGTATCCCTTACACCGATCAATAATGTGACAATAGCTGTTGTGGAGAAGAAATCATTGACCAAGAGCCAAAATGAAAATCGTTTAGATATAGTCACAAATGTAGGGAGCAGGAATCTTTTAAGAACTTTTCTTAGCTTATAGAGCGATAGCTTCGTGGTGCAGCGCACGCTTATTTGGATTTAGGATTAGTTTTCTCCCCATTACAACGCTTCCTTCAACCTTCGGGGTGAAAAAATTCTCCAGTGTATTACTCCAGAGACGATGATGCCATACGGAGGAAATCCCAGATGCAAGATCGTTCTTTACTCGATAAGTCGGAGCTCTTGAGTCGAACAAGAGATCCCTTCAATCTGCAATGATTATGCTTCAGGGGCTAATGCCAATTACCCTTGTCAATTAAACAGGCAACTCGAGAGAAACGAGAGAACTCAGAGACCGTCAGAGAGGGGAAAAGACAATCAGTCAGTCAAGCTTTTAGTACTTCTAGGAACGACCTGATTTCTCCTCTAACAGTTTATTTGCTCGTAAATTGTCGGAGAAACGTTCGGTATTTGCTTCACTATCGCTCTTAAGACAGCCGTCAGTTGCAGTCATTTAGGGAGACGATGGTGCTGAACACACCACGTCACACAATTCCTCGTCAGGCAGGAAAAGTTGTGTAATCAATGTTTGGTAATGATACCGTCAACTTAAGTTTTCTATCTATCTGGTGCGTTACAGCATACAACTTTCCATAACCCCCGTACATTCGATCATGTGCTATCCATACGAGCGCTCTATCTTCGTGCAGCGCGACTCTACGGACATATTTATAGGGCATACGTTTTTTTTTTGAGGTTGACTATCGTTAGAGTGTATCGAATGCGTGATTTCACCTGCCATATTTCCAATTAGTGAACCCTCAGAGAAGAGGAAGTTTTTTGATGTTCCAATGTACAAACTGTGAGTAATCGGCGCAATATGGAGCGGTTGTGATTCACTCTGTTATCTTATTGGTATTAGATAGGGTCCGTAATGCGCCTGGGATTCACTCGAAAACTCTTGAAGTGTCTTTGGGCGTAATAAAAATAAAATAAAGCGAATGGCGTGTTGTACTTTTAGTTCACAAAATAATAAAAAAGTGAACACTATTTCGAAACTAATTCGGCCCTTGAGTCACGACGCCCTCAGACCATAATGATTAAGCGGTCACTGCAAACAAAAACAACTGGTGGAACGATCACTCAACTTTCCTCAGCCCCACTTACATTTGTCGATTTTTATGGCATTCGCTAGTAATCCAATCTATTCATCATTGCATTCTTTTGAACTTCTTAAAAAATAATTCACGCTCTACTAATTTAGTGCTCTGCTCTATCATTTTCCCTGGAATTGGGTGCTTTCCATTAATAACAAAATGGTTGAATCTACCCAGGACGAATTTCACAACTTGTCAACAACTGTTTGGATATAAGTGTAAAGTTTTCATAATGCGCTCAAATGCCATTCAACCGAAAAGAGCTGAAGGAAACGCAAAACGTTTTTTCAGCCAATGTGTCGCATCATTGTTGTAACTAAACCTCAACCAGTTGTAATTAAACCTCACCCAATTAGTAACTGCCGGTTGTTCACGTCCAAATTGGTAAACCTCAGTTTGAGTTTTTTGTTCAAAGTTAAGCTATTATTGTCAATCTTCTCCTTTACCTGATCTCACAACAATAAACAAAAACTATTGTTATTGCTCTCATCCTTGCTTCGAAACCCTCTCTCTATTATTCCACCGTTTCTGCAGTACTACGTCCCCTTCCTTTTGGTACAACCGTGTCCAGACGCTCGACTCTTCTCAAACAAACTGCCATTTCCTTCATCTTCTGGGTCATCAGTGTAATAACTTACCTACTAACCCAGAAAACTAGGCTTTATCTGCTAAAAGACAGCTACGGAAATGTAAATGGTAAATTCTACAATGTGAAACTAAGTAACAAGATCATCTACTTGGAAAGAAGAAGTTGTCAACTCGAATGAGGAATCATTATAATCAGCATCCCACACCCTTCATCTCTTGGGTCATCGTCATCCCACCTGACACTGTTTGTCCAGCTCATTCAGTATCAGTCGAAGACATACCCGATTGCACTACAAAAGGTTGCACTGATGTACGCTAAAGCCGATATTGGGGATTTGTACAAGATGCGCTCCGTCCCCACGTCGTGCTGGTATTGCATAAAACCACAACTAAATTCTATTCCCCCACTATTATCAGGAGTGTAGTTGATATTTAGGAGATTACAGCGACTCTTCATCAATCAACTTGCCGTGTCTCTTCCATAACAGCGCGAAAGCAGATTTATTGGCTATTTATCAATCATTCTATCGCTCGAACTGGTTCTATCGCGCTGTTGAAGCGTCACCTTTCAAACTCACGTTAACCCTCACTGTTTTGGGTGTTTTCAAAAAGAAGTGAAGGCCGCGTGTCAGCACCATGGCCGGATGCCCTACAAAAGTCGTTGTAATTTGTCGTCAGGGTATAGAAATAGAACTGTAGCGTTGGTGAAATTTCTGCAGTGAAGCCCCGGGGGGCTCATTCCGATGAAGCCCTGACTGAACCTAAAAGTAGCCGCGTTGTGCATTCAACGTCGAACGAAATACAAATTTTGCGAGTACAAGATTAAGAGCTTACGTGAGGTGAATTTTAACGCCATTATTATATCTGGCGTTTTGTTTTCGAGGAACAGGTATGGAACTCTTCCTAGAAACCCCTTTTTTCTCAAATGTTCATTCGTTGTGAATTCTTTCGCGAATGAAGCCTTTCTCAAAGGTTCGCCAACTTCATTCATATCATTACTGCACCGCATACAGCTCACTATGAAGTGTTCCTGTACGTCGAAATACATTCATGGGACTTCAAACGTGATTTTTTGGGGGAAAGGGGTTTTCAGATTTTCTCTAAAATAGCTGTAACGCTCTTGATCAAACTCACAGAGTGCTCTTTGTCAATTAGTACTTTTTGTTCTCAAGTATTTCTGTAGGAATGGGTAGAGGGAGGATTCAGCGCCTGCATATACAGCGTATCAAGGAATTTAAAGAAGTTGAAAGTTTTGTGACCCTTCTTGCTAGTTTCTCTAAAAGCATAGTCTTCAAACTACAAGTTGCAATAGGAATTTTAAAAAATTTTGTCCTACGGCCAAAGAGTCTCTCCCTTTGATTGAATCGAAATGCGAGTTTTGGGAAGCACGAATTTGCCTGGCGTCGAGCCAAGAATCTGGATTTGTCTTCGAATTGTCTAACCCGCCGAAGGGTGACTTTCTTCACCACCTCCAACATAAATCAGTTCTACGCCCAACTAAACTTGGCATCGATTGGAGTTACGAGCCATGCGACGGCCGCACGTTCACAAAAAAACGTTTTCAGACTTCAAAAGGAGAGCACAAAAACAATGGCCCCGGTTGTGTAACCCACCCATTTTACCGTGCTTGTCTACGTTTATCTGTAAATACAAATCCGTTGGGTGCGTTATTACCTCGTAGTGACCGTATTTATATGCCTTATAATTTATCGTACTGCCCTCGTCATTTTCAAACGTTTGGCAGTTTTATGGTATTGTCATCTCATCAGGAGCTGTCTACATAAAAAATTGAATCAAAATCGTTAGAGCCATTTTCGAGTATAATAATATTTGGTGTTTTGATCACTATGATAACTATAGCAGTTTTAGGCGGATTTTGTTCATACCCTTATTTTGGCGTCTAGATATCATGTTTGAGCTGATTTGGATCAGCTGTTCTCTATAAAAACCGTGCACAGACACACAGGTCTGTTTTTATTTCGTTAAGAAATTACTGTTCCTAAACCCTCGACGAGAGTTCTATCAGCCATGCATGCCCTATAATTGTAATTCATCAGCTGAATATCTAGAATTCACCATCAAAACCCGAAGAAGCCCCCAGCAACGTGCTGCAGAAGACGCTTGTTGCCTCGTGCGGCTTCATTTCATTTGACAGCACGAAAAATCGTGACGAACAGACAAATACGGGGAAAGGAGATCATGACCGACCTGAGGTCGCAACGGTTTGTATTCCATGATCGGAGCAACGGCTTCTACCAAATTGAGAGGTCGGCATGTTACTCCCCTTGTAGCCACATTACCGTACAAAATTCGTGGTGTAACGTATCGCACAACCTTCCTCAGCCCGACGAGAATATTAATAATCTAACCCGTTTTTCATTCCATTTACGTGAGCTTATTAGAACGTAACGCTCTACAGCCAATGCCACGATAACAATTTGGTCTGTACGTGTCTTAGCCCAACGAAGGAGGAAAAAGATCAATTAATCTAATGATATTGATTGTGTCAGAATGCATGACAGACTAATCTGTCGTAAATCTGGTGTAACGTGTCACAAAACTTTCCTTAGCACCTTTTACACGGATGTTTTACAGCTGCAGCATCTGAATCCAATCTGTTTTTCACCCAAATTACATCAACTTAAGCCTGTATACACAAACTTATGATTAATCCGTGATAATCCATTAGTTACCGCTCAAGTAGGCAATTCATTCACCCGCCAACATTATTTTAGAAGGTTCGAGTTCACTAATCTGGAATCCCAGGGAAAATGGTGAAAACATCTTCTTTTTTTTCTTTTCCGAGGGCGTGCGGGACAAGTCCCTTTGTCACTGCGGCCACGTGTGGGCCTAAAGTGACTCTAGCCCTTCCTTAGTAAAAGGCGTCTTACATACCCGCCCCCCTTATGAAGCCGAGTATGCCATTCACCGTAGCTTCCGCTATGATATGGGGCTCAATAATCCCCTGGGCAAAGTATCCAAAGCGTTCGACTGCTAAGGCAGGGCACTCACATAGGATGTGCTCCGCCGTCTCGTCCTCCTCACCACAGAGTCTGCATTCCACCGCCTCTGAGATGCCCATCTTGTTGAGGTGATACCTGAGTGGGCAGTGTCCGGTGAGGAAGCTAATCAAGACCCTTAGATCCCTCCTGGAGAGTGTCAGCATCGCCTTTGCCCTTTGACCAGAAGGCGTAACAAGCCTTTTTGATTGTCTAAGTCGTGGCTGGCGATGCCAATGGGCGCTATTTTCCTGTGTCTCCCATTGAGCCCCAAACGGTTCAGGTGACTTTTGGTCACACCTACGTGAGGTTCAGGCCCAATGGGTAGGGCTTCTGTGCCCTTCTTCGCAAGGTGGTCGGCCTTTTCATTGCCCTCATGCCCCTTGTGAGCCGGCACCCAGATGAGGGAAAGCCTATTGTGGGCGCCAAGCTGCTTGAGCGCGTGAAGGCATTCCCATGCCAGCCTGGACCTAAAACTATAGGCTGCGATGGCCTTTAATGCGGCCTGGCTGTCTGAGAACATGTGGATCTGCTTGCCTTTGAGTCCCTTAGACAGGATCTCTTCCGCGCAGATCTTTATAGCTAGGATTTCAGCTTGGAAAATCGTGGCGTACTCCCCCAGCGGCTTAGCCAGACTGTAGTTGGGCCCAACAATGCCCAGTCCAGCTCTGCCTCCCATGACTGAACCATCGGTGTACCACCGCAGGGCCCCACCTCGGTCTGGAACGTCTCCTGCTCCCATCGTTCCCGTGAGTGGATACTTACCCTGAATGGCAGCCGAAAGTTCTTCGGACATAACGTCACTAGCAAGGACCACTAGTTGTTCTTTGGAGGCTTACCTTAACCCTGGTGGAGATGTTCCCTGTCTGCAAAAGCCTTACCGCTCCCAGGTAAGCAGTCCTCTGAATATGTATATGGAGAGGTGAGATGTCTAAAAGAAAACATCTTATGCCACACATTAAACATTTTACTCAGCCCCAGGTGGATTCAGATCCAGCCACTAATCCAACCTGTTTTTCAGCCAATTTATGCAAACCTGGTAATCTTAGCTCAACGCTCCACACAGAAACTGGTTAATACTAGGTTCAGGAATTTACAGGGTTTCCAACATTGATGTTACGGACGGACTTCATTGAGTAACCACCGCATAAGGTGGTTTATGAGACTGTGACACTGCCAAAATTATTTTTTGGGAAAGATTAATGTTTATACTTCTGGATTTGTTGGGAAAACAGCGCGACAAATGTTAGTTTTATTGAGAATCCTAGTGTCATATGAGCGGAATTTATAAGAAAAAACATTTCTCCTCCAAAAACGAGAGGATGACGATGACTAATGATCTCATCGAACTAGATGGGTTCAATTAGCCAATACCTACGTATTATTTTCCCTAAATGTCCCTCTGACAGTTCGTTGAACGGAGATAAAACCAAACCGAACGAATAGAACGAACGTCGAATTATAGGGTTTGTGGAAAGTTGTGTCACAATACTCATCAGATATTTTCATAACTAATCGATACTGCAGCGAAACTCGTTATTTGTGTATCGTGTTTATTCTTTTATCCTACGCTGATTGCGAGGGTACTTTTTGTAGTTCGTTCGGCAAGAAAATATAGACGGTTGTTTCATAGGTGTGCCCCAAAAAAGGAAGTTTCAGTTTACGGAAGCGGAAGCAGAACTCACGGAGGTTGGAATATGGACCACTAGAGACGAATCAATCAGGTTCTCCGTGGGTGAGGTCTTGACAGAAAGGATGAGCCTCTCGATGTCATCCCCCACACAGCGCATCCTCTCTTCCTTCCTCTCCCCATTTCCTTTCTTAATTCATGCCTTTTCATTCTTCCATTCCAGCTGTTCCGACCGAGCAAAAAGAAGGAACAGCTGACATCTCCCAAGACACGGGGCAACAGCACGCGCCTTTTCCACGGATCCTCAACGGCCTTGTTCCCATCTGTCCAGCTTTTAGATTCTAAGAGCTTAGATCTTGAAAATTGCTCACTTCGTTCTTCGTTGGAGCAATTCATGTCGTTATCGTGTTTTCAGACACCGAGTGCGTGATCTGGCGATCTGCGCTTTCACTTAATGGAGATAAATGACACGAAGAGCATCTGCCGTTATCCTCGGGAGTTAATCGTGTGAAGTATAATTGTGAAGCTCCGGATGACTATAGGATGTTTTCAACATTTCAACAATTGTTCGCTAAATGTGGCCCGTATTTCCGATCGGCCGGCAAATTATATGAGTCAGGTCTTTTTAAACGAACATTTTCTGCAAAACTGGAGTTTAGTGTCTGTTGGGTGCACGAGAGGGTGAGAGTTATAAAACAAGATAAACTCGGTGAGCGCGAGGAGGACTGTATTGTACAAAGGGGCGACACACTCGTAATATGCGTGAACTACCGAGGGTAACTGTTAACGACCGTAATGAACACGTAAACACTTGATCACAGAAAAATGTTAAGCGTTAAGGCGGAGACGCGACACGTTTCACTGGGGATAACGAGGGTAAAACTGACGAGACTCGGGTTATCGGGTTAGAATCGCGCACAAGACGTACGGGCTGTAGAAAGCAGAATGATGACGGGCGGCCAGAGTGTCCATATACCTGGATTCGGTGTAACGGGGAAGTCCCCGCGTTCTGGGGCTGCGTGGGGGCAAACCCGGGTTCATCGTTCGAGGTTTTGGGGTTTCCCGAACATGCTCCCCCGCCGCTGCCAGTGGCAGATTTGCAGCATGGTAAAGGTGAAACTGTTGAGAAGTCAGGGTGCGAGGAGTCGAGTATCTTGAAGTAGGTTGTAGGATCATTGTGATGCAGGAATCCTGGTGAGCGGAACTGAAGATGGAAGCTATCACTGCGTTGGGAGGGGGCAGAGTTTCCGAAGAGGCCTGGTGAGTGTACCAATTGATGTACGAACAGTGGCAACTCGTGCAATCCCTCCACCATCTTCTGAGAGACTTTCAATCTGGCCTAGGCGCCACTCCGTAGGCGGTAGGTTGCGATCCATGAGTAGAACTACCTGTCCTATGTGTGGTTTTGGGCCTTCAGGGCATGTCCATTTAGCCTTTGTCTGAAGAGTGGTTAGGTACTCGGTTCGCCATCTGCGCCAGAAAGCGGCTGCCAATTGAATTACGGAGCGGTACTGTGAGCCTAGACTCTTTGATTCATCTAGAGTGTTGTTGGACACCAGTGGTGGATTGAGAGAAAGGTCATAAGATGCTGGAAGTAGTGCTGGTTGTAGTGGTGGAGCGACCGGACTGAGGACTGGGGGCTGGGAGTTGGATTGTCTATGGGGCTCTAATGGACCAGAAAAAAGTTGAGGAGGGGATGAAATTGCAGCGGAGGGCAATGGGAGGCGAAGTATAGGAAGTGAACCGGGAGTGAGGAAGTGTGGGTCATTGGCAGAGGTTGAAAGGACAGTGAGAGGGCGAGAATTGAGTATTGCTTCAACCCGTGACAGGAGGAGATGAACCCCTCTAAGGTAAAGGTGCTGCCCTCGCAAACCCTGGCGAAGTAGACGCTTTGCGGACTTCACTGCCGCCTCCCATAACCCTCCAAAATGAGGGGCCGATGGCGGAATGAAGTGCCATTCTGTCCCATGCATACTCGCTTCCAAGGAGATGGCTTTTCTATGGAGGTTTCCTGAAATTAGGGCCTTCAATTTCTTCATTTCAGAAGCAGTGCCCGCAAAGTTTGTGCCATTGTCCGAATATACATGAGAGGGGTTGCCACGTCGATCACAGAATCGCCGGTAAGCTGCAATGAAGGCAGCAGTGGATAGGGGCTGAGAAGCGAACTCGAGGTGCACAGGCCTTTGAGGAGAAACACACAAAGGCAACGAGGTAGTATTTTTGTTCAGGTGTTGAGAAGAGGCGGATCGCCTTGTTCTGCTAGAATTGCTGGAAAGCACAAATGGGCCTGCATAATCTACTCCTACAGTATAGAAGGGAGGAGTCGCAATAGTGCGAGCAGTTGGGAGATGACCCATGGGAGGCTCGAAGGGCTGAGGCTTTGGGAGTAGCAACGGTTGCATGCAACAAGCTGTCGCCGAACAATGCGCTTTCCATCTACTATCCAGTAGCGCTGACGCAGAAAACTAAGGGTTGCCAAAGGTCCAGCGTGTAAGTTCGACTCGTGAGCCTCTCGAATTAAAAGACGGGTCAAAGGGTGATCACTAGGAAGCAGAGCAGGGTGACGCACGGAATATTCTTCAGGGGAACGAGCCAAACGCCCTCCAACACGTAATATTCCTGACTCGTCTAGGAAGGCACCTAGAGATCTCGCTAGGTGGGACTGAAAGGAACCATTGCAGGCTTCCTTCAACAAGGAAGCCAGGCCCACCCTTTGAGCTCGACGAATGAGCAGTTCCTCTGCTTTAGCCAGTTCTTGCACTGTGAGGGTTAGCCCGCTAGGCGGTGAATGTCGGCTCAGTGCCTGGGAAGATGGATCTCTTTGAGTTCTCTGTAAAAATCGAACAATCCAACCCACAGTGCGGAGCAGACGAGAGAAGGAAGATGCTCTACCCTCCATTTCCTCGGAAGTGTCATCAGCCATGAGAGCAGTACTAACGTTGGAGCAAGGTGACTGACAAGCTTCCGTGGCTACCTCAGGGAGTTGTAACGATGCTCTGGTACGATTGGCCAACCCATGGGGTTTCTTTGAGCCAATCTGGCCCTTCTATCCAGAGGGCGTGGTTCAACAAGTCTTGAGGGAAAGACCTCGGGAGGCGCAGTCTGCAGGGTTGAATTGAGATCGGACATGGAACCATTGAGAGGGAGGCACAAGGCGAGTAGCTTCAGCTACTCGATTCCCTAAAGGTTTTCCATACAGGAGCCGGGTTGGCAGTTAACCACGCAAGCGCTATCTGGCTATCTGTGAAGGCAAGGACGTTGGTTGCAGGTATGTGTGGAAGAGTGGATGAAGGTAGTCCAAGAGTTTAGCCAAAATCACACAACCACAGAGCTCTAATCGCGGGATGGTGGACCTTTACGCCCGATTGGTGCTAATTTTGATTTAGCAGATACAAGAACTGGTCTCGGGGGTATTTTCCCCAAAGGTGACGAGGTATACTGATGGTGCATAGGCCCTTTCAGAGGCATCTGAAAACCCTACCAAGTATGATAGACCTGGTGTTGTGGGTAAATGTCCCGGGGAACACAAAAATTGGATACGATTGGCAACGATTGAGCAAGTCTTTCCCATGCGTTCTGTACAGATTGAGGCAAGGGATCATCCCAGCCGAACTGCCCATGTGCTATAGAGCGACCAATTAACCGTGAGAAGAGTGTGACGGGTGTAAGCCAACCGAGAGGATCATACAGGCGAGCTATCTGGAAAATAGCTGTCGTTTTGTCCTTACTTGCTCTACTGGACGCACCTTGTAATAGAAGGCGTCACGTGTGGGGTCCCCAGCACATCCTAAGAGCTTCAAAGAGTTTTCAGTCTCTGGACCTGGGAGGGTGAGCTCTAGAGGCATTGTAGGGGCATGATGCTCCTTTGGAAGACCTTCGAGTAAGACAGGGTGGTTAGCAGCCCATTTGCAAGCTCCATCTGAGCACTGCGAAGAAGCTCTATTACTGCATCTCGGGCACGAATAGCTGAGGGGGGATAGAAGAGCCTCCACCATTTATGTCATCCACGTAAGTCCTTTCACGTAAGATCTGGGCTCCTGCAGAAAGGTTGAGAGGCGGAATCAGCCAGGGCTCGTAGAACACGGCATGCAAGCCACGGAGCTGAAGCTGTGCCATAGGTCACTGTTCGGGCGCATAATCCTGCAGCGGTGAGTCAGGTGAGAATCTCCAAACAATGCGAAGAAACTCCAGAATCTTGCGGAGGATGCTGAATCTGCCGAAACATCTGTCGAATGTCAGCCATAAAGACGTATCTATCCTTGCGAAAGTGGGTAATTACAGAGCGAATGTCGAGCTGTAGTCGGGGTCCAGGTAGGGAGACAGTCATTGAGGGAGTGAGCAGAGGAGGAAGCCTGGGAAGCATTGAAAACCACCTGATCTTAGTGGCTGAGTTGCCTGCCTTGTGAACGCGTGATGAGGTAAAGTACTATGCAGGAGTGCCTGGCAAGGGGCGTTTGATGGCTACCATGTGCCCCTGATCAATATAATCTCGCATAAAATCGTGGTAACCCTGTTTCAAATCTGGGTTATTTTGAAGCCTGGCTTCAATTTTAAAGAACCTATTTAGTGCTGTGCCCTTGAATCGCCTAGTACTCGTGGGTCATACCTGAAGGGTAGGCGAACGACAAAACGCCCGTTTGTGAGTCTCCTAGTGGAACGAAGAAAAATGTCCTCTGCCTTGAGCTCTTCTGGCGTAAATGGGGAAGCTGATGGAGGTTCATCCAAGGTAAAGAATTGTTCAAGTAATGTGGATAGTTCCCTATTTGCTGTTAGGTTTGAAGGCTGGTTCAAAGGCTTGGGGGTTGGACCAAACTGGGGTTGCTCTGCGGTGGCTGTAAGACTGGAGCTCTTGTTGTGGGAGGCTGCGCTGGGCACTTGGCAATGGTGTGGACAGATGAACAGGATTCTGGAAGCTTGAAGCGCACCCTTTTATCCACTCCGAGCATTGGAAGGGCGCCAGAGACCAACCACCCAAGGGTTGAACGGCGTAGAGTGGGACCCTTGGGATGAAGGCGGATGGTACAGTTAAGATCCACCTCCTCAAACACGTCTCCACCAAAGATGATGTCCACTGGCGCTGGAGTATAATATAGTGGGTCAGCAAGGTTTCTGCTCTCTGCGATTGGCCAAGGGATGCGTGGAAGTGGAGAAGTTGGCACTAGGCTTGTTGTTTGGGGCACAACACTGGCGTTCACCACGAAGGGAAGCTTATACGGCTGGAATACGATAAGAGCGACCTGAGAGCGGGTCATAGAGGCTGAATTGCCACCCAGGCCGGAGATGTTCACAGGGTACAGGGAAAGTGTGAATACCACTTTTCTTCACAGCTGCTTGAGAAATGAGATTAATTTCCGAACCAGTGTCAAGAATGGCCCTCAGTTGGAGCCAACCTGATGGTGCTAAGACCCTGACCACTGCGGTAGGAATGATGGAGTACTTTCGTGGAGTATTTAGAATGGGCTTGGGGCATGCAGTGGTTGAGTGAAAGGGCTCCAACCGGCCTAGCTCTCAGTCATTCAAGGATCTGCTTGTGGACGGTTGAGGTTGATAAGAGGTGGATGGGGCAGACACGGGTGCTGTCAATGGAGGCCATATATCTTGGGACGTGGAATAATGTTGGGTTGTCGCATCGTTACTTGGGCTTTCACCTCTGAAAGTAGTTGAGACACGACCTCCATGGGACCCTTCCCTTGATGGATAAGGCGCTGATTGGTTGTATTGGGTCGGCATAACGGTAGCAGATAGTGTATTAGGCGTCAGGGGTCTGGGACGAAAGGGTTGCATTTGCTGGCCTGGTGATATAGGCCTAAATGTTCCCTCGCGCTGCTGATTGGGCCTCCATTCGTAGTTTGAGTGAGAATGGTGGCCGGCTGCTGGGGCTGCGTTAAAACTACCCTGGGGTTCTGAGTGCAAACTCGTGTGATGCCGCCTATTGCATTTGAAGCACGTGCCTCTGCTAGTGCAATGTTCTATAGAATGAGTGGTAGCCAAGCAATTGAAGCACAGCCTGGCCTCTTCCACTATTCTCCGTCTCTCAGCAGGAGAAAAGGCTTGATAGGAGGGACAGCCCTTAATGGGTGGTTACCATCACATACTGGGCATGGGAACGGGCCAGAACGGCGCCCCTGCCGAAGGTTGTTGCGGAGAGCACACTTGAACGGGAATGACGATCATGCGGATAAAGGGTAACGTAATGGGGTTGTTTCCTCGCCACCTGACAAGCACATGACTCAAACTGATCAGAAAGGATGTGTCCATTCTCACCTGTATCTTCATATTCCTGAAGTGTAGCGTAAGAGTTTGCCATCCTTGGAAAGCGTGTCTGTACGCGAGGAGGGCGCGCTCCATTGCGTACAGTTGTCCACTGAGCTTGTTCTGGGGCGAATCGGGGGCCGCAGATAACTTGGCTCTAAGTTTTCTCTTCTGCTTGACGAAGGAATTCTTCAATATCGTGCAGTTCAGGAACGTAGTCGGGGGTTAGGCAGCTCCTTCTGGAAGTCTTCCTTGAGTTCAGGGTGAGGCGGCGATACAATTCATAAAACTGCATGAAACTGTTGAGATCGGGTAACTGGAGATTATGTAACGCTCGTAGCGCGTTGCTCGCTGCTATGCGGAGGGCGGCTATATTTTCTGGGCTTGGATGCCTAGGTAGCCCTGTGATATTGATGTATTGGTCCATCATAGAGTAAGCGAGGCGACGTGGGTTAACGTACTCAGCACATAGGGCTTGGTAAGCAGAGTCGTAATCAGCGTCTTGACAGCCAATACGGTCAACCAACAAACGCGGTTGACCCTTGAGACGATCTTTCAGAACAGTGAGTTTTTTGGGTGCAGGGATATTCATATTATGCACTGCGTCATCAAACATTCGTCGGAAATTGGGAAATTGTGTGATATCTCCGTCAAATACCGGAACGGTGTCACATAGAAATTTGTGCAGCTCCATATCAGACTTAGGTGCCTGTTGAGGAGCGGATGCAGAGGTAGCCGGCTCTTCCATTCTCCTTAACAAGCCAAAGTGCTTCTCCCTTAATGCGGCGATTCGGGTGGACGAGTCAGAGGGTTGGTCGGAGAGGGGAAGGGAAGCTGCCTCGAATGTTTTTTGGCTGGCTACGTGTAGATTATTGCGAAGATTCTGCAGCGACTGTGAACTTTCGTCTCCAGTCAGCGACGCCATCATAGCTGACACATGCGTCAAGAGATCCCAAGCTATTACTTTCCGCTACCCGAAGGGAAGGAAAGTATAGTAATCGGCCCAAAAAAAAAAGTTGGGTTTTCTTCAGATCTTTACGTTTCAGACCCTTCTGAGTCTAAAAAACCTAATTTCGGAGAGAGAGGTCCGTGTGTATGTCTGTGTATGTCTGTGTGTGTGTCTGTGTGTATGTCTGTGGGTGTGTGTGTCTGTGGTTCGATTTGAGGGAGAACGGCTGATCCGATTGAGCTGGTTCTTTTTTTGTTTTGTTCGTTATTTTTTGTAGACACCAAAATAAGGTTATGGACGATTTCGGCCAGTGGGAAGGGGGGTGGGGGGACGAAAATGTACCAAAAACTAGGGTTTTTCGCATTTTCTCGAAAACAGCTCTGACGATTTTGATTAAACTTTCACATTATCTTCTACTAATCAATACCTAACTTTTCTTCTCTATACATATCTCCATGAAAATACGGTGAACGGAGATATAGGCCCATGAAGCAAAAATAAGTTTTTTTCGTTTTTTGGCAAAACTGCTTTAGCGATTTTCACCTAACTCACAGGATGTTTTCAAATAGTTAATACCTACATAATCTTCTCAATAAATGTTCCTGTGACGGTCCATTGAACAGAGATAAAAAGCAAAATGTGTCGAAAATAACGTTTTTTCTAACATTTCCGTAAATTCCAGGGTAACTTTTTCACCAGATGTGATATATCTAATGAAGTATCTTCTAGTCACCCATACCAACATTTCGTTCTCTGTAAATATTTCTGTATATACATGTTGAACAGAGATATAAGCCAAGTTAACTCAGAAGATTTGTCGAATATTAATTTATCGGTATTCCAATTTTCTGAAAAACGGCTCTAACGATTTCGATCAAACTTTCGGAGTACTCTCAGCTAACTAGTCCCTGCATTATGTTCTCCATAAATGTTCCTGTAAAAATGCGTTGAACGAAGATATAGCGCCCGCCTATGTAGCTGGTGTTCGAGCTTAAAGGGGTGGCGGAAAGTAGTGTGTTGCTACGCACCAGATATTTTTGTACAGCAATTCAAAGCTACAGAACTCACTTGCATGAGGCGGCAACGAAGTAGGCGCCGGACTTTCGGCTGAATCTTGGCTGCGGGTGCCGACCATCTTCAGATACCTCGGACCTGGTTGTGCGACGTTACTGAGTTATCCGGCCCGGAGGACCAAATGTTGGGTGCACGAGAGGGTGAGAGTTATAAAACAAGATAAACTCGGTGAGCGCGAGGAGGACTGTATTGTACAAAGGGGCGACACACTCGTAATATGCGTGAACTACCGAGGGTAACTGTTGACGACCGTAATGAACACGTAAACACTTGATCACAGAAAATGTTAAGCGTTAAGGCGGAGACGCGACACGTTTCACTGGGGATAACGAGGGTAAAACTGACGAGACTCGGGTTATCGGGTTAGAATCGCGCACAAGACGTACGGGCTGTAGAAAGCAGAATGATGACGGGCGGCCAGAGTGTCCATATACCTGGATTCGGTGTAACGGGGAAGTCCCCGCGTTCTGGGGGCTGCGTGGGGCAAACCCGGGTTCATCGTTCGAGGTTTTCGGGGTTTCCCCCGAACAGTGTCTTTGTATTGAACATGCAGTTGTAACCAGTGCAGTTTTGTTTGCGATTGCATCTGGACCCTCGGAGTAGGTCAAATAAGTTATGTTCCCGCAGGGCTGTCCGTACAAGAGTACCTTATCGTGCCTCTCTGTTCCGTCAACTTAATATAGCGGGAAAATATACAGTAAATAGTTAAGAAATGAATAACATTATTCAGATCATAACCAAGTTGAGTAGAAACAGTTTGGAAATCTGACAAAAGCATTTCTGTCACTACCCTCTCCTGTCAACCCTCGCGAAACCTTCAGCAAACTGAAACATCCTCTTCTTCGTAGTCTCATAAAATAACAAACAAGTTTTCATAGAACGGCCTTCAAAGATAAAGCAATTCATTACTGTACCTAGTAAATCGCCAGATCAGGCTCATTGTGGCCTTAAAACATTGTCCATACACGAGTGGAAGGGCACGGTATCTCCAAATCGATTTGATCAATCGATGCAAAAGTTGTCCCATTTAAAAACAATAATTTAACGTTCGGTAAAACTCATTTTCCGATGTATCTTGGAAATCTTGTATCTTCAACGGATGATTACAGAAATAGTTGAGAAGACGATGGGGTTTAGCACATTTAGGTGGTTATCTCCGTTTAGTACTTTCAGAGGAGCATTAATGGAGAGCTACTGAGTCATCTTGTGAGTTTGATGAACATGGTTAAACCCCCTTTTCCAAAACTGATCCATCGGCTCCCACGATTTTTCGATGATTTTCGGAAATTGTTGATCAGCTGATGATATTTTGAAAATTCAATAATACCGTAAGCGAATAATTGGAAGGTAATTCAGGTAACCCCCCGGTAATTTCAGTGAGTTTGAAGGAAAGGTTGGAGTCAAGAAATTTGAAACATCATTGCACGATAGAAAACCATAAATATTAATGTTTTCCGCAAAACATCGATCCATCGTTGCGATCGCTAGTGAGTGTTCCCTCGACGTTTCGAAAGGGAGTTAGTAAAAGCCGTAGGTGGACACATAGATGTTACTTTACAAAATAACCTCTAGGCTACCGCTCGCTCGGTCATGGTCTAACAGCGTAATCCACAATCCGCTCGCCGCAACGGCGGATTTTCCTCGAATGGTTTCCAATGAGGTCTGCCATAGTCTCCGAGCTCCGGGGATCGTGTTAAAGTAATAAACCGCTAAATTGAGTTCTACCGGTGATGTAACTTTCAAACCAATACGTCCTTGGAAAATACAAAACAAAATATCACGCTCAGTGAAGCGGAGAGATCAGCTTTACGACGGAGTTACGTCAAATAATTATGATCCACTAAACAAAGGAAATGACAAGGGTAGGAAGCAGTCTGGAAGAAATAAGTCAACGCGCGTCTGCGGCCGGCTGAGAACCGCAAGCAGTTGGACTTGCCTTTATTGCCTTTATTCGTGTCTAGTGACCCCAGGAGGTGGGATAATTCATTCTGCGGCTGTCCGAGTGAAAATCAAGGTCTGGGCGGAGCGTTCGTTTTTTTGAATCAACAAACCACGTGACTGAAATAACAACCGAATAAGCCTTCAACCAAAATTCAGTTACAACTCCAGCGGCGCTGTGGTTGTTCCCAAATTACAATCAATCGGAGGAAGTGCCCTTCCTGCCAGAGTTAGAGTTTTGTGTTCTGGCTTCCATTCGTTTATGCAACGTCTGCAAATCTTAAACATAATTTTTTTTAAGTCTGCTGCAGATACGATCTGTATCATATAGGAGGACTACTTTGAACTCGTGGAAGAGTAGGGGTGGGAATATAAATGTGTTGTTACAAGGGCAGCTTTTTAATCCCTAAAAAGCATCAGGTACTGTAGCGATCAGGGCAGGTACTGCCGTTCCGTTTGAAAATCGGCAATAGCTCTGGTAACCAGAACTAACTTGACAGACACTCTGGATGGAGACAATAAATGTTATTAAAGTGATAAAAACACCAAATATTTTTTCCCGAACACAGTTTTAACGATTCC
Organism: Pachypeltis micranthus; assembly: GCA_020466155.1. Lineage (NCBI taxonomy): Eukaryota > Metazoa > Arthropoda > Insecta > Hemiptera > Miridae > Pachypeltis > Pachypeltis micranthus. The sequence continues at coordinate 22,013,978 of CM035780.1, read as the reverse complement.
GATTACATTTTATGTGCGCACAGCTCGAAATACCACGACAGAACCATAACATGTTTATCCGTGGGAAATGTCAGAGAGGAACTCCAATACCTAGTAACTAAGTTTGAGAGGATTGAAAACAAGACGTTTTCCTTAATTTTGTAATCGGTTTTGTATTGATCACTATGTTCATGAGGAACTCGTACTTTCGTGTATCTCAGTGTCAACTCGTTAATATTTAATTGGAAAATAACGAGCGCAGCACAATAAATTAGCAAAAGTTTCGACAAAAACCAGATTAACGCAGATTTTTCCCTATAAGTACTGCTGAAAATATATGGTGAGTAGCAACACACAACTTTCCGCGACCCCCATCCGTCGACGACCAGTGAGTCTAGAAATTATGAAAGTGTTAAAAAACAACACAATTTTAGACGCACTTCTAGTAGTTACCTCAGTTCAATGGACTGTAAGAAGAACGTTTATTGAGAAAAATATGTAGGTATTAACTATTTTAAGACATCCCGTCGAGTTTTATGAAACCCGTTCAAACCGTTTTGCCAAAAAGTGAAAAAACCCGTATTTTTGCTTCATAGGCTTTAATATCTCCGTTCACCAAATTTTCGTGGAGGGAAATTGGGTATTAACTGGTAAAAGATCATTTGAACGTTGAATCAAAATCGTTATCGTCGTTCTTCAGTAAAATCCCATAAACCTTAGTTGTGGTTACATTTTGGTAATGTACCAAATGCAGTAACGGAATTCGCTCATAAAGTTATTTTCGCGTCCTAAGCAAACAAAAGTGGAAAAGTACGAACTCAATCGGTTCAACCGTTCTTCCACAGATTACACACGCGCGGAAATTAGGATTTTTTGGATACAGGAGGCCTCAAAACGTGAAGAACGAAGAAAACTCAACTTTTTGTTGACACGATAGGAATGCTTTCCTTACCGTTTGTGTATTACGATTCTCGGAACCCCACTACCATCTCAATAAACTACCTATGCAGTGAGCGTTCAGTAACGCTCATAAGATGATTAGGAGAAATTCCAGAATTCAAACCACCGCCATTTTACATACTGTCATTTTTAACAGTTTGTTATTGTAAAACGGTAAACACGATTCACAAATCACGTTTGCAGTTTCGTGAATTTCCTGTGCACTGATGGCACAAGTAGGAGCAGCACAATAAATACTGCAACCTTAAACGCCATATTTGTTATGTAGAACGTTGTTAGAAAATTAATAAAAAACATATTTGATTAATTGCCGCTGAATGCTCGAGGGGACCAAGGAAACTTGTGTCATGCGTAGCGTCTAATATTTATTTAATTTTTAAAATAGTTTATAGGATTGTTTTTCAATAGGTTTGTAATTAATTTTGTTTAAACGAATTATTTAATGTTATTTTTCAACGCATTGCGGCGTTTCTTAAATTTAATTTTTCCAAGGATTTTAACAAAATTAAATTTAGGTTATCTTATTTCAATTTTTGCGGTTGTTGCAACCACTCTCGTTTGTTTTTGTTTTCAACATATAACATTTGGTGTTGTTTTCTTTAATCGGATTTTTAGAAACATATTTGGAGGCCTTTTCTCTAGTATTACGCTAGTCAGCTTTATTTTAATGGATTTTTAAGCGTTTTCTTTCCACTGTTTGTGGGGTTTTTCCGTTAACGAATGTGTTTACTTTTGCATTTCATTTCTTTCAATTAGAGAGTTGTTTTACTTCAATGAAGATTTTTATTTTCCATGTTTCGATGACACTTTTAGATTCGGGATTTATTTATAATCAATTTGAGGGTAGTTGGTTTCCCTTGGTACTGTGTCGAACTAAGTCAGGTCCATTAGCCTGGGAATTGGATCTGTGATTAAATTGTTGGTATCAATTTGTTTTCGCTTATGCGGTTCTCTCTATTGTGTGGTTTAATTTTGGCTTTCGTCAAGGCGGCGCCAAAATTTAATCCTGTTTCTCTCGGTTGCTCGAAACCAGACCGGACCATCAGGCAGACGTTACAAATTTGAGTGAGCTATCAGACGAATGGGCCGATTGAAGAAGCCTGGAGATGAAGACAGCGTCTGAACACGTGCGTAGCGTCAAGAACAAGTAAAATTAACTCTAGAAACGGAGATAGCTACACGTTTGAAGAAATCAGGTCTGCTTTGGATAAGAAAACGACGGTTGAATTATACAGAAGTGTAGGAACGATGTTTGACGATCCCCCCCCCCTCTCACCGGAGCCGCCATAAATTACTACGTTTTAGTCGCTAACGATCAGTTGACTTTAGTGCTGTAGTTAGCAGTTACGATTTATTTAATGCAACGTCATTTTCAGGCTCGTTACAAAGGGAAACGGAAATGAGAGTCTCTTTCGACCGTGGATTTTTTCACATGTCGTTTGTATTTTTGTTGAAGAGCGCGCTGCCTCATTGGGATTCAGTGTGAGCCCATCAGAACAGCCAAAAGAAACAACCGATTCTCTTTCAGCTTCACACCTTCAAACGTCTTCATTATCGCCATTATTCATTATTTATATATTTACAGAAGTAGAACATGAGAGAAAACCGTTCAGTTGGATTGACTGTAGGAGCGTAATTCACCTAAGAAGCCGCGACAAGAGCTGCACGAAGAGTTTCCCAGACGTTTCCCATAGAGCACTTTTAAATTGGCTGAGTAATACAAATAATGGAATCGGCTGAAGAAATCGCCGAAAGAAAAAAAAGTCTTTTGTGCCAAAAAATTCCTGGTTCGGCAACTGGGCCACTTAGCCCCTTGACTACCATTGGGTCACTGGTGTCCCAGCAAAACACCATGATGAACCAAATTGTTCTGCTCCCATTCGAAACATGTAGACAACGGTCCCACTGGGTTTTCTCGGTCCGTGGGGCCTCTAGTTCCGACAAATACCTATAGATCGCAGTCACGTTCACTTTCCATGGATTTCTTATCGCTTCTGTGATAATGCGCCATTTCACTGGTGAATTTTACACAATTTCAGTTCAAGTGCTCGTACAACTTTCAGAAAAAATCTGGTCTCGCCGTCTGTCGTCAAAACAATTTATTTTATCCTATTCGCATGAGACAAACCATTTCTATTTATGCTTGAGTCTGTCATTTAGGGGTTCTGTCAGTACGTTTCGTTGTTTTCTGAGATTACGTTCATGTTTGCTCATCATTTATTTCAGAAATATGAGTAGAAAGAGGGTTTATACAGAAGAAGAGCTGCAAGCAGAGATTGATTCAGAAGAAGAACTTCAGAAGATGTGCCCTGTGTGCCAAAAACGGATTGGAAAAAAGAACGAAGTTATTATGCAAAGAGTGCACTACATGTTTTGAACCATACCACTCATCATGAAACGTGTATTTTTCAAATACTCGTATTTCTCATAATACCTACTGTATTATTTGTGAATTTGAAATGTTTTTTGTATTGATCGATTGAAATAAAATTATGTTTTTATTGTAATCCTTCTTTTTATAAGGGATGAAAAATACCATTGGGACAAAAACTGCCATCTTGAAAATACCATTGGGACATTCGAACCTGGCCACGAAGTACCATTGGGACATAGATATCCCATCTGTTTTACCCCCTCCCCCTCATCAGAAAATTATGACCGTCGGTTTTACTCTCTCTAGGATGCACTTAAATAGAAACAAAAACTGTTTTCTTCAGTTTCAAAAAATTGCATAATTGGTAGTCAAAGGGTTAGGGGACGAATCCAATATGTTTTTCTCTCGTTTTATACGAAGCTATTAGAACATAACTAAATGTTCAACATAGACTTTGGTAATGCTTCGATTTTCTCATTTGTTGGGTTACTTATATGACGACCTTTAATGGCGAAACGGCGTAATGTGTGGGGCTGCCAAGATGATTCTGGGGACACATGTTCAGTGTGTCTGATTTTGTGCTTTTATTACTGTGATAACTGTAGTTAGTTTTGAACTGCTATAGCTCAAACTCTTTTTTTCCGTTGAGCGGCAGGCCAAGTATACGAATACACATTTTGAGTTGATTTGGTTCGCATTTTCGTTGACAAAACACACAGACCATTTTATCAAATGGTGTTTTTGGAATTGTGAGCCGGAGAAATTTAAAAATCAGAAGAAACAAAAAATGTTTCAGTTGAACAACTTTCCTTTCCACTTCGTAGGGCTAAGGAAAGTAAAAACATCATTTCGGAAAGTTGTCTGCGTGAGCAGTGCGTTTTTCCTGCATCCGAGGGCTGGTATGTGGGTTCTAGATGCCCTGGTAGTGACTGAAAGTGATATCTGTCACTCAATTGGCAAGGCGAATATGGTAGGTCAGATTTTCGAGTGGTGGTGTCAGAGAGTCGTGAAGCGGAGGAGTAACTTGGGGTAACGCGGAGTGTTGCGCAATAAAAGCGCTGATGTGATGCTTCGGCTGACGAATAATAAGTTAACATCGTTCCCTTCCGTGAATCAGTTAATCGGGGAGAGGAAAAGGCAAATGACCATGGTCGCCACCACATCACGCAGACCAGCACTAAGAAGAAGAAATCTTGAATATACTCGTAAACACGAAGCCAGACGTCAGGAGTGTGTGATTGAAGTGAAGCTTCGATGTTTTCAGGAAGCGACAGGCGCCACGTTACCGCCTGAACAGGCTTTAATGAACAGGGAGCCTAAAGATGAATGCGTGACGGTATAGAACCAGTCAGCTACCGAATAACGGGCCTCTCTCTGAACGAGTTGTGAGTGTGCATAAATACGAAGGTAAATAACGAACCTCTTGTAACAGATTTCAGGGTTGTTTTGGGAATTTCCTGCGTCTGGTTTGGCCCGATGCTCAGTCGTCTGTTTCGACCCGTTTCGGTGGTTTCCTTCAGTCTCGCATGCGATTACCCTTCGAAAACATTACTCGCTCATCGACTATTTCTGTTCATAACAGCTGCGTCCAAAATGAGATCATTAGGTCATTAAGAGTTTACGTTTGAATGGCTCGTCGAGTTATGGAATTACCATTCACCAACAGGAAATTTTCATAACTAGAAACAAAATGTTCACAATACGTCCTGAAGGAATGAATTTATTGATCATTTTACTATTTTTACTTTCCTCAGCACTGCCGAGTGGGCTCACTTTGTATTATTTGACGATTTTTCTGTCTGCTATTATGCTGACTCAGAAAAGCAGCATTATGAAGTTACAGCGCATTCTGAAAATTTTGTGGTTGCCCCTGATTAAGTCATGACTATGAATTTCCATGGTACAATTACTTGATGGAATACCACTCAGGATATCTCTGAGAACGTTTGTGTCATGTGAGCAAGACTGACAGAAAATCGCTTTTCATTAAAATGTCTGATAATTTATTATGATGGTCTCGTCGCTTTTCCCCAGATGAACATTTTTCAGTACTGTTATACGGTTTGGTCCCGTCCATAGAAAAACTTGTAGCCGTTTTTGAGCAAAAGATGTGAAGGAGGTGATCACTAAGAGCTAGTTTTGGACAGGTTTTACTGATTGGCGTCACATTTGAACTTTTCCAACTCGTCAGCAGCACCGTCAAAGCTTAGTTGCGACGTTCGCCTTGTTTTATTATGTTTGTCTCAGTTGCGCATCTTAGCTATTTTATAATATTAGAGTCGTTTTATACTTTTCATGATGCAACATATCATGTAATGTGATCCTATCAACTTCCAACAATTTCTTTTCAACTTCCCAATCACTTATTAATTTTTCTGGATGTTTTAAAGACAGCACTTAGTGTGCATATTAACCAAAAGTGCGGTTATTGCATATTTCAGACAAATGAAGTTGATTGTCTATTTTCTTCTCCCACCACAAGAGCGTTGCGAGGCATTTTTTTCCGCAGTCGAGTTACGATAGAAACGAAGGAGATTCTAATCGAGTCATAATTCGGCCAACGTCCCAAATCCATTCTCTTTCGTCATTCATCTTCAACATCCTCCAGAACACGGAACAGCGACAGACAGCACGACTCTGTTTCGATCCCTTTTCCTCCTCTTCTTTTGTCAGTCTCCAGCGACTGAGAAGTTTTGGAGGCTGGTAATTGGAGGACAACGCTTCGTCCTTGTAAAGCCTTCGAACGTTTTCATGAAACTGTTTCATCGACTGCACGAGCGTTACTTCTCGATTTGGCTGTTGATCTCGCCACTTCCCCCAATAGAAAACGACAAAAAAACGTCAGAGAAAGAATCTAAATGTCAGCTTGTCGTTCAGAAGAAGGATTGAGTCATCTGCACATATCAGATAACCCATTTCTTCAATGAAACTAGATGAAAGAGGAAATGGGGGAGAGGGGGGATCGAGGTTGAGAGAGAGAGAGAACGTTTACTACAAATGAGATATGTTATTCTCACTTTATTAAAAGATTGTTATGAACAACACGAGTACATCAATATTTTATGAACCGTCCGCAGGGAAAACGATGATACCCGGGTGAATCAAAGTAAGAAGAGAGAGAATGCCTTCATGCCAACGTGCCAAACACGTATCAGTATTTCATATTCCAATATTTGCAGAGATCTTTCCATAGAATTATATGAAAGTCCTGTGATTTATATCGCTAATATACCAACTAATCCACTTTGTACTTCACTCAGTTTATATAATTCTGGTTGAACTTGAAATTCTATACATGAAGTGTATAGGACGTTTCAGGTTTCGGAATTCATTGTTCTGTAATTGTAGGGTCAACACTGCGAAATAAGTTAGTCAAAGAAAAGACAGCCGAATTTCGTGGAACGTTTCGGGTTATTTTTTAAACGTTAATAAACTACCGTAGTGTAGGTAACTTATTGCACTAACAATACGACTTTTTTAAAACGATAGTGTCATAAAAATGGCTTTGCCCTTATATTTTTGATAGTTTATTGTTCCTCTCGCCCCTCATGAAAATGTTATAGTACTGTCTATTTGATTGGAACTGTAGTTACAATAGTATCATTTATTCACCAATTTTTGTACAAACTACATACATTATTTATTATCATTTCCGTTCGTTGGTCATCCTCTACACTTAATCTCCATATCAAATCCACTCGACTAGTTCCATTCTATATTTAGGCTTCTCGTAATTGATTACAGAGGAAAAACAGTAAGATAACAACAATTAGGCATTAGAAGTATCAACAAACACTTTATTTTATTTCACTGACGCCTTCGGTTCACCAACTCTGTTTGCTGACGTTCATGTACAGTGTTCATAATAATACTCAAATGAAGAACACTACGAGCAAAGGCATCAGGGAAGGAACTTCTGGTTCCAGTAAAAGAAGCAAAGGGGGGGGGGAGAGAAATGTGTTAACGTAAGCGTACAATATCAACCAGAATAAATTTGATCCTGTAATTTGAGAACTCCGGTTTAGCTGTTGCCTACTGTCAAAGATTCCGATGTCAAATTTTGTCCTCCCAGAGCTTGGGTGAAACGGAAGAAACGTTGATTGATTTCATTGGCTTAAACCAACGTTTTCTTATTCTTAACAATTTACCAACTACAGCTAAGTGTCAAGACCTTTCTTTTGTTCCATTTTTTCGACAGTTGAATGTATAAGGAGGTTTGGTGTCGCAGGCGTTTATTTGGTTGATAGTTGATAGTGCCACCCATCATTTGCTGTTACGAGCAATTCATTTTTACTTTCCTTGGCTCTACGAAGTAAAAAGGAAAGTTATGTAATCGGCTGAAAAAAAAAATTTTGAGTTTTCTTCAGATCTTTACGTTTCAGACCCTCCTGAGTCCAAAAACCACTATTTGGGAAAATGGTCTGTGAGTCTGTGTGTGTGTGTATGTATGTCTGTGAACGATTTTTAGAGAAAACCACCGTACTAAATCAGCTCAAACTTCATATCTCGCCCGCAGGTTACCATGGAACGCCAAAATAAGGGTACGAACAAAATCCATCGAAATTTAACTAGAGCTATCATAGTGATCAAAACACCAAATATTTTTTTTCTCAAAAACGGCTCTAACGATTCTGATTAAATTTTTTACATTGATAGCTCTTAATATGGCAAGACAGGTATACCATAAAATTCCCATTTATGGCAAAATAACGAGAGCAACACAATAAATTACCAAAACTTTCGGCGAAATCGATTTTAGCGCGGTTTTTAGAAAAAACAATCGTACCAAATCAGCTGAAAAATAATGTCTAGCCTACAGGTTACCATGAGACGCCAAAATAAGGGTATGTGCAAAATCCACCGAAATTTAACTATAGTTATCATAGTGATCAAAACACCTATTTTTTCTCTCAGAAACGGCTCTAACGATTTTGATTAAATTTTTTATATAGATAGCTCTTGATAAGACAATTATACCATAAAATTTCCATTCGTGGGAAAATGACGAGAGCAGCACAATAAATTATCAAAATTTTCGACGAAAAGCGTTATTACCGCGGTTTTTTCCTTATAAACTCCGCTGGAATGTTAGTAGAATGTTAAAGAAAATTAGTATTGTAGTCCAATCCAATACCTATAGGGTGAGTGTTTAAAAACGGTCATGAGATACATGGGGCTCACTTCAGAAATTCCTGAGTTTCAACTATCACCATTTCGCTTACTACCAGTTCTAGCAGTTATTATCCAATAACTCTGCAAATGTGATTACTATCCTCCTTCAAAAAATCCGTGTTTACAGCCTCGTTAATTTTCTGTGTACCAATTGCTCAATAATGATCCTGAAATGAGTATGAGCAGCACAATAAAATCTGGAACTGTAAGCGCTACCGCTTTCTGCTGCCGTAAAGCGTTGTTTGACCAAGATTCAAATTAACTGAGTGATAAATGAATTGATTAAATAGAATTAGCCATGTACACAGTGAATTGTTGTAGGGCTAAGGAAAGTTGTTTTTTGCAACGCACCAGATATTTATTTAAGAGAATGCAGATACGTCTTCGAGGATCTTTCATCGCTGATATTTCCAAAGAATGTTATTATTTCTTTTTTCAGGTATTTGTTTTCATTCAGTTCATTTGAGTTTTCGAATTTTGGGCTTGGTTAACACTTTATATTAGTTTAATTCAACTCATTTCATTTCACTAATCACTCACACATTCAGAACCTCAGATTGAAAAGCTTCGTTAAGCATTCTCTTATTTTGTTTCTTGTATTATTCCATTCATTGGCTACTAAATTGTGAAAAAATTTGGGTTTCGTCCGGAAACATCAATTAGAGGGTGAACGTACTGACAAACCATTTCAAACCAATAACAAACAATAAAAGTAGAAAGAGGAAGTAGAAAACTCTCGACGTCAGAGCGGCCCAAGTTGTTTGGTTCGAGTAAAATATCGATGTAACTCCGTCGCTATGGGACGGGGTCACCCTGTGGAGCGTTTCGCAAAATAAGATGACAATAGCCAACGCGGTAGAAAGCGAGCAGTGGGGTAACAGGTAACAGTTGCAGGCCAGTGCTTCTTGTCAATTGAAACCATAGGGCGCAACTGAAACATGGTTAAGTTGTAAGTGCACATTTTTGTGCAATCAAATATAGTTGGATGAACTCATTCACGAACCGACAGTGATCAATCGGTCATTTTTGTTTCATTCGTATTTTTCAACATTCTGCCAAACATCCCATGGATTAGATATCCTCCTTATTTACTTTGGAAAAAAAGATTGTTTTCTTCAATTTTCATCAGACGGAATACTAACACTTCGATGCGTGGTGTGTCCATCGGCTGGGCGTCACACATGGCCATAGTACTAGGTTCTCGATTGCCTTTGAAAGAGGACTGAAAGCAGTGATAGAGATAATCGCTTTCAAGTCGCGAAGATTCTCTATCCATGAGCTATTTACCAGTCACAGCCTTCTCAATCAACCAGCTACGCATCGTCTGTGCACTTAGCTGCTACGATAAGCATTTGCATGATTTCAACTGTGAGCAGGAGATGCCTCCATGTGTGTTTCATATGTCTACCCAGCGTATTACCTCAGTCCCACCTAGCTGGCTAAAACGTACCCGCGTCATTTATGCTATAGCCTTCTGACTCTACTGAGCCAGCTGAACTATAACTGAGCCGTTCTAACTATCCATACTCGAGCTAAATACAAAACAGTTTTCATCAGTTTCCTAAAAAAGGGCGTATGTGAAACTCGCTTTCGTATGTATTGTTCATGTGATGATGACGATAATAGATTAACGAGGTAAAACGCTAGATAATAATATCGCAATAAACTTATGAACTTTCCATGAAAAATTGTGTTTACAATCCCTAACATTACCGATACACTGGTTAGTCAATAAAAGTCCTGGTAAGTAGGAGCAATCCAATAAATTCCTGAACGTTTAGCACTACCTGTCTGTGTGGAACGGTAAGTTCTATCAGATTCATACCAGCTAAATGATAAACAGACAGGATTAGTTGGTAGAGAGATGGAAGTAGCTGAATGTACGTGGGGCTGAAGAAAATGGTGTGATGCATCGCACCAGATATTAAGCTTGTATCAGCTAACCTTCGTATAGAACTATTTAATAGCTATTCCGTTTGCAACTATTGTACATCTCTGTGTCTGCATATTGTAGGCTTCAAGATCAACAAATTGTAAGGAATGGGGAATTGATTAGGTTTATCAGCTCAACCGATCCGTGCAAATGTCAATCGAAGCGACACCGACCGTCGCTTTCTTCATTCCTTGGTCATGTGTATGGGAAGAGTCTGCTTCCACTGGGATATTGAGCGCCCGCCCTGGTTCTCATACTTTCCAAGAATATTAAAAAAGATCAGGGGAAGCGTTTGTGAAAGTGATATCCGTTTTCGTGCCTGATTTCCAACAATCGAAAAATACCCGCTCATCTCTGCACGAATCATTTGCCGTGTGAATGATTTCACGGGTGCCCTGACGCTGTTACGAGCTCATTCATCTGCTCGGCGAAGTAAGTATAATTCTCTATAAAGAGCCTGTATAATTAGAAGGCGGACGACCCAACTAGAACAAAGAGAGGGAACACGTATGCGCTGTAGTGCTAGTTACAAGATTGTAGCGACAAGTAGAAAAATAAATAAAAAAACAGTTTTGTAATCCTTGTTATTTTCACTAGTTCGTTTTTACTTTCCTAGGCACTACGAACTTGAAAGGAAAGTCACGTAATCGGCTGACAATTTTTTTAAGGTCTCTTCCGATCTTTACGTTTCCTTAAATGATAAACAGATAGGATTAGTTGCCTTCCTACTACTTGTTTATGCCTTCCTACTGAGTCCATAAAACATTACTTTGGAAAACACTATCTGCAAAATACTATTTGGGAAAACTGTGTTTATGTGTGTCTGTGAACGCGATTAGGCAAAAACGGCTGAATCAAATCAGCTCAAACTTGACGCTTAGCCCGCAGGTTACCATGCGATGCCAAAACGAGGATATTGGCACAATCCGCCCAAAACTAACTATAGTTATCATAGTGATCAAATCACTAAATATTCTTTCTCAAACACGGTTATCATGATATTAATTACATTTTTTCAACAGACAGCTCCGATTGATTCGACAATACTGTGTCAATGACGAGAACAGCACAATAAATTATCAAACATTTCGACAAAATTCGATTTTAGCTCAGTGTTTTTTCTTATAAACTCCGTTCTAATGTAACTAGAATCTTCTAAAAAATTGACGTGGTAGTCCAATAAAGTACCTATACGATGATTGTTGATAATATTCATAAGACGTACTTCAGAAATTCTGGAATTTCAACCGGAATGGTGGTGATAGTTCACTTAATTCCATTTCTCACAGTTTTTATCGGATAATTCTGGGACGGTGATTATTATCGCTCTTGAAAAAAATGTGTCTACAGTCCCATTAATTCTGTGTGTACTGATCTGAGCCTATCATCGTGCAAGTACAGGCGCCACAGTAGTGAATTGAAGTATCAAAAATAACTTATTGGAGGGAGACCACTGGGCGAGCCAGTTCCTTAGGTGACACTGTTCCTTTAATCTGCAGGTTCTCTTATTTTTAATTACTCCAATCGCCAAATCATCGTGTACTTCCCACTTCCAGACTGGAGGCAATGAGACACTTCTGCAATAACGCGTGGGTTGATGGATGTTTACAAGTTTAGTCAGAGAAAACCTTTTAGTTCTCTGACTTGACTGGAACGGAAACTGAATACTTCCATATACAATTTGCGGTTTGTGCTCCTTTATTGTTCGAATGAAACAACTCCGTTCGAAGGTGAATATATTCGATTAGCAGAAGGAAGTATCTCTGCTCTTATTCTGCAGAAGCAATTCGGCCTTTTCGACCTTCGAGGGGGAAAATATCAAGGCGAACTGGTGAGAGTCGAGCGCGCACCTTTGCTTTGAACGCAGTTTCCGTTCCAGTCAGATGGAGAGGATTTCGCGAGGAGATTGAATTTACGAGTACGCAGACTCTTTCAGTAATAATTATTACGTGATCACTCAAACATCACTCAATTTTCCTCAGCCGTATACATTTCGTGATACCTTACTAACACAAACACTGTATCTTCTTCGTTCAATGCATTTTTACAGAGACGCTTATGAGAAACGAAGCGTAGGTGCTGGTTATCTGAAATTATCCTGTGGGCTGAACAGCATACACACTTGTGAATACCTGCACTAAAACCACCTCAAAACCGAAGAAAAAATTACTTCTAAAAAAACTGGCCTGTTTTTCCAACTACTGTAAAACGATGGGCACCGCTTTACAGGAAACAAAATGCAGGTACTAGCCAGCTCAAAACACCCCGATCGAAATCGTTAGAACCGTAATACACGATACTGATACACTACCCTGGACATTTTTTATATTTTCTAAAAAAACACTATTTTCGACATATTTCGGTTGTTATCTAACAGTTGTTATCACCTGTTCAATTGACAGGTGATCGAACCAGAAACTGATGAAGAAATTGGGAGATCCGAACTGTTCGGGACGGGCTCAAATTTAAGTTACTTTTGTTAAAGTGGCAAATAAATCGTTTGCTGTTGTTGAGCGCAGGTCGGGGATTCAACAACATGATAAGGCATGGGTAAGTTAATACTGGTAGAAGCGCATTACTTCAAAACATGACCCCCAAAGTCCTTTCCACTCGAAGTCTCATTTTTTCGAAGTAATGACTCCACGAAAGGGAAAATGGAAGCGCAAAAAAAGGAAAGTGGCGGATGCCCTTTTCGGTCGTGGGAGAATGAAAAGGACATGAATTGCTCCGCAGGTCGAGGAATCACTTAGTAGGAAGTCTCCTCCTCGAGGCCGAACTACATTTTAACGCTTCCCGTTTTCCCCTCTTGCTGTAAACGAACTCGTCTTGATGAATCCTAATTACAAAGCGGTGTTACGATCTGGTCCAGGTTTTCACCAAAGTTTGAGGAATTTTCTCTCTTCTCGACTGAAGTGGAACGGCGAAAAGAACAAACAAACGAGACAGGCTCTTCGACTGACAGCTCGTTACATTAGTTCTGGCTCAGTTCTCCACACGACCTGACCTGCTTGAGAAGACTCATGCGAAGCATGTTTCATCGCGCAACGCCGATCGGTACAGAATTTCGCAATCCGCAAACCCTTTCGATCTTCAGAAGAACGCAAACAGCCGAATGTATGTAACTTGCCGCATAACACGAGATGAATGAAGTATGTAAGCAGAGAAAGGAGAGGAAAAACAATGATAGTGGGGAAGGAGAATAAGAAGGCGCACAAGACGCAAAATAAGTAGACTACTACGAAGAACAGTACAGAATGGGGGAAATTATGAAGAAAAATAAATATGGTTGAAGGCGGTGGGGGGAGAAGGACTAAATGATATAAAGCAGACTAAGGGGGAAAAGAAGGAGAATATGAGGGGCTAGGGAAATACGTTTAAGAGATGTGTAGAAGTATTAAGTAGAAGAAAGGAAACAAGAATGAGTAGAAGTAGCTGGTAAAGAAGGAAAATAATACAAGTATCAAAAGAAAGAAGAATAGGGAGAGCAGGAAGAAGAAACAACAGGACAAGAAGACAACGTAAACAATCAATAAAATGCTTACGTGAAAGACAAGGAATAATGAGATGAACACGGATGAAACAGAAATTGCAGAAATACTTTGTCCAGAGACTTCCCACTGCATGAGATCGACGAACGGTCATTCAGCGCCGACGAGGTTCAAAAAGTTGAACTGCTCAACACCTCAAAGAAAAGCGAAAACCGCTAACTCTTCTGCACTTACCTGAAACAAAAGAAAATCCGAACGTCAAAAAATTTGAAAGAAATCGATGCAGGTTGCAGACAGGGAAAAGAGTTATACTCGCGCCAACCATAAAAACCGGACGCCTAGACAATAGCGTCAAAGTACCAGCCGCGATACACATCACCAGTAAAGCAGTTCATTTTCGGACCCTCATTCCACGCTCTCTAAGAAAAAATTGCTAGGAAACAAGAGGGAAATGGCCATTATCTTGGTTTTTAGCACCAGCACAAAGAATCTTTCTTAACGTAACAATGCACCTAGTAAACACCCTCATTTCCTGCTCAATTTGAGCTATTGGGCGCAATAATCGTAGTTACTGGCAAAAAAGAAGGCAAAGAAAATTACGACGGGAGAAAAGGTTACTTTGTTTCAGTGAATTTTCGTCGAAAAATAGGTGATGCTATGCGTCATGCAACTTTGTTCATTTGCACTTGGGAAGAGATCATTTCACGTCTTACGTAGGACGTGGTGGCACCTAAGGTTCTGGAATTATTGAATCGCTTCTACTTGTCCCACGACCGTTATTGAGCACACAGGACTCAGTGACTCAGGAGACTATCAACACGATGTTTTTGAGAAGGATACTGAGTGAGACGGCGGTGGTTAGTATTCCGGAATTCCTAGGGTCGCAACTTCTTATTACGTGCGTTATAAGTAGCTCATAGCATCCTAATTTTTCTGAGAAGGCTATAATTTGAACAGAATTTGGGGGGGAAAACTGCTCAAAAACCGAATTACCGCATGAAATTTATGAAAACGTATTGTGGCGATCTCGTGCTTTTCCCATGGATGAGAATTTGATGGTGCTGTCGTGATAGTTGGCAGTAGGGCGTGGCATTAGGCAGGAGAAGCGTTTGTCTCATACTTTCTTCAACCACTGCGTAATCTGCCTCAGAAAGTAGGCTTGGGTGCTTCGCACCAGATATTTATATAATGCTACGCTTTAAGTTGAGAATCTAGAGTGATGTTTTACGAATTCAGCACAGCATCATTCAGTACATCACATGCTACGTAGAGGATAGTAGTGTCCTCGATATCATAGCTGCTATGTGTTCTTCTCATTAGGGTAGAGTACCTGCCCAAGAATACTTCATTGAGGAACCCTGCTTTGATAGGACTCAAACCGTAGTATTAATCTTCTTGTGTCCTTGGAATTCTAAAAGTCCGTTGCACTTTTGAGAAGTCCCTGTGCAGTTTATACCCCAACCCACTTGGAAGGCTTGTTGTACCACATCCAAGAAAATGGAAATATCCAACTTAGTTATCGGGGGCTAAACAGTTCAATGTTCGGTCAACAGCAAACGCTCGCAGTTTCTAATAATTAAGAAATAATAATAAAACCAACAAACGTGAACAATCTGTTCGATCTTAGGAGAAACGGAGAACACAACATTTTTGAACCGTTGTCTACGCGTAACGCGTATTTTTTGCAGCGCTATGAAATCGACAAGGCCATCGCAGCTGCTCACGCGAACGCCGTTTAATAACCCAATAGAAACCACCGATTGAGAAAGACCTGCGCTGAAGGTGACAGTAACAAAAGCTCATGATCGAACATCCAGCGAAAGGAAGAGCTTTCAAACGAGGGATCCTTGAAATTAAAAGGACACAATTATTGACATGGAAGTTGGCCGCAGTTGAATGTTCCATATCCGTTCGCTCACTGTCACTGACATCG
This sequence comes from Pachypeltis micranthus, assembly GCA_020466155.1. Lineage (NCBI taxonomy): Eukaryota > Metazoa > Arthropoda > Insecta > Hemiptera > Miridae > Pachypeltis > Pachypeltis micranthus. The sequence goes on along the minus strand of CM035780.1, from coordinate 21,998,139 downwards.
ATGATCCATAAGTTTCACTGGAGATGGCCATGCGTTTGTAATCACCGGTTATTTTCTCTGTGACGAGGTTAGGAATTGCTATTTCGACAATACGGAAATGTAAAATAACAAATAAGTGGAACCAACCTATTAAGACCGTCTTTTTTTTTTTTTTTTGACCCGAGGGCGTGTGGGACAAGTCCCTTTGTCACTGCGGCTGCATATGGGCCTATTGTGACGCTGGCCCTTTCTTAGAAGAAGGCGTCGTACATACCCACCCCCCTTAGGAAGCCGAGTATATCCTTCACTGCAGAGCCCGCTACGGTTTGGGGTTCAGTGGTCCCCTGACGTTTTGCTGCCAAGGCAGGGCATTCACATAGGATATGCTCTGCTGTCTTGTCCTCCTCACCCCAGAGTCTGCATTCTACCGCCTCTGAGATGCCCATCTTGTTGAAATGATATCTGAGTGGGCAGTGCCCGGTGATGAAGCTTAACAGTACTCTCAGATCTTGTCTAGAGAGTGTCAACATCGTCTTCGCCCTTTGACAGGAAGGCATGTCAAGCCTTTCGCCTGTCTTAATCGTGGCTGGCGATGCCAATGGGCGCCATTTTCCTGTATCTCCCATCGAGCAACCACAGTCCAGACAGTTCAGGTGACTTTTCGTCAGACCCACGTGTAGTTCAGGCCCGATGGGTAGGGATTCTGTACCCCTTTTCGCGAGGCGGTCAGCCTTTTCATTGCCCTCACACCCCCTGTGAGCCGGCACCCAAATGAGGGAGAGCCTCTTACGGGCGCCGAGCTGCTTGAGCGCATGGAGGCATTCCCATGCCAGCTTTGACCTAAAACTATAGGCTGCGATGGCCTTTAAGGCGGCCAGGCCTGTCTGAGAAAATGTAGATCCGCTTGCCCTTGAGCCCTTTGTTCAGGATCTCTTCTGCGATCTCTTGGGTTTTGCCCATTGTTCGCGGCTGCTTATTCAGTCAGCATGCTGACCTTATTCACAGCTGGCCGCAGACATGCCCCTGGGGACAATGCCGTGGCTGTTCCACTATCCACAACCCGTGGTCGCGCCTGGTAGCATGGGCATGCTCCTGGGAAGATAACCCAGAACCAGGAAGACCGTCTTAACTGCGACGCAATTAAACACAACTCGTTTGCACACACATGTTTTCGGTTTGGTTATTCCTTTAAGTTTTAAAAATCTTTTATTGTGTACCAGCGGTTTCTCATTACGCTCAGTTGAATGTTGAAAATGTTAAGAACGGGGTAACTTAGTACATTGATGCACGAGCTGATAAAATGAGCAACTGCCGTTCAGACGCTTTGCATTTTAATCTCCCCTCCCCCCTCCTCCATGGAGATAGAAAAATTGACTCCAAATAGTTGGGAATGCTACCTTACTCACTGAAATGTTCTTCATTAACTTATAACTCAAATGGCGTTGCGACACAGATCTGTATCTTTACCATAATGAGCGTTCGTGACACGCACAAATTTTTGTTAAACGAAGCTCACCATAAATGAAATGGTATCATCCATAAAAGGAAACTAAATTGTATTAATTAATGACATAGGGGGGGGGGGGGGCTGCTCTACGTCGATTCTAGTAATAGGAGGAATGGGAAGGGCAAGGAAAGAAGGAGGTTTTTTAAAAGAGTGTTATACGATAAAACGCCGACCAGTTCAGATTCGATCCGAGCAACTTGCAGGATACATCGAAGAACACAGTATTCCCCGGGGGCAGGAAAACTACACTGCTGGCAGCAAGGGTAATGTTCCTGTACGATACTTGATAGTTGTCCAGTAACAGTTTATTCCCTCCAACTACTAACGCTCACTAATTACCTATTACCTATCGTCCTCTCTAAAGCCTTTAGTTTAAATACCGAGGACATTTCACGCCTCGCTAATTATTCCTGTGCAGCCAGCAACAGTCAATTAATTTTTCAAGCCACCCGCTTACTACGTATCTATTATGACGAGTCAGAATATTTCAACCGTGAGGTAATGATTTTTTAAATACATTTTTACTTGACGTCTTTGATCGACCAAATTATTGGCCATAAGCTCTGGCTAACACACGCCGTAAAACAGGCTGATTAATGCGCATGCCATTTGCGTGGTGCCCCTTCACTATCGCGCTCCTCAGATTTCTTCCGGTTTTCGAAATCACATCGGCTCGACCAGTTTTGTCTAAGAGGTGAGCAACCTTTAGCTCCAACGGCTGTTGATATTTTTTCAACATCGTCGCGACGGTGGAACGCACTGTCGTATACGATGACGCTTCTCACAGATGAACGTGAGCTATTACCATTACGTGTCTGGTTTAATGGCAAAGCGATAAAAGAATACGCGAGGACACTCGTAAATAAGATTACAGGAAGCGAAAAAAATGGCTAAGTCAACGCTTCGGATTTCGACGATCCCTAGTCTATACCGGAGCCAAGAATTATGTAGACAACAAGATGACCAAACAATGATGTTCAGAACAACAGAAAAATTAGACAGGCAGAGGAGAACACAAAACATTGTAGAACACGAAATAAATTGGATCACGTACAGAAAGTGGATACCAGACAGAGTGGAGACGTGGAGACTCTGTGAGTGTTCTGATATCACAACGTTGTGTGCAAAAGAAGTAAGCAATGATAAACATTGACCACAACTGACACTTCAATTGGCGTCACCAAAATTACTGGTCCGGCTGCTAAGACAAACTAAAAGGAAATGAAGCACAACGAGGTTTGTATCAAGTTGAGAGTGAGAGGAGAGAAGGCACGGTAAATGATGAGAAATGCCAGAAAAACATCTGGATGAAATAGCATGGAAAACTGGAGGTTTCCAGAATTTGAAACAACAGCTAAGAGGAAACCTAAATTTGTGCAAATTAAATAATCCACCGTTTATGAGATAGTACGGCACTTTTTGCTTACCTCAGAGACAGTGAAACTGAAGCGTTCAACCAATAGCTTCCTTTGTGTCAAACAATTAACATTAGAGGAGAACTAACTCAATGTGAGAACTCAGTACATATTAGAATCGAGGAAAACACGATTTCTGGCACTCTTTGATTGTCATCCATGTTCAACGGACTGTCAGAGGAACATTTCAGTCGAACCTATAGGAGTTGAATTCACCCTGAGACTTCAATAAAAACCGTAAGAACCGTTTGCCCAAAATGTTTTAAAAACATCTCGTTTCGATTCATAAGCCAAAATCCCCGTCCAACAGATTTTCACAAAGCTATTCAAAGAGAACAAACGTTAGAAGTTTTGAAAGTTTAGCTAAAATCGTTCAAGCCCTTAACGAGAAAGATTTTTTAAAAATCCCTCGTTTTAAGCTAAAGTTTGGTCCCCCACCGCCCCTTCAACGAAATTGCTCATTAGTTAATTTTACCGCCTTCAAAAATTACGAAAAGCGTGACCAGAAAACAACCAGCTGATGCTCTTTTATTTTTAATTTTGGAATCAATTAGTTCAGCAAACCCGCAAGTCGACGACACAGGTTGAAACCGCTAAAATGCAGAGTGGAAGAACGCTTAACGGATTTTCGTGGAGACGTATTTAGAAAAGTCGCTTTAACACGGTTCAAAAACGACTGGTCCATCAGAAACGACATTTTTCAAACCGACACTTCGCGAGACACAATTTTACATAAAACTTCCCATTATACATCTTTTAAGTAATTTCCTTCCCAGGCTCAAGCGTCGAGTGCCGTTATCGTCTTTCTCTAAAAGGTAATCCTAGAATATCCCTGTCCGTCTAATAACCGTAGCAGACCTCGAGGCCACTTTTAACAGGTAGAAGTGACCTTTTTTTTTGTTTCATTTTACGTTTTTTTGTTTCGCCCTCTTGCTTCTAATGAAGGCCTCCTCTCTCAAGAGGCTTCTCCCACGCTACAACGGCAGAGCAAACCGCGTTGGCTGTGAATCCGTAGGGTCAAAGACACTTGTTTTTGAATTGAAAACAAGTCGAGGGGTTTATTTAAGAAAAACGAACCCTTAATTACCTTAAACGTTATCGTTTGGAGTGAGTTTCGTAAGTGTGGTGTGAATAATTCTCTCAAAATACGCCTCTACTCTTGGATACCCCATTTGACAGCCAACTAATCAGCAACTAATAACGACAGAGGCAAAAAAACTAACTATAGTTACCATGGAGTTCAAACCGGCTGATTTTGTCAGAGATAAACGGCTCTAAGGGTTTTGATTAAATTTTAGTATGGACAGTTCCAAATAACACGAGAGCAACAGCACAATAAATTATCAAAAATGTTGACCAGAACAGATTTTAGCGCAGTTCTTAATATTCTCAGAAACATTAAGACGAGAATCCAATAAGCTACCTACTATATACTATGACAGCTTAAAAAACGCTCATGAAATAGGAGCAACTCAATAAATTCCGGAACTTTAAGCGTCACTATATGCCACGTAAATCGTGAAGTTTAACAAAGTTTAAATGAACTGCGAGAAAAATTGATCATTTATGTGCGAGGTGCTGAGTAGTCATGTGATGCGTAGCACCAGATGTTTTTTCAGCCTATTGCATAACATTCCTTCCAACTTCTTACTACTAAAGAAAGTAAAACGAACGCGCGAGGTGCCATATTCGAAAAAGTACGACCTCCACGTTACATTTCTCCGGTAGAAAGTTTGACGAAATGGCTAATATTCGTTGGCTAATCAATAGAACTTTTTCTCTGAACCCGGACAACGACGTACGTGCATCTTGATGCTTTTGCGAGCGAAAAACGACGTAATTTCGTGGTATTTATTTTCTCAATAGATAGACGGGGTTTTCACTTTCCTCGAGCTCCATAGCTCACCTTCACTCGAGTACGTGCTTCTTCACGAGTGTGTACCCGCTAGAAACTGGCATTCTGAGTCCGCCTCAATCACACGTTCGTTCGCATCTTATCTGCTTTGTGTGTCCGAGAACATTGAAACGTTACGAGGGAGGCTTTTCAAAGTGAAGTTATGGCATGAGGTGAAGCACGTCGGAAGAAGCCACGAAAGACTGTGCTACCTTCTAGTACGCGTGGGGATTATAAAATTGCCTAATTCCACACCAGAAGACTCTACGAGTATAACCCACAGGCTTGAGGATTCAACGGAATATCAAATTAGAAGCTGTGGGAACTGTAGGTTGAGTTGTAGAATTTGAGCTGTTCCCAGCAAGATGGAACCACCGAAGTTAATTTGTATGTTTTCACACAGAGTGGGGTAAATGTGAACAACTTCAAGAAGTTGAGCAACAGTTCCAGGTTTCCAAGCAATTTTACGATGGTTTTCCGTGGGATTTGTGGTGAAAATGGATCTAGTCAAATCGTGAATTGACGCGAGCAATTACTAAACTAATCAAAGCCAGTTTGCATTATTTGTCGGTCCCATTCGCAGAAGATATGATAAATTGAACACGTCGATCGAAATAATACTCGAAATCGATCGTCCCCACGGTATCACGAGAGATTATATTTACCACAAATCTCCTGATTCACTTGAGGCAATAACAAGTTACTGAAGTGCCTTTTCTCGAAATCCGAACAGCGCTACGTATTAAGAACCAGAATAGCTCCAAGTCTCCAAACTCCTTCGACATTAAACTCTGCTGACCGCGTTGGTGGTTTTCTACCAAATCCAATCCAACCTACGCACTTCGATTAATCCTGAGAAAGGCGTGGGTCTGAGGGGAGTCTCTGAATTGCTAATTCTCCTACCGCACGATGGCCGAAACGGGAGGCACCGAAGCAATTTACGACTTCCGAAGTGAATCAGTCAAAAACCCGAGTCATTTGGTGATAAGTACTTTACACGGTAAATTTTGTACGTTCCTGGACTTCACGTATAGTAGAAAGGAAAGTTATATAATTGGCTGACATTTTTTTTTTTTAGTTTTGAGAGCACGTTTCAAGTGCTTCTGAGTTCGAAAAACACCATTTGGGATAACGGTCTGAGTGTGTATGTGTGGCGGTATGAAGGGCCGTTCGGTAAGAGGACCCTCTGTCTACTATACTCTTCAATCTTGAGATTGATACTGCAATGGGTAAAGCAGAGGTTGATCTCGTCTCGGCTATGGGTGTGTGGGTGGGCGCATTGGCCTTTTCGGGTAATATCATCCTCCCCCCAGGTACCAAACACCCCCCCCCCCTAAACTCGGTAATGGCATAAGCAGCAGCAGTTCTGAACGTGAGGCGGTACCAGTTTCTACGTAGCACGTTCTTTTTTTAATATTATTTATATGATCGTCGAATAAAAAAGATTGGACTAGAATAGGGACATGGGACTGAGGAAAGTCGTGTGGTGCGTTGCATCAGTTATTTTACTTTTGTATAATGCCATGAGTTGTAGAATCAAATTTAAGATTAACTGGTTCGTTTTTGTTCCGTCCATCAAAGTTTTCAAGTTTGTAAATTTCCACCTTGCTTATTAGTTCCACTGTCTGTCTGTGTGATGAATTTGTTGTTTTGAACTCTTCTTCTTAAATCCGTGAACGGCCTACCATCTCTTCTATTTTTCTTCAGGACTGAGTTCATCACACAAATTTTGATTCACTTTGGGATTAAGCCGATGCCAAATAGATCGTTCCAGTAACAAACCCTGTCAACAGTTAAGTAGGTCGCCTCGAATATTTTCCGCCTACGTCAGCCCTCCCACAGAAAAGATAGCGTGACTGTTAGTGCCGCTTTGCCTCAAAACGCGATTGAAGGTTTCCACGTAACTTCCCAATCTTTTATAATTGGAATCTGAGATGAACAGCTGAGACCTGGCTTGAAGTTCAGATGGATACAACAATAAACAACTCAGCACTATAGTTACCGTTGTTTTTTGAGAGTTTCGAATTTTCAATAGTAAATGCCAATGTGATTTGAATGAACCTCACGGAGTGTTTTCTAGCAACCTACACCCACATTTTGTTGTACGCCACTATTTCTGTGACTACGAACGGAGATATGAGCCCAAAAAAGAAGAAAATGGGGTCCTCCAAGCATTAAACCTTCGTTTTTCATTCTCAGAAATGACTCTGCCGATTTTGATCTAACAGGGATTGTTAGCTACATCGCCACTGCGTGTAACCACGAATTAGATCGATCTTACACTTTTTTTCATTCTGTTACTGAAAGAGTGAAGAAAGTAACGCAATCGCGAAAAAAAGTATCTAGAGCGACGCATCACACAACTTGCATTACCCCACTGGAGCATTCGGGTTCAGAGTTCACGAGTTCTTCAAAAAGAGTTGGTCACAAAATAGACGTAAGTTTGAATTCTGGAATTAGTGGGGTTGTCTTCGATTATCTTACGACCTTTAGTGTTCCACTTTGAATTAGTAGCAAAAGCATTGAAAACCAGTAAATGCACGTAGAGCTAAGGAAAGTTGTGTGGTGCGTAGCGCCAGATATTTTCTTATAAATTCTGTACGTGTTACACTACGTTACTACGCTACGCGCGTATAGTTTAACATGCACCACGCGTTGGCGGTAATGTCACTTATAAAATAATTAGAGACATCCTAGTAATCTCCAGAATTCTAACTATTGCGGGTGCTTGGAGTAAGTTTTTTCTCAGCGTTGCCCCTGTAATTCCTGAACCATCTAACTACGAAACATCCATATGAAAATCGTGTAAACAGTCTCATAAATTAGCTATACGGTTGCTCAGTGAGGTCGTGTCATGAGCAGGGAACATGCATTCTCAGTTCCTCCGCAACGTCCTATCAATTTCATATAATCTGGATGTAATACTGATTTGAGTAGTTGCTAGAGTGATAAAATCCGCTGAATTTTATGTGGGGCCGAGGAAAGTTTCAATTTTCTGTATGTTTTTATTCGAGAAGCCAAAAAGAGTGGTTCAAACTTTTCTCGATGACATCTCACACAGCGTTGATTAAACTCACAATGTAATTCTCAACCTTCCTCGTCAATGTTTCTCTGGCATCCCATTGAATGAAAATGATAGCCGAATGTTCAAAAACAGGTTTTTTTCTCGAACATCACGTTTTCCGAAGAAAATTGAGGCCCAATATTGTGATTAGTTCAAAAGTAGCGGGTGCTTGAACAGATCTCCCCAAATTGTCACATTCTGGTTCCTGTCGAATTTCAAGCGTCCGACAACTGCAATTATATTGTGTACAAATGTGCAAGTAACATGTATATTCATTGGTAGGTGAGAATTTTTTTGAACGACAACCAATGACTAATGCTTCAGGCTGCAAATTTCTGAGATCGTTTCGATCAATAAATTGATTGGCTGGAAGGAGAACGTCTGCTGACAGGCACAGGAAGCACTCAAACATAATTAAGGCAAGAGTAAAAGGGGATATCTTATTAAAAATCTATACATCTACATATGACACCACATTCTCAGCCAGAGGAGTATCAAGAGGAAGAGTAGGGCTGATACCCAACAAGTCTAGTGAAACCCCATGGAAGAGTTCAACGAGAAAAATCCCCGTCAGGAAAATCCTCAGATCACTCAGGGCCGTTTTCGTTTAACCATGTAAGGACAACTAACGAAACTCTTCCCTCTGCCAAGATGAAGGACCTTCAAAGATCTCGGTTTAACGAGCTCATGTTCACACCGTAACATTCTGCATTTGTTGGGCTTTTACGAACGACCAGGGGCTGCAATATTCATGACGTGAAGGTACTGCGAATACATACACGTTTTGTAGAATCGTGTGATTTGCCCTATCAGATATGCATTAATGATATATAGACAAAAGTTGTATTAAAATGAGAAGTAGTCAACAAGAAGCGGAAGAATAGCTATGCGATTGCCCACTTAATGTTTCCTCAATCGAAAGTCGATAGAAATAAGTCCAGAAATATCCAGCTAGTTTTCCTCCTGATCTATTAAAATCTCATGCAGCTCAGGATTTCGATAGGCTGCAGAAAACAGGCCTCTGTTCAAGTTCATTCGTCCAATTCGGTTATGCGGCTTCGCTCTTTTTTCCATTTTCTGAACTGAGAGGTTCGTTCACGTTCGTCACGACCCCAAACGTTGTAAAGAGCAGCCGTTGTCTGTTGCAGCACTGGCATTTTCCAAATCTTCGCAGTGTCGTTGCGTACGCGCGACGAGAGTGATGCAAAGTCACTGAGCACGACTCAGCGCCGCATTTTATTCGAAATAACTGGAATAAAGTTAGACCTGCCATGAACCTATGGTCTCGATTTGGCAAATAAGAAACATTAACAAGCACTCGCTACATGAAATGAGAAGCTACGTTTTACTCAGTTCTAACAGAGTTACAAATTGATTTATTAGTAGCTAACATTGATTTTCAGGAGATTCAACTCGAGAAAGAACAATATACCATGAGAAAAGCACTCTTTACTATACGGTCTCCAGGTACGAGGCATCAGTTGATTCATTGCTCGTAATTATATGTACGTTCTCGGCCCTACGTTTTACACCTTGGATTGGGTTTAGTAAGAATTTCTGAGTATCTCTAATTGTTATGTTACTCAAAGACAATGCAGCTTTCTAACTGCGAAAGAATTTTTGCAACCGGTCGAGTAGTTTTTAAGATTTTTCTTGTCATACAAAAATACAAATCCTTCCTCTTCATGTTACAACATTCACATCTTTCATTTAATTTAGTCTTATGTTTTTTCTTCTTTAAATGATTAAATTCACTATAAAGTACGAAAACGTATCAATACGTTTAATTTTTCATGAATTTGCATTTCGATTGTAGCATGAGGACGATGTGAGGAGTTCTGGGAAAACTGGTAGCAAATGTAAACGTGGGTTGTGCAACAAGGTTCAAATGAGCACAACCGAAAAACTCGTAACGTCTAGTTGCCTTCGGTCCCAAGTCACGCAAGAGTTTCCTTCGTCTCGAGGTTAATCTGTTTAGATGACAGAAAAAAAGGAAGATGGACTCAAGCCCTTATTTTGAAACAAAAGCGTCTCTCATTTTGAAACTTTTATTGTGTTGTAGCTGGAAGAACGGCAACTTGGTATCGAAGAGACAGAGCACAGACAATGAAAGCGGCAACGGCAAGGAGGGACAGATAATTTAGCTCGGGTTGCTGCATCCTCTTGATCTTCTCTGCAGATTGGCAGCGGCATCTGTTCGATCTCCCTAGTACAACATCCTCCGGGGGGTTTTTTTCCTCCTACGAGAGCCGCCGGACCGGAGTTGGAAGATTGGACAGGACATTTGGATCCTCCGGTCGTAAAATTGTCTTTTCTTCCTCCTTCATAAATAGTTTTATAGCGGCTACATTGTCTTAAACAGCGGCTTCTTGAGGACGTCACTTATTTCGAGTACAGTAAGGTCGACAAGAGTCTTAACCGACTCAGAAGGGGCGAATGACATTTCCTTTGGAGCCAGGAGTCAGCTTCTTCATTGGATGGTACTGCCTACCGTCGATAAACAACCGAAAGGGCCAAGTAACCGATAAACTCTACAAAGCACCGAATCCGGTAAATCTCTCTCTCTGGCTGAACTTGAATTAACACGTATCTCCTCATTCAGAAGATCTGGGACGCCTTCGTTGCTGCTCATTCTGAAGGAGAACCTATAAGGTCTATCACGATAAACAGCGACACAATTCAGTCGGGCTGTAAATATTCATTCGTTATCGAGTTCTGTTGTGCACAGACCTTGTGTTCAGTGGATGCACTATCAAAGACTGATTGATCATTCCTCGCAGTGACAGCAATCGCGCTAAAGAAAAAGAAGAATAGCCAGAAAACGAAACGGTGGTGTTGAAAGTGGCTGAGGGATCGCTTCACTCATGATTGTTTGCTCGGTGTTTTGCGCTAAATCGAACCAAATGATCCGCAATGGTCTGTACCAGGCACGTGACTCATGTACATTCCTTTCCATCAATCTGAAAATATGGGCTTTTTAAATCAGAGTCCAACGTTGTGTGAACCTGTCGCCTCTAGACGATCAATCTTGACTGGCGTCAATGTTTGACGGCCAAGATTGTTAATAATATTTATCGTCTGGGCTGATATTGAATGTCTGGGTTAACAGAACGTTGAGTTTCCATTCTGATAAGCGTGAACCCGTTTGAACCCTGAGCACGTCTGCAACACTAGTCCTCCTGACAGGATTGCCCTTCACACGTTAATAATAAATATGTCAGACCACTCATTTGTCACCCTTTCCCCCCTTTATGTAGAGATCTGAGCAATATAGGATGACTCCATTGCTTTTGATTGTCTCTAAATGGGGCTGACATAAGGAGCACGATTCTCCCATTACTAGTTTTCATAAACATGTACTAACCCCCCAATCATTCTCTTGTGTAGGTGTATAAAACAGGCCATTCACCAATGCCACCTCTTTGTTTTTCCATCTCGTCCGTTGTTTCCACTCCAGCATGTCCATTGCACACTTCATTCTGTTCTTAGTATTCGTCTGCCCATGCTTGAACTCCTGGTATCAGGTCCTCCGTGCAGGCTTGCACCTTGCCCCTTCGCCTTGAGTGTCAAGTTTGCCCCGGGGTTTGGAATTATCTCTTACACTGGTTGTAGCGAGCAGAACGAAGCCTTTCATAAATCTAAAAGTTCAAGGTTAAGTGGAAAATTCTGCCTCTATAATTCAGTACTCGAGATCTAGAATATTTCCAGAGGTTTAGAGAGCGGTTTGGTTGGCTGGACTTCTAATTTAATGAAAGACGAAATAAGGTACAAGTGTGTCACAGAACGAAATCAGAGAAACGAACTTCTCAGAAGATTAGTGAGCGCTTCGGGTGGCTCAAGAGCCTGACGCAGGAAATCGGTTGTTACGGCAACTCGATAGCGCAATCGTTTAGCTCATCCGAATTCATTTATCGGAAAACGTGCCCAGTGAAAATGGCCTCTCGAATTGCCCAAATCTTCAGGTTACACTCTGGAAAGGGGTTACCAATACCTTTCTGATCCGTCCAGGGTCTTGGCTCTGACCGTCAGGACCACGATGCCCACCCATCTAATTCTTCTGGCTCCCTTACCTTCCTATGAATTCAGACCTGGCTCGCAAGGCGTATTATCGTTATTTCGTAACGTAAGCCGAGGTGTCTTCTTCGATTCGACCCACTAATTCACGTTTTGTTCCTCGTCGTCAATCAAACTGTCAATCAGAAGAAAATTGAAGGGTGGGAGTACGAGCCTTATGAACGTTATAATTAAAAACACGCTAGGGATGGGCCTTGAGGTGCACGGTAAGAGAAAATGTATGCCCTTTCGTCTCTTACAACCATTCATTGTAATCCAGTCATTAATTCGCGTGTCTAATGGTAAAACAGCGTATGGCGTCTAAGTGAAATAAAAATTGAAGGTTGACGTACAACCTTCGTCTCATTGTTGACTACACGAGAATGTGGTTACACTGGCAGATTAATCAATTTGCCATCTGGCGACTAATTAAAACGACCGACTAATTAAAGGACGGGTAGTGCGACGGACGTTAGGTAATTTTATTAGACGAAAGCTGGTTTCAAAATGACCTGTCCGAGGGATCTTTTGTAACGCAAGTGTTTGAGGACGCTCTTGGCAACAACGGCTCTTATCGAGTCAATCAGAGACTCGGTGGAGCAACCAGAAATTTTACGATGCGCATATTCGACAACAATTCTGGAGATCAATTGGCCATAGTAAGAAACGCGCGTACTTCATGATTCAGCAAATTGAACAGGCTGCCACAGCCTCCATCACCAACGTTACGATCCGTGACTCTTATACATTTAATAATGCAGTTTGAGTTACGTGCGTTCATTTTGTGACAGCTGGGAAATACCAGGTGGTGTGAATCACACGACTTTCCTAACTCCCACGCACATTCAGCTAATCCAATCTATTTTTCACTCAGTTCATACGAACTTGTAAAACGTAACCTCCTACGTAGAAAATGGTTGCAATTTATGCGTACTTTCATTGAAAAAATCGCCTATAGGTTTAAAAAACAAGGTATAGGCTGGCTGAGAGTGAAGGCTTGAATAACGCTTAAAACAGCTCCGTTGCAGATCAAAATCATTAAGTATGAAACACGTAAAGGAAAATTTGATTTTGAGATATGCAGACTGATGTTATTACTTTCCACTGCTTTTCTACAGAACGTACGCACGTGGCCAACTAGATCCAAAAAATCTACTCGTAATTTGTCCGCGTCCATGTACGTGTGTATGGGGAAAAAGTTCAATTTGCGGGAGAACGGCTGAGCCGATTGAGCTGGTTCTTTTTTTGTTCGTAATTTTTTGAAGATGCGAAAATAAGGTTATGAGCAATGTCCATCGAGCTGAAGGGAGTCGGAGGACTAAAATTACCAATAACAAGGGGTTGTCACATTTTTCTCGAAAATGGCTGCAATGATTATGATTAAACTTTCACTCATTAACTAACTTTTCTCTTCTATAAATACCCCTTTGAAAATTCAATGCATGGGTATAGGTATATGAAGGGGTATGTGAGGTATAGATATATGAAGCACAAACAGGGTTTTTTCACTTTTTGGCAAAACGACTTTAACGATTTTTACAAAACTCGCTAACTATTATTCAATATCTATAAATTGTTCTGCATAAGTGTTATCTGACAGTCTCTCGAACGGAAATAACAATCAGAATGTGCCGAACATCGTGTTTAATAAAGCTAATGTCGAAATTTCCAGAGTAACCGCACAACTGAAATTGGTCAGTCTGACGGAAAGCCTTCAGAAACATACACACACATTTGTTCTCTACGATTAGTTCTGTGACTATCCATGGAAGGAGATGTAAGACATGATAGCTTGGGAAATGAGATTTGGCGAACATTAAGTGATCATTTTTCTCCAACACGGCTCTATTTTAATAACACAGGGTACTCGCAACTAACTAGTAAACGTAAATGTAGCAGATCATTGAGGTTGCAGAAAGCGTTGTGTTGCTACGCGCCAGATATTTTTTGTACTTACATTGTCAGTATTCTCTAGCAATCGAGTGACCAAAGGCACTACTTTTCGGCATATAAACAACTCTCTTCTCGCTCCTTCACTCTCTATTTCTCTCTGGGAGGGAATCCGTATTGGTGTACGGGTATTGAATGCATCGTTTGTCCATCCCTTGCTCATCAAGTTGAAAAATGTGACGAGACGGCCCAAGACGTTGCCCGCTTCGAATGAAGAAGAATTATAATTTATTGCCACTAATAAGACGGTTGAAGCGTAACGCCAAAGTTTCACCATCGAGGAAGTATACTCATTTCTTCCTCATAGCGCTCGAATTCACTTAGAAATGGTAAAATAACGAATTAATTCGGAACCCAAATTCGCTGGGCTGATTTCTCAAGACGTACTCGCGCAAGCGTCACGATCGCTCACATAATTTTCAGATATCGAAGAACTGTTCCACATTCCGCGCTTCTGAGCTTAACAAGTCGGCGTTTTGTTCCCCTTTAGTTATTCACTGTTCACAGAATCAGTGAACCGATCGGTGTAAAGTTGCATAAATAGGAAATTAGGTACAAGGAGAACCAAAATTAATAATCACCCCAACCCATTCACTGGGGCGTTGGGATGTTTGGGAACACGATGTTTGAGCAGCTCGAAAGCATACCTATAGCTGTAAATTGATGAGCGAACTTTCCGACGTAATACAGGAATAACTTTTAAAAGACATATAAACCTCATTATGGCATTTACAAACTTCAACGCTTCCAAACGAAAAATATCTGGTGCGTTGCAACACACAACTTTCCTAAGCTCTACAACGATTCACTTTGTACATGGCTAATTCTATTTATTTAATCAATTCATTTACACTCAGATAATTTGAACTTGGTCAAACACCGCGTTACGGCAACCGGAAGCGGTAGCGCTTACAGTTCCAGATTTTATTGTGCTGTTCGTACTCATTGCAACACCATTATTGAGCAATTGGTACACAGATAATTAATGAGGCTGTAAACACAAATTTTTTTGAGAAGGATAGTAATTACTTTTGCAGAGTTATTGGGTAAAAAGTTTAGAACTGGTAGAAAGCGAAACGGCGGTAGTTGAAATTCAGGAATTTCTGGAGTGAGCCCCATGTATCTCATGAGCGTTTTTAAATACTTACCCTATATGTATTGGATCGGACTACAGTACCAATTTTCTTTAACATTCTACTAACATTCCAGCGGAGTTTAAAAAGAAAAAACCACGGCAAAAACGCTTTTCGTCGAAAAGTTTGATAATTTATTGTGCTGCTCTCGTCATTTTCCCACAAATGGGAATTTTATGTTATAATTATCTTATTAAGAGCTATCTATATACAAAATTTAATCAAAATCGTTAGAGCGGTTCTTGAGAAAAAAAATTTGGTGTTTTGATCACTATGATAAGTATAGTTAACTTTCAGTGGATTTTGCCCATACCCTTATTTTGGCGTCCCATCCTGCGAGCGAGATATCAAGTTTGAGCTGATTTGGTACGGTGGTTTTCTCTAAAAACCGTATAGAGACACACACAGACCATTTTCCCAAATAGTGTTTTTCGAACTCGAACGTAAAGATCTGAAGCAAACTCAAAATTGTTTTTTCAGGCGATTACATAACTTTCCTTTCTACTTCGAAGAGCCAAGGAAAGTAAAAAAAGGAAGGCGGAATAATGGTCAAATATTGGCAAACCTAGCTGATTATGTAGATACAGGCGTCTTCATTCATTCTGTTCCTCTCTCACACTTGACTTTTCCTATAAATTAGGAAGTAGTACTTTATGTAATAGTATCTTTAGACGAGTTTGAGATCATTGTAGTATTTACGAATTAATTGATTATTGGTTCTACCAATTAATTGAGTATTGACTATTATTAAACATGAAAGTGTCACTTTTGGAAAAGAGGCGGGAACCATGGAACTAAATGTCAACCCATTTTCGTCACAAGGATAAGAAGAATTCAATAGTTTTATCTATCTTTGAAAGGTTTTCATATACTTTCAAATGATTTTCCTTTTTACAGGATTTGTTAAACTTGGATTTCAATTTTAACGCAATTCTCAACGAGCTCTTCACAATTTGCAACAATTTAGCCTCAACTTTCCAACGGTTTTTTAGCCTGACCTAATTTATTCTCCATTTGTGTAAAACATTTTTCACTCGATTCCCCAAATTCTACTTGAACTGAATGCATTCTAGGAATTATGAAAATCCGTCCATCCTGCCGCACGTCTAAGGATCACATTTCAGGCCCCCATTGTGGCGTAATGCTATCGATAGCCTACTGAACGTTTTGTTTTCATCCGTGAGCCATAATTTGAGCTGAAAGCAGTTGCGCAAATGTTGATATAATGAGAGTTGGAGCTCAGCAGATGAACAACACAAGACGAAGACGTAATGGGAGGGTAAGAAAACTGCTCCATATCCTGATCCCACGCGGGCGCTATTTCCCATTGTTTACGCACGTACCCAACACCAGCTCCAAGGCTTCCCTTCCTTGAGAATTTTAATTTCATCAGACGGTCGACGGAAACTGGTGTTAACGCATCTGTTAGAAGAAGCTTGATGAGTCTTCAGCATGCTTTTTGAAAGGTTTTTAACATTTTTCTTGGAAACAGTTCCAACGATTTTGACTGTACTTGGATATTCTGCTGATTAATACTTAACTACAAATATATATTACTATCTCTGTGAAACATCGGTGATAGGCCTAGTATTTTTTTAATGTTTTTGGAAAAACGGCTCTAATAATTTTTATTGAATTCACAGGATGTGGAAATTCGGTTAAATGAACGATTTACATCAAACTCACTGGGTTGTAGAACGTACGTATATATTGTTCTCCGTAAATGTGTCTCTGCTAGTTCGTCGAATAAAGATAACAATAACAATCTCTTGGTACCAAACCGCATCATGTTTTAACACTATCGAAGTAACGGACTCGGTGACTCAGAAATTTGACATCATTAAACGAAATGAGCTGATACTGCTCTCCATGTCCCAGTAGACCGCAGTGACCGCTTCGGGACCAGTTTCCTCTAATTCCTCTTTCTGCAACTGCGGTGTAAACCGTCATTTTATTGAATTTTGAAGGGCGTTCCTGACTACTTTACTTCCATTTGTAGGTGCTATTGGACTAAAAACAGGATATTTGTTAGAATTATACAAACAAGCTAATACCTATGCTAAAATCGATTTCCATCGTTAATAATTTATTGTCCTGATCCTGTTATTTTTCCTCTGACGAAGTGTTATATTACCGTTAAGACGATTGTGACTGTTTATAACAAAATTTAATTAAAACCTTACTACCATTTCTGAGAAAATTGAAAAATCCCATTTTCCGAAGTACCTCGGCTTACGAGTATATCTCCGTTCAAAAAATAGTTACGGAAGTCGTAAGACTTGCATTTGCTGTGTGAAAAACACGAGGAATTTCAAATAACAGATGATCATTCGAATGCTCAGTATTTTCGTTGACAAATGTCCACTTTCACCCGACGTTGCCTAATATTTCACACCCTCTTCCGTTCCACGGTCTTCAAACCTACGGCCCACTTACCTGACAAAGTGTAATCCTTGCAGTTTACAAGAAGAAGGGAAGTAACGTTGACCCGGATGTGTAAAATGCTGAAACTGGTTTGACGAAAGAAGGACCTGATTGAATAAGATGGTCTAGCGCGCAGTAGTTCATGAACCTTGTAGTCATGGTTTGTGGTTCCGAAAAATCCTGGTCCCTTCCTTCTGTTGGACCTCCATATATATTATTTATACTTACATATAAATATACGTATCAATTAAAGGGGGCACAGCCCATCACAGACATGCATGAAGCTAAAATATCTGGTGCGTTGCAACACACAACTTTCCTTAGCTCTACAACAATTCACTTAGTGCAGAGTTATTGGGTAAAAATGTTTAGAACTGGTAGTAAGCGAAACGGCAGTAGTTGAAATTCGGGAATTTCTGGAGTGAGCCCCATGTATCTCATGAGCGTTTTTAAACGCTCACCCTTTAGGTATTGGATTGGACTACAATACATTTTTTTTTACATTCTACAAGAATTCCAGCGGAGTTTATAAGGAAAAAACTGCGCTAAAAACGCTTTTGGTCGAAAATTTTGATAATTTATTGTGCTGCTCTCGTCATTTTCCCACGAATGGGAATTTTATGGTATAATTATCTTATTAGGACCTATCTACATAAAAAATGTAATTAAATTCGTTAGAGCCGTTTTTGAGAAAAAAAATATTTGGTGTTTTGATCACTATGATAACTATAGTTAACTTTCGGTGAATTTTGTCCAAACCCTTATTTTGGCGTCCCATGGTGACCTGCGGACGAGATATCAAGTTTGAGTGGATTTGACACGGTGGTTCTCTCTAAAAATCGTTCACAGACACACAGACCATTTTGCCAAATAGTGTTTTTCGGACTCAGGGGGGTCTGAAACGTAAAGATCTGAAGAGAACTAAAAAATTTTTTTTCAGCCGATTATATAACTTTCCTTTCTACTTTGTAGAGCCAAGGAAAGTAAAAATAAATGAACCGGTCTGAGAGCTGATTTAACCGATTGCCACGTGACCAACTACATTCCAAATTTGAGCTTCACAGTTGAAAGTAAAAGGATTTATACCTGCAAGCTCTCTTTGAAATACTCGAATACACCTTTTGTCTCGCTAAACCGTAATTCCCTTTGTTCGTTTTAAAGTGGGAGGGAGAAAGATTAACGAATGAACAACAATAAAATTAATTAAAAAGTACATAGAAACTAGAGAAGAGTTCACACACCACATTTTGGCATTTTCATATCAGTGCGCATTGTGCAGAGGTGGGTTGTAGGTTTCTAAATCCAGAGAGAATGTACAATATTCCCGAGGGGGGGGGGGGATGAGTAGTAGGCGTTGGATGATTAGGAACTCGGATATTGCGGTTATTATGTTGAGAGAAGGAATTACAGAACATTTGGTTGAGAAAGAGCAGATTTGAGGAGCAAAATTACTTTCATGGGTAAAACTTCCCTGGACTAAAAGGCAACTGAGCTGAGAGCGGGGTTTTGGCTGAGCTTCAGACACTAACTCAACACAATACATCACCCCCTGACAAAATTACACGGTGTTTTTACAATAAGTTTGTCTGATTGTAGATGTGGGAAGCGCTGGTGCGCGTTACGGGCGTCTGGTTGATGGTTGCTAGTGGATTGTCCAATAGACGTGACAACCTTATCGGCCCGTCATAATCACCCCGGTGGGCTTTCAGGCTAATTTTGGACCTTTTCGACCTGCCAGGCTCAAATCAAATGTAGATTTGATCGTTTAAGCCATCAAGGATCACAATGAAGATCATCTGGATCGACTGGCATAGGAAGCTCCGAGATTAATTTCTGTCGTTGGCCGTCTATCAGCTTCAAATGATCCAAAAGTTAGACAAGTCCACTCTTCCTAACGAGCTAACGCCAGAACCACATTGAGGATCCCATTAGTGCGGCAGGTACGGACGTAGAGCATCCTTGAGCTAAATCTTTCCACTCTTTGGCATACGAGTATTTCAACAGCTTATTATTTGACGTCAACTATGAAAAATCTTTTTGCTCTTAACAATAACGTATTCAATTATTAAATTAATTTTCAGACTTTTCGTCGTGCGAGTCTCTCAAAGCGCGTGACTACCGCTCTGTTGCTGGGCTCTAAACGAGCAAACGACATTAAGAGAGCGGTCGATGAATTGAACGCACGTGACGACGTGGAAATGCGCGCACCGAGGATTTGAAGCCGTACGAACAGCGTGAAAAGTAACTTGACGGTTTTCATCGCTTCCATTCCAGACAGAGAAGAAGTTCGTGAGAATCCTTTACAAAACTGTTGTATTTTTAATTGAAGTTGGTTGGTCTCTTTGTAGGAATCTCTGGAGGCCTCCTTTATTGATTCCGGTAGACACCAAACATTTATCAATCCCAAGACTCCGAACTTATTATCAAGATTTACTATTCCAGCAACTATTTCTGCAGTTTCCCGGAATTTCTTTAAAATGACCCCAAACGTTGATTAAACTCACAGAGTACTTTCACCTAACCAGTAGATCCGTGTAAGTCGGATGAACGATGACACATCTTAAGTACATATAGCCATAATCTACTTTACAGTTGTCGCGCAAGTTTAGTACGAGCATTTGACATACATATCCAGTCCCACTTTACTACGCAACGAATTTCAAACCCAGAAAGTCATGGCCACATTAGTAACTGTATCACACAGTAACTACGGATTCAACAAATATTTTAGAGCAGAGAAATTTAAAGGAAAGCTTTTAAACCTCCAAAGTGTTTAGCTTCATTCATTACGTATCCATACATAACTTCGGAAACTCTCATTAAACGGGCAATTCATTCCAGGTAACCCCTCCTCACACCCTTTATGATATCTTAAATGTAAAGGAAGGTCTCGAATTGTGAGCTATTTAGCAGATGAGGATTCCGACGGTTGTAATTAGAGACCTCAAGTGACTCTTACAGAAACAACCAGGAAAAAGATATAATTGCTTGTATGTCTGGAATAAATTAATTGGCTGGCGGCTCGCCGGATGTTTTTCACTACACTGATTCGCTAATTGCGTTTGCGACCAGTTACTTGTGTTATCCAACTAGAACTGATAAAAGAGACGGGGAGAGCAAGTTATAAGGGAAGAGGCGCCGAGCGAACGTCAAGTTGCAGTCAATGTAAAACGCTGTTTCAAGAGAAGTTGTGTAACCCAGAGGTGGTTTCACTCCAGACCTTTCGTTGTCACGGGCTGGTGAAAGAGTGTGAAGAATCGGAAAACTCTTGATAGGAGAAGGGGAAAGCGGGGGGCTCAACTAAACGTCTCATCTGAAATAGATTCGCTGGTTTAAACAGGAGAGAAGCGCCTCTGCCATTTCTATTTGAGAGAAGCCTCCCAATTTTCATCAAAAGACACACTTTTGAACCTCAACCTGCTAAAAATTGAGAGCTCCCAGTCATAATTCGTCCTCACAGTAATTTCTTCCAAACTATTCATTCCATCCCTGATCCATTTTAAATACTGAACAGCTCAATTTACGTTGATATCTTCCGCTGGGATAAGCTCACCTCTGGCGATACTCTCCCTCCCTCCTTTCTTCCTCCTCTGCCTGAGACAAACCTCTTTATGATATTTTTTATCCCGTAATCCTAGCACAATTCACACTAATTTTGTGAACAATACCCTCAGTTAAAGTACAAAATATGACTCCAAGCTCCTTACTCTCGTTTCTACGTCAAATATGTACAGTATGTCAACTCAGCTCTGATAACAATACAGTTCACTTTCTGTCTTTTGTCACTCAGCATCTCTTCGTGTAATTAACAGCCTCTTCATACACCAACGTCTTCGCTTATTAATTGCCTAGCTTCAACTGAGCATAAACAGTGGTGGATGGAGTGTAGGTGTCGCCTTGGGCGAAATATGTATGCACTGCCCACCCTCCATAGATATGTGGGGCACTGTCACTTCCTCTCAGCGTCAGCCTCAAACAATACTTTCCTTCCTACCGATTTAGCGCGAAGAAAAGTGAAAATTGTCAACCATTTGAGCGAAGTACTATTTTTTCAAAGTGATTTCCTTATAAAACCGAGGAAGGGTACTCGTACGCTCAACGTTCATCACAGTTATTATCAGAGTTCGTGAACATTGAACCAGCATTTCCCACCTTTTGACTTCACGTAACTTGGTGGGGCAGTCGAGCGACACTCCGAGCAGCGCGAAAACATTTTGTTGTAGTCGAAGAGCAGAACCACCTACTCGCAGGTCGCGTGAGAATTACTAGACTATGACTCAATTTTAGAGTTCGTTATCATTACGTTGTGGGTGACGCTAGGTGCAATCTACGGAAGAAGAAACAATTTTGGAACGAGGGGTTCTTCAATCTCAGACTACTCAATTAGAATTTACTGACAGCTTGGCTAATCAAACCTGTTAATTTGCATACGTACTCCTTCATTTCCAAGTAGTGGAGTCGATTGGTTGCTGCCTCTTCGGGATGCAACATCATTCGTGAACGATCGATAACAACAAGATTTTCCAGTGATATTGTGCCTACACGTCTAGCAGAGAGGGGGAGGAGGCTAATGAAGTCCACGATATGCTCAAGATGACCACAGGTTTTCGCAAGCAACTCAGCGAGTAGTTGAAGAAATCATCCAAATCACTCCCTGATTGAACGCCAAACAGTTCGTATTGCCGCCGACCCCCTACATCTGGCGAATCACTTAGCGAACACTATTTTAAGAACTTTTTTACTTTCCTTAGATCTACGAAGTAACAAAGTTATGTAATTTGCTGGAAAAAAAGTGGAGTTCTCTCCAGATCTTTACGTTTCAGACCCTATTGAGTCCGAAAAACACTATTTGAGAAAACTGTGTGTATGAGTGCAAAATCCGCCCAAAACTAACTACAGTTACCGTAGGGATCAAAACACTAAATTTTTTTTCTCAAAAATGGCTACAACGATTTAGATTAATTTTTGTTGTATAGATAGCTCTAAATGACACAATAGTACCATAAAATCCCTATACGTGGGAAAATGACAAGAGCAGCACAATAAATTGCGATATACCTCGACGAAGATCTATTTTATAACCCAGTTTATTTCCTTGTAAACTTCTTATAAAATGTTATTAGGATCTTCAGAAAAATGCAAGTTGTACTCCAACTAAGTACCTACAGGTCTGTTTCCTTATTTGATGACTGTACCTAAATCCTCGACGAGGGTTATATCAGTCATAGAAGTTGCGGTTACTCTTATATGCAAGAGGCGGGCCCCTGCAGCATCCACCGAACTCAGACCTGTGGAGGTACGGCAGGTATTTGGTCTTAGCCAGTCTCAACGTAGAGAGCTGTTGCCCGTGTGTTACTGCGCGGAGGTGACCACCCGAGGAATCCCGTACCATCTGGGAGGAGTTCTTAATCTGGTTTCCTACCTGATCTAACTATTTACTTGGGTGGCAAGTTTCAAAAGGACAGATCAACTATGACCACGTTTCTTAGCCATCACCTTCTTCGCGAACTTTGCAAAATGGTTGTAGGCTTGCTTTGTAGCAGTCAATGCTGCTAAGTTCGTTTGCCCTCCCAACAACCGTCGCTCACTGTTGTAGAAACTACAGTGGAGCAGCACATGGTTTCTTGTTTCCTCCACACTGGAGGCGCAAGACGCGCATAATGGAGAGTCTTTCTGAGAAAAGAAGTGGAGCCGCGCATTGAAGTCACCATGTCCCGTGAGGAACTTGCTCGTCCAGTGGTCTGGCTCAACCCATTTTCTTGAAAGACGTTCACGGATGTTGGGGAAGAACTCGTACGTATCACGTCCCTTTGACGAGGATTCCTATCTCGCTTGCCATTTCTCTAGAGCCCATTCATCGATGGCGGCAATTTTCTGTTCTGTGGTGAGATCTGCACAGAGTTCAGCCCAAAGCGGGGGAAGCTCCCGTTTCACTCTCCACTTGTCAACCATGCACTCAACAGCCAAATCAACTGGTAACTGACCAGTGATCACTGGAGTGCTTCTGTTGATACAGTCTTATAGGCCTTGATAATCCACAGAAGCGCGGCTCTCTGGGAATGGGCCTATACTCTCTTTTGATTGACTGTTAGTTTGCTACCCCAGACAACAGGGCTGTAGCCATTCACGCCTAGATAGATAGCCTTATACATGAGGATAGTGTCATGGTAACACACACCCCAAGTGGCCTTAGTAATTGCACGCAGTGATGCAAACCTTGCAATGGTAGTGCCTTTAGGGGACTGGAGGTGTTGGTTGAAATCCCACCTCTCACCTACATTCACTCCTAAATACTTGACGTGCTTTTCAAGAAGGAGCCTGTGGCCGCCAAAGCGTATTGTGGGTGGATTATTCACTTTCCCCTTCAAGAGGATTAGCTGGGTTTTTTCCTCAGCCACCTGCTTCTTGACATGCTTGCACCAGAATTTCAACCCCCGCCATACCACCTAGTACCATGTTACACAGTTTCTAACCGATTATTCCAAAATGGTACCCGAGATCCT
Source organism: Pachypeltis micranthus (assembly GCA_020466155.1). Lineage (NCBI taxonomy): Eukaryota > Metazoa > Arthropoda > Insecta > Hemiptera > Miridae > Pachypeltis > Pachypeltis micranthus. Next base: position 21,974,217 of record CM035780.1, on the reverse strand, counting down.
TCACAAAAATATCTGGTGCGTTGCAACACACAACTTTCCTTAGCTCTACAACAATTCACTTTGTACATGGCTAATTCTATTTAATCAATTCATTTAGTAGTAGCGCTTACAGTTCCAGATTTTATTGTGCTGCTCGTACTCATTCCAGGACCAATATTGAGCAATCGGTACACAGATAATTAATGAGGCTGTAAACATAAATTTTTTGAAGAAGGATAGTAATTACTTTTGCAGAGTTATTGGGTAAAAACGTTTAGGACTGGTAGTAAGCGAAACGGCAGTAGTTGAAATTCAGGAATTTCTGGAGTGAGCCCCATGTACCTCATGAGCGTTTTTAAACAATCACCCTTTAGGTATTGGATTGGACTACAATACCAGTTTTCTTTAACGTTCTACTAACATTCCAGCGGGGTTTATAAGGAAAACACCGCGCTAAAAACGCTTTTCGTCGAAAATTTTGATACTTTATTGTGCTGCTCTCGTCATTTTCCCACAAATGGGAATTTTATGGTATAATTAAGAGCTATCTATATAAAAAATTTATTCAAAATCGTTAGAGTCGTTTTTGAGAAAAACAATTTGGTGTTTTGATCGCTATGATAACTGTAGTTAACTTTCGGTGGATTCTGCCCATACCCTCATTTTTGCGTCCCATGGTAACCTGTAGGCTAGACATCAAGTTTCAGCTGATTTGGTACAGTTGTTTTCTCTAGAAACCGCGCTAAAATCAATTTCGTCGACAATTTTGATAATTTATTGTGCTGCTCGCGTCATTTTCCCAGAAATTGGAATTTTATGGTTTAATTATTTTATTAAGAGCTACCAATATAAAAAATTTAATCAAAATCGTTAGAGCCATTTTTGAGGGGTAAAAAAATTAGGTGTTTTGATCACTATGATAACTATAGTTAACTTTCGGTGGATTTTGTTCAAACCCTTATTTTGGCCCTTATGGTAACCTGCGGGCGAGATATCAAGTTTGAATGGATTTGGTACGATGGTTCTCTCTAAAAATCGTTCACAGACACACAGACCATTTTCCCTAATAGTGTTTTTCGGACTCAGGAGGGTCTGAAACGTAAAGATCTGAAGAAAAGTCACAATTTTTTTTTCAGCCGATTACATAACTTTCCTTTCTACTTCGTAGAGCCAAGGAAAGTAAAAATCACGAAGACAGTCTTTTAAAATGCCTGTGAAGTGATTGCTTAGTCATGGTCGTGGAACAAGTAGGAGCAGTTCAATACGTTTCAGAACCCTAAGCGCCTCCCGCTGGCACGTTGAACGTTGTTATAAACAGAACATAAGTTGACTAGTTTCTTGAGTCAAGAGAATCGCTGAATGCGCGTGAGGCCAAAATAAGTTGTGTGATACGCAGCAGCAGATATTTTTAGTCTATGTTCGTTAGTTTTGCTCCCATAACAATAATGTTGGTGAATCGCTTATTGTTTAGTGCGTGAGTGAGAGAGAGCGAAAGTTTACTCAAGAAAACTTGTAAATAGACCTTATTAGAAAGAATGGAACAACAAGTGAATGAGAAAAATCACGATCTATGGGTTGTACCAGATCAAGCGCAGATGTGTCGTTGGATAATTAGGAATTACAGAAACGACTGTTACGATATACAGGAATTTTTAAGGGGGTGGAGAGAGGCGGTTCTGGTGTTAAGTATTGACACGAGTATTGACCCAAGAGCAGCATTTTTTGACGGCGTGTCAAACACGGATTGCTGATGTTGAGCACTAAGATAAGTCATCGGACCACGTTCTAAAAAATGCGTGTACTGCGTACAATAAATCTCAGAGCCAAAAAAAACACACAAATTGAAAAAGATCGAATAATTCTGGGACCAGCAGTACAGAATGCCTTCTTCAGAGGCCTTCTCAGAACTATTACAGAAGTCAACTGTGGGCTTCATCCTCGCATACCCGACTAACTGCTCTGAACTAAGCAACGCCACTACGCCAGACTGATTCAAAAGCCCATTCGCTCCGAAAGGTAGGCCAGCGGGAGGATTAATATGATAACATACGTCATAACACGAACTCCTGTAAGTAAAAACGGATAATTAAGCGATAAGCCAGACATTGGCAGCCTCAGGTTTCTTCGGGAAAAACTGGACGAGTATTTTGGAGTCGTTTGGAGAGCAAAAGAAATTGCTTCTCAGGATCACCACAACCTTCCCTATTGAGTGAGCGGCTGAACCAAACTCAAATTTGATAATTTAGTCTGCAAATCACCATGGGACGACAAAATAAGTGTATGCGTAAAATGGTTCGGAAACGAACTACAGTTATGATAATGATGAAAACACAAAATATTATTTTTATTCAAAAACTGCTCTAACAAGTTCGTTTTAATTTTTGTATGGACAGTTTAAAATAACAGGGTACAACATCAGCGTACTATAAAATTTTCGATCGTGGGAAAATGATTTTAACGCAGTATTTTACTTTCCTTGGCTCTACGAAGTAGAAAGGAAAGTTATGTAATCGGCAGAAAAAAAAAATTTTGAGTTCTCTTCAGATCTTTACGTTTCAGACCCCCCTGAATCCGAAAAACACTATTTGGGAAAATGGTCAGTGTGTGTGTATGTGAGTGTATGCGTGTATGTGTGTCTGTGAACGATTTTTAGAGAGAACCATCGTACCAAATCCACTCAAACTTGATATCTCGCCCACAAGTTACCATGGGACGCCAAAATAAGGGTTTGAACAAAATCGATCGAAAGTTAACTATAGTTATCATAGTGATCAAAACACCAAATATTTTTTTTCTCAAAAACGGCTCTAACGGTTTTGATTAAATTTTTCATGTTGATAGCTCCCAATATGCCAATTATACCATAAGATTCCCATTCATGGGAAAATGACGAGAGCAGCACAATAAATTATCAAAATTTTCGACGAAAAGCGTTTTTAGCGTGATTTTTTTCTTATAACCTACGGTGGAATGTTAGTAGAATGTTAAAAAAAATTCGTATTGTACTCCAATCCAATACCTAAAGGGTGAGTGTTTAAAAACGCTCATGAGATACATGGGCTCACTCCAGAAATTCCTGAATTTCAACTACCGCCGTTTCGCTTACTACCAGTTCTAAACGTTTTTACCCAATAACTCTGCAAAAGTGATTACTATCCTTCTTTAAAAAATTCGTGTTTACAGCCTCATTAATTACCTGTGTACCGACTGCTCAATATTGGTCCTGCAATGAGTACGAGCAGCACTATAAATTCCAGAACTGTAGGCGCTACCGCTTCCTGCTGCTGTGACGTGTTTGCTGTGTGCTGCTGTTGTTTGACAAAGTTCAAAGGAACTGAGTGTTAAATGAATTGATTAAATAGAATTAGCCATGTACAAAGTGAATTGACGTAGAGCTAAGGAAAGTTGTGTGTTGCAACGCACCAGATATTTCTTTATAAATCAAGCTCATATATGATACAAGCGTTCTCAGAATAATAGTAGTTCAATACGCAACCTATACAGTGGGAGTTTAGTAATAAAGTCGTAATTCAAAAAGTAATTAGAAGCGACTTCTTGGTTTCAGTGTCATTCTCTCTAGATTACTTGCCTAATCTAGGACAATTATCCTCAGTTTCTCAACTTGTTTAAATCAATATTTCAACTAAATCTTCTGAATTTCCCTAGTATTTTTCTCAATTTCTCAACTATTTTCACTCGACTTCAACAAAATTTTATTTTTTTTAATTGCCAACTGTTTTTTCTTTTTTTTAAAATTATTTTAACCCATTTCCTCAACAGTTTGCACTCAATTTCTGAACTAAGTGCCTTTCGTTTCCCAATGACTTTCTATCTATTTCCTCTTATTTTAATTTCCATTAAGTTCACTAAACCCTTGTACTTTACCTGGATTACCCAGTTGTTTTTGCTGAATTTCAGTAATCAAGGTCCTAACTGTTTATTCTTAGTCGCTCATCTACTTTCATTACATTTCTAGACCATCTTACCTCGATTTATCAACTTATATGTACTATTTATCAACTTATGCGCAGCTTTTCTCAACTCAATAGATTTTTAGGCAAGTTTCCAATCATTGTCTATACGTCCAGTCTTTTATTACATTCTTTACTATTTTTGCTGGATTCCCAGGTTGTCGTTAGTCCATGTCCTAAGTACTTTCCTTTTATTTACTCCAAGTTCGTTTTTAAAATTTTCCACTTTTTACTCTTTTACTCATTCGATTTTCTTAACATTTTCTCTTGATTTCCCGTGATTGCGAACAGTTTCTGTTCTTTGGTACAACTCCAGGGATAAATAACAAACAAGGAGGTTCTTCCAGAAGGTGGGTTATGGTCGCTGCGGTGTGTATCTTAAGAGAGATAGCGATGATAATAATGTGTCACAAGATGTTGACAAAGAGATTAGTATTGGATATTATTATAAAAGAGAAGACCAGACAAGCGACTCACCTCTAATTTATGTGAATAGTCCTCTGCGAGTCGTTCGTTGGCTCGGGACAGCTCTTCGTTTTTCTCCAAAAGCGCTTTCCCGAGCTCGGCCGCCAAAATGAGGTCTTTGTCTTTCTGCTGGAGCTGAGCGTAAATGTCTCCCGGGTCGGCGGACTGTTCCAAACTTCTGGACTCGACGTCCAGAATGTAATCATCCAGATCGTATTTCGGCTTCATTTTTTCCCGTGTCATTTTGAGCCCATGACAACGGACTTGGTCCGTTAGATCCGCACTGACCGAAACAATTTTTTTTTTATTTTAAGTAAAATTACAAAGAATTTGGCACCATCACTGGGGTCGGCACAGACGTAAAAATGAGAAAATCGCGATAGGCTCAGTCGTGATCGCGTCTGCAATTTTATCGACGAGCCCTGACATTCCGATACGGCAACGACACAACCGCCAGCCCGATTCTGAGTTACCTGTCGGCGGCTCGGCGCCCCACTCATGAGGACTGGCATCTCCCACTCTTCCGACTCAAGCAGCGGGAAGACCCCCGAACTCGACACGAGAGCAGCCCAAACACCAGGGGAGAGATCCGTCTTGCACGGGCAATTAAGATAATGCGACGAGGCGTTCGACCTCTTATTCGAGGAGTCTGGAGTGTAAGAAGATGGAAGAATTGCTTGAGGGTCAGATGCGAAAGAAATCAACACTTAAGTCTGCAATCGAGCAAAACAGTTGATCAGCCATCAGCAACAACTTATTGATTTAAAAATAATTGTATTATAACTGATCAATTATTATGTATTTATTACAAACGAATGTGGGGACCAGCACCTTAAAAAGGCCCGATAGTTCCCCAAAATTTTGTCTCAATATTCAACGGTTGTTAGTCCATTTCCCAACTGCGTACGCTACAGTTTATAATTTGTTCTCGATTTTTGACAATTATTACTTTTCTTGCTCTACGAAGTAGAAAGAAAAGTTGTGTAATCGGCTGGAAAAAAATTTTGAGTTCTCTTCAGATCTTTACGTTTTAGACCCCCCTGAGTCCGAAAAACACTATTTGGGAAAATGGTCTGTGTGTCTGTGAACGATTTTTAGAGAAAACCACCGTACCAAATCAGCTGAAACTTGATTCCTAGCCTACAGATTACCATGGGGCGCAAAAATAAGGGTATGGGCAAAATCCACCGAAAGGTAACTATAGTTATCATAGTGCTCAAAACACCAAACTTTTTTCTCAAAAACAGCTCTAACGATTTTGATTAAATTTTTTCTATTGATAACTCCCAATAAGGCAACTATTCCATAAAATTCCCATTCTTGGGAAAATGACGAGAGCAGCACACTAAATTATCAAAATTTTCGACGAAAAGCGTTTTTAGCGCAGTTTTTTCCTTATAAACTCCGCTGGAATTTTTGTAGAATGTTACAAAAAATTTGGTATTATAGTCTAATTCAATGCCTAAAGGGTGAGTGTTTAAAAACGCTAATGAGATACATGGGGCTCACTCCAGAAATTTTTGAATTTCAACTACCGCCGTTACGCTTACTACCAGTTCTAATAGTTATTGCCCAATACTCTGCAAAAGTGATTACTATCTGCCTTCAAAAAATTCGTGTTTACAGCCATATTAATTATCTGTGTACCAATTGCTCAATAATGGTCCGGAAATGAGTACGAGCAGCACAATAAATTCCAGAACTGTAGGCGCTATCGCTTCATGCTGCTGGGACGAGTTGTTTGACCCAGTTCAAAGGAACTGAGTGATAAATGAATCGATTAAATAGAATTAGCCATGTACAAAGTGAATTGACGTAGAGCTAAGGAAAGTTGTGGGTTGCTACGCACCAGATATTTTTTACTCAATTTCATTACAATTTATTCTCCTTCTACTACATTTACTTAATTCCCCAGCTTTTCCCCTCTAATCATAACTTTTTCTGTCATTTTCTTGCTATTTTGACTAATCGGTTTTGATGTGACGAGTCATTCGTCTTTTCGGAGTCTGAAGTACCAGGTGTACAAAAAACGAGGGGTTTTCGCATTATTCTCGACAATGGCAGTAACGAGTGGTTAAACTTTCAAATTATCTTCTATCTAAGTTCCGTTCTGCATAAATATCTACGAGAATATTCGGAGATTGGATATGTATGACTGTGAAGAAAAACGAGGTTTTTAGGAAAATGCCTGTAACCGTGTCTTCAACGTGTATGTTGTTCTTCTTAAATTTTCGATTGAACAGTTAAGGCCGCTGACCAGGGATGGCAACTGGAACGCGCTGAAAATCGTGTGGCTCTTAACGTTTTTGACACTTGCACAGTAGCTGCGTAACTCGATTTGATCAACCTCACAGAGTGTCTTATAGCAATCATTACCCAAATTTTGTTCTCTATAACTATTCCTGTATCGTTTCGTTGAAAGGAGATATAAACCATGAAAGCCCGCAAAATGAGATTTGCAGAACATTTCGATCAAACTTATGGCTACCTCTATTTTGTTATGTGCACACGTTTTCGTTGAAATACGTTGAACCAAGATACACCGGTGGTATGTTATACCAGTGCGAGTACTTTATACCGGTTGACGTTCTCGAGAGAACAAAAAATTGGTGTTTTCATCACTATGATGACTTCAGACACTGTTGAACTTATTTTGCTCTTATCCTCATTTTGATCTTCAGGATGAAATTAATTTTGAGCTGATTTGTTTCCAGTGTTCTTCCCCAATCTTGTTCAGAGACCCACAAAACATTTCTCAATTAAAAAAAAAAATTGAATCCTCAAAAAGTACTGATCAAAATAAAGCGCATTATTTTGTGGTGTGGAGCTGTCGCATTGTTAGAATTGAAATTGGAAGAGCTAAACTCGAAATGTCTTTCCACTTAATTACTATCCCTGCTTCGCAGATGATGTAATTTCGTGTATGTACGAGAACAAGAAGTATAAGAACAGTTTGGTAGTAAGGTAAGATTTTCAGTACACTATTAATGTCCGTCGATATGAGTGTTAATGACATTGACGAGGAATCGCCACATCTGAATCAGTAACCCGCGCAATAATTCAGTTGAAGTCGAGCGACTCAAGAAACACTTGTGAGCTCTCTGACGTTCTCTCCGTGGACTAAGTTTTTTGTGCGGGTGTTGTCCCATAGAGAGCGGTAACGTGTAGTTCACGACGAGGAGTAAATTCACATAATCGCAGTGGCCTCGAAAGATATAGGTTTTTATTACTTTCCTTGCTCTACGAAGTAGAAAGGAAAGTTATGTAATCGGCTGAAAAAACATTTTGAGTTCTCTTCAGATCTTCACGTTTCAGACACCCCTGAGTCCGAAAAACACTATTTGGGAAAATGGTCTGTGTGTCAGTCTGTGTGTGTGTATGTGTGTCTGTGAGCGATTTTTAGAGAAAACCACCGTACCAAATCAGCTCAAACTTGATATCTCGCCCGCAGGTCACCATGGGACGCCAAAATAAGGGTTTGAACAAAATCCACCGAAAGTTAACTATAGTTATCATAGTGATCAAAACACCAAATTTTTTTTTTTCTCAAAAACGGCTCTAACGATTTTGATTAAATTTTTTATAATGATAGCTCTCAATAAGGCAATTATATCATAAAATTCCCATTTGTGGGAAAATGACGAGAGCAGCACAATAAATTACCAAAACTTTCGACGAAATCGATTTTGCGCATTTTTTAGAGGAAACCACCGTTCCAAATCAGCTGAAACTTGATGTCTAGCCTACAGGTTACTGTGGGACGCAATAATGAAGGTATGGGCAAAATCCACCGAAAGTTAACTATAGTCATCATAGTGATCAAAACACCAAATTTTTTTTCTCAAAAACGGCTCTAACGATTTTAATTACATTTTTTATGTTGATAGCTCTCAATAAGGCAATTATACTATAAAATTCTCATTCGTGGGAAAATGACGAGAGCAGCACAATAAATTATCAAAATGTTCGACCAAAAGCGTTTTTCGCCTCATTAGTTATCTGTGTACCAATTGCTCAATAATGGTCCTGCAGTGAGTACGAGCAGCACAATAAATTGCGGAACTGTAAGCGCTACCGCTTTCTGCTGCCGTAAAGCGTTGTTTGACCAAGTTCAAAGGAACTGACTGATAAATGAATTGATTAAATAGAATTATAGCCATGTACAAAGTGAATTGACGTAGAGCTAAGGAAAGTTGTGTGTTGCAACGCACCAGACATTTTACAATAAATGTTCAGTGGTAAAACGTTGTCGGGTGATGTAACAAAATATATCGAGTGTGTAATAGCCAACGCCTTGCAAGTACTGAACTGCCAACATACTTGGGGAAAATAGTAGAATAACGTTCCCCGCATGACTGGATTGAACAGGAATTTTCAAATACACTTTGGGCACATTAGGAAACTCCTTTGGATTCATGTATTTACACTGTTAAGTAATATAGCAACACAAAACTTTCCTTAACTCGTCGTCAATTCACTTATGTCTATGTCTTTTTCTACTTAACTCATTTGAACTTGGTAAAACATCACTTCACGGCGGCAGAAACCGGTAGCGCTTACAGCTCCGGAATTTATTGTGCTGCTCGTACTCATTCCCGAACCATAATTGAGTAATTGATACACGGGGAATTAATGAGGCTGTAGAGACGATTTTTGTGAAACGGATAATAATATCTTTTGTACTGTTATCGGCTACAAACGTTTACAGATGTTATGTTTTGAGTAGCTCCTTTATATGTAGTGAGCGTCATTGAAGACACATCGTGTTGGCACTTCATTGGACTACCACCCGAGATTTTCTACGATTCTAATGACGTATGAGGAAACTGGCAGAGGTGGTTACCGTACTTCTGACAGAACGCGCCATGTCCTGCCATGCCAGAATCCATTCGCTATAAATAAAGTTGGAGGTAGAAGGCGTTTGACGATAATATGCAGCACAACTGACATGGAAGAGCAGAGATCGTTAGCAAACGAGAGAAGAGAGCGTGTGATTGCCTCCCATTCATGTACAACGTTAGTAACACAATTTTTAAGAAATCGAAAAAACAAGTTGCACCGTCGATTGACAAAAACACTGCAAATTATTATACAACAGTTTATTATTCTCATGAACAGCTTGACCTCGTATTACTGCTCCGAGACCCATTCCATTCGATTCAGCATGGAAAAATACTAGTAAACCATATGGAACATGACCTGACTACAACGGAACTCCGGTACCAGGTGCCCGAAACGTCTGTAGGCATTTATGATCCGATATAGGGGTGAGCGGAGGAAGTGGCCCTAACCTTCCTCCGCCCCGTCGGGCAAAAAGAAATTGGAACGGGGACTTCCAGCAAATCCTCGGCAATTGGCACGGCGTTGCGAGTCGAGTGGGTGGGTGGTTTGATGAGACCGGAGGGTGGGAGGGAGTACTAACGACGAAACGTTGACTTCCACTATAGTTCCCGCGAGTTCTTTCAATTAGTTGAATCTAATAATTACTGTAATTTCTCTATACGCAGTTGTACACGTCTGATACTCAATCCATTCGACCTAGGGTGTAAAAATACCTTGAAAATGATACGAAACACGGCTTATTTGCGATTATACTGCGTTTCGTTAATTTTTTAAACCATTTTTTGTTCATAACTACCATGGGCTTCGTCCGATCGGATTGCCGAGATGGCGAGCACAACTAGATACCAAATGGAATTTTTGTGCGAAAGGACGAATTTTTTAGACCACGTTAAAGGCACAAAACGGCCCGGACGGCGGACGGACATTGCAGATTCGGAATCCCCATGTCTTGAAACGTAAAGTATCAAATTTTGAGGGGGGGTTGTAAAACATTTTGCTTGACCGAAAACGTAGGGTTATTATTCAGAATAACAAACCAAAAGTTGCACGGTAACAGCTCGGAAACCTGATTTTTACGCGCAAGTTTTGAAAACTGTTTAATCATAAACTGCAAGGAGCTAGTAACTACTATAGTTAACTCAATTTTCTGAGCATGGAAATTTCCGATTTGGACAAGGCCTCGCGATCACTCGGATGTTGAGTTAACTAAAGTAGTTGCTAGTTCCTCGCTGTTTATGATCTTGGGAGGTTGAGCTCTAGCGGCAAACGCTCTAACTATTTTAGTTTCATCGTCGTTCGACGTAGTATAGACTGCGCGGCCAAAGCGAAATCGAACGTCTCCCGGTAAAATTTTTCAAAACTCGAGCGCGCAAAAATCAGGTTTCCGAGCTGTTACTGTCCAACTTTTTGTCAATCGACGATGCAACTTGTTTTTTCGTTTTCTTAAAATTGCGTTACTAATACCATCAGTATTCGTTATCATAGTGATCAAAACACCAAATATTTTTTTCTCAAAAACGGCTCTAACGATTTTGATTACATTTTTTATATTGATAGCTCTCAATAAGGAAATTATAGCATAAAATCCCCATTTGTGGGAAAATGACGAGAGCAGCACAATAAATTACCAAAACATTCGACGAAATCGATTTTAGCGCGGTTTTTAGGGAAAACGACCGTACCAAATCAGCCGAAACTTGATGTCTAGCCTACAGGTTACCATGGGACGCAACACTAAGGGTATGGGCAAAATCCACCGAAACTTAACTATAGTTATCATAGTAATATCAAAACACCAACTTTTTTTTTTCTCAAAAACAGCTCTAACGATTTTTTATATTGGTAGCTCCCAATATGGCAACTATATCATAAAATTCCCATTCGTGGGAAAATGACGAGAGCAGCACAATAAATTATCAAAGTTGTCGACGAAAAGCGTTTTTAGCGCGGGTTTTTCCTTATAAACTCCGCTGGAATGTTAGTAGAATGTTTAACAAAATTGGTATGGTAGTCCATTCCAATACCTATAGGGTGAGTGTTTAAAAACGCTCATGAGATACATGGGGCTCACTCCAGAAATTCCTGAATTTCAACTACCGCCTTTTCGCTTACTACCAGTTCTCAAAGTTTTTACCCAATAACTCTGCAAAAGTAATTACTATTCTCTTCAAAAAAATTAATTTTTACAGCCCCATTAATTCTCTGTGTACCAATTGCTCAATAATGCTGTTGCAATGAGTACGAGCAGCACAATAAATTCCAGAACTGCAGGCGCTACCGCTTCCTGCTGCTGTGACGTGTTGTGTGGCCATGTTCAGAGGAACTGAGTGATAAATGAATTGATTAAGTAGAATTAGCCATGTACAAAGTGAATTGACGTAGAGGTAAGGAAAGTTGTGTGTTGCTATGCACCAGATATTTTTAATTCCGTTTCCCCTCAACTTCTTACTATACATACTTCATTTCTCGAGTTTTACTTAGCGTCTCATGTATCGTACGATATGATTATTTGAATGCAGCAATAAAAAGGAAACGGGGCGTTTTAATATCAAAATGCCGGAGAGATATGTCCAGGTTCTCCCCAGATATCTTTCACTTCACTTTCTTTGAAACTGAGCAATAGAGCTGGGAAAGTAATGAGACTAATCGCCGCTTTTTGGCACGCAGCACCTTGAATCCTTCGCAATATCGTGTATTCTGGCTACAACTCTCTCCTGCCCGCTTAAGTTGTTCGAACGATCCAGTCAATCCCCCCACATCCAGCAGGCTCGACCGCTAACCAACCAATCAGCTTCGTTCCACCTATTTTTAGAACTGGTTTGCCGCTCGCTGGCAAAAACAAGGCGCCATGACGCACATGCTACGTTTTTAAATTCCGCTCTGCCCTCGCCAATTTTCGTGATTTGTTGATACCGCAAATAGGCGAAACATTAATCGACAAAAACGTCTGCCAAACGGCGGGAGGCATAAACTGCTGTGTAGCCAACAAACATGTATACGACTCCGGAGACCTGCAGAATATATTGCTCTGTATGGATAGGGCTGTGGTGACCTTTCTTAACCCAGTCCAGGTGCATCTATTGAAAAACATTTAGTGCCACTCATCTCACTGCTTTCCTCAGCACCGCACACATTCAGCGACTTTTATTTCTTTAATAACTAATCTAATCTGTCCGTCTAATCTGTGGAGGGATCCACTGGTGTAAACTATATATTATCCTAATGATATTTCGTGTCGGAGGCAGTCGAATTACAGGCCACAAAACCGCACTCTAACGTAGGGTGAGTTTGACCAAAATCGTTACAGCCATTTTTAGAAAATTGGAAAAACGATCACTTAGTGCTCGGTTTAGTCTCATTTTCCGATGCATCATGTCTTATATCTGTTTAACAGATATTGACAGAAGTATTTGCAAGGAACAAAAGGGATAGCTGACCGGGCTCCCTTAAAACCCGATAGTTACAGCGTTTTCGAATGTAGGTCTAACAGCTTTCGATATGACGAGTTGGGCAGTTTTAAATATTTTCAAGTGTAAGAACTGGGTGCGGCATAAAGGTCGGACGTTTTTGAAAAAATCATAACTTCGGTAATTTGTACTCAAAAAAATTTTTATTGACATATTTAGATTCACAATTTAAAAGCATTATAGAAATTCAAGTGCGGAAAATCACATCAGTCAAATGGCGTCTCTCGTTCGCGATACGCTGCTGGAGTCTTTCTTGGAAATTTCCGAAAACTCTTTCCAACACTGTTCTCTCAACTGCGACGATTTCCACGTGAATAGCATCCTTCAATTCCTCCAATGTTCAATGCTGGTAAACATGTGCTTTGAGGTGTCCCCACAGAAAAAAGTCACATGTGGACAAATCTGGGGACCGAGGAGGCGAATGAACGTCACCGAACCTGGAAATAAGGCGGCCAGGGAAAAGAGGACGAATAACGCTCATTGTTGCCCTAGCTGTGTGAGCGGTTGCCCCATCCTGTTGGAACCACATACGCCGGATCGCAATACGTTTTTGTCTCAATTCAGGTGTAAAGAAGCCGGTTATCATCTCGACATAGCGTTCTGAGTTGACGGTAACAGCAATGCCATTGTCGTTTTCAGAGAAGTAAGGGCCGATGATGCAAGTTTGGGATATGGCGCACCTAACAGTAACCAACTTTTGGGCTATGCAGCGGTTGTTCGTGTAATTGTCGGGGATTTTCATCAGCCCAATAACGACAATTTTGCTGCTTCACCATGCCATTGAGGTGGAAGTGAGCCTCATCGCTCTTGAACAAAATGAGATCCTCATTTTGTTCAATAAGTGCTTCCATCTCACGGGCGAAGGTGCACTCGTTGTGCATAATCCCCTGGGTGTAATTGTTGCACAATGGACAACTTATAGGGGTGAGACCTCAACTCTAGATGCAAAATACGCCTAACCGATCGACCACTGAGGCGAAGTTCAGCAGCATGCAGGCGAGCTGATCGACTCAGGATGCGAATTAGTGCTTGTCGTACACTTTCAATGTTCTCTGGTGTTCGAATCGATCTTGGAGCTCCTGGTGGCCTGTTCCTCATCAATGAACCTCGTGTGCGAAGTCCTTCAACCCAACGAAGAACGGTGTTTCTAGAGGGAACAGCCCGATTTCGGTGGATATTAAAATGACGACGAAACTCACGCTAGACTACCGTGACGGACTCGTTATTACGAGTTCAAACGCGGTGATCTACTGACCATAGGACTTCAACTGGTAAAAAAATGCTAAGACCTCCCGATTACAATGGTCCCTTCCCCACGTTGGTCGACCCATTAGGGGGGAAGTACTGGCCATTTAAAAAACTTCCGACCTTTATGCCGCACCCTGTATATGTATCAACGAAAAACATGCTTAAACGATTAACTTTGATGACGCGTTAGTTGACTGCTGTATTATATCGTATAGTAAATTTTTTCTTAGTCACATACTAACACCTTTTCTCTAATATATTTCGCCAATATTTCGCTCAATTTATTTAACTTGATCAGGGCTTTGAAAATAACCATAGTTCTTCAGAATGGTATCATAAAACCACTCATTTCTTGACGAGCAGAAAAAAAACGTGTATCTGGTGCGTAGCATCACGCAACTTTCTACCTCTATAAATTCGATGATGACACTAATTTCATATCATTCGATTGGAAAATTACCCAGCGAAATTCGTTGTAAAATTCCTCTACGGTGTTTTGAAATGTTTCTGCGTTGTCGGGGTTGACAATTAACCGCGCTTTATTTAGGCACAAAACGTGGGTTTCTATTTCCTCTATGTGTGTATGTACTTGAAAATAATAACCAAACGGATGGGGAAAGTCACGATGTGCACTATAGTTCATACTGAATTTGTCCCCAGAAAACGCCGAAAGTTCCCACCTATTAAGAATAACGTTAAATGTATAACGAGGCGACACTGTAAGGTAAACCCTCTTCTCGATGCGTTCGAAATACAACTTTAATCCTTCCAATGGGCCATTTGATGCGACGAGGAGTTGAAAAATTAAAATTCTCAAACGTTGAAAGGTTCAAGGACGCCATGAAGTCACGGCGTTGCCAAGCAAGCGCTTAGTTAATATTTATAACGCTCTTCTGCTAATTTAATCGTGGAAGTTGGCTTTAATCTTCCTCATTTCTGTGCTGAAAGCGTAAATAGTTGCACTCCCTTTAGTTTTACTCCCGTCGTGCCGAAGGTCGGTTTGATGAGACCATTCTTAGGTTGTCTCATACCTAACTAACATCAGGGTTTTAGGAACAAACAACCGCCTATTGCAACGAATATTATAAGAAACTCAGACGAATTTGAACTGCCGTCGACAATCCTTAGTATCCACCTTGACTAAAGAATCATTTGATAAGTTGCCACACGCATTATCTTTCGCTCACCATCACATATGCCATAGGGTACTGTATCTCAATGTATCTCCATTCAACGCACCTCTGCGAAAATGTTTATACGCAAAACAAATGTGGGTACTAGTTCGTTGAAAGAGGTGCGTAGGTTTGATCGTAATCGTTAGAGCGGTTTCTTAAAAAATTGCAAAAACGATAATTCCATTTTCCACTAATCTCACTCAATAAATAGTTACGGAAGTAGCACTCAGCGATTTTGGTTTATTATTCATTCTGAATAATAACCCTATGTTTTCGGCCACGAAAAATGTTTTACAAACCCCCCTCAAAATTTGATACTTTACGTTTCAAGACATCGGGATTCCGAATCTGCAAGGTCCGTCCGCCGTCCGAATCTGCAAGGGCCGTTTTGTGCCTTTAACGTGGTCTAAGAAATCCGTTCTTTAGCACAAAAATCCCATTTGGTATCTAGCTGTGCCCGCCATATTGGCAATCCGATCAGACGAAGCCCATGGTTGTTATAGACAAAAAACGGTTAAAGAATTAACAAAATGCAGTCGCAAATACGCCGTGTTTCATATAGTTTTCAAGGTATTTTTACATCCTGGGTCGAATGGAATGATTATCAGACGTGTACAACTGCGTGTAGGGAAATTACAGTAATTATTAGAGTCTACTAATTGAAAGAACTCGAGGGAACTACAGCGGAAGTCAACGTTTCGTCATTAGTACTCCCTCCCTCCCTCCCGTCTCATTAAAACCACCCGCCCATTCTACTCGCAACATCGTGCCAATTGCCGAGGATTCACTGGAAGTCCCCGTCCCAATTTCCCCGACTCTTTTTGCCCGACGGGGCAGAGGAAGGTTAGGGCCACTTCCTCCGCTCACCCATACATCGGATCATAAATGCCTACAGACGCTTACGGGCGCCTGGCGCCGGGGGAGTATTTAGTTTCCATAGTTCCATTGTAGTCAGGTCACGGTTCGTATGGTTTACTAGTGTTTTTCGATGCTGAATCGAATGGGATGGGTCTCGGAGCAGTAATACTAGGTCAAGCTGTTCATGAGAATAATAAACCGTTGTGTAATAATTTGCAGGGTTTTGTTGTATTTAATCTCGAGTAACAATTAATCCAATACGTTGGAACTTGGCGTACGTCACAAATCTTATTGAGTTACTAGCATATAGGTAATTTATAAAACTATAAAGGTAACTTTGTGCAGCCGTTCTTCTCTCTATCAGGATCACACACACGAACCGATTTCTCAAATGTTTTTCGAACTGAAATTGAGAATTTGGTCGTGAAGATATCAAGAAAATTCGGAATTTTTTGTAGCTTTTTTTAAACTTTCTTAACTTTCAGCCCTAATAGGCAAAAATAAAATAAAAAGTAAAAACATAGAAATATAGCCCTGAGGGTGGTCCATAAATCTAAAAACCGAGACGTGGGCATAGCTTAATACTTTATTGATTTGACCGGGTTTAGCCTTCTGACAACCTTGGCAAGTCCTTTCCAGGTCTTTTGAGACTGTCAAGTACTCTGTCTGCGGGTTCCAGCTCTTTCGAGGACCTACTTCCTCAACTAAGCTCCTGGTCTAGATCAGCCAGGGTTCCAGCAGTACACTAAGAAGCTTGGAGGCCTCCTTATTGAGCGCAGCAGGAAGTAAAATCGGCCAACAGGGTCCGGCACCTTAGAACCCCTGTCACAGGTTTGTAGCACCACCTACACAAGGTCCACTGAACAGAGACGTTATTGAACGTAATTCTCTCATTCATGACAAAACAATTCTGAACTCATCACTAACTCGTTTGAATCTTCACATAATTGGTAACGAAATCAGCCTTACGTAATAATTTGCTGCGAAAAGAAAATTGAAAAGTGAAAACAACGGTTCACTAAAGCGTACGGATTGTCAAATCGAACCTAATTTACAACGACGATTTCCGCCTCCAGGTCCTCCTATGTCAACAGACGTCACACTGGTAGACGAGTTCACATATGTGCGCCACCCTGGTTTATATTAGGACAGAAAGGTCAAGCATCCTCTCCAATTTATATTTAGGTTCAGTTGTGCAGTTGGAGGCGAACTAAACGGAGCTGCGCAGAAAAGAAGAAGGGAGGCTGAAGCAGGTGAAAAAAAATCTGTTGTCTTCACACCAACCCGATTAGTAAGTCTTTATTGTCGTGTATTCGTCGAGAGTGTTCAGTTTTAAATGTAAACGTTGTTTAACAACCTAATTGTGGGTAAAAGACTCACATGAAGTTGAAAATTCACTCATAGTTGATTGGGGAGAGTTTGAACAATTCATTTGTTAACCAAACATAGCTCATTGACAATTAACCATGTGATCCTAACGCCAACTAAGTGCGTCTAATGCAGACAAGCTTTACAATTCACAGTGCACAATGATTGAAACTTGGAACGACGATTACTAGGAAAATGCATTCTGAACGGGGGGTTCCCAACCGACTTACCTAAAGAAATCTCTTCAAGTTACCATTTAGAAAGCCATTTATTGCTGATATTAAACAATAATAAAACTGTTGACGAGGGCCCGTTAATTGCGACGTCTTTGAAGTTGACGTTCTGAAGCGCTACTGGTTTTTGAACAGACTCTAAAAGTAGACGTGCTACGGTGGGAGGGTAGGGGGCTGTCATTGTCAACATGAAGTGAGTGACAGATAGCCAGGCACGTACCTTCCATTTATATTAAATAAAATTTTCTGCAGTGTACTACAGCATAGATTGATTGAGGTGCATGAAGAAATTCTCCTATACGATTCGAGCGAATCTTATCTTGATTTTTTTACTTCTACACGAGTTACTACGACCCAGAGACAGTTTTCCCATATCGACATTTAATAAC
This sequence comes from Pachypeltis micranthus, assembly GCA_020466155.1. Lineage (NCBI taxonomy): Eukaryota > Metazoa > Arthropoda > Insecta > Hemiptera > Miridae > Pachypeltis > Pachypeltis micranthus. The sequence continues at coordinate 21,956,222 of CM035780.1, read as the reverse complement.
TATAAAATATGTGGTATCCACCAGAGTGCAACTGTTAAATTTAAGTGATCATGTTGTTAATGGAACTTTACCATCGCATATTCACCAGACGACTGGTCAACTACTAGATGCGTTTATTGGAAACACTTTGACTTGACTTTTACTTCAAAAGTCAAAGTTCACAACGACCTATAGTTGGGTGCGCGATCGTTTGGAAAATCGACATATCAGAACCAAATTACAATTGAAGCTACTCAAAACACGACGGCAATACTGGATTTTGGCAAAAATACTCTAAAAACGAAACTTACATAAAAACTGGGTTTTTCAGAAATTTACGTTTCACTGGTTTTTGAGTACGAAAAACACCAGTGTCTGTCAACAGCATAGGGAAATATCTTGTGCGTTGCAACACAACTTTCCTTAGCTCTACAACAATTCACTTTGTACATGGCTAATTCTATTTAATCAATTCGTTTATCACTCAGTTAATTTGAACTTGGTCAAACAACGCTTTACGGCAGCATGAAGCGGCAGCGATACAGTTAAAGAATTTATTGTGCTACTCGTACTCATTCCAGGACCATTATTGAGCAAATGGTACCCAGAAAATTAATGAGGCTGTAAACACAAATTTTTTGAAGAAGGATAGTAATCACTTTTGCAGAGTTATTGGGTAAAAACTGTTAAAACTGGTAGTAAGCGAAACGGCGGTAGTTGAAATTCAGGAATTTCTGGAGTGAGCCCCATGTATCTCATGAGCGTTTTTAAATACTCACCCTATAGGTATTGGATTGGTCTACAGTACCAATTTTCGTTAACATTCTACTAACATTCCAGCGGAGTTTAAAAGGAAAAAACTACGGCAAAAACGCTTATCGTTGAAAATTTTGATAATTTATTGTGCTGCTCTCTTCATTTTCCCACAAATGGGAATTTTATGGTATAATTATCTCATTAAGAGCTATCTATATAAAACATTTAATCAAAATCGTTAGAGCGGCTTTTGAGAAAAAAAATTTGGTGTTTTGATCACTATGATAACTATAGTTAACTTTCGGTGGATTTTGCCCATACCCTTATTTTTGCGTCCCATGGTAACCTGTAGGCTAGACATCAAGTTTCAACTGATTTGGTACGGTTGTTTTCTCTAGAAACCGCGCTAAAATCAATTTCGTCGAAAACTTTGATAATTTATTGTGCTGCTCTCGTCATTTTCCCACTAATGGGAATTTTATGGTATAATTATCATGTCAAGAGCTATCAATATTGAAAATTAAATCAAAATCGTTAGAGCTGTTTATGAGAAAAAAAATATTTGGTGTTTTGATCACTATGATAACTATAGTTAACTTCCGGTGGATTTTGTTCATACCCTTATTTTGGCGTTCCATGGTAACCAGCGGGCGAGATATGAAGTTCGAGCTGATTTGGTACGGTGGTTTTCTCTAAAAATTGTTCACAGACACACATACACACACACACACAGACACACAGACCATTTTCCCAAATAGTGTTTTTCGGACTCAGGAGGGTCTGAAACGTAAAGATCTGAAGAAACCTAAAAATTGTTTTTTCAGCCGATTACATAACTTTCCTTTTTACTTCGTAGAGCAAGGAAAGTAAAAATAGCAGAACCAAATCAACTCACATTTACTAGTAATATTCAACTTATTCATCAACACGAGACTTTAAACTAAGAATTTGAGCAAAATCTGTTCAAAACTAACTATAGTTGTCATACTGATGAAGATACAAATTTCGAACCAACATACAAACCATTTTCTCAGATGGCGTCATTCGGGATCCGACGCCAGTGAAACGTAGAAATCAGAAAGAAACTCAATATTTGTTTTCAGTCGACTACTAACTTGCCCTGAGGGTTTCCGAGTTTTCTCGAAAAATGCTTGAAATTGTCGTATACAAATTTGGACTTAACTTTGATGCAAATTTGGCGAACGGAAGCATATGAAGCAAAAAGTAGTTGTTTAGTTGTATGGAAAAACGGATCTCAAGATTTACATCAAACTTAAGGGCGTCTTCAAATAGGCAGTACCTATATTACATAAATGTTCATCTAACAATCCGTTTAGCGGGGATAACGTTTTTCCGATGATCTTGGTTGCCGACTGATATTTACAGGCACCGCTTTTCTGTTGGCCAAGAACTGTCTGGTTGTTTTCAAATACCTCGCCGCTCTGTTACTGTTTGGATACGACAAGATCAGATTCTCATCGCGAGACTTGGAGGTTTGGAGAAGTTTTTAGTGATATTTCCTTGGGGAACCAAAAATGATAGTGAAGGCCGTTATTGCCGTTAACTTGAGGTTAATATGGAAGAGAGTGATTTGGTCGCTTAACAAATAGACCGCTCACTTCAGTAAATAAGTGCGTTTTAGAGTCAACATTTGTTGAGATAGGGATCTGCGAAACTGAACCTATATGCTAGAGAGAGTTGACGAGAGGGCAGTCCGAAATGATGCCTTCTTTGAAGTTGTTGTGCTTCTGTCATTGTACACTGGATAGAATAGCACAAAGACCCAGTAGGCTTCCTTTATAAGACTTTTCATCTTCCACTGAGCCACCTTCCTTCACGACCACACTTCTTTCATACTCCTATTAAGTACTATGATGAACAGAAGAGGTGGTGTACACCCTAGATACACATCCACCTCTCATGATTAGCTTTGAAAGCACTCCTCCGTGGACGATTCGGTACTCGTATCCATTCTGTTGACCCCTTATACAATTAATTAGCTTTCTATGCCGGCGGGGCTGAAATAATTTCGGTGACTGCCTGAGGGGATACATTTACCAGAACTGGATCTCCGGATGTCAGATCACGTACCTAACTGTACAGCCATCGCATGGGATGTCATAAACTAGTCAATACCTATACGACTGTATCGCTCTGCATAAATGTTCGTCTTCCAGTTCGTTGAACAGTGAAACAACCTAATTGTGCTAAAAAGGATAACGGCTTTCGTATTCGATTTTTCTACACTAATTGCATAACTGAATGTGAACCACCAGACGGTGTATCGTTTAGCAATCTATATCCACAGTTTTTTCCGCGAAATGATTCTCGTACTTCCTCGTTGAACAGAAATATAACCCCTAGGTACTGGACATTTGCCGTTTTTGGATAAATTTCAAAAGCGGTTTACATTAAACTCGCAGGATATTTTCAGATAATTTATAGCTGTATTTGGCTTTCTATAAGCGTGTATGCGGAAAATAGGTTGAAACAAGATACAGCCTAGAATCTCATTCACTTAACAGGGGTTGCGGAGAGTTGTGCAATGATTGACACCAAATATTTTTTGGGCAATATGCACTCTCATCCGTGGGAATTCAATAGTAGCGTACAATGCACATCGCATAAATGTGATTATACTTTTGATTGTGAGGAGATTTCCGCAAATCTGCGAAGTCCCATTGTGTGGATCAGGACACAACTGTTGGGTTTTGCCCTGCCCTCAGGGAGTTAACGAGGCGGCTTCAGTTGGCACAATAATCACGACCCGTCAAATAAATAAGCGGAGAATAATGTGTTTTAAAACGTGTAGGTTCAAAAACTAGCGCTGTTGGGTAGAGTCGCAGCCAAAATATTCGCTGTTCAGCTTCCAAGCTCCTCCCGGTTCATGCCACCAGCATTTTCTTCGCGTTCTCTCCGGCTCACATCTTCAATTACGTTGGATTAACGCTATATGAGTGCTCAGACGAAACTGAGGCAAAGCGAAAATTTCCTCATTCATTATCCGCGGGGGATGAGTGAAAATCTGCGTCACTTAAAATAGGCTCCTCCATTCAGGTATTTAAACCTTGAGAGACTTGGCAGACTAGGAAGAACGACGGCTCCGCGCTCGTCGATGATAAACGAAAAAGGAGTGAAGATCTCACTTGGCAAAATATTTAAACTGCTCGTGGCATCCGTGAATTTCATCCAGTCACTAGAAATTACCGTAAAATAACTGTTTTTTGCTCCTGTCGCAGAGACTGAGTTTTTAATTGATGAGTATGGGTTCAGAAAATTATCGATGACGCTAAAACAAGACGCGGAAGCTATCGCCGGAACCACATTATTGCTATAACTCACAGTTGTGTGGCTGACTTTGTAGTGATGTAGCAGAGAATAGAACCTGTTTGGCGGACTGTCAAACCATCATCAAATAGAGCCGCTCATGGGCCAATCCTCCGTTCTCTCCCACAACACTTAGAAACATGATGCCCAAAAGCAAAATGTGGCAGAGGTTGACGGGATAGCCAGTAGAGACGTTGCGTTTGGGCTTGTTTGGACCACTCTGCTCCATCGGAAAAATTCCCTTTCCCTTCCAGGTGACTCGTTTCCTAATTTTCTGGATATTTCACGTAGTTTTCTATCCTTAGCTGCCAATTCTGTTATTGCCCATTGTAGGTGAATATATAACATGAATAGATTTAAGAATTCATATCATAAACAGAATATCAAATACACCTGAACAATATATTTCACTGGATGTGGATCGACAAAGGTATTAAGGAATCAAAATTGGCACGGATTTCTGCCTTTCTGGCTTCTCCATTCAGTCCTGGCCTCAGTTTGGTGACGATGCCTCGTGGGACTAAATTTTTGAAATCAAGGTTGAGGAAACGAGCGTATAACGTCGAGGGGATACAATTTATGAATTAAAATGATTGTGCCCGTCAGAAATGTGGGTGAATATCTTCTAGTTTGAAATTTCAAAATATCTGGTGCGTTGCAACACACAACTTTCCTTAGCTCTACAACAATTCACTTTGTACATGATGCAAATCGTTCACAGACACACATACACACACACAGACCATTTACCCAAATAGTGTTTTTCGGACTACTACGAAAATGTACCAAAAACTAGGGTTTTTCGCATTTTTCTCGAAAACGGCTCTAACGATTTTGATTAAACTTTCAAATTATCTTCTCCTAATCAATACTTAACTTTTCTTCTCTATACATATCTCCATGAAAATACGGTGAACGGAGATATGGGCCCCTGAAGCAAAAATAGGTTTTTTACGTTTTTTGGCAAAACGGTTTCAGCGATTTTCACCAAACTCACAGGATGTTTTCAAATCGTTGATACCTACATATTCTTTTCAATAAATGTTCCTGTGACGGTCCAATGAACAGAGATGTGTCGAAAATAACGTTTTTTCTAACATTTCCGTAAATTCCAGGGTAACTTCTTCATCAGATGTGATAAATCTTAATGGAGTGTCTTTTAGTCACCCATATCAACATTTCGTTCTCCATAATTATTTCTGTACGTATATGTTGAACGGAGATATAAGCCAAGTTAACTCAGAAAAGGAGATTTATCGAATATTAATTTATCGGTATTCCAATTTTCTCAAAAACGGCTCTAACGATTTCGATCAAACTTTCGGAGTACTCTCAGCTAACTAGTCCCTACCTTTTGTTCTCCATAAATGTTCCTGTAAAAATGCGTTGAACGAAGATCCCGCCTATGTGCCCGCCTATGTAGGTGGTGTTCGAACTTAAAGGGGTGGCGGAAAGTTGTGTGTTGCTACGCACCAGATATTTTTTTCAGCCGATTACATAACTTTCTAAAGTTAACGTACCTGTTAGGTGAGTCCGTCTCCTCTGGCTTGTGAGTTACTGTGGGCAAGCGCTTTCGATGTAAAGACATCATCGTCTGGCCGTTTAGTCAGTACTGGAGTCAGTCAGTTGGTCGTGGTCTTTATATACAAAGAGAAAAGTGAAAGGAGTGATGGACAACAAGACCTCTCCCCGCCCCTTCCCCAACGCTCCATCACTCCTTTCACTTTTCTCTTTGTATATAAAGACCACGACCAACTGACTGACTCCAGTACTGACTAAACGGCCAGACGATGATGTCTTTACATCGAAAGCGCTTGCCCACAGTAACTCACAAGCCGGAGGAGACGGACTCACCTAACAGGTACGTTAACTTCAGTATTTGCCTACTGGCGGACACAACCCAATTTCTTTAATACCTAACACAGCCAGTCCGGCTAAGGTACTACTAACAAGACTGACCAACAAGACCTCTCCCGCCCCTTCCCCAACGCTCCATCACTCCTTTCACTTTTCTCTTTGTATATAAAGACCACGACCAACTGACTGACTCCAGTACTGACTAAACGGCCAGACGATGATGTCTTTACATCGAAAGCGCTTGCCCACAGTAACTCACAAGCCGGAGGAGACGGACTCACCTAACAGGTACGTTAACTTTAGTATTTGCCTACTGGCGGACACAACCCAATTTCTTTAATACCTAACACAGCCAGTCCGGCTAAGGTACTACTAACAAGACTGACCAACAAGACCTCTCCCCGCCCCTTCCCCAACGCTCCATCACTCCTTTCACTTTTCTCTTTGTATATAAAGACCACGACCAACTGACTGACTCCAGTACTGACTAAACGGCCAGACGATGATGTCTTTACATCGAAAGCGCTTGCCCACAGTAACTCACAAGCCAGAGGAGACGGACTCACCTAACAGGTACGTTAACTTTAGTATTTGCCTACTGGCGGACACAACCCAATTTCTTTAATACATAACTTTCCTTTCTACTTTGAGGAGCCAAGGAAAGTAAAAACTGAAACTGCCTGCGTAAAAGTGATTACCAAGTGGACTGATTAATATTAAATTTAGTACAGCTCAGCAAGGCAAATTTCAGAATGTTTGGAAGTGAGTTAACACTTACAGTTTTACAGTTCCTTGCAGCTTATGTGTTGCAGGTTTTAAATAATACAGGAAATTTAAAAAATGGTTCAAAATCATTGACCAAAGGGCTAACAATAATGTCTTCACGTTTTCAGGATGTCGCGCGAAGGGTCAGAAGACAGCGATGGAGTCGGTTACATTATGGAATCAGTTGGGACATCGACGATGTTGTTATCGGCCCCAGGCGCCGATGATATCTCCAGGTCGCCCAGCCCATTCACCTTGAGCTCACGAAGAAAGCCGCCTCCCCATGGGGTTAGTAGATCAAACTTTAAGCCCCCATCAGAAGGAAAGAGTTTATCTAAAGGAGATAAATTACCTATTCAAACGGATAATGTGTGTTTGTAAAGAGTAGTAGTAAATTGAGACACCATATTGAAACTGCAGTTTATTAGATTTTCTATCGAAAATAACGAAGAAATGTGTGTGTGGTGGCACGAAGCCCTCGACAGAAGGATTCCTTCCTCCTAATGTGCTTGTGTTTGCAGTAGACGCAGACCTCCTTGGCTTATGACAGAATGGTCTGATTAGTGATTAGTCTTCTGATGCAACACCCCTCGTGCCAGCATTCTCCTGTCAGTTCGCTATGGACTACCGAGTTGTTTTGTGAGAAGCAGTCCAATACATTCCGGAATTTAAGGCTCTACCAGTTTTAACGTAAAACGTGACGTTGTGTTTACGTGCACAATAAATTGGATTAGCAGCTAAATCCATGAAAATCTTTGAATGCACGTGGTCATAATCTATGTTTTTCGTTAAAACACATATTACTCTTATTACGGAATTTAAATACTAGTAAGTACGAAAAGTAGAACTCAAATATCTTACGCTGTCGATGATCTGTCAACGTAATTAGAATTTTTTAAATCTAGAATTTGGCAGAAAAATTTATTAGGGTACTTCTATGGGTTGAAATTGCATGATTAGACTACACAAGTAGGAGCATTCCTCGCAAGATTGTGAAATGGAGTTTCTTCATATTAGAATTCAAGGGTGCGCCAGATATGGGGCTACCACGCCAACTGGCTGTACAGTTATTCAACGTGATCTCATAGAGTACGAATGAATCGAGGAGAAAGCGTCCAAGGCCATTTTATTCAAATCATGCAAGAAGTTAAGCATGGCCAACTGTTGCGTAAGCGAATCTCTGGGATGTTCCACACGTTGGTTCCGTCGTCTCATCGGAAGGTTGGGTGCCGTCAGAGAGTCCGCGGTTATCGATCGCGAAGGATCCATCCAGCCGAACCCCTCCGAGGCCCAACCCTTTGGAGTCTGAAGGGATGACGACGGCCGTTGAAGCAGTCGCGACTAGCCGCCGTGGCGGACAGAGGGCGCTGCAAGTGCGGGTTCCACGTTCTGGGGGACGTCTCAACGCATTTGCCGCTCAGTTTGGGAGGCAGCGTTTAGTGGTGTCGTGGTCATCGTAGGATTTCGAGTGAGTTCTCGTCACGGTGACAGTACGACGAGCGGGATGACTGAAGACAAGAAAACCAACAAATCTGACGTGAGCATTTCTTTACTTTTTGAATTCTAATGCTTGGAAAATCGGTTCAAATCAGCCAAACCTTCGTCATGTTGCATGAAAACCCTCGTTTAGGTGAGTTTTTTGTAACCCAGAAATACGGATTTTTGTAGGAAGCAGCTAGAGCAATTTTGATTGAACTTAGAGACATTATCAATAAGCGGTTAACATTTCTGTCCAAAAAACGGGAATCACACAAATGTATTTTGTTACATTTTGCAGGAACGCCAAAAATTTAACTTGAACTCGTATTGTCTCCAACTAGTCCATACCTGTATATTATTTTCCATAAATATGTATCTGGCAGCCCGTTGAATAAAGATAACAACCAATAATAGAATAACTACAACCACAGAGGAGTCAAATACCGTGTTCTTTTTAAAAAATGTAGTACGTCCGTACGACACTAGCGTTCTCACAAAAGTTGTCTTGATAGTCCTATAAGTTACCTTAATAGTGGTGATTTAATTGCGGTTATAAAATAATTAGGGCTTACTTCGAAATTTCGGAATTCAAGGTACAGTCGTTTCGAATTGTTCCATATGTACTGCCGCTGGTCACATAAATTACCTCTAGGACGAGCACTGAGGACGCGAAAAAGACCGTGACATAAGTAGGGGTAACCGAAAGAAATTCTGAAATCGTAAGCACTACCAGTTTAAAGATCGTTAAGAGTGACAAAACTCATCAAATCTTAATAATAAAGTTTATTCATTCGTAGTTTATCTCAACTTGGTGAATCTTTAATTATTAGCTACACATCCAACTATCCTAGTTTCTGCTATTTGCTGATGAATAGTTTGGAAAGTACCATTCACAAACTGGAGACACCGTTTTACACATTTTCATGTAGTGTACATTGTGCTGTTGTGTTTCCTCTTATTCTCCAAACCCAACAACTGTGCTGGTTCAACTCGCCCTGACGCAATTTCTATTCAACACAAGCCAATTGCCCATCTATAAATCTTCACTTCTTTGTATGACTATCCACTGGAGGCATTTGTCAAAATATGATCGCTTTCTATTTAAAACGAAGTTCTGAAACAAAAGCAAACTTCGGTCGATTTAACTGAAAAAGCGCCTCGTGGTATCACGTTATCGTTCCCCCGCGTTTGCCATGAAATACATGTAAACTAAGCCTTGAAGTTTCAAGTCAATGCAGAGTGGTCTTGCTGCTTATCAGTCTAACGAAGAACTAAACGTGCGCTCGAATTCTGTAGCTCACGTTAAGATAACGAAATTTGGAAGTCAATAAGTACTTCAGACTGGCGACTTCCAAAACTCAGTGCCCAGAACTAAGGGTAGTAAAGCTGTTGATTGAATTTAGGCGATCGAGAAAACGGGAGTACAAGTAAGTGCACACAAGAAAACCATCAATATGTGTGCTCTGTTGCAACCTCACGATGCTCCTGCCTGAGTAAAGGCAGATAAGACTAGATTTCTTTTGTGGAGATTGTTGGTTTTATTTCCGTGATGTGGGTTTGGTAAATATTTCGTTCCCTTTACCAAAGATTAGAAGTTTCTTTTTGTCTATTCCTCCTTGAAACGGTTTACCGTCGTATTTTAGAAGATGTGAACCCAGGGATGACCTTTTGTATTTAAATCTGGTGTTTTAAAATTTGATGGTGACACGAACGATCTTTTCCTAGTTCCACCACGCAGTTTTATATGATGCTGAGTGTGGCGTGTACGGTTTCGGCGCGTCGGTTTGTTAAGAACGAGAGTGAAATTGAGTGCCGGTTGAAGAAATCGTTCGTGGAGTGTAGAGCAAAATGGACTGTATCTGACCAGAATTGGTGTAACTTAAACCGAGAAAAGTAAAAACGAGGGTACATGTCCGTTGACACACATCAACTAAAGAATTATACACCTTCAGGGCTCTTTTAGTGTACTGCGAAGTGGGCAGAGAGGCGTCGGGGTAGAACGTCGGTGTTGGGACGTCCAAGGGTACGGACGGAAATTCATTCAATACCGAGTATGTACGAAAGAGTCAAATGTGTCTTCACGATCTTTCAAGTTACATTCAATAAGCCTTTTAAAAAAGCAACTCACATCCCAGAGGATAGTTTATCTTGCCTATTTTCACCAGGTAATTTGAATGTAAAGTGAGAGACACAAATGTTGGAATAAGTTATAGGAGCTATACCGTTTTCTTGAGTAATAGCGCTCGGGCCTATTGTTCTTTCAAGTCCTCCACATGATAAATGACAAAAAGCGAAGGTCTCAATGGACAACCATGCTTTACATCCCCCTGTTCACAGAACCCATATTTCTTCTCTTCCAACCTGCATTACTGCATTACTTTTAGTTCACCTCCTAATTAGTTCTCCTCCAACTCTTCTCATAATTTCCTCCACGGTAGTCGTACAGTACGTAGAACGTACAGTGACACTTTCTAGCATCAAGGTTTTTTCCAGCTCGATCTCTAATCAAACGAACATTCTGGAGGTCTTCCAACCTCCTTCTTCCATTCAACCGGTGGAAACGCGGTAGATAGGCGACGCCATGTTCTCATTTATTTTGTTTTTCTTATAGCATTCAAATCGTAATCTGACTTCAGGAGAAGACGACGGAAACACTAGAAATTTATGTAAGTTAGCCAATCTATTTTCTGTGGTCTGTGATAGGATTCCTGCCACAATAAGTCCTTGAGATAAAGTTGAAGTTCGTATTTCAACAAATTTGAATATTCTTCACCTCCGATTATGATTGTTACTTGTATATCCATTACAAGCATCGGCTTCCAGGCATTGAGAAAATTTATTCGTGACGTTTACCATACCAACGAGCCCTTCCGCTATCAAAAGGATTAGAAACAACGCTTTACGGCAGCAGGAAGCGGTAGCGCTTACAGTTCCGGAATTTATTGTGCTGCTCGTACTCATTGCAGGACCATTATTGAGCAATTGGTACACAGATAATTAATGAGGCTGTAAACACAAATTTTTTGAAGAAGGATAGTAATTACTTTTGCAGAGTTATTGGGTAAAAACGTTTAGAACTGGTAGTAAGCGAAACAGCGGTAGTTGAAATTCAGGAATTTCTGGAGTAACCCCCATGTATCTCATGAGCGTTTCTAAACACTCACCCTTTAGGTATTGGATTGGGCTACAATACCAATGGTTTTTAACATTCTACAAAATTTCCAGCGGAGTTTATAAGGAAAAAACTGAGCTAAAACGCTTTTGGTCGAAAATTTTGATAATTTATTGTGCTGCTCTCGTCATTTTTCCACGGATGGGAATTTCATGGTATAATTGCCTTATTGAGACCTATCAATATAAAAAATGTAATCAAAATCGTTAGAGCCGTTTTTAAGAAAAAAAAATTTGGTGTTTTGATAACTATAGTCAACTTTCGGTGGATTTTTCCCATACCCTTATTTTTGCGTTCCGTGGTAACCTGCGGGCTAAACATCAAGTTTCAGCTGATTTGTTTCCTCTAAAAACCGCGCTAAAATCGATTTCATCGAAAGTTTTGGTAATTAATTGTGCTGCTCTCGTCATTTTCCCACTAATGGGAATTTTATGCTATAAAATGGTTGCCTTATTGTGAGCTATCAATATAAAAAAATTTAATCAAAATCGTTTGAGCCGTTTTTGAGAAAAAAAATATTTGGTGTTTTGATCACTATGAACTATAGTTAACTTTCGGTGGATTTTGTTCAAACCCTTATTTTGGTGTCCCATGGTAAACTGCGGGCGAGATATCAAGTTTGAGTGGATTCGGTACGGTGGTTCTCTCTACAAATCGTTCACAGACACACAGACCATTTTCCCAAATAGTGTTTTTTGGACTCAGGAGGGTCTGAAACGTAAAGATCTGAAGAGAACTCAAAATTTTTTTTTCAGCCGATTACATAACTTTCCTTTCTACTTCGTACTTTCTTTCTACTACAAACTCTAGGAAGATGTTTCGCTTAAATTATTAAGCTGCATTAGGTTTTGGGAAATACCGATAGTACTTCTGAAAAAACTGAACGTTACTAAAAACATGACTAATAAAAGTATCTGGTTCTACGCATCACAACTTACTGTACTCCCGTAAATTCTATGAACTTCGTTCAACGGGTACGTTAAGCGAGATCACAATATATTATATAGTTATCTAATAAGTCCCCCAGTAAGTTTGTTCAAAATCATTTGAGCTATTTGTGATATAAATAAGAAAATCAGTCGTTCGGTACTTCGTGGAGGACAGTACATATTTTTATCGGTGGTTTGAAGACCTCCTGTAAGCTGGATGTATAAGGATTTATCCTTCCAGCCATTTCCCCGAAAACATTTTAAAAGCCTTATTTTAGGTGATCCTCTCACCGAATTTTCAGGTATATTTGTGTTAATATGTTCAACGAAGATACAACGCACGTATCGTTGAATTTACGAAGTTTCGATTGAGGAAAATTGCGCGGTGCGTTAAGATGTTTAGTTCTAGTATTGTTCACGTCTATCTGTAGTCGCGTTTCACGGGCTCCGCCCACTATGTCAGCATCAATAGAACCGGTTGCTCGTACGCACTTTCCGGTTGCATCACTCCTCGAATACGATTTAGGGAGAAGACCTGGACTAAATCAACTCAAATTTGATATTTAGCCAGCGGATCAGTGACGGACGCCAAAATGAGGTTATGAATATAATCGACTACTAAATCCCTCGATCACTCTTTTGATTAAATTTTTTGTATTGCGAATTACAGATAACAGGACGGTAATGCCAACTTTTCATTCTTGGGAAAATGACGAGAGCAATGCAATAAATTATCAAGCATTTCGACAAAAGTAATTTTATTGCAGTTTTACTCATGAATCCCCCTCATACGAAGTTTTCTCACACAAATCAGGATGGTAGTCCAATGGGCTACCTGCACAATGTCAGCTTAGTAATGATCATTATCGGATTAGAAGTTACCTCAGAAATATCCTCATTCAAACTATGATAATTTCTGAACTAACTTTTTTCACAATTTTTCCACTATATTTTCAGAACTATTAACGTTAAAGCAGTTTATGCATGGAAATTGAGCTAAGTTTGTAGAAACCGAATGAAAACTTTGTTGATGGAGTGATGCGTTGTACGAAATATTTGGTCTCACCAGAGATGTCTGTGTCCGTTTCAAAGCTAGGCGTTAATTGCTAGGGAAACAGTCAGTGTCTGTGAGGACAATCGGCAGAAATGACCGTCAGCGAACCAACGCTGATTTCAGCATCAACTTTTGAATTCGAATCAAAATAACGTTTTGAGCGAAATTGGATTGTTATGGGGGTTGAAATGAAATTGGCGAGGTTTTCGTAGGAAAGATGTGATGCCGCGCATTTAAGTAGTCTAGTCCTAAAAGAAATTGGTCCATCCAACGGTCCGTTCTCAGGGAAGACATCCGTGAATGTTGAGGAAAAAATCTGAGACTGTCACTGAATTCAGCACATGGCTGTGGAAGGTCCTTTCATTCGCCATTTTTCCACCACTTACTTTCAAAATCAACTGGAAGCTGCCCAGTGATTACTCGTTATCGATTTTGTAGTCCAAGAAAAGCATGAACATTCATTCTCTGTCGAGGTATTAGAGAACAAAATGTTTATTTTGTACCCGCACGGTAGATTTTGAAACTGTTCGCCGCCGCCGCGGTCTCTCACTGAGACACCGAGTGGTACGTTCAAACCTTCCATTCACTATCATCCTGTTTTTAGTTGAAGAAAAAACCTAATGCGGGTATTTTAAAGACGAACCTTTTTTGTCCATAGAGAATTGAAGACCTTTCTGTTATGTCCCCCGATGGTTTCCGTCGTTCTCACGTGGGGGTTGCTCATTTGAAGCTATCTCGTTTTTTCTAAGCCGTCCCATCCGGTCCCCTTCGGTTTCGGCCTTGACCTGGTACAAAAGTAGGTACCTACGAATCACCATCCAAATGGGAACTGGAAATCCAAAGTCGGATGACTGGAACTGAAACCACCTTCTGAGTAGTTGAGACACAAGGCGTAGTTTAGGTAATTGTTCAAAAGTAGAGTGAGCGTTTAGTTAGCATCGCTTCGAATAGAGTCCAAATATCAAGGAAAACAAGAGACTGCCCATTTGTCACGGTTGCTGTAAATTATCTACCCTGAAATCTTGTAAAGATGTCTGGTGCGATTCATCACTCAACTGCCTTCAACCTATTACTCTAAGCGGTGTTGATATCTCTAGCAAATAATGCAATATTTTTTTCACTCATTTTATGTGAAACGGTGAGGAACGCAATCCGAAATTAATTGTATTCCTTTAACTCACGTCACGATATTGAATGAATCGTCAGTCATTGAAAGGCAATTAGTTAGAGTTTAAAATTTATCGTGTTGCTCCTAATCATCGTTAACCTTTCATTGTATAGGTAGCACGTTTAAGGGCAATAGGTTTCCTCTAAGAGGAGATGTATACAATTACAAAACTGCACAATCTGGTTTGCCCCTGTATTTATAAGAAAATATTAACTTTTGCGTTAATATTATTTGCTCAAAATATTAATTATGAGTTTGTGTGTGCGGCTGTTGAAAATCGAAGACTGTATTGCACTGGAATATCTGCGCATATATCGGGAAACCCAAAGGTGGCCATTCTTTTGATTATTTTCTTCTATTTCTAATTTCTTATTTATTAACGATTTTGAGATAAAATATCTGGTGCGTTGCAACACAAAACTTTCCTTAGCACTACGTCAATTCACTTTCTATATGGCTAATTCTATTTAGTCGATTCATTTATCACTCAGTTTCTTTGAAATGGGTCAAACAACACTTCACAGCAGCAGGAAGCGGTAGCGCTTAATGTTCTGGAATTTATTGTGCTGCTCGTACTCATTCCCGGACCATTATTGAGCAATTGATACAGAGATAATTAATGAGCCTGTAAACACGAATTTTTTGAAGAAGGATACTAATTACTTTTGCAGAGTTATTGGGTAAAAACTGTTAGAACTGGTAGTAAGCGAAACGGCGGTAGTTGAAATTCAGGAATTTCTGGAGTGAGCCCCATCTATCTCATGAGCGGTTTTAAACACCTCACCCTCTGGGTATTGAATTGGACTACAATACCAATTTTCTTTAACATTCTACCAACATTCCAGCGGAGTTTATAAGAAAAAAACCGCGACAAAAACGCTTTTCGTCAAAAATTTTGAAAAAAAATACTTGGTGTTTTGATCACTATGATAACTATAGGTAAATTTCGGTGGATTTTGTTCAAACCCTTATTTTGGCGTCCCATGGTAACCTACGAACGAAATATTAAGTTTGGTACGATGGTTCTCTCTAAAAATCGTTCACAGACACACATACACACAGACCATTTTCCCAAAATGTGTTTTTCGGACTCAGGAGGCTCTGAAACGTAAAGATCTGAAGAAAACTCAAAAAAAAATTTTCAGCCGATTACATAACTTTTCTTTCTACATCGTAGAGCCAAGGAAAGTAAAAAAAGCTTCTTGAGAGCCACGGTAGTAGAGGAAGTAATAGTGTGTTTCCAAATGAGCGTCTCTGAGATCCGATCACTTTGGAAACTTGGTTATAGATCCAAGGGAAGCGTCTGAAGAGTTTTCCTGATACCTCGACCATTACGAGGCTCTGGAGAGTAACAGATGCTTCATTCAGTACAAATAGAAAGAGTCAATTGAGTTGGATCGTGGCACCAAGAGTTTGTGAACCCCCGAGGGTTTTTTAGAGCCCTGCCCACGTGCTGGTTTTTTGTTGCCCCAAATAGTGTGTACGACGCTACAAGCAGCTGAGAGAGAATGAGGAAACATTCAACAATCAAAAGGCTGGGAGCAGTTTATTGGGGGGCATTGCCGTGCTGATGTTCTTTCACGTTGCTCATTCACCTTCTCATTGGGTGAATTTACTTTCTCAGCAATATTAACTAGCGATTTTTAGTATTTGTGAAACTGCGTTTTTAGGTAGGTATAAGAACCTACTGTGGCATATGAATCTACCAATCAAGACATACCTATCGTCAGGTAATGGTTATAGAAACGTTATAATGGCCGAGAGTGTTACTGCCAGACAATACAAACATGACATCTAGTCAACATCTGACCCATCTAGTTCATACGGTCGAAATTGATTCAGTATTGTGTCCCAAAGCCCTGCCAGCTATACATTACGGTGACTCTCTCCCCATAGCTCTTATGAGTTCCGTCGGCAAAAATGTGTCATAAGAACCCAACACATAACAGATTTGCCTGGCTTTTTCTTCCCTGGATCCATATGGAGATACCAGATGACGTATGGTTTCCCATTTCAGCGCTCGCCACCATTTCACAACTGCCCTCACAATTAAGATTTTCTCCCCAACGAACATTTGCTTAATGCATTGAATAGTCGTCTTTCACACCATAGCGTTTTTATAATGAGAATGAATGAGATCACAGGAAGGAAAGGAATCACCTATGAGTCTCACGTCATCTGCATCAGGGGCGTTACTGAGTTAAAGTCTGCCGTCTGGTTTTAGGTTGGGAAAGGTCTTTCGCCAGGGTAGCCGACAACAACCACGAGTTGCTGTTGTATAAGGATTGTTGAAGAGAGTGGGCAGAACGAGTTTTTTTTTAACGCCTGCATGGCCAATGAAATCTGACTGAAATTCCGTTTCTTCAACAGAATCCTCGTATACAAGTTATTTTAACATTAAGTTGCCGTTTGCTATATTGGAACCTGTACCATTCGCGTCCTGTTTTCTCAAGGACAGGAATCGGCGCATCTCACACGATGGAATGTGAAATGAGGTTGTTCAAACTCCCAAAGCGAAGAAGAATGACATGAGGTTGACATTTGTGAATGAAAAAAGTTGAATATGCTCCGCCACCTTCCGGACGATTAACATAACAATCACGAATCCGGTTGAGAACACAAGTCTCTCTTTCGACATCAGGCACAGTCTTTGTGTTGGCATTAGAACCAATTTACGACACGTTGGGTTTGTACTGTTTGTTGGCGGATCCTGCTACAATTGTTATTCCAGCGTCGAAAATCGTTGACGTGGATTAACAAGCCGAGGTAGGGGTGGTTGGGGACGGCGGATATCATTACCTACTATATTTTATACAACTCTCGGCAACTGGGGCACTCGTCGTCAAACGCCCCTGTATAGACCTTACTGGTCTTCATTTCCGATGTCGAAAAACGCGAATGTCAAATGTTCACTAATTCATCCCCTCTTGCTTGCATGGAGGACATGTATCATTGTCTCCAACGGCCATGCGATGAAGGTCTGCTTGTAGCCAGGCGTGTCTAGATGTTAATCATAACTCAACCTCGAAGAGGCGCATGGTGGGTCTCTTCGGATAACTCAGCCGTAGCGAGTGCGTTTACACTTTCACCCTAATGGCGAGGATAGTATTGTAATCGTGCGAAAAAAGAGAACAATTGGTTAGCAAATCTCGTTTTCCAATGTATCTTGGCTTATTGGCTTCGATGAAGTGAAAAAATTCATTTTGGAGCATTCTGGTTCATATCTCCGTTCAACGGACTGCCAGAGGAACATTAATGCAGAATACTATTTATCTGTTGACTACTAAATGAACAAAAGTTAAATGCTGATTAGTAAAAGATAATTTGAAAGTATAATTAAAATCGTTCATGCTGTGTTTGATAAAAATACTAAAACCCTCGGTTTTTGTTCCCTCCCCGTCGTTAACGTTGGTTGAATATTGCTCACAACGCGCCTTAAACAAATCATGAATAAACCAAAAAGAGAACGATATCATTTGGTCCTGCCGCTTTCCTGCAAATCTGACTATGAGTACAGTCACACCCACAGACTACGAGCCGAAATCAGGTTTTTCGATTCAGCACATCAAAACTTGAAGGTCTGAAAAAAAAACATTTTTCATTCCAATACTTTCCTTACCTTTTGGGCCATGGGAAGTATAATTCGTGGATTTCGTGGGATGTACCTAATTATCTTATAGCAATTATTATACTACCATTGCGTGGTTGGCTTGTCGGACTACCAAACCTATTGTCTAAGCGGGGTTTGTACCGAAAGCCCAATAAAGTTTATTTCGTCAACATTTAAAAAAAATTCGATGTGCTGCTTTCATCCTTTTCAATTCAAAGCAAATTTCAAAATATTATAGCCTATTCGTCTGACTGATCACAGAAAAATTGTAATCATAATCATTACATCTGTTTGGAGAAAAACAATTCAATTACTGCTATCTGCTTACTTGGGACAGGGCTTGCTACCATCGTGTAGATCCAATGAATGTCTTCATGAGACTATATGGCTCCTTACAAGCCTTGTGTGTTGAAATCCCTCCTGAACTGAATAGGTAACAAATGCCGCACATCCATTGAAAAGGAAGTTGATGATTTGGGAAGTAATACGTGTGTACGTTTACGTTATGGAAACATTAAGGCCAAATTAAAATTTATGGCCTGAAAATATGGTGTATTGTTACTTTTTTAATAATTGTGTGAGGCCGTACCTCGTCATAATCGTTATAATGTGCGTGTATTTCTGTTGCAGGGTTGGACTGGGAGGTTAGTCTACACAATTGCTGCGGCTGCCTTTGGATCAGCTTTTCAACACGGTTACAACATTGGCGTTGTCAACGCTCCAGCAAAGGTTAGAATGATTTTCTCAATGTTGGTGCTAGCTTTCAAGAGATACGCGGTTTAAATTCCTGCCAGGTCAGACTCGACTTTCATTGCTTTGCCAGAATGTCATGAACACCGACCAGGCGCCTACATGAACAGCAATATTGCCAGTCTTGCAACTTTACTCTAACTGCTTGCACCGCTCAGACTCCTGCATCAGTTGTGCATTGCCCTCGGCCAAAAAGCCCAAGTTGCATGCCAACGGCCATCCCGCCGTATAATTGCAGCACAGAAACGTTGTTGCAGCCACTTCTTGAATGGCTTCCTTCGTGCATCTGACTGGCAAAAGGCCAGCTTTCAGGATTTACCTCCGCATATGCATTATTAACTTACATCATGAGTAGAGGTAGCTCCATGAATACTACCAATCAGGCTACTGCAACCGATTATGAACGAGTTGTTACGTGCTCGTGTACTTTCTTCGATTCTGCGCCATACAGCGAACCCCTGCTTAAAATGAATTCATTTTAGGGTTTAGCGGGACCAGTATGGGTTTCAGAAAATCCGGATTATCGGGGTTCGGTTCGATTTTTTCTACAACTGGGAGCTTGAAAACATAAACGGGTGTATTCAAGTATTCTCAAAGCTTCGGAGCCCCCCCCCCCCCTCTTACGCAATTAGATGTTGCTGGTTGAAGAAACGAAAATTGTTCCACTAACGCCGAACAACGCGGGGATGGCGCCCCTGCACGGCTTTGGCCATTATTTGTGGGCTTGGCCCCGGAAAGAAAATGGAAATATGTGGTGCACGTGCCTTTTACTATTACAACCTGTTATTCACTCAGTTAATGTGAACTCGTTAGAACTTGACGTTCTGTACACGAGTTAGTACTACTTGACGTTCCGGTGTTCATTAGGTGGCTTTTACTTACGTCAATTGTAGGTACTTCAAGGAACTGTGAACATTATTCTTTTCATGAGGTTTTTAATTAGGGTTATGTCATTTAGAAGTGTCCAGAAAAAAGGTTGGTGTTTTCATTACTATAATATAGTTTTGGAACGATTTGGCTCAAACCCATATTTAGGCTCTCATGTTGATCTGCTGGAAGGACATCAAATTTGACCAACATTGCACACGGTATTTTCTCGAACGTCGTTTTTTGTGTTTTTTTTTAACTTAGTAGCAGAAACGGTAAATGTGAGAAGAAAACTCAATTTTTCTTTTCACTCGATTAAATAACTTTTCTCTCTACTTCATAGGGCTAAAGTAAATGCGAAGCATCCGAAATCCGAGTTAGAGAGGGTCCACTGTGCCAACGCAATTATGACGTGCGATTTACGTTTGAAATTTAATTGGTTTCCCATGTGATTTACATAGCAGACATCTCAATATTTTGTATATATTTAGATAAATCCGAAAAGTTAATAGCCGGTTAAATGTGAGTGACGCACGTAGTGGGAAGTGTGCGCATAACAGGTTTCTGACATTTGCTACCACGCAGTATCCACCGCCGAAAAGGTGAATGCCATCTTCCACACTCTCTCGTTTACCTAAAGTCGCAATACGCTCATAAATAACATGAATTATTCAACGGTCTGAACGGTCCACGACAATAAGAAACCTCCTGTTTTCATCGCCTTCGTAATCATTTGAATCGATTACTAAGAATATTACCAGCAACTTATCGTCTGTATGTCGTTACTTCTTCGACGCACGCACTCATGTATACTATACGGTAGCCTTGCGTTGTTTTACGTCATTGCTGGCCCGAGAGTGCTTGACAGAGCCGAAGACCCTGACTGTGAGGCAGTCATGTATCTTTTCCAATTTGAGACTTTTCGAAACCGTACTAAATACAATTATCATTGTTTCTTGATGCAGCTCTCCCTCCTGCTCAAATTTATTCTTCGCTCCTGATGCCTCAGAAAATGCAGTATTCTACCGCTGCAGTTCACTTACTACCATTTCTCACAGTTTTTATCCTATAATGCCAAAACAGTTAACACGGACCTCCTAAAAAAAATCATATCGACAGTCTCATAAATCACCTACGCATTCATTATTCATTACATAGTTGTGGCGTAAATTACGGAACCTTACGCGCTACCAGTTTCTAAGTAGTTGAATGAGCTTCATTTTACCAAGTTCCTTTAAACTGAATGAGATTTTATTAGTTGTTGGAGTGATAAAATCATTGAGCGCACGTGAGGTTAAGGAACGTGATGGAGCATGTGTCACACCAGGTTTTTTTTCTTAGCCCTACAAAATTAATCTAGTTTTCTTCCGTTCATAACGTTTTGAGGCATACTGAATAAAGAATATCTGAGGCTACACACCACATATCTTATCTCCACACATTTTAAATACCAATTCGTTCTATTTCACACTCAGTTCATGCGAATTCGTAAAAATGACTAGTAAAAATAAAGTAGCAGAATTTATTGGACTGCTGTTACTTATGCTACAACCTTCGTTGAGTGTTATATGAAGGTAATTCATGTCAGGATAATTGTTAAGGGAAGGTTACGTTCTGGCGTTACAGAATTAGAGGGGTAATACTTCAAAAAAACGTTAAAAAAACGGCGTTAGTTTGAATACCTGAATTTCTGAGGATGCTGCTAATTATCTTACGACCATTATTTAATTTTCGTCACGTAGACAGTTTATTAGAATACGACCCTTATTTTTCTTAGAACGCTAGTATCGTATGAGCGGAATTTATGAAGCAAAAACTGAGCTACAAATTTATTTTAATATGTTTTGTAATTTAATCTGCTGCTCTCGTCATTTTCCCACGAACATTTTATAGTACTGTTGTGTCATTTGGAACTGTTTGCACTAAACGTTAAATGGAACTCGTTCGAGTCGTATTTTAGAAATAACATCTGGTGCGAAGCATTACACAGCTTTCCTTAGCCTTACGTACGTACACCAGTTTTCATGGCTATAGGTACCAATAAAATCAATTTTATCGCTCAAACAGATGGTGGCGCTTAAGGATCCGGATTTTGTTGAGTTTCTCCTACTGATGCCACGATCATTATTGAACAAGCAGTACACAGACAAATTACGATACTCAACGTCGATTCTTTTTTTACAAGACTAGGATCCACTGTCCCAGAATTATCGCGTAAAAACTGAGAGAAATGGTGCTAGTTAGAATTGCGGGATTTCTGAGGTTGCTCCTAATTAACTATCGCTCATCGTATAGGTCGTTTATTAGACTACCATCTTGATTTTTCTGAGAATGCGAGGACAGTATTTGTGGGATTTATGAGGGAAGACTGCGTTAAAATAGATTTTCTTCGACATTTTTGATAATTTATTGCGCTGCTATTGCGAGTTTTACGGTACTGTCATGTTATTACATTGTTATGGTGAATGGTCTATACGAAACATTTAATTAAATTCGTTAGAGCCGTTTATGAGAAAAACTATTGGCGTCACTATGATAAATAGTTAGTTTTGAACAGATTTCGCTCATTTCTTTATTATGGGGTTCCACGTTGATCTGCGGGTTAAACATGAAATTTGGGTCTAATCGGCGCAGCCATTTCTCTCAATAGCGCCCACTGACAAATGATGTTTTTTGGGCTTTTGGAAAACGTAAAGGTTCTGAAGAAAACGACAAATATTGTTTAGCCGTGTATATAACTTTCCTTCTTACTCCACAACTCCAAGGAAAGTAAAAATAAATGCGTGTAGTTCTATTCCAATTGAAATGGCGAAATATGCTGGTGGCCTATCGCGACGAGTCATCATGAGCGTTTGTTACAGTCTCGTTTAAATTGCAGAAGTTACTGGTATTTAGCTGCTCGAATGAAGAGAACCTTTCAATGTGTGTGTGAGAGTGGGGGGGGAGGGGAGGGGAGACAATTGGCGCATTAGTTCCGTCGTGACGTAATTCTTCAGGACGGCGGCCCCCTCTCGTATTAATGACTCCACCTCGTTAACCCCGGCGAACTTGAAAAATAATAATGAACGAAGAAACCGCACTAACGACTGGATGACTGGGTTCAGTTTGATAACTACCGGTTACGGCGAGCTGTGCACGAGACACGATTAAGGCAGAACACGCTACGATCTGTCATTGAGAGAGGGACAATCATCTCGTCTTTGAGTTGAAGACTCCCGGAGAACACGGGGTTTCTTGCCTTTGAGCGTTACAACTCAGAAACACGGTGAAAAGGCTGTCGTACTTAGTTAGCACAGTAATATCCCGTAATAAATATCTGATGCAACTTTCGTCAGCGGCAAATTGAGTTTAACCGCTTGAATATAGCTCGGTTCGTATCTGAACTGTAGCTAATCATTCTCTCATCAATCTTTCCTTCCCACTCTCAATCCTTTTATCCTCAGAACCGGTGTAGCGTAGTCTCCGCCCTCCACATTTCATTAATTATTATTTATTAAGTTTCCTTTTTGGAGTGCCATTTACGGTGGGCTTTGGGAAAAAACACAAAAAAGTGTGTGTGTCAGTGAATAAAATTGAGTTAAAACTGCTGAGCCAAATTGACTCAACTTCAAGGGAGCGATGTTTCCCAGGACTGACAGCTCACTCTTGTGGGACATCCCTTTTCTATCGCTTTTCCGTGCTCGTACTCCATTAATGCAGTCCTATTACTCATCCAACTACACATAGAAATATTGCTATTTAACAGGAATCACGCGGCGAAGCAAATATTTCCCGAAAGAAGGCAGTTTGAGAGGATCGTCATGAAAGCGTAGTTCCGACTGAAAGAGCATTTCAGCAAATCCACTTGACCTAAAACAATCATCGCCGAAGTTCTGATCCTCGAACGAACTATGCAACGCACCTTGTGGTAATTAAAACGCTAGTCGAGGTTTGCAAAGGCTTCAAAGCTCGTTAAATCAGTTGGCCAGCACACCGATAAGCCTGATATGTGTTTCTTGGCCCTCTTAGAGATATTCTTACATCCTCCAGTCACTCACACTGACTGGCATTTAAAATATGGCTTGGGGAGATATTTCGAAGTAGAACGCATCACAATGGTCGACAGCAGACTGCGACGCTGACAGAAAACATATTCGGCGTTTGTCTATTTACCCATTTATTCTATCAGTTATCTGAGTAATTGAATCACTTAAATTGACTATAATGTTCATGAGTGACAAATTCCTCAAAAACTCCGACAGAAAACATAAGTCCACCAGAAAACCTTTGTTCAATTCGAAAGTTCAAAAGTGTGAAGGGATGGTGGCGAGAGGGGCGGGGCTAATGTGAATTGTATAGTCACAAAAAAACGCCTAGTCACGACAGTTCGTGGGAACGATTTAGGTCGCTTTCAAAGCGTTATCAATGTATACCAAATGAGCATTTTATGCGATAGCAACAGGAACGAAGTTTTGATTGGAGAGTCCGTAAAACGAGGGCGTTCCAGGTCGTGGAGCAGCAGCAGGGTTCCCTTTGAATTGTAATGCAACGAAAGACAACCGAATACATTCCTCCGCGTTTCAATTCAGCGAGCTAAGAGGTTTAAAATGTTGAACCGAACGAAGACGTTGACTGCAACACACGCGATTGATTGGTTTTGGCGTTGATCGCACGTTTCGTCCGATTGTTGGAATGTGAAACGTAAACTTTATTGGGATACCAGTAATTGTCACGAACTTCGCTGCTGACCCCAGCATAGGTTATTATGAGACTGTTCAACGATATTTTGATTTCCCAAACGGTGAGTTTCGTACTTCGTTGGGCTAAGAAAAGTATAACGTTAGTCCACAAAACGTGGGGGTAGTTTGTTTTAAGAACGTAAAGATTTGGAAAAAACCCTTCTTCAAGTTCACAACTAGGAAAAAAATGTTTAGCTGATTCCATCTTTGTAAGGCTACTAAAAGTAATCTGCTTAAATGCAGGCTTAATAATATATATCTATATCTATTAACGATTTACTTAATGAAAGGACGAGGAACCATCGTTTTCCTCTTTGATAATGATGTGATCACATTTTTTCAGACGATTCAAAATTATGTTTAAGACGCCGACGCACTATTTGTTTCAGTTGGTTCAACAATGGATCCAAGAAACCGAAGCCAACGCCTCCTTCAGTGGAAATGGAACAACCAGTGCAATGAGCGAAGAAAAGGTGAGTTTGACACTAAGCTTTAGGCATGGAGGGATGCTTGCTGTAACTACCATACATACTATAAATAGTGAGACCAGGGAATGATGTAGATACAACCTTGTAGCTCACTGCCTCTCGCTTCGGGTGTAGTTACACGTTTTGCGTATCTTACGCTACACACTCTTGAGAAGTATCATCGACTTTGACTTGATACGTGCTTCTTATATAGCACGTATATAAGAGAATGAAGTCAGGCTCTATTCATAGGTTCCCTAGAAGTATGACGTTGGAAGGAACGTTAAGTGATTGGCAGTTTTGTTTTCTCTCGACGATCACGTTTCCTCAGCCCCTGTTCTAGCTGCTGATCCAGTAAAAAAGCAACTGCGCTCGCTCGCCTCCCAACGACGCCGCCACTCAACTCCCCTTTCGCCTCGGAACGGGGGCGCTCGAAGCGAACCCGACGACGTGGCAAAATCATCAGACGTTTTGTTTCCGTAGTTCCATTGTAGCCAGGTCATGTTTCGTATGGTTTACTAGTATTCGATGCTGAATCAAATGGGATGGGAGAGCACTAATACTAGGTCACTAGGTCAAGCTGTTCATGAGAATAATAAACCATTGTGTAATAATTTGCAGGGTTTTTTAATGAGACGGGCGGGGAGGGAGGGAGTTCAAACGACGAAACGCTCTAGTTCCCGCGTTGTACTGCGTTTCGTTAATTTTTTTAACCGTTTTTTGCCCATTACAACCACGGGCTTCGTCCGATCGGATTGCCGAGATGGCGGGCACAACTAGATACCAAATCGGATTTTTATGCGAAAGAACGAACTTTTTAGACCACGTTAAAGGCACAGAACGGCCCGGACGGCGGACGGGGGACGGGGGGCGGTCTTGAAACGTAAAGTATCAAATTTTGAGGGGGGGTTGTAAAAAATTTTTCGTGACCGAAAACATAGGGTTATTATTCAGAATGAATAATAATCCAAAACTGGAGTAAAATATATTTTTGACCAAACTTTCCTACGTTATTGCGTTGCTCGCGTAATTTTCCATTGAACGAAAACGTTATATTATCGATGTGTTGTATTACCGAGTATCGACACGTACATTAACTCAAAATCGTTCCAGCCGCTTCTGTGAAAAAAAACATTTGACGTTTTGATTACTACGATTATAGTTAGTTTTGGACTGACTCCGCTCACGCGTTATTGAGGCGTCCCATGTTGATCGTCAGGCTGAATACCACATTTGGCCCGATTTCTTCAGCCGTTTTCCTCCAATTGCGTTCGTACATACACGCATACATACCATTTTGTCAAGTGGTTTTTTTTTTAACTCAGAAGCCCTTGAAACGATAGGATCTGGAGAAAAAACTCTTAGCGTCGTTTCATGGGAACTTTCCTTTTAAATGCATAGGGACAGTAAAAAGGACAGTAAAAAAGAATAGTTGAGAAAATGACCTTTGTGTGTGTGTGTGTGTGTGTATCTGAACTCATTGCCTAAACGGAAGGGCTACGCTGTTAAATAAATGTCTTTGCCAAATCTGATATGCATGCAATTCACAGGTGACGATGATTTGGTCAATAATCGTGGCTGTCTTTTGCGTCGGAGGAATGTTTGGAGGAAGTGTGGTCGGTGTCGTCGCTGACCGCCTTGGAAGAAAAAAAGGCCTCTTATATAACAATATTTTTGTATTGCTGGCTGTCCTCTGCGAAAGTGAGTGTTATTATTTAATATCAACTATATTGACGCTACAATAATTATTTATATTTGTTTATGGAACTACAACGAGAAGCTTCGGGATGACCTCTCAGCTCTTGCAGTGACATTTTGTTGAAACATCTACAGGTTCCACAACACAATGGCCCCGGCACAATCACCAGACTGAAACTTGTGTATTTATGCAGTTTCCTGCATGACCCCTTCTTGTACTGTTTTTTGTACAGAATCTGAAGGATTTGGGGGAAGCTCATGGAGGCCCAAAGATTGCGTTAAGTTTCTGGATTTCTACGCTGCTTTTTGCTGTGTGACGTGACATCCTCCGGTTAAAATTACTGGAATGGCGGCAGTATCGTAATAATACGGAGCAGAAGGAATGATTTCTATTGAAGAAGCCCAAAGTATTACTCTCGTAATTAAAATGCGTTAGTCTGCGTGGCGTCTAACAGCATCAACTGGTCCAGTTCAACTCATCTTCCTCTTACAAATTTGATTCTGAATACTTATTTCATCTCAGGGAGACAAACTGAGCTCGCCTTCAGTTGAATAACATAACTTTTCTTCCCACTTCTGAGGGCCGTACAAAGTAAACATTGCTGCACGATGGCGCAGAGTAGTTCTCTGATGAGTGATTCTGCATAGAAAATATGTGCAACAGACTTATAGATCGCTACTAATGTGACAGTAAGGGAAATTGGTTAAAAAATTGGTGTTAGAGAGAGGCTGAGGGAATTTTTGTAGTGAAAAGCCACTTACCAATAGCAATTTCTTCTGGTCGTTTGTAACCAACGAACTCTGTCAACTTCTACTTGCACTTCTTCTTGTCTGCTCTCCCCTTATCAGTATACTGCTTAAGAGTTGCATAAGAATAACGAATCAATAAGTTCACGATACACTATAAGTTCACACGTGTATTGACATATAATGAAATGATTATTACCATTGTGTTATTTGTCGTTAGGTTCTGCCAAGTGGTTAGCGTCGTACAAACTGATTATCGTCGGAAGGTTTCTGATTGGCTTCAATTCAGGAATGAATGCTGGACTGGTGCCCGTTTACCTCAACGAGGTATCCCCTGCTAACTTGAAAGGAGCGGTGAGTCTGTAATTTCTTGAAGAGGTCGCGTTTGATCGTACAGGTTTGTTTGGCCAAGAGTCGGGGAAAGTTCGAAGGCACAACGTAATGTGAACTTATTGTCACCAAACGCAAAGGAAACGGAGAGGAATCCTCCACTGGTTTAGGTGTTGCTCTTCAGTTCTGAACGATTCTTAGGCCTTCAGTTGAACGTGGTACTGATCCAATCCCATTCCTTTTTAGAACTTCCAGGAACACGATTCGCCATCCTTGGCCAAACAAACTTAACGACTCTGTTGAGACAAGGTCGTATAACAACTGTTCAATGCTCTATTCCTAAATCACATACCAAACGCGTTTTACTTTCACAGGTTGGCACAGTGTACCAATTTGTCATCACTGTCTCTATAATGATGTCCCAACTTTTGGGCTTGGAATCTGTTCTTGGCACCGAAACAGGTAAAAATTATGAAGTAACTAAGCATTATAACAATAAATGACGAAACGTGTCTCCTTTCCTGTATTGTGCTCTGTAGCAAAGCTATTCATCCTCGGGTTATCTGAGTTCTGGCTGTTCATTCCATAAAGTCTGGACCAAGCCGATTGCTCAAAACACAGAACTGCAATTGAGCAAGGAGAAGAGCTAGATTTGTTTAGCCATGACGAACTGCATGCAAACGATTCCCACAACTAGGCTGGAGGTCCTGGTACGCTTCGCACCCCTCCACATACACGTTAAGAACACCATTACGAGCGGCGTGAAGTTGGAGTTGGGTCTTCAGGGTGAATCAAACTTTAGAGAGGGCTAGCTGTAGTGTCATAGTTCAGGAACCAGAGTCCAGCTTCAGAAATGTTCCTGGTATCCTGTGTAAAACTGCAACCCCATTCAAACTGATCAGGATCACACGACAACGAACGAGTAACATGGACATTGCTACTGTGTGGGGATAGCTAGATTAGTGCAATATGTAAGTCGAAGGCTGAATTACGAATTGATGAACGAATGCGAATAGTAAGTTCCCTAATGTTGCAAATATCTATTGCAGGTTGGCCGCTGCTCTTTGGGATGACTTTGGTCCCGGCAATTTTACAGCTCATCACGTTCCCGATTTGCCCTGAAAGTCCGAAACACGTTCTCAAAACAACGGGCAACGAACTTCAAGCTAAGCAAGGTATTTCCGCATGAAATGTTTTTCTCCTGCTGCCGCGCATGTCGCCAAATAACTACGCCACTTCAATAATATCTGATGCGACGTATCGCGCATCTTTCCGTGTACTTATAGAAATGTTTGTGGGCAACAAAATGTGGGTTCAGAAGGGAATAATATATGTAGACATTGACTAGTTGAAGACGTCTCGTGAATTTGATATAAATCGTTAAAGCGTGGTTTACACAATTTATACTCAATTTTTGGCTACGTAGGCAATCGCCGCATGGCGTATTTCAAAGGGATGTCTACAGAGAACAAATGTTAGGCATTGATTAGTAAAAAATATTTTGTAAGTTTAATCGAAATAATCAGAGCAGTTTTTGAAAGTGATGTTAAACTCCTTCATGAAAACTGCTCGTAATGTTACTTTTGCTTCGAAAAAATTAGGGGGGGGGGGGAGGAACAAAATATCTAAACTGTGAATTTAGAAAGTGGTATTGCATGAAAAGACGTGGCCAGAAACCTATTGGCGTACTCCACAGTTGTGAATGCCGAATGCCCTAATTCTGGTTGACTACATCATACTTTCCTTGGCCCAACGTAGAGGATAGGAAAGTTATATAATCGGCGAAAAAAGTTTTTTTGAGTTTCCTTGAGATAATTACGTTTCAAGGGCGTTGAGTCCGGACAATACCACTTGGGAAAATGGTCAGCGTGTGTATGTATGACTGATATAACCTTCGTCGAGGGTTTAGGAACACACATCTAATAAAGGAAACAGACCTGTGTGTGTGTCTGTGAACGATTTTTAGAGAAAACAGCTGAACCAAATCAGCTCAAACTTGATATCTAGCTTGCAGGTCACCATGGCACGCCAAAATAAGGGTATGGGCAAATCCACTCAAAACCATTTGCGGGAAAATGACGAGAGCAGCACAATAAATTACCAAATTTTTCAACAAAAATCGACTTTAGCGCTGCTTTATCGTTATAAATTCCGCTGAAATGTTGCAAGATAATTAAAAATTTTGGTGTGATGGTCCAGTCCAAGGATTTATGTCATTAGAATCTTAGAAAATCTAGGCCAATGAAGTGCCAACACGATGAGTCTTCAATAACGCTCATTGTATATAAAGGAGCTACTCGAAGCATAACAAATCTAAAAGTTTTTACCCGACAACAGTGGAAAAGATTATTATCCACCACAGCCTCATTGATTCTCTGTGTGCCAATTGTTCAATAATGGTCCGGGAATGAGTACGAGCAGCACAATAAATTACGGAACTGTAAGCGCTACCACCGTGTAGGGATGTTTGACCAAGTTCAAATGAACTGAGTGATAAATGAATCGAGTAAGTAGAAAAAGCCACGAACGAAGTGAATTGACGTAGAGCTAACGGAAGTTGTGTGTTTTGCAACGCACCAAATTATTTTTTTCAGGTATGACATCGGCAGAGATTTGTTAGTCTTGCATTTTAATTCGTAGCGCCCCTCAAAACGTTAACAACGAGTTAGTTGAAGGTAGTTTTTTTTTTCACGCGGAACAGTATATTTACGTAACTTTTTGCAGTGTTGGTGTGGCTCAGAGGCTCGCTCGACGTTCACGATGAAATGGAATTGATGAAAGCTGAGAACGAGGCTGACAAAAACGTTGCGCGCGTCACGTTGCGAGAACTCACTTCCAACCCCTCACTCAGGATGCCACTCATCATTTCAGTCGTTCTTATGGTCGCTCAGCAGTTTTCGGGAATTAACGCGGTACGGTTATTAAAAAAAAATTGTATTAATACTATTGAGTTACAAGAATACTGAGTTACGTGCACCTCATGTGCTCTTCTTCATTTCTGTGTTAACATTCAATTACTGTTGTACGTTATATTCTCATGTGAAAGGACTTTTTAGAGTCAAGACCTGAAAAACACGAAATTCCTGAAAATTCTTTGTTGAGTTTTTTAGACAGTTACGTACTTCGGTATATGGTTACTAGGATACATAAACACTATAGTTATATTATCCGTCAATGTATTCAGTGCAGTATATTACTAATAATTTTGATTATTATAATAGTAGAATCTATCGACGACACCTTGGGTAAATCACAGGAGAACGAATGTGTAGTTAGTATTTTATTCTCTGGGCGAACAACAAATGTCATTACTGAACTCTCGACACTCCATCACATTGACGTTCATCAACGTTGTAAGCTTCGCTTCTTCCTTTTCGCTGGCCGCCATTTATACTGTTCAGTCAATGTTAGTGACAAGCGTTAATGTTTCCTCACGGACATATTTATTATGAAAATTACAAGGTAGTATATAAATTAAATCGGTACGCACCTTCAAATGAAAAAGGTTGATTTATTCAGTAGACAAAAGTAAAATATGTATAGACAAAGTCGCAATTACAAGAAGAATACGATACAAACTAGTTGGTCCATGGCACTGCTCCAGCGATCAAGGCATTCTGCATTGGCACTCGTTCCCACTCAGCTGATCCTCCTATGCCAACTCCCCTTAGCAGAATGCGGCTGACCATCTATGTGTAAATCTAACAATTGCTATTTACAATTTAATTACTTATAGTATTTTTATTTGCAGAATTACGTACGATTATCAAAATATTACATCAGGGGAAAAACGTAATAAGAGAACATGTCAACTCTTGAACCTTTGGCTCTATGCTGAGCTCTGACGACGAAAGCTCAAAACTGATCAATATGTTCACCTATTGTAATTTTCTCTGTCGAAGGACAAATAAAAGGCAAACTGTAATAAAAGACAAACGTACGAAAACTAACACGAGAATGAACAATATTCCACCTTTAGGACCTTCATCAAAACTAAGTTCCTCTTCTTTCCAGGCTCCGTTCCATTGGACACAGATGAGGAGGGAGCAGTTCAAGAAGAAGAGAGATAATTGAAGATAGTATGGATTGGGGTTGGGTGGGGGTGAGGGGTGTCAAGGGTCGTGGTAGACGAAGGATTCAATAGGAAAGGGGCTGAAATTAAATGAAAAGGCGGACAAAACTGAAACGAAAGACAAACAAAATAATAATGGATTGGGAAGTGAACAAAAAAAGTAAGGAATAGAGTTAGAATAAAGGAAAGAAATAACTGATTAAAAAACAAATTAAAGGTATGAAACAAAATTAAATATATACATAAAAACAAAATAAATCGTAATTAAATAAAATGGTTAAAAATAAGAGTACTTAAGAGAAACACCAACAAACCAGAAACCAGCTGTTGTACATATTTCTGTATATTGGTCTAGGGCTTGATAAGCTCCTGAGAAAATTGTTTGATCGCTGTGGCAAACAATTTGGGTAGGATGGGCTCAGCTGTTCCCCATCATTTACTACGTGTGACATTTGACAAGCATATTATTTAAGTGGGACCTGATGGCTGGAGGTTTGTAAGGAAACTAGTGAGGGCTCATAGTACCTGTCAACGTGTTGTTGGTCCAATGGCACACACTGCTTGATAGTACAATTCTATTACGATGTTCAATAGACTGAATCCATTCGATCATGGCTGTTGTGTTGCTATATAAGCTGCTCTAATAGAGCAACACATACCCGCCACATTGTGGTGCTAATTCCTTTGAGCAGGCTAAACAGAACACCACTCTGCCAGTTGAGAATTCAAACATTAATTCTTCCTTTCTTCTTTGTACAGGCCATGTATTTCTCAACCAAGATCTTCAGTATGGCCAACCTCTCGGAAAACGCTGCTCAACTTGCTACACTAGGCGTAGGCGCAATGAACGTGGCGATGACGTTTGTTTCTCTTGTAGTAATAGAAAAAGCCGGCAGGAAAACTTTGTTGCTTGCAGGTTTCATTGGGATGTTCGTATCTACTATTGTACTGACAGTATCCCTAGTTATTGAGGTGAGTAAGTTCTCTACGTTATTTATGCCACCTGATTATATTTTGCTCTAGTGCTCCACTTCCATGCGTAGATTTGCCGACATTATGGATTGTTATTTATAGAAATTGAATGGTTCCCTGCTACATGAAGCCAACAACCCCTATGCCACAAAATATTCAATACCTATTGTAGTAAACTTAGCTTTAAGATAATAATTTTAATCAACTTAGCTTAAGTACACAACCCACAAATAATATGTTTTTATAATATTTTATTTCAAACTATGGAAATACGTTGGACGCTGACAGATCGTCATTCACCTGGGTTTTCCCCTGGGCCCAGGTCAACCCCCTGAGAACACTGGGGGATTCCCCACGCACGAAGAAAGGGGTACCTCGACCTGTATAAATATCGAAAGGGCCTCTAGCCATCAGAGGCAGTCCCATTCCGACCTCCTGTCAGTGACTGCTCTCAAAAAACCTCTTTTCATTTTAAACCTAAAAAAGAAAACGACTCTTTCCTTATTGAGTGTAGCTGTTACTCAACCCTGTAGAGTGTACTTGTCTCCTCTATAAACTGGTGTACCTGTTAATTCCCTTCAGGAAGTGTACTTGCTCCCGGTAAAATTGTAGTGCAGCTGTTGATTCCCCTTCAGGGGTTCGTACTTGCTCCCACACGAGGTGTAGCTGTTCCTCATAACGAGGGTACTTGCTCCTTCAAACTAGGGACACCTCCTTCAGGGGTGTACAAGGTGGAGTCACATTTTACAAAAAACTAAATATGAAAGTCGGACATGCCAAATCCAACCAAAAATTATTAACTTCAAAAAAGTCATAACACCTATATATTGCTCTCCATAAGTGTTCCTCTCATTTAACAAAGAAAATTGTCAAAGTGTGTCGTTTTTCAAGGTTTCAAAAGTAACCGCGTAATTGAAATTGGTCGACCTGACAGATTACTTTCTAGCAGCATGAACCCACATTTGGTTCTTCTCAACTATTTCTGTACATAACCGTTCAACAGATATGTAAGCTATGGTAGCAAAAAAAAATTTGTCGAACATTAAATTATCGATTTCGATCAATTAACCAGCAATCCAAGCTATATTTCGTTCTTTATATAAATATTTCCGTACAAATCGTTGAACAAAGATATAGGAGATAGGTTATCTGTTGGAATGCACCATACGTTTATATTTGTTTGCCTTACTGAACGTTACAAATCATTAAGTGTTGCTCTATTGTTGCAGGGAGTCTTATTTTTTACTTATTGTTCCGTCGCTGGAATGTTAATCTTCGTCCTGTTCTTTTCGATCGGCCCTGGTTCAATTCCGTGGTTTATGACTTCGGAATTATTTTCTGTAGCAGCGCGCCCCACAGCAACTGCCGTTGGAGTCGTCGTCAACTGGACAGCGAATTTCATCGTTGGCCTCGGTTTCCTCCCTCTTGCAGTGAGTTGATTCTATTAACTATTTATCAGTTTTTCTTTGTGCAGTTTGAGCAGTTACAAAACTTCTTTTAATTGTTCAGCTGGGTTTTGTTTTCAAATAGCAGAAAGTGATATGATGAAATCTCGTAATTCAGTCAGTGGAGTAAATTGAGATTGTTTTCCCTTACTGTGAAATGTTCTGTAAGGGAGCGAGTTACAATACACTTAATCAGTTAACATGCACTTAAAAACTATAGAAACTGTTAAACAGCTCATAGCTTCATTTTCTATCAAGTTCTACAAGTAAAGAAAAGGGATTAGCACGGGTCATTGGACTCAGGTCTGTTTCCTTATTAGATGACTGTACCTAAACCCTCGACGATGGTTATATCAGTCATAGAAGTTGCGGTTTCGCTAATATGCAAGAGGCCAGCCCCTGCAGCATCCACCGAACTCAGACCTGTGGAGGTACGGCAGGTATTTGGTCTTAGCCAGTCTCGACGTAGAGAGCTGTTGCCCGTGTGATACCGCGCGGAGGTGACCACCTGAGGAATCCCGTACCATCTGGGAGGAGTTCTTGATCTGGTTCCCTACCTGATCTTACTGTTTACTTGGGTGGCAAGTTTCAAAAGGACAGATCAACTATGACCACGTTTCTTAGCCATCACCTTCTTCGTGAACTTTGCAAAATGGTTATAGGCTTGCTTCGTAGCAGTCAATGCTGCTAAGTTCGTTTGCCCTCCCAACAACCGTCGCTCACTGTTGTAGAAACTACAGTGGAGCAGCACATGGTTTCTTGTTTCCTCCGCACTGGAGGCACAAGACGTGCATAATGGAGAGTCTTTCAGAGAAAAGGAGTGGAGCCACGCATTGAAGTCACCATGTCCCGTGAGCAACTGGCTCGTCCAGTGGTCTGGCTCAATCCATTTTCTTGAGAGACGTTCACGGATGTTGGGGAAGAACTCATACGCATCATGTCCCTTTGACGAGGATTCCCATCTCGCTTGCCATTTCTCTACAGCCCATTCATTGATGGAGGCAAGTTTCTGTTCTGTGGTGAGATCTGCACGGAGTTCAGCCCAAAGCGGGGGAAGCTCCCGTTTCACTCTCCACTTGTCAACCATGCACAGCCAAATCAACTGGTAACTGACCAGTGATCACCTGGAGTGCTTCTGTTGATACAGTCTTGTAGGCCTTGGTGATCCACAGGAGCGCAGCTCTCTGGGATTGGACCAATACTCTCTTTTGATTGACTGTCAGTTTACTAGCCCAGACAACGGGGCAGTAGCCAATCACACCTAGATAGGTGGCCTTAGTAATGGCACGCTGTGAGGCAAACCTTGCAATGGTAGTGCCTTTAAGGGACTGGATGTGTTGGTTGAAACCCCACCTCTCACCTATATTCACTCCTAAATACTTGACGTGCTTTTCAAGAAGGAGCCTGTGGCTGCCAAAGCGTATTGTGGGTGGATTATTCACTTTCCCCTTCAAGAGGATTAGCTGGGTTTTTTCCTCAGCCACCTGCATCTTGATATGCTCGCACCATTGGTTGACAGTGCGGACAGTGGTCGGTTTTTTCTTCGATTTGGCGGACTGACTCTGCAAAGATCAGCACAGTCAAGTCATCCACATAGGCGTACGGCTCGCAGTCAGTCTCCATGAGTTTCCTGAGAAGACCTTCGAAGAAGGCATTCCAGAGTGCTGATCCAAGGACCGAGCCCTGTGGGCACCCCTTCTCAATCTTTCTCCGGACGGAGACATGCCTGCTTTCGATCGTAGCAGTTCTGTCTGCCAGGTAACTTCTGACGAGCGAGTACAGGTTGCGGGGGGATTCCCCTACCTTTGAGCTCATTAAGGAGCGCTGGCCACCAAAGGTTGTCAAACGCTCCTCTGATGTCAATCAGAACTGCTACGACGTACTTAGCCGGTGCCAGCAGCCAGCATCTTAGCCGGGTCATTGGACTCAGTCGATGTGTGTCAATCGGCTCCATCGCTTACTTATTTTGCCCATGCAACAAGTAGGGTGGTCTAACGAGGTCGTCAAATAGTTTTTGCACTCCCTCCAGTTTCAGAAATCCACTTTTCTCCTAACAATAAAATGCCCAATTAACTTGTGTTCTGATTTGACTAATGTCCATTCGGGACTGCATTCCAGTTTTTACCGTTAACATTTCAAATTTAGTTATAAAACAATAAAATGTTCTTCCATAGTATGATCAATCGATTTGTTGTGAACTTTAAATTAAACTCTATAATGAAGAGCATAGAGCGAGCAATTACAACGAAGAGCCCATTGAGTCTACTTGGACTGGGGTTCTTAGAAACAAAAGATGAGAGTGAGAGGAGGGGTTCATCAAATCTAGTTAGAGAGGTTAGCAGACCATATTACGGGGTATTTTCCGAAAAACTCAATTTTATCATCTAGAGAATATAAAGTAGGTTTTAAAAATAAAAAATTCTCCACTCTTTATTGGGTTCAGTTAAAGATAGAATATTAACGTATGTAAATTAAAATGTTCTTGCAGGTTAGAGTATTATGGGCCAGTGGACCAGAAACTCAGAGAAAGAATTGGGGAGCACAGAAAGGATTATAGGGATAAAAGTTGTTCTGCTTTTCCAAATCACCTAAACGAATCTCGTCACTCCTTCGACTTTGATGTGGCAGATGGTACATTGAATTTCTCCATTTTTCCCCCCAAGGTCGCGTATTGGATGTCCTTGAAAAATTTGTAATAATTAAAAGTAATAGTTGAGATAAATATTTAAATGAGGCGATCCTTCAAAGTATTCCTTCGTTGATGGTTTCATTTCTGTACTGTACTTGCTCCCAACCCACATTCCTGTTGTCCTGAATGTTTGTAGCCCAATCAAGATGAGAGTTTTTGTGAGGAACGACCTCAGTTCAACAAAAACGAAGAAGAAACACTCATAATAGTGTTGTTCATTACTGTCTAAGTGTTACACGCTCTTCTAGTTGTAAAACGTTTTTATCAATCTACTTCTATGTTCACAGAGCGCCATGGGCTCTTACGTCTTCATCGTGTTTGCTGTCTTCCAAGCTCTCTCCTCTCTCTTCATTTGGTACAAAGTACCTGAAACGAAAGACCGAACTATAGAAGAAATCACTGCCATGTTCAGGCAAGCGTCCTACCACTAAAGAAGACTGAATTCCTTGAGTTTAAGCGTAGCCTCTCAGTTCTCATTCTTTCCAAGACTTCTTATTGTACCAAGTCACACCTCAGCTTGGAGCCTCAGCAGCACTGCGAAGTGTAGTTGAAGTATGAATTTGAATGCCTTTGTTGAGTTCGACAGTTGCACTATTCAAATTCATGTAGCTGGGGTTGGTTCAAGGTGAAGAAAACAAAACGCTGTATATAATTACGAACTTTCATGTGCTCTAAGACACAAGTGAGTACGCAACATCAGTGAGTCCAATGTTGGGTACGTAGACCTTATAACAATTTAGTATGCGAGCTGTTCCATTTCAAGTAGCCATCAACTCATTCACAAGGAGTTCAATTGTTTTACCATAATTTAATATCCGTCCGAGCAATTAATCAAAATCAAATTGCTTTTCAAACAGAGCAGAACACAGCCAAAAAAAGTATTATATTTTGATGACATAGGGAAGTTTCCATAAAACAACGGCATTAATTGTAAGCTAAAGCCCGAAAAAATCTTAAATTGCACATCAGCCTGAGGACGGGTTAAACTTTTGAAGGCGACTGCAGTGCTATTTGACTTCTCCTTTATCCGCAAGTTTCATCATTTCTCCAGTATCTTCATATGTCGGTAACGGAATAGTCATTCGGTGGAGATTGAAAAGAACCATACATTTGTAAATACTCGGTGAATTGGATGTGGGCTAAGCCCATGAAGTGTGAAGTTATAGCGGCTCAATGATAGCGCATTTATTGACTTTCTTTAGTCTGTCATGGGTTAGAAGAAATTTCCCTCCGCCCGCATGGGCTGAAGGAGTAAAACTATTGTAGATCATAAGAAAAAAGACATGTTTGTGGCTGAATACTACACTGACAAGTCTAATAGGATTGCATCACTAGTACAACATCAAAATTCACTCTGAACGGCATGAGCAAAATTTCGCCTGAACACAATTGCTGCTAAAGAATTGGTCTGCATCCAGTAGAGTGGCGTTATGCCGAACATAAGATGGACAGCACTGTAAGGGGTTCTGTGCCTCATTACTCTTATAACCACTTTGGGAGAGTATATGCCACAACTAGACGAGCACTCAGAGCTACACGTGCAATTATTCAATGCTAATTAGTGGAAGTTGATGTGTAGGTCCATTAGACAAGGTCTAATTTGCACCTTGAGCTAAAAAGAACGGGTTTATTTTACGGGTGGTATTGATGTTCAAAAAGAATCTTTCAATGAGGCTCCTTCAGATTTTCTTTTAGTTGGCTCAAACCTTCTTTTGAGGTTATCTAGGACTGCACTTCTTCACTGTCCTCAGCAAGCAGGGAACTATGAAGTTGGCTTCTTTAGGTATCAGCAGAAATTATCTGGATATTTCGTAGCTGAAATGAACTTCCGCTGTATAAGAAGAAGGCTTCCTTGTGACGGGAGAGTTTCAGCTTTGGGTGTCTGGGCAGTTTTGCTATTCTTAGCACTTTCTTGATGTGCCAACTAGAAGCAGCACCGTCTACTTCTTGGTATCTAGCCAGCATAATAATTTGCATCCCCAAAGTATGCCTCGAGAGCCAACTGATGTCTGCGTCTTCCCATGCCACTACAGTCTCACCAAGGCTACATTCTGAGAGAAGCGAAAATTGTCGTGGCCTGAGAGGGGCGTTCGTGTCTTGCTCCTACGACTTGAATCTCACACTTGAAAATCTTACTAAAACGCTTCACATGTGCTTGAGAAGGGATTGCCATTAAACGAAATCAAATTACACATCCGGATTATAACGATCAATTATACTGACAATAAACTGAAACAGGTAACTCATGCATTCGAAGACACTCGCAAGTTCTGTTAATTTTTATAATTCGATAAAAGTGGACGAATACTCATAAACTCCGAAATGTATTTTTATACAAAGAATTATATTTGTATTTAGTGAAGTGATGTAAGTTGAATGACGTTACGGCAATCACACGGCGTTCCAACGAACACCTTTTATTCCTTGTAATGGCCATAACTCA
This sequence comes from Pachypeltis micranthus, assembly GCA_020466155.1. NCBI lineage: Eukaryota > Metazoa > Arthropoda > Insecta > Hemiptera > Miridae > Pachypeltis > Pachypeltis micranthus. Next base: position 21,916,928 of record CM035780.1, on the reverse strand, counting down.
CAGCTTGATCTCATAGTTCAGTGTAAATGTCTGACCAATTATGAATCAATTGTATTTGTGAAGTAATAAAGTTTTTTTAGTTAACGTGCGTCGGAGTTTTTTCTATAAAACTAAGGTCTGCGTATTGCTATCATTAGGCATGAGACTGACCGGTTTTGTGAAGGGCATTATCAAACTAGACCCTTCAGATTATGCTAATGAGATTATATTATTATTGTGCATGAGCGTCCACAGAAATAAGCAGTCAAACCAGCCTTATGGAATGCTCGTGGACTAGACGTGAATAGTAGCTTGTTCAAATTGAGTACAGGAAAACTTCGTCTAAAATATCTGGTGCGTAGCAACACACAACTTTCCGCCACCCCTTTAAGTTCGAACACCAGCTACATATGTGGGCGCTATATCTTCGTTCAACGCATTTTTACAGGAACATTTATGGAGTACAAAATGTTGGGACTAGTTAGCTGAGAGTACTCCGAAAGTTTGATCGAAATCGTTAGAGCCGTTTTTGAGAAAATTGGAATACCGATAAATTAATATTCGACAAATCTCCTTTTCTGAGTTGACTTGGCTTATATCTCCGTTCAACATACATATACAGAAATAATTATGGGGAACGAAATGTTGGTATGGGTGACTAAAAGACACTCCACTAGGATTTATCACATCTGGTGAAAAAGTTACCCTGGAATTTACGGAAATGTTAGAAAAAACGTTATTTTCGACACATTTTGATTTTTATCTCTGTTCAATGGACCGTACAGGAACATTTATTGAAAAGAATATGTAGGTATTAACTATTTGAAAACATCCTGTGAGTTTGGTGGAAATCGCTCCGTTTTGCCAAAAAGCGTAAAAAACCTATTTTTGCTTCAGGGGCCCATATCTCCATTCACCGTATTTTCATGGAGATATGTATGGAGAAGAAAAGTTAGGCGTTGATTAGGAGAAGATAATTTGAAAGTTTGATCAAAATCGTTAGAGCCGTTTTCGAGAAAAATGCGAAAAACCCTAGTTATTGGTACATTTTCGTCTACAAAAAATAACGAACAAAACAAAATAACGAACAAAACAAAAAAAGAACCAGCTCAATCGGATCAGCCGTTCTCCCGCAAATAGAACTACAGACACACACACACACATACACACGGACCACGCGCCGAAATTAGGTTTTTTAGACTCAGTAGGGTCTGAAACGTAAAGATCTGAAGAAAACTCAAACTTTTTTTTTCAGTCGATTACATAACTTTCCTTTCTACTTTGTAGAGCCAAGGAAAGTAAAAAGGATTGAGAAAGGGTGCTCGATCTTAGGAATGCTTTGGCCTGGGCCTTAGCGTGTTCAGTGTTCTGTCTGAAGAACCATTCGAAAAACGATCTGAACAACTTTTCTCAGTTTGAAGTGTTAGGGTCATATAAACTGATTGAAAAACGTACTGGATTCCGCAATTTATCTAATGCGCAAAACATGGCTGACTGTACGTGGGAAATGAGAAAAGTTGTGTGAAGCGTAGCACTAAACATTTTTTCAAATTGTTCTCGAACATTCAGAGAGAAATCTAGAAAGACCCCCCCCCCTTCCATCCCCCAATACTGCTTTCCCGTTCTTGCTGAGCACAAAACCACCACCTGTTTTTACTAAACAGTCGAGCCTTGTGGTTCGTCACCAGTCTTCTGAAGTGAGCAGCAATTATACCCTACCACCGGGTTTTGCGCACACGTTGCAGAGCCACCGCCCACGAGCAGTTCCAAGTCGATTTTGAATGAATAATTACGATGCTGAGGGTCACTGTCAAAGCTAACTCAAAATTTCGACACACGCCATAACGTATTATATTTATCGCTGTACAGTTTTGAACTTAATTCTATTCTACAACATCGATTTACAACAGAAATATACAAAATTACGCAGCACCAGATAATATAACTTATACGAATTTAATAGCGTTTCTTTATTGTATTTTTTATCACTCGTTCATACAAAATCAATTTCTTAATTTCGCAACGTTTGCCAGCTCTACCGTCGGCCTCATTCAATCCTCATCCACGAGTAGTAATTTCAAGTAACAAAATCGGTTTGTTCGCTTCCTCAGAAATAGCCCCACTACACATTTTTCCGTGAGGTTGTTCATCTCTAATACCAACATACGTTGACAATTTTTAATTTAATTTGTGAACAGTTTCTTCGCAAATTAAGGAATTTTCCTTTCAAATTGAGAATTTATCTAATCTATATCTCCAAATTACATGTTCAAGTTTTACTGGTTCATTAAAAAGTAGAAATTGCCAATCATAAGGTGGGAATTTTTCATTTTCAGTTAAATAATTTCCGTTTAACATTGATCATATTTCTCTACAAACTCTGCATTTTTGTCACCTAAATAATTTTAAATATCAGTAGCGACTCGTCGCACAACGTTCCTCACGCCCACCAAGTAATTTCTATCACTCTAACGGGAAATCTAACGTGTTTACTGTGGCAATGGCAATGTATACAAGAAGCAAACTGTGAAATTTATTGGGAAGCTCTTACTTGTGTCAAGAATTTTATTAAATAACGATAGTTCATAGGACTCTCTACGTATTTTTTTAATAGGGTAAGTTTGTGATCATTCTGGGATTACAAGGAAACACCGTGAAAAAAACTTATTGTTGTTAACGTTCCTGAATTTATTCGGTTGCTCCTATCAAGATCTTCATCGAGTGATAGCTAATTTATAGTCATTTTTTGGGAAATTTCATGTTAACAGTTTTGTAATTAAAGGGGCAACATTGAAGAAGTTTGTCACGTCATTAGTTTGAATCCCGGAATTTTCGAGGCTGTTCTTCATAATCCCATAGCATTAATAAACATCCATCGCCTACCTAGCTTATTGAACTACTTTATACCACTCCTCCTGAAATTTTTGAGGATTTATAATGAAACACTCCTCAAAAAACCATTTTCGTCTAAACGCTTGATTGTACAGCTCTTCATAGGGCTGAAAAAAGTAAAAATCCTATTAAGACTTTCTGTTTTGTATTCATAATGTTTCATTTCGCATTGGTTTACAAAGTCAGGATTTCCTATTTCACGTCAAGAGTATTTCATTTCAAATTTTGCGTTTTCGAGTACAAATTAGAACTTTTTAATTAAAAAGTAGGAATTACCTCCAAATTGGGAACTTTTCATTTCCAATTAAGAATTTCTCAACCACTTTGTCTGCATTTTTATTACCAATTAATTTTAAAAAGTCTATAAAGATGTTGCAGATATCACAGTACTCTAATTCGCATTGTTAATTTTCAGTAACAATCTTCAATAGCAAAAATATTTCATTTTTAAATGTGAATTTTCCAAGGGTTCCAATGACAATTGGGGATGTTTTCAATTCTAACAAACAATTTCCATTGCATATTGAGCAGACCTGATTTTAAATGATGAATTTTTCAATACCGTCATTTGAAAATTAATCTAGAAGCCCCCACAGTCTCACAAACAGCAGTTCACAGTGGTAAATTTCGGCAACACACCTCTTGCTGTATAGCTGGCTTGAAGACACCCAGTGTCACACCTAATTCTGTCAGCTGAAGGTTTCTCCAAATTGTAATCATAATTTTGTATTGACGTAATGGAAGTTTAGCCACGACCATTTACAATATATTGAAGATTTTGGAACACATTGGAATTTTGTTCAGGAAAAGTTTATGCATAAAATTTTGGGGGATAAAATGCTTATCGATTTCAACTAAAAATGGTGATATATTCTCACAGAGAACATCAGATGCGGATGAGCTCCTGTACAGTTCAACCTGACATTGTCCTTCCCACTTGAATATTTGATTTATTACCCTACTTCCATTACAATGAAGTGTTCCGTACGTTCCATGTTTGCACTCCAGTTGTATTGACAAAACTGAAAACATGAAGGGTAGCGTAAACAATAAATTTTGAAGAAGGCGTCATTTTGCTGGGAACACGACAAAGAGAGATGAAGCCCCATTAGTAGGAATTAACTCGTTTCATGTTGTAACGGAAACAAAACTGAGTTATCCGACGACAAGCCACTTCAATCATTTCTTGTGGGACGCTGAGAACGATGCGGAAATATCCTGGGTAACTGAAACACTGTAAAAGAAAAGAATGGTTACACGCCAGTGCCATAATGCGCACATATCTAATTATCTATTAAACATGAATATGAAGATTAATAGAAATGATGGTTTGGATGGAGACTAACGTTTAAAAAAAATATTCATTGAAACAGAAAACCTTACAGAGAGTTGACAGAGAGGTTAGTGTAAAGCAAAGACTACTTGAGCATCGTAGGATGTTAATTTGACAATGGTCATATGCCTGGAACCAATTCTACAGTTAATTTCTGATCGAGGTTGTCCTGTAAAATTTTTTAATTTTTAATTGATACTGTCCCTGGATCAGCAAGCTCCATCCTCTTCAGGTTAAACACAGCCCTGGCAACTTGAGCAATGCACCTCCAGTTTTCCTCGGAATCCAGCTAGTGAACGAATGACTCTGGTATGAGCTGGCCAACTGCGTCTTCTACCCTGCGCTGCCAGCCAGCCCATCTTTGAGTCATCCACCATTGCCCTACTTTGAAACATTGATGTATGAACACCGAACGGGATTGATTTCTTCTATTATGGATAGGGGATGTAAATCCCTAGTTCTGCATGCGATGTAGCACATGATAACAGAGGTTGAAGCGTTTCCACATACATCTCATGCCCTTATGGAACATCCATATACATCTAAGCCTCTTGTGTTCTATTTGGAAGTCCTGTATCGCAGTTTCATGCTCTCGCTTTGTGTTGACAGGACAATATTCAGACCAACCCGAGTTGGTTTGGGGAATTGAAGGCAGTACAAAAGCAATCCCCATACAAACCTCTGTGTGAGAGTTGTTCGTAAGCACGCATTAGTCTTTCGAAAATTTCCTGTGTATTTAATTTAGATTTTTTGTTGCAAAAATGAAAAACAAAACCAACCAGTTGCCTGTCAATCAGATCAAACCCCAAAACTAAATTTTAATTCACATGTTCCACTCCATCTTTTGTTCTATCCTTTGCTGATCCAATTATTGATTTTAAACCAGGTTTTATTTTGTAGCCCACCCTAAAACGCGTTTTATATTCCGAAGTCCTACGTAATTTACACCCCTGCAATATAGATTAACTATACATATTTCATCGCATTTATGTTGGTAGCTCTATAATTTGCCTACTCTTCCTCACATTGATTCAACAAGGTCAGTGGTTTAGACCTGTTGAATCTTCGTCTACTTCAACTGTTAGGTACATGTGAGCTCACTGTCGAGGAGTGATGGGTGGGAAATTCATCAAGACTCCTCCCCCGTAAGTATAACCAGTGGAAACAAGTTATTGCAAGTCAGTGGTCCTAATTGTAAACATCGCGCAAAACTAATCGTTACTTAGAAAGAACTGGGGAAATAATGTTAATATTTGGTCTACTACGCAATTATTTACCTCTCCAGGCAGGGGGAATACTGATTCTTCAGCGACCAGTTGAGAGACAAAGTCCAATCCATTCTTGAAGCTCGGGTACTCATTCATGTCAACTCGAACCTAAAAAAGGGAACAATTTGGAATAAATAAAGTCCAATAAAGTAGGAGTATTTTAAGTGTAGGATTTCATGTGCCCTAGTCAATTATTGTAACGCATCTCTTACCATCATGTACATGGCTCCTCGTGGCATGATGGGCCTAATTCCAGGGGCTGCTGTGAGCAACGAGTAAGCCAAATTTGCATTGTTCTGAAACCATTTAAACAGCCAAGCTTAAAGCATTTGCACATTAGATAAGAACAAATTGCACTAACTCCAACAACAGTAGAGTTATGCCCAAAAGCAAAGTCACACAGCGTTAGGCTTGCATGTGCCCTAACTGTCATGTGAGAAGTTTGCAAGCTCTTCTCGAAGCGTCAAAGGGACATAAGAATCCTTTACAACCTCGCTAGGAACGTTTTCAGTAATAAGAATGCCACGACAACATTCAAAACAGCCTGCCAATGATCAATCCCTTAATAATTGTGAAAACTTAGATTCCGATTTTCAAGGACCTTTAATTAATATGTTACACGTCAAACATGTTCAAGAAAATACCTGATATAAATCTACAGTTTGGTCAAAGAATGTTTGAGGCGTTTCCCTCAGAATTCTCGGGATTGCCCCCTGCACAACCGTATTGCTTCCTAAGATGCGCGTAGCGAGGGATTGAAGTCCTCCTCGTATCTGTAAGTACGAAAACAAGAGTATAACGCTTCAAAAGCGCAGATTGTACGAGAGATAAAATACAACCACAAATATGGCGAGTAATAGTTAACTTTGTGGTATTTAATTCAAAAATACCTCTTTTCCGAAAATTCCAGCTCGGTCGTGAATAACTATCCATCCAACTCTCCAGCCAGGAACTAAAAACCTAAAGGTTGAAGGTTAAGTGTTAGAGTCAGTTCCGTTATGTAATGGGAGCACTGTACGTCAAGGTGTTACACTACCTTTTTGTTAGTCCACTGCACTTCAAAATTGGTACTTCGTTGGATAGATCAGCTATAGGAATGAACGCCTCTCCAGTGAAGACCTGTTTCGGTAGTGAAAATATTTTTTATTGAAAAATAGAAAGACTTTTTTCGTGAAAATGGCAATTACAACAAGAAGACACTCTAGCCAACAGTACGCTTGGGTCAACTTTGTGAAATAAGGAGGATTTAAACGTTTAAGGTAAATGTAACTAAGAATTTATTTTACAATATTCAAGGTGGTGCTCAAAATAAGAGAACACGGCAGTAATCGAGCTGAATGGTGTCAAAAGAGGGAGGAAGAGTAGAGGAATGGGAAGGGTAGAGGAGGATGTAGAAGAGCAGGGAACGGTTTGCAGAGCGAAGAACAAGAATAATGAGTGCAACGTGCAGGGGACATTATTTATGGACAGGAAAACAGGAAAAGAACACAGAAAGAAAAAGGATACGTAGTAAAATACATAAAAAGTCAAACATGCTTATATTTGCATTGTAGTTTTTTTTTTATACTGAATGATGGATTGTATATTGATGCTTTTTGCCAAGCAAAAAATGTCCAGTGGAATTGTAAAAATGCTGAATTTTCAATAGCAGTGTTGCTACACCTAACTGCAATTATTACAGCATCAAATCTTCATTTGAACAATTACATATGGCTTTTACTCGCAAATGAGTAGATCAGAATCTTGAACCATTTCAAAATGCTACAGCCCAAGTTGAAGACTGTGTCAACATCAGTTACCCTGCCTGAGGGATGGGGAGGCTTGATATAATTCAGGCGGTTGTACCTAATTGGGTTCACTTGAAACAGTTAGCAGCAAAGAAGATACGGCATAACCTGAGCTGTATGCGACCCTAAAATCAGCTGTACGAAACTCTGTATGAACGTGGATGACAAAAATGAAGTGGACGAACTGCCTCACCTTGTCGAACAGAGAAATATTTTCGACATTTTCCAGCTGAGTAGTACAGCCCCAGCTCGTCTTGGATATCGTTATCAGTGCAAAACAACATTCATCCAACTAGTTACTTGTGGGCAGATAATGTACCACCCTACTCAGTCTACGACAGTTTCTCCATTGCTCCCTCGCGTTGGCTCAGTTGCAATAGCGCTGTGAGCCCATTAACCGCCTAACAGGCGAAATAAGAGGTCTTGTGGAACAATCCTATTCATAAAGTCGTTTAGAGTTCTGGGATACCCGGCTTTCAAGCCAAACAAATCTGAATTCATTTCTAGAAATAATATTAGGTGGTATTCGATAAATGTACTCACCAGATGTTCATATATTTCGTCTGCAATAATCGGAACATAATTCCTTGATGCTAATTGTACAATGTCGCGGAGATGTCTTTCACTAAAAACGGAGCCACATGGGTTCGACGGGTTGTTGATCACAATCGCAGCTGTGTTGACATCTATTTTACTTTGTAGGTCTTCAAGGTCTATTTCCCAATCCTTTTCAGGCTGTGGAAAAAAATATTGTACGCGGTATTTATTGTATATGTTAACTTTCTAACGAGTATTTGATGTCATGAGAATGTTGGGGCTACAAGAATATACCCGTTCTATTTTTGTAACTGTGTGCCAGCTGTACTGTGAGTACCTCTTTGAGGAGCCTGCCCACAGGGGCAATGCAAGGGCCATTTGGCTCAGTCTTGTGGAACGAGTAAAATAAGTTGTGTGAGCTGAGATGCTTGAGGGTCTGTTCTTCGTCTGCCAAACTTATAATGTTGCTGCCCAATGCGAAAAATGCACATAGTCGTGCCCTACACGGCGAGAGAGTAGTGAGGAAACTACTCAAACTCTACCATGGTCTGATGATTGACATCACAGATGAGCAAGCTGGTGGCAAACGTCGGTAGCCGAGGGCCCAACTCCAGTATTTATGAGAACCAATATTCATGAGCACGATAGTTTTACCACATTCCGCGAACTGGTAGTTGAGGTAAGTATCGGAATCGTGCAAAAAAGTTGAGTTTTCTTCAAATCTTTACATTTTGAAGCCTACTGAATCGAAACAAACCTGATTTCGACCTCCTGATGCGTGAGGTTCGATTTGCTGAAGAACGACTTGACCGATTGATCTTATTCTTTGTTTTGTTTTGTTCATGTTTCTTAGAGGCTCGAAAATAAGGTTATGATCAATTTCGATCCTGGAGAGGGGGAGGAGGGGAGGCAAAGTGTACCAAAACGTGGGTTGTTTCCATTTTTCTCAAAAACGGAAATTAGTCAATATCGTTAACAATAAGAGTTCCTCACAAAGCCTATTGAACAGAGATATCCACAAAAATATGACAAAAACGGTGTTTTCAACGTTGTTGAACTGTGTTTGATTTCCTCAGTAAACGCATAACTGAATTTGATCAACCCGACAGAGGGTCTTCAAGAGGCATACGCCCACTTCTTTTCTCCACAACTATTTCTGTGATTAGCCGTTGCATAAGCCAAGAAATTGAAAAAATATAAACCCAAATAAATTCTCCGAACATAATGTTATTTGTGTTCTAATTTTCTCACTACTGCCTAACGATTTCGAACGTACTTCTGGGTTCAGTAAACTAGTGCCTACTTGTTTTAGTAGAAATGAGTCGAACGAAGATACAGTGCTCGTATATGTAGCAGTCAGTCGTACGATGATATTCACAAAACATTTGCTTAAATGATGTTTTTTTGGACTCATAATGCACCAGATACAGTAAAACCCAAAATTATTTAAAAAAATTACGTTGGCAGTCTTACGGATTGCTTAAGAAAGTGTGAAGTATGAGGACTCTTCTCTCTGGATGTTTTGTACAATTAGTGTTTATATGTAATCATTGAATGTACGTGGGGCTGAGGAAAGTTGTAATGCAAGTTCATGCAAAACGCCATTTGCTCAACTTTTCGCCAGTTTTTTCTCAATTCAGTTCTGAATCAGGTCATTTAAAAGAATAAATGACAACGGATACACGTTTCAGTCCCAGAAAATTAATGCGTTGACTCCTAGGGGTTGATGGAGCGCTAGCGCATTTCTAACACGATAATTCACGAAAGGCTACAGGCAGCTCAGCCTATTAACAATATTCCATTCGATTAATCTGAACCACACGCATAAAAACGCAACACAAAAACCTGTTTGGGTAAACTTACCTTTAAATTATATTCTCTAACACGAATACCGAGGCCCTCAGCTAAAGTTTTGTAAATAGAAAATCCTGGTCGCGGGACAAGAATATTTTGACCGTCTTCAGCGAGCACTGAAATGGCGAGATCTATCGCTCCGGAGCAACCGCTGCACAATATTACGTCCTGAAAACAAGAAGAAAATAGCCCTTTTAGAAAACGTGGTAATAAATAAACGATAGATAGATATAAGACCCCATCAGTCGTGGGTGATGCGAATAGGGACGTAGGTTTGAGAGAAGGCAGACAGGAAGGAAATACAAGTGGCCACCTGAGCAAACGGCAGCGAGTAACAAGGCACACTTAACAATTACAATATTTGTGGCTTAGGAAATTTCCTCTATGATGTTTTATAATAAACGTCGAAGTAGAAGTTTGAGAAGGGGGAGCTTAAAGAAGGAAGTTAAAAACGGTTGGAAATACGTGACAGAATAAGTCGCCTCCATGAAGGATACATTTGTAAAAGGAGAAAATAAATGGAGAATGAAACATTACTGTAAATAGTGATTAGGTTTGTTTAACTAACTACTCCTCACTTTTATTGCGTAATTTTATGTTATTGCACAAAAACTGGTAGTATTCAACGTTCTGGAATGTATACCCCTACTTTTGTCACCGCGTTTATAATCAGCACTTATTTAATTTAGGAGACCGTCAACACGATTTGTTTTACAAGACCCGGATCAACTTCTTTGAAATTCTAAAGAAAACTAGTAAAAATATCTGGTGCGTTGCAACACACAACTTTCCTTACCTCTACGTCAATTCATATGTACATGGCCTTTGAACTTGGTTAAACAACACGTCACAGTAGCAGGAAACGGTAGCCCCTACAGTTCTGGAATTTATTGTGCTGCTCGCACTCATTCCAGGACCTTTATTGAGAAATTGGTACACAGATAATTAATGAGGCTGTAAACACGAATTTTTTGAAGAAGGATAGTAATTACGTTTGCAGAGCTATTGGGTAATAACTGTTGGAACTGGTAGTAAGCGAAACGACAGTAGTTGAAATTCAGGAATTTCTGGAGTGAGCCCCATGTATCTCATGAGCGTTTTTAAACACTCACCCTTTAGGTATTGGATTGAACTACAATACCATTTTTTTTTAAACATTCTACAAACATTCCAGCGGAGGTTATAAGAAAAAAATCGCGCTAGAAACGCTTTTCGTCGAAAATTTTGATTATTTATTGTGCTGCTCTCGTAATTTTCCCACGAATGGGAATTTTATGGTATCATTGCCTTATTGAGAGCTATCAATATAAAAAATGTATTCATAATCGTTAGAGCCGTTTTTGAGAAAAAAATTGGTGTTTTGATCACTATGATAACTATAGTTAACTTTCGGTGGATTTTGCTCATGTCCTTATTTTGGCGTCGCATGGTAACCTGTAGGCTAGACATCCAGTTTCAGCTGATTTGGTACGGTTGTTTTCTCTAAAGACCGCGCTAAAATCGATTTCGTCGAAAGTTTCGATAATTTATTGTGCAGCTCGCGTCATTTTCCCATAAATGGGAATTTTATGGTATGGTTGCCACATTGGGAGCTACCAATATAAAAAATTTAATCAAAATCGTTACAGCCGTTTTTGAGAAAAAAAATATTTGGTGTTTTGATCACTATGATAACTATAGTTAACTTTTAGTGGATTTTGTTCAAACCCTTATTTTGGCGTCCCATGGTAACCTGCAGGCTAGATATCAAGTTTGAGTGGATTTGATACTGTCGTTTTCTCTAAAAATCGTTCACAGACACACAGACCATTTTCCCAAATAGTGTTTTTCGGACTCAGGTTGGTCTGAAACCCAAAGATCTGAAGAGAACTCAAAATTTTTTTTCAGCCGATTACATAACTTTCCTCTCTACTTCGTAGAGCCAAGGAAAGTAAAAAGTTATTGGGAATGTACAGGTTCAGAGGAATTATAGGGACTGGGAAAAAAAAGTTAGTCGAATAAACGGCGTTAATTTGAATTCCGGAATTTCCGACGTTTCTCAGGTCTGGTTCACCCGTCTGCTCTCAATCATGGTCCCAAGCACACACACACACAGACTATTTCCTCAAACGGTATTTGAGAAAGATCTAGTGATAATCATCATTTTTCAGGTCGACACTACTTCTGTCATTCGTATACATTAAGATTAAGATGGAATTTGAACGTCAACAAATAAACAAAATTAAAGTTGGTCCATTTCATTAAGCAACACTCTTATGGTTCGTAGCTGAAAGAATCAGAGATCTACGGAACAGTATTGCAAAGCTGCAGACTCGCTTACTCCAAGGTTGAGATCCCCATTTTGACTATATGTGATAAGTTAGAAAGGAGGAGGACTGGCATGAAAGTAGAGACATTTCATTCGCTGCAACATAGAATTCTCCTGCATCTTTGAGAGGTTTACAGCTTGATAATTTGAGGCTATTTTCCGTAAACCTGTCCACTTCCTTTTCTTCCAACCCTGCGATTTCTTATCTTCTTCACACTCCATCTCCGTTCTCCCACATCCGCAGCACACTTCATTGTCAAATTAAATGGGATGAAATCCAAAAACATCATGCTGCACTTACTTCGGAACGAACACTAGTGAGTTGAGTTGAGGTGTACTCTGCAATCGCTTGTTTAGCACAGTCAGAACCTTGAAAAGAAAAAGAACAAGTTTGAAAAATGGCAATTTGACGGCAATAAAATAATTTGTGTTACGTTTGACATGACGAAAATCGCGAGTTTCTCTTAAACTCATACTCCTCCTTTACATCAAACAAATAAGCTCTCATTTTTCTTCTCGACAACCCCCACCCTGAAGGATAATAGTACCGAAGAAATTTTGGATGTTGGCTGAGCCAACACCTTTACCTAGCTATCTTAAAATTAACTTCAGTGTAAAAATGACGAGAGCAGCACAATAAAGAAGCAAACGTTCCGTTCGAAAATCTATTTTAGGCCGGTTTCACACGAAGAGCCGTACGGCCCTCACTCGCGATGAGGAACGTTTTCCGCTCTTGACTCCCACTTTTTCACACGGAGAGCCTTTTTGGCTCTCGATCGCCTTTTTACTTACCGCTACCCGAAGGAAAGGAAAGTATAGTAATCGTCTCAAAAAAATTTTGGGTTTTCTTCAGATCTTTACGTTTCAGACCCCACTGAGTCTAAAAAAACCTAATTTCGGCGCGTGGTCCGTGTGTGTGTGTGAGAACGGCTGGTTCGATTGAGCTGGTTCTTTTTTTGTTTTGTTTGTTATCTTTTGTAGACACCAAAATAAAGTTATGGACGATTTCGACCGGTGTGAAGGGGGGTGGAGGGACGAAAATGTACCAAAAACTAAGGTTTTTCGCATTTTTCTCGAAAGCGGCTCTAACGATTTTCATTAAACTTTCAAATTATCTTCTACTAATCAATACCTAACTTTTCTTTTCTATACGTATCTCCATGAAAATACGTTGAACGGAGATATAGGCCTATGAATCAAAAATAGGTTTTTTACGCTTTTTGGCAAAACGACTTCAGCGATTTTCACCAAACTCACAGGGTGTTTTCAAATAGTAAATACCTACATATTGTTCTTAATAAATGTTTCTCTGACAGTCCATTGAACAGAGATAAAAATCAAAATGTGTCGAAAATAGCGTTTTTTCGAACATTTCCGTAAATTCCAGGGTAACTTCTTCACCAGATGTGATAGATCCTAATGGAGTGTCTTCTAGTTTCCCATACCAACATTTCATTTTCTATAATTATTTCTGTATATATATGTTGAACGGAGATATAAGCCAAGTTAACTCAGAAAAGGAGATTAGTCGAATATTAATTTATCGGTATTCCAATTTTGCCAAAAACGGCTCTAACGATTTCGATCAAACTTACGGAGTACTCTCAGCTAACTGTTTTGTTCTGTATAAATGTTCTTGTAGAAATGCGTTGAACGAAGATATAGCTCCCGCATATGTTAGGTGGTGTTCGAAATTAAAGGGATTGCGGAAAGTTGTGTGTTGCTACGCACCAGATATTTTTGGCAGTCATCTGCACCGAGTTGAAGAACGATGGATCGCACGCATGCTTTGGCCATTTACCTCCTTCACCGCCGTCGTGTGCAACGCCAAAAACGCAAAAAAAAAAAGTACCAGACAGTATGGGGTCCATCCGATCAACCAACAGCGGGATGAAGAAGGAGTTTACGCCACACTGTACGAAAAACTTCGAAAAGATAAAAAAAAGTTTTTCAACTTCTTCCGGAAGACAATCGACACATTTGTTGAGCTCCTCAGCAAGGTGAAGAATGCCATTCAGCTTGAAGATACCAACATGCGTAATTGCATTAAGCCTGAATTAAGGCTTGCAATAACATTGAAGTAGTTGAGTTGCTTTGTTTTCAATTCACATATTTCCATGTAAAACTCCAAATATCTGCGTGAATGGTTGAAAATATGCACCTTTAAATCAATAAGTTAAGCAATTAACTGAGGAGCGGGAGCCGTTTTCGCTCGTTGTGTGAACGCTCTCATTCCCCTCTTTGTATTTCGTCGAAGAGCCCGAGACTCGCGGCTGAAAGTGCCGAGCCGTGATCACTGGCGTCTCGGGAGCCTTCACCGCTCTCGCTCTCCATGTGAAACCTCCACTGCTCCTAGTGTATTTCAGTCTCACGCGCCGTCCTCCTCTTCTCGAGCGAGAGCCGAACGGCTCCCCGCGTAAAACCGGCCTTAATGAATTTTTTTCCTCATAAACCCGACTCATGTAAAGCTAGCGTTCTCATAAAATCGTGTTGGCAGTCCAATGAACTATAAGCTTAATAACGCTCAGAAGATAACTAGGAGCAACTAGAAATTCTTTAATTCAGACCACTGCTGTTTCATTTACTAGCATATTTCACAGATTTGCTTGGATAATTCCAAAACAGAAGACAAAACCCTCCTTAAAATATCTAGTGTGTAGCAACACACAACTTTCCTTAGTTCTTAGTCAATTCACTTATGTTCATGGCTTTTTCTACTTATTCAACTCATACGAACTTGGGAAAACATCACTTCACGTCAGCAGAAAGCAGTAGCTCTTACAGTTTTACCGGAATTTATTGTGTTGCTCGTACTTATTCCTGGACCATTGTTGAGCAATTGGTACACGGAGAATTAATGAGGCCGTAGAGACGATTTTTTTCAAAGGATAATAATAGATTTTCCACCATTATCGGGGAAAAACTTTTAGAAATCTTATGTTTAGAGTAGCTCCTTTATATATATAATGAGCGTTATTGAAGACTCATCGTGTTGGCACTTCATTGGACTACCCCCCGAGATTTTCTAAGGTTCCAATGACGTATGAGGAAACTGGCAGAGGTGGTTACGGTACTTCTGACGGATCGCGCAATGTCCTGCCATGCCAGAATCCATTGGCCATAAATAAAGAAGGTGGAAGGAGTTTGACGATAATATGCAGCACAACTGACATGGAAGAGCTGAAACGTTAGCAAATGAGGGAAGAGAGCGTGTGATTGCCTCCCATTCATGTAAAACGTTAGTAACACAATTTTTAAGTAATCGAAAAAACAAGTTGCACCGTCGATTGACAAAAACACTGCAAATTATTATACAACAGTTTATTATTCTCATGAACAGTTTGACCTTGTATTACTGCTCCGAGACCCATTCCATTCGATTCAGCATCGAAAAATACTAGTAAACCATATGGAACATGACCTGACTACAATGGAACTACGGAAACTAAATATTCCCCCGGCGCCAGGTGCTCGAAACGTCTGTAGGCATTTATGATCCAATGTAGGGGTGAGCGGAGGAAGTGGCCCTAACCTTCCTCCGCCCCGTCGGGCAAAAAGAAATTATAACGGGGACTTCCAGCGAACCCTTGGCAATTGGCACGACGTTGCGAGTCGAGCGGGCTCTCGAGTTTTGAAAAATTGGGTGAAACAAAGAATATGGACCGACCGCTTGATAACGCTACGACTGCATGTATCGATATCAATCCGTTAGTTATCTCATATTTATTTCATATACCCGTTCTTAATTTCATTGAATTAACTCCTTTTCATAGTCTTTGTACACTTAAAATAATTATATAACGGGGTATTACATAATTAACATTAAATAATTGGCATAATCGTACAGCTGTCGTTATTTCTAATTTCAAACATGACGTGTCAAGCCTACAATGTCGGGCATATCGATAACCTGACCTCGGTCGTGATATATCAATATATTGCCTTATCAGAGGGAGCGGTCCATATTCTTTGCTTTTACCGAAAAATTTTACCGGGAGACGTTCGATTTCGCCTCGGCCGCGCAGTCTATACGACGTCGAACGACGATGAAACTAAAATAGTTAGAGCGTTCGTTGCTAGAGCGCAACAAAAGTCCGGCGCTCCAATTTGAACAATCAGTTCGCGCGGGCGAGACGAGATCGAATGTCTTTCGCACGTGAAATCCCGAAGTATCAGTTTGGGAAGATATTGAACTAGAGATCATAAACAGCAAGAAGCTAACAACTACGTTATTTAACTCTACATCCCAGTGATCGCGAGGCCTTGTCCAAATCGTTAATTTCCAAGTTCAGAATGTTCGAATTCGAGCGCTCATTCGGATGTAGAGTTGACTAACGTAGTTGCTAGCTCTTCGCTGCTTGATCTCTTGTAAGATTCTAGTAACATTTCACTGGAGTTTAAAAGAAAAAAACCGCGCTGAAATTGAATTTTTGTCGAATATTTTGTTAATTTGTTGTGCTGCTCTCGTCATTTCCCCACGGATGGGGATTTTACGGTATAATCACTTTATCGAAATCTGTCTATATCAAAAATTTAATCAAAATCGTTTTTGATTAAAAAAATATTTGGTGATTTGATCATTATGATAACTGTAGTTAGGGGGATTTTGCCCATACCCTTATTTTGGCTTGCCAAGGTGACTCGCGAGCCAGATATTAGGTTTAAGATGATTAGGTTCAGCCGTTTCCCTCAAAAATCGTCCACAGTCACACACACCAGTCTGTTTCCTTATTAGATGACTGTTACTAAACCCTCGACTAGTGTTATATTAGTCATACATACACACACACACAGACCATTTTCCCAAATAGCGTTTTTCGGACGCAGTAGGGTCTGTAACGTAAAGATCTGAAGAGAACTCGTAATTTTTACTTTCCGCTACCCGAAGGGAAGGAAAGTATAGTAATCGGCCCAAAAAAAAATTTGGGTTTTCTTCAGATCTTTACGTTTCAGACCCTACTGAGTCTAAAAACCTAATTTCGGCGCGTGGTCCGTGTGTGTGTGTGTGTGTGTATGTGTGTGTGTATGTGTGTGTGTGTGTGTCTGTAGTTCGATTTGCGGGCGAACGGCTGATCCGATTGAGTTGGTTCTTCTTTTGTTTTGTTCGTTATTTTTTGTAGACACCAAAATAAGGTTATGGACGATTTCGGCCGGCGGGAAGGGGGGTGGGGGACGAAAATGTACCAAAAACTAGGGTTTTTCGCATTTTTCTCGAAAACGGCTCTAACGATTTTGATTAAACTTTCAAATTATCTTCTCCTAATCAATACCTAACTTTTCTTTTCTATACATATCTCCATGAAAATACGGTGAACGGAGATATGGGCCCCTGAAGCAAAAATAGGTTTTTTACGCTTTTTGGCAAAACGGCTTCAGCGATTTCCACCAAACTCACAGGATGTTTTCAAATAGTTGATACCTACATATTCTTCTCAATAAATGTTCCTGTGACGGTCCATTGAACAGAGATAAAAATCAAAATGTGTCGAAAATAACGTTTTTTCTAACATTTCCGTAAATTCCAGGGTAACTTCTTTACCAGGTGTGATAAATTCTAATGGAGTGTCTTTAAGTCACCCATACCAACATTTCGTTCTCTATAATTATTTCTGTATGTATATGTTGAACGGAGATATAAGCCAAGTTAACTCAAAAGGAGATTTGTCGAATATTAATTTATCGGTATTCCAATTTTCTCAAAAACGGCTCTAACGATTTCGATCAAACTTTCGGAGTACTCTCAGCTAACTAGTCCCTACATTTTGTTCTCGATAAATGTTCCTGTAAATATAGCGCCCGCCTATCTAGGTGGTGTTCGAACTTAAAGGGGTGGCGGAAAGTTGTGTGTTGCTACGCACCAGATATTTTTTTTTCAGCCGATTACATGGCTTTCCTTTCTACTTCGTAGAGCGAAGGAAGGAAAAATATCTGGTGCGTTGCAATACACAACTTTCCTCTACGTCAATTCACTTTCTATATGACTTTGTCCACTTAATCAATTCATTTACCACTCAGTTCATTTGAACTTGGTCAAACAACACTTCACGGCAGCAGAAAGAGGTAGCGCTTACAGTTCCGGAATTTATTGTGCTGCTCGTACTCATTCCAGAACCATTACTGAGCAATTGGTGCACAGAGGATTAATGAGGCTGGGAACGCGATTGTTTTGAAGAGTATAATAATCATTTTTGCAGAGTTATCGAGTAAAACCGCTAGAACTGGTAGTAAGCGAAACGGCGGTAGTTGAAATTCAGGAATTTCTGGAGTGAGCCCCACGTATCTCATGAGCGTTTTTAAACACTCGCCCTATAGGTATTGGATTGGACTACAATACCAATTTTTTTAAACATTCTACTAACATTCCAGTGGAGTTTATGAGGAAAAAATCGCGCTAAAAACGCTTTTCGTCGAACATTTTGATAATTTATTGTGCTGCTCTCGTCATTTTCCCACGGATGAGAATTTTATGGTATAATTGCCTTATTGAGAGCTATCAACATAAAAAATGTAATCAAAATCGTTAGAGCCGTTTTCGAGAAAAAAATTTGGTGTTTTGATCACTATGATAACTATAGTTAACTTTCGGTGGATTTTGCTCATACCCTTATTTTGGCGTCTCATGGTAACCTTTAGGCTAGCCATCAAGTTTCATCTGATATGGTATGGTTGTTTTCTGTAAAAACAGACACAGACCATTTTCCCAAATAGTGTTTTTCGAACTCAGGGGGATCTGAAACGTAAAGATCTGAACAGAAAACATTTCAGCCGATTACATACCTTTCCTTTCTACTTTATAGAGCCAAGGAAAGTAAAAACGGTGACTGCCTCACGAATCACCTATGGAGAAGTGTTTTACTTTAAGTCTATATTGCATTTTCCTTCTTTGCGATGTTCTTCTTGGCACTGCAATAAATGTCATTCGCCAGCTCGTTTCGAAGAGCTCCTCTCAAGTAACCGAAGCCAGTGTTAACGAGTTGGT
This sequence comes from Pachypeltis micranthus, assembly GCA_020466155.1. Classification (NCBI taxonomy): domain Eukaryota; kingdom Metazoa; phylum Arthropoda; class Insecta; order Hemiptera; family Miridae; genus Pachypeltis; species Pachypeltis micranthus. Next base: position 21,897,991 of record CM035780.1, on the reverse strand, counting down.
GACTAGAAGTTAATAAGTTATTTAGCTAATGTTGATACCTGAAGCTGGAAAATATCCATTGAACTTGTAAGAGTTGAGGCTTTCTTCCACAGCATCAATAACGTTGGGGGGCGCTCGTAAGTTTCCAAAAATGGTTGGATCACCTGGAAAGCCCCAATGTTTGTTATAGTTCACCTTTTAAATAAAAACAATTCTATTGTTATTTCATTGTGTATTTGAGCTAATAGTACGTTAATTGTTTAAACACTTTGAACTGTACTTGGTTTGTAATGTGGAAGTGTACAATGCCTTTAGATCAGTGTGATGCATACAGCCCCGTAGCTCTGTAGTAACCTGGCTCTCTGGGCGCGAATTAATCTTTATTTCTAGATTTCCAAATAGCTTGAGCCTTTTGATTCTCATCCAAAGAGGCTCTCCTCCCAATCTCCCAAATTACATTATCAGACGCATTTGCTACCCCCTTCTCTTGCTCTCGATATTTTCCACATTGTGACATTTAAAATGTCTCCCATGTGCAACAAAGTTTGGAAAAGGGAAAAGAACTGAACATAAGCTCTAGATTTTCACTATACTCGACACTCGACATCAGCTCCTTTATAGTTTATGAGAATTGAATCTCCAAAACTTGGCTTTCAATGTCTTTGAGCGTGAGTTTGCCTTCCCACACGACCTGGCAGTAGCCTCTCACTCCTGAATAAATAGCCTTGTACGTGAAGATGGTTTCTCTGTAGCATACAACCCAAGTGGCCCCAACTGAAGCTCTCAACGACGCATTTCTACTGCAACCGGAGAAAAAAATGTAGGAACTACTCAACTCAGAACGCACCATGAGTTTTATTAAAACCGTCAGTGCCGTGTTAAAACAAATTAGAAAAATCATTCAACGTTCGGCAAATCTCATTAAACGATATATCCTTGGCTTATATTTCCATTCAACGGACATTCAATAATGGAAATTACTTGATAAATATTTCAGTTAATTATACCGGTAATAAGGATATGCTGCCATTTCACAGAGAATTGCTTCATATATTTCATTAGTCACAAGTTGTGGGGAATAAATTAACATAGATTTTAGGAAGAATGTCTGTCATGTTGAATCAAATTATTATGCAAATTCTGTGGGCATTTCAAAAATTTTCAAAAGAACACGATGTTTGGCTTCGTTTTTCTTTTCGTTCAATGGAATGTCAAAGGAACATTTCAGGAGAATGTTTGAAGACACCATATGAGTTTAATGAAAATGACTACAGTTCCAAAAAGCCTCCTTTGTCTAAATTTCACAAAAAATGTTATGCAGAGCTAAAGTTAGGTTAGTTAGGTAGTATACGATAATTTGAGAGTTTAATCAAACCCGTTTGAGCCGTTGTTGAGAAAAATACGAAAACCCCTCATTTAAACACATCGAACCCCGCCGAAATGGTTTTATTCAGTAGACCTCCCGAAGAAAAATTTTTTTACGCTGTTGCCATATTTTTGGGGTTTACTATTAGAATAAAGAAGGTAAAAAAATGCAGATTGAATCATCGAAAAATACGAAAATTAATGAGTTGTTAGAAACCGCTGTGGAAGTGATGAAGGCACAAAAGTGTTTCATGAATGCGCATACTTTCATACGATGGCAAGAACTACGTTATCTAGATATAGTAGCTTAATACCCTGCGTTATTAAATGCTGTTGAATTTTGAGAATTGCCCAAAATGTCAACATTGCGCTATTGTACGCAAACGCCTAATGAATACTACTTGGCACTCCAAATTAAGTTCGCTGTGTGTTGTGTTCGATTCATACTTCTCTTTGCGTATAACGTTTACTCTGTCGTTTGTGCTCAATGAATATAAAAGGCAGAGCACACAAATCATTGTGTTTGGCTCAAAAACGACTGTTCGGACGGATTCCAACTGCTGAAACCGGTCGGCGATGTTTACCGGCTTCTTATGTAACGACACAAAGCAAAAGCAGGCAGCTCGATCGCTCCACAACCCAACAGGATTCTCTTTCGTTTGAAATATTTAATACCGAGTGACCTGCGATCCAAAATATCAGTCGACGCATACGCAAACTTCCCTCGAACCCACGTGAGGTGGAAACATTATATTAATCTCCTGCAAAATCTAACCTTCTGAGACTAAAATCCAGGGAGACCGGCGTTTGGAGTCCAGAAGTTTGGGCCCCACGGACATCCAACGATCTATATCCCCCTAGCTACTAATCCAATTTAGTTTTCACTGAACTCGTAAAACAAAACGTTCTAGGTAGAAACTGGTAGCTCTTGAAGTTACGCACTTTATCGGAATGCTGCTACTCATGTCACGACCTTCATTGAAAAAGCAATATGTAAGTAGTTGATGCCCCTGTCAACGTAGTTTTTTGGGGAACGTTCGTATTTTCGGTTCAGGAATTATAGAAGAAACACTGTGAAAAGAGTTCATAGAAAATTGACGTGGGTTGGAATTCCAGAATTTTTGAGGTTGCTCCAGATCATCTAACATAATGATCCTTAATAAACTTTAATCGTAGCTTATTGAATTATCACCATGATTTTTTTTTGTGAGGACGCTAACGTTACATGAGCTATATTTATACAGAAAAATTGCACTAACGCCGAAACTCGTGACTTAGCCGAAATTCGTGATAATTTATTGTGCAGCTCTCGCCATTTCTCCATAAGAAAGAATTCCGGTAAGATTATATCATTAATTACTAACCATGCAAAAAATTTAATTAAAATCGTTAGAGCTGTTTTTAAGGGGGGAAATTTGGTGTCGTATTGTTAGTTCTGCACATATTTCGCTCATGCCCTTATTTTGACGTCCCATGTCGACCTGCGGGCTGAATATCAAATTTGAGCCAAATCGGTTTAGTGTTTCATAGGCACACACAGAACAAGAATCAATAGTAATTATAAAGTGGGACGAGGAAATTTACGAAGTGTAAATTGATCAAGAACCAACTACTGGAGTTACTTTCATTCTTGAACGCGATGAACGTGGATCTTCTTCGATTTAAACAACGAAACTTAACTCGGTGCAATGGCACTAAACGTGAAAAGTTACACTTAACTTTTTAAAACATTTATATTTTAAATTGATCTAAAATTGTTGGACACTGTTATTGGAGCTGTAAAGCACGCTCTCTTTTTGAAAACAGATAGAAATAATGAATTTAAAATATCTGGTGCGTAGCAACACACTACTTTCCGCCACCCCCGTAATTTCGAACACCACCTACATTTGCGGGCGCTGTATCTTCGTTTAACGCATTTTTACAGGAACATTTACGGGAAACAAAATGTAGGGACTAGTTAGCTGAGAGTACTCCGTAAGTTTGATCGAAATCGTTAGATGCATTTTTTAGAAAATTAGAATACCGATAAATTAATATTCGACAAATCTCCTTTTCTGTGTTAACTTGGCTTATATCTCCGTTCAACATATATATACAGAAATAATTATAAAGAACGAAATGTTGGTATGGATGACTATAAGTCACTCCAGTAGGATTTATCACATTTGGTGAAGAAGTTACCCTGAAATTTACGGAAATGTTCGAAAAAACGTTATTTTCGACACATTTTGATTTTTATCTCTGTTCAATGGACTATCAGAGGAACATTTATTGAGAACAATTTGTAGGTATTAACTATTCGAAAACATCTCTAAAGTTTGGTGATAATCGTTGAAGCCGTTTTGCCAAAAAGCGTAAAAAACCTATTTTTCCTTCATGGGCCTATATCTCCGTTCCCCGTATTTTCATGGAGGTATGTTCAGAGATGAAAAGTTAGGTATTGATTAGTAGAAGTTAATTTGACAGTTTAATTAAAATCGTTAGAGCCGTTTTCGAGAAAAATGTGAAAAACCTTAGTTTTTGGTACATTTTCGTCCCCCCACCCCCCTTTCCACCGGTCGAAATCGTCCATAACCTTATTTTGGTGTCTACAAAAAATAACGAACAAAACAAAAAAAGAACCAGCTCAATCGGATCAGCCGTTCTCCCGCAAATCGCACTACAGACACACACACACGGACCACGCGCCGAAATTAGGTTTTTTAGACTCAGTAGGCCTCAAAACGTAAAGATCTGAAGAAAACCCAATTTTTTTTTTTGACCCGATTACTATACTTTCCTTCCCCTCGGGTAACGGAAAGTAAAAAAAAACACAATTTTCTTAAAAAGGGGAGTTTCAGATTCAGAGGGCCTTTGACCGCACAGATCTGAGGAAAACTTCAAAAAATGTCGGTCCACTACATAATTTTCCTTCACACTTCCTTCCAGTTCATATCACTTTTCTTCTTAGTCTGTAGAGCTAAGAAAAGTAAATATCAAGAGTTTTGATCACTACAGTTAATTTTGGGCAGATTTTGCAAACCTAAAAACGAGGAATGATCATGATTTTTCGGTGTATAAATAAACTCTCACGAGCTGATGAGTTTGTGGTCGACGTACTCGTAACTTTTCACGATGTATCGAATTGTACGACATTCATGAGCTTCTACAACGGAATAAAAACTGGTTTCCCGATTTCTTAAGAGACAGGTTTCCCGATCTCTTGAGACAGGTTTCCCGGAATGCAAAATGTACGCCTCCGCAGGCGTGTTTAAATTAGTTTAAATTACTCGTCCTCGATGGAATAAATTCGGCGACTGGCAAACTCCAGCTAGCAGTGAATCTATTGTACAAGTGCCCCCACAATCACTTCCCATTCCATCCACAGAAACTACGTCCTCGGCGCCTTAGCCCAGCACTGCGTCGTCTTCCATCCCATTACCACTCGCAGCACAAAGCAGCTATTAATCATAGTGAATCTACACAGTAAGAATAAATCTATTCATCTAGAAGAGCCTACACTTGAAATATGTCAGTATTCAGTGTGCAGAGGCATTCATTCGAGCCTCAATGGGGAGGGTTCTCTTTCTACTCTTCACTTTTCCCATCACGCTATCAATGGCCAAATGTAATTTCTAGTCTGATGCAGTCTAAGTGCTCCAGGGGCTTACTGCAGAGGGGTTGAAGTCTATCACTTCGAAATACCTTGCATTCTACGAGAGGATTGTGTCTAGATAAGACACATCCCATGGAGCCCTATTCATAGATATCACTGACACACATATAATTTCCCGAGTAACTACGCCACTGGATTTCATCAATATTATGGAGTGTCTTCTAGCAATCTATACCCACATTTTGTTCTCCGCAACTAATTCTGTTTCCATCTATCGAACGGAGTTATAAACCATGATAGCCCTGTAAGAGGAAACGAATACTAATTTACCGTTTTTAGAATTTTCACAAAAACGATCTAACAATTTCAATTAAACTTACGGAATACTCTCAACAAACTAGTACCTACATTTTGTTCTCCATAAATGTGTCCGTAGGGGTTCGTTGACGAGAGTACAGGGTCTTTATATAAAGTAGATCGTCGAATTGATGAGGATTGCGGAAAGTTGTGTTGCTATTTACCGGATACATTATTTTTCGAAAAAAGTTCACTGTCAGTTTGGTAAAATTAACGGGGCCATCAACTAGCCAATAACTGCACACTATTCACTATAAACGTTCCTCTGATACGGCAGTTCGTTGAGTATACAGGGGTTGCGGAAAGTTGTGCGCCGGATATTTTCACTTTTCATTTAAAGTCTTTTTAACGGCATTTATTTAAGAAATCATTTACTATTAATTAGGTTTCCGTCTAACATGAATTAGACTTCCCGTGGGGTGAGCTACTTTGCTAAATACAAACTTGGGCTGACTTCGGCTTTACTGACTGATTGGGAAAGCGAGTCGTGTAAAGTCAAATAGGACATACGTGGGGGTTATTGCTATTCAAAGCTGCGGCCCTTTTAATTTAACATTTCAAATTGTAGCTTCAATTACAATGCACGCCATACTCTGCAATGGAACCCCTACGGCCTTTGCACAGTCGTGGAGGATTAATGTTTCTAACAACATTGATCGACACTCCAATATTCAATTTTAGATTATGAGGAATTCAAAAATTCTGTATGGTAATTAACTACCTCGTTTTCATTGATCATAGTATCAATGAACAACCTACAAGTCACTTCGCATGGCATTCCGTTTTGAATATTGAAACTGACGGTATTGATCGCGTTGTTGTAATCCGGAGATATAGACAATAGGCCCTTGCAAGGTCCCGCCGCAAATCATTACTTATCCCTACGTAGTAAGAAGGAAAATTATGTAGTCGACAGAAGAAGTTTTATTTCGTTTTTTCTTTAGATTTTGACAGTTCAAAGGCCTCTACATCAGAAAACCCCACTTAAAACGCGATTATGAGAGAACTGTTCAACTATATCAGTGCAAATGTGAAACCTAGCCTGCAAGTCCGCAATGGACTCCAAATTAAGGGCGTGGACGAAATCACTCCAAAACTAACTATAATTATCATAGTGATCAAAAACACCGAATTTTCCCCCCTCAAAAACAGCTCTATAAATGTCAATCAAATTGTTTGTATAAGCACTTCCTAATAACACAACATTATCATAAAACTCTCATTTGTAAGGAGTCTGTAAACCTGAGGCTATGTTTAATCAAGTTCAAATGAAGCGAAAAATGAATTGGAATCCACGATAATCGATGAATGTACGTGGGACGAGACATTTTGTCGCAGAAATCTATTCGCCCCAAAATGTCAACAAAATCGTTCCAGCAATTAAGAAACACATAGTGGACAAACACAATTTGAGTTCTATATACGCAGATTGGAAAGTTTGCTGCGAAATTCGGACTACTTTTCTTTATCCGAACCTATACTATGCGAGTTCGATACTAATGCGGTGTGAGTTTAATAACGTTTATGAGATAATTAGGAGCAACCCGAGAAATTACGGAATCCTGACCTCTGCTGTTACAATCACTTGAATTTCTCACACTCAGTAGTAAAGTACGAAACTGTTAACACGAACCTGCTCAGAAAAATCATGTTAACAGTCTCATGAAACGTGTATACTGATTACGGAATAAGTAAGAGTAACTCAATAAATGCTTGAACCTTAAACTCAACCAGTTTGCATGTAGAAACTGAGTGTGCTGTGCTACGTTCTAAAAGTTTCATATAAACTGAATAAAAAACAGATTTGATTGGTTGGAAGATTGATAAAAATTGCGGAATGCGTATGGGGCTGAGGAAAGTTGTGAAATGCGTTGCACCAGATACTTCACGGTGTTTACCTCGTTTCAACTCCTGTACGATAAACACTAACCTTCTCATAAAAATCGTGTGGAGAGTTGCATGAATATTGAGTCGTGAGAAGAGTAAGAGCAACGTAATAAATTTCAAACGGTGAAGCGCAACCTGTTCCTAAACACACCGTTCAGTTTTAGTAGGCTCACACAAACTAAATAAAAAACATATTTCCTAAACAGTTGAAGAGGTCAAATTCGCGGAATATTAATGGAACTGAGGAAAGTTATGTGATGCGTCGCACCAGATGTTTTGGGACGATTTCAACAGTATTTTTAAAATAAAGTCCCTACAAAAAGGCTCAGACACAGCCACACAGACGGCGCACCTAGTATCAATACTTGTTTTCCTTTTCGGGTTGACAAGACAATGAATAAATAAAAAACGCCTTACCAATAGACAAAGCCACCATCTCCTTGTCGGGATTAGGGCGAAGGTCGAGGTTCTCGATGATATGCCTTATGGGGTTGTGAGTTTTGTCAGCCAAGAAGCTCCTTTTGACGGTCCAATCACATCGCTGGCTCATAGTCACTCGACTTGTTCTTTCAGGACTCGTGTTTGCAGTTCCTTATGCCGAAGATTTCTTAAAGTTTCTGATCCTCTACCCCAGTCGACTCCGCCGTCGGTTCGAGGTGGGAAACCGTTACGTAACGAATTTTCTAAATCCCCATTGGCTCTGGAGCTCGGGGGCACGACCAGGTTCCGTCCAATAAAATGAATTCACGGAGACGCAACATTTTTCGAAGTGTCCCTGTTAATTAATTGCGTTCTCAAGTCCGCAGGATTATGTTTTTGGACCCCCTCCATCGACTTGTTATTCCGTTTCGGTTCCCAATAGATGGAAGTCCGGTTCTTAACCACGATTTCTGTTTACTACAATTTCAAGGCGACAATAAGGGGAGCGCATTTGCATTGAAACGCGTCTGTGTATTATTTCAGAGCGGCAGATATACGTCGCGAACAACAATGTGCCGCAACAAAACGCAGGTAACTAGCAGAGGAGATGAAGCACATTACACTGCTATCGTATCTTCAAAAAATATCTGGTGCGTTGCAACACACAACTTTCCTTAGGTCTACAACAATTCAATTTGTACATGGCTAATTCTATTTAATCAATTCGTTTATCACTCAGTTAATTTGAACTTCGTCAAACAACGCTTTACGGCAGCAGGAAGCGGCAGCGCTTACAGTTCCAGAATTTATTGTGCTGCTCGTACTCATTGCAGGACCATTATTGAGCAATTGGTACACAGATAATTAATGAGGCGATAAACACAAATTTTTTGAAGAAGGATAGTAATTACTCTTGCAGAGTTATTGGGTAAACACCTTTAGAACTGGTAGTAAGCGAAATGACAGTAGTTGAAATTCAGGAATTTCTGGAGTAACCCCCATGTATCTCATTAGCGTTTTTAAACACTAACCCTTTAGGTATTGGATTGGACTACAATACCAATTTTTTTCAACATTCAACAAAAATTCCAGCGGAGTTTATAAGGAAAAAAAAACTGCGCTAGAAACGCTTTTCGTCGAAAATTTTGGTAATTTATTGTGCTGCTCTAATCATTTTCCCACAAATGGGAATTTTATGGTGTGATTGCCTCATTAAGAGCTACCAATATTAAAAATTTAATCAAAATCGTTAGAGCCGTTTTTGAGAAAAAAAATATTTGGTGTTTTGATCACTATGATAACTATAGTTAGCTTTCGGTGGATTTTGTTCAAACCCTTATTTTGGCGTCCCATGGTGACCTGCGGACGAGATATCAAGTTTGAGCTGATTTGGTACGGTGGTTTTCTCTAAAAATCGTTCACAGACACACATACACACACACAGACCATTTTCCCAAATAATGTTTTTCGGACTCAGGAGGGTCTGAAACGTAAAGATCTGAAGAAAACTCAAAATTTTTAATTTCAGCCGATTACATAACTTTCCTTTCTACTTCGTAGAGCCAAGGAAAGTAAAAACGATTATCCTAAACTAAGTTTGAAGTGAGCAACATACTTTTCTAATTAGATTCCATACATTAGCTAACGATCTAGAAATACATGATTTACCACAAATTTCTTCAGCCCCTCACGCATTCAGCGGTTTTTACACCACTTATATTTAATTGGCAAAACTTGACTTAAGGTTCATTACGGAACCAGGGAATTCTTCACATTTCCGAATTTATGGAGTTGCTCCTACCTTCAATTAGTAACGTACGTGTAGGCAATGGGGCTGTCATCACGACTTGGTTACCACTGTAGCAACTAAGGTAGCTTGTACATGTTAACTGGTGGGTATTTATTAGGTCGCTCATACTATGTCGCGATCTTTACCGAGTAATGAAGTAATTACTGCAACTGTCAACGCCATTTATGTGGGAAGGTTCGTGTTCATTGTGCAGGAATCGTAGGGATATTACAGTGAACGAAATGACAGCGGTCGGAATTGCGGAATTTCTCGGGTGGATCCTAATTATCTCACGATCGTTTTCCAACTACCATCGCACAACCAGTTTATTGGACTACCTACTTAATTTTTGTGAGATCGCTAGATTCGTATGAGCGGAGTTTATGGAGAAAAATCTGCTTTCGTCATTTTCCCGAGAATGAAAATGTTATATTTTCTTTGAAACCGTCCACGCTCAGTGAAAATTGATTATGTTTTGATCACTATAACTGCAGTTAATTTTGGACCAATTTTGCTCATACTCTTCTATTGGCGCCCCACATTGATCTGCAGGCTGAATATTCTATTGAAGTTGATTTCAGCCGTTTTCCCTCAACCGTTTTGCAGCTCAACAGACAGAGCATTCGCACAAATTGTGATTTTCGGACTCAGAAGCCCTTAAAACGTAAACATTTGAAGGAAACACAAAAGCCGATTACACAACTAGCGTTAAAATAATTTAACAATTTTCTGACAATTCGCTGAAACTTGAGTTGAGACGTGGTGGTACTTGAGAACAAGGTTGTAAAATGTTTGAGAAGAATGTATAAGCTGGAAAATTATACATTTGCGGTGCAACCTTGTGAAGTTTAGGGAAATTAAAGTCACAATCTTGGAGGATTGACTAACAATTGCAATAATTTTCAGACAAATTTCAGACTTGAGGGGAGTAGCAACAGCCGGAATCGACTGCATTCTGCATCTCAGCGCCAATCAAATACATGATATTTGTACGACTTTACGGGAAATTAATTGAACAATCACGAAATTGGCCAATCGTCAGATATACAATGATTATTTATTTTTAATGCTCGTAAAACACAAAAATAAAATTATATCTTATATTTATATTTGAAGTCCTCAATGGAAATAGCTCCTAAGATTCCGAAAGCCGCGTCGGGCTCACGTTAGGCGTCGCTCAAAAGTGAATCTTTCGTCGGTATTAAAGATGGAGGGAACTGAGAAAGCTTTGGGACGACTTGAACGGTTGGCAATTCTCCATCGGGAATAAACAAATAAGAAAACTGCGCACAGTAAACCAGTTGACGGAGGAAACCAGTACTCCCCCGGGAATCAGGTGATATCAGGAATCCAGTTTGGGCTCGTCATAGCGCCCTCCGCCGCCACCTCAACGCCTTCTTCTTTCGCAGTTTGACCTTAACTTTACCACTGATTCTTAAACTACGGAGCCTTCATTGGGATTTAGAAAAATTTTATGTTCGCGAGCGGAAAATTACTGTAACTTTTTGCGATTACATTGACAAGTAATTCACGAAATAAAGGGACGCTCCATTAGCTGCAGAACAAATGAGCGCAACGTATTATACTCATGTCCTGATCTATCGCAATAATCAAGTTTAGAGCCAAGAAAAGTACAAGAAAAAGAGAAGAAAAATTAAATAGAGGAGGTAAATTACGGCAAATGCAGTCGTACACCTCTGAGAATCGTTCCATTCCAAAATGCCCAGAAAACGATACCGAACACGGCGTAATTGCGACAAAATTGCGTTTTTTGTTAATTTTTCGACCAATTTTAGCCCACAATAAACATGGGTTTTGTTCGCTCTGATTGCCGAGCAGGCGAGCACAACTCGATACCACATGGGGTTTTTGTGGAGAACAACGGATGTCTTGAAACGCTAAGTGTCAAATTTTGAGGGGGGATTGTAAAAAAAAAAATCTCAGTAAATTCGACTGCTTTATATACATACCCTGTACCTTCGTTCAATGCATCTCAATGGAAACGTCTAAAACGATCAAAATGTAGGAAAAAAAGTATACCAGGAGTACTCCGCCAGGTTTATTGAAGTCGTTAGATAATTTACTAACGACAACGATAATTTAATGTTAGGCAAAATCTCATTTCCGGGGTATAATGGCTTATATCTCCGTTCGGTGGATAGATGATAAATGTGGGAATAGTTTGCTAGAAGACACTCAGAAGGTTATTAAAATCAGAAATGCGTGGTGAGTTCTCTGAAAATACAGAAAACGTTTTTAAAAAACACGACTTTGACGTATTTTTATTACTTTCCGCTACCCAAAGGGAAGGAAAGTGTAGTAATCGTGTAAAAAAAATTTGGGTTTTCTTCAGATCTTCACGTTTTGAGGCCTTCTGAGTCTAAAATATCTGGTTCGTTGCAACACACAACTTTCCTTAGCTCTACAACAATTCACTTTGTACATGGCTAATTCTATTTAATCAATTCATTTATCACTCAGTTAATTTGAACTTGGTCAAACAACACTATACGACAGCATGAAGCGGCAGCGATTACAGTTAAAGAATTTATTGTGCTGCTCGTACTCATTCCAGGACCATTATTGAGCAAATGGTACCCAGAAAATTAATGAGACTGAAAACACGGATTTTTTGAAGGAGGATAGTAATCACTTTTGCAGAGTTATTGGGTAATAACTGTTAGAACTGGTATTAAACGATTAGAACTGGCGAAACGGCGGTAGTTGAAATTCAGGAATTTCTGGAGTGACCCCCATGTATCTCATGAGCGGTTTTAAATACTCACCCTATTGGTCCTCCCCCTATTGGTGGATTGGACTACAGTACCAATTTTCTTTAACATTCTACTAACATTCCAGCGGAGTTTAAAAAACGCTTTTCGTCGAAGACTTTGATAATTTATTGTGCTGCTCTCGTCATTTTCCCACAAATGGGAATTTTATGGTATAATTATCTTATTAAGAGCTATTTATATAAAAAATTTAATCAAAATCGTTAGAGCCGTTTTTGAGAAAAAAATATTTGGTCTTTTAATCACTGTGATAACTATAGTTAAATTTCGATGGATTTTGTTCATAACATTATTTTGGCGTCTCATAGTGACTTCCGGGCTAGATATCAAGTTTGAGCTGATTTGGTACGGTGGTTTTCTCTAAAAATCGTTCACAGACACACATACACACACACAGACTGACTGACACACACGCAGACCATTTTCCCAAATAGTGTTTTTCGGACTCAGGGGGGACTGAAACGTAAAGAACTGAAGAAAACTCAAAATATTTTTTTCGGCCGATTACATAACTTTCCTTTTTACTTTCCGCTACCCGAAGGGAAGGAAAGTATAGTAATCGGCCCAAAAAAAAAATTTGAGTTTTCTTCAGATCTTTACGTTTCAGACCCTACTGAGTCTAAAAAACCTAATTTCGTCGCGTGGTCCGTGTGTATGTGTGTATGTGTGTGTGCCTGTACAAAAAACTAGAGGGGGCAAGGCACCTCCAAATAGCCTGGCAGCGGTGCGCCATACGAAAGTACCAAGCCCCCACTCAGTGCTACAAATGCCAGCGCTATGGCTACCTGGCAGTGGCCTGTACAAGACCTGTTGTGTGCGCCTGGTGCGCCTTGCCACATCTGAGTAAGGAATGCAAGCGTGATGCTCCCCTCAAGTGTGCCAATTGCGTCGAACGCAAAATCCAACAGGTCGCACACTCTACACGAGACGCACGCTGTACCATTCGTCAGCGAGCGATTGCCCTCCAGGAGTCACGAGTGGATTATGAATAGGTCAAAAACAGTTCGAATCCTTCAGCACAACACAAATAAGAGTTGCCCAGTTATGGCTGAGTTGCTGCAAAATGCACTCAAGAAACGCTGCAGTGTCCTCGCCATACAGGAACCGTACATAGGATCCAAAACTCTTGGTCTCGGATCGCAGGCACGAGTGGTGGCTGGAGCAAGAACGGAGCCAAGGCAGCAGTAGCCTGCATCGACCCGTCCATTGACATGCTCGCACTCACTCACCTGAACAGCCAGCACTTGGCCGCTGTGCTCATCCGAGCCGGTGGCTTTGAGCTGGTTGTAATATCATTTTACAGGCAATTTGGCGCACCAGTTGCCAACAGCCTTGAACCACTCGGCGGGCTCTAGCAGGCCTATCAGGACGACCCTGCGTAGTCTGTGCTGATGCAAACGCCAGATCACCATTGTGGGGATCCCCAACCCTGGATGGGGCGGGCGAGGCGTATATAGAGCTGCTCACCAGGTACAACTTGGTTGTTGCCAGCGACCCCATGACTGAGGCGACCTATGATGGCCCGGGAGGAAGGTCGTGTATAGACGTCACAGCCGTGTCCCACACCCTGCTACTCAAATTGAAGGGTTGGCGAGTCGTACCAGGTGCAACGCAGAGCGATCACATGGTTATTGACTTTGCCATTACGGATGATAACATCCTCTGCAAAGACAGCGTGAAAAGCGATTCCGCACAAAAATGCTGACTGGCCGCAATTCTTTAGGGTACTGGAAGGTGAACTGCGTGCCGCAGACACCGACCTAATAGTGCAAGCATCCACACCTGAAGAGGTGGACAGCAAAGTGGACACATTTACCACAGCACTGCACTCTGCTGGGCTCTCTGTACTTGGCCAACAGAAGCACAGGGCGATCAAAGTCCCATGGTGGACTGAGGAACTTAATCCCCTCAAGCAAAGTGCAAATAGAGCCAGAAGGATGTACCAAAACACTCGTGACCCTGATGCCAGAGCAACACTCCGAACTGCCTTCATCCAGAGAAGAAGGCCTTCCACCGCGCCATATCAAACGAGCCAAACGGCAAGGCTGGCGAAATTTTGTGGAAGCGGAGAGCTCTGAGAACCCCTGTGGCAGACACTACAAGTCCTCCATAGGAAAAGCAAATGTAGAGCAGGTCTTAGCTGCGATGCAAAATGAGTCAGGCTGGGCCTGCAGTATCGAACGTTCACTGGAAACCCTCCTTGAGAAGGTGTTCCCAGATGACCAACTAGCTCGAGACACTGAAGCCCAGAGGGCAGCAAGGGAGCTGATCATGGACCCTCCGAACGAGCCCGACATCCCATTGTGGACAACAGGCGACCTCGGCAGGGCTCTTGCGACCTTAAAGCCCAACAAATCTCCTGGGCCAGATAAAATAGAAAGCAATATGCTAAGGAAGGCTGAGCGGACAATCTCCAGCGGTCTCCTTAATTTATTTAATGACTGTCTGCAGGTCGGACAGTTCCCACTCAGTGGAAGTCTGCGCGCGTTGTCACTCTTCAAAAGGAGGCGACCGCAATCAGTCGGACCTCGCGATCATGGAGACCACTCAGCCTTCTTTCCATATTAGGCAAAACACTAGAAATCTTGATGTTGCAGTCCCTCGAAGGAGTCTTTGGCCGCAACCTCACAGGCAGGCAATACGGGTGTACCAAAGGAAGGTCCACGCAGGATGTCATTGTCGAGATTCGGCGTGTTTCCCTGCTGGCACCGGCTAAGTACGTCGTAGCAGTTCTGATTGACATCAGAGGAGCGTTTGACAACCTTTGGCGGCCAGCGCTCTAATGAACTCAAAGGTAGGGAATCCCCGCAACCTGTACTCGCTCGTCAGAAGTTACCTGACAGACAGAACTGCTACGATCGAAAGTAGGCATGTCTCCGTCCGGGAGAAAGATTGAGAAGGGTGCCCACAGGGCTCGGTCCTAGGACCAGCACTCTGAATGCCTTCTTGAAGGTCTTCTCAGGAAACTCATGGAGACTGACTGCGAGCCGTACGCCTATGTGGATGACTTGACTGTGCTGATCTTTGCAGAGTCAGTCCGCCAAATTGAAGAAAAACCCACCACGTGCTCCGCACTGTCAACCAATGGTGCGAGCACGTCAAGATGCAGGTGGCTGAGGAAAAACCCAGCTAATCCTCTTGAAGGGAAAGTGAATAATCCACCCACAATACGCTTTGGCGGCCACAGGCTCCTTCTTGAAAAGCACGTCAAGTATTTAGGAGTGAATATAGGTGAGAGGTGGGGTTTCAACCAACACCTCCAGTCCCTTAAAGGCACTACCATTGCAAGGTTTGCCTCACTGCGTGCCATTACTAAGGTTACCACTTGGGGTGTGTGTTACCACGACACCATCCTCATGTATAAGGCCATCTATTTAGGTGTGATTGGCTACTGCCCTGTTGTCTGGGGTAGCAAACTAACACTCAATCAAAAGAGAGTATTGGCCCAATCCCAGAGAGCCGTGCTCCTGTGGATCACCAAGGCCTACAAGACTGTATCAACAGAAGCACTCCAGGTGATCACTAGTCAGTTATCAGTTGATTTGGCTGTTGAGTGCATGATTGACAAGTGGAGAGTGAAACGGGAGCTTTTCCCACTTTGGGCTGAACTCCGTGCGGATCTCACCACAGAACAGAAACTTGCCGCCATCGATGAATGGGCTCTAGAGAAATGGCAAGCGAGATGGGAATCCTCGTCAAAGGGACGTGATACGTATGAGTTCTTCCCCAACATCCGTGAACGTCTTTCTAGAAAATGGGTTGAGCCAGACCACTGGACGAGCCAGTTCCTCACGGGACATGGTGACTTCAATGCGCGGCTCCACTTCTTTCTCTCTGAAAGACTCTCCATTATGCACGTCTTGTGCCTCCAGTGCGGAGGAAACAAGAAACCATGTGCTGCTCCACTGTAGTTTCTACAACAGTGAGCGACGGTTGTTGAGAGGGCAAACGAACTTAGCAGCTTTGACTGCTACAAAGGAAGCCTATAACCATTTTGCAAAGTTCGCAAAGAAGGTAATGGCTAAGAAACGTGGTTATAGTTGATCAGTCCTTTTGAAACTTGCCACCCAAGTAAACAGTAAGATCAGGTAGGGAACCAGATTAAGAACTACTCCCAGATGGTACGGATTCCCTCAGGTGGTCACCTCCGCGCGGTAACACACGGGCAACAGCTCTCTCACGGTGAGACTGGCTAACGACCACATACCTGCCGTACCTCCACAGGTCTGAGTTCGGTGGATGCTGCAGGGGCCGGCCTCTTGCATATTAGCGAAACCGCAACTTCTATGACTGATATAACCCTCGTCGAGGGTTTAGGTACAGTCATGAAATAAAGAAACAGATCTGTGTGTCTGTAGTTCGATTTGCGGGAGAACGGCTGATCCGATTGAGCTGGTTCTTTTTTTGTTTTGTTCGTTATTTTTGTAGACACCAAAATAAGGTTATGGACGATTTCGGCTGATGGGAAGGGGGGTGGGGACGAAAATGTACCAAAAACTAGGGTTTTTCGCATTTTTCTCGAAAACGGCTCTAACGATTTTGATTAAACTTTCAAATTATCTTCTCCTAATCAATACCTAACTTTTCTTCTCTATACATATCTCCATGAAAATACGGTGAACGGAGATAATGACCTATGAAGCAAAAATAGGTTTTTACGCTTTTTGGCAACATGACTTCAACGCTTATCATCCAACTCTCCGGATATTTTCCAATAGTTAATACCTACACATTGTTCTCAATAAATGTTCCTCTGAAAGTCCATTGAGCAGGGAGAAAAATGAAAATGTGTTGAAAATAACGTTTTTCGAACATTTCCGAAAGTTCCAGGGTAATTTTTCACCAGATGTGATAAATCCTAATGAAGTGTCTTTTAGTCACCCATACCAACATTTTGTTCTCCATAACTATTTCTGTATATATATGTTGCACGGAGATATAAGCCACGTTAACTCAGAAAAGGAGATTTGTCGAATATTAATTTATCGGCATTCGTATTTTCTCAAAAACGGCTCCAACGATTTCGATAAAACTTTCGGAATACTCTCAGCTAACTAGTCCCTACATTTTGTTCTCCATAAATGTTCCTGTAAAAATGCGTTGAACGAAGATATAGCGCCCGCATGTGTAGGTGGTGTTCGAACTTAAATGGGTGGCGGAAAGTAGTGTGTTGCTACGCACCAGATATTTACTTCGTAGAGCCAAGGAAAGTAAAAACCTAATTTCGGCGCGTGGTCCGTGTGTGAGTCTGTAGATCGATTTGCGGGAGAACGGCTGATCTGATTGAGCTGGTTCTTTTTTTTGTTCTGTTGGTTATTTTTTGTAGACACCAAAATAAGGTTACGGGCGATTTCGGCCGATTGGAAGCCCCCCCCCTTCCCGGGGGGGACGAAAATGTACCAAAAACTAGTGTTTTTCGGATTTTTCTCGAAAACGGCTCTAACCATATATTAATTAACTAAATTATCTTCTACTAATCAATACCTAACTTTTCTTCTCTGTACATATCTTCATGAAAATACAGTGAACGGCGATATAGGCCTATGAAGCAAAAATAGGTTTTTAAGCTTTTTGGCAAAACAGCTCCAACGATTATCCCCAAAGTTTCAAGATGTTTTTGAATAGTTAATACCTACATATTGTTCTCAATAAAGGTTCCTCTGACAGTCCATTGAACAGAGATAAAAATGAAAATATGTCGAAAATAACGTTTTTTCGAACATTTCCGTAAATTCCAGGGTAACTTATTCACCAGATGTGATAAATCCTAATGGAATGTCTTTCAGTCACCCCTACCAATATTTCGTTCTCTATAACTATTTCTGTATATATATGTTGAACGGATTATAAGCCATGTTAACTCAGAAAAGGAGATTTGTCGAATATTAATTTATCGGTATTCCAATTTTCTCAAAAACGGCTCTAACGATTTCGATCAAACTTACGGAGTACTCTCAGCTAACTAGTACGTACAGTTTGTTCATGTTTCTGTGGAAATGCGTTGAACGAAGATATAGCATCCGCATATGCAGCTGGTGTTCGAACTTAGAGGGGTTGTGTGTTGCTACGCTCCGCTCGTGGTTATTTCTGTTTAGTGGACTGTCAGAGAACGATATATAGGTTTTGACGAGTTGAATGCATCAAGTGAGTTTGATAATCACCGTTAAAGCTGTGAATAAAACCCGTTTTTGCTTCAGAGGACTATATCTCCGTTCACCGACCTTTCACAGAGATATTTATGGGGAGGAAAGTTATATACCGATTAGTAGAGAATAATTTGACGGTTAAAAAAATCGCTTTTGAGCTTAATTCGAAAAATCCTAGTTTTTGGAACATTTTGAAATCTCTCGTCGCATTCCAGAAAATGGTACTATTCGTCCAACAAAAAATGTAATCTCGTAGGTTCAACTAATAGTTTTTATAATAATTATGTGTGTAAGTTATCGGTTCAACTGCACGATCTTCGCGACATAGGTTTCTTTCATGGGAGCAGGAGTTATAAGAAGAGAAGCGCTCTCCGAGAACCGATTTTAGCCGAAAGGTTTAGTCATTTACTACTACTACTCTCATCATTTGATATTGCTGCTCAAAGATTCGGAATGGCGCACTAAACAAATTTAACGACCTCGATCGATTTTGCTCATAACATAATATTTCGGCGTCCCACGTTGATGCGATGGATTATGAACTGATTTGGTTCATCCGCACACCCAAATAGACGTATTTTTCAGACGCAGAAACCTTCGAAACGTTAAGAACTGAAGAAAACGTAAAAGTATCAATAGCCAGTTACATTATTCCCTCCTTCGCAAGGCTATCAAGGTAAAAATCGATGGGGAGTCAAAAACTAATGGCAAGTTGGTGAACAGCAGTCAAATGTCAAAACGGTCATAGAGAAATCGAGAGAAAATAGTTGGGATCAGAACGTAGATAGTTGGAAAATGATGTAAAGTCGTTGAAAAGTTGTTAGGAAACTTGATGAATCCTGTAAAAACTGATGGAAAATTGAGCTTAAGTTTTCAGAACTAAAGATGAATTATTAGTTAATAGAGTCAATAGTGATTTAGACATTAAAACCTGTTTAGTTATTTTGAAGCTGTTGAGGAACCGCGTAAAATCGTTGGAAATGAAAGGGACAAAGCGTGGAATCGAGTACATTTTCTGTTCAAATGGTTTGGAGCTGTCGTTTGAGACAAATGATGAGTCGGATTGGAGTTAGTTAATTATTTTACTCTAGCAATGTCCTTACCTGTCAACAACTAAAACTCACAATTTTGCTTGAGATGTTCATTTCCAGCTAGTACTTTCAGAGAGTACGAGCCTACCTGCCCGTCCCTTTAGTTGACAGATGACCGATCGACCCATTGACCTTCTCTTTTACAGTTTCGTTTTCAAATACAATGGCTCCCGGCCAGTAATTGGAATAATACGCGGGTACTGCTCGTGAGAGGTCAATGACGTTCTCGGGAAAAAATGAGAATTAAAATGGGAACAAAAGTACGTGCAGTGCGTAATAGTTTAATGACATTCGTGTGAGTCAATAAGGGTAGTAAGCTACCATATGGGGTTGCGGGTGAGTACAATTAACCCCCTAAAGGCCCATTAATAACAGGATAACATAATAAAAGCTGGGCTAATACGTAATGATTATATCAGTAGGAATGCTATAAGTCAAGTAGACGGTCGAAGATCCAGGAGAAATTAATCGAGCTCGAGCCTTTCCAAACGAACCCCCTTGCCGATTTCTGAAAGATGATCCAATACTTTGGTTATGTCTCCATTTTTGCCCACCAGGGCGTCACGAAGCCAACCTCCTTCATTGTTAAAGCCCATGTTCAACATGCTCTGGAGCTGACGGTCAATGACTGTAACACAAAATACAAACAACGCGTAGAATATTATAATCAGGTTAACGTGAAAGGCGCAAAATCACTAAAACTAGAGTTGAACAATGAAGAAGTGCCTGACTCCTATTTAAGGCGCTCCCGAGTAGCTGGTGTACTGCCTTAGCACGAAAAATCGTATTAAAATATGTTTGTGTGAGTTAGGGACTCAGTGTTGCTGTAATTGTTGCCGATGTCAACAGCTCCAATAATCCCCTTATAACAATGATGTTACAAGTGAGATCGAATTGTGAAGAGCCGCCGATTTTGCCATATTGTAATCTCATTTCTCAGACGGGAGGTGAAGACTGAGCTCCAGAAACATTTAAAGGTAGAATTGCGATTTCTAATAATGTTACGTATGGAAAGAATTGTAAGAAGAAGCTGGCATTGATGAATACCGACTCCAAGCTCCGACCCATCATTCATTATTACTCTCAAAATACTAATCTTCAAGCTAATCCACTCAACCAGTGTGGCTGATGATATGAGTATGTCTAACCGCATCCCTTCACTATCTGTTTTCCAGCAGACTATTTTGAGCTGTTGAGCTACCCCAGAGTTAATTATTCTCAGGACTCTTCGTTTAATAAGAAGACAATCTAGTTGAACAGGAGACAGTGCCTTGCTGCGAATCTTACCTCAAGCTGATCGCCGCACTATGTTTGTTTGCGCCCACTATTGAAATGAACACGAATTCCGTGGCGGACAACACGGATTGAAACAGCAAACGAGGCACTTTGTTTGGCATCATCAATTTGACACGAGAACCCATATCAATGGATGAAGCAACTGGGCTGGGTGTTCAGGAAGACACTCACGTCGTTCACAAATATGAACACACAGGTGTGGGACTGGCTTAATGTTTGCTGCTTTGATTACGCAATCGGGCCCTAAATACTTACATTTGTTGAAGTCATCCGATGGCTCTGAGGGTGGAGCAGGAGTAGCAGCAACAGCAGCAGCAGCAGCAGTGGTCGCCCCAGGTATTGGAGTCTTAGCACCAACTGGAGCATCATCATCCACACTTACCACCATTGGTTCCATTGCTGGGGGCTGAGCTTCTTGTGGCGTATCTGATCCATTACCCACATTCATTTGGCTACTAGTAGCAGTGGGAGCGGCTGCTGGAAAAGCAGTACTGCCTTCGCTGGCAGGAGTCGTCATTTGACCCAGAACGTTCACTGCAACACAGAAACGAATCGTTAATTCATATTTCTACTCAAGGTTTAAAAAAAAAGCATTCCACAAATCGTCCAGTACATAATTACAGTACCTTAGTACAGGAAAATATAACTATCAATTTTTATTCTGGGGAAATGTCCTTCTGGCTGGGTTCATGGTTTGCACACACTTCCTTCAACAGCTCTTACCTTCAGCAACCAGTACTTCACTGTCACAACTTAGAGCAGAACCTTACACTTTTGAGAACTCATATTCTCGACGCTTTGATTAATGTTAGTTCTGAGCGTTTAATATGCGCTAGAGGACCAAAAATAACTCACATATGTTAGGAACAATGTGTGGGGCAGCTTCCCCAACTTGCTGCATCACGTTGCTGAAGATGGAAAATGGAGATTCGACGCCAGCAGCAGTTGATGACGGGAATTCCCTATAAGCGAAGCTGCAGCCTCTCTTTTTTCCACCTCGCTCCTGATCGCCATCTAATGAAAGAAACCATTCAAGTAAAGCCACCGAAGTCAGAATATTAATAGAATAGAAACTGCCAATGAACACATGATGAATAACCTCTTCCGTCCCTTCCATCGGACACCTTGGAAATTATTGTGCGAAAATGATAAATGCGTTGCCTCTTCAACGAACCCTACATATCAGAAATAAATGAAAATGGTAGGGTGTCCACGATTACATAGCCCAACTAACTTCACGAAAAAGAATTGAATTGATATTTACTTGCAAATGAATTAATTCAAACGAAATCGTCTATTATTCAAAACAGGACAATCAAAAGGAGGTTGCATTAATGACAACCTAGACCTATGATGGTGCTCATCAGGGGAAAATCCGACTGGTTTCTCTTCTTCAGAGGCTGGAGCTTTTCCATTCCCTTCTTCTTTGCACCTTGCCAGGCCCCACTTGCACTATTTGTAGTCCATGGGACTGACTTTACACACCTCAGCTCCTTTCTCATCCCAAGGCTCAGCACTGAGCGAATTGGGAGTTTATTGAGTCGAACTGCCTGGCCGAGACGATGTAAATGAGTAACTGCTGCTTAATGTGCCTGATTTCAGTTGAGTACATAGCTCATAAGCTCCTAAAGAAACCTACATACACAGCACTTAAAATAAGACAAGAGCCTTGCAATTCATGCAAGGTTACATTAGGGGGCTGACAGTCGTCTTGTTTTATTTCTCTACTCAGAAGCCAGTGAGAACATCGAGAAGACAACTGAGAAGCAAGATTTTGAGTAAAGTGAGTAATAATTATTCTCTCTGCATGTGGGTCGTGTTGCTTTGACGGCATTTTCGCTGTTTTAGTCATTTTGTTTTAACTTTACGTGTTTCAGCTACATAAAATTCAAGATAGATACATTTAGGTTCTACGGTACTCCACGATTCCCATATTTTATACCGACAACCTCATAAATGTCCTCAAATTTTTGTTAAAATTACTCACGATATTCGAATGTGCCCCCGAATATTTTTCACAATTTGTAACGTACTTGGGGAACAGTCTCACAATTCTCGCGTACAGAACGCGCATGAAAATCGTGTCTGGGCCCAAAAGAAAAGAACAAATCAAAAACGCTCAATAATACTCACTTTATGAAACGAACAAAATAATGGCACTCAAGAAAGTAATGGGAAATGAAATTACAAGGTAATTAAGACCCACTTGAAGTTAATCAGCAAAACTCGAAATGAAACGAACTCCTTTTAGAATGAAATAAATAATCTATGCTCGGATTGTATTAAATGACAATAAAGGGACAATGGGGAAAATGAAGCACCAAGCTCTGATCGCTTACCTTACTTCACACAATCTAAAGGGGAATTTAAACACTGGCTTAAAACAGGGAAGATTCGTTGACGAAGCCGACAGCTGTTCTGATCGAGAAAAATGCGGCTCCGACGCTAATATAAACAGCGGCAGGCTGCACAGGTGGCGGTCAGTGTTGCCACCTCCTGTAGCCCGCCACGAACCATTACAACTGTCAAAACCACTCCAGCCCCTAGAAGCCTTCCAAGAGTGTCAACACGTCAAGTGTGTTCAGGACAGCGATTGTGCATGACTCCCTTGTAACCTACTTGCTCTATGTTGAAGTACTGAAAACATTAGCACCTTGAGTGACCTACGATGACGGTGACAGCACAAACGTCTTCAAGGAGTGCATTCTTCCAATAGTCAGTACGCCACCAACTTGCGAGGATGGGAGTAAGCCATCTCAAACATGATCAGAAAGCAATCTGAGACTGTTGAGCATTAAACCCACATTCCATCCTATCAAACAACTCAGAGCAAAAGCAATGAGAGCGACCACCACATTGGAAGGTTAATGAGCTGTTTTGATCCACCCCAGCGAAGAATTAATTTAAAAAAATAAGAACAGGGATCAGAGGATACTAAACAAATTCCATCAGCTTTGATCTTTATAGTATATGTGATGTGATAAGGACGAAATTGCGAAACTTACTCTTGCCTTCTCCATCCTTGTGCTTCTTGGCATTTCCAGGTTTACGCTGGCAAGATGGGTTGCTGTCAGAAGGGTTGTCGTTTTGAGCCTCTTCATCAGTCAGATTGATGTTGGACAAGCTTTCAACTAAACAAAAGAAACGCAACGTGACAACAAAACGACATTAGTTTGATTTCAGGATTTTCGGTGGCTGCATCTGATAATCTAAGACCATTAACCATTATTAAAATCGCATCGTATTCGTAGCTTATTGAGCTCCTCAACTGATTTTGGCTTATTATTCATTCTACCCTTGTGTAATGATTTACTACGGGTTTTTTTATTGCTAGTGTTCAGTATAACTTAATTTATTTCTTTTAATTTTATGTCAGCTTGGAGTCAATGCTCTTGTTATTACAACGGGAGACTGACTTTGCAGCTACTGTGCTCAGTCGAATATTGTTTTTTTTCGCGTTTGGACTGTTTACTTCATTGATTCTTCCTCTGCTCGTTCATTTCCTGCAACTTCTGAAAAAAGGATCTACCTTCGAGATCTAAACTCGAGCATCTGCATCTTCAACAGGGCCTTCCTACGAGCTCGGCGACCTTAACTTGATGATCCACTATGAGTTTTACTTAAAATTTCTATTTCTCATTATGCTGCACTAAAGTCGGCGACACTTCCTATAATTTATTGTGCTGTTCTCGTCAGTTTTCACAAATTAAACTTTTATAGTGCCATCATGTCATTTAAAATGTGCACACGTTAAATTAAAATTGTTAGGACCGGTTTTGAGGAAACATATTTGGTGTTTGGATTACTATGACAATAGTTAGTTTAGAACTGATGTTACTCATACCCTAATTTTAGTGTCCCGAGTTAACCTGCCAACTAAATATCACATTCAAGCCATATTGGCTCAGCCACTCTCTCAATTACGTTCACAAATACGCTTAGTATCCCAGGGCACCTTTTCACTTTCCTTGGCTCTACGAAGTAGAAAGGAAAGTTATGTAATCGACTGAAAAAAATATTTTCTTCAGATCTTTACGTTTCAGACCCTCCTGATTCCGAAAAACACTATTTAAGAAAATGGTCTGTGTGTCTGTATACGATTTTTAGAGAAAACCACCGTACCAAATCAGCGCAAACTTGATATCTCGCTCGCAGGTTACCATGGGACGCCAAAATAAGGGTATCAACCAAATCCACCGAAAGTTAACTATAGTTATCATAGTGATCAAAACAACAAATTTTTTTTTTCTCAAAAACCGCTCTAACGATTTTCATTAAATTTTTTATATTGATACCTCTTAACGTGATAATTATACCATAAAATTCCCATTTGTGGGAAAATGACGAGAGCAGCACAATAAATTATCAAAATTTTCGACGAAAAGCGTTTTTGCCGTGGTTTTTTCCTTTTAAACTCCGCTGGAATGTTAGTAGAATGTTGAAGAAAATTGGTACTGTAGTCCAATCCAATACCTATAGGGTGAGTATTTAAAAACGCTCATGAGATACATGGGGCTCACTCCAGAAATTCCCGAATTTCAACTACCGCCGTTTTGCTTAATACCAGTTCTAACAATTATTACCCAATAACTCTGCAAAAGTGATTACTATCCTCCTTCAAACAATCCGTGTTTACAGCCTCATTAATGTTCTGGGTACCATTTGCTCAATAATGGTCCTGGAATGAGTACGAGCAGCACAATAAATTCTTTAACTGTAATCGATGTCGCAACATGCTGCCGTAGAGCGTTGTTTGACCAAGTTCAAAGGGACTGAGTGATAATGAATTGATTAAATAGAATTAGCCATGTACAAAGTGAATTGTTGTAGAGCTAAGGAAAGTTGTGTGTTGCAACGCACCAGATATTTTCTTCAATGGAGGGTTTTTGAACTCATAATCCCTTAAAACGTAAGAAGTTGAAGAAAATTTAATTCACAGCCAATTACATACTTTCCTTCCTACCATTGATATAAGGAAAGCCAAAAGTTGGTGTTTTGATCCTAGTGACAACTACAGTTAGTTTTAAACCGATTTCGCTAACACTTTGGCGCCCCACGGGGAGATGATTATCGAATTTGAGTGGTTGGTTATCTATCACGTTCACAGACAGATAGACTATTTTGTGAATGGTGTTTTACGGGCCCAGGAAGCTTTTAATCGTAAAGATCGAAAGAGAATTCATAATTGTTTCCTCCCTAATCTGTAGGGCTAAAGGAAGTAAAAAGAATTAAACCGTACTCACTAATCTGATTGAGAACTTCCGGGGTTAGCACAACATGGGTGGTCAAAGTGGAGACGAAATCATCCAGCAGCTCCAACAAATCTTCAGACATTGCAGGGCACCTTGGGGCTTTTGGACCACACTTGAAACCCTTGTTTCCGTGGTCAACATAGGAGGCGCGATGGTCGAACCTCTTATGGAGCTTCTTCAACTTCTTATGCAAATGCATGTCCTAAACACAAGGTACATAACAAAATTGGAAACTCATTCATGTGTATTAGGCGCCAAAGTCAGTCATGACTGTGATGCGCGAACAACAATGAAAACGCATCAGTGAGTTGTGAGGCCAGTACAACACAAAACCTAACACCTAACCAACACCTTTCTCACACGTCCAGTGAAATAATTCTTTACAATAGAATATCTCCATTTTTTTAAGGGAAAGAATCGTCATGAGAAGACATGATTGAGCAATTACAAGGAATGAGATGGGCCACCAATATGACACAACAGCCCGTGCTAGGTAGGCCACAAGAGTTATCAGGACATTGAACTTGTAACGCCAAATACATTACAGGGATGCTGCCATGCAGTTAATCAAGGGAGTCATTTATAAGCGAAAAGAAGAAGCCTTTTCTGGAAAGTTGGGAAATTCGCTAAATAAAAACCTTGAACCCCTCTTGCAGATACGATTTCCGTTAAAGTTTTGGATAAGTTCAGTGAAAAATGGAGTAAAGATATGTACAGATCATGCAAAAGAGATAACACGTTCAGAATGTGATAATATTGTTATACAGCAATGGGTAATTGCGTAAACTCTTTTAAAATGGTGTAACATATTGAAGGAACATAAATCGTTATTTTAAATGAAGAAAATCGTTAGGAAATAAAGCGACAAAAAAGTGTGGAGTACTAATTGGTACAACCCGTTGGGAAACGAAGTAAAAATTCGTGAGGAATACAGTACAAACTGGCTAGGTGTTAAAAAATTGTCCAGAATTTGAGTTTGAATCGTAGGCAATTTTAATGGTATTAGTAAACTCGTGAAGGTGGGGATTGGAACAAAAATTTTGGAAAATCACGAAAAACCCTCTATGGAACAAATCGAAGTGTACTGGAATATTTAAAATAAATTGCGGAGTAATTTTTTATGAATTCAGTAAAAAGTGTCGGGGTATCGGGTAAAAAATTAATGAAAAATCTATTAAAAATTGGAAATTTCCATCATTATTGAGGAACCGAGTAAAACCACGTTAGAATGGAAAGTTGCTCATAAGTCGTTGGATATGTGAGTGAAGGTTGCTGGAAAAGTTTTGAAAACCAACCAGAGGTCGTGTAAAAATCGATGTGGAACAGAAGGGTGTTTTACGGAAGTTTGGAACATTGAGAAATCAACAAAGAACGGTTATTTTTACAGGCTTTTCGGAAACAGAAATATCGTGGAAGATTCGCAACAAAAACTTTGTCACATTAACCGCGAGTTTGACAGGTAACAAAGTAACCATTGGTGGGGAAATGGCGAAGAAAATAGGGAGTAATTGAATCAACAGCAATTCGGCATAAGACGTTTTTTAAATGTTCCTCGACTAATAACATGCTGTAGCAATCCCCTTGAAACTGACGCAAGAACCAGCTGCGAAATATGATTTTTCACCTTAACGTACGAGGTCGCCATTTGCCTTCATTAACAGTACATGGCCGCAATTGCTGGCCAACTGAACTGTCAATGCCAAATCCTTCAGTGCCAGATAGCAGTCTTCAATGCGACATGAATTCCAAGCACTAGGACTCTACTGGCAACTAATCGAGCCACACTACCTTGAGAGACATCTTCAATCTACTGTAGTTGAATGATCAGTGATTCTGACACAAACTGAAATAAGAAGCTCGCTTCTGAACTTTGCGTTCGTAAAGTCATGATCTCTGTAGAACGGAGAGTAATGTGACAGCAGGATCGCAATAGGTGGGTTTTCTATCACAGGCAACAGTTTCATCAGTGAAGACGAAGCTGCCACAATAACCAGGAGAGTGGTAGCGAGGGCACATTGCTTGGCATACAAGATAAAATCCAAGGTTAACATCCCATCAAAGAATTAACCACGAAACAAGTATTCTGAATTGCTGTGTCTCTAGCCAAAAAATACTCATAATCATAGCGAATTCAGCACTGACTATATGGATTTAAAGCACTAACCACACAGCAACACTATAGACAAGATAAAACCCATTTTAAAAAATCTCTCACCCTGCCAATAGGGTAAGGATAGCGAACCATCACATGGGGGCTGTGGACGCCTTTGTGTTCACAATCAAAACAAAGGTCGTAGTCTTGGCAAGGCAAACATTTGTAGCGATATCCATTAACTGTGTTTCCACATCCGTCGCAGATCACGCCATCATGAGATGACTGCGGCACATTGTTGGAGCGTCCTCCGACCCCTGAAAAAGTATTATTCACATAAATAACTCTTAGAAATACATGTTAAAAGGGATGTTGGATTATGTCAATAGCCATTGCCTCATAACTAACGTTTCGTTTGTTTCTGTGGTACAGAAGTGAGATGGAGAGGGTTCTGCTACTGCTACTTTGCCTGAAGAATATATCCTCCCCCCTTCAGAACTAGTAGAATCATTTCATTTAACATCAGCACCCTGCCAGCGCTTGTAAATTGCACCGTACTCACCATTCAAATCATCCAAGACTCGTGATTCAAGGTCTCAGGACCGAGTAATGACAGAAAAACATGGGTTGGGACAGACTATAGAACAAGCCAGTTCCTCGTACAACACAGCAACTTTAATGTCTGGCTTCACCTCTTTTCTTTAAATGAGTGTCTACAGGGGAATTTCCAGATCAGAGGAAACTAGGACGTCTTACAGTTTGCTACAGCCCCGCAAGTTTTTGTTTTGGAAAATATCACAATTCAAAACTGGATATCTCCAATACGAAATACAACATTTTTAATTGGATCTGATAACACACTAAATATGTACTTTTCAATAGAATTAATAAGTGCTCATTTGAAACGCACAGACATTGAATGGTGTTTTACAAACAGAGGACCTATGAATCATGAAGATTTGACGATAACCTCAAAAAATATCTTCCCCGATTACTGATCACATTACTTTCCTTCCTACATTGTAGAGCTATGGAAAACAGAAACAAATCACTCGACTAGACTAGGTGCAGAAGGATGCGAATATTCACGCAGCAGCAAACCAGGTTATGCTCGTCGATAGGTTCCTCAGATGCAGGGAGTGTTTGAGTGTGCACGCTGATGCTTGTTACCGTATTGATACCATTGAGGAGTCTTCTCTATTTAGTGAGAGGCGTGTATTATACTCTTTGACATGACCTCTTGTTGATTACTAAAATGTACTAACCACTTGGCAAACCAGCTGGTGTTGGAATGCTCACAGTAAGTTTCTGGCAAAGCCCAGCCATCTCTGTCAAAGCAATGATCAACTCCTCGTCAGAGCCAATCGTGACCATATCATTGTCAGCATCTAGAATAGACAGATGAGATCAGAAAGATGACACAGTCAAGAACCAAAGCGCCGTAACTTCAAAAGGAATCAATACTGTTCATTACCTTTCCAATAAATTGTCATCCCGCTGTTTTGAAGAATGGGGAAAATTGAATACAACTTCTGCCTCAGGTATGAATAGTTCGTGACAACGTCCTTTTCAATGGTAAATCTCCTGATTTCTGTTGGAAATCCATCTCGATTCAAACTCACTTTGAACTGCACTGAATTTGGAGCGGCCATTTTGTAAATACAACTTGGTCTGCAAAATAATTAAAATAGGAACGCCTAAGTAACACTTGTTTATTGAGCTTTTAAGAATGCATTTATCGAAAAAGGGTTATTTGAAATGTGCACCAAGAAACCACTTGAAATGTTTGGTATAACGCACCACACAACTTTCCCCAGGACTAACAATGTCACTACCAACTAATGCCATCTGGTTTTCTCTTAGTTTATATGCTATCTGATTGAACTTAAAAGTTCTACATAGTACTTGAGGTACCATATTTTGTATAATTGTCCCAATTATCATGTTCATTATTGAGTAACAAGGATATATGTAATTTATGGGTGTATGGGGCAAGATTGAGATAGAAATTAAAGACCGATGAAATGTTATTGTTTACTAATGGAAATACTGTCTGAGAAATACCAGTTGGTTGAATAATAACAAGAGACTCACGAAAGAGTTCAGAGTAACTAATGAGAGTCAATGAACACCTACCAACCAAGTGACTTTGTCTCCAGGTACAGAAAACTCTATGAGAGTTAGAGCACAGATGAGAGGTCACGAATTGAAACCCTGCAAATTATTACGCAACGGGTTATTATTCTCATGAACAGCCTGACCTAGTATTACTGCTCCGACACCCATCCCATTCGATTCAGCATCGAAAAACACTAGTAAACCATATGAAACATGACCTGACTACAATGGAACTACAGAAACTAAATATTCCTCCGGCACCAGGCGCCCGTAAGCGTCTGTAGGCATTTATGTTCTGATTTAGAGGTGTGCGAAGGAAGTGGCCCTATCCTTCCTCCACCAGTTGGGCAAAAAGAGGGAAATTGGGACCGGGAACCTTACCGAGCGAACCCTCGGCAATTAGCACGTTGCGAGTCTAGCGGGCAGGCAGGTGGTTTCGTAGTGACGGGAGGGAGGGAGTACTAACG
Organism: Pachypeltis micranthus; assembly: GCA_020466155.1. Classification (NCBI taxonomy): domain Eukaryota; kingdom Metazoa; phylum Arthropoda; class Insecta; order Hemiptera; family Miridae; genus Pachypeltis; species Pachypeltis micranthus. The sequence goes on along the minus strand of CM035780.1, from coordinate 21,867,342 downwards.
ACGAAACGTTGACTTCCACTGTAGTTCCCACGAGTTGTACACGTCTGATACTCATTCCATTCGACCCAGGATGTAAATATACCATGAAGACGATACGAAACACGGCGAATTTGCTTTGATTATACTGCGTTTTGTTAATTTTTTTAACCATTTTTTGCCCATAACAACCATGGGCTTCGTCCGATCGGATTGTCGAGATGGCGGGCACAACTAGATACCAAATGGGATTTTTGTGCGGAAGAACGGATTTTTTTGACCACGTTAAAGGCACAAAACGGCCTGGACGGCAGACGGGGGACGGACACTGCAGATTTGGAATCCCCATGTCTTGAAACGTGAAGTATCGAATTATGAGGGGGGGGGGGGTTGTAAAAAAATTTTCCTGACCGAAAACATAGGGTTATTATTCAGAATGAATAATAAACCAAAAGTCAGTCATGGAACGACGAGTAGAGGGGTTGTTGGAAGTGGTAAAACAGCTGATCATGAGGAGAAAAAGTGCTAGGAGAAGCTTCAGAGGTTGTCATGGACAACTCTTCAGGGGGTATAAATGGTGCCAATAAGGGCAATAGGTGAGGTGATAAGGGTGATGTTTGGGTGACCCATGAATTTACAATTGGAGCATTAAAACCGAAGCAGACTCGAGATTGTACGAGAGTTGAGAAGAAGACTGCGAAGAAAAGAGAGGAGTTGACTAATAACCAACAGAGCAGGTTGAACTCAGGATCTCGAATTGCATCAGAGTAACTGACATGGTCAAACACAGAAGTAGGAGCTGCAGATTTTTACATTCGTTTTTGGCTTACACAGAACAGTGGGGCCATGAATGGAAAAACAAGATTTTTTCAGAGGGTTTGTGTTTATAATTCAGGAACCATTGATAAAGTTGTTCACAGAGACGACGGGTTGTTCGTAATTAGTCTACTACCTTTATTACACCTGCAAAGTGTACGAGTATGTAACTTATTGAACTTTCAACGTAATTTTGGGGAAACGAAACTGCATAATTTTCTGTCAGCCGATTACGAATTGGTTCAAACAGAATGTTTCCAGTCAATGTCAATATCTACTTATTGTTCTCCATCAAGAGATTTCTCGCAATCCATTGTGGCCAAAATCGACCGACCAAAAATTTGTTTTTTTTAATCGAACGTTTTCAAGCTTTTCGCAGTGAACGCAGTTTTGACGAATTTTGACCGCGATTTTATGGTGGCATGGTTTGTATTTCTGATGAGAAGGAACGCGGCACAAACGAAAAATTTCATAGTTTTTTTATTTCCTTGTGACACATTCACTGAGTGGCTCTGAAAAACAGTTGCACATTTTCATCAGTCGTTGGAATCCCCTTCGATAACGAAAAGATTATCGTTCCTGACTCATCAATAAGATAAACGAAATGCGTCGCACCACAAGGATTGCGCCGTCATTCGTCAAACCATTCGTTGTCCCCCTAACTGGGTAAAAGATCTTAAACTCTACTCTCACTTGCGAATGGTTGTGCAAGATATTATCAGAAGGATATGACATATCCTGCTATGAACAAGACAACAACGAGGGAAATAAGATATAAGTTTGAACTGCGCAGCATCTCTCCCCTCCTTAATATTCATTGGCCATTTGCAAAACTCGATCTGATAATCGCAGTTTTAATACGGTAAGATTCCGTAATTTATTGAGTTTCTCCTATTTATGTCACGTTTCATTGAGACGCCATTGCATAGGTAATTTATGAGACTGACAAAATGACTTTTTCAGGAACATTCATACTTGTAATGGTGAAATTATAGGGAAGCACCGTGAAAAAAGTCAAAGACAGATCTATAATTTGAATTCCGTGAGATGTTCCTTAATATTTCATAACCATTATAAAACTACCAGTGCGTGGGTAACGTATAGGACTACCAACACGATTTATTTGGGAGTATTATATGATTTATAAGAAAATTTGCAATAAAATTTTAATTAAAGCGATTTCGATTCGATGACTAAAATTGTTCATTAGTTGGAAAATAACGAGACCAGCATTTCGACGAAACTCGAATACAGCACCATTTTTTCGTCAGAAATCTCGCTCGCATGACACTCACGTTCTCAAAAATGGTGCAAATTATTACAAAGGTTCTCTTCTACACCATGATTTGTACATATACTATTCATTCCACCGTCGCAAAATATTAGGAATACATCATGGATACATCAGAAAAAATATTAAGCAGTATTAAGAAAACATCATAGATATTTCATTCCGGGATGCGAACTGCTGTCGTTAATTTGACAACTCTATTCACAGTGCGTTCCTCATGATTCCAGAACAGGTAACTCCAACCTTCACAAAACAAAACATGTGGACTGTCTTTAAATTCCCACAAGTTGGCTATTTTATATGTCGGGACAAAACTAGGCACCTACCAAATAAATTCTGGGATCGGTTGGATCTTCGGCACGACCTAATTTTGCATAGAACATCGAAAGTTAATATAAACGTAGTGAAAAAACACATGGACTAGTTTGTAGGGCGAGAAAAATCTCTGAGTGTTTGTAGGGTTGCCGAAAGTCGAATGATGCGCTGCCCCGATATTATCGGAGTATCCCAGTAAACGTGAATCTTCCATGAAAATAGTCGAGTCCCGCAAATTGTCAATTAGGTGGGAGTTTCTACATAGAACGTCATGTTCTACCAAGTTCATATAAGTTGAGTAAAAAGCAAGCCTAGTTGATTAAGCTATAAAAATCTACTAGAATCAAAAGGTCTGCAATAGTAGTTATAATTTTAGTGGTGACAAGTGCACACCTGTCAGAGTAACAAGACGGCTATTCGTTTGATGTTTGGATATTTTCTATCATTACGCTTATATTACAATTAGTATTTTTTGGAATCTTCATTATTCAATTTGACGTACTACATTATTTCATTATATTAGTGCAGTTCTTCAACAACTGGGGGAGCAACGAAAGTTACCTTTTACAAGACATTGCAACATTGCGCAATTCTAGTTCAAATATAATATTAACATATTGTACCGATTGGTTCGCCCACAGATAAACACAATTTACTAGATTTAAAAATGTAATAAAACATTGCACCCCCGACTAGATATTTAATGACATAAGACAGAACATGCTAGACAAAATAAAATGACAACCGCTAGGAACTTGAGATATTTAGAGAGCACTCACCAAAGAAGAACGAAGCCTCTAGAAGTTTAATAAACAACTGAATGCCAGACGAAAGGAACAAGTTGTTTTTATACTCCGGGACGAAAGACGTGAGTCAAACGAAATAAAACGAGACAATTCTGGGCGACACCAGGCGCAACTTCATACTGAACCTTCAAAATGAAGCCGTCATCGTTTATAAGATGGCGAGATCTTTACGGGACGTCACCGTAAAGTGCTGGGCTCTAGCGTCAGTGAAGATAACCGACTCGTCCGCATGAAGAAACGAGAATTAGCTGACATCACAACTGAAAAAAAATCCTGACATTTCCTTTAATTATATACAGAACTGTGAAACAAAACGGAAAAAGCTGCTGATACCAAAAGGTTTGAAACTTCCTAAATTACGTCGGCGTTTTGACGTTTCGGAGCTTCCTAAAATCACCAACAGATGCCGTTGATAGGTTCAAACAAATCCTTCAAAACCCCAATATCATCCTGTCAACCTTCACTTTGACATGAGTATGACTAATTTATCGGACCGTCACCCCTTTCGCCGCATAAAATAACTGCGACGTTTCTTTAATATGGGTAAATGCATTCAGAAACAACGCTAGAGCAAATAATTCTACATTAAATATCTGGTGCGTAGCAACACACAACTTTCCGCCACCCCTTTGAGTTCGAACATCACCTATATAGGCGGGCGCTATATCTGCTTTCAACGCATTTTTACAGGAACATTTATAAAGAACAAAATGTAGGGACTAGTTAGCTCAGAGTACTCCGAAAGTTTGATCGAAATCGTTAGAGCCGTTTTTGAGAAAATTGGAATACCGATAAATTAATATTTGACAAATCTCCTTTTCCTAGTTAACTTGGCTTATATCTCCGTTCAATATATATATACAGAAATAATTATGGAGAACGAAATGTTGGTGTGGGTGACTAAAAGACACTCCATTAGGATTTATCACATCTGGTGAAAAAGTTACCGTGGAATTTACGGAAATGTTAGAAAAAACGTTATTTTTGACACATTTTGATTTTTATCTCTGTTCAATGGACCGTCACAGGAACATTTATTCAGAACAATATGTCAGTATTAACTATTGGAAAACATCCTGTGAGTTTGGTGAAAATCGCTGAAGTCGTTTTGCCAAAAAGCGTAAAAGACCTATTTTTGCTTCAGGGGCCCATATCTCCGTTCACCGTATTTTCATGGAGATATGTATAGATAAGAAAAGTTAGGTATTGATTAGGAAAAGATAATTTGAAAGTTTAATCAAAATCGTTAGAGCCGTTTTCGAGAAAAATGCGAAAAACCCTAGTTTTTGGTACACTTTCGTCCCCCACCCCCTTCCCATCGGCCGAAATCGTCCATAACCTCATTTTGGTGTCTACAAAAAATAACAAACAAAACAAAAAAAGAACCAGCTCAATCGGATCAGCCGTTCTCCCGCAAATCGAACTACAGACACACACACATACACAAGGACCACGCGCCGAAATGAGGTTTTTTAGACTCAGTAGGGTCTGGAACGTAAAGATCTGAAGAAAACCCAAATTTTTTTTTTGGGCCGATTACTATACTTTCCTTCCCTTCGGGTAGCGGAAAGTAAAAACTGTGGAAGGCGTATCTTTCTCAATGGTCTTTTCCAAGTATGTTACTCCGATAAAATATGTAACTTACTGTAATTTATTTTAAGAAATTGAAAATATAAGCGAAGATAAATGGTGCAACTCTTCACTTTTCTCAGTCCTTCGTATATTCAGTTATTGGTATCGGTTTACTAACAAATTATGTCTGTTTTAACTTTTATGCAACCTTCTCACAGAAACTGGAAATGCTTAACGTTCGGGTGAGTATTGGGTTGCTCCCACTTATGTCACAACCTTTATTGAGTAACGCACACACATAGTTTAGTAAAATTTTGTTTTTCGGACAAAAAATCCGTTAAAACACGAAGATCAGGTGAAAACTAAAATATCTGGTGCGTTGCAACACACAACTTTCCTCGGCTCTACAACAATTCACTTTGTACGTGGCTAATTCTATTTAATCAATTCATTTACACTCAGATAAACTGTCAAACAACGCGTTACGGCAGCAGGAAGCGATAGCGCTTACAGTTCCGGAATTGATTGTGCTGCTCGAACTCAATGCAGGACCATTATTGAGCAATTGGTACACAGATAATTAATAAGGCTGTAAACACAAATTTTTTGAAGAAGGATAGTAATTACTTTTGCAGGGTTATTGTTGGGTAAACACTTTTAGAACTGGTAGAAAGCGAAACAGTGGTAGTTGAAATTCAAGAATTTCTGGAGTGACCCCCATGTATCTCATGAGCGGTTTTAAACACCTCACCCTTTAGGTATTGGATTGGACTACAATACCAATTTTCTTTAACATTCTACTAACATTGCAGCGGATTTTATAAGGAAAAAACTGCGCTAAAAACGCTTTTCGTCGAAAATTTTGATAATTTATTGTGCTGCTCTCGTCATTTTCCCACTAATGGGAATTTTATGGTGTGATTGCCATATTGGGAGCTATCAATATAAAAAATTTAATCAAAATCGTTAGAGCCGTTTTTGAGAAAAAAAATATTTGGTGTTTTGATCACTATGATAACTATAGTTAACTTTCGGTGGATTTTGTTCATACCCTTATTTTTGCGTCCCATGGTAACCTGTAGGCTAGACATCATGTTTCAGCTGATTTGGTACGGTTGTTTTCTCTAAAAACCGCGCTAAAACCGATTTCGTCGAAAGTTGTGGTAATTTATTGTGCTGCTCTCGTCCTTTTCCCATGAATGGGAATTTTATGGTATAGTTGCCATATTGGGAGCTACCGGAATAAAAAATTTAATCAAAATCGTTAGAGCCGTTTTTGAGAAAAAAATATTTGGTGTTTTGATCACTATGATAACTACTGTTAAATTTCGGTGGATTTTGTTCATACCCTTATTTTGGCGTCCCATGATGACCTGCAAGCGAGATATGAAGTTTGAGTGGATTTGGTACGGTGGTTTTCTCTAAAAATCGTTCACACACACATACACACACCATTTTCCCAAATAGTGTTTTTTGGACTCAGGAGGGTCTCAAACGTAAAGATCTGAAGAAAACTCAAAATTTTTTTTCCTAGCCGATTACATAACTTTCCGTTCTACTTTGTAGAGCCAAGGAAAGTAAAAAGAACTAAAAAGCATGTCCGCCGATTACATAACTTTGCTTTATACTTCGTCGGACTAAGGAAAGTAACATGATAGTTGACGAGGTGTCAGTTCTTTGAATATTTGAATTTTGTTAGCAGTTCGTAATTACTTTACAATAGTCATCAAATTATCATTTATGTAGGTGGCTTATTGAAATTTATTTTGTCTGTCCACAAACTTGCCTGCCAATAGTTTTCCACTTCCCATCATTTTTTTTACTTTCTTAGCCCTGCGAAGTGGAGACGTAACTTGCTATTGATATGTTTGTTGAGCTTCCTTTAGATCTTTACGTTACAAAGGCGCCTGAGTCTGAAAAAGACGACTATTGGAGAAAGTGTGTATGCTCGGATGAACCAAATCAGTTCAAATATCAGAACAGGAGTAACACAATCAACTATTAAATCTTTTGGCTAAAACTGATTTTATAACGCTTCTTTTCTTATAAGTCTTGATATGAAAGATATCATACCTAACCAAAAATTATCAACAAACTTCGGTAAATGTTTCATGACAATTATGAACTACTCACGAAATTGCGGAATTCGAACTATTACTTTCCGCTACCCGCAGGGAAGGAAAATATAGTAATCGGGTAAAAAAAAATTTGGGTTTTCTTCAGATCTTTACGTTTTGAGGCCTACTGAGTCTAAAAAACCTAATTTCGGCGCGTGGTCCGTGTGTGTATGTATGTATGTGTGTGTGTGTGTGTCTGTAGTTCGATTTGCGGGAGAACGGCTGATCCGATTGAGGTAGTTCTTTTTTTGTTTTGTTTGTTATTTTTTGTAGACACCAAAATGAGGTTATGGACGATTTCGGCCGATGGGAAGGGGGTGGGGGACGAAAGTGTACCAAAAACTAGGGTTTTTCGCATTTTTCTCGTAAACGGCTCTAACGATTTTGATTAAACTTTCAAATTATCTTCTACTAATCAATACCTAACTTTCCTTCTCTATACATATCTCCATGAAAATACGGTGAACTGAGATATAGGCCAATGAAGCAAAAATAGGTTTTTTACACTTTTGGGCAAAACGGCTTCAACGATTATCACCAAACTTTCAAGATGTATCCGAATAGTTAATACCTACATGTTGTTCTCAATAAACGTTCCTCTGACAGTCCATTGAACAGAGATAAAAATCAAAATGTGTCGAAAATAACGTTTTTTCCAACACTTCCGTAAATTCCAGGGTAACTTCTTCACCAGATGTGATAAACCCTAATGGAATGTCTTTTAAGCACCCATATCAACATTTCGTTTCGTATAATTATTTCAGTATATATATGTTGAACGGAGATATAAGCCAAGTTAACTCAGAAAAGGAGATTTGTCGAATATTAATTTATCGGAATTCCAATTTGTTCAGAAACGGCTCTAACGATTTCGATCAAACTTACGGAGTGCTCTCAGCGAACTAGTCCCTACATTTTGTTCTGTATAAATGTTCCTGTAAAAATGTGTTGAATGAAGATATAGCGCCCGCATACGTAGCTGGTGTTCGAACTTAAAGGGGTGGCGGAAAGTTGTGTGTTGCTACGCACGAGATAATTTTTTTGCTTTCATTAGCCCTACGTCGGGGAAAGAAAAGTTAAGCAATCCGCTGAACAATTTTTTTTTTCAGATCCTAAACATTTCCCGGGCTACCAATATATCATATTTGCGTGCAGACCAACACGAGACGCCAAAATAAGGCCCAAAACTAACCACAACTACCATAGTGATCAATACACTTTTTTTCCCCCTCAAATACGGCTCTAACTATTTTGATTAAATAATTTTTGAGATTATAATACCATAAAAATCTCATTCGTGTTAAAATGACGTTAATAGACAATTAGTTATAAGAAATTTTGAAGAAAAGAAATCGCTTTTAGCTCACTTTTTTCTTTTGAAAATCCGGGTCATACCATACGAGCATTCTCTCAAAAATCACTGCATCATCAGTCTAATAAACTTCCTCATCATGAAAATAGCTGGTGCGTAGGGCTGAGTAAAGTTTTATGATGCGTCGTACCAGCTATTTGCACAGCGGTTTTCCTCAACAGTGAAGTCATGTTGAAACCTGATACACTTCGAAAAGTTATGCACTACCAGTTTCAGTAAAGGACGTTCTATGTAAGTCTTCCATGCTCCCATAAACTAACAATAAAAGTCACTGAACGTACTTCAGGCGAGGAAAATCATGTGATGCGTCTCACCAAATAATAATAATTTTTTCGTTATGAGGGAGATGGCGCAAGCAGTTTTCGGTTAGTGGCTGGACAAGTTGTGCGACTGCCTCGCGCCAGGTGTTTACAAACAACGGCGATCGAGTGGGGGGAACGTCCCTTCCACCTTAGCGAGGCAGACAGCTGCTCTACACCCCGCCGCCCAGTCATGTTCCCCCCCGTCAGTTCAATCGTCGCGACTGTCTTGAGACCAACTCAGTCTTAAGTGGCTCCTCGACCCTTCCGCTGTCATTTCGTCTTTCATGGATCCCATCACTTCCATCGACCAGCTCGTCGTCCTCAAAACAATAGGTCAGTCCTATATTTCCAGGATAATACTTCCCTTTTAAATTTTGGAGTTTTGAAAATGTCAAAATCCGAAGTATAGAAAAGCCGGTTTCGGTGGGAGAGACAGATGTGGGATTCCCCCTCCAAAATCGTCTTGAGGAGGACGGAGACAGAGAGAAGATCAACGAACCCCCAGGACCTGGAGCAACTTCCACGCGTCAACAAAACGTTGTTTAACTTGACCTGACTTGATTCAACTTGACCTTCCGGTACACAACTCAATCCTGGTTCTGCATTCTGCTCATTGGAGGCAGCAGTTTTGTGAAAGACGCAGGGTACCTCTGTGAGCTGCTCAGAACAGAGTTGACGACTCAGTTAATGACATTCGACGACCACTTTCTGTTTTTCATTATTATCCAAAAAGTGTGAGCGCCAGAAACCTTGCACGCACATTTAATCGTCTTTCAATTTAATTGGTATCAATCAACAAATATGTACAATGAGAAACTTGACTAAGGGAAAAATAAATTAAACCTACACCTCTAGGTCCAAAAATATTTGTGTAAGGTGATGACACATAACAGGGACGCATTATTACTTGTTGTACATGTCACTACATAATACACTGGATTCAGTCATTAAGGGATGAGCGTGGGAGGAGGGGGTTGTGAATACCGTAAAATTACTACATTTTTGTTGCTGATCGATCAAATTTGATAGTCGGTTTCAGCTTAGTTGTGCACCGAACTTCGGTTATGGCAGCATTCATTACATAATGAGGAATCTAGGGGGGGGGGGGGGCTTGAATGAGATGTCGGTGTTTCACGACTGTCGACCGATAAAGTACGCACCCCACCTGGAACTCAACTGGTTCTGCATTCTGCTCTAAGGAGGCTGTGATTGCGTGAGGAGCGGATCTATATATATGGTATCGCCTTCCAACTATTTCAACGAACACTTTTTTAAAAACAAAATGTAGTTAGCAATTGACTCGAAATATACTCGGTACGTTTGATAAAGATCGAGCCGCTTTTGAGAAAGTTTTGAAACAATCATTCAATGTTCGGCAAATCTCGTGTTCTGATGTGTCTTGGCTCATTGTCCGCTCGACGAACGGCACAGAAATAGTTGCGGTAACGAAACGTGGATTGTGGGTTGCTAGAAGACATCTAATGTGGGTCAGGTTAATTCAGTTAGGCGCGTGGACACTAAGAGAACGTAAAAAACACGCTTTTTGGCACACTGTAGCTATTATATCCGTTCAACAGGTTTTCAGAGGAAATTTAAGGGGAATAACATTTACATTACAGCCGTTTTTGATAAGAATTCGAAAAACCGTAAAAAATGATGTACGAAACGAGAAAGAGCTGTGCTTCCGTAAATCTGACTGAAGTCACGCGCACGCACACACGTCTAACGTGAAGGGAAACAAAACTTAAAGATCTGTACTGTAGACAACTCAAAAACGTTTTAGAGATGGCAAATGCTACTTTTCTTATCCTTCTGGTAGCGGAAAGAAAAAGCTAGGCCGCGAACTACATAATGATTGAAATTGGCATAGGATGAAAGACCATACTCATAGATAGTAACGCAGAAGCCTTCGAAACGTAAATATCTGAAGTTGCTTGTTATGTAACTTTCAAGTGACCCGGGAAAAAACGTAATTAAAATTGTTGAAGCAGAAAACGTGAAAAACTCATTTAAATCACTACGATAGCTACAGTTTTGAATCGATTTTGATCGAACCCTTATTTTGATGCCTCATGTTGATCTACAGATAGTACGTCATATAAGAGTTGCTTTAGTTCGAATCATTTTATCAAATGGGGGTTTTCTGACTCAAAAGCTTTCGATCTGAAGAAAAATCAAATTTTTAACAAAGTCTTTGTTGTGTGTTCAAAACTTTCGTGGAATTGAGTAAAAATATAAAAAGTGGAAAATTGCCCAAATATTGCTGATTTATTGGGTAAACGTCGTGGGGAGTTGACTAAAAACTAGTTAACGTTGAGTGAAAATTGTCAATAAATCCGCCAAACAAATACGTACAACTTTTTTCTTTAAAAATTATGTTGGGGAAAATTGATTAGTTTGGGGAGTTTTGAAAATGATTCTGAGAAAGAGCTTACAAATCCTGACACAAGAAGGATAGCCCAATGAACTCAACGAGCAAATCCAAAAAATTCGAAGTGGTTAAAACCAAAATATAAGATAGAACTTTGGAATTATGTTTTACCAGGTGAACGAATGTTGAACGATGAACATGGTGGATTAGTTGGTAGAGAGATTAAATTCACACCAGATTTTTCTAATTTTGTGTGATGCGTTGCGCTAGATAATTTTTAATCGTTCTCGAGGAAGTCAAATGTCCTTTATGTAGGAGCTCTGTTTCTGGATAATGTTAAAGCTGGCTGCGTCGACAGCATAGGGTATTGTACGCTACTGCCATTTTGAAGAGTTTGATGAAAGTATCACTCCACTCTTCCCATTGTACTTAAGAAACCAGTACGAAGGGCGGACATCAAGTCGAGCTGTTTGCGGGTTTCTCATCAAATCCGCGGCTTTTGCGGTTTGTAGCTCGTCGACGGCTCGAAAACAGAGCTGTTGTTCCACATGTGGGAAACCTGGGAACACAATGCGGTAAATTGACCCCTTTTCACGAGCCAAAAGGTATTTTGTTTGATAACTCCAATTATCAGATATACCACTACAACCATTTGAATGGCCCACGTGTGAAATTAGGGCTATGGGGCGGAATCTCGAAAAAAAAACAACTGTCAAGTGGTCATGACCTTCAACTGCTCTGGCAGTTTTAGACAAAACTCCACGCTCGAATGACAATGCGCTGCCTATTTGCTCAATCACTACCAAAAGCTCTTAAATTTCTATTAACGAGTTGAACAGTTGAGTTGGCTCACATCCAAATTTCATTAGAGAACCTGCATCGGCGGTGCAATAAATGTGCACGAGCAACATTTTGGTAATTCGAGTGGGAAGATCAAAGAACGGCGACAGAAACGAAACCAACTGGCGTCTTCATCAGTTACGTGTACTGATTTAGTTTTTAGTGGACGCCTGAGTTGGCAATTAGTATAATGAGTTCAACCTCAGCATTGCAGCAGAACCATGGTTCGTCCATTACGGTTCAAAACTGGAGATTAAACAAGTGCCTCGACTATGTGCTTGCCACGGTTTTTTGGGAGGAGCACACTTACATCGTATGAACTCTCAATTTCTCTAACGTCACGATCTGGACGCACTCAGGACTCAGGAACATTTAATTATGATATACCCTATGTACCACACAGCGACACCTTATTATAGTTGAATCCGTCAACAACTCATTCAATTTGTTTCTAATAATTAGAAGGTTCATTTCTATTTACAAGACACTTGGTTCATTTATACGAGAAAAGATTTAGTTTTATTCTCATTGCTTACTCTAGGGGAGCTCATGTGCTTGGGCTACTTCCTCCAAGGGGTCAGTGATCCTTCAGCCCGTTAAACCCGAATCACCTTTCAAGCCTGACATTGTTAATTCCTTCGTCTTCAGATAGGTCCATATGTTGGTCATGAGTCTATGTATCGATTTGGGTTCATTGAGAGAAGCTTGAAGGGATTAGAAATTTCGTTAATGTTGAGTACTGCTTCAACAGACAAAGTATTAGTGGAGAATATTGCATTTATTGTCCACAGTTAATCTGTCCTAGAAAAGGTTGAGTTGCGATAAGAGTTGATTGATTAGCAAAGCAAGCTAAACGTTGCTTTATTATACCTACCCTGTATTCCCTAATTCTGTATATTGACGTCATTAGTTGATTGGACTGCAGGTAAGATTGCAGAATTTGAGGTCGTGCATAAATTGTGAACTGTTATTCCCAAGCACGTCGCACGTGGTAAAACTTTGGGAATCGCTCTCCATCCCATGTCCAGAACTGTCTGCTATGTTAATTACGAAGAGGGTTCAGAATGGTAACTTTAAGGAGTATAGAGTTACATGAAAATAGCTGCACTATTTTTATTAACCGTCATCACGTGCCTTAATGGCCCATCTGATGGCCCAGTTGTGCAGCCATTTCTCCTTCCTACCTCTCATCTTGTTCGTTCTTTGTTGGTTCGTCTCTACTCTTTCATTCAACAAGTAAGGTCACAACTCCAAAGCCTCTATCAATAATTTGAGAGAATAATTTTTCTCTTGCAGTAATTTCGGAGGCAGTACTGCCAATTGAATTGGTGTGTGATTCTGTGCTTTTTTTTTTTTTTGACCCGAGGGCGTGTGGGACAAGTCCCTTTGTCACTGCGGCCACATATGGGCCTATTGTGACACTGGCCCTTTCTTAGTAGAAGGCGTCGTACATACCCGCCCCCCTTAGGAAGCTGAGTATGTCCTTCACCGCAGATTCCGCCATGATTTGGGGTTCAGTGGTCCCCTGATCGAAGTATTCAAAGCGTTTTGCTGCCAACGCAGGGCACTCACACAGGATATGCTCTGCTGTCTCGTCCTCCTCACTGCAGAGTCTGCATTCCACCGCCTCTGACATGCCTATCTTGTTGAGGTGATATCTGAGTGGGTAGTGCCCGGTGAGGAAGCTTATCAGTACTCCCAGATGTTGTCTAGAGAGTGTCAGCATCGCCTTCGCCCTTTGACAGGAAGGCGTGACAAGCCTTTTCGCCTGTCTTAGTTGTGGCTGGCGATGCCAATGGGCGCCCTTATCCTGTATCTCCCATCGAGCAACCAGACGGTTCAGGTGACTTTTCGTCATACCTACGTGTGGTTCAGGCCCGATGGGTAGGGATTCTGTACCCCTTTTCGCAAGGCAGTCAGTCTTTTCATTGTCCTCATGCCCCCTGTGAGCCGGCACCCAAACAAGGGAGAGCCTGTTACGGGTGCCGAACTGCTTGAGCGCATGGAGGCATTCCCATGCCAGCTTAGACCTAAAACTATAGGCTGCGATGGCCTTTAAGGCGGCCTGGCTGTCTGAGAAAGTGTAGATCTGCTTGCCCTTGAGTCCTTTGTTCAGGATCTCTTCTGCGATCTCCTGGGTTTCGCACATTGTTCGCGGCTGCTTATTCAGTCAGCATGCTGACCTTATTCACAGCTGGCCGCAGACATGCCCCTGGGGACAATGCCGTGGCCGTTCCACTATCCACAACCCGTGATCGCCCCTGGTAGCACGGGCATGCTCCTGGGAAGATAACCCAGAACCAGGATTCTGTGCTTTTATACCCGTTTTAACTTTTACTATGAGCACAATACGTTAACTCTGCTCTGATAGTAATGCAATCCTTCTTGCATTGTTCCACATTTATGAGTTCTCTTGCCCGTAACTCATCTTCTCGTACAGAACAGAATGAGCACCCGACAAAAACAGATTTCACTTTCGGATTTTGCACACAGCGAGAGGAATATTCTTCATTTCGCAAGTAAAAAGCTATATACAATGCCGTCTCAAGTTTCTTTAAGGAGAACTTTTGAAGCACCGTGCAGTAGAACCGGTTCCACAGCCCGAGCAGAGTCTTTGTAACAGCTCTCCATGTTCTGAAACGCTAGAAGCTCACAGAGAAAAAGTAAAAAGAAAGGGATCTGTTGTTATGACGGTTTCCCACGTTTGCCGCTAATTTTGTGGAACGTCCTTCAGAACTTTCGAATTCGTTAAATTAGAAGAGACGAACTAACGAGTCACGAGATCTGAAGGTCAGGTTAGCGACGAAAACCAGCATGTGAGCCACTGGTACCAAAATGTGTGACGGTTACAATCAGTTCTCGCGATAGGCTGTGGTTCCCGCAGCAACTTATCTTAGGTAGGCTTCTGACCAAGACTCATACACCCTTCCATTTTATTATAGAAACATATAATGCCATCACTAGGTCGATTATTTCCGGGCTAGCACTCGCGTTAGTTTGCCGGAGAACGGTGACAAACGGACTGAAGGTGGGGGAAAGGAAAACGGAGGAGCAGAAAGAAGAGGAAAACGGAGGAGCAGAAAGAAGAGATGGAAGAGAGCAACAACCGTACCTAACAGGTCGTAACCAGCACAAGGATAATTTATTGGACTTGTGTCATATTGATTTTCGCGTGGAAATATTCTTGTGTACTGTTTGGGAAGTACTGAACGAAGGCAAGTGAAAAGAGCCAACTTTGTAGAGCCAAGGACAGTAAAAAGACAACAGTATTGCAATTCCAAAATTTCGTCAACTGCTTTTGATTAATTCTTGGTCGACCATCGAAAGCTTATTGGACTACCATCATGCTCTTTTGTCAGAACGGGAGTCATGAACGAGATTTAAAAGGAAATAACTACTAAAATCGATTTTTGTGAAAACGTTTGGTTATTTATTGTTCTGCTGGTAATTTCCCCACAAACGAAAGTTGTTTTGTCCACGCACAGAATTTAATCAATAACGTTAAAGCCATTTTCAGTTAAATATAATTAACTGTTATATAGTGTTTTGGTCATGATAGTAACTGTACTTAGTTTTTGATCGATTTCGTTCATAAATTTATATTGGCATCTCATGTTGTTGTGATGAATATAAAATTTCAGCTAATTTCGTACAGTCATTATCTCTCCCAATCATGAATCTCAATCTTTTGAACAGAATGATCAGTTGTGGAATTTGTAAGTTCTAAAAGTATGTGTTAGTGACTATGAAATGATATACTATCATATCGTTTGGAGATTTAATGAAAACCGCTAGGCCCATTCCAGAACAAAATTAGACATTTTGATTGCTATGTTAACTATAGTTGGTTTCAAGCAGTTAAGCTTAGCTTTCTCCCTCAATCGTTTCAACGTACATGAAAATAGGTCATTTTCAGAGATGGGGACTTATTGCGTTGAAGACTTTGATGAGAAACAGATCCAAAGGAAACTCAAAAATTGTTATTTTCAGACGATTGCACTAATTTTCCCCCTACTTCGTAGAACTAAATATCTGGTGCGTAGCAACACACAACTTTCCGCCACCCCCGTCATTTCGAACACCACCGCTATATCTTCGTTCAACGCATTTTTACAGGAACATTTATGGAGAACAAAATGTAGGGACTAGTTAGCTGAAAGTACTCCGAAAGTTTGATCGAAATCGTTAGAGCCGTTTTTGAGAAAATTGGAATACCGATAAATTAATATTCGACAAATCTCCTTTTCTGTGTTAACTTGGCTTATATCTCCGTTCAACATATATATAAATTATAAGTAGGGGGTTGATTTTTAAGGCGCCCATTGTTCATTAGGTGTTAACTTATATATACAGAAATAATTATACAGAACGAAATGTTGGTATGAGTAACTAGAAGACACTCCATTAGGATTTATCACATCTGGTGAATAAGTTACCCTGAAATTTACGGAAATGTTCGAAAAAACGTTATGTTCGACACATTTTGATTTTTATCTCAGTTCAATGGACCGTCACAGGAACATTTATTGAGAACAATATGTAGGTATCAACTATTTGAAATCATCGTGTGAGTTTGGTGATAATCGCTGAAGCCGTTTTGCCAAAAAGCGTAAAAAACCTATTTTTAATTCATGGGCCTATATCTCCGTTCACCGTACTTTCATGGAGATATGTATAGAGAAGAAAAGTTAGGTATTGATTAGAAGAAGATAATTTGAAAGTTTAATCAAAATCGTTAGAGCCGTTTTCGAGAAAAATGCAAAAAACCCTAGTTTTCGGTGCATTTTCGTCTCCCACCCCGTTCCCATCGGCCGAAATCGTCCATAACCTTATTTTGGTGTCTACAAAAAATAACGAACAAAACAAAAAAAGAACCAGCTCAATCGGATCAGCCGTTCTCCCGCAAATCGAACTACAGACACACACATACACACACGGACCACGCGCTGAAATTAGGTTTTTTAGACTCAGTAGGCCTCAAAACGTAAAGATCTGAAGAAAACCCAAATTTTTTTTGGACCGATTTATACTCTCCTTCCCTTCGGGTAGCGGAAAGTAAAAATGAAACGTTTTGAAACGACTAGTTCTGAAGGTAAAATAAATTTGATAGACGACGGACTTCCACGGGTTCCACAACTCAGAATAAATAACATTGAAACATAATCCCCAGAGATATTGAATATTATCGACGAGGAAGAAAACGACGGGAAATTGTCTCCTTGACCGTATGAAACTTGAGCCGTAGACTGAGGAGTGAAGGTCTTCCAAGACGCCAAAATGAATCTTCGTCCACAACATTTCTGCCTTGAATTCTATGCTTGACTTGGAGAAAACGATGGGGTCCATTAATTCAATTCGATACTACAAGTGCCCTGTAATAGTAGCTTGAGCTGTCATACGTAGAGAGATGTTCGTATGGTGCCTTAGACTCAATTTGCTTAAGCGTGTCCCTCTGTTTGCGCTGGGTAGAGATCGCAATTTCTTATTTCGTAACTGGACATTTTAATGACGGTTTCTGCTCAGCAATATTCACTTCCCCTAACACCATGAGGAACCAAGGAAAGCTAGGTAGTAGGCTGGAAGTTTGTCAGTTAATTAATTGACGAAAGCTACCTAGACCTAGAGTCGGAACCTCAGCTCCACTTTTTCTCGATACAAGTTGACTTCTTTCACTCGGGGACATCGCCTGAGTAACACCGATTGTGTAGAGTAGTAACTCGGACCACTTCTTGATGCTGTTGAAGAGGTATATGAGGTGAGTCACGTTTATTTAGGTTAACGATCGCACTCACGGGCCTGGTAAATCCAAACCCACTCAGCGTTAGCCAATCTCTTAGTCTTCACGGCGAAAGACAACATCCTGAGAGAATAAAAACTTGGGGTGACACCTCCGTGAAAATTTACCGGATTTAAAAAATGAAGGCGAGTTCGAACGTGCCTTGTGCGGCGCATCAGAGAACCTTCCCTAGGACGGCGTTCGTTCCTTGATTTTAATCATTCCACAAATTAATTCAACTTGTTTTTTCACTCGGTTGGTAAGAGCCTGATTGAAATTCACATTCTACGTTGAAAGCGCTGAAAGATTTATTCACTGTCCTTACTTATAGACACCTTTATTGAGAAACCAGCGCTCTGTCCTCGTGATTTTCTTAGGAGATTCATATTAACTGTTCTGGTTTTATTCCAAAACTTCGTCGAAATTCTTGATTATTTGTAGCAATTACAACACTTCCATCGTGCAAGTTTACCGTATCACTAATGAGACTTAAAACGAAAAACCCTGCAAATTATTACACAATGGTTTATTATTCTCATGAACAGCTTTACCTAGTATTAGTGCTCCCCCATCCCATTCGATTCAGCATCGAATACTTGTAAACCATACGAAACATGTCCCGGCTACAATGCAACTACGGAAACAAAATGTCTGATGATTTTGCCCCGCCGTTGGGGAAATTGGAACGGGGGCGCTCGAAGCGAACCCGTTCCAAGGCGAAAGGGGAGTTGAGTGGCGGCGTAGTTGGGAGGCAAGCGAGCGGGAGGCGAGCCCGGTTGCTTTTTTAATGAGACGGGTGGGGAGGGAGGGAGTTCCAACGTCGGCAGTACAACGCGGGAGCTACAGCGTTTCGTTAATTTTTTTTAACCGTTTTTTGCCCATTACAACCACGGGCTTTGTCCGATCGGATTGCCGAGATGGCGGGCACAACTAGATACCAAATGGGATTTTTGTGCGAAAGAACGAATTTTTTAGACCACGTTAAAGGCACAAAACGGCCCGGACAGGGGACGGGGGACGGCGGACGGACATTGCAAATTTGGAATCTCCAAGTCTTGAAACGTTAAGTATCACATTTTGAGGGGGGGTTGAAAAAAAAGCGTAGGGTTATTATTCAGAATAAATATTAAACCAAAATGGACTACAATCGTACTGCTCACATAACTTCCCCACGGATGATATAATTGAATATGGTACTTCAGTTGTCTGGAACTGTCTACACAAAGCTAACTCAAAATCGCCATAGCAGTTTTTAGAAAACAAATATTTGTGTTTATAGTGTTATGGCCACTATAACTATAGTTAGCTTTGGACCGATTTCGTTGCCAAATTCATTTCGGCGTCTCTTGCTGACGGCGTACGAATATCATATTTCACTTAAATGGATATAATAGCCATTCTCTCCCAATCGCAATCATCGTACAGAACGATTCGCGGGATATGAGAATTACCAAAGTAGTTATTTTAAACTGTATATCGATTCAGAAGAATTGGTTGTGGTTTTCTAAGCAGGAGTCTTGGCTGCGATTACGCCAATCAAGCAGATTTTGACCTCCAGAGTGGAGTAGCAGATCTTCGAATTAACGGGAGTCGTCACGCATCAAATACTTTACTCATGTTTCACAGTGCCCCCTATAATTTCAGAACAGTAAACCTCCCCAAAAAATTACGTGTTTAGTCCCGCATATAACGTACACGCTAATAACTCAACAAGAGTAACAAGCCTGTAAGTTCCGGAACCGTAAGCACTATCAGGCTCTACGTAGAATCTTGCCGGGTTCACATAATCCGAGTGAAAAAGAGAATGGTATTAAATTTGGTCATTATTGTTGATAAACGTATTCTGCTCATCATAATCAACGCAATTCTTTGTTAGGATCTTCATCCCTCAGCGTGTTGGCTATTCAGAGCAAAACCTGCTCTGTTCGCCGACGAAGTCAGAGCCTAATGCCGTTGGCCACTCCCACCTTCGTCCTCAGTTATGACCTTTCCCAATACCTACGATTTCTGACGGGCTCGTGCTCCCTCATTGCGTACTATACGGAGGATATTCTTCTAACACTAAATGAAGATTCGGCCTCGCTAACACCAGGTCGACAATTCAGTTTCGGTGCAGAGGATCAAGATAAAATTAAAGCGAATCCTTGGGCCTGTTACGATAAAAGTAAAATTAGGGGGCCCCCTTCAACTTGAAGAAGAGAACGCTTTATCACAACTGCGTTGCTTCTTCCCGTCTGTTGATTCTTGGCTCCGTATCAGTGTTTCGATACTTCCCTATAAATGTTGGGACGGGGAGGAAGCGGAGTTGAGTGGATTTTTTGGCAGAGAATTCCCACCAGCATCGGATAGTTGCCATTTCTTTGCGGCCATCGAGTACTTTCAAATATTGTGTGAATCTGGCTCTCTGCCAAAGTACATACCGGTTCGTTTAAAGCCTTTTAAGATTGGGCACGTATTTTCAATTAATGTCAGGTGGTTAGTAGTATTTTTACGGATTTAATTAATCCAATGTCAGTAGAACTACAACGTACTAGTAGGTAGCTATTCATATTTCAGAAGGGCTGCTGTCTGTTGAGTTTTTACGCTGCCCGTACAGACAACCCCGTTATTGGTTAAAAATGTCAGCCTATGAAATTGCAAGAACTCTTGGATCCAGATTCAATGCAAATATATGCAGCCAACGGAAATTTAAAATTCACGATTGAAACAGACCTTATATGCACACATACACACACGTTAATATAGAAACCATCAGGATTTTCGTTTAACGATTTTTCAAAAATTCTACTTATAACTTTTGTGACGACATTGCAAATGACTCTTGTGAAACATCTCTACAGAACGAACGTGGGGCTGCCGAGGGATATCGCAATAACCCACAAAAAGTTGCGAATCGTAACTCGAAAAAACGTTTTCTGTCTGATAAATAATTTATCTCAGGAAATGGCTACGGACCTCGGAAGAGCAAAGGTGAA
Source organism: Pachypeltis micranthus (assembly GCA_020466155.1). Classification (NCBI taxonomy): domain Eukaryota; kingdom Metazoa; phylum Arthropoda; class Insecta; order Hemiptera; family Miridae; genus Pachypeltis; species Pachypeltis micranthus. The sequence continues at coordinate 21,846,813 of CM035780.1, read as the reverse complement.
ATACGTTATCGAAGGTCCGAGAGAAGTTTGTAGCATCCAGTCGGAATCCATCGGCAGCCTTCCTCGATTCCCTCGAAAAACGTTCTTGATAGAAGTGCAGGTTGGTAACTGTTATAAGCCCCTGTTGTTCAAACTCAGAGGGCAATCTGCGGAGGAGTAGGTCACCGACCAGAGACGGGGGAGTTTCGCTTGAAACTGTCGATTACGCGATGGACCCGGAATGCCCTGATAAGGCGATGGATCGGAACCGTAGAACGTTACACGCAGCTCACGATCCTTTAATTTTCGACCGGTACCAATAAATTGACCCAGAGCTTCACGAGATGACTTGTCCAGTATCCCAGGCGCCCATCCTGCATATGAGTACGTAGAAGTTTTCACAGTAGAATAAATTCTGGGAGTGACATGGAATTCTTCCAGGGGCAAACTTGATTGAAGAGAGCTTTGCAAGACACCGTTTTCCATTGCAGGGCCTTGATGTCTGATTGAAAGTTAATTTTGACGCCACTTAAATCACGTTCACTTAAAGTCGTGTAAATCACACTGCACACTAAACCGCCCGGTTAGCAGCAGGAAATGACGTCCAAAATTCTCTACAGAAGAGCTTTTCCCTTGAAAAAGTGTGAGAAAGTGATGAAGATCTAACATGCACGTCTTACTTCCTTCATACCCCTGGATTTTCATCCCCATATACCACCTTTCGATCCCAAGTACATTTCAAACTCTATTTGTTCATTTACAATGAACCGGAGCAAGCCCAGTAATAATAGATTATGATAATAATAGTCGCCCCGACACACTCGTGAGAAGGTGCGTGGCATTCTACCGTGTCAATGCTGTGGGGGTACAAATAGCAGCAGTGTTGATGGGGGGAGGGCTCTTTATCCCGCAGAGAAACTTCTTTTTTTTGCTCGAGGTACGATGCAACTCATTCTACGACTCTGTTTCTCCCTTATCAATCAAACCAACAAGTTGAGAGACTCTCGAGTTTAGTTATGCAGGCGTTTTTACTTTCATGTTTAAAAACTTGAATTAGATGCCCTCATGTTAACTCGTGATTCACTGCTTCCTCACGATTGAATTTGGTTGTGTTCACAGGGCTTCACCGGGAACTTAGGGCTTTCCAGGTAATTTCTTAGACTGATGTATTGATCAGATAAGACGCAATTGCGTGTCTTTCTGAAGTAGGTGTCTGGCGAAGCATGACCAAATATCTAGTGCGTTGCAACACACAACTTCTACAACAATTCACTTGTACATGGCTAATTCTATTTAATCAATTCATTTATCACTCAGTTAATTTGAACTTGGTCAAATAACGCTTTACGGCAGCAGAAAGTGGTAGCGCTTACAGTTCCAGATTTTATTGTGCAGCTCGTACTCATTGCAGGACCAATATTGAGCAGTCGGTACACAGATGATAATTGAGGCTGTAAACATAAATTTTTTGAAGAAGGATAGTAATTACTTTTGCGGAGTTATTGGGTAAAAATGTTTAGAACTGGTAATAAGCGAAACGGCGGTAGTTGAAATTCAGGAATTTCTGGAGTGACCCCCATGTATCTCATGAGCGTTTTTAAACACTCACCCTTTAGGTATTAGATTGGACTACAATACCAATTTTTTTTTTACATTCTACAAGAATTCCAGCGGAGTTTATAAGGAAAAAACTGCGCTAAAAACGCTTTTGGTCGAAAGTTTTGATAATTTATTGTGCTGCTCTCGTCATTTTCCCACAAATTGGAATTTTATGGTATCATTGCCTTATTGAGAGCTATCAATATAAAAAATTTAATCAAAATCGTTAGAGCCGTTTTTGAGAAAAAAAAAATTTGGTGTTTTGATCACTATGATAACTATAGTTTAATTTCGGTGGATTTTGTTCATACCCTTATTTTGGCGTTGTATGGTTACTTGACGGCTAGATATCAAGTTTGAGCTGATTTGATACGGTCGTTTTCTCTAAAAATCGTTCACAGACACACATACACACACACATACGGACACACAGACCATTTTCCCAAATAGAGTTTTTCGGACTCAGGAGGGTCTCAAACGTAAAGATCTGAAGAAAACTCAAATTTTTTTTTCAGCCGATTACATAACTTTCCTTTCTACTTTGTTGAGCCAAGGAAAGTAAAAACGTAGTCTCATGTCAGCGCGCTCAGAATTCCCTCGGTTGCGATCGTTTAAACCGTGGGGTATATTCTCTGTCAGTGTCCCCAACTTTCCGTCCACCTTAACGATATTATAATTTCACAAAAGACCCATTTAGTCACTAATATTTACGCTTCAGCTAACGTAAATATCGTAATACTCTTCGTTCTTTTTCGACCATTCAACCTGTAAGTCCGCAATTCCAATCTCCTTGTGTACACATTGCATCAATACAGTTTTGATACAATTTCTCCTTAGTCTATCGCTAAAATTATGTCTTTTGTTGTATAGAATGTTGCTAATATTCTCTCGTTTTCAATGAAATGACCAGGAATCGTGTAGGTTGGTCCTTCGAGGATATCTTCGCATTTCTTTGTCTGTGCTGCACAAAGGGATTCTCCTGAAATCATAGCGATAATGATGATCGGTTTCTAGGTATCTCAAACGAATTTCACTTGAATGAACGTATTGTCTGGCACATCGGCATTCAGTCGTCCGCTGGTTGACTTTTCGTGCTATACAACCATTCACAACTCACAAATGGGTACATTTTATGGACAAGGAAGTCCAGCACCCATTTGACATAAGATTTTGACACCGTCCGAGGCTCCAACCTTCTATTATGTTAAACATCGTACATCACGCTTTCGGCCTGTTGCATCCTTCAAATAAACAAATAATCTCGCCTTCGTGGTTCGAGAGACTCTGGGAGGTCCAAAAACAACTGCGTGTCGAAAGTCTAGAAAACAAAATCAGAGTTATTCGCTATTCTTAAGACAGCGAATTATTCAGGATTAGGAGTTGGGTTTGTTTACTCCGAAACCCAGTATCGTTTGAGCCATCTGGTGCTCTTTTATAGGGTTTAACACCATTGATGAGCTCGGGATCGCGACTTTCTGGATGAAAATAACTTCGAAGGTCATATTAGTTTGTTTAGAACGATGAGTTGTTAGTTCAACCAGTTTTGCGCTATTAAATCAAAGCTGTAGAAAAAGAAGTCACGTAGGGCAAGCAATCCTTAGATTTCATGTTCTTTCTTCATATTTCGATGTAAAGTGAGCTTCAGAAAAAGTACACTGGGGCTTGACGCTAGTTGGAGAGACCACCTTAGAAGTGGGGGCATGGCGGGGGGGGGGAGTTATGATTGGTTAAAGTATGACAGAAAAAGCCGTGGGGGATGAGGGAAACTCTTGACAGGTAAGCATAACTACCGTTAAGCTCTCAGTTTGATGTCATTACTAAAAGTGATGAACGATGTTCTGATGACAGCGCTAAGATCCCCATACAAGATTCCCTATTGTTTAAGACTGTGATCTTACTTGCTCGAAAGGAGTCACAAACTGTGGATCCATACGTATATAAATCATCTTGAAAAAGTTAAATCAAAACCGCCGTTTTTATGTCGATGGTCCGGGAACAGTAAAATAGTTGAACTGATAACATGATAAAATCAATGAATTCGATTCTGTCATTCCTCTTGATAGTGCATTGAACAGAAAACAAAAATGTCTTAAAAATCCCGTTTTTTAGCGTTTTCGAAATTGTGACTGTTTTTCGAACGGAGTGTTCTGGCAACTTATACCCACAGTTTGTACTCCGCGAATCACTCCCATTAATCATCCGTTGAATGAAGATATAAGGTAAGGCATGCCGGAAAAGTAGATTTTCCGTACAATAAATCACCACTTTTTTAATTTTCTCAAAAACAGCTCACGTAATTGGATAGATTGACGAGTTTAAACACGTTTATAGAGAACACTTCCACTGTTTATTCTGACCAAGTTTTAACTCTCATTGTATCTCTTACATGAAATTATTCCGAACCGGCAAGGAAAAATTGTAACGCGCATTCACGTCGAAGGAACATTTACAGGCACCTATTATGGCACTATTAGATCCGTAAGTTGTGTTCTTACAAGTTGGTATCGCTATTATTATCGCAGGTCTGATATTTTCTGTATTTGGTTGTCCTTCTAAAGAATCATGAAAGGAGCACAACCTGCGATACTGTCTTCAACGTTCCCGTTCGCGTATCGTGAAAACGACCTGCATCGCTTGAACGATCACTGTTGAGACGGTAGATCCACTCACCTTGACACAGTAAAACGGATTACGACCTGGGATTCCACCTCTAGAGAAGAAAAAAATCGTTTGTAAATATAAAGCATAAAAATATTACTTCAGATACTTATTACTGATGATCTGATTTTAACAGATTTTAGTTTATCAACCCACACATCCCTATTGACTATAATCAGAGAAATTTCAACTTTTGAAGGTAATGGAAATCGGAGGACGATTACAATGATCAAAAAGTAGACTTCTGATATGAAACATTTCTGACTTAACTATGACAATACTTTTTCGATAGTTGATTGTTACTACGCGCAGCGGATTCATTAGTACTGAGTAAAGCTACTACTAAGTTGAATAGACAATTAAGCTTTTTCTTCCACAAATAGAGCCGAAGAAAGTCACTCCGCTCAACTAATGTTTGAATGTTCGAATACATAACCAACTATGTAATATTGTGAACAATAGTGGCGCGGGACGTAGAAACATTGCGAAAATGAAAGAAACATTATCATCAATTGAAAACCTGAGGAGCTTAAAGAATAGCATAAATTTCTCCCATGATTTTCTGGAAAATTTTCTATTCATTTAAAGTTCAAAAACAATGTAACAACTGTAGGGGTCTAGTGGTTGTTTGGTGAAGAATGGGTAAACTCGGCAGAACTTCGTTTATTCTCCTATGGCTTGATCACGAATGCCTCACAAATCGGAAAATTTTCCCATGGGTTTCCCTTCCCCTCCCCAACTCATGACCTCCTTTATTGTTCCGTTCTACAACCTCGATCATTTTTTGTCCGCGTGAGTGAGTGAGTGATATCAGGGAGGCAGCTACAGGCGTACCGACCGCGGCACCATCAACTGAAGCTGCGGGACCAATGGCAGTATGCCGTGGCCACTGAGGGCCCATGTCCCAACTTCCCTTTCACGAGCCTTTTGCTGGTACCCATTGCCTCACCCCCATGGGTTTGGAGGAGGGGGGTGCCTGGTCGGGGATCGAACCAGAGTCCGCTGGTTCTATCCCTGCCTGGCTCGGACAGCCTCGCGCCCCAACGCGCTCAGCCACCCTTTCTGTCTGCGTATCAGCCTTACAGCTTTCCCTGATATGGTTGTAGCCTCCTCTTGTGGTGACACTTCTTCTTCTTCGTTCTTGCTGTTGTTGATCAGCACAGGGGAACGTGAATTGTAAACCCGTGTAAAAATGTATAGGGATAAAATATCACAAAGAAATCAAGCAATTATAACCAAGTTTGAAGTAAAATGTTGACGAATAAGTCATTGAAAAAACATTGCAAACCGAATTCTTGGGAGAATTCCGTGGTACTGGTGGAAATTCAAGTGAACTTCGATGGAAAAGCGAGTATAAATTGTAACAATATCTAGCGAAAGCTATTGGAAAATATTTGAAAACCAGAGACAAAAATATTGAAAACTTAGTGAAAATCGTCGTAAAAAGAGTTAAAGTTGTGGAATCTAATATATATTGTACATAATCCATTTGCACTAGTGTAGCTGTAACAGTGAGGAGGAGGTTACAGTATCCACTTAACTTTTATACGACGTTACTGATTTCTTGTGAAAAATGTTTGTTCATATTGGCTTAATCAAACATCAAAATGGTTCAAAGACTCTAGCGAGGGAAACTTGAAATCAAATGTCTTCCCAGCTTACAATACGTTTGGAAATGAACTTAAAATTGTTCGTTCCTTCTTCCTTCCATCTTTCATTAGGTTGAGAGTAAACGCTGTTTAAATGTTATGGCTCTTACTTTGAAGTAAGCAGTCCAAGTAAACAAATCATTTTATTGGGGTTGAAGAAGGACTTGTTTTCTAAATGACTCGAGACTCAAATATCGTAGTTTTAATTGTTTAGCCCGCTGAATCGAAGGCAGCATTCGACAGTTCGAGTTTTTCAAAATCTAGCACCTTTTTTAACTTCTCATTTTAATTATTTCCGTCGTTTCAAACGTTGGATGCGTAGTTTTTCCTATGTTATGAGTCACGGGTGTTGCTATTGAAAATGGTCTGCTACCAGCACGTGAAGACGTAACAAGTTTTTCTATTACTGTGGTCAGAGGACGAGAAACTTCCTGTGTCAGCTCGCGGTTTCCCCTCCGACCGGTCATCCTATTTATATCTCATGGAAAAAGACACTTTCTCGGACCACATTAACCGAACGGAGACGTGGTTGGGTGAGCCACACTTGTCGATATCAAAAAATGATAAGTACCTCCTGCAGTATGTAGGACGATAATTTAATTCTCTTATGAATTATATCATTAATTAAAAGTCAGACAATGTTTCAGACCAACAATAAATTCTATGTTCGAGGGTTACATCGTCTCTACGTGGGAAAACTCAACGTAGCCCCTATAATGACAATAAAAATTGCGTGAAACATAATGTTAACATGTTGATAGGTATGTGTCATTTTTGTCTATGATACGAATATTTTCCAAGTAAAATCCAGCTTTCTATATTTGCGGACGATTTAGACATTTTTACTTTCCTTGGCTCTACGAAGTAGAAAGGAAAGTTATGTAATCGGCTGAAAAAAAAATTTTGAGTTTTCTTCAGATCTTTACGTTTGAGACCCTCCTGAGTCCGAAAAACACTATTTGGGAAAATGGTCTGTGTGTGTGTGTGCCTGTGAACGATTTTTAGAGAAAACAACCGTACCAAATCAGCTCAAACTTGATATCTCGCCCGCAGGCTTCCATGGGACGCCAAAATAAGGGTATGAACAAAATCCATCGAAATTTAACTATAGTTATCATAGTGATCAAAACACCAAATATTTTTTTTCTCAAAAACGGCTTTAACGATTTTGATTAAATTTTTTATATTGATAGCTCCTAATATGTCAATTATACCTTAAAATTCCCATTTGTGGGAAAATGACGAGAGCAGCACAATAAATTACCAAAACTTTCGACGAAATCGATTTTATCGCGGTATTTAGAGAAAACAACCGTACCAAATCAGCTGAAACTTGATGTCTAGCCTACAGGTTACAGGTAAAATAAGGGTGTGGGGAAAATCCACCGAAAGTTAACTATAGTTATCATAGTGATCAAAACACCAAATGTTTTTTCAAAAGCGTTCTTAGCGCAGTTGTTTCCTTATAAACTCCGCTGGAATTTTTGTAGAATAATTTAACAATTAGAATTAATTTAACGATTAATTGTTATTGTAGTCCAATCTAATACCTAAAGGGTGAGTGTTTAAAAACGCTCATGAGATACATGGGGCTCACTCCAGAATTTCAAGAATTTCAACTACGCTCGTTTCGCTTACTACCAGTTCTAAAAGTTTTTACCCAATAACTCTGCAAAAGTAATTACTATCCTTCTTCAAAAAATTCTTGTTTACATCCCCATTAATCCTCTGTGTACGAATTGCTCAATAATGGTCCTGAAATGAGTACGAGCAGCACAATAAAATCTGGAACTGTAAGCGCTACCTCTTGCTGCTGCCGTAAAGCGTTGTTTGACCAAGATTCAAATTAACTGAGTGATAAATGAATTGATTAAATAGAATTAGCCATGTACAAAGTGAATTGTTGTACAGCTAAGGAAAGTTGTGTGATGCAACGCACCAGATATTTTCCTGTATAATGTCTGTACAAGACGCTACACGTCTCCAACATAACTTGAACTTGCTCCATACACGGTCGGTAACAGTGAGTGTCAGCTGGAGCTTACTATCAAGCTTATAACCGTTCCGCCCAGTTTGCAAAGAATCAGGTTTTTAGTCAAAAAAGCTCCCTTTGAGAGTTACTGTGAGGCATAAGGTTCATCACATAATTAAGAGCAACTCCACGAATTTCAGAATTTAAACCACCCATTTCACACAGTTTTTAGCCAATAATTCCAAAACAGTACGCACAAGCCGTGTCGGGAAGATCACACTGACAGCCCATAATCAGCTATGCACTGATTACTCAGTAATGGTCGTAGCATAAGTTGAAGCAACTCGATAAATCCCGGAACCTTTAGCACCACCCAATTTGTACCTAAAAAGTTGGACCAAGATCATATAAACTTTGTGAAAACAGATTTTATTTGTCGCTACAGTCACGAAAATCGCCAAATGTACCTGGGGCTGAGGAAAGCTGTGACATGCGTGTTGACTTAAATGAAAATGTTTTTGCTACGACTCCAGAACTATAAACGCGTAACTTCAAAAAAAGGATGTTGATAAGCATTATCTCGAGTTCTCATTACGTGAATGAAACTCAGGTTGTATTAGTTACTAGAGCGTAAAAAACTGTAGAAAGTTTCACCAGGTATTTCGTTTATTCATCACCCCGTTCTAAACTTTAATGTGTAGATCTGTAAACATTGACGTCAATCATATCAAGGGGATGCCACGAAACCGATTTTAGTACGAACTATTTTTGAAAACTCTCACTCATTATGGTCTTCTCTGTCGTTATTATCTATTGATTGGACGAAAAAAAAAAGTAAAAACCAAAGTTTTTTCCCCAACATTCATCCTTCCTACACTAGGATCGTTTTTGGTTTATTATTCATTCTGAATAATAACCCTATGTTTTCGGTCAGGAAAAATTTTTTACAACCCCCCCTCAAGATTTGATACTTTACGTTTCAAGACATGGAGATTCCAAATTTGCAATGTCCGTCCACCGTCCGGGCCGTTTTGTGCCTTTAACTTGGTCTAAAAAATTCGTTCTTTTGCACAAAAATCCCATTTGGTATCTAGTTGTGCCCGCCGTCTCGGCAATCCGATCGGACGAAGCCCATGATTGTTATGGGCAAAAAACGGTAAAAAAAATTAACGAAACGCAGTACAATGCGGGAACTACAGCGGAAGTCAACGTTTCGTCGTTTGTACTCCCTCCCTCCCTCACGTCTCATTAAAAAACCACCCACTCGCCTCCCAACGCCGCCCGGTCGACTGCCCTTTTGACTCGCAACGGGTTCGCTCGAAGCGCCCCTGTTCCAATTTCCCTGACTCGACGGGGCAAAATCATCAGTCGTTTTGTTTCCGTAGTTCCATTGTAGCCAGGTCATGTTTCGTATGGTCTACTAGTATTCGATGCTGAATCGAATGGGATGGGGGAGCAGTAATACTTGGTCAAGCTGTTCATGAGAATAATAAACCATTGTGTAATACTTTGCAGGGTTTTTTGTTGTTGATGAAGTCTTGAAAAACAACTGTACAAATGTTTGTGTTTTCATTCAATCCTAACAATAATTGTACGTCGAGAGTTCAGATAACTTTCCAAATGGATGGCTGAGTGGATGTGAGAAAAGACCGGATAAACGGCACCAAACCGACCTGAGAGGTAACGTGACTACGAGTTCTGTGGCAGACAACCTGAATCCGCCACTGAAAACTGAACAAACAAAAAATGTCAACTAATTCTCCTCTATTTATGGAACGAACGGATTTAGCGAGAACGGTCCGCGTGTCAGGGTTTTCAGCCCTTTTCCTGCGACAACCTTGAACGGTACTTAAGGGTCACGAATACACAGGGAAACCTGCATTAGCAACTTCAACAGGTTTATAGAAAGCAAGAAAGAAAGATTCAGGTCAAGCAATTGGCGTTTGGCTTATTTCCAGTTAACTGCCCCCCTTGTAACCCTTAGAACTGACCTTATAAGTGCCACTAAACCTTATAACCCTTACAACCGAACCTTATAAGTGCCTCTGAAACTGACCCTTGCTAACACGGTCTTGAAAGATGTGTAGGTGTAACGGTGCTACGTTTTGTAATTTCTCGAGACGTTGCTCCCTCAAGTGGCGGTTACACTTTTAACCGAAAGTTTACAAAAGTTTGCTCGTAAAATTGGATAAGTCTAGCTATTAACGGAGCAGATAAATAAACTCGTTCACGTTTCACCACCCACGAACATTTCAAGAGCAGCATACGTTTTTTATTCTGATCATCCACTCGAGTTTCGATCAAATATAAATAGCATCAAACATACAGAATCGAATTTCCTTTTCTCCTGTCGTTAGTTTTAGGCAAGAACATTTCAAGGTTGAAGCTAAGATGTCCATCACAACTTTTTAGTTAGTAAAGGTATTCATTAATACTAATGCGTTTGAGCCTGATGTCGTGGTTGGTTAGAAGAGCAAAGAAAAAGGATAAAATATGTGGTGCAACGCAACACACAACATTCCTCAGCCCTACGTAAATTTAACTATTTTTATCACTACAGCAACTAATGTTATCTGTTTTATGAACTTGGTAGAACGTCGCTCAAAGTTCTACGTATTAACTCGTAGCTCGTTGCGTTTGAGTTACTCAACTAACCATTATTATGGAGTAAGCAGTGCGTAGGTGGTTCGTGAGACTTTCAACATGATATTTCTTAGTAGGTTCGGGTTCTCTGTTTTGGAATAATCGGGTAAAGTAGTAGTGGAGTATGTGCGAAAGTGTAATGATTGAAATGATTTTTTGATTTTCTGGGGTTCAATATGTTGCATAGTAATATGCAATCGTGAATCGGACCAGAATGTTTAGACGATCGAGGGGAGAGTACTTTGCGTAACGTGAGGTAAGGGGTATTGTGTGACGCTTCGCGCCAAATATTTACTTTATATTGCTTCTTAAACTTGTGCCAGAAACTGATGAGTACATTAGGGAAGCGTCTTCACTGACGTATCTTAGATGTCAACAGTTTTGGATCTGCAGGATTTCCGAGCGACGAACAAACCTCATCTCCGTCATGAGTTTTTGTGTGATATGAGACGAACTCGCGGCCTGGAGTTCTGGCATTTCGCCTATCAGAAGGGCAACACAAATATAAACTGACTCGTAGAAACCACCGTCATCGCCTTAAGATCCACTCTATTTCTTCCCGCGACGTGAAAAGTCGTGCTGTAGATTTATACAATCTTGGAATAGTGCTTTTGTAAACGAGGGTGTAAAAATAATCGGCACTTAGGTTAAGTTACTGAAAGTTAGTTTGGTATCAGCCCTGAACTGTGGTCACGTCGACAGTGACGTTCACTCAAATCCAACCGGAACAGTCCCAACCGACGACAAAGCCGCCATCCATTCGAACTTACCGTCGGTTGTCGACCCCGCCTTAACTCAATTCTTAATCTCGTAACAGTCTGGCAAACACGTGGAAGTTGACTTGTCGATGTATCAAGAATTCTGTAGTTGGAAGGTTGGCGACTGGTCGGTCGCCCACGGACTCCCACTGACACTCGAAGGTCCTTGGACGGCCGAAGCCATCGACATCCGGGCTTCAATTCCGCCTAATTACAGTTAATCACGGAGGCTCATGTGTTCATCGTCACCTTCACCCTGACCGCTCATCGAGACACCTACAGGTGGCCGCAATAAGCGCAGAAACGGTTCCGCGTGTTGTCGTCGTTACACATTCTTTGCAACAATTAGCCATGTTTGGTAAGAAGCCGCACAAACTCTCGAAAGCTACGCGTACATTCAGCCATTTTTATCACTCTGCCAACGAATTCAATCATTGTGTTTTTACGAGCTTGGTAGACGTTATCGTTCTATATGGGAACTAGAAGTGCTTAAAGTTTAGTACCTACGGCTTGTGATCTAACGTACCTGGGTATCTTCCGATTTCCATCGATGAGTCGCCACTCTGCAGCCACACGCATGACTCCAGACTACCTAGTAAATATGAAATAAAAAATCAAATTTCGTATCGAGAGAAGAGACTCATACTTTTGTCAATGGCAAAAGTCTCATTTACAGTTAATCGAAGGATGAATGATTGCATACTGTCGGGCTATGGCTAGGTTTCTAGAATCTACATTGAACATATTCTCTCTCGTTTTCCTAGAAATGACACACCACCCTATTTGGTTGAACTCAACTGTTAAGTTACTGCTCTACTTCGAAATAAAACGACAAATATCTAGTGTGACTCATCACGCAGCTTCCCTCAGCACAACGTAACAATAATCTACTTCTCATTCACCTCGCATGAACTTCGTAAATCACAACCTAACGCTTCAAGTTGAGACTGGTGGCTCTTCAAGTTCTGGAATTTGTTTTGCTGCTGCTGCTTATGGTGCGAAATTATTTGAAAACCCAAAGTACAGATGGGACAAGCTCCATGATTGTGATGAAGTGATTCGTGACGAATTGTTAGAGGAAACATTGCGAAAAAAAAGTTAGGCAAAAAGTGAGGTTGGTTTGTAATCAGGAATTCCCCACGTTGCTCCTGATTATTTTATGGCCATTAAACTTCTACCCTTTAGTTATCTTATTGGATTCCTAATATACGTTGAGCATACACAACATGTAATCTGGTGCAACTTATTTCTCAATGATGGTCAGAAATGCAATATAGGATCCTCCAATGTGTGACTGGGTGCAGTAGCTGAGTCAGATGCCCTAAATCGCTACGCCCTCTAGCAAAGGACAGCAAAAGATATCTCACACGGTGGTAGTTGTGAAATGCTTCCTGAGATTGCATTCCAGCCTCTTGCGCGTCAATGTATTTTGATAGGAGCGATAACCTTGAATACATCCAGGCCTCTGGACTCGGCAGTAAAAGTCCAGCTTTCTCCGCTCCTTTCGTCCCACTTTCGAGCCTTGTATGTTCCCTCTCTTCTCTTTCTCAATCGCCTGGCAATGACCCTCACTCAAGTTGTTTCTTATGAAAAAGCTGCTTTGCTGGGACTCGGAATTCCCTACCCACAATCAAATATATATTTACATCTGTGACATAATAATAAGATTACATTCGAAATGCGTGAATCTTTCCTTGTCGCCAACGGTAATGTGTTGGAATTTGCCCGGCTGTTTAAAGTTAAATTCGATCTTCAATCCCAATCTGTTAGCCCATGCTGCCTGCCTCATAGTAATTCGCCAATAAATGCCACTTCGAACAGTTGCGTTCAGGACGGAGCAACGTGCAATTCAACTGGACCCGAGAAAGTTTAAACTATCCAATAAAATCAAAGTACAACGCGTTATCGTAGAAGATATTTTCGCTATATGAGCTATCGTATTTACCGGCCGAGACACAATTGTTCCCATTCGCATGTCTTCGCAAATGTTTGCAGCATTTTCAATTAGCAGCGGGCTTGAAAGATGTAGTGCCTATTTGTGGAAGTACAGTAAGAAGCTTTCGTTGGAGCTCATGCTGTAAAAATAAAATAGAAAAAAACTGTACTTCTGAACAATTCTAACACTAGATACTGAAGCCAAGTTACGAAAAGAATGATAACAAAAAACAAACTTGTACATACTGTTCCTTAATAAATACCAGTACTTCATCGACGATGAGGCCCTTTGCTGTCAAATCGTCAATTTTCAATCATTACTACACGTATAAAACTCGATTCTATAACGACTATATTCCCTAAAATGAATTATTTCATTTGTGTTGGAATCTAGGGAAGTTATCAAAAGTTAGTAGGTTAACGCAGTAATCAAATGTATTTTTATAGTTTCGTATCTGAAGAGAACAGTTAATGCTTCCATGAAAACGATTAACTATTCCTGGCAGTGCGGACCTCTGATCTGGCGAAGAATCCTATTAAAATAAGAAGAAATCCGAAGTGAAGTTTTTTGGAATTATCAACTCAAAAGATTCAATCAAAACAGCGAAAACTTGAAAGAAAATGGTCCTTGGATAAGGCGAAAACCTGCAACGGTTATCCAGTCAACCGATCAGTTATCAAAAACCCTGCAAATTATCACACAACGGTTTATTGTTCTCATGAACAGCTTGACCCTGTATTACTGCTCCGAGACCCATTCCATTCGATTCAGCATCGAAAAATACTAATAAACCATACGGACCTGACTACAATGGAACTACGGAAACTAAATATTCCCCCGGCGCCAGGCGCCCGTAAACGTCTGTAGGCATTTATGATCCGATGAAGGGGTGTGCGGGGTCTCTAACCTTCCTCCGCCCCGTCGGGCAAAAAGAGACGGAGAAATTGGGACGGGAAATTCCAGCGAACCCTCGGCAATTGGCACGACGTTGTAAAAAATGTTTCATGACCGAAAACATAGGGTTATTATTCAGAATGAATAATAAACCAATACACTATTTCATTTCAAGTTCAGTTTGAAGTCCCGTTCATATTGTTGATAATGTGATATAACTAAATTAATTTCTAATTAGTTTTGTGACCCAATGCGGGGAGGAAACCATGTTACACTAAACATCTCACGTCTCAGTGTACATCATTTAACTCTATTGTACAGAATACAATAAAGTTTATTCGCTATTAAAAAAAAAGAAAACCTGTCAGCTTGTTTCAGGAAAAGCGTTGTATCCGAAGGCAATTCAAATTCAACTTTCCACAGTGTGTTACTAGCAGAGCTAACGTGAGCTGAACTACGGAAAACTTTGAGGGTACTTTCTTAGGGTTCATCGGAGTTGATGGGCGTGTTATGGATGGGGGGGGGGAGTTACACTATCGAATAACAAGGCAATGAATGACTACATCAAAAAACCTACGGGGTGAAGAAAGCAAAAAAATGCGAAACTTATTCTCTTGAGCTCTTCCGATCACTATATTTTCACGTAGACGTTCATAAACATCTGAAAGTGCCCAAGATATTAATTAGTAGGAACTTTCATCGAAGCCGTTTCCAAACAAAATTAGTTGTGGTACATTCCCACCTCCTACTGTTGGAAACTGCTGATAGCGATCCCGCGAATAAATAACGAACAGACCGACATTTGAGTGCTAGTTTTATATTAGCGGAATTTATCAGAAACACAAACGGTGGGTACAGCTTTCGTACAAGTACGCAACCACGAGGGACATTTTACGTCTTTTTCTTTAAACCCCGCTAAACATCACCACCTGAGCTTCTGAGAGCCCCCGAAGGTGTACCTCCTTGTGCGAGCGATTTTGTTGCTCAAACGGTGGAGTGTCGTAGCGTTTCACGTTGGGGCTGGCGGGCGCGAAAGAAACCTTTACACAAACGGTGGGCACAACTTTCGTACAAGTACGCAACCTCTAGGAACATTCTATGTCCTTCATTTTGGCATTATGGTAACTACGTTTGATTGTGCTCGTTGATGGTTTCGATATAATGGCCGCGTCAATTGCAATTGACGTCATCACTTGGTCACTGAGGTTATTAAAACGTGTGATGTTACCAAGCGTTAGATTTTGTAGCTGACCGTTACCATGCACCTAACCCAACACAAATTTCGTGACGCTTCTCCGTAACATCTCCGGCGTTACATTTTCGAGTTTATGTAGCAAAGTAAAGACATAAAATGTCAAAAACTAAAACTCCGCCGATTACTCAACTTTTTTGCCACTTCGTAGGGGAGTAAAACGGATTCTGGTAGTTATTCGAACGCCAGACGGACACAAGAACACTTTCAGAGAAACGAAGAGTGCAAAATGAGAAATTGAGATTCTAAGAAGAATTTAATTGGGTGGGGGATATACTATTAGTTAATAATTAGTTAAAGTACGTACGACTTGATTAAACAACACCGAATGAATTTCCTACAAACTCACATGGAAGCAGAAAACAAATAAGCTTTAGCAACGAAGAAACATGCGTTGGGACAACTGGAGTTCACTTGTAGTTCTCAGTCTCGTCCTTCACGTGGCAAGCAGTTAATTTTTATTCTTTTTATCGTACGACTTATCGATTTCACAAATTGTTCATCGCTACGATTTAAAATTCCAGATCTTCACGCGAATTTATTGTAACACACAACTTGGCCAGAAGCCGAGAATAAAAGCGATGAGAGGACAGAAAGAAGAATAGGTTCTTTGTTGGCAGCTTTATTTCTCTTGCGCGTACTCATCCCTTCCAAACGCTGTTTACGTTTATTAAGCGTTTATCAGTCAAAAATAAGGGGTTTGCTTTACTATCATGTAGCAAGTACCGACATCACGCCAATGGGTATTCGAAATACTCGTAGTTCGATATCAGTATTCTATCTCTCCGCTAAAACCATATGTATCATGTTTGCTCAGTTTTGCACCCACGGAAGTCAGTCGAGTTATTTAGTTAAGTGGCGCAGGAGGGCTCTTGAAAAGGTAGACGTGACATATTGCAGTCTGCCAGCAGGTTGCTTGTGCGGCGCTGTGCTGGCGAGAAAGACAGGTATGAGCTTTGGGAAGAGAAGTAATAACACTGAAATTAACAATTAAATTTCGAAAGCAAAGCGAACCTAATATTTCAGATATTTGACGTTCGAAAATCAGGAGACAATCCCACAAAGAGCCGATGGGAAGGATTTCGGCCGAACGCAATTGTGAAAGAATTGAAACGAAGTCGTGAATTATGCTAACAGCAACATTAACAAGTCGCAATCAACAACTACATCCGGATTTTCCTCCTAACTGACTTTCCCTGGCATTCTATCAACACTTGGAATTGAACATAATAGGAAGATCCGTAACACGAAGTTTCACAGTTTCAGTTAACTTGAATTAGCTTCATCTCACCACAGTTGGGGAATTTCTTTTTATTCGTCTGGTCGTGGGGAACTACTGACAACGAAGGATGAAGTGCCTGAGGTCTTCCGCATTCTGGCCGACTGCTCACCGCCCACTTACGAGTGGAAAATTATTCAGTATATCACTGGTCGTTCAAATATGTGACGGTCAGTTGCTATTACATCAATTGCGATTAATGATTCGCCAAACTATAATCTTTTTCCCTATTAATTTGTCCATAGGAATGCGTTGAACGACAGCACCATGAAATTTTAATATGTGGGGGAAAACGATGAGAGGAACACTAAAAATTATCAACAATTACGAAGTAAATCAATTTTAGCGCCGATTTTCCCTACAGGTGACTGAGAAAAATTGTAAACATCACATGTTTATCTTTGCTCAACCCAAAGGAAAAGTAAAGTATCGCATTCGATTAAAGAAATAGGGTTATGTCCGCCAGTAGGCAAATTATTAAAGTTTACGTATCTGTTAGGTGAGTCTGTCTCCTCTGGCTGGTGAGTTGCTGTGGGCAAGCGCTTTAGATGTAAAGACATCATCGTCTGGCCGTTAAGTCAGTACTGGAGTCAGTCAGTTGGTCGTGTTCTTTATATATGAAAGGAAGGTAAACGGGATGATGGAGCGTCGGGGAAGGGTCAGGGAGAGGAGGTCATGTACCTCAGGGGGAAACCCCTAAAGGTGAATGGAATGTCTTGAATGATCTTGACGGCCAGACGAACAAAATGCGACACCATATTCACACCACTCAAAACACTACACAAACGAAAACAACCAAATGACGGATTTACAGACCACCCTACACAAAAAAGACGGAAATTCCACAATTGACAGACAATTCAAGACGTTCCATTCACCTTTAGGGGTTTTCCCCCTGAGGTACATGACCTCCACTCCCCGACGCTCCATCATCTTGTTTACCTTCCTTTCGTATATAAAGACCACGAACAACTGACTGACTCCAGTACTGACTTAACGGCCAGACGATGATGTCTCTACATCGAAAGCGCTTGCCCACAGCAACTCACCAGCCAGAGGAGACGGATTCACCTAACAGATAGGTAAACTTTAACGATTAAAGAAAGATGAGTTTTCAACGGATCTTTACGTTTTAAAGTCCCGTGTGATGGGATAGCTTAATTTAGGCGCGTGGTTTGTGTGTGACTGTCTACTTGCTTCACAGGCACGTCTTGCAAAAATAGCAACCCTCGTGTGTAGCTGTGGCGGTGTCTAATTTGTAGGAAAGTATGTGCGGTGGAGTGAAGTGGCAACGCCATCGGCCTCAGCCCAGTAAGCTTTTCGATTTCGTGGCAGCACTTACGGTATATTTTGACGGAAGGGAACTCGAGTAGTTAATTGTGTGTAAAGCAGTTAGCGTGAGGTGAACTGAGTGGGCATCAGAGGGAATCCATGGTAGAATCGCAGGCGCTTTCACCCCAATCCGATGAAATTGACAGGGGCCTGGGTGGTCTCTGGAATCCGGGATCGAGAGCGTATGACATGGCAAGAAGAGCAAATTGAGATAGTGCGGCTCTTCATATGGCGATGTTGAAAGCTCGTAAAATCATGGTTGTTCCTTGGTGTGGCGCAAGAAGGGTTCTGAAGAGTTGGCTGGCAGTGTCAGCTAGCTTTCTTCGAGGTGTCATCACCTATTTATTGATCAGTTCTCAACGTAGATTTTTCTCAACATTATCATCCATTCAACACTTATCTCGCCTTATTTCGTTCGTGCGGTCCCCAGTAGCTCTTCGTATAACTCTTCCTGCCAATTTTTCGAATGCGGTCTAGAGGGTACCTGCGTAGGTAGAGTTCTCAAGTGTAGGCCATGGGATGCTCACGCGTCAAAATTTACAAACTTTGAGATTTACTGCAGATCTTTGAGAGGTGAGCTCATTCGTTATATATTATAATAACTCCTAAGTGGATGGCAATTATTGTGGAAGGCATGTGTTCGCATCTGGGTCCCATCCGTCGACTCAAGTCGCCGTAGGAAGCGAAATTTATTGGGGCAGGTGATCTGTTGGCGTGAAGAAAATGTCCTTGAAGCGGTAATCACGCCCTAATGTGGCCTTCTTGAAGATCTAACTGCACCTTCCTGCTGAGCCCTGGCTGTTATCTTATTTGATCAATTTGCATGACATCATTATAATAAACAACTTGGAACGTGCCTCAGTGTCTAACCCCCCCCCCCTCACAACTTTTTTTTTTGTGCGCACCTCTGCCCAAAAACGGCCCAGGTTGCTCTCTAAAGCTTCACGCTAATTGCGGGCCTTTTTTGAGCGTTCATTGTTTCTTTTTTAAACGAATTTTTTATATAAAATGTAGCTATTTAAGTTATACAGAAAAGTGGGAATGCTGGTTTTCAAAATAAGGAACAGTCGTTTTGATGAGGAAGCAGACCTGCTGGTCTTCAAACACCACGTCGTATCAAAACCTGTTTTTGGACGTGCGTATAGACGTTGTGTATGTACACTTACAAATATTAATCACTAGGCCCCTTAATAACTTTCGATGGGTGCGAGAAAGGAGTTCAAATACGACACACAAAGATGTACTGTAGTACTAGTGAGGGGTCCTATTTAGACTTTTAATAGCGTCGGGGAAGTAGGTCCAATTGTTGTCTTGATGTTTCATTTAGTCTACGTCATTTTCGGTTCTATGGTGTGGCGTAATCTGTACACTTGGTACGTTCTGAGGCTTATTTTAACAAGATGCATAAATAATCGGGCATCAGGAGCGTGAACAAGGTTTGTTTTGATGATGTTTGGAATTAATTACCCATAGAATAACGTGTAGTCCCCTTTTCGACACTTCTTCATTGGGACGGCATGTTCTCTAGCTGGAACCGAAAAATTGGGTATGCTGGGCTCATCTCTACGTTTTCTTCTTAACATTCTCACTAAAGATTACGATCGTGAAGTTGACTCTGGAGGTCAGCTCGGGTTCAATTCCATTTTCTCACCAGTTTGGTTTCCATGAAGGAAGGAGAGGCAGGCTGAACGATCTGGCAGGAGCCAACTAATGAGGTTCACAATCTTTTTTTTTCAGTTCTCACGCATTAAAGGAAATCTGAGTTCACATTCTTGGAAACAAAGTTGGCGTTAAACTCTGGTGCGATATTGGCAGAGTTTATTTCGTTAAAACTGCACTAAAATCTATTTTACCCGAAATTTCGGTCGTTTATTGTGCTGCTCGCATGATTTTTCCATGGTCGAAAATCGCACATTACTGATACGCCTTTTTCACAGACAATGTGATGAAAATCATTGCAGAAATGTTTGAGAAAAAAAAGGTGTTTTGATCAGGTTATGACACTTGTTTTGCTCAAACCCTTGTATTGTCGTCCCACGTTGATCTGCAGAAATGAATATGGTTCGTGTGAGCTGATTTGGTTCAGCTGTTCTTTTTCAATTGTGTTCACGTACCCACACACACACACACACATCATTTTCTCAAATGACTTTGAAATGTAAAGATCTGAAGAAAACTAAAAAAGTATCAAATTGGGGGGAGGGGGGGGTTGTAAAAAAATAATCCTGACCGTAAAAATAGGAGTATTATTCAGAATGGATAATGAACCAATATTGTTTCCCCATTCGAATACTCAACTTTCCTTTCTTTCGTATTATTTTTTTTTCTCTGTCTGTTTTAGGAACCGGAACCTTTGGAAGGGTTTGTCTAGCGCAAGAGAAAGACACTCAGTCCTACCTCGCTGTGAAGATTTTGGCCATCTCTGACGTCATTCGGCTCAAGCAAGTTGAACACGTCAAAAATGAGAAAGAAATATTATCAGACATCAAACACCCGTTCATAGTCAATTTGTAAGTAAACCCGAGGATAACTCGACTCAACTTGAAAGATACCGTAATTGATTCCCAGGTTAGACGACGAATATCACGGAGGACGGGGAATGCTTGACGTACCAGGCTGTATTATTTATGATTTTATGCCAGCGAATAGTTTGTCCCTGAGCTACTCTGGAAGCCAATGGCGTTGGGACTGCCAGTAGGTGACTTTTTAGAAGTCACAGTAAGGAGGAGAAAGTTGGAGAATAGAAGATGCTGGGCAGATGGAGAGTTCGGCGAGGAGCTTCCGTTGAATCACTGGATTGATGCTGGGGAAGCTGCGCAAATGAATGGGCAGGACGACGATGTTGTCCTGTTCATAGTGCCCAACAGAGCTTGTAAATTGTCCAGTACACGTTTTATGGGCAGTAGGGCGAGTGCAGATTGGAATTGAACTCAAAGAAATGGGGGTTTTTACTTTCCTTGGCTATACGAAGTAGAAAGGAAAGTTATGTAATAGGCTGAAAATTTTTTTTGAGTTTTCTTCAGATCTTTACGTTTCAGACCCTCTTGAGTCCGAAAAACACTATTTGGGAAAATGGTCTGTGTGTGTGTGTGTGTGTGTGTGTCTGTGAACGATTTTTAGAGAGAACCACCGTGCCAAATCCACTCAAACTTGATATCTCGCCCGCAGGTCACCATGGGACGCCAAAATAAGGGTATGAACAAAATCCACCGAAATTGAACTATAGTTATCATAGTGATCAAAACACCAAATATTTTTTTTCTCTAAAACGGCTCTAGCGATTATGATCAAATTTTTTATATTGATAGCTCTCAATAAGGTAATTATAGCATAAAATTCCCATTTGTGGGAAAATGACGAGAGCAGCACAATAAATTACCAAAACTTTCGACGAAATCGATTTTATCGCGGTATTTAGAGAAAACAACCGTACCAAATCAGCTGAAACTTGATGTCTAGCCTACAGGTTACAGGTAAAATAAGGGTGTGGGGAAAATCCACCGAAAGTTAACTATAGTTATCATAGTGATCAAAACACCAAATGTTTTTTCAAAAGCGTTCTTAGCGCAGTTGTTTCCTTATAAACTCCGCTGGAATGTTACTAGAATGTTAAAAAAAAAGTCGTGTTGTAGTCCAATCCAATACCTATAGGGTGAGTGTTTAAAAACGCTCATGAGATACATGGGGCTCACTCCAGAAATTCCTGAATTTCAATTACTGCCGTTTCGCTTAATACCAGTTCTAACAGTCATTACCCAATAACTCTGCAAAAGTGATTACTATCCTTCTTCAAAAAATTTGTATTTACAGCCTCAGTAATTATCTGTATAACAATTGCTCAGTAATGGTTCTGGAATGAGTACGAGCAGCACAATAAATTCTGGAACTGTAAGCGCAACCGCCTCCTGCTGCTGTGAAGTGTTGTTTGACCAAGTTCAAAGGAACTGAGTGATAAATGAATCGATTAAATAGAATTACCTATTTACAAAGCGAATTGACGTAGAGCTAAGGAAAGTTGTGTGTTGCTACGCACTAGATATTTTTGTTTGGCTCTGTACTATTTTTTTACGTTAGAGGAAGTGGGCCTGCGAGTTCCCTCATTGACGTTTTCCAATTTAAGGCGTCTCCTGGGCGTTGAGATTCTCTAGGCAGTTTCCTCAACCATCGGCTGTGTAAATCTTAGTGATTATGTGGTAGGCTGCCCTACGACTGATTTGTTTTAAAAGGTGGCCTGCGGGTTGGTTCTTTAGTACGTATGTTTCAGTTTTATCGGAGAGAACGCAGAAAGTGCGATGGTACCTCCTCCGACTCACTGTGGGTGGAGCGTTGCGTTTGAAAGCAATTATGGAAAAAAAGATCGCCGCTTTCATACCTTCTGTGTGGCAACACTTTTTTACTGTTTACGGAGTTGAGGGAGTAGCGATGTAAATGCTCGCCAATGTTTGAAAAGTATTAAAATCGTTTAGCCGTGAGATGGAAGTGTGTCCTGAGACTCAGGAGCAATCAAGTACCGCGTTGCAACCTGCAAGTAACTGGAGTTCTCAAATACCGTTACGTTAACATGCAGAGTTGCGCGGGAGTGGTGCCTTTGGAAATTGGCAGAAGCAGTCAGTGTTACAGTTCAACCTGACATATACGCCGTGAACATGAAAAGCGACTTGAGTTAAGTTTCACGGTTATTCATTGAGTTCATTCGATTTCGATTTGGTTTGAAGATTGTGACGGGTTTTGAGTTGTAAATCTTGTTTCAGGTGGTACCATTTCCATGACTCCTCGTACTTGTACATGGTATTTGACTACGTCAGCGGTGGCGAGCTATTTTCTTATCTTAGGAACTCTGGAAGATTTACCCCTTCCACAGGTAAGTGCAATTCTTTCCCCACGCAATGAATGCTCAACTCGAAGTAAACACAAATAATTAGAGACAGTACAATTAAGGTCGACAGTTTCAGTTTGTTATCTTACGTGAACTGGTTGCCTTATAAATGTGACGTGCTACTGCATAGCCACAATAGACACCAATACGAGTTCATGGGGGTAGATACTGGGTGGTGAGACAGAAGGTACTAATTTGCTATCAGAGTGGAAATATGTGCTTCGTTTGTAGCAGTACCTTTGAAGAACACCAGCAATATATAAAAATATCTTATGCAACGTACAACTTTCCTCAGCTCCACATACATCTTTTTGACCTTTTGACTACCCACCAGCCTATTATGCTCTCAACAGGCAAATCCACAGATAACTGAATACTAGTAATGCCTAATTTGATGACCAAGCTGATCCACAGCACAGCTCGCTGAGACTGGGTCGATTCTTTCGTTTAACTGTGAGCTACCGCACATTAAATAGGGCAGTGGCCTGTCACTCCTATGCAAATAGGCGAATAGCTTTGTACGTGAGTATTGTGTCGCTGTAACACACACTCCAAGTAGTCTTGAGGCCTAACCAGCCCTAATCGGAGTTGGAGTTGGGTTGGAAGGTTGGAGCCGGCCGGCATCAATTTCTGGGAATCGTAACGATTTGTTTGAACGTGTAAAGGTTGCTCCCACTTATCGGTCCAATTTCCGCCCAGTTTGCACTTGCCCTGCACCCCTACCCAGTTCTTGTTGCCCTCAGCTCTTGTTACTCAGTTTTTGTTGTAATATAAAATTTTTAAGTTATTATAGCCGAAAGTCTGCACCCAAAATTGGTACATTGCAAACTATTAACTGAATTATTGACAAACGTCCCTGGGCCTTTGGGTCCTTGGGTTTAGTGTATCTCCAAGTGAACATGATTAAGCTTT
The DNA here is from genome assembly GCA_020466155.1 of Pachypeltis micranthus. Classification (NCBI taxonomy): domain Eukaryota; kingdom Metazoa; phylum Arthropoda; class Insecta; order Hemiptera; family Miridae; genus Pachypeltis; species Pachypeltis micranthus. Next base: position 21,823,074 of record CM035780.1, on the reverse strand, counting down.
TTTTCAAGAACTGTAAATTTCAAACGTTCAATGCAAATTTCTCTTGCCAAGGAACTAACCCCTCCCCGTTAAAATACAAACAGAACTTGTCTCGAACAATTTTTGCCTGTTGCAAAACTTGGCCCCCCGAACGTGGTTGGGGGTTTTGCAACATTTCGGGAGGCCTTGCACCTATTTGAGTAGTACCATCGATAAATTTCGCGTTCAAAAATTTCAGTAGGGGTATAGGCAGTGGATTTTTGGCTCAAAAAGTTGTGCAGAGCACAGCAAGCAAGAACTACTGATTCAGTGGTTTCCAAATTTAAATTAACTGCAGTGTAATCTTAGAGTAGCTGATAGTCTTTCGTGCGGAGATATAGCTCTTCTCTTAACAGTATCCGACTTTGATATAAACGGAGAAACTAATGTTAATAATTCTACGTAGGTTTCCTCGTTCATTCGCAAATAATTCCGTAAGTCATTCGGTTCATTTGTCAGCTCCTTTAACAGATTTACATGAGAGAATTCTCTCTTCTTCAGCAGCCACTCACGACTCCACTTTTCGCGGGTTTTCACTTTTTTCGCCAAACAACTCATCACCATCCACAATGCTGCTTCCTCCATGGCCTAAGCTTATTTGATGAGGTTGGTTGCGCCAAATCGTTTGACCGATCGTAGTGTGTAAACAGCCTTCCCACCTTCCAATTTATTGGACGATAAGTTGGAGCGATAAGTTGGAACAATTTATCGTTACGTGTAAAGCGGCCTTTACTAAGAGCTCTAAAATCAGTCAAACCTGGCGAGGTTCTCTCTTTAACGGTCTGTAGGTTTTGTATGTAAGTGCTACTTCCCGTCTATAGTCGTTCCTATGCACCATGCCTGCAATTATTCGTACGCAGTGCTACGCATCAAGCCAATTTAATGACAACGACAACGAAGGTGGTTTGTAAATGTTTATTAAAAGAGAAGGAGATGAGATCGCAGTCCGGAGCGAGAGAAGACATCTTTATTGAAAATTGCGTTGCGTTATATTTTTTCATTTCTCTCACTTAACCACCTATTGGCGCTACAACGATAATCAAAACATGCGTGAAGTCGCGAAACAAAGATGTCACGTCAAATTTGGCTCGAGAGAGTGGAAATCCGTGTTGAAAGAGATACACGTAAATTTCTGCGTCTTTACCTCGAAAAAAAAAGCGTCGGATTTTGTTTTATCAGGTTCTTCTAATGAGCCAAACTGACTAGGAAGACGAGTGCCAAGATCTAAGGCGGCGCGAGCCAAATTGTGACTCCGGGACGAAGCCACCTGTGGAAGATCCATCTTTTCTTTTACGATGAACCTTCCCAGATTCGCGTGCAACGCGGATACGAGTAGAAGCTTGGAAATTGTTTTATCGCTGCTTTGCTCCTTCATGTGTCAAAAATGGTTTTGCTTCTGTGAGCAAAGGGGTCACCAGTTTCCTCGTAGTCGCCCTCTTTCGTTTATTTACCGCTGGGAGTATGCACCTCATGCCAGCGACTACTGGTGATTCAACCTCCGTTGCTCAATAAGTGGCTCGACGTCGGCAATTACCTCTCGGCTCGGACGTTGACTTGTTACAGGTATCGGGTTGGTTTAGAGGGAAATTGCTTCTCTACGAGTATATTAGTAAACAAAACTAAGTATGACTAGCCATTTCTTGTCAATTGTTCTCTTCGACGATGGTAGATTTCGCCAGATGACCAGAAATACACAAACGACATTCAGGATAAATGGTTTTAGCAGGCGATACTTTTAGGAGAATACCTACATCCAGACATTGGGACTTACCATGTTACACCATGTCAAAAATCAGAGCTCCAGTCCCACCTTTGTTTCACTCCCAGAAAGGAAAATAAATCGGTGCAAGGCATAACTCTCTTTTCCACATCCATTATACATTTCTGGAACTATATCCTCTACCATGTAGAGTAGAGTAGTATCACTTCAGCCCAACTAAAGATCTTGTTACTGCGGGCATTTCCATGTGCCGAACGTGTTCTCATGAAATAAACGTTCCTCGAGTCGTGTTTTAGTTGTTCACAGTTAGCTTAAACGAGACTTTTGAATACATTCTACAACTAATTAAACCCAAACAATAAATCCAACCGTTCGAAGAAGATAACTTGTGATAAACACGTTCGCGCCTAGACAGACACAACAAATGGTGAGAGGGGGGGGGGGGCAAAAAAATACATCTCTTACGAATTTCGCTGATATTTCTGGACGGAAACTGGGCAGATTGTCAACTGACTGCCCCACAGTATCTCCCCCAAGCTCATCGAAATCGGCTCTTCGAGAGCGACCTGCTGGAAAATACAGTTGAAAGAAGCACCTGCCGTCGTGCAGCCAGCAAATGGTTTGGCTATAATCAGTTTCTAGTGCAGTGCCAATTCAGTCTATTCGGGAACCTCGGCTTTATTTTAGTTTAGTAGTATTTCATTTTAAAATGTCTAGCCCTAAAATTAATGGACTTACCGAGGTTTATTATCAAATATACGGTGCGACGAATCAGACAACATCCCTCGCTTTCTACATTAATTCGTACTTCGCCTACACCTGTCGGTTTATCCAATATGCCAGTTAAACGCACCAAGATGGTCGCTGAAATTATTTTTTACTCCGCTCGGGAGAAGAGCTCATGGATAATACTTAAGAGTGAAAGGTTTTTACAACACCTGAAGGTTGACAAACCCCAATTGTAGAATAATGTCCTTTTATATTAAACTCAAAAGTGTCACTTAACCACTGCCAGAGAGGTCCAATAACACTATTACTCTCTTTAGCTCTACAAAGCACGTAATTTGTTATAGTTGTCTTTGAATCTTCACGCTTGAGAATCCACTGAGTCCAAAAAAACGTCGTTATGGGAAATGCATCAGTTTGATCGGGGGGACTAGTCGTTCTATCTCTCTCCTTTCCACTGCTGTAAGCACCTGCTAGCTCTAGAAACACTAACCTACACGAGGGCCAGTTTTCTGACTTGAGGTTTTGCGTGAAAAAAGTGCTAAGGAAAGCATTAATAGAGCTATTAAGTTATTGGGTTCATATCGAGCATTCGTAAGAGTATGGGCCAAGTCAATGTGCTTGGTGGGTGAATCCGTCTTCCCTGGCTGGAAGAACGCTTTCTACATAAAGTCATCATCCACGAACCTTAAGTACAGCACTACAGCACACTACCACCCGGGGAAGACAGAGTCACTCAACAGGTACGTCGACTTGAGCCATGCGGGATGTGTGATTTTTATCCCATCAACGTGTAGTGCCTCCATGTCTAGTAGAATATAAAAGGAGTCTTTCTCTCAGAACCACACAGACTGGAGTCATGTGATCGACATTCATCAGGAAAAAAATTCCATTACAATCGCTTTTTGTCGATTTTTTTGAAAATCAACAAATTATCATCAGAGCTGCTCATGTCATTTTTCCACAAATAAAAATATTGTTTTACTCGTATAGTTTTCTTTTTTTTCGACGTGCCTACGCACACAAATTATTAAAACCATTGACGCATTTTTAAGAAACTACTACTATAGTAAGTTTTGAACTGATTTCGCTCATGCCGTAGTTTTGGCTTCCCATGTTGATCTGCAGGCTAAAAGTAAAGATTTAGTTGACAGTTCTTTCTCAACAGTGTAACTCAAATTTAGTGGAAGTAGGTAATCGTCTTTACTCTGTTTTATATGAAGTGGGTTTACACAAATTCGTCGCGAGTGATTTAGTTCATTCTCAAAAGGTGTTTTTTGGACTCAGGAGCTCTTGGAACGTGCAGAACTGAAGACACCCCCCCCCTCCCACGTAGCTTCAGCAGATTACATAACGTTCCTTCCTACTCCGCACAGCCCTCCTAAGCTCAAAAGTTGCTGACAGTTACTGAGCCTACCACAATGAGACAATGAAGCTTGGAGTTGGTGATTCGTATTAGCTGTTTTCCTGGATGTTCAAACTTTTGTCGGATTGCATTCTAATCAGAAATTTCATTTCATTTCAGCTATGTTTTACACAGCAGAAATCGTTTTGGCTCTCGAATACCTGCACTCTCACTCCATCGTATACCGTGACCTCAAACCAGAAAATTTGCTCCTCGATCGAGATGGACACTTAAAAATGACTGACTTTGGTTTTGCAAAAAAACTCAATGACAGGTATTTACAACGCCTTTCAACGACTATTTTCACAGCAGTTGATTCCAACACATTTCTAGTGCCTCTTTCATCACAGCATCATATGTGACTAACTAAGGTTAAAGACATGTTCGCTCAGGATAGCATAGTCGATAAGGGAGAAGTATTAGATTAACTCTTGTATTGGTTTTAAAAGACAGGGTGAGATAAGAGCAGAAATATTGATCATCAGAGATGCAGGAGGTGAATGTAAAGTTTATTGTCTCTTAAGAGCAATCTCTTACTTCGACTGTCATAGAAAGCTGGAGAATGCTAGGGAGCAATCATTAGGAAGTAGAGAGAGGTGTACTGAGAGAGCGGTTTACTGTGTGGCTGGTTTGAAGAGGTGGAGGGGTCATTTTGAACGATAAATGATATAATTCCGGAAGGCATTGAGTTAATATGTAGAGGAGCTAGGGCATTATTAGCCTCAGGAAACCTGTGTAACAAGTGGAAAACGGAATTATCCATGACTTGGTTAACGGGAAAGTGGAGTCAATTGAGTTGGAGTAATTTATTCCCCCTGTTATTCCATGTGACTAAGTTGCATAGGCAACTAAAGTAATGGTCGGTAAATCTCAAGGTGTCCAGGTTAAACTAGAAGGAAAATAGTGTATACGTTAATGTGAATTAACCACTGTAGTTGGATGAGGAAATTCGGAGCTGCTTGATTTGACCAAACAAAGTGCAGGAATTCAACACTGGAACAAAGTTCAAGAATGCCTTCTAGTTGACTGCAATCATATTCCCTGTGCAACAGGATGATATTCCCGAATAAACAGCCTTGTGTTTGAGGATGGTATCTTTGATGGCCAGCGCTACTCAATGAATCCTAAGAGCGAGGAGAAGATCCATACAACAGTTAACGAAGCGATCTCCTTGCCATTGTTGAAAAGATGACCAGTTGTGCTGATACCTTAGACTTTACGTTTGGCTGATAGCGAGCGTAAAATACTTATTGCTAGCCACCCCTTCTCCCATTCTCCTTCCCTGTTTTCATCACCTCACGTATAAGTTGGGCCTAGTTTTACAACTATTGGAACACTCCTGGTATTCTGCTTGGTGGTCAGGGCTTCTCAACTGCAGCCCCTTGACGGCAGTGGCGAACCTTCAAAATTTATCAATCTCTGAAGTGTGCTGAGATTTGACAAACTATAGTGTACCGGCACCCTCTTTTGAACAGACCCCATCCTAATACTAACCGAATCAGTCAACCACTCTCGAAGGCAGCTAGCCACGCTATCATCTGACACTGATGAACCACAATCAGATCTTTTAAGAGGAGCTTTGGGGCACCCCTGACTCGCATTGGACCTTGGACACTTCTTTATTTCAACAAAGCTCCACTCATGGACATCCCTGCTATATTTCAGACACGTGAGTGGTAGATTCACGAAGTTGTTCAATTATGAACTAATAAAAATGAACAATAATAGTAGTACTCAACAACCAATCTTTTCACTAGATGGAGTGTAACTTTTGGTTTTCTGAGAGATATACTGACATTTTTACTTTCCTTGGCTCTACGAAGTAGAAAGGGAAGTTATGTAATCGGCTGGAAAAAAATTTTGAGTTTTCTCCAGATCTTTACGTTTCAGACCCTCCTGAGTCCGAAAAACACTATTTGGGAAAATGGTCTGTGTGTCTGTGAACGATTTTTAGAGAAAACCGCTGTACCAAATCAGCTCAAACTTGATATCTCGCCCGCAGGTCACCATGGGACGCCAAAATAAGGGTATGAACAAAATCCATCGAAATTTAACTATAGTTATCATAGTGATCAAAACACCAAATAATTTTTTTCTCAAAAACGGCTCTAACGATTTTGATTAAATTTTTTATATTGGTAGCTCCCAATAAGGCAACTATACTATAAAATTCCCATTTATGGAAAAATGACGAGAGCAACACAATAAATTATCAAAATTTTCGACGAAAAGCGTTTTTGCAGCGGTTTTTTCCTTTAATCTCCGCTGGAATGTTAGAAAGTGAATTGACGTAGAGCTAAGGAAAGTTGTGTGTTGCAACGCACCAGATATTTTGTCACATGTTCTTCCTCTCCTACTTATGTGAACCGTTCTATACTGACTCTAATCAGAATATAATCGAAGTGTGATCTATTTCTTCAGAACTTGGACTTTGTGTGGAACTCCAGAATACCTTGCACCAGAAATAATCCAATCTAAAGGTCACAACAGGGCGGTCGACTGGTGGGCACTAGGTAACCATCTATTCATCTTTTGTTCACTCTTCACTAGTTGACCCTGATTTTACGACTTTATTGTTTTGTTTTTTTTTCAGGTGTACTTATCTACGAAATGTTAGCTGGCTACCCCCCTTTTTTCGACAAAAATCCGTTTGGCATTTACGAAAAAATTCTATCGGGTAAAATCGAATGGTCTTCTCATCTGGAACCGACGTCAAAAGATTTAATCAAGAAACTTCTAGTCCACGACCGAACGAAACGACTGGGTAATATGAAGGTAAATTAAACTAAAAATGTTCGTTAGGTAAAATTTGGAGTCCTTTAGGAACATGAACAGGTACTATTCTGTTGGTAGTTAGCTTTTCATCTTGGCTCTCTTTTTCAGAATGGTGCTGAAGATGTCAAGAGGCACAGGTGGTTTAAACCAATTGATTGGTCGGACGTTATCATGAAAAAAATGAAAGTGAGTTACACTTAAGACTGCTTATCAATTTGTACTGAGCCTGATACAAGCCTGTCTGCGGACCAGTAGTAGTAGTAGTAGTAGTAGTAGAATACTAGTATTTCTAGTATTTAGGAATGGCGGGAACACAAGAACAGACTGGTAAGTATTTCGATCCTCACTGGGTGGACAAATTGGTCGATATTCAACCTGAGGATGTTCCACTTCATTAAAAAACGGAATAAACAATAACAAACATGAACTGATGATGACCTAACCGTCGAAATCGATTTAACAATTGTGCTCATTATTTCTGTGGAAATATAGACAATTTATTGTTTATTCTGTTTTTTAATGAAATGGGTTTCCACAATATCCTCGCGAATGATTTAGTTCATATGTTCCACTTGATTATCACTCAGTATTCCCTATGCCCCAACCTGGATCTTCAGTGGATACGTTCCTTGAAAAGGTGTAACCAATACAGAGGCTCCAGCAAGTTACGATATTTGGCCCACCACTTCCTTTGCTAAGTAAGTGAAGCTGACAAATTTTTGTTTTGAAGGGGAAAGCATTTTCCGACTTGCTCTAGCAACACAGAATTCCCACGACGACTCACAGGGAAGTTCAGGGAGCGCTACAGTCTGTAAATACGTATGTAGCAACGAACAGCGTAATGTCTGTGTCCATCAAGCTGTTGGGCTTAATGATTCCAGCCCTTTTACAACCCTAGATAAATTTCGCGGGCGTTTTGGAACTCTGGAGACATTCTCATAGCCATATTGCCTCCACGTCACTCTTCAAGGACACAAATTCAGGGGGGCAAGAGTGATTTAGCTACTCCATACCTCACTGCCATGTCACAATACCTGTTGACCCTCCATACGCACGTAGTGGGAATCTCATCCATGTCCATACGTACGATGTGAGCAGGAGACATGAAGGAAGGTGCCCAAAGTTAACGATAAGATGGGGTCTAGCTCAGCCTCAAAGTTGATCAAACATATAGGGAAATAACATGGGCATCTAAACATCCTCCTAACAAATAGTAGGATCACCCCCGTAACATCGTATTATCCGCTTTGGAAAAAACGGAAAAGGCGCAGGTATATTTCGATAAATCAAAAGATGTTGTCAAGGGAATCAGTCATAGAATGGAGGTGTTTTGGGATTATACTGAACGTCAAGGGTGTTTATCCACCAACTCCACTCAATTGGAGGGCTCATCACGCACTAGATCACCTTTAAGATCTACCAAATTTAGTTTTCGAGCAGAGATACTATATGAATGAGACTCTACCCATGATCCCACGCGCCTATTTATGTCTACTTGCCCTACTAAGTCGTATTATCTCTAATAGTTCTCGATCTGCTTTCAGCCGCCCATTCTCCCAAAAGTGAGTTACGACGGCGACACTTCCAATTTCGATAGCTACCCAGAATCAGATCTCAAACTGAAAGAAATCGTTTCGGAAGCAGAAGACGATGATGAAGCATCTCTGTTTGCAGATTTTTAACTTATTTCCACCCATTCATCCCCCGCAAACCGTTATTATTTAACTTTTTTGTATTAAAAAAAGTAGTTTTTTGTTTTTGAGTAGGTGAAAGCGCGTTTTGAGCTTCTTCACGCGAATTTATGTATGTGTATTTAGTCATTTCGGTGCGTTGAAGTGATGAATTCATCACGAAGTAGCTTATTGTTAAGTGGGTTGAATTATGAAAACCCATCAGCTTGTGAATTCTACGTCTACAGTTAAGCACACCGCGACAGTGTATGAAATTCGTGAAAATTTAAAGTTTTCAATGTAGGTCTGAAAAAGGCCAGTGATATTCTTTTTCGATTTCCGGTCTACTACATACAAAAACGTTAAAAGCTTGCCAAATCGTCAGAGAATGCTGCGAAACGGATTTAGATGCAAACACTTCTCTTAAATTCGCACTAACCTTTTTCGGCAAGATTGCAACAGCTTCATTTTCTACCAAAACTCGCTAAAAGTCAACTTGGCGAGAGAGTGGCCGAACGTATTGAGCCCGTGGTTCCTTCGTTTTATTCGTAATATTTCAAAAAAACTGGAGGTTTCGCGCTTTTCTCAATAATTGCTCTTGGTGCATCGTACAAAAGTAACAATCTGCCATTTTCTGAGTTGTGAGTTTTATTAACTTCTCTGGTTCGATCGAATGTTGGGGAGAAAATAGACGTATGACCCTTATCATGACAATTATGAGGAATAAACATATCTAAACCATGTGCACATTCAAATACTTCAAACTGAACTTGCTGTGGAACGCCGCGAAACGGATTTTAGAGAGGAAAATAAAAATAGATAGCACTCCAGTAACAAACTTGTTACGCGCTTTGTTCTGGCTTAATTCTGTGAATGCCGGAATACCAGCGCCATGTATTGACGGTGGGAGCTAGGCAGTCGTCCCATTGCAGCGGTTCCTTGCCACATGCATCTGGTTAAGGGGCTACTTTTTGGTGTTCTCAGTTGGAAACCTCCTGCCCAAATACAAGCTCATAGCATTGACTATGAGAGCTACACAAACTGCAGTTTTAAGGGACAGGCCCCGCAACCATTTCATTACTTTATACCATGTACTGAGTGCGCTTCATATATTAGGAATATTTCGTTGTCAACTGTGCTCTATGTTGCAGATACTTGTGATATTTATCCTTAATTCATGTTTTACCTTTTTCTCTAGAATAACTATTATTGTTGTACATTGAGAGAAGAAAACTATTGTCAATTAAGCACCGTGTACATAATTAATTACGAGCGCTAGTGTGAAAGTTTGATAATTCGCTGTTGAATGAATATGTGTCCGTTATGTTGAAATAACAATAATTTTAACTTTATTCTATTATATAAACAATGCAAATACTTGATTATTTATCTAAATTTGTATATGCTGATGAAAAAATCATAAGTTGCACCATTTGTACAGTGTGATCGCAAAAGAATCCTTCAGTTTTAGTAGCCTTTAGGGGCATCAGCGGACAATTGCCTAACTTGCCTCTCCAATAGCCCAAACTCAGTTCAGCCAGCATGGTGTAGTGCCAGCAGCAAACTTTTTATTTGATGGAACTCGTTTGATATTTTACCTGTTTTTAGTTACCTACATATTTTGGTGTTTTCATCGAATTTTTTTGTTCAGGATGATCCCCAGATATTTCACATTTATGTTCATCGATGTCGAGTTCTCGCTAGCATTTGTTCTTTTCTTAGTGAATATCACCAAGAACATTGTTACGAAGAACCCTCCAAAACTGGAATGAAATTGGCGGTAAACCCCTGCATTATTGACCATTCTGATTAAATCATCAATAACCAGGCACCAGAGGGGTGACAGCCAGAAGAGAAAATTACTTATATCTAAAGTTAACGTACCTGTTAGGTGAGTCCATCTCCTCTGGCTTGTGAGTTACTGTGGGCAAGCGCTTTCGATGTAAAGACATCATCGTCTGGCCGTTAAGTCAGTACTGGAGTCAGTCAGTTGGTCGTGGTCTTTATATACAAAGAGAAAGGTGAAAGGGGTGATGGAGCGTCGGGGAAGGGGCGGGGAGAGGAGGTCATGTAGCTCAGGGGGAAACCCCCTAGAGATAAATGGAACGTGTTGGATGGTCTGTCAATTGTGGAATTTAAGTCTTTTTTGTGTAGGGTGGTCTGTAAGTCCGTCAGTTGGTTGTTTTCGTTTGTGTAGTGTTTTGAGTGGTGTGAATATGGTGTCGCATTTTGTGTTGATTTGTTCATTTATGATCTGTCCATTGAAGTTTTTTTGTTTATAAATTTCCATGTTTTCTAATATGTTCAGTTTTCGTCCTTTGTATTGTTTGTGTAGTAAGGTGGTACAGTCCTGTATTTTGGTGGGTTCATGTCCAGTTGTTTTGAGGTGGTTGGCAAAGTTTGAATCGTCTTTGTTCCTACTAAGAGATTTAATGTGTTCTGAGTATCTGGTCCGTATTTTTCGTCCTGTCTGTCTGTGCAATTGACAGACCATCCAACACGTTCCATTTATCTCTAGGGGGTTTCCCCCTGAGCTACATGACCTCCTCTCCCCGCCCCTTCCCCGACGCTCCATCACCCCTTTCACCTTTCTCTTTGTATATAAAGACCACGACCAACTGACTGACTCCAGTACTGACTTAACGGCCAGACGATGATGTCTTTACATCGAAAGCGCTTGCCCACAGTAACTCACAAGCCAGAGGAGACGGACTCACCTAACAGGTACGTTAACTTTAGTAATTTGCCTACTGGCGGATATAACCCAATTTCTTTAATACCTTACTTATATCTACTTACCAGTAATAATAATAATCAAATCAACACAGTGAACAGGCGATTGGGAGCCACGAAACCCCAATTTACTTTAATTTAGTGAGTACTACTCAATTTTCCGAAATTTTTGCAACAAACTAGGGTTAGATATACTGCAACATTCTCATACAAGAGAGACAAATCAGGAACAAAAATGTATTAACGATTCTGGATGTTCGGTATACAGTTAGGAGATAAAAGACTTACCACCGCCAACAGGTAAATGCAAATGTGAGCGGCAATTGACATCATCGTCATTTGAAACGTGAACTTCCATTTCTTTTGGGACATTTTAGTACTTAATGATTAACTGAAGGATTCTTTAACGAGCAGTCTGCTTTGATAGTCGTGTCTTCACAAATGGGACATAATGTAAGCATGAATGATCTCAAAAACGGTAATAACGGGAGCTTACATCGTTACATAGTCAGTTATTGTAACTTTAAATTGTTGAATAGCTAAGTTATTGTTAAGTTGTTTCAAATTGAATAGACGCAGGGGAACGATACAACTGTTTGTCAGCTCTAACTTATCCCCCCACTCCTATCGACTTTTAACTATTTTTTGGAATTTCTACGAAATTTGTTTGCGTGTTTTATGGCTTTTAATTTAAAAAATGTTTTGATTCGTTGTATGAAGTTTTTAATTTTCGAGGAAAATTATAAAAAATTTAATTCAACGTGCGACGTTTTATTGTTGTTGTTGGAACAAGCAATACCATTCTCTTAGATCGGAGCAAGCAGATGAACAAGAACAACAAATGAAATTAACACCAGAGCGCGAGAAATGTGGTTTTGCATTTAAACTGTGCGAGCGGGAAAACATAAATATGTACAAAATGCTCCAAAATGTGACGACTGTTCTCCCCACCCTCGAAACTAACTTCTTACTGTGGACTCTCAATCTCAGCTATAGCAGGGACTGTAATAAAACGGAGAGAGAACGATAGTCATTTTCACTAAACTTGAGTTACAATGTTAGATCGATTTCGAGTTTAAGTCATCATCAGTAACAAGAACGCAACGTTCTGTCGTTCATTTCGCCGTTTTATTGTTGAAATGGGTTTCCACATATTCGTCGCGAGTTCGTATCAGGGACTGTGCTGTTTCTGTGAATTATACCTTCAGAAATACACGTTTGTAAAGCGTTCATCATAAATACTCATTGAAGATGTGAGAAGTCATCGCATAATTGACATACGCTCACGGGTGTAGCAATAGTCAGCTGCCTTCCTTTAGATAGCACTGGCATCACTGTAGCTAGACTACCAACAATCAACCTTGTCTTCCAACAGATCTACAAACCCAAAAGACGATATGTTTGAGTAGAGTTGTGGGTACTGCACCTATGATTGAACCAGATGAGCCACACTATAAAACTAATAATGGACAGCTCGCTCAGATGGTATGGACGCATGCTCAGAAGGGACAATAAATCGGATTGACACTACACCTTGTAGATGGTCACCTAGAGAAGAGTACAAAGCAAGATAAGGCTGTGTGCGTTTTCTTGGATCAGAGCCTGCTCCCCCTTTACAACAGCCAGGAGCAAGTTGAAAACTGTGCTGGATCAAGCAAGAGCCAACAAGTAAGCTAAGGAGTCAAAACTCAACATTGTAGTGCCCTGAACAGCATCAGTGCATTGTTGAGTGTAGTGGTCAACTAATAAGAACTAAAGTTACATACCGTTTAATGAAGTTGTACAAAAAATTAAATCCACTCACACGAACTGCCATTCACTGTAAATTAACATAAAAGAAAACAGACACCTTTAATTTTCGAGGAACGAAACGAAATTAGTGAGGATTTGAAGTTGTTGCTCGGTGGAAGTCAGATGTTTGGGCTGTGGGCACGGTTTGGTCGGGTACACCAACTTATCTTCCACAGTCCAGTTGTTCTTCAATGCTATTGCCGTCGCTTCCGAAGGAGTAACACCTAAGAGTTTGCTGAACGTATCCACTGTCAGCGAAGTGTACGCCTGACTGACAAGACCTAGACACCTGTCTTGGACTCTATCTATGGAAGTACAAACAAAAATCGTGAATTAAAATAAAATTCTTCATTTCGCATACAGCACAGTTCATTGCATTCCCTTGTTCATACCTGTCCTGTGTAGCACTTTCGTCCCCCCTGCACATTGCCATAATTCTACCCTTGATCAACTCTCCCAATGCCATGCATTCTTAAATTAATAGAAGTAAGTTTCCAGAATAATTCTTACAACCCATACAGAAGAGGGTGAATTGCTATTCAAGATTGGGGAAAGTCGAGTTTCCCTCTCATCCTTTACCTATAACCAAGTTTGGTCACATGATGAGAAGAATTTGGAGAAAGAAGGGCGTGTGTGTACAATAAGAAGATGAGTAGCCTTGAATTAATTACTGAATAATATTACTCGTTACTATGCAACCGTGCAGTAAATCTAGTTAATCACAGTTAGTTTTCTATCTTTCATTTTTTTCTCATACTTCATCACAAAGTAATCCTCGATGGATCCATTGTTAGACTATCATTTCCCCCTTGTTTGAACACAAAACTTTTCATGTTTATAGAATGTAAATTATTAGAAAATAAGGCACTCCTGGTATTTTCGCAACCAACCAACGAACTTTTAAATTTTTTGACAATGAATAGAGTTCGTAACTATGGGAAACTATTTACATAACAACTGGAGAGTGCTTAACATCGAAAATATTGAAGCACTGAAGTCTATTGTAGAGGCTCCACGACAATTTTGAGCTTGTTTGCAAATAAAAAATTAAGAAATGATAATAGAAGCCTCCATTACAACAACACTAGCTCCCATACTGCTCATGATACAGAGGAAGTTACTACACCAATTTGGTTGGGACGTTTTCTCTTGACTGGGTCTAGCAGAAGGAGGTGACAGGAACAGAGAGAATTCCTCCTACGTTACCATAAGTTGAAAATCAACGCGGATTATGTTGAAAAATTATAAGGTACCAACCTTTAACGTCACGCTATTTTTTTTCTAATGAAATAGTTTCTGGTATTTTTGAGAAGCATTGTGTCTTGCTTTTCAGTATCTAAGGATGGTTTTGCTGTAGCCGCGAGACCCGAGGTCTACATCTATTTCGATTTTCTTATCAATGTGTCCCTTAGAATAGGGGCGTTGGTGAGACATTTGATTAGAACTGCCGTGTGTGATAAGCTGTCTGTCTGCCATTGCCAACAAATTCCCTCTTCAAACCAAGCATACAAATTTTGTCCTTGCTTTTCTGCTGTTAACTTAATAATATGAGCTGCCAACAGTGTTAATTTTATTGTTTCACAATAGTGTATATGTCTCATCATACCACTCCTCCAGTTTTACGTTTCATTCAACCTGTGCTTTCATTAATGAAATTCGAGTGGGTCTATATTCTCATACAACTTCAATCACCTACCTTTTCAAAAGATAATTGTTAATTTTGGTTTTCCCTGGGGTAAGTTCGAGTTTATTTATTTCACACCAAAGTGGGAAACTAATTTAAACCCGGACTCAAAATAGGACTATAAGCTGTTGAGCGCAGAGCTGTAATACAAGATGAACCTGAAGTGTGTGGCAGACAATTTCAAACCTAGCCTGTGGTGGATAAAGGAGAAGGGATAATAGAATGAGCTATTGAAATCCTAATACACAAACTTACCGACAAGGGCCGACATAATTGGAGCCACATCCTCAGACCATGTAGCTGTGTTCAAAGCTGCATAAATCGCTGGTGCGTCTCTGAGCCACATGGCCTTTCCAACAATCCAGATATTCCTTAATTCCGGGCTTTGCGATTTAACATTTAGATGAATTCGTTTCCACAAGAATTTCGCGTTGCACCTGCAACAATCGGTAATCCTCAGGGTCGATCAAATAGTTTACTCAGGCGGTCTAAAAGTATTGAAATACCTCTGCCCTCCCATTAAACCAGAAATTAGTGAGACTCACAAATCGTTTTGAAGAAGATAAATTGCGAGTAATTTGGCGTAGAGCTCTGGCGTAGCAACTCCACCTTGGGCCTGAAACGCATGAAACCCCAATTAAACACGCCCATCCACTTAGTGCTTTAGAAGAAATTTGACCAACTTCTTTGTTCAGTTAATGAGGGAGTGAAGGGAACGGTGAGTTTAAAAGTAAGAGCACCGTATCGTTATCAGTAAAGGGGGAGAGCAAAGACGGAAAAAAGAAAAACAAGATGAGCAGTACAAACCCCCTTAAAATATGGAGAAACGATTAGTACCAGAAAATTGGTAACTCAGAAGCGTTACAGAAAGAATAGAGAAATGACCTCATCTGTTCAAGACTTTAGTCCTTGTAACTATAGCTTACACGAGTTGTTCCTATAAATACTAAGCTCAACTCCATACATTCCTTTCTTCCAGAGCTTATATTGCAAGGAAATTTCATGGCCTAGCATGTTTAGATCAGCACAGTAACAACTTAGGCAGGAGTGAGAGGACAAGCGGGAAATATTGTCACTACACTCAGTTATGATGCCAGTTAGATGTTGAACCCTATGTATGCGTACATGAAAATAGTCCCACTGCAACTGGCCAACTGGTTCCTGAAACAGCTTTTATCTCAAATGGGCTGCTCAGCTTAGTTTTCTCTTCTTTGCTCGAACTTTTCAAATAAATAGTAGTAAGTGGCATCGACCACTAAATACTTGCCGTAATCGTTGACAAACCATTGTCAGATGTGTTTAACATCTGCACAGTCTTAGTGCATCTACAGCTATACTTGAGGACTCAATCACGGCGCGGATGCAACAACCCTCCAGGCACGTAACGTGCCACAATGTTCCAGTAGAAATCGACGAAAGAGAATTCGGAACTTTCGTCAAGTGAAATTCCGTATCAACTAGTTTTGGGTTTAATAGTTGATTGTCGTCCTCTGAACCAAACACTGAGATGCAAGCAATTATGGCGTAATAGCCCTTCACTTTAACAGAACTAATAACAACGATGCCAACATATTCGCCGTAAAGTTGAATAAGCATTAGAAGAAGACCGGTACTCACCTGCAATTCCTGTTTTTCCAGTTCTTCCGCCGCCTGCTCCAAGTTTTCCAGCATCATCATCGCCTGAAAAGTAATTGTCATCGTTCATTCACGAACCAAAATATAAGTGCGTAACTGACAAAACTACAGCGGTTTAACTTACTTCCGCGTTCGAGGAGCACCGGTCAAAGGTAAAGTAATGAGAAATTACGCGATTTCTGGCGAGTAGGACTTGAGTGACTACCAAATGTTGTCATTCGAATGATGTAGTTGTCGAAGAGTCTTCCGGATAACCTCCTACTTTGTTCTCTCCTTTGTTACTTGTATTAATGTCCTCCCATTATTGAGGTAGAAGAAAAATTCCCTCGGCCTTGGCTAGTGCCTGATATCTTCTTCTAGAAGAAATAACTATTTCTACTTATCAGTGCGGTTAGTAAGTACGCACAAGAATGCAGGAGTTACTCCTTGGATTCTAAGTATACTTATACAGTCTTAAAACGGTGGAGATTAGCGAACATTCTCCATAATGAAACACTACAAAACTGGTTTCAAACCTACTTGGACAGCCCACCACATGAATGTAGTATTGGGCAAGGATATTCTAGTCGATAAAATTCCAAATCTAGTAGATCATCTCTACTTCGTCTGCTGATTTAGTTGAACATTGACACGAATGATATTAATGCGATTAGTGTCTGCAGTGGAGGTGGTGGTGTAACAGTACTGGCAAGTAAAAACTCTCAGGAGCTCTCGTTGAACGTCATTATCGGCATTATTCTCGACCGTTCACCGTACATTAAACCGTGGAATAAATGAATAATTATCGATGAGCTTTATATTGCGCACAGTTAAGTAATCAAAAGCTTAACGAATAACTTCACTTTGTTTTTAATTTCCAGAACAACAACAACTGAAGGAGGTTACGTTCAAATTGTTGTTCAGTCGGCAGCGTTTCGTGCGGGTGTATCAATGGTGATCAATGTCATTGTGCATATTGGCCCGACTGTGACCGGTTAGATAGCAACTGAACTCAAATGTACGTACTAAACTTCGTTGCGAATGTAGTTAACGTTACTTGAACTAAAGCTATATGTTTCAAGTTAGAGTTTGAACAATAATTGTTTACTTGGTTCCTGTGTTAAATTATGAAGTTACTAATGTGACGGAACTTTGTATGGTAATGCTCGCATAACTTCAGTACTTTTTCAGTATAGGACATCATATTGTTGCGTAGCGCAATTATAAACTTGTAGGCAGTGCGCTAATTATTAATAACGTTGAGTTTATTGTATTACAGATGGCGAGTACGAGCGTCATAAAACAGCTCCCACCAAAAGACCTGCGAACTACGCTCTCCTACTTCGTTGCCAACTCTAACAAGCCTTTGAATGGCAATCCGGCTGAATTGGTCAAAGTGGGGCTTAATCTGCTCAAGTCAGCTCCATCGTCTAGAGAGCCTGTGCTCGAATATATTGCAGCTGTAGCCGACCGAGGAACTCTCAATTATATGCTCGAATTAGAGGTACGCTAATGATTCCCTTATATAGCATTCGAATTGCTAAGTGGTGGTGTACGGCTTGAGTTAATTATTGAGTAATTGTGTTGGCGTTGTCATTGTGAGAAAAAGAAGCTGTGTAAATGTCCTTGTCCCATCACCATGATTGTGCAGGTAACGGCTGAAACTATCAAATATTCTTGATCGTCAGTCAAGTAAATTGTCCTGAGCTGCAAGTGGGCAAATCTGCTAGCCACCTGATAGAGTCGGTTGGATGCTGGGAGGAGGAGGAGAGCACCATGAAGCAGGCTAGGTGCCACCTATATCTCTGGGGAAGAGGGCTAAAAGGTTTCACTGCCTTCCCAACTGTCTTGATTGGTAGATAATGACTGGATTTCTAATTGAACATGGAGCCAGAAACAACTACGTACTTACTCTGTAATTTCTCAACAATTGGAGTTAGTTACTTGATACATCTTAATAAAGGAACTGTGGGTTCTGATGTTCTTAAAGCTGCTGCTGCTGCTGGACACTCTGGTGCTTTAGGTACGCAGAGCTTTTATAATTAACAGGAGGCCCAATCACATCTCGCATCACATCGAAAATCTCATAAGCTTCGCACCAACACTCCTGGTTACTGGGTTCTGCTTCTGCATAATGAGGTCATTCGTTTCAATAAAAATAACAACTACCTCATCATTAGTTGCTATATGAAATACTGCGAATTGCCTGAGAATCATTTTGTTTATCATTTCATGCTTGGACACGCTTATTTTCAGGACCGGGGAAAGCAACACCTAGTGCTGAACGTCCCAATTGAAGCAAGTTTGTTGGATGAAATCAGCAGCGAGTTAGTCTCCTACGTCATGGCACAGCCTCCTTTCATTTCACACGTCATGGCTGATTGGTGTTACAACATTTTAGGTCTGGAAATAAGCTTTCTGAATTTCATTAGTGTAGTATATTGGTATGTGGTTGTTTTTGCCTTATTTTAGGCGTTGTGTAAGTGTGCAAGTAGAATTAGTTGAACACAAGGCTCGAACTGATTTATTTTAGCAACTGTTTACAAAGACCCTTCATTGGTCGTGATCATCATTTGAACAGGTCTCCTAGGGAAATGGCAGGGTGAAGTAGTTAACAGTTGATTTTGGAGGCTAAAATTGGCCTGTCAGTTTAATTGTTGGTTTGTTCCATCTGACTGTCGATTTATTTTGAATACGATTTTTAATTCGACGTTTAATTGAAATGTCCAGTTTAAACAAACATCAATTAAAAAGTTTGGTGACACAGCCCCTTAATTTTCACTAATTTGTAATCGCGGATTGTTGGAGGCTACTTCTGATACTCAATCCCAATACTGCACAGGTTCTTATTGTACTTTGTGTAACCATGTGTTTATTTCTAAGGAATCTATTGTATTACGTTCTTTTTTTGTCTATTCCAGGTCTACTATCTAATAGATACTCTTCCCGTGGAAGAGCTCCAGTCAATGGGTCTCTCAACGATAGTTTACAACAGTGGTTATCTTGTAAAGCGATGAGGATTCTTCTTGACATCAGCGTCATTTGCATTAAGAAATTGACAACCAGCAAAGAAGTTGGTCCTGCAATCTCCGCTCTGCTTGGTAAGTTTTTTTATTTGCTTCATCGGAGACACGTAATAGCATTCTATTTTTATTCAACAGGAGCTTGACGAGTGTAGCTAAAATACCACCAAGTGGCTACACATAGAGGACAGAGAGCAAGTGATCCCAAGAGAATGTAAGATGGCCAGATGTTGGTTCATGGCATTTGTGCAAACCTGCATGCTTGTGAAGTTCTGGGCCACATCCTCTCATTTGTGTTCATCTACCAGAGGCAGGCGTAGAGCTAAAAAACCAAAGTGGAAGCTGTCAAGTCCATTAAGATGAGCTAGTCCGAATAAACGTGAATAATAGTCTGCAGCAATCTATGAACCTTCAGTTTTGAACAATATGTACCCCTGATATTTTCAGTGGCCTTTGGTTAATGCACTAGGAATTAATGGTTAGTATTGGTTTTTCTAAAATTTGATTGCCAATGGGATATGTTTCACTGTTCGATTGCAGGCCTTGAAACATTCTTTCCAAGCTCTCCAATGAAATTTTGTTATTCAGTAATGCCCTGCGTGGATTCTCGACATAATTAACTTCTGGAATCCAGAAACATATGAAGTGTTGCTCTCATTATCACACGATAGTAAAACCGCACCTGCATCATTAACTCATAAATGCGGCTGATCCCTTTATGGGTCGTAAGTTTCTCTCAAAGGGTTATGGTGCGGTCATCATTAGAGATCAAAACACCAAGCTCTTCTTTCTCAAAACGTTGACTAAACGTTTTTGTGCTCAGTTCCAAGTGACATGGTAGTACTAAACAATTTTTGTGTCCACGGGAAAAGAACGAAGGTTTATCAAACATTTCTACAAAAATACATTTTGTAAGTTTTTCCCGTTCATATAGAGCTAGCGTTCTTACGAAAATCGTGCTGATTGCTTACCTTGACACCTGTACGATGAAAGTTTGACAATGGTCTTCAAATGATTAGAAGTAAGAGTACCATCATTCGTCGAGAAACTTTTTTTAATAGTGCTTAACCCTATAATTCCAGAACAGTAAGCAAGAACCTTCCTAAAAACAATCATGTTGACAGTCCTACAAGTTGCTCACTCAATACAGGTCATGATATGAGTAAAGTTAATGTAATCAATGCTGGATATTTTGTATCCTTAAAAGTCTCACGCGCCATTAAGTCATGTTGTCGAATTTTGTTCACAGACCAATGTGTTCGAAATAGCCCGCATTTCGATTGGGCAGTTGCTTACATCGGAAGTGTTTTCCCTGGCGTAGTCATTTCAAGAGTTCTTCTTGCTGGGCTCCAGGACTACACAGCCTCACGAGCCAATACTAATGTAATTATTTCATCGGTGCTTCAGTAAGTTTGTACATTGTACCGTTTTGAAATGGCCCACAATCGCTGTTCTGTTTTTTACAGGCGCCGAAGTTGAAATCAGTGGTCGGGATTTTGATTCACCTCTCAGGAACTCATCAAGAGGGAATTGAAAACGCTATGATTGATTTGTTTGAGGTGAGCTGTTTGTTTTATTAACCCTAACCCGTCATATTGAAGGGGTCGCCTGTAGGCCTTGTATATGAAGCGCTCAATAAATATGGGAAACAATATCTAGGTATTGACTAGTTGGAGACATCATGCGAGTTTGATCGCATATCGAATAATGATTTCGCAAACATTTAATGATAGTTTTTCAGATTTCTGAAAACTAGCGCTTACATTTTGTTCTCCATGAATGTTGCTGTAGAAATGAGTTGCACAAAGATTCCCGTATGTTTAGCAGATCGTCGAATGTATGGGGATTATGGGAAGTTGCGTATTGCTGTTATTTCCTAAAAACAGGGATGCAGGCATGTCATTCTGGCAATATCTGACTAGGTGAGCACAGTGCTACGATGCGTGAGGACATACCCTCTGATGTTGTTTTTGGCCAGGTCAATAGAGAGAGTCTGCATGTCTATTGGAGGTCGTTGATGTCGCGCACAGTCTAACTTGATAAGGGGGAAACCTGTACTACTCTCTCCCAGTCTTGCATTCACGAATTTCGATATAGTTTGCGGGCATGTCCGGTTATTGGTTGTTTTTTCGTCCTTTAGTATTCACGAGTTTTGTGCATTCGTCTATGCCGTTTTCTTCCTTTTCTCTTTGCCTACTTTTCCTTCCCCTTTCGACAACTGAACAGACGAGCTTTCGCGGCATCCCGAACTGGGTAAGTCAAAATTATACTGTCTGCAACTCAGAATGTTCTGAAGTCCTCTGCTCCAGATGTTATTAGGTAGCGACTATTTTTATGCTATAAGGTAGGTTTGCTACTTGACTCAACACGAGTTGAGGAAGGTGACATTGACCTTGTTGTAGTGTCATCACACAGAAAGCACTAATTGCCAGTACTTCAAAAGCCCGTGGCTTCGAAACCTTCATCCAATAAAACCTTAAATTCGCCCTAAATGACGATCTGAAAATGTTCACATTGCGGGCACACAAACGAATGAAGTTTACGTGTCACTTGAAATGTTACTGATGACTTTTCTTTCTGCAGTGGAGCCTGGATGTGGTCTTGTCAGACCTCTCAGATAATGCTATGGAGAAGAAATTAGCTGTTCCTTACCTATTTCAACTCTCCTCGTACTCAGCTTCGCTGCTTACAGCTTTCAGCAAGGTTGTCATCCAAACGTGTAAGTTACAAAAAATTAACTTTGCTCATGCAACACACTCCCAGATACAGCCATTTCAATGTGAAGCCAACAAATGATTCCGCAAAAAGAACAAAATATCCGTAATAATTAGTTTTAAAACTGATAAGAATGAAGTTTACAGTAACCCATCTGCAAGAATTTCATGGCAGAGCAGTACAAATAGCTTTTTTGATTTATCAAAAGTAACATGTGGGCTTCATTTTAATTATTTTACTGGATACTATTGTAAAGCAATATTGTACGATTGGCAACTTGTTTTTGCTTGTAAGTAGTCTCGATATTTGTGTTGTTTGGCTGCTCGCTGCTGTGTGTAAGTATTGTTATGGGCATGATTGGGGTGCATTCATTTCTCTCGTCCGACGCTGACACTTAACCTTCCTCGTGTTACTTATCGCAGTTAGCAGTTTCGAGGGTCTATGAAATTGTTCAGCATTCCATAGTAGATCGCATAGTTGATTTAAAATGCATGAAATAATCATTAATTGCGCGTTGTGGCATACAATAGCTATTATTCTGAATTTGGATGTTTTAGTGAACCCAAATATGTTTGCAATGCTCACAAAGTTCAGTTCAGAATGGAAATTGTACGCTGGATCTAGACAGTCTCTGCTGGATCTGGTCGTCCATTTAATCCTGTCTATTGTTGAGGACTCCTACATGGTGTTATCACTGATCCTAGAAGCATCCTGTTATCAAGATCCAGTTGTGTCGTCAGTAGCTGAAGAGATTTTAGGTAATTAGTTCTTCTAAGCAATTTTTCCTTCATTCAACATGTGCTATCGTTATAAACTAGAACTGACTGATCATATCGTTTTAGATCTCCTCATTAAAGAGTTGGAAATCCTCGTCCGTGGGAAAACGTCTAAAGTGCCATTTTTGGAGTCGCTGTTGAACGATATTAGTGACGTCCTGCCAATGTTGCTCAGCGTGCACCCTCTCCATTCTTCAACTGGTGTGACAATGATATCATTTATAGGTAATCGTTGCAATATTTTTGGCCTCATTGTATTTATTATAATAATAATGTGTCGATACAACAAATTTAATCAAAATCGTTGAGGCAGTGTTAAAAAAACTTTGATGTTTTGATAACTGCAGTGTTAGTGTTGAATCGATTTCGCTCAAACCCTTATTTTTGGCGTTACACGTTGATCTGTCGCGTCCTCTTAATCGCATATTGTTTTCTCGAATGTTTTTCGAACTCAGAATCCTTTAAAATGTAAACATCAGAATAAAACTCAAACATTTCTTAAAGCCAATTACAATACTATCCTTCTTACTTTGTAAGGACAAGGGAAGTAAAGGAGACATTTGTCTTCTCTGAATGGAAGGATTTATTAGTGATAGAAAGGAATAACTAGGGTAAGAAGGAAGGCTCAGTATGGCGGGGTGTAGCAACTTCAGTGATTACTGTTACTCTGGTATGGAAAACTGAAATTAAGTAGCATATGCGCTCGAATTTACAACCGCGAGAGTGCAAGAACCAATAGGTCTGATCCATTGGGAGGGATACTTAACAAGCAAGCGTTTCATCGTAAACAGCTGCTTGTTGAAGAGTTGAGAGATCAAGTCCTTCTTACCTGCCTCACTCTATATTTAAAACTATAACGATATTTCTTGTTACTAGACACATCTAAATAAAAGTAAATAGTTACTATACCAGACCACCCACTCGTTCTCAACCCTTAGGACTCAGTAATGTAATGCTTGTCACAATGATTCTTCTTTCGTGTGAATTATGTATTTCCTGTTACCTCCTATACTGCCAATCATTCACAAAATAGTGTGTTTGATCTCGATTGCGGGGATCGGAGCCGTTTTCTGCTGACAAGGTTCTGGACAGCGCAAACATGAAATGTGTGTCCCTTCTCCTTTAACTCCTTCCTTCGCTTTTAAAGGGCCCTCCTCGCTCCTTAAGCTCCGTCCAGTTCAGTTGCGTTTTGCATGTTTCCTGCGTTGTGCGAATTTCCTGTGATTTTCTTCCTTTTTCTCACTAACCCCTCTTATTCTTCGGGTCTTCATTCTTCCGGACCCAACACCTCCAGACCGACGTCCATTCTCTCAGCTGGAGGAAAGCACGAGTAAAGCCCCATCGATGGGAGGTCGCTCCGATCTTCCAGACCCTAGGTGAGTCCGTCACAAGTTTTCCTCACTCGTTTTGTGTTTGCGTTGGGGGCTGTTCTTTGAGCAGCAGGAATCGACTCCTATTCTCCGGACCATACAGGCTACTCGTGCGCTTCTCATGTTCTACCTTTTCCCCAGAAAGAAGCGTACGTACATAGTGAATATCGTATAGTTGATAAAGTTTTAATAAAAGACGCTCCTACTACTGTTATCAGTTCCACCCACATTTATTACGATCACCACAAAGGTTTCTGAATTATTTACATATTGAAGACTTATATGTTTTGTTCAGGTCAACTCCAGCCCTCACTTCTCCCTAGTTGTGCAGCGTTTGTTCTCCTCCGTTCAGTTTCTGATGAGCATTTGGCAACTGTAGTGAAACTTTCGCAAAACTACAAAAGCTCTGTTGTTCTTTCTCCCGCTGTATCCTATGCTTTGACTAACGACGATGTCGAAGACAAGAGAAATGTTTGGTACAACATAACGAAGTTACTAAAGTGAGTGCGATTTACTATTTGGTGTTCTGCCATTTAGCGATCGAGCTTGAACTAATGACACTTGAGGAGCAGGATTGTCCGCAGCAGGCTGTTTTTAAATGAGTGTTTCAGTCAATGTAGATTAGTGTTCTATAGTATTGTTTTGAGTTTTAAAACCTTTGGAGTTTGCAATGCTGAGCTGCCAACAAGTAATGTGGTTAATGAATTTTGTTTACGTTAAGAAGTTTCTGTCGTGACATGCAAGGCCGTATAAAATTTTAACACGAGGGATTACAACCACAAGCATTGTGATTTAACAATATCTGACATGTAGCAACATACACCTATGCGCTACCCCATTTTTCGACGACCTGCTGTATATACGAGCGCTGCAAGGTCATCGGAAGCATTTATGGAGATCAAAATGTAGATACGAGTAAGTTGAGGGTACTCCGTAAGTTTTATTAAAATCGTTGGGCGTTTTTGAGAAAATTCGAAAAGCGATAAATTAACATCCAAAAAATCTTTTTTCCGAGATATCATGGCTTATATTTCCGGTTACATATTATAGTTACGGATCACAAAACATGGGTATATGTCGCTAAAAGACTCTCCGTGAGGTTGATCAAATCCAGTGAAGCAGTTACTCTGGAAATTATAAAAATCCTCAAAAAAACATTGGTTTCGTCATTTCGGTTTTTATATCTGTTCAATGGGCGGCCAGAGGAACAATTATTAACAACAATACATAGGTAATAACTAATTGAAGACATCCTAGGAATTGTGACAATCGTTGAAGCAGCTTTGCCAAATATTTGGTGCGTTGCAACACACAACTTTCCTTAGCTCTACGTCAATTCACTTTTTACATGGCTAATTCTGTTTAATCAATTCATTTATCACTCAGGTAATTTGAACTTGGTCAAACACCGCTTTACGGCAGCAGAAAGCGGTAGCGCTTACAGTTCCGGATTTTATTGTGCTGCTCGTACTCATCCCAGGACCATTATTGAGCAATTGGTACACAGATAATTAATGAGGCTGTAAACACAAATCTTTTTGAGAAGGATAGTAATTACTTTTGCAGAGTTATTGGGTAAAAAGTTTAGAACTGGTAGTAAGCGAAACGGCAAAGTTGAAATTCAGGAATTTCTGAAGTGAGCCCTATGAATCTTATGAGCGTTTTTAAACACTCACCATTAAGGTATTGGATTGGACTACAATACCAATTTTTTTTAACGTACTACAAAAATTCCAGCGGAGTTTATAAGGAAAAAGCTGCGCTATAAACGCTTTTCGTCGAAACGTTTGATAATTTATTGTGCTGCTCTCGTCATTTTCCCACAAATGGGAATTTTATGGTATAGTAGCCTTATTGAGAGCTATCAATATAAAAAATTTAATCAAAATCGATAGAGCCGTTTTTGAGAAAAAAAAAAGATGTTTTGATCACTATGATAACTATAGTTAACTTTCGGTGGATTTTGCCCATACCCTTATTTTTGCGTCCCATGGTAACCTGTAGGCTAGACATCAAGTTTCAGCTGATTTGGTACGGTTATTTTCTCTAAAAACCGCTCTAAATTCGATTTCGTCGAAAGTTTGGGTAATTTATTGTGCTGCTCTCGTCATTTTCCCACGAATGGCAATTTTATGGTGTGATTGCCTTATTGAGAGCTATAAATATAAAAAGTTTAATCAAAATCGTTAGAGCCGTTTTTGAGAAAAAAATAGTTGGTGTTTTGATCAATATGATAACTATAGTTAACTTTCGGTGGATTTTGTTCATACCCTTATTTTGGCGTCGCATGGTAACCTTTAGGCTAGACATCCAGTTTCAGCTGATTTGGTACGGTTGTTTTCTCTAAAAATCGTTCACAGACACACAGACCATTTTCCCAAATAGTGTTTTTCGGACTCAGGGGGGTCTGAAACGTAAAGATCTGAAGAAAACTCAAAATTTTTTTTTCAGCCGATTACATAACTTTCGTTTCTACTTTGTAGAGCCAAGGAAAGTAAAAAACATATTTGGAGTTCATAGGCCTATCTTCGTTCACCGGATTTTCACGGAGATATTTGTGCAGTAGAAAAGTTGGGTACAAATTAGTAGAAGCTAATTTAAAAGTTTAATCACAATCGCTAAATCAGGTTTCGAGAAAAATGCGAAAAACCGTGGTTTTTGGTAAAGTCCCCCCCCCCCATTACAGAAATAGCTCATATCATGATTTTCGCTTCTTCAAAAAATCACGAGCCCAATAAAAAAAGAACCAGCTCAACCGGTTCAGCGTTCTCCCGCAAATTTAACTACAGACACACACACACACGGACCATGTGGGGAAATCAGGACGTTCTGGTTCAGTAGACCTCAAAACGGTTAGAAGAAACCCAACTTTTTCTTGTTTTTTCCTTTGGGAAGCGGAAAGTAAAAATTGTCCTATTACTCACTAAATAGAGCTTACAGCCCTCCATCACTTGGAGTTACATGTTGCCTAGCACTACAAATGATGATGGTTGTCCTGATTTTCACAAACAAAATTCGCAGAAGAAAGTTATGTGTTGCGTTGCAGCAAATATTTAAACTTCATACATCAGGTACTTGCGTGTATGTCATATTCCGTATAATGTAATTTGCTCGCGTTTCAGATGGGAGGCCAGCGGCACTTTGATTTCTCTGCCAATCCTCGAAGCCGTTTGCGATAATTTGAAAATTATTTCCAATCTCTTGTCTAAGGAAAAGGATATTTCCGTCGCTCACACAATTGCGGAGATCTTGAGAAAAGCCGTTCTTGAAACCAAACATTTGCCAAGCATCTCCATTAGTCGTTCAATCGTGCAAGCGACCATGTCCTACTTTTACCTCTGCCTCCTTGAATCTGGTAAGTAGATCTCCTTCCACGTTAGAGTATTTATTATCTACTCTGACAAAACTAATAGAAAATGTACGATAAAAGGGAGGCCAGAATACACACTGTGGTCGAAGTGGATTGCATTAAATCGACAGGTGTCAGGTTCAGGTTGTATTCAGGGGAGTTCAAGGAAAGGAATGAAACGCCCAACCTTGTCAATGTGGTGTCGATTCCTTCACAGGGGGCCCCCAGACCGATGTTTTCCTCTTCAGGGCCACTTTTTACGGGGAGACAGGCTGAAATCGTCAATTTGGGACAGCACGACACCAGATTTCGAACGCTGAATGAAAAATAGTTGGTTTTTCCGGCCGGGAATCAGGGATCTTTTGGTGGACACGGGGAACAAGAGCACAGGGGAGAGTTTGAGGAGGATCACCAGACAAAATGCGACTGGAGCAACATGTCAATTCCACAGGGAACTCCTGCTGAGTTCGGAATTTAATAGTCTCAACCAAAAGGATTCAGCAGGGGAACCATATCATATCACACCTTCACGTAAATACTCATTTGTTGCCAATATGAAGAATCAAACAGCTGAGCATGCGTATACTGGAGGTTAATCCTGAGATAAGCTATTTGTGCGAGCGCCATTTCAAGTGAGCCAAGCTAAAAGTTCCTTTTCTGGTTTTGAGGGGCCCCTGTGAAGTGGTGAACCGGTTTGGTCTAGGAAATATCTGGTGTGACGTATTACATTAGTTTCCTCAGTCGTACGTCCATTCAGCAATTTTTACCGCTCTAGCAACAAATCTAATCAGTGCCTGTCAGAACTCAACGTTCTATAGCGTGAAACTGGTAGTGCTGAACATTTCGTAATTTATTGGCCCACTGCTACTTACACCTTGACCTTCATTAAAACAAGCATTGTATGGGTACTGTTGATATAGTTTGCTTCGTAATGAGCTGGGAAGCAACCAACAAACAGGCCTGGTTCCTTTCGCCCATTAGATACTATTGATATGATTTTGTTGGAGTGGTCTCTTCTTTACAGTTAAATACAAACCCGTCATTTGAGGTACTTTTTGAGCCCCTCTGTCAAAAGCTGGACTGCCCCCCCCCCTCCTTTGTTTTCCTTTTCGTAGAAATTCCATTTTCAGTGAGAAATGAGAAAAAATGTGATCGTTTTCTTTAATATCCTTTTGTTGCAGAGGGCATAGAGGAAATGAAAGGGATAAAGGCTGTTAATTCTATGCTTCGAAAGCTCTGTCAAGGCTGCAGCAGCACTCGCGTGTATGCCGTTAGAGAACTACTTGAAAGTTCCCTTTTTCGAATGCCTTCAGTTTTGTTTGGAGCCCCTCCTAACGAAGGAGATCCTCTGGTTGAGGCGCCTGCGTGCTTGAAGGAGCAGAACATTAAGCAGGTATGTTTTAACTCGAGTAAATGATCTAATACAAACGTTCATGTAACCTTACTATGAAGCAACCTACGTTTACTTGCAGGGCCACACTGCTCTAATGGGCCAAAGGCATTCGTCTGTCTTTCACGCTGGTATCATAGGAAGTGGAAAGAGAAAGGCGACCCCTATCTGTCCTACCCCTCACGACAAAGTCATTCACAACACAATGCTCTTCCTGAAGGTGCTACGGTTTTGCGTTCAAGGGGAAACGAATCAGGAAACCCTCGACGGAGTCATCAACATATCCCTTCAACTCGTTGAGCTGATCTCTCCGGACGTTATGTACAATGGTTTGCCTTGGCCAGAAGAGGATTTTTGTAAAGTGAGTTCTTGAACAATTTATCATAGGGCATTTTTTTCTTTTTATTAAGCTGATGACCGATTGTGGAGCGTCCATCAGTAGCCTCTTGTCGCCTAGCTTCCACCTCCAGGTCCCATAGATTAGGTAGTCTCTGGTGTGACGTCCCCAATACACCCCCACCAGACAGCCTTTAGTTCCATTCCTACAACCTCCTCGGACAGCCCGCTAAACAGAGATAACCACCTAATCATGTCTAAGTTCATTGTTTCCTTGGTGATTTTTACAGGTGACCGTTGAAAGGGACCTCTACATCAGGCGGATTTTGGATACCATTCCTATAGTTTGGCATTTACTAGCGTTGATTGCTCATCACCGTCCAGCACTGTGCTACTGCTCCGTCATCTTGAGGGCAATAGTAAGTTTTTTCTTAACTCTACGCTTTACCAAAGTCTGTAGCTTGCAAATATCTACGAATTGTAAGATATTAATAATAAAACTAATAAAAACGGAGAACGAATGATTGTCTATTTCCACTAAATTTGAGTTAAAGTGTTTTATTATTGAAACTGGTTTCCACAGCTCCACAACTTCGTCATGAGTGATTTAGTTCGTTGTAGCATGTCCACGATTTGGAGCCAAGAAAGGGCTACTCTTGATAGAAATACGTAGAGTTAAACCTGTCGAGTTTAATAAAGTAGGTGTGACGACCTCAGCATAAATAGTTCTAAAATTGAGTTGTCCTCAGGTCTTCACGTTTTCATGGCTACTAACCCGAAAAAAACCTAATTTCGGAGCGTGGTCTTTTTGTGGCAGTTGTAAGAATTGCGGGAGAACAACTAGACCGATTGACCTGGTGCATTTTACTTTCCTTGGCTCTACAAAGTAAAAAGGAAATAATGTAATAATAATAATGTAATCGGCTGAACATTTTTTTTTTTTAGTTTTCTTCAGATCTTAACGTTTCAGACCCTCCTGAGTCCGAAAAACACTATTTGGGAAAATGGTCTGTGTGTGTGTGTGTGTGAACGATTTTTAGAGAAAACCACCGTACCAAATCAGCTCACACATGATATGTCGCTCGCAGGTTACCATGGGACGCCAAAGTAAGGGTATGAACAAAATCCACCGAAAGTTAACCATAGTTATCATAGTGATCAAAACACCAAATATTTTTTTTCTCAAAAACGGCCCTAACGATTATGATTAAATTGATAGCTCTCAATAAGGCAATTACACAATAAAATTCCCATTCGTGGGAAAATGACGAGAAAGCACAATAAATTACCAAAATTTTTGACGTAATCGATTTTAGAGAAAACCACCGTACCAAATCAGCACAAACTTGATATCTCGCTCGCAGGTTACCATGGGACGCCAAAATAAGGGTATGAACAAAAGCCACCGAAAGTTAACTATAGTCATCATAGTGATCAAAACCCCAAATGTTTTTTTTCTCTAAAACGGCTCCAACGATTTTGATTAAATTTTTTATGTTGATAACTCCCAATGTGGTAACTATACCATAAAATTCCTATTGGTGGGAAAATGACAAGAGCAGCACAATAAATAATCCAAATTTTCGGCGAAAAGCGTTTTTAGCGCGGTTTTTTCCTTAAAAACTCCGCTGGAATATAAGTAGAAAGTTGAAGAGAATTGGTATTGTAGTCCAATCCAATACCTAGAGGGTGAGTGTTTAAAAACGCTTATGAGGTACATTGGACTCACTCCAGAAATTCCTGAATTTCAACTATCGCCGTTCCGCTTACTACCAGTTCTAACAGTTATTACCCAATAACTCTGCAAAAGTAATTACTATCCGTCTTGAAATAATTCGTGTTTACAGCCTCATTAATTCTGTGTGTACCAATGGCACAATAATGGTTCTGCAATGAGTATGAGCAGCGCAATAAATTCCAAAACTGTAGGCGCTGCCGCTTCGTGCTGCTGTGACGTGTTGTTTGACCAAGTTCAAAGGAACTGAGTGAATTGATTAAATAGAATTAGCCATGTACAAAGTGAATTGATGTAGAGCTAAGGAAAGTTCTGTGTTGCAACGCACCAGATATTTTGTGTTGTTTTTGATTAATCGAAAGCATGAAAATTGAGTTGTGAGAAATTTCCAACGATCAGAAGGGCCAAAATGTAGTGAAACGAGAGTTTTTGGCCTTTTTTTCTCAACAATGGCGATTTTGATTAAACTTGCTGTACTCTATACATACCGCTATGTGAAAATTCGGCGAGTGGCCTTTGAAATGAAATGAGCTTTTCTGATCATTTCGGGAAAACTGACTAATGACTTTCATTAAACTGACAGGGGGCCTGTATCTAAATAGCCAAAGCTGTATATTGTTCTTCTGATAGTCTGTCTGAACAGAGATATCAACCGAAATGTGTCTAATTGCGATAAAAATCGTTGAATGTGCGAGGGGAAATTAAGTTGCGTGATGCATCGCTGAAAATATTATTATTATGTTAAACATTGGTTTTGGTTTGTGCTGTTTGGTCTTCTTACAGCGTAGGTGTTATTCAAACTTACTACAATTGTAGTTAATGAAGCAATAACTTCTTCACAACAGGCCCTTGCGCACGTATAATTTTTTGGTAATGTAACCTTTTTTTCTCCCTCGCAGGTAGCGACTCTCATGGGACAGTGGTTTTCAGCCAGTCAACAAGGCAGAGGCCCGGGGCACAACACCTCTCTCATCAACACTACAACGAGAATTCTTCAAATCATGGCGCTCGGGCAACTTCTTCCTCCTCCTCTCACTGCTCTCAGCGACGTCGTCCCCAAAATTCCTCCTAATCAGGTTCGTAGTTGTTTTCAAAACTGGGAATATAATTGGAACAAATGGTGGTGTTTGTGCATGCGTGAGAAACCTCTGTAGCAGGAGAAACTCCATCCTAATTCTGAACTCTGGGGAAAACAGCGCAGATGAGTTGCTGCGACAGTACCAGAAGCAGCCCTCCTTGCCAGACTCTGCAGGTGAGGATACTCATAACCTTAGACTCAACTCACCTGCTCAGTAATCTGACTCCTCATAAGGACAAGGAGTCTGAGGCTGCTAGGTCTGACCCACAGCGATGGGAGAGCCTGGCAGAGCTAGGTTGCTATTTGCGTAGGTTTGACCCAACACAAGCTGCCTGTACGACGTGGGCTCCCACGCTAGGGCTTTGATGTCTGCTGCAGTACGAGGGGATCACTCTGCCAGATGTTTGCTTCACCTCCTACATAAAGATCCTATTAATAACAGTCCTATATCTCTCTAGGGTGTTCCATCGACTACCGCAAAGTGGTTGGTGGTGGCTAAGGCAGTATGGTCTCAATAAGACATGGCAGGTCGCTAAAATTAGGTTTTTTACTTCCGCTACCCGAAGGGAAGGAAAGTATAGCAATCGAGTCAAAAAAAAAATTTGGGTTTTCTTCAGATCTTTATGTTGTAGGCCTACTGAGTCTAAAAAACCTAATTTCGGCGCGTGGTCCGTGTGTGTGTGTGTGTGTCTGTAGTTCGATTTGCGGGAGAACGGCTCATCCGATTGAGCTGGTTCTTTTTTTGTTTTGTTCGTTATTTTTTGTAGACACCAAAATAAGGTTATGGACGATTTCGGTCGATGGGAAGAGGGCGGTGGGGGACGAAAATGTACCAAAAACTAGTGTTTTTCGCATTTTTCTCGAAAACGGCTCTAACGATTTTGATTAAACTTCCAAATTATCTTCTACTAATCAATACCTAACTTTTCTTCTCCATACATATCACCATGAAAATACGGTGAACGGAAGGAAAAATAGGTTTTTTACGCTTTTTGGCAAAACGACTTCAACTATTATCACCAAACTTTCAAGATGTATTTAAATAGTTAATACCTACATATTGTTCTCAATAAATGTTCCTCTGACCGTCCATTGAACAGAGATAAAAATCAAAATGTGTCGAAAATAAACGTTTTTTCGAACATTTCCGTAAATTCCAGGGTAACTTCTTCACCAGATGTGATAAATCCTAATGGAATGTCTTTTAAGCACCCATATCAACATTTCGTTCTCTATAATTATTTCTGTATATATATGTTGAACGGAGATATAAGCCAAGTTAACTCAGAAAAGGAGATTTGTCGAATATTAATTTATCGGTATTACAATTTTCTCAAAAACGGCTCTAACGATTTCGATCAAACTTACGGAGTACTCTCAGCTAACCAGTCCCTACATTTTGTTCTCGATAAATGTTTCTGTAGAAATGCGTTGAACGAAGATATATCGCCCGCATATGTAGGTGTTGTTCGAACTTAAAGGGGTGGCGGAAAGTTGTGTGTTGCTACGCACCGCTCGTTCGATTAAGTAGGCCTCTGAAGTAAAAACCAATTGCGATACCCTGGGTTGGCCCATCTATCGTCCAATGATTCCATTGTTTGTCTTTCAGGTTGTACAAATACTCCGGGATTGCGTTTGGAATTATTTGAGGGACAACGTGCCTGCTCCCGCTCTCTTCACAAGGGACGCCAACGGAAATATGTGGCGGGACACGACCAGCTTTCGCCCTCCTAAATTGTACACTGAGACTCTGAGGCTCGTCATGCTCGACAATGTCGCTTCTTTGGGTCCACTCTTCTACACTCTATTCGTCAAAGATCATGCCGAAAGTGACGTCGTTGTGGTTTCGTAAGGTTTAAGTTGTTAAATATTTGTGTATTTTAATGTTGAACATTACGTGTACAAATGTAGTTTTTTTAATTATGTAAATAAATTATTTTACGCTATTAAAATTGGGATGAATCTCTATGTTGCTCTGATAACTCGAAACTGTCACTTGACTTAGACTTCAAAATTCGAACCGAATCACTTACTAATTGTTGAATTATAGAATCAAACTGTTCATCCTTCTTTTCGTCAATTACGAGGACGCCAAAACTTCGAACCTGAGTGATATTGTTTTCCTAGCCTTAGGAAGGATGAAGGATGTTGTTTATTTCTCCAGGTCTATCTGTCTTTTGATTTCGAAAAACACCATTCAGAAAGTGGTGCGTGTATACGCGAACGCAATAGAAAGGAGTGTTTTGATTTGGACCAAACCAGCGCCAATATTATATTCCTGCTGAGCAATATGGGGTACTAAAGTAACGGTTCGCGCAAATCCGGTCTAAAACCAACTAGTGAGAACTTACGGAATTTAAACTGCTGTCATCTTCTTGACTACATTTTTACTTTCCTTGGTTCTAGGAAGTAGAAAGAAGAGTTAAGTGATGGCTACAAAAACAAGTTCTCTTAGGGTCGGGACGTTTTAGGGCCTACTGTATCAACACTGTTTGGGAACAATCAGCTCTAACGATTTTGATTGAATTTCTTATTTAAACAGCTCCGAATGACATCTCAATACCGTAAAATTTTCATTCGTGGGCAAATTACTCGAGCTGCCCAATAAAATACCGAACATTTTGACAAAACTCGATTGCAGCGAGTGCAGTTTTTACTTTCCTTGGCTCTACAAAGTAGAAAGGAAGTTTTGAGTTTTCTTCAGATCTTTACATTTCAGACCCTCGTGAGCCCGAAAAACACTATTTGGGAAAATGGTCTGTGTGTCTGTGAACAATTTTTAGAGAAAACCACCGTACCAAATCAGCTCAAACTTGATATCTCGCTCGCAGGTTACCTTGGGACGCCAAAATAAGGTTATGAGCAAAATCCATCGAAAGTTAACTATAGTTATCATAGTGATGAAAACACCAAATATTTCTTTTCTGAAAAACCGCTCTAACGATTTTGATTAAATTTTTTATATTGATAGCTCCCAATATGGCAACTATACCATAAAATTCCCATTTATGGAAAAATGACGAGAGCAGCACAATAAATTACCAAAATCTTCGACGTTATCGATTTTAGATTGGTTTTAAGAGAAAGTGACCGCACCAAATCACCTCAAACTTGATATCTAGCCCGCAGATTATCATTGTAAGCCAGAATAAGGGTAGGAACAAAATTCACCGAAAGTTAACTATCGTCGTCATAGTGATCAAACCACCAAATTTTTTTCTCAGAAAATGCTCTAACGATATTGATTAAATTTTTTATATTGATAGCTCTCAATAAGGCAATTACACCATAAAATTCCCATTCGTGGGAAAATGACGAGAGCAGCACAATAAATTATCAACAGTTTCGACGAAAAGCTTTTTTAGCGCGATTTTTTCCTTTTAAACTCCGCTGGAATGTTAGTAGAATGTTCAAGAAAATTGGTACTATAGTCCAATCCAATACCTGTAGGGTGAGTATTTAAAAACGCTCATGAGGTACATGGGGGTCACTCCAGAAATTCCTGAATTTCAACTACTGCCGTTTCGCTTACTACCAGTTCTAACAATTATTACCCAATAGCTTCCTGCTGCTGTGACATGTTGTTTGACCAAGTTGAAAGGTGCATGTAAAAAGTGAATTGACGTTGAGCTAAGGAAAGTTGTGTGTTGCAACGCACCAGATATTTTTGTATTGCGATGCATAAATGCTTCTTTTTTTTAAATCCACTCTGAAAGTTATCTCCGTCCGAGAAATTCCGTAATTCACACCACTGTCGTTTCAGAGAGTAAATTGTATTCACAGCATTTACCCCAAATATCTTGGATTAGTAGCTAAATGCAGGTGGAACTGAGGAAGTTTGTATGAAGCGCTCCACTAGTAATTTGATCGGAAATGTCCGTATTCTGACGATATTTGTGACGGTACGTCTGTCACCCACGGTTGACATGTTTAGTAAGTTGAACATAAAAATATTCGCAGAATGTGATAAGAGGCGGTGGCTGTAGAGATCGTGCGTCTGGTCGAATGACGTCACGTCGGCCCTTCGTCACCAGATGTTTCAGCACCCCCGAGATGGAGTCCGCCCCGTCCCTCCCCCGCCACCGGCGAACAGCCCGACTCCCTCCACGGGGTGACCGTAAGGCCGTCGCGCGCCTGCACCCCCGTCGAGCTCTCGCTCCTCAGTTCGTGTCCTGGCGACGTCGTTGACGAGGTTCTTTCGAGTTGTAAAGCTCCGTGGCTTCGGTAACTCCCGCGAAAGCCGTGTGACGAAACTCGGGAATTTCCCGCCGTCGTTAAGTAGCAACGAAGCCGCTCCGCGCGATGCTCGTCGAACAGTCGTCATCGTCGTTGATCGAGTCGCCTTCAACTTCGAATTTCCCGGGTCTCGAGTCACCGGACGGAGATGATCTCACCTCTTGCTGTACGGTAAGTCCCGCCTTTCATAATGTCAAGGGCAGTACTTTACTCGGCCTTAGTCCTCTGACTCACTTGACACCCCTCGTTCACCTTCACATCTAAGTACCGGCCACGTACGATCTCCATCGTCACTATTAACACTCCTGAACGAACTGAATTACCCTAACTTGTACTGCAAAGTAGAACCAGACAGCAGGTCAGTGTGTACTTGTCACTGAGACCCCCCCTCCCCCTCTCTAACTTACCGAATTACCAATTTAATTGAATCAGCTGACCAAAACATAAACAATCTCCAGATGCCCGTGTATCCTGATGAACGTACTTCAATAGCGTATTATTAGTGTATACACGAGCGCTGTATCTTCGTAATCTACGGAAACACTTATCGAGAAAAAATGTAGGTACTAGTTAGCTGAGAGTAATACTTAAGTTAGGTTGTAATCATTGGAGCCGTTTTTGAGACAATTGGAATACCGCTAAATTAATATTCGACAAATCTCCTTTTCTGAGTTAACTTGGTTTATATCTCCGTTTAACGTGCATATACAGAAATAATTACACAGAAAGAAATGTAGTTATGGTTGGCGAGAAGACATTCTGTAACATTGATGAAATCTGGTGAAGCTGTTACCTCAGAATTTACGGAAGTGTTCAGACAAGCGTTATTTTCGACTCATTAATTTTTATCTTTCTTCAATGGACTGTCAGAAGAACATTTGTTGAGAATAATGTGTTGAAGCCTATTTTTGCATCATAGGCCTATATCTCCGTTTACCATATTTTCATGGAGATTAGTGTAGAGAAGAAAAGTTTTGTACCAACTAGTACGAAAGAGAGGAGAATAGTATAAGATAATTTAAAAGTCTATGATCAAAATCGTTAGAGCCGTTTTCGAGAAAAATTCCCAAAACCCTAGTTTTTGGTACGTTTTCGTCCCCCACCCCCCTTCCCCATCGACCGAAATCGCCCATAACCTTATTTCGGTGTCACTTTTGCAGAGTTATTCTTCTTCTTTATTTATCAATTCGACTACGAATATTGGTGATCATACAACATTACTTACAAAATTAAAAATAATTGCTATAACAAATATAAATATATAAGTATTGCACAAAATTATAAGTTTTTTACTATATTCGCGAACATTTCTCTGTCTCTAGCCACCTCTAAGAGGTCCCCAATATTACTTATTCCATTCCAATGCCGAATGTTGCGTAGCCACGATAGTTGCTTCCGGCCGATGCCTCTTCTGCCTTCAATTTTTCCTTGTACAATTAACTGCACTAGTTCGCATTTCTTATTTCGCATAATGTGGCCCAAGTAGGCCGTTTTTCTCTTCTTTACAGTTGCTAGCAATTCTCCCTCACATTGCATTCTTCTTAAAACTTCCTCGTTGGTCACACGATCCGTCCATGGTATTTGAAGTATTCTTCGAAAGAGCCATAATTCAAATGATTCGAGTTTGTTAATGTCCGCTATTTTCAAAGTCCAACTTTCCATAGCGCATAACAGAGTTGATCAAACATAACACTTCAAAAAGCGCATTTTTGTTCTCATATTGAGCTCATGACAGTTAAATATCTATACTTCAGAAAAGTATTACGTGCTATTTCGATACGGCGCTTCACTTCCTTTGAACAATCCCAGCTGTCATTATTATGACATTCGAGGTATTTAAAACTTTGTACTCTTTCAATAGGAGAGTTATTAACTAATAAATTTGTATTGACATATGTATTTTTTCGGCTTACTATCATATACTTGGTTTTTTCTCTATTGATTCGCAAGCCAAACTCTTCGCTGCATTCATTAACTTTGGTTATCAATTCTTGTAAACCTTTAAAGCTGTCGGCAAAAAGAGTGGTGTCGTCTGCATATCTTATATTGTTGATACGTACTCCGTTTACTTTAATACCTTTATTACTGTCATTTATCGAATCTTGAAATATTCTTTCCAAATATATATTGAATAACAAGGGTGATCAAATACACCCCTGTCTGACTCCTCGTGAGATAGATACCTCGTCAGTTATACAACCATCGATGCTTACATGGGCAGTTTGTTGCCAGCACACATTTTGTATGCGACGAATTTCTTTGTCGTCTATTCCCATAGACTCAAGAATTTCTATTAGCTTATCATGTTTAACCATATCAAAAGCTTTCTCATAATCGATAAAGCATAAGAATACATCTTTTTGAACGTCTTTACAGTTCTGGGCTAATACTTGAATATTAACCTGCCTCTCGGGTTCCAAGTCCTTCGCTAAAGCCGAATTGCGATTTACCCACTACCTCTTCGCATTTTCTGTATATTCTGGCATGTATAATTTTAAGAAACATCTTTAGCACGTGAGGCATCGAACTGATAGGTCTGTATTCATTGCAGTAGTTTGCATTTTTCTTCTTAGGCAAAGGTATCAAGGTTGATCTTAACCAGTCTTCAGGATATTCGCCTGTATCGTAAACGTGGTTAAATAATTGAGCTAAAAGTGTTATGTTTGTATCGTTTATCAGTTTTATGACCTCAGACGGCACCTCATCTGGTCCCGTTGCTTTATTATTCTTCATTGATTGAATCGCCTTTTTTATTTCATCGTTAGTTATATAATTGCCAGTAGGACTTAATGGGAAACAGAGATTGTAGCTAGACCTATTGTTATCAGCAAAAAACTTTTCAATATACGTCGTCCAAATTAGCTTTTTTTCATTTATGTCGAAAATTATTTCGTTGTCCTCATTGATAAGAAGCGAGGATGATTTTTTGCGATAAACATTCGCAATTTGTTTTAGTTTTTTGTGTAGATTAAAGTCATCGTGCAATTCCTGCAGTCTTTCCATCTCTTGACATCCGCTGTTTACCCAATCTACTTTAGCATTGCGAATTTTCCGTCTAAGTTCTCTGTCCGTCTCCCAATAAAGATCACGATTTTTGCTCTTAAACTCACTACGTCTTTTAAACAGTTGCAATATTTCTGCAGAGTTATTGGGTAAAAACATTTAGAACAGGTAGTAAGTGACCCGACAGTAGTTGAAATTCCGGAATTTCTTAAGTGACCCCCTAATATTTGATGAGTGTTTTCTTTAAGCGCTCATCTTATAGGTATTGGATCGGACTACTGCACCAATTTTTTTAAACATTCTAGTAGCATTTCAGCGGAGTTTATAAGGAAAACAAGGAAAGTAAAAGTCGCGCTTAAATTGATTTTCGAAATTGATTCGAAACTTTAGGTCATTTCCCACTGCTGCTCTCGTCAATTTAGTTGTCGATGAGTGGCAGGAAAGATGGGAGAATAGCGAAAAGGGAAGATGGACGCATACGCGGCTGCCACAGTACGGGAAAGACTGGAGGCCCGCTGGCTGGGATTCGGTTTTTACACCTCCCAGCTCGTCACCTGCCATGGAGACTTCAGAGAGAAGCTCCATGGATTCGGGTTGGTAACTGACGGGCTGTGTGAGTGCGGTGAGCTCGACACAGTGGAGCACGTGGTGTTCCACTGTGTCAGCTACCAGCAAGAAAGGAATATGGCAAGGAATGAGGTAAGAGGAAAAGGAAGCCAGTGGGATATGAATATGGTCAGGAAGCAAGAAAGTTTTATATGGTGGAAATGGTTCGGTGAAAGAGTTTTGAAGGTTAGGATAGGAAATGTGCGCAGGGCCTCAGGAGTAGGTGTTTAGGTTGTGTGTTTGTGTGTGTGTTATGTGTTGGTGTGTGGTTGTGAGTGGGCAGTGCTAGGGATGGTCGAATATCAAGTAGCCCATCGCTGGACCGCCGGTGTTAATGTATTTTAGGGCTGAATGTATATATGAGTCACCCTGGTTCTGGGTTATCTTCCCAGGAGCATGCCCATGCTACCAGGCGCGACCACGGGTTGTGGATAGTGGAACGGCCACAGCATTGTCCCCAGGGGCATGTCTGCGGCCAGCTGTGAATAAGGTCAGCATGCTGACTGAATAAGCAGCCGCGAACAATGGGCAAAACCCAAGAGATCGCAGAAGAGATCCTGAACAAAGGACTCAAGGGCAAGCGGATCTACATTTTCATAGAGGCCATTGCAGCCTATAGTTTTAGGTCTAAGCTGGCATGGGAATGCCTCCATGCGCTCAAGCAGCTCGGCGCCCGTAACAGGCTCTCCCTCATTTGGGTGCCGGCTCACAGGGGACATGAGGACAATCAAAAGGCTGACTGCCTCGCGAAAAGGGGTTCAGAATCCCTACCCATCGGGCCTGAACAACACGTGGGTCTGACGAAAAGTCACCTGAACCGTCTGGTTGCTCGATGGGAGATACAGGAAAATGGCGCCCATTGGCATTGCCAGCCACAACTAAGACAGGCGAAAAGGCTTGTCACGCCTTCCTGTCAAAGGGTGAAGGCGATGCTGACACTCTCTAGACAAGATCTGAGAGTACTGATAATCTTCCTCACCGGGCACTGGCCACTCAGATATCACCTCAACAAGATGGGCATCTCAGAGGCGGTAGAATGCAGACTCTGCGGTGAGGAGGATGAGGCAGCAGAGCATATCCTGTGTGAATGCCCTGCCTTGGCAGCAAAACGCTTTGAATACTTCGGTCAGGGGACCACTGAACCCCAAATCATGGTGGAATCTGCGGTGAAGGACATACTCAGCTTCCTAAGGGGGGCGGGTATGTACGACGCCTTCTACTAAGAAAGGGCCGTCACAATAGGCCCATATGCGGCCGCAGTGACAAAGGGACTTGTCCCACACGCCCTCGGGTCAAAAATAAAAAATATATGAGTGACTGTGTGTGAATGTATGTGTTGTGTATATGTGTGTTTGTGTTTTGTAGGATAGGTGGAGTAGCGATGGATCCAGGGAGGGAGGAATATCGAGTAGTCCGCTCCTGGACCATCAGGTGTGAATGTATTTAAGGGTTGAATGGATGTGTGAGTGTGTATATAGGGTTAGTAGAGTTAGGCTAGTGTCGCGGTCGAGGGCGGCCGAATCTAGAGTAGTCCGCTCTCGTCACGCTGGAATGGGGGTCTTTTACGGCCTGACACCCTTCTCCATGGCTGGTGCGGGGGCAAGTCCAATCCCTGTACCCCCATGGATATAAAGCTGAGTGCCGGCAGAACGCCTCTTGGCAATTCCGGCAGCGAGGCCTGCCACCCATTCAGGTCCTTTGGCTGCTTAAGGTGTAGCCAAATAGAATGGTTACCACAGGGGCTTCAGCCTGCGGCTGGCAGCGCGGTGCCTTTAGGGCGTGGCGCTGTCAGCCGTGAAGCCATGGGATTGGCCTCGTGGGGCCCGTGGTTTCGCTGGAAATCCCCCCTAAAGGGATGAGTGGTGCTGACTGGAGAGGGGTGTAGGCTGTACAGCTAGGTACCCTCTCGAACGCCACGGGCAATGCCTACAGCACACATACCATTGCTGCTCTCGTCATTTTCCCACGAATGGGAATTTTATGATATAGTTGCCTTATTGAAAGCCATCAATATAAAAAATTTAATCAGAATCGTTAGAGCCGTTTTTGAGAAAAAAAATTTGATGTTTTGATCACTATGATAACTATAGTTTAACTTTCGGTGACTTTTGCTCATACCTTTATTTTGGCGTCTCATGGTAACCTGCAGGCAAGATATCAAGGTTCAGCCGTTTCGCAGACACACACACTGACCATTTCCCCAAATAGTATTTTTTTTTTGCAGCCGATTACGTAACTTTCCTTTCTACTTCGTTGAGCCCAGAAAATTGAAAAGAAAATAACGACGAATCACGTATTACGGACGCGTACGTGTGTTAACACAAAATAATTCGAATGAGACAAAGTCGACCAAAAAGACGGCTCGCCGCATTTTAATCAAAATACTCTTCAACGGGTCATTATCATTCCCTATAATTATCTCTGTGAAAACTCGGTGAATAACAAGAGGTCGTTTTTCAGAAAAGCGGCTTAACGTTGTTAATTTATCTCACATGGGGTTTCTCTGACAATCCGTCGTCCAAAAAAAGTGTTTCTTGACCGTTTTCATGTGAATTGAGTAAATGAATGTGGTCATTTAATCTTCTTGCAATTTATACCGTTTTGTTATCCGCAATTATTTCTG
Organism: Pachypeltis micranthus; assembly: GCA_020466155.1. NCBI lineage: Eukaryota > Metazoa > Arthropoda > Insecta > Hemiptera > Miridae > Pachypeltis > Pachypeltis micranthus. The sequence goes on along the minus strand of CM035780.1, from coordinate 21,780,698 downwards.
TTACGCTCCGTTGAGCAGATATGAATGACCACATGCATCGAAAGAAGAGATTTGCCGAACTGTAAACGACCTTTTGTGTAATTTACTCAGAAACGGCGCTAACGATTTCGATCAAATGTGCCGAGTGCTTTAGCTAACATTGCAGTTTGAGAAGAAATGTGCTGAACAAAGATATAGCTCTCGGATGTATAAAATTCGTCGGATTTACCGAGATATTTCTCTTTTGTACTGCATTTTTACTTTTCTTGGCTCTACAAAGTAGAAAGGAAAGTTATGTTATAGGCACAAACAAATTTACGTTTCAGACCCTAATTAGTTCGAAAAACACTATTCGGGAAAATGGTCTGTGTGTCTGTGAACGATTGTTAGAGGAAACCACCGCACCAAATCAGCTGAAACTTGATGTCTAGCCCTCAGGTTACCATGGAACGCAAAATAAGGGTGTGGGCAAAATCCATCGAAAGTTAACTAGTGTTATAACTAGTAGTTATCATAGTGATCAAAACACCAAATATTTTTTTTCTCAAAAAAGGTTCTAGCGATTTTGATTAAATTTTTTTATATTGAAAGCTCTCAATAAGGCAATTATAGCAATTATACCATAAAATTCCTATTAATGGGAAAATGACGAGAGCGGCACATTAAATTATCAAAATTGTCGACGAAAAAACGATTTTAGTTGTTTTTTAATTTTTTATAAAAACTCCACTGAAATGTTACTAGAATGTTAACAATTATTGGTGTAGTAGTCCGATCCAATATCTATAGGGTGAACGTTTAAAACCGCTCGTAAGATATATTGGGCTTACTACCAGTTCTAAAAGTTTTTACCCAATAACTCTGCAAAAGGGATTATTATCCTCTTCAAAAAAATTGTGTTTACAGCCTCATTTTTTTTTTTTTTTCTGACCCGAGGGCGTGTGGGACAAGTCCCTTTGTCACTGCGGCCGCATATGGGCCTATTGTGACGGCCCTTTCTTAGTAGAAGGCGTTGTACATACCCGCCCCCCTTAGGAAGTCGAGTATGTCCTTCACCGCAGAGTCCGCTACAGTTTGGGGTTCAGTGGTCCCCTGACCGAAGTATTCAAAGCGGTTTGCTGCCAAGGCAGGGCATTCACATAGGATATGCTCTGCTGTCTCGTCCTCCTCACCGCAGAGTCTGCATTCCACCGCCTCTGAGATGCCCATCTTGTTGAGGTGATATCTGAGTGGGCAGTGCCCAGTGAGGAAGCTTATCAGTACTCTCAGATCTTGTCTAGAGAGTGTCGGCATCGCCTTCGCCCTTTGACAGGAAGGCGTGACAAGCCTTTTCGCCTGTCTTAGTCGTGGCTCGCGATGCCAATGGGCGCCATTTTCCTGTATCTCCCATCAAGCAACCAGACGGTTCAGGTGACTTTTCATCAGACCCACGTGTGGTTCAGGCCCGATGGGTAGGGATTCTGTACTCCTTTTCGCGAGGCGGTCAGCCTTTTCATTGCCCCATGCCCCTCTGTGAGCCAGCACCCAAATGAGGGAGAGCCTGTTACGGGCGCCGAGCTGCTTGAGCGCATGGAGGCATTCCCATGCCAGCTTAGACCAAAACTATAGGCTGCAATGGCCTTTAAGGCGGCCTGGCTGTCTGAAAAAATGTAGATCCGCTTGCCCTTGAGTCCTTTGTTCAGGATCTCTTCTGCGATCTCTTGGGTTTGGCCCATTGTTGAAGACGGGCGAGTTTTTGTTGACTTTGGTTGACATGAGCTCAGGAGTGTCAATTTGCGCCGAACCCAGTTCAGCCTGCACTGCGCCGCTTATCTGCTCTCTCGGCATTCAAATCCCGCCTTCTTGAGGTCCTTCCTCTTCTTCCTGGACGCTACATTTGTGAGTGCTTAGTGATTGGGGGTTACGTTAACCCGCATTCACACCAAACGTCCGGTATTTGTAGGTTCTGAAAACTTCTCAATTTGCGGTTCACGCAAACGTTCGCGTGTTGCCAGAAATGAGCTGAGGCTGATCCTCGCGTGGCGACGTTTAAATTATGAATAACGACTAAACGGTGTCGTTATGGAGCGACCGAATACGGCAAATTGTTGCGCAATGAGGAGTTGCGGCTGAAGACAGTTTTGCAGATCAGATTCCAATTGCTGAACGTTAGCGGGATTCTAACTCGAGGTCCCGCTAAAAATGTCGCTTCCTATTTCGGTCTCGGCGGTCGAAAAGCAAAAGCTTTAAGGTTTTCACTTGCTCCACCAAAAACAGGATTTTCATTTTTTGCGGTTTCTCGGTTCCAGACTCTCGCCGTCGTTTGGACGAGCAGTTGTTGTAAGGCCGGTGCGGTATTGCGAAATCCACATCCGCGTTCGCAACGCTTTCAGCCTCCTCGCTCCCTCGCTCATTCGCCGTCTGTTCTTTTCTGTTAAGTGTCTGATGCGTTACAACATTTTATTGTGGTGGAAGAAACGACCCTCATCAATTTGCAAATATTTTCGAAAGGAAAGAAACTAATTGTCATTCAGTTGTACGTTAGACATTTCACGTTAACGAATTGAGGGCCGTTGGGGAGTCCCTTTTTAATCACTTAATTTTCAACCCACCGAGTACCTTCCGAGTCTGTGAGGCATTGGAGTTATGTGTGGCCGAGGGGCCTTCCGTCAAACCCAGCAGTAGGTGTGTGTCCCTCACCAACAAAACAACACTTAGGAGAGTTAACTGAACTGTTGGGGGAAGAAATCAAGTATCTGGTTGTGTTTTTACTTTCCATGGCTCTACGAAGTAGAAAGGAAAGTTATGTAATCGGCTGAAAAAAAAATTTTGAGTTTTCTTCAGATCTTTACGTGTGTGTGTGTCACTAATATGTGTCTGTGAACGATTTTTAGAGAAAGCCACCGTACCAAATCTGCTCAAACTTCATATCTCGCCCGCTGGTCACAATGGGACGCCAAAATAAGGGTATGAGCGAAATCCACCGAAAGTTAATTATAGTTATCATAGTGATCAAAACATCAAATTTTTTTTTCTCAAAAACGGCTCAAACGATTTTGATTAAATTTTTTATATTGATATCTTTTGATAAGACGATTATACCGTAAAATTCCCATTCGTAGGAAAATGACGAGAGCAGTACAATAAATTATCAAAATTTTCGACGAAAAGCGTTTTTGCCGTGGTTTTTTCCTTTTAAACTCCGCTGGAATGTTAGTAGAATGTTAAAGAAAATTGGTACTGTAGTCCAATCCAATACCTGTAGGGTGAGTATTTAAAAACGCTCATGAGGTACATGGGGCTCACTCCAGAAATTCCTGAATTTCAACTACCGCCGTTTTGCTTAATACCAGTTCTAACAGTTATTACCCAATAACTCTGCAAAAGTGATTACTATCCTCCTTCAAAAAATCCGTGTTTACAGCCTCATTAATTTTCTGGGTTCCATTTGCTCAATAATGGTCCGGGAATGAGTACGAGCAGCACAATAAATTCCGGAACTGTAAGCGCTACCGCTTCCTGCTGCCGTAAAGTGTTGTTTAACCAATTTCAAATTCACTGAGTGATAAATGAATTGATTAAATAGAATTAATCATGTACAAAGTGAATTGTTGTAGAGCTAAGGAAAGTTGTGTGTTGCAACGCACCAGATATTTTTAAGTGAAGTTCCAGTCAATTAATATAAAATAGTCGTGTATACCACTGCGACGTACACGAGTAGTAAAAGAGGAAGCGTTCATCATATCAGTAACTGACCTGCTCAACTGATCCACTCGGCCGCATCCCCCCCCCTCCCAGTCACACCACAACACCAGCGTTAGTTGTTTCGTAGCCTCGAATCAAAAACGTTTTCGAAAAACGATATTTGGTGTTTTGATCATTATGAGAACTGCGATTAGTCTTGAACCAATTTCGCTCATAACCAATTTTAGCGTTTAATGTTAATTTGTATGCTAAGCATCCAAATTTAGCCGATTTGGAACGAGATATCGTCATTCGGGCTCAGAAGAATCAATCACTTGATTTATTAAAAAATGATTAATTCTGATGAATAGAAAAGTGAACTTTAACTTATTATCCACTGTCCTGGGACGACGTCGGTTTCAGTTGCGTTCGTTGGAAGACGATTCTGATGCGAGTATTTGCTATTATTGAATCACAGCCACGGAGAATAACAGTAGGCACGGAAAGAAAACTGCGCAATTGCGAAAGCTCTACAAATAGGTGAAATTTAAAAAAATAGATTGGTGATGATGATGTTGAAAAGGTTCGTTTGATGGATGATGATGATAACTGATAGTATTTGATACGATAGCGAGATGAAAATCGATTCGGTTGTCGGGAAATGGGATAAAAGTAAAAAGGAACGGATGCAGGATGGGGTTGAAAATGATAATAATATCTGCAAAAAACTCAAAAGTCTTTTACGTAATTTTTCTTCCTACTTCACGGGACTGAAAAAAGTGGAGCGGATGAATTGGGCGGTAGTGAGATAAATTTCACTGAATGCACGTGGAGCTAAGGAAAGTTGTGTGACGCGTCGCGCCACTTTTGACTTCCTTTGGCTCTTCGAAGTATGCCAATTACGAAGTTATGTAATCGGCTGAAGAAAAAAAAAAAATTTGACTTCTCTTCAGATCTTAACGCTTTAAAACCTACTGAGACCGAAAAACACTATTTGGGGAAGTGGACTGTGCGTGTCTCTGAACGCGATTGAGCGAAAACGGCTGAACTTGATATAATAGAAATAAGGGTATGAGCAAAATCCACTCGAAATATAGGTTTTTTTCCTGGACAACGGCTACAACGATTTTGATTACATTTTGTGTATTCATTATTTGTTACATTAGTAAATAAGACGGCAATACCATCAACTGGTAGGAAACTGACGAGAACAGCCGAAATAATTACAAAACATTTCGACGAAAACGATTTTTGTGCAGTTTTTACTTACCGCTACCCGAAGGGAAGGAAAGTATAGTAATCGGGTCAAAAAAAAAAAAATTGGGTTTTCTTCAGATCTTTACGTTGTAGGCCTACTGAGCCAAAAAAACCTAATTTCGGCGCGTGGTCCGTGTGTGTGTGTGTGTCTGCAGTTCGATTTGCGGGAGATCCGATTGAGCTGGTTCTTTTTTTGTTTTGTTCGTTATTTTTTGTAGACACCAAAATAAGGTTATGGACGATTTCGGTCGATGGAAAAGGGGGGTGGGGGACGAAAATGCACAAAATACTAGGGTTTTTCGCATTTTTCTCGAAAACGGCTCTAAGGATTTTGATTAAACTTCCGAATTATCTTCTACTAATCAATACCTAACTTTTCATCTCTGAACATACCTCCATGAAAATACGGTGAACGGAGATATGGGCCCATGAAGCAAAAATAGGGTTTTTTACGCTTTTTGGCAAAACGACTTCAGCGATTTTCACCAAACTCACAGGATGTTTTCAAATACTTAATACCTACATATTGTTCTCAATAAATGTTCCTGTGACGGTCCATTGAACAGAGATAAAAATGTAAATGTGTCAAAAATAAAGTTTTTTCTAAAATTTCCGTAAATTCCAGGGTAACTTCTTCACCAGATGTAATAAATTCTAATGGAGTGTCTTATATTCACCCATACCAACATTTCGTTCTCCATAATTATTTCTGTATATATATGTTGAACGGAGATACAAGCCAAGTTAACTCAGAAAAGGAGATTTGTGGAATATTAATTTATCGGTATTCCAATTTTCTCAAAAACGGCTCTAACGATTTCGATCAAACTTTCGGAGTACTCTCAACTAACTAGTCCCTACATTTTGTTCTCCATAAATGTTTCTGTAGAAATGCGTTGAACGAAGATATAGCGCCCGCCTATGTGTTGTTCGAACTTACAGGGGTGGCGGAAAGTCGTGTGTTGCTACGCACCAGATATTTAATTTCCTAATAATTTATAGTGGTTATTTTAACTATTGAAGGATCTTCCCTCGATCTTCCAGTGATTTTTGGTTTCTAAATACATTTTTCCGGCTATATTTATTCAACGATTTTCGAACATTTTTTCAATTTCCAAAAAATTTATCTAATTTTGTATCTTCTTTTACTTCACTAAGTGAATTATCATTAAGTCTTAATGATAGCGTTTCCAAATCATTCGTAGTCAGTTTCCGATTAATTTTCAGACGCATAACTAATAATCGTTTTAACTAATCCATTGGCTCTTACATCGGAGTAAAAATCTATTTCGTAAATAGAAAATATAGGTAGGAAATACATCATTTCCTCGACTAATTACGTTGTTATGAAGGGAAAGGTGATCAACAGTCGACTGAGTTCAACTGTGCCTGCATTCATCTCTCGATGGCCCTAGACTTCAGTTATGCGAAAAGTTGTGGCAAATTGACAATAAATTGTGTAATAACGCGCGGCATATTTGGGTGTTTCGGTGGGAGTTTTTTGCTTCGAGAAGTGTCCTCAACTTGGGGCCCTGGCAGCTGAGTCGACATCAACCGGCCCGGGAATCGGTAAATATTTGACCGTTCGACCTATCAAAATCCAAACAATTTGGTTGTCTCTCCGTTTACTCCGGAGAAGTAGGGCATTTTGAGAATGCGGCGAATGAGAAAGCGAAGTCGTTGCCTTTGAGGAGAAAGGAGAGAGAATTTGAGGTATTCCTTCGCTGGATGTGTAATTTACGTTGGCGAATTCGCGGAATGGGAGGTGCTTCTGATAGGAACGTAATTCTCTCCGGAAGAAAACCGGATTGAGAGTTAGAGAATATTTACGGAAACCGACCAGTCTGGCATTGACCAATTTTATTGTCTTCCGTCGGCATCTTATTTTGGTAAGGTTTGTTGAATCGACAAATTCCGCTCTCCTGTTTTGGCTTCTCGTTTCGTTGTAAGAAGTCGACCTTTCTGCTGAAGATCGCCGACGACAGTTTTAAGCGGATTATTCTCCTTAGACAACCGCTCGACAGTTCGCTTGAGCGTCGACATTTTGTCCGCAAATTTATCAAGTTGGTTGCTTGTAAAGGCCATGGATTCTTCAAGAACAAGCATGTCCGCAGAAACCGTGGAAAACGTGTCGATTTTGTGGTTATGTCATTGAGAGTCTAAAACGAGATTATTTCATTCAACTCAGATTCATTCGCCTGAGCTCTCCACCCGCGGCCGATCCAATTTCAGGCATCCATCACAATTCCATCTTTCCCTCGCCTCGTTTCTCAGCTTTCTATAGTCATCAGCCGATTTTAAATGCGTACAACTTGGATGAAACGACTGTTTACATTTCACGCCTTTTGCAGTCTTTTTTGGATAATGCTGGTCACGAGTACACGCTGCACAATCCATCGCTATTTGAGGGCAAAAATGGCACACATTGGAACCAGATTAGCATTGAACACTATTGTTGTGACAAAGTGGTGAATGCTTATCCAACCAGATTTTGCATACAAAAGGTTTAATATAGTAAAATGTTGGAAATAAATTAATCGTTGAGCTCATAAACATAAATAGAAAATAAAGTTACTGCTCGGGAAAAGTCTACAGCAAAAGGAAAATTAATCTGGTACTTGGCACTTTTCTTCGTTTCAAATTTTAATGTTCGTGGTTCTTCTTTGCCCAATTGTCCTTCGGCTGTATGTTAGTCCAGGTATGGTGCTGGTGGACGTTTCCTGAGTATGTCGTCGAGGTATGACGCTGGGAGACGTGGAGTACAGGACTTGCGGGATACTGCGACCCGAAGAGAGTGATAACTGCGCGTGAATGTGGAAATTTTCACTGCAAAGTGAAAAAATGGCAATGAATAACTAATATAAGTTTTAACGTGCACGTGGCGGTTCGCAGCTAAGTAGAACTGGGAATGGGAATAAAAAAATGGCGTATGAAGAGCTGGTGATGGCTGGTGTCTTGACGTCACTCACATCAAAAAGAAATAAAATATAAAACTTCTGAATGGATAATATGAGTAGATACCATAAGTGGTGTAGCTGCCTGAACAACTATCGACCGAAAATGAACCAAGGAACACCAAGCGAAAATAAACAACAGCGATAAGATTTCAACGAGAGTGACAGAGACGGAAGCTACCGCAATAAAAGAGAGAATATAGCAGATAGAGGAAACTAACATACTGTCTATGATCAATTGATGATCATCTGTTCGTAAAAATGTATGTTCGGAATAATACGCTAAGAAACGATAGGAAATCGTTTTCGTGCATCGACCCACTTAATTATAGTTTGAATTCAGTCAGAGTTGTGTGAAGACGTTAGGGAATCTGAGCTGACCTCCTACCCGCGAATAGTTTGCTCTTGCGCCGTCCTTAGCATTCACTTAAATCCCCTTCATTTTCACACGAACCACCCTTTTTACGCTATTAATTGAGGAGAGTCTGTTCGGTCGGTCAGATCGTGACTGGGAGAACGACGGCCTAGGAGCTTCGCAGGGTCAAAGCGAAAGAATTCACGCGCAATTAGCTCGAGGACTGAAAGGCTGCCGAGGCCTGGAGCCCGAATCGGACAAAATTTTCACAAGTCGGCTAGACGCTCCGTGTCGCGTAAGAAATAACCAGTTTTCGAGGAGAAGGATAAGAAGGAGCGAGGACCAAATAAGGAACCCTTCCTTTACGCCTTGACGGAGGTGGTGTTACGAGAACAAGGTCAGCCTAAAGAGCCTAGTTCTCCGCTCGTGAAATTCAAGGAACCATGGAAAACCACGTAACTCCCATCAAATGCCTCATTTTGGGGGCTACGTGAGGTACTGTTTACTTAGGAGAAATGAACAGTTTTTACTTTCCGTCACCCAAAGGGTGAGGATCGTATTTTCTAATCGGTTCAAACCAAAGTTGTATTTTCTTCACATCTTTACGTTTTGAAGCCTACTGAGCCTAAAGAGCCTAATTTCGGCTTGATATCTAGCCTGCAGGTCACCATGGGACGCCAAAATAAGGGTATAAACAAAACCCACCGAAATTTAACTATAGTTATCATAGTGATCAAAACACCAAATATTGTTTTTTCTCAAAAACGGTTAAAACGATTTTGATTAAATTTTTTATATTGATAGCTCTCAATATGGTAATCACACCATAAAATTCCCATTCGTGGGAAAATGATGAGAGCAGCACAATAAATAATCAAACTTTTCGACGAAAATCGAGTTAAGCGTAATTTTTTCCATATAAACTCCGCTGGGATGTTAGTAGAAAGTTAAAGAAAATTGGTATTGTAGTCCAATCCAATACCTAAAGTGTGAGTGTTTAATAACGCTCATGAGGTACATGGGGATCACTCCAGAAATTCCTGAATTTTAACTACCGCCGTTTCGCTTACTACCAGTTCTAAAAGTTTTTACCCAATAACTCTGTAAAAGTGATTATTATTCCTCTTCAAAAAATTCGTGTACAGCCTCATTAATTATCTGTGTACCAATTGCTCAATAATGGTCCTATAATGAGTATGAGCAGCACCATAAATTCCGGAACTGTAAGCGCTACCGCTTCCTGCTGCTGTGACGTTTTGTTTGACCAAGTTCAAAGGAACTGAGTGATAAATGAATTGATTAAATAGAATTAGCCATGTACAAAGTGAATTGACGTAGAGCTAAGGAAAGTTGTGTGTTGCAACGCACCAGATATTTTTACTGTGAGCTAACCGTTTTCACATGAATTTTGACCATATTACGGCGCCAACTAGGTCTCAAGACATAGTCCTAACACATACTGCACAGGATCTGACTGTAGACAGTTTCGTCGGGCAAAAGTTTGCCTTGGCTGTTTAAAAATGCAATGCAATTGAGTTCACTTATCTCCCTGCCCTGACCGTTTTCTTTGTTATCGAATAGAGATCCGTCGTCCTGAGGCAGTTTCATGGATATCACATCGGCTTCCCCCGAGTGACCCACCACCCAATGAGTAGCCCTATTGAAGCCCGTTGAAGAGTTGATTCCATAGTTCTGCAACCACCCTACCCACCACTCATCGGCCTACTTGTGCAACGACACGTGGTTCAAGTGTGTTGTGTCGACGTACGACAATATTTGGCGTGTCCCGGTCTTTTGTAAATAAGTACATAAATACAACATGCGCCGTAGAAATACACACAAAAAATATCTGGTGCCTTGCAACACACAACTTTCCTTATCTCTACGTCAATTCACTTTTTACATGGCTAATTCTATTTAATCAATTCATTTATCACTCAGTTCCTTTGAACTTGGTCAAACAACACTTCACAGCAGCAGGAAGCTGTAGCGCCTACAGTTATGGAATTTATTTATGCTGCTCGTACTCATTGCAGGGCCATTATTGAGCAATTGGTATACAGAAAATTAATGAGGCTGTAAACACAAATTTTTTGAAGAAGGGTAGTAATCACTTTTGCAGAGTTATTGGGTAATAGCTTTTAGAACTGGTATTAAGCGAAACGGCGGTAGTTGTAATTCAGGAATTTCTTGAGTGAGCCCCGTGCATCTCATGAGCGTTTGTAAACACTCACCCTATAGGTATTGGATTGGACTACCACGCCAATGTTTTTTTAACATTCTACTAACATTCCAGCGAAGTTTAAAAGGAAAAAACGCGGCAAAAACGCTTTTCGTCGAAAAGTTTAATTTATTGTGTTGCTATCATCATTTTCCCACAAATGGGAATTCTATGGTATAATTATCTTATTAAGAGCTATCTATATGAAAAATTTAGTCAAAATCGTTATAGCCGGTTTGAGAAAAAAAAATTGGTGTTTTGATCACTATGATAACTATAGTTAACTTTCGGTGGATTTGGCCCATACCCTTATTTTTGCGTCCCATGGTAACCTGTAGGCTAGACATCAAGTTTCAGGTGATTTGGTACGGTCGTTTTCTCTAAAAACCGCGCTAAAATCGATTTCGTCAAAAATGTTGATAATTTATTGTGCTACTCTCGTCATATTCCCACAAATGGGAATTTTATGGTATAATTATCTTATTGAGAGCTACCAATATTAGAATTTTAATCAAAATCGTTAGAGCCGTTTTTGAGAAAAAAAATATTTGGTGTTTTGATCACTATGATAACTATAGTTAGTTTTTAGCGGATTTTGTTCATACTCTTATTTTGGCGTCTCATAGTAATCTGCGGGCAAGATATCAAGTTTGAGCTGATTTGGTACGGCTGTTTTCTCTAAAAATCGTTCACACACACACACACACATACACACAGACGATTTTCCCAAATAGTGTTTTTCGGACTCAGGAGGGTCTGAAACGTAAAGATCTGAAGAAAACTCAAAATTTTTTTTTCAGCCGATTACATAACTTTCCTTTCTACTTCGTAGAGCCAAGGAAAGTAATACGAGCTGGCTTGTGGGAGGGTTTGCTATAGCTCAGTATTTCAGCTGTGACGTCGCGAGGGAACTAGCTCATGCCCCAGCGTTTTCAGTATCCTGTCGCCATCGAGGCATTACGTTGAATAATGAATGACAGCTACTTAGCTTTCATCAGGTCTTCGACCAGCCTGAGTCGACACTTGTCTGAGCACTGTCTTTTGTTTAACCAGTGGATCTCGGATGGTTAGCATTTATCCAGAGGTTACGATCCTGCCCCTGTATTACCTCACTACCGCCCTTTACCTTTCAGTTAACTTGAACTGAGCTACCTGAGCCTTAGCGTAAACAGTTCATTGCAGAATTCTTCAATTTGCATTGATAATACCCACGTTTTCATTGTAATTGTTCACCAGTCGACTGTCATAGAAGGCCGTTAGATATCATTATCGCTCGTTTATACGAACGATCTCCAAAAATTCGCCCGATAACGTGAATATCATCGTCAATCTCATCGGGATTTGGTCTTTTTCTGTCGAGACGCTCTCAGATGCCCTCTCCTTTGAATCGTGGCAAATTCGCGACTCCGTTGAAGTTTGCCAGATAACATAATGTTGATTTCAAATCCGCCATTTATGAAAAGATAAAGACGAGAGTCGAGAACTGTTGGAGTGCGCGATCCTGTTAATATCGAGAAATACCAGATTTTAATGGCGATTCGTGGCATTTTCGGTGGTAATCCGCGAGTGGGCGTTTTCGCGCTTATTGGAATGGAATTACTCAACTACGTTTTGTAAACTCTGAATTCACATCATTTATCGTTTTCTTAACTGGGATATTTTGCGTCGGCGCATTTCGTATCAAATTTGACTTCTCTCAACGAAGTTTTCGATATAATTCGAGCGGTTTTGCATTCGAAGGAAAATAATGGTGCGCGTGATCGACAGGTGGTGCTGTTTTGCTTTCAAACTGCTGAACGAGCGTCGTGGTTTGCGAGAGCTTGGTCCCGCCGAAACTCCACCGCCTTCGCCGAGTTACTTTCCACGACGGCCTTCGCCCTGGACTTCTCCGGACGGTCGTCGTAAGGTTCGTCCTTCGCCATTGCGGGCGATGTGTCGTCCGGTGAGTGATATTCACAGAACTTCTCCACAGGCAGGCGAGACTGAGGCATTATTTATAGTTATCTTCCTTTTCCACATCATCCTCGTATCCTTCCTATCATCTACCTCCACTGCCAGTGAAATACTGTGGCCAGGCGTATAAAAATACCAAAAGCCTAAGGGCCGACGTCTGGAAGAAGCATCTTGTCTAGATTGAATGAAAGAATAAAGAAACAAACGTCGATAGGGCAGTGTACAGATATGCTTCTGAAGGCTTTTATTGCAATAGCTGAGGAGTTGCGTGTTTGCTACGCACCAGACATTTTGAGGAGGGGCTTAGTTGTTGAAGGACGAGGTACAGTTTACAAGGTTAAGTGAACGTTTAGGCGCGCCTAAGATTTTTATCAATTTCGGCGGCAACTTGATCAGATTGTTCGACGAACACTTCACTGTGGAGAGTACTTTCCGTTTCTGTTGTCTCTAGTCAACGTAATCGCTGCTCTTACCACTTCCGAATTTCTGTTCAATACGTTAGATAAATAATTGCGAAATCAGAAAGGCATGGTCGGGATAACAATGTTCAGGAACTCCAGACCAATTTTCACTAGGTTTTTTACTTTCGTTGGCTCTACGAAGTAGAAAGGAAAGTTATGTAATCGGCTGAAAAAAAAATTTTGAGTTCTCTTCAGATCTTTACGTTTCAGACCCTCCTGAGTCCGAAAAACAATATTTGGGAAAATGGTCTGTGTGTCTGTGAACGATTTTGAGAGAAAACCACCGTACCAAATCCACTCAAACTTGACATCTCGCCTCCAGGTTACCATGGGACGCCAAAAAAAGGGTATGAACAAAATCCATCGAAAGCTAACTATAGTTATCATAGTGATCAAAACACCAAATATTTTTTTTCTCAAAAATGGCTCTAACGATTTTGATTAAATTTTTTATATTGAAAGCTCCCAATATGGCAACTATACCATGAAATTCTCATTTGTGGGAAAATGACGAGAGCAGCACAATAAATTACCAAAACTTTCGACGAAATCGATTTTAGCGCGGTTTTTTCCTTATTAACTCCGCTGGAGTGCTGGTAGAATGTTTAAGAAAACTGATATTGTAGTCCAATCCAATACCTAAAGGGTGAGTGTTTAAAAACGCTCATGTGGTACATGGGGCTCACTTCAGAAATTCCTGAATTTCAACTACCGCCGTTTCCCTTACTACCAGTTCTAACAGTTATTACCCAATAACTCTGCAAAAGTGATTACTATCCTTCTTCAAAAAATTCTTGTTTACAGGCTCATTAATTATCTGTGTACCAATTGCTCAATAATGGTCCTGCAATGAGTACGAGCAGCACAATAAATTCCATAATTGTAGGCGCTACCGCTTCCTGCTGCTGTGACGTGTTGTTCGACCAAGTTCAAATTAACTGGGTGATAAATGAATTGATGAAGTAGAATTAGCGATGTACAAAGTGAATTGCTATAGAGCTAAGGAAAGTTGTGTGTTGCAACGCACCAGATATTTTAAAGGCTGATCCGACAGCTCTAGCTCAAAATTGTTTTGAGCGCTACCTCGATAAATTTTCCCTGACGTTGAGTTTGATTGATTGATTGTAACTTCTTTACTCTATTTCCTATTAGCTTTCCGTCTCACTTTCGCTAAGTTTTACTTAATTTTTTAAAAATTATTGAACGTATTATTCACATTTATTGCTCAACTTCTCATCAGTTCCATTCAGTTTTGTCATTTCGTAAAACGTTTGCTTGAGGTCTCTGCGTGTATTATATTCCCCAATTGTTTTGTCCGTTTTCTCAATGTCCATTTATTTTCACTTTTAATATTTTTCAATAAGTTGTAGTCCATTTTCCGACAAGATTAAATACCTCCTCCCCTTCATAGAGACGTCACTGCATTCGCCGATGCGGTATCCATTGGAATCCAGTTATGCGTTGAAGAAAGGAACATCCTGCGGTTTGTGATTGTGGCTACCTCGTGTCAATGAGATGAAAAGAGATGTCTGTTCCGAATGACCACACCTTTCCTTCCACTCTTCTGAAATCACGGTGCCTGTGAGTTACTCCCCCTCGAACTTATTTCCGAAACTCTCTCGACACGGATTAGTCCGAACGATTTTACTTTTCAAAATTTCTATTTTGAAGATCGGCCTTTTATAGAGTGTTTTAACAACTTCATCAGATAGCTTTTCCAGTTGGAAGTTTGACAGTGTGACGCGAGCTCTGCCTCTTTCATGATGATACAGGCTTTGAGTTGGGCGCAAACCATCAATTCCAGATGCGTCAAGGTTGTGGGCAGGTACGAAGTTTGAAAATGACTGCTTGTGTTCGTCGATTTGGCTTAGTTTTTAGTGCGACTTGGGTGGCCTATCAAATACCAAAAAGAGGAAGTACCCAAGCTGCTGACTGACAAAAGTTGCAGCGACCCCGAGCAAACCTATACCCGATTTCCTCAGAATATTGAGCTTCATTGAACACTCCCACTTTTGTAAGGGTGTAAGGGGGTACACAGTTCTTCAAATAGATGAACCTCCACTAAGAGACAAGGAACCAAGAACGGGCTCATACATCATCCACCGTGAAATCACGCGTCTTGTGAGTTCTTTGTGGGCGAAGGCCCTTTGCGCAGACGAAATTTTTCGTCACGCTTCTCGCTTCCATTCACATCCTCGTTGTACAGAGTAGCTTCTTTTCAGTCCTCGTCGTTTCCGCGTTCCTTTTCTTTTTTTCGCCTATTTACGAGTTGTGGGACGATTCGTGGGCATCGGAATATTTTCACATTTCCTCCCCTGAAATTTCCTTCTTCCCGCGTTTTTTTGCGGCAGGTTTTCTCTAGAAAGCGGCCGCGTCCGTGAAACGTTCTTTTTCTCGTTCTTTGGCGGGTAATAGGCTTCGTTGTCCGAAGTCTCCAAGTGCCGCGTCTTGGCCAATCAAAGTAAACTTCACTGGACACAAAACCGGAGTTTCCTAAGTTGTAGAAAACCAACATTGTTCGAATAACAGCTGGGCAAGATGTAAAACGTACAAATAATCTGATTCACAAACTTACAGAAATATTTTTAGTAGTATGATATATATTTATCTATTTATTATTGTGCTTAAACTGCCATTAAGATGAAGAAGAGATAGTAAACATTTCGGTACGAGTTCTCTTTTTATAGGTTCTAAACCGTCCCCCATTATTAATTTTCTTGTGTAAGCAACGAAAATATCACATATAAAATACATAATTTGAGAGGTTTGATATAGGAATGCTCAGAACTGGAGAGCTGCTGGAGAGCTACTGAGTCATCTTGTGAGTTTGATGAACATGGTTAAACTCTAATTCGTTTCCAGTATTTATTTTCCAATTCTCTCATGTGCTGAGCAGACATATAAGAAGAAGGGCAGTTTGCTTCTTCCATCTACAAGGTTTTATAATATAATTTTATTTCCCACTAAACGTTTTTATAAGTTATAAGATATTTTTACACATTCCTTAGCTCTACGAAATAGGAAGAAAACTTACATAACCTGACTTTACTCAGATCTAAACGTTTTTACCAGCGCTGTGTATGAAAAACACCATTTGAGTCGTTAACGGGTGAACGAAATCATCTTACGATATTAGATCTGTAGATCTACGATTGAACGCGAAAATAGGAGCACGAGAAAAATCGGCCCAAACTAACAAAACAGCTTTCACTATATTGACTGGAGGATAGGTAAGGATTAGGACGCGACGATGATATAAACATTTCATCCGTGAAAAAATGACTGGAGCAGTGCAATAAATTAACAAACGTTTCGACAAAAATCATTTGCGGTACATCGTTTTGTCCATAAATTCTGCTACTATAGCGGCATCTACAAGAGAGAGTGTTTACCTTTCGTCAACTGTTCATAAGAAGCCTTCTTATGCACCTGCATAGAAATTCATTTATACTGCATGCACCTCCCTCCCACTCTTACTCTACCAGATTTGTACAGGGTTCATGTGTCGTCAACCCCAGACAAACCTTATCGCTAACCAAAATAAGGCCACATTACCTCATTCATGTAATTTTTAATGCATCTCCAGTTGAGGTTAAAAACTTTAGGGCCCTATCCAGGAATAGTTTTAAGAAGGTAGTGAGTACGTGGCTTTAAACTTAGGAATGCAGCAATCTAATGAGATTCTCAAAAGTATGTACGCATAAGCCCCCCCCCCTTTCAGGTTTCCTCATTTATTCAATGTATTTCGGTTTCTTGAAAGTTAGTGAATCGATGCATAAACTGATGAATGTGGCAGATCTCCGTATGAGATGCGAATGCGGATTGTTGTTCGGCGCTGAAATGCAGTCTGTTTATTTTTCTGTATAATAATTAACCTTAGATTATTTATTCTTATTGTGAGGCAGCACTCTTGCACGTCGCCACGGGCTCCTGCCTAATGGCGTGCAATTATTATTCGCAGTAGCACCCTTTTGTCATATTCTTTCATTTATTATAATTTTGGAAGAAGTTGTGTGTATGTTGATATGTACTTCTCATGAATAAACTTTTCAAATTCAAATTCAAACAACGTGAATTAGTTGCCTGACTGATAAAAATCACGGTATGTCCGTAGGACTGCGGAAAATTGCAAGACAAGTGTATTATAAATAGGTGAATACATTAAGTTTAGAAAGGGAAGGAAAGAGTGAAATAGCTCTAAAGAACTCGTTAGCTCTCTTTGGTTTTGGCTGCTTCTTCATCGCGAGCGTGTTGCGGTGGATGAGGTATTTTGACAGCTGTTGTGAAAGCGGTTGAAGGAAATGAGGGTGTGATAGGCACATTGAGCATTATTGTCAATTGAATTAAAGCTAATTTTATGACCTCGTAATTAATTAAAGCTTTTTGAGACTAATTTTAATTTGATTGTTTTGGAGGGACGTTGCTGACATGGGCAGCTTAAGGGCTTTCGTACCGTTTGGTATTGGATGTGATTTATTGTTCCCTACTCCGAGCCTACTTCTTTATTTCGTGGTGTTTGTACCTACAGCAGTAACCTAAGTACCTAAGAGTACCTAAGTATTTGTGTCTCCGTATTTTGACTAGGATTAGTCGACCCCATCGAGGTGGGGTTCCCTTTTATGGCCCAACGCGTGAAACAAACATTTATGTGTCACCACTGCACAGGAATATAACTGTAGTCGGTAGAGAGGGGAAGGGTGTTGGGGTTGTGTGATGCACGCACAAGACGTATTATTATTATTATTATTGCAGGTGATATGAAGGAAATTTAAAACTCAAATGTTAGGGGCTTGAAAATATGGTGAAAAGAAATGCGTATAAATAGGTATTCGCGAAATAACGCGGTTGGTTTTGGTAACATTTCCACTAAATACTTTTTCGTGAACTCGGCTTGGTTTCGGGTAGAATACCTGTTTCAAACGTTTGACGATATTGTGAATACGTACCACTCCTCTCTCTTGTTCCCATTTGGTTCCTCACTCAAATTCTCCGCAGGTAGATCTCCCCTTAAGGGATTTTACCCCTCAGGACTCCTTTTTGTTTCAAAGATCAGAGCGGCTGTCTCGCCTGACGCCAGCTCAACCTTTCTCGTCTGTTGCGCAAACAATTACCCAAGCTCTGTCAGGAATTACGTAAACACACTGGCCTCATATACCACGCCTTCCAATAACTCGGTTAATATTATCGATGCCGATGCTCCGCCGACTGTCTGTCCAGCGGTCAGGATGCGGTCAACTCAATTAGATAACAGTCTTGAAATAGCTGTCCTCGTGTCTTTCGTCTTCGTGGGTTCATTTCCGTATACTCGAATTTATTAATGCTTCAGCTTCTGAATCTCCACCTACCCCACAGATCTCCCGACGAACGAAAAATCTTTTTAACTAAACATTTTAGTCGAACCTAGCTCTTCGGCCTTCGATGCCATCACCTGTGAACGATCCTGCCACACACAAAATATATCGGATGGCCGCGACATGTACTACCACTAGTTGGGTGTGTGAACTCTTGTGCTAACACTGTGAAGCATTTTGTATTTGCAACGCTTCCGTACCTCAGAATTTACTGAGCTGCTGAGCATTTTCCAGTTACGGAACTGCCACATAAATAAGCCATTAAGTCATTAGACACCTGAGGAATTTCTATTGCGTGGGGAAGATTTGGTTTACGTTTACATGTTATAAATCACTAGCCAATACAGGATATTGGATAGAAATACAGGATAAATCAAAGGATTTGTGCAACGCTTCTAAGGACGTCTTATACTTGGAGGTTGTTCTTCGGACTGAATTAAGCGCATGTGCAACGCGGCCAGCAGGCTCACATCCTTGTACCCATGGCTTGCAATCTCAGCCTATAACACTTCATGCACAACCTCCCACGCAACGTTAATGGTACCTGGTTCTGGGATATCTTCCCAGGAGCATGCCCATGCTACCAGGCGCGACCACGGGTTGTGGATAGTGGAATGGCCACGGCATTGTCCCCAGGGGCATGTCTGCGGCCAGCTGTGAATATGGTCAGCATGCTGACTGAATAAGCAGCCGCGAACAATGGGCAAAACCCAAGAGATCGCAGAAGAGATCCTGAACAAAGGGCTCAAGGGCAAGCGGATCTACATTTTCTCAGACAGCCAGGCCGCCTTAAAGGCCATCGCAGCCTATAGTTTTAGGTCTAAGCTGGCATGGGAATGCCTCCATGCGCTCAAGCAGCTCGGCGCCCGTAACAGGCTCTCCCTCATTTGGGTGCCGGCTCACAGGGGGTGTGAGGGCAATGAAAAGGCTGACCGCCTCGCGAAAAGAAGTACAGAATCCCTACCCATCGGGCCTGAACCACACGTGGGTCTGACGAAAAGTCAACTGAACCATCTGGTTGCTTGATGGGAGATACAGAAAATGGCGCCCATTGGCATCGCCAGCCACGACTAAGACAGGCGAAAAGGCTTGTCACGCCTTCCTGTCAAAGGGCGAAGGCGATGCTGACTCTCTAGACAAGATCTGAGAGTACTGATAAGCTTCCTCACTGGGCACTGCCCACTCCGATATCACCTCAACAAGATGGGCATCTCAGAGGCGGTGGAATGCAGACTCTGCGGTGAGGAGGACGAGACAGCAGAGCATATCCTATGTGAATGCCCTGCCTTGGCAGCAAAACGCTTTGAATACTTCGGTCAGGGGACCACTGAACCCCAAACCGTAGCGGACTCTGTGGTGAAGGACATACTCGGCTTCCTAGTATGTACGACGCCTTCTGCTAAGAAAGGGCCAGCGTCACAATAGGCCCATATGCGGCCGGCCGGCCGCAGTGACAAAGGGACTTGTCCCACTCGCCCTCGGGTCAAAAAAAAAAACGTTAATGGTAGAGCCTCTTAGTTCACGTCACTTTCATTTACAAAAATCTGCTAACCTGAAGTGAAACTACGGAACCGTCTTGACAGCAGTATTTTCCGTTCCTGAGCCGAGACCGATGCTGGACAAACCCACTTGTGTCGTGCGTGTAGCTTTCCAGACGAGTAGGGAAACATGAGGGCGCTCGGGGAACACCGCGTGTGCTGCAGGTGCTTGTACGTGCTATGAACGCTTTCAAGGTAAAAGGATCTTCTTTTGTTTCTAAGGAGAAAAGGTTGTCCGCATTGAGTGATTAGTAATGCACAGCGGGGCGTTGTCGTTTCCGTTCGTTTACAACTGCGAGGAAGGAAGCCCCTCAAGTTTGACCGCTCTGATGCTTCGCCATCCCGAACGAGAATTTGTCGCCTGAGTGTCAAGACCCTTCTGGGGCTTCAAATCTCTTTTCTAGCCTCTCACAAATTCGCCTCGTGACCAAAACTATTCCTGCAGTTTACTATAACTTTTCGTGACGTTAGCACATGTGTTTTTATCATTTTAAGAGTACCGGGACAACGAGTTTTGGCATCGCATTATTTTCCTTAATTTCACGAATGCCGTAGGCGGCGCAAGTCAATTCAAGTAGAGAAAAAAGCGGACATAAAGGCAAATGCCGAAATCGAAGGATGAGGGAAGGAGGAGCACAAAGGAAAGAAGCAAAGGGCGAAAAGACAGCAGCAAAGACTTTGATGATGGAGCCGACATCCCGAGTCAAACCGATCGAAGCAGTCGAGAGCGGAAGAGAGATGACGAAGACTCAATCAGGAAATGTTACTCGTTAAAAGCTTCACGTTCGCACATGGAACAGTGTTCCAACGAACAGTTCCTATCCAGCATCCTTCCGCTCCTCTCATCACTCGGCTCTCGCAAGAATTTCCTCGCCCGAATAAACATTCAAAAAGCGTTGTACGAAGCGATGGCGGATGACGATGACAGCAGCGACGATTGTCACCCTCATAGGAAGCCCAACTGCACCGGGAAGGAGAAAAGGGACAGCGTGAGGGAGAGAGATCGCTCCAGACCTAACTAAGATCCCCATCTTGAGGGCTGATTGAATGCCACCTCGAAATAAACGGGCAAGTTCCAACAAACTATCTCTCCTACTACTTTTGTACTACCCACCGTGCGTGCTCTTCTACTTGCACAAACACCTACTCGGTACTCTAGGACTATGCTCTTATGAACAGGGAATTGAAACACTATCAGGAGTATGGGGGTGGAGAGTAAAATGTTAAATTGGTTGATTCAGATTACGCCAAAATGACTGCATATCGCTGATGATGCACCCTGTAAGTACTGGCTGGATTTTTTAAATGATTGAGTAACTATACGTGAACAATCAATTAATCATGACTGCTTATGAATTGCTTATCTCTTAAAAGTACTTCACTTGGTGTACCCTTCCTTTTTGGTCCTAAATTATCCTGAAGATTTCTCAACACGGTGAGGGTGTCAATATCTAAAACGCCTCAGTGTTTAGTTACTTCTCTGTTTTCCTCTAACTGAATTAAAATTTTTGTAGATAATCGGTGTAGGGCTCTTACCCGGAACTTCGTTACGACTTGTGCTCGAATTTTCTCAAAGCGTCAGGGTTCCGTGGTGGGTACTTTATTAGTAACTGGTTATAAGAGTTTATGTATGTGCCCGATAGCAAAGAAAGTAAAGGCTTGCCGTCAATTAGCAAGGTTTCAACCGGTGAGGTTAAACCTGGTGGTAAATGCTGTGAAGAGCTAATAGTAGCGATAATAGTAATTGCCCGCACAACATGCAAACTTCCAATGGAGAAGGATCCTCCAGGAGTTCTTCAACAACTTTCTAGTTACAACTCAGCCACTTGCTATGAGTGTTTAGTAGTTTGATCCGTGGCCCGGTTTTCTAGGTGAGCAGCGAAAATGGCTCCGGCTCTATGTACAACATTTAAATAGCTACCCTACCAACATTCCTTATTCCTGCGAAGTAAAACTCTGCAAATTATTACACAACGGTTTATTATTCGGATAAACAGCTTGACCTAGCATTAATGCTCTGAGACCCATCCTGTTCGATTCAGCATCGAAAAATATCAAAATGAAACGCAAAAAAAGGTCGAAAAGAACTGAATCGTAATATTAAAATAAACAAAAAAAACAAAAACGAAAGTATCTAGAAAAAACTGAATTTTAATATAAAAACATGCACGCTAAATACTAATATCAAAATGTAACCAAAAATCTATGAAAAAACCAAAATGAGAATGAAATGAAAGAATATAAAAAATTGAATCGTATTAAAACCAAAAAAAAAATGAAACGAACAAACTATTAAATAAATAAACCAAAAATAAACGAATAATGAAAAGTTCAATCGAAGATAACAGATATTTTGCTAACGGAAATCGGACGATAAAGGGACAAATCGTAATGCCAAAGGTTATATACGAAAAACGAGCACTTCCTAGAGGAAGCAAAAAAAAAGAGTCGGGGGGGCTTCCAACGAGTAGAGCGGGCGGGCAAGCGTTGCGTTGCGAGGCGAGGACGAGGCGGGTGGTTTTTTATTGAGACGGAAGGGAGGGAGGGGCTTCAAACGACGAAACGTTGACTTCCGCTGTAGTTCCCGCGTTGTACTGCGTTTTGTTAATTTTTTTAACCATTTTTTGCCCATTACAACCACGGGCTTCGTTCGATCGGATTGCGGAGATGGCGGGCACAACTAGATACCAAATCGGATTTTTGTGCGAAAGAACGAATTTTTTAGACCACGTTAAAGGCACAAAACGGCCCGGACGGCTAACGGACATTGCAAATTTGGAATCTCCAAGTCTTGAAACGTAAAGTATAAAATTTTGAGGGGAAATGGTAAAAAAATTTTCGTGACCGAAAACATAGGGTTATTATTCAGAATGAATAATAAACCAAAAGGAATGTTACCTAATCGGCTGGAGAAGATATTGTTCACTTTAGTCAGATTTTCACGTTTGGTCTGTGGTCGCGATCGAGAGAAGATGCCCGAACGAAATCAGATCAAATTTGGGTAAAGACCGCTTCCTCTGATAAGGCAATATATCGATATATCACGACCGAGGTCAGGTTATCGATATGCCCGACATCGTAGGCTCTGGCACCATGTTTGAAATTAGAAATAACGACAGCTGTACGATTATGCCAATTATTTAATGTTCATTATGTAATAACCCGTGATATAATTATTTTAAATGTACAAAGACTATGAAAAGGAGTTAGTTCAATGTAATTAAGAATGGGTATATGAAATAAATGAGATAACTATCGGATTGGGAAAACGATATGCGCCAGTGACGCATATCGATACATGCTGTCGTAGCGTTATCAAGCAACCTAAGTGACAGCGGTCCCTGTTCTTTGTTTCACCCCAAATTTGATATCCAGCTGCACTTGGAAAATATAGGGTGAGCAAAATCGGTCCAAACGAACTCCAATTATAGTGTCTTCGGAATGCTGGGCGACTGCAGTTGTACGAAAATATAGACCCACATTAACTTAATGTAGGAAATGACAAAATTACTTCTTGTTACCTTTTCTGGTTGAAATTTGCCAAGCCCCCCATTTTCTCCGTGTGTGTATAGCTCACGCACAAACGAAAATCACAGACCACTCGATGTGGAAAACTCGAAGTTAATTCCGATCACGCACAGTGAGTTCATTGGCGTATCGTCAAGGACACTTACCTTTACTTAGAAAATCTTGATTACTTTATTATAGCCCACAGACTATTCGGATGCTCTCGTTGTCAACTTGACCCTGTCACATCTAAGCATATCTATGAAACAAAATAAAACCAAATTACTGATCAAATTGCACCATTTTAGCGAAAGGTACCTCTGTACGACAGTGTTTAGTAACTTGCTCACTACATATGTGATCAGTTCAGAACAAAAGGGACACTTAATTTATTAATCGCGGAAGCCCTGAAGTATCGAGATTCGACGGGAGTTCCTTAAAACCTGCTCCTGAACTTTTGCCACTCTTCAGGCCGAATACGTTAGAGAGGCGACAATGCTCGACTACAATGGCATTTGAGGTGGCGACATGGCGAGAATATGAAAAGGCGGCCATGAAGAGGAAAAGGTTGAGAAACATAGCTCTACGTGATCCATCAAGGATCGACGAAACTCGTAGGTCAGTGGCCATTGTCAGGCATTCTTCATTGATTCAAAAGACAAGAACGGCGCCTAGCCCCGTCCTTCATGGCGGATCGTAGGAGGCCTGTGGGTGGTGGAATGTGCATTCACGTCTTCAAAGCCTGCCGTGAAGCTATTAATTATACTCGCATGTCTTGAAAATATCATGTTCCTCGCGTCAAAATCCGTCGTCTTTACATTAATTTTATCGTAGTAGTGTTTTCACTAATCCTTCACTCCTATTTTTGGGCAGAAGAGTCTCTTCAGATCTTCATGCATTGCTAAGGCACATTGAGGGATTGTGGCGACGTTGTGAGAACGCCACCTGGGGATATTTGGCGCGCCGCATCTTATAACGTTTCTCTGCCCCATGTGCATCCTAGTTACTAATGCAATTTATTTTTCACTCCCTTCATATGAACTTGGTAAAACGTAGCTTTATCATCCACGTAGAAATTGCAGCGTTTACAGTTCCAGAATTGATCGGGCTGCTGCTACTTAAGCAACGACGTTGATTGAAAAACCTACGTATAGGTAATTGATGTGATGGTCGATACGATTTATTTTTAGAGTGGTTACAGATTTGAACATGAAGACGAAAAACAGCGTAAAAAGTTAGTCAAAAAACGACATCAGTTTAATTCGGGTGTTTCTGAGATTGCTTCTAACTATTTCAAGGCCATTATTAAATTTTCCTCCTATATAGGTCTATTGGACTAACATTCTGGGTAAAAATGAATTAATGGACAAAAAGATGATTTTTGTCAAAACGTTTGTTAATTTATTGCACTGCTCCAGTTATTTTTTCACGGATGAAATGTTTATATCATCGTCGCGTCCTAATCCTTACCTATCCTCCAGTCAATATAGTGAAAGCTGTTTTGTTAGTTTGGGCCGATTTTTCTCGTGCTCCTATTTTCGCGTTCCATCGTAGATCTACAGATTTAATATCGTAAGATGATTTCGTTCACCCGTTAACCACTCAAATGGTGTTTTTCATACACAGGGCTGGTTAAAGACATTTAGATCTGAGTAAAGTCAGGTTATATGAGTTTCCTTCCTATTTCGTAGAGCTACGGAATGTGTAAAAATATCTTATAACTTATAAAAACGTTTAGTGGGAAACAATAAAATTATAATATAAAACCTTGTAGATGGAAGACTCAAAGTGCCCTTCTTATTTGTCTGCTCAGCACAAGAGAGAATTGGAAAATAAATACTGGAAAAGAATTAGACGTGATAGTTAGACGACAGAGAATTGGATTGTATTTACCCTGGTTAGGTTGATTGTGAGAGTGAGAGAGTTAGTTCAGTAAACCCTGTACGGCGCTTAGAAATGTGTCACTTCTGCCAACTAGGAGAATTGGAGAACGTACTGTAAGAGTGTGAGGTATCGGAATGAATGAATTCTCCCCAAAACAATAATAAGGCCTATACCTTCGCAGACAATGATGTAAATTGGCGATAACGTGTAAAAACATAAGGAAATAGTACGAAGTAGACATAAGTTACGAAAACGTTAGGAAATCGTGTATCAGAACAGGGTCAAATGAAAGAACCGGGACCGCTTCCTCTGATAAGACAATATATCGATATATCACGACCAATCGTGATACCACAAAATATTTTTTTTCTCAAAAACTGCTCTAACGATTTTGATTAAATTTTTTAAATAGATAGCTCTTTATAAGATAATTATACCATAAAATTCCCATTTGTGGGAAAATGACGAGAGCAGCACAATAAATTACCAAAACTTTCGACGAAATCGGTTTTAGCGCGATTTTTAGAGAAAACAACCGTACCAAATCAGGTGAAACATGATGTCTAGCCTACAGGTTACCATGGGACGCCAAAATAAGGGTATGGGCAAAATCCACCGAAAGTTAACTATAGTTATCATAGTGATCAAAACACCAAATTTTTTTCTCAAAAACCGCTCTAACGATTTTGATTAAATTTTTTATATAGATAGCTCTTTATAAGATAATTATACCATAAAATTCCCATTTGTGGGAAAATGACGAGAGCAGCACAATTGATTATCAAAAGTTTCGACGAAAAGCGTTTTTGCCGTGGTTTTTCTTTTTAAACTCCGCTGGAATTTTTGTAGAATGTTAAAAAAAATTGGTATTGTAGTCCAATCTAATACCTAAAGGGTCAGTGTTAAAAACGCTCATGAGATACATGGGGGGTCACTCCAGAAATTCCTGAATTTCAACTACTGCCGTTTCGCTTACTTCCAGTTCTAAACGTTATTACCCAATAACTCTGCAAAAGTAATTACTATCGTTCTTCAAAAAATTTGTGTTTACAGCCTTATTAATGATCTGTGTACCAATTGCTCAATAACGGTCCTGCAATGAGTACGAGCAGCACAATAAAATCTGGAACTGTAAGCGCTACCGCTTCCTGCTGCGACGCGACTGTGACGAAGTTCAAATTAACTGAGTGATAAATTAATTGATTAAATGGAATTAGCCATGTACAAAGTGAATTGTTGTAGAGCTAAGGAAAGTTGTGTGTTGCAACGCACCAAATATTGTTATTTGGATCGGTTCACACAAGAAATTTATTCAAAATCGTTCGAGCAGTTTTTGAGAAAAACAAGTTTTGGTGTTACAGTAGTTAGTTTTGGGCTAATTTGCTCATACCCTAATTTTGTCGTTTCATGCTGATGGACAGGATCATATCAAATTTGAGACGTTTCGCTTCAGCTGTTTTCAAATGGCGTTTTCGTACATAGACGCCGTTGGACGTAAATATGCGAAGAAAACTCGGCAAATATTTCAGCGCATTGCTTAGAATAAGCGCCGTGTCCTAATCTGCAAGGATCTTACTGCACTATACCTGACTTTCTAAAAAAAAAGCAAGATGTTTGATATTTATCTGATTTGTCCATTGGTCTCCCCTCCCCCCACCCACGACTGGTCTTCCTAATTTTTCTTTCACCTTAAATGCGTTTCCAGGCATTCCTTTGATAAAAAAGATAAAAAGAAATGGTGTCTCAGCTTTCCTTTCTGGTGACCTGTAGCTGAAGGAAGTAAAAACTCGATCGAAACCGTTGATAATTAGCAACGCATTTGATCTGGTCTCTAGATTTGCTGTTCCGTATAAAAGTCTTCGATTTGTTAATACGAAACTTGACTCTAGAAACGCACGGCGTTCAAGGTGAACTGCTCTCGATTAATTTTATAGTTGACAGCTACAGGCAAAGGGCGTGTTGGGTGGAGCTCTCGACACTTCCATATAAATAGAAATTCGTAAGTTTAACTGAGATCCAGTCAGGTACCCGGTAATGAAATAGCCGCGAAGATGACGGAGTCCGGAGCTGCCTACTTCTGGAAAAGGTCAACTCAGTCTCATAACAACTAACGCTCGTTTTACAACAAGACAGAGGCACACGGCTCGTGTTCAACAATCGATTACCAACTGACTAAACCGTCTGATATCTTGGAACTTCGATAATCCAACGAAAACGAAATACCTCTGTAAATATAGCGAGCAATTAGATTGCGATGTGTCGTATCGTCAGTTCGTTCGGACGGTGTTTTGTAGTTCGAGCTCTATCCGAGTCCGGCAACTAGTGGCGCGTACAACAAATAGCTCCTTTGAAGCCCTGAGTCATGCGCAGTGTTCTTACAGTAGGAATAATGTAACTTTTTACTTTCCGCTACCCGAAGGGAAGGAAAGTATAGTAATCGGCCTAAAAAAAAAATTTGGGTTATCTTCAGATCTTTACGTTTTGAGGCCTACTGAGTCTAAAAAACCTAATTTCGGCGCGTGGTCCGTGTGTGTGTGTGTGTCTGTAGTGCGATTTGCGGGAGAACGGCTGATCCGATTGAGCAGGTTCTCTTTTTGTTTTGTTCGTTATTTTTTGTAGACACCAAAATAAGGTTATGGACGATTTCGGCCGTTGGGAAGGGGGGGGGGACGAAAATGTACCAAATACTAGGGTTTTTCCCTTTTTTCTCGAAAACGGCTCTAACGATTTTGATTAAACTTTCAAATTATCTTCTACTAATCAATACCTAACTTTTCTACTCCATGAAAATACGGTGAACGGAGATATAGGCCTATGAAGCAAAAATAGGTTTTTTACGCTTCTTGGCAAAACGACTTCAACGATTATCACCAAACTTTCAAGATGTATTTAAATAGTTAATACCTACATATTGTTCTCGATAAATGTTCCTCTGACAGTCCATTGAACAGAGATAAAAATCAAAATGTGTCGAAAATAACGGTTTTTCGAACATTTCCGTAAATTCCAGGGTAACTTCTTCATCAGATGTGATAAATCTTAATGGAGTGTTTTTTGGTCACCCATACCAACATTTCGTTCTGTATAATTATTTCTGTATATATATGTTAAACGGAGATATAAGCCAAGTTAACTCAGAAAAGGAGATTTGTCGAATATTAATTTATCGGAATTCCAATTTTCTCAAAAACGGCTCTAACGATTTCGTTCAAACCTACGGAATACTTTCAGCTAACTAGTCCCTACATTTAGTTCCCCATAAATGTTTCTGTAGAAATGCGTTGAACGAAGATATAGCGCTCGCATATGTAGCTGGTGTTCGAACTTACGCGGGGGGCGGAAAGTTGTGTGTTGCTACGCACCAGATATTTACTTTTGCATTCCTTAGCCTCACGTCAGTAAAATGTAATTGGCAACTATCGGCTTACTGACTTTTCAGGACTCCTCGGCCCACGAAGGTGGAGAGCGTTTCTGTTGAGGGCGCGAACCCGTTAAATGCCTTCTGCTTTTCCTCAAAGTGATAAGCCCCAGTTACTTACCACGAATTCATCAAAGAAGTTCAGTGTCAATTAAGTCAAAACACGTTCCAACCTAGTTACTCAATTTGAATCCGCTCTGCTGACGTCGGCAGAAAAGTTTTTATTCCGTCACTTCTCTACAACGCGATAGTGTGGCAAACCTTACCGTTAACAACTCGAATTTGACCTAAATGTGAACGCCTTCATGCCTGAACGGCCTGTGAAAGGAAGTAGCAGAGTTGATAATTTAGAGAATAACAACTCCAACTCAACAACTCTTTAATCGAGAAACAATCATGAAATGATATTCCGAGCTGTTGGCGACTTACAACCATGTTCCATAGTTGGTTCGTTCCATCCAGTGCGATATCGTACAGCCTCCAAAAATAGCCACTTTCCTGTCGCAATTACACATTTAAATGTGACAGTAGCAATTTCACCTCTAAATTTTATTATAACTCAACTCCTTGTCACATGATTCCAAGTGAATGAATGAAAGAACTGTGTAAATAGTAGGTGGTGTGGGGGTTGATCAGTTTAAAGGTGGAATTGCTGCATGCGAGAGTTGCTATTTTTGGAAGTCGGAATTCGAACGTGGATAACGTCAAATTTCCATGTCATAGCGAAGGAGCACAATAAATTTCCTGCTCGACATCGAATGAACTTGTAAAACAATTAAGAGGCAACTGTTGATTAATACGTCAACATTTTTTGGTCTGTCTCGTTCAACTCAAAATCGGTCTCATTGATATCGAAAATAACAGTCGAATTTAAACAATCGTCCATCGATTTCACAGCGTAGCTGAAGCTGTTTACTTTCCATAACCCTCGATCGAGAAAGATGGACTGGAGCGAATCAGCTCAACTTTATATTCAGCCAGTTGAGATCATGATGGGACATAAGGTTATGAGCACAATCGAAACGGCAAATAATTTTTTCCTATAAATCCCAATTATGTCACACTAGAGTTCTCACAAAAATCATGATGAGACCATAAGCTACCGACAAGATGGAATTTTAATGACCGACAGGGAATAAATATAACCAGGCTACGAAGTTCCGGAATTGATATTACAACCTTCTCCTTCGATAAATTTTTTTGTTATTTTGACATTTTGTCTTTACTTTGCTACATAAACTCGAAAATGTAATGGCCAAGCGTCACGAAATTTAACCTTGCGGCCGAGTGGACAAGGCAACGTTTTAACCCGAGTTGCAACCACAGCCCCTGTGGCGTAATGCGCAAGGCATTGGTCTCCTAAACCGGAGGTTGTGGGTTCGAGTCCCACCAGGGTTACGATTATTTTTTTGACATTTCATGTCTTTACTTTGCTACATAAACTCGAAAATGTAACGCGGGATATGTAACGGAGAAGCGTCACTAAATTTGTGTTGGGTTAAGTGCATGGTAACGTCTGTTACAAAATCTAACGCTTGGTAACATCACGCGTTTTAATAACTTCAGTAACTAAGTGATGATGTCAATTGCAATTATATCGAAACCATCAATGAGCACAATCAAACGTAGTTATCATTGCATTAAAAAAAAAAAAAATAATAAAAGAGATGAAATGGTCCTAGTGGTTGCGTACTTGTACGAAAGCTGTACCCACCGTTTGTGTTCATGATTTCCCCAGGAAATACATAGCGCTATGTACAAGGAACGTTTGAACAGTTGTATACTTTCCCGAGTAATTGAGTCACTGTTTTTAAACACCACAGTTTTTATCATAAACTTTTGTGTATTTTGTGTGTGTCTTCAAAAATTAAGAACAAAACAAGAAAGAACCAGCTCAGTCGATTCAGCCGTTCTCCATCAAACTAAACTAGATATGGGGGTATGTTCCCCCATCAATGTGACTATTCCTTAACGCTCATAAACAGTTGATTGAATTAGACACAGCTCAGTTCTTGTCAAATGACTGTTCCTGAACCCTCGTAAGCAATGTCGGATTTGCCGTAAGGCCCAGCAGGCCTAGACCTAGGACGGCTAGATATTAGGGGCGGTCAATCGTGACAACAAATTCACAGATGATAAGAAATAACTTTTTAATAATTCCTGAACTTTGGCTATATGCACCACTTGAATCCTTCCAAAAAACTAATAATAAATTCGAGTACGTTAAGCACTATTCGCACTACGTATAGCGTTAAGTTATACCAGGTTCGTATAAACTTTGTGACAGATTGGATTAGTGGGTAGTATATTTCTTGGCGTGAGGGAAATTATGTGTTTTTCAGTAGTCTAATGCACTACGACATGGGCTAAAACTTCTATTCTTCAAACTGATAATGACTTTTGGTTAAAATAGCGCCCATTTTGAATTTGAATGTTATTATTCTATGCTCTTAGCAGAGACGTGTCCAGAACGCTCCACTCCTCTACTGGTACAGTACTGCTCGACAACCTGTGCAGTTGCCATTTGGCAAACACATCATACGTTTCTGAAAACCATTCTATTTTTGGCTTCTGCGCCCTGGAAAAAAAGAAGTTTACGAAAAGGCCCCTTGCAGCTCAATAAAGAAATTTTCGCAGGCATGAGATTCATTTTAAGTGGATCACTGGTCTGCGACGCGGCGTTCTGCAATATGCAAATTGAGATGTTGGAAAATCACCGCAGGCTCCTCCTCCGTGACAGTACTCTGTTGCAAGTGCCGTGAGATTTCGCGGCGTTTTCATACGATGGCGTAACCGCATCTCAGAAACCCCAGAGCGAACGAGCGTTCGTAACAAAATTCCTCTTTTCTATTCAGGTTTTTAGGGGGTGACGCGCCGAGGCGCCTCATGAGTCACGGCCTTCGTCCAACAAATCCACTGCTCGCTGTTAATCGTTAGCGCGTTGTTGCACGACAGCCATGGTGAAGAATTGATTAATGCTATCAACGAATGAATCACCTCATTCGTCACTATGCATTCTGTTACTCACAAAAATTAGGCGTCTCCGGTGGCTCTCACAAACAATGAAACACCTCCGTTTTAGCCAAGAGACTAATCAAAGGTACAATTTTACTCGTTTTGTCAATAGAGGATTGTCTTACACGCACCAATTCCATACTAATATGTGGTATCCGCACCCCAGTCCACCCCGGGGTTATATGTGTAAACTGCTTAGCGTTCCGGAATTAATTTATTGTCTCTAGGGTTAAAGCACCAATTGTTGACACTATTAGGAAGAAAAATCATTCAATTCTGCGTTATACAAAAGTGTTCAAGAAAATAATACTTTAAAGTATTTTTTATGAATTGTGAGTTCCTTGTGAACAGTTTGCACGTACTGGACTTACCAAAACATTTTTTTATACTATCGCAAACGACTTTTTTCAAACATGGTTTTTTACCCCCAATGTTGACACATTTGTCCTCGAAAATTCCATTTGTTGACATCTGCAGATCCCAATGTTGACACCAACTTAAATATTGTCCCATCGCTTTCCAGAAGTTATTGCTCAAGGTAAAAACGAACAAAAGATATTCAAAATAGGTTAAAATATATTTCAAGGAGTTACTTAATTACCTTGGACCAGGAACATACTTTATTAAAGAGGTACAGGAACAGAAACAGGGAACACAAATTTATTGGGATTGGCTCCGAAAGATTTGGGCTTGGGTAGTTTGTATTTGACGTTGATGGCCTTTAGATGATTCCCTTCGCTCGAAGGCTAAAAACCCTTCCTCAGTCTATTGCAGGGAAAAATTGGTGTTACTTCAGCAGCATCTTCGCAATTAATGTTGACAACCAAGCAAACTTTGCAGAATTTTTGGGAGAATGCTGGTTTCATGAAAGTGGCATTTACAACAAAAAACTGTAGTATCATTTCTTGTGCTTCACTCCTCATTTTATCGCCCATTTGTTAGAAACTTTCGACATATTTGGTGTTTTGATCACTATGATAACTATAATTAGTTAGGGATTTAACTAATTAAACCCTCCTATTTAACTCTCAATCCCATTTTGGTTAAACAAGATTCGTCGGCTGAATATGAAGTTTGGTCGAGGGCTGTGATCACAAACATACATTCTCGCACAGGCCGAGTTCTCAAACGTTTCGTTCGACTCAGAAGTCCTGAAGAATAAGGAGATCTGAAAAAAAAAACAAAAAAAAGTGTTGTCAGCGTATTGAATAGCTTTCCTTTCTACTACGAAGGGCTAAGGCTAGTAAAAAAGTTTGAGGTCTGTGCTGATTTTCGTTGATCATCGCAGAAATACTCAAACGATACCAATGTAGACAGGTGACCTATATCATGAGGTATAACAATTGTGAGGGATAAGGGAAATGAGCGACTAATGTCACGAAAAGCGCTTTTTGATGAAAATCCGCTTTTCTATTTTGAACTCAAGAACATTCGAATTTAGTCATGTTACAGTAGTTCATCCCCCACAAGTCACATTACGTAAACTTTTGAATGCAAACAAATAACATGAGTTTTGCGATATCAAACGGTGAAAGTACCATTTCTGTTACAATAAAAGAAGGAACGTTCAGTTTTCACAGCAGCACTAACTGCAGGTTTTTAAATGTTTGAGTAGAGTACATTTTTTCGGGAAGTTCTTCAAGCTAAAATTTTTAACATTTTCGTTTGTTTCGTACAAAGTTTGGTGGGACTCTTCCGCTTGTAGCTCTTTTCTTTGTGTTCCTAGAACCATGGGAACCTTCATATTTTTCAGCTCACGTGCTTTCTGCGTTCGAAATGAACAATTTGCCACGAGGTTTTGACTGAATATTTTCTGTTGAATTTCGACGACTTCTAATAGCAACGGTTTCTTCTTTCCATGACACAAAATAGTTTTCCAAGTAATATTTTCCTCCTTTTGGTTTAGTAGCCTCATATCAAAAGATTACAACGTGTTCTTTTTAGGTTTCCAAAGTTTCCGTAGTAAATTCCTAACTGGTTTTGGTCAACCTAACGGAATGTTTGTAGCACAACGTATTTCTTTATCTCAATTGCTTCACCGAGAAAAATATCGAATCCAACGACAGCATTCTTAGTTGCATAATCTGCAATTGCTAAAATACTGAACTAAACACGAACCGATCCGATACTAGAGAACTGGTTATTAACGTACATATCTTCTACTTCGTGGGGCAAAAGATATTGCCAAAATCGTGATCTTGACGCTAATTTCGTCCTCTTCAAAAACGGCTTTAACGATTTCGATTACATTTTTAGTGAAGGCAATTCCTAACATTCGAGAGGTTACCTAAACTCTACGTCCGTGAGAAAGTGATGAGAGCAGCTCCCGTATCCAATAAGCCATTTACGCGATTATGGTTTAAAATCGGCTGTAAAATAATTAGATGCAGCTCACAAAAGTCTGGAATTCAAGCGTCTGTCTCCTCTTGAACTGAAGCTTTTCTCAGTGGTTCCTCTATAACTCCAGAACCACGCGAACCTTCGACGAAAATCTTCACAAGTCACAGCCTCACACGCTGATTATTCACTAGAGATAATAGAAGCTAATAAGTTCCGGAACATTTTGTGTAAAACTTGTAGTAAGCCGATGGGATTAGTTCGTAGAGCCTTGAAAATCGCTGGGAATGTAAAAAATGTACTTGGGGTTGAGGCTAAGTTTTTTCTCTTTTTTCAATCGTTAGGATCAAATGTGGAGTGGTGCTTTGACGAGAATGTAGTGCAATGATTGTAAATTATCCCCCGCCCCCCACCCTGGCGACTCTGTTAGTGAAGTGCCTGGAGCAGCCGTTTAGTTGTCAGCTTCTCTAAGCTCCCGTTGTACTAGATCTCGGGCTGTGTTGCTAGTTAGACACAATACTTGCCCTCTACGTGCTTTCTCTGTTTTTATAGTTCACAGGAATTTGAACAAAAAGGACAGAAGTCTCAACAGCTCCGGTCGCTCATCATTTTGCCTGAACGTTTCCAGCAACTCATAATAAGACAAGGCTGGCCGTAGTCTCGTTATCTTCCTACGCGCCGGTTGTCAGGTCGTTCACTTGCCTTCCGTCGTTGCGAACCGGTGGAATTAGGTTGTCGTCTTACGCCCACCTACTTTTGCCGTTAGGATAATGAGCATTGAAAAATAGGAAAGACCCCGTTTTCCGGCCGACGCCGCCTTTTTTTTCTCCTGAAATTCGTTTCTCGTTGAAAAGCGAGCAGGAACTTCCCTCCAGTCGTTGTGAGTTTAGTGCCGTTGTCTAAATGAAACTAAGACCGTTTAGAGCTCAGACATTGAGCCGCTTTCCCTTCCTGAAGTACCGTTCTTACCGTTGCGGTTCGAGGCTTTATGTGTGGACTAAGTGCATTGCGAATAACGAGGAATTAGTGAACAACCACAGTGCTCGTTGTTCGTACTGTATTCCACTTTAATCTGCCATCTATTCCTAACATCAGAATATTGGTCCATTGGGGTATTGGAAATACGTCTCTTCATTTCAGAACCGCTTCCTTTCAACTAAACGGTTTAGAGCTTCAAGACTCAAGACAACATGCTGAACTTTGGCACAAATGCCAACGGTTACACTTGGACTGAATTTTCCTCAGCAATTTATCTCGATAGATATGTGTCCTCTTAATCAGAAGATAATTACAGACGTCGAAATGTCATGCAATAGAATGAAAGAAAATTTTAGTTTATCGGACAATATAATAAGTAAAATGCAACAGCATTCGCACTAGCTCGATTTACGAAAATGGTATTCTTCAATTCTGAATGTTCCACGCGCATGCATTTCGTAGATTCAGCGCATGAAAGGCCTAGTTGCCCTTCAGAACCGTCCAAGAAATTGATGTATTCAAGTTTTTATGCTTGTGCAGAGCCGGTGAAAACGATATGAGGTCTCCACCTAAGAGTTAACCCACCTGATCCATTAATATTTTCACGAGTTGGATAAAATTGTATTTCCGTTGTTTTGCTTTGTGGTCAGTTCCTGCTCGTTCCTCTCTTCCTTTGATGGTATTCGTTATGAATGTTATGAAACACCACTTTCTATAGTTTGTATTAATTTCATTGCAAAAACGAAGCACCCAGTAGACATTGATAGAGGGAGGGGTTCTGCTATAAGTATACGGGTGCTAAAATACTCATAATTTTCGAAACTTGCGCCTTATTATACAAACAATGAGTCTCAACCGCTCGTCAGGATGCACCCAATTAATAGAAACCAAGTTTGCTCACGAAGCTCTGGAAATCCCAATCGTGAGTGGAAATTCTAAATTTGGAGGATTGTAAGCAAAAATGTGACAGGAACGAGTGGGGGTTTGTGGGTCAAGCAGTGCGGTACGTCAAAATGTGACAACCAATTAAAGAGCGTTACGCAATACTATCTACTAGGCCGTTGAGTTAGCCTAAGAAAGCTGTGCGATGGCTCGTAAAGTAGGAAACAATATGAAATGTGTGTTGTAGTTGTTGACTTGGAGCATAATTTACGATTTTTTTTCCTGGATGAATTATGCTCCTTCGAGAGTATGAAGTTGCCAGGTCAGTTACTCGGTCAATAAGTGTCGAGTTTCTCGACAGTCAATCAGCTGGGAACGAAACCTAGTTTTCAGAGTCACGTTTCGCTTCATCAAATCCGCTAGTTTTTAGAAAGTTATGACAATGAATGTAGATTTCTCTCTGCCGTTTTATGATATTAATAACTTTGCACTGAAAAATGGGCGAGAGAGGGAGTGTCAAGATGTCGATTTTGCAAAATTTTAAAACGATTTTCCCGAACAAAAATATCCCCCAGAAAACTGTTTTAGCATTGAAAATTGAACACTGGCCACTGCCAAGTCAATTGAAATCACGTTTGTCGAAGTAGACGTTTTATTGAACATATTTTGAAGCTTACAAACTTTATAAGGCCAAAAATACGTAGGTTACAAAAAGGATGAAATACGTAAATCTACTTTTCAAATACACCGCGTACCATAAAAGTTGTTTAAAATCCACTGAAGGCCTTCATCATCATCAATCCACTTCTGCCCTTGTTTCAGTGCTGACTCACCCGAACAAGATAGAAGTTTGTGATTAGCATTCAGTGTCTCGCAGATTCTCCTTTCCAAATATGATCAACGTACATTCAAAATTCGAGAAAAACCTAGTGGCCCCACGAAGATTCCATTCTGAAATAGGACTTGGCAATTTGAAATGGAATATAAATTAGCCTTCAGCCGACTAGGGCCGCTTTACCATCCTCGCCCTGCAGTCTTACATAAGCTCCATTCTTACTTTCCGGCCTAAACGCAAGAGTTATTGTCCAGAGCTGACTGTGCTGATCACGGGTTGTTTATCACTTTATATTGACAAACAAAGTGTACCCCTTTGTGAATTCAAGCTTCATAGCTCTAAAAGGAAAGTGATTGTAACAGATCCAGAGCGCTAATTTGCCACAGTCTCATGGAAACAAAACGAATAAGGGGAATCCACGATAACTTTCGTAAATAAAATAGGCGTTGTGGATGTAGTTGCTCGATTTAATGTGACCAACTATAACCTATAACCGTTTCACCGAGTTGGCGAAGAAGGTGATGGCAAAAAACCGTGGTCGCAGTTGATCTGTCCCTTTGAAACTTGCCATCCAAGTAAATAGTTAGATCTGGTGGGAAACTAGATTAAGAACTCCTCCCAGATGGTACGAGTTTCCTTAGGTGGTCAGACCGCCGCGTTGTTTAACATGGGCAACATTTCCACCAGGAGAATGGCGAACGACCAAATACCTGCCGTACCTCCGCAGGTTTGGGTTCGGTGGATGCTGCGCAAGTGGCTGGCCTCTTGCATGATAGCGAAAGCGCAACATCCACGTCAGTAGACTAATATAATCGTCTCCGAGGGTTCATGAACAGCCATTTGATAAGAAAACAGACCTGTGACCAACTCTTCCAAATCTAATCAGTCCCTTTTTTGCGTCTATAAAGTAAGTATAAGTATGAATATAATGTACATTAACTCTAGCTCGAACAAGAAGTGAATAAATAACTAAAATTATACACACCTAAGGAGTAATCTCAGGTGCGAAAGACTGCAGATACTAGTCTCACGGGAGAGCGAAATATCATAGCGAAGTAATATAAACAAATAGCTGTACTGTGCATTAGACGAACAGTTTTCTCGTCGCCTGCTGATTTTGCACGGAATCGTTCCTGTAGCAGCTCCTCCGAAGGAACCGTTACAGTAATGATTCCAATTTTGCAGCCTTTAGCCGTTTTACTTTATTTGCGGCATTTTGGAGTAATTTCCCATCGCCTGTTACTACCACGAACTTCATAGCCTCATGATTCTCTAAAACCATGAGAAAGGGGGGAAGAAGTGCCTATCCATTCTCACAGTACTTAATTTTTATTATGTCAGTTTGGTGAATGTTGTCCGAAAGCAGGGTTTTTACGATTCCCGCTTCGAAAAGCAAACCAATGAAATCCGTGACATTGCATATTGTAAACAGAAAGCGTTAGACTAGCCTGTGCACCTTCTTACGCGGTGATGTTCTACAAAGAGAGTGAAACGTTTCTTACAATCTGTATTTTCACTTTTCCAATTCAGCTCTTTGTTGACCCACACTTAAGAAAACATTCGGCGACATATTTTTGCTTTTTAGGCCTATGTTTCCGCTCGCTGAATTTTCATGAAGATATTTGGTTACGGAGAAGAAAAGTTAGGTAATAACTAGTAGAAGATCATTTTAAAATGTCATCAAAACCGTTAGAGTCGTTTTCAATCAGTCGTGTGAAAACCCCTAGTTTTTGGTACGTCCCCAACTACTTTCTCATCGACCTAAACCGTCCATAGCCTTATTTTCGCATCTACAAAAAATCACAAACAAAACTAAAAACGCTGCAAATTATTTCACAACGGTTTATTATTCTCTCGACCTAGTCTCACACCTCCGAGACCCATCCCGTTCAATTCAGCATTGAAAAATACCGGTAAACGATGCGAAGCATGACCTCACTACTACGGAACGACGAAAATTACTATGTCCAGGCGCCCGTAGGCAATTGGCACTACGGGACGCCATGTAAAACTCATTCCATTCTCCCGAACAACTAAAAATACCATGAAAACTATACCAAACACGGCGTATTTGCGTTAAAACTGCAAAAATTGCGTTTTTTAAATTTTAACCATTTTTTGCTCATAACAACCATGGGCTTCGTTTGATCAGATTGCCGAACAGTCGAGCACAAATAGATACCAAAAGAGATTTTGTGCGGAAGAACGGACTTTTTTATTCATTGTATTATTCATGATAGCTCAGAAAACGAGATTTGTCTAATATTAATTTATCGGCTTTCCAATGTTCTCAAAAACGGTTCAGACAATTTCGGTCAAACTAGTACGTACATTTTGATGTGCATAAATGTTCTTGTAGAAATGCGATGAACGAAGATATAGCGCCTGTATATGTTGCATTTACGAAGGTTGCGGAACGTTGTGTGTTGCTACGAACCAGATGTTTTTCATTCAATTACATAACTTTCCTTTTCTACTGCGTAAAGCCTAGGAAAGTAACTAAAAATTCTACTGTTACTTGGTAAGATCTAGGGTTTTTTTTTTTAAGTGGTATTAGAGTTAAACGTGAATTTGGGTTATTGCAGTCAATAGAGTCAAACAGTTTACGTTTTGTCTATTTTAGTCCGTCTAATTTCCATGATTCGTTTCAATCACTATTTGGTAGTTCAAAACCTGTAGCGTAATTGAATTGTTTTGCAACTCCAAGCGTAGGCAACAAAGAGTGGGCCGAAGAGCTCTGGCTCGTATTTTACCGAAAGGTTGAGTCAACACTCCTCCAAACTCCAAAATAAGGGTAAACATTAGCTTTCGTTTCGGCGAAGTGAGGAATGTTCTACCATCTCCTGAAGCGAATATGGCGTGCTGAGGGCGGGGAACTTCTCCACCAGCTAAGCTCGCATGACCTTTCGGTTCTCTGGCAGGTATATTGAACCGAAGTGGTGGACGGGGAGTGTGAAACACGACGTTTACTCAGTAGGTAGCGTAGTAGTGAAGCTCTAACCAGTGCCTCATTTATGTTCGAGCAAATCCGACAGCTCGTTCCACATTTCTACTTCTTCTAAGAATCTATCAATTGTTGAAACCTCGGTTTACAAGAGCTTTTGTGAAATATTTTCGAAGTACCTATTTTTCTGTGTTGTGGAGAACGAAATATGGGTATAGGTTGCTGGAAGATGCGGGAAAGTAAAAACTTGAAGAAAACAAGGAACAAAAATTTAGCGGTTTGCGCAACTTTCCTTCTACTTTGCGGGGCTGAGGAAAGTACAAAGAAATTCGATTAGGGTTTGCTTGTGAAGTTATTTCCATCGAAACATTAAAGAGTATTACGTGGAAGTGGTTGCGTGTGGAGCAGACGCAACGAAGTCGCAGCCCACGCGGTGTAGGTGAAACACCAGAGACTTGACACAAGGTCGCGCTTTCCATCCCGAGGATATGGTTAGGTTGCCCAACTTTTTTTGACGGTTGACATTTAAGTTACCTAAAAACTTCACGAAACTCCACAATCGGAAACTTTTGGTTTACAGCTCAGCAGAATGTTTCTTTTTGGTTTATCGCGTGGGCGCGTGAGTGGAACCGCCATCCGAACTGGAATTGTAATTAACTTCAACAGCGGAGCCGGGAAACGCTGATCAGGACGCTAAGAGTTTTCCTGGCTCTCCTCGGCCGAGCTACCGCTGGGATCAGAGAGCGTAACAACTTTCTCGTTTTTCAACTCTAGTATGGTTAACAAGAGCTCTTCAGATCAGCTGCTCCTGAGTTTTTACTTGTTAACCTCGTTTTTTTTGCCGTTCCTTCTCATTTTTACTTTCCGCTACCCAAAAGGCAACGGAAGTATCGTAATCATGTCAAAAAAAAAGTTGAGTTTTCCTCAGATCTTTACGTTGTGAGGCCTACTGAATCCAAAAAACCAGATTTCGCTGTGTAGTCAGTATTAGTGTGTGTCTGTAGTTTGATTTGCGTGAGAACTGCTGGGCCATTGAGCTGGTTCTTTTTTCGTTTTGTTTGTTATTTTTTGTTGACTCGAAAATGAGGTAATGGCTGATTTCGGTCGATGGGAAAGGGACAACTATCTCCATGAAAATATACGCCTGCGAAGCAAAAATAGGTTTTCAAACTTACGGAGTACCCTGAGTACCCTCAACTTACTCGTACCTACATTTTGTTCTCTATAAATATTTCCGAAGATAACATTTTAAACATCTCCCTCAAGCAACGTTTTAAAACATAAGAACGTCGTATCCTTACTCTTCTCTCCATTTTGTTTTATTTTTTTAATCTTTCTTTTCTGCTCATATTCTTGCAACTATAACGTTGTAATGTTTTCAAATATACTCATTTTCTTCTGCGTTTATTTGTTCTTACAAAACAAGCATAGTCTTTTTTTTTTACCTATCAGCAATTAGTTGTTGTTTGTTTTATTTTTTATTTTTGGTATTAACAATACGTGCTTATTGAACTTTTTTGACAGTTTGATTAATTTTGAGTTAGCTTACCAGTAAGTAATCCGAGTTCCTTTTTGCTGATTGCAGTCTGTGGTCTCGTCGATGCGTCGAGGTGAAATGCACGTGATCAAGAAGGGCCTTTTGTGGCAGCAACGAGATCGAATGTTCTCCAGATGGAAAGAACGGTATTTCATCCTGACCAAAGATTACCTGCACTGCTTCAAACGATCGTCGGGTGTCCACAACATTTCTCCTATGGGACAGTTCATTTTCAAAGTAAGTTAAGGCCGTTGTGTCTCAATTAAAAAATAGCATGAACAGATATTACAACTAATTTCCGTCAGAAGGGTGAAGGGTCTTCTGAAAAGTCTTTGATGTGTTATAGATTCTTTTTTTATTTTTGATTCACGCTTATAGTTTTAAAAGTGTAAGAAACCTAGTGTAAAATCATAGTCAAAGAAATAACAATAGTTTGAATTACAGAAGTTTGTGGTTTCTAATTAATTTATAATCGTTATTAAACGACCATTAGGTAACTAATTACGCCACCAGCACGACTTTTCGAGAACGGTTGTGTCATATGTGCGAGATTTACATCAAAAACTGAGCACCCAAATCGCATTTAATCGACATTTTTATAATTTATTGTGCTGCTCTCGTCAAATTTTCCTCTACCGTTCAGTTTTTTGGAGCTGTTCACGCAAAAAAATTAATCGAATGCATTTTCGGCGCTTCTAGAACTATGATAACTATAGCTAGTTTTGGACCGATTTCTTTCAAACTCAAAATTCAAATTGGATGTTTGTTTCAGTCTATTTCTGTAACTTTTCTTCCTATTTCGTTGGGCTAAGGAAAGCAACGAGAGTAATCAATATTTTGTAATGTGAGCATTCTTCGGTTAGTGTCAAATCTGACAAATCCTGTATTCTCATGATTCCAGGTCAAACTAGTCGAGCTTGATAAAGTAGAGTGGCTCAACAAAAAGAGTTATAGCGCTATTGGATTGACGTTACAAGGGCGAGAAAGCAGAATTCTATTGCGGGCGTCGGAGGGTTTGGAAGATTGGTTTGAAATACTCGAGGTGAGCATTTGGTAGTTTTAAAATTCTACTATTAAATGAATCTCAATGTAG
Source organism: Pachypeltis micranthus (assembly GCA_020466155.1). Lineage (NCBI taxonomy): Eukaryota > Metazoa > Arthropoda > Insecta > Hemiptera > Miridae > Pachypeltis > Pachypeltis micranthus. The sequence goes on along the minus strand of CM035780.1, from coordinate 21,738,536 downwards.
AATCACAACTGTTTAACAAATGTCTGGAGGAGATGCAACAGAAAAAATGTTTCCCACTCAAATTATTGTTTTGAGACGCTACAGCAGCACTATTTCGGGAACTACATCGGTTTTTGAAATGAGTCAAAAACATCATTTTTCTTTTAACTGAATCAAAACGACGAAAGCTGAATGAATTGGCTTAGTGGTTCAAAAAGGGCTGGGTTCAGGTCAATCAGTTACCTTGTAAGAAACTGAAATTACCCACCCAGATTCGTTGGTCAAAAACTTCCTTTAAGTCAGAGAAAAAAAAGAAATGTTTTTGAGGATGAATGGCTTAATTCGAAAAAGAATCAAAGGAGGAAGCGTAAGTTCTGATTTTATGCAGGACGTTCAATGAACAGTCGTATCGCTGTGCCGACTGATGACTGGTTGATCGCCGTCAGGGCTAAAATGTACTCACAAGATTTACGTTAATTTGCAGTTAGCTCTTGGTTTACAAATCCTCAAATTAATAGCCGTGATGGTGATAAATAAATTGATCGAGACGTTGGTGCAAGAATTTTATTGATTTTAAAGATAAAATAAATGTATAAACAAGGGATCGGAAAGATGAGGAAATAAAAGGTATAAGGTATAAACACGAAAATTCACAAAACGAACAGCGCATCTCATCGTAGCCTCCTCACCGACGCAAACTAGTGTTCACTTGATCTGGTTGAAGAGCGTCCTGTTGTTTCTCTTCTCGTTCAAGTTGGTGGTTGACGTTAAAAGCGATCAAAAAGGTAGTGAGCTAATTGAAATTGTTTTCGCAATTCTCTCTGGTTCGCAGGAATGTACAATAACGAGCAAAGAAAGAAGACGAGCGCTCAGGCAATTCCACGAGCCGAGCTCCAGCTGGGAAACACCAAACGGATCGTTGCGGTCTCACGACTGGCAGGACAATTTAGGTGAGTTGAAGAAACTAATGTGCCACTCGGAGCGCAAGTTTCGCTCCTCATGATGAGCTGTGCGTTTTATAAGTAACGTTTCAACGACAGATGTTCTGACTGAAGACTGGAACGCGAAAAACGACGCAATTTCTAGATTGCGAGAGATCAACGGTCGTTATTTGATTTATTGTAGAATAAGTCGAGCTTCTGTAATACAACAGTCTCCTAGATTCAATCCTCGTGCAATTGGACCACGAATCGTAATTTGTATAGCAGTCTCTATTTCACTGAAGTGTGATAAGGAAGTAGTCACGTTCCTGAGCAAAAAGTTGATAAATGCGTCAGCTTGTAACTATTGCTGCGTGAAGTAACCAATCTCTGCTCAGTAAATACGAACATTTACCAAAAACGTGTGTTGACCGCTCGAGAAACTGGTTGATGGTTAATCAATGAAGATGCCACTTCTAAACTGCAGCAGCCCGATAATTCCAGAGTTACAAGCCTTGTCGGTGTTGCGGCCAACTTTCAGCGAATTTTCATAGAAAGTTGACCATTTCGATCAAGTCTGGCAAGAGTGAGAATTTATTAAGCATCTCCTTGTTATGCCAACAGTGATGTCGCCTTGTACTGCGCATATTCAACATGTGAGCTGCTTGTCCAGTATCACCACGAGATATTTTACCTGTGTCGCCAGTTGGAGTCTCGCTCCTTGCATCGCGGGTGGCACTATTTCCAGGTTTCTTTGTTTAGTAGATTGATGCCTTGTCCCTCCTTGTCTCACTACCTTTGGATGATACTCACAGCTCCCTGCATCCGTTCTGATACTGTGTAGGAAAATTTGCCTCTGACTGACACTGCAAAATCATCCGCATATGCGACCCTTTCCTAGCCTTCAAGCTGCAGAGTTGCCAGCAGCTCCCCTCCAAACCAGTAGCCACAGAAGGGGCGAAAGTGCTCCCCCTTGAGGGTAACCTCTAGCGGGAATCACTGCGATGCTGCCCTCCCCTCGCTGAGCCATGATTTCCCTACTCGTGAGCCCGTACACAGCCCTTACATAGTTGCTCTTGCCGTTCTGTTCCCAAACGAGCCAGACCTGGCTTGGACTACCGGCTCTTTGTCCTTCGAGGGACGCGTGCCCCTCTGCGTGCGTGGGTCATCTATCGCTGCAGCAGAGGCACTGCACTGTGCTTGCCGTCTCACTCGTCGTAGCCTCGTCTAGTGGGGGGCACCATGATTCTTGCGCGAAGGCGTGGAACTGGCGGACATCCCCCTTGCTGGAGAGGAACTGCCCTCCTCTTGCCTCAGGGAACCGAGCACGCACTCTGGCGCTGCTGTAAAGGTGACAGGCAAAGAGCACGTGGGATGCGTTCTCCACTGCGCATCCACAGGACAGTCGCTGAAGGGGTGGCGTCCGAAGGAATGCAGCCGCTCGTTAATGGCTCCAAGGCCAGGGAGCAGCTCTTGCTCCTGCCTCAATGGAACTGAAGGAGGTGTTATCAAAGGCACCACCTTCTATGAGGCAACATAACACCACCTCCTTAGATTGAAAGGCTTTGTCGACCTTGAGGCCAGCTCTATTAGTGCAGTCTCAGTCAACTTGCCCATCAGATAAGCATATTGTGTCTTTGAGAGAGGTTGGCCTCAAGCGTTTATGTATAAACCAGATCTTTTCCATGGATACTTGTACGGTTTGAAGGAATTATTGCCAATTTAACCTTATCAGAAGTAAAGATGGGATTTCCATATCCCAAGAGCCTGCAAGACTGCAGATGGACTCTGTCCGGCACCGAGGATTGGGCAAATATGTGCTTTAGTCAATTATAGTGCATTCTAAAAAGTGAGTACCATCTTTCATGAAACTACTACCCGTCTTTCTAATGAAGCCGTTCTGGAGACTTGTCCTTGGAAAGTGCTCTCTGCCCTGGAAATTTCTGATTAAAGCACTAAATTATACGGTATCCGAATTATTTAGGGGTGGAAATGATGATGATTACGTACTTTCAGATAATATGACGGAGTTCTCCGCTGGTTTGGACGACGCTTTGAAAAGAAGATCGAGGTGCGGCCCTGAATTGGATGTTTGGATGTGTTCTAAACGTGAAAACCGCCTTTCTCGTGAGTCCTAGCTGCTAAAATCGGAATTAACCTGTTTATTCGTTAAGTTAGTAACGGCCCCTGGAATAAAACATATCTAATTAATACTTTATTTCAATATAATATTACTAATACATTATTATTGTACTACGTGTGTAATACAAGTACTGTTCTATTAAAATAATATCCACCACCGCATGTCATACTATAGTATGTAATGGTACACTCTCTCCAGCTGTTGCTGAAAGAAATTTCGTGTTTTAGACTCCTCTTCTTACATGCACGAGAACTCCCAATTCTCCAAATGCAGTACTTCTCATAATATACATAATTATAAACGCCTGGCAAAATTAATTTCACTGAACGTTCTCTTGCAGTTTTGACGGATGTTGACTTCAACAGTTGGAGCTCTAGCCCACCCCCATCGGCACCGTCGACTTTCAGAGGACGCCCGTACAGGCTGAACAATGATGTTTTCTTCCTACCGCAAGGTAAAACTCCCTAGAGAGATAAAGTTATAGTGTGAATGTGCGGCACTCCTCACTCAGTTATAATAAGTAATAATAGCACGTGTGATACTACTTGTGGAGGGGTTATTAAATGTTTGACGCTGAACAGAACTATTTCCTGACGTTGAATAGCGGTCTCCTCCTTACTTGCCATAGTCACACTTTTTTTTGTTGCGAGGCACCTTCCCTTCAGACCCCACCTGAGAGAACGCTCATGTGTTGCCTGATCGTTGTAACTGAAACTGGCTGTACTCAAAGTAAATGGACGGATGAAGGTGCAGAAGTGTACAGTGCATGTAACTGTTGAAAAAAAGACTTGACACCTAGCACCCAAGCACTCTCTGCGAAGTTCATGGTGAGCGGCATTATCTTTATTCCAAAAATGGAACCCAGTATCGTCTGATAATTATTCAAAAATCCGTACGGCGAGTCTTGCTTAGAAAGGCTCCTCTCGCTCAGCTCCACTCTATAGAAATCGTTGGTTTTCTCCATTGATCGACTCCACAAGTCAAGTCTGCCTTTTCCCACAAATACCCCAATTATGTTTCCGTTCCAAAGCCGCATCACCAATAAACTGCCAACCTCTATGTTTCCTCTCAATTTATCATCACTAACGAGCGTGTATTTTTTGTGTACCTCTCCTCATGAGTCCCAAACTGCAACAGCCTTCATTGTAGTTTATATAGTTAACTGTGCAGGATACTTTAGATTGCCAATTGTTCTATAATAGTATTAACAAAGTGTAGAACTGCCATCAGCGCTTATTTGATCTTTCTGCGTTAATTAATGAACTTCAATGAACCATTTTCTCTTTCTTTTGGACAATCATGGCCTAAATAGCTCCTTTAAAGTTATTTGCATAATTGTAGCGCCAGTATTTTGGACAACTGATTTACATTCTCAGGGTCCAATGGGTTCATCTTAATAATTTACCGAAGTTGAATGGGTTCTGTGAGGCGCTTATGATGGGAGAGGAGCTAAAACACTTCTGACAAAGTGACTCGAGCTGCGATGCTGTAATGTGGAAATTTTGGAACTTTGATTGGGAGTACGTAGGTTGTGCCTAGTCTGGTGAGAATGAAGATCGAAGTTGTGAGAGGTTCAAAGTATTCGTCTTGTAAGTGTGGTAAATATTAGTGATCCAACTAGTTTTCGTAAACGCTTTGTTTTGAAAACCGCACATTCATCCCCATCATCGTTCATCTCTTCTCGGGAGCTTCCGCCATTTCCCTTTTTCTTCCTCTCGAACCTCTCCGAGATTTTCAATAGGAAAGGAGCATGAAATGATGTGACGAAGGTGATCCTACGACCAGCTAGTTCTAAAGTTCCCCTTTGCTCTGGCGAAACTGCGAAAGCGATAGAGCGGCAGGGAGTTCGTGAGTTATTAACGCGGGCCCGCCGGAGAGTAGTTTTCGAAGACAAAGGACCTTGTTTCCCTATGGTCCCCTTCCAAAGAAACTACTATGAGCCATCAACTGGAGATGCCCCCTTCGCGCCTGACCTCCATTTCCTCAGTTGATGAATATTCCACGAACCTCATCCTAAGCTTCAGACGACCGTAAGCGCCTACTGTCTACCTGAAGAGACTCGACCTTTACCCTTTAAGCGCAGTCTTATTACCTCAACATGTTACCAGCTCAGGGTTTCATGGATAAAGTGTCCTTCTTAGGAAAAGACCAGAAAAATAATGGCAGTGGATTGCAAATCATTGTTTTTGATCGCGTAATCAAATTACCATGGGTTTTGTACGTACTGCTTCCCGATTTCGTTGCGAATTATAGTACAAAATGATCTGCTGCATCAATATATTATATTTCTTATCGCTTTGTACGAAAATAGCCCGAAATTATGAGCTCGTTATATCGGGTTCAACGGTTGGATCATTTTGCGGAGTAGAAAAATTCTCTTATTTACATGGTTTAAAATACGCCGCGAGTGAGTCCCATTTGATGTTTATTACCTGAACAGAAGCCTAAACGTTTACGAAAATCTATATTAGACAGCGGCAATTGTTAGGGAAACATCTGGTTTCAACTGTTGAGATCTTCCTGGAAATACGCTGAGCGAATAATGGAGGCGTTTAATTTGAGAGTGTGCCAAAAGGGAAAGTCTGCCGGTAATTTTTTCTTCATGCCCCAATAGGGAACAACCGCGCGTTTTAGGAGTAAACCGTGATTAATTTTGGCGAACAACTACCTGAAAGTATATTATAGTTGGTACAAATGCGTCCTTTGTTTAAAAAAAAAAGTTATGAAACCTAAAAATTGAAGGGGATAAACTACCAAATCTTGAGTCCACCCACAATGTCTACTATTGCGTAGCAGAAACCGCTTTAATTGAAATCAAGATTTCGGCTCCAAAATGTTCAATGGGAAAGACTTGCAGGTCTATAATTTCCGAAACTCAATTACAGGGTCTTTCTTCCAGCCTCAGCGAAGTCAATAATTGGCGATCGGTGGGTCGTGAGGTTTCTTGATTGATCGGGGCTCGTTTTTTCCTTGCGCAAAGGCAATTACCTACAGGCCTAATGTTTTACGCTTCCTAAAACAATACGTTTCGGCGTTTTTAGCAACATCCACCAGATGACCCTTCACAAGACTATGAACTCTAATGAGAACGGTGCCCACAAGGTTTGTTCTGCTGGCTGCTTTGTTCTCTGTATAAATATTAATTTTTCCACTGTAAACACTTCGTTGATCAAATATCAAGCGGAGATGTCTTGTACAGGGCCAGCTACAGCGGTATAATAGGGCAACAACTCGTGTTTGCTATTGCTCTGCATGTTTGATGGAAGTGAACTCAGGGATTGACCCGGTAATCGTATCATGGTGGATGCTCACTGTCGATCCTATTGTAACCAGTTTACGTGCAGTGTGAGCATTATCCACTCTATCATTCACCTTTGTCATGCTTTGCACTTTATCACAAAATTTCTCAATATTCATCTTTCCTGCACTCCCCAAATCATTCTATCCCTAGATCTGGGTGGTGCTTTCTACATTTCTTTGGTTTGATCTATTCGGTTTCTGTAAGGGATCTGTCACCCATTCCACATATAATGTGAATATAACATGACCAGTAGCGTACGAAGCTCAAGAATGTTGGCTGCTAACAACCAAACGTCCAAAGTCCATGCAAGACATTTCAGCTTGTAGTCGTCTCCAGAGAGTGGCTAAGTCCTATTCAGCTCCCCTTTACGAATTTATTGTATCACGGTACGTTACCTTGTCACTCTTCTTCGCTTCTTCTTTAAGGTAAGTGTGGAGGCACGATTGGTCGAAAGGATAAAGGAGGTGTCGAGTACTAAGATAGAGAAAAAGACGGGAATTCGAGGAGTTCCCCTGTGTGTCCACATTAAGTTTTGCTGGTAAAGTTACAGTGCAAGGCTGGGTTGTCTACAAAATTCAAATTCTCGTGAATGTACCAATTTTATTTTGTTTTCAGGGATAAATAACAATTCGGTGACTGTAAGCAGCGGAAGATCGCTTCTAGTAGCTTCTAATGGGCCATCATCGATCCGAAGCAACCATTTTCAACCTCCACCATCAAATAGCAGATACCGAGGTATATAATGCTGTATAATTAGTGTTTTTTCAAGGGAGTTACGAGCCCTCGGTGTACCTAGTAGTCACCAGGTCCATATCACTGTAGTCCCCATTTGAGCCCAGCAACAATCCACGACTATTTATCTCACTAATATCAGGCCGTCTGAAATACTTCTTGACATTTTGCTCAATCTCCTCTATCGCATTTCCCCCACAATGGAGGTTTAGAAGCATAGTCTTTCTGGGTCCCTGGATGTTGAGTTCACTTCTCTTCATCCGCTCAAGGTCGCTTTCCTCATGACTGGATAATTTATGCTGTACAGATCTCTTCTTGTGTCTTAGAAGGCTCTTATTTGTGGCCACGAGTCCTTAAATTGGTGCCCATTGGGTACTATTGTTCAACTTCTTGTACCTTGGAGTGCTTGCATTGGTGATTCCTTTGCACCATGTGCCCTGTATAATAAATGAATCCCTTTTCTGACAAGTTAATGGTGGAACACTCTCATACAGTCCTGATGTAACCAATCATTGGGGAAATGTTTCTCTCTCATTACTCATACATATCCGTTGGTGTCATAACCCAAGGCTGAATAGCACTTACTCAGTAAACCTCTGTAGGGCAAAGCTCCCTCCCACATTGCCACGTGTTGACACTTTCACATCATACTGTTTGCTGACTGTATATCTCTAAATGTATTCCATCCCCCCCCCCCCATTGACGTGTTTAGTACTGTATTGAATACAGTAGACACCAACAGTACTATACTGATGAATCAGGTCATAGAATCAAACGGCAACATCCCTTGAAAGCCTGGTAGTTACCAGGTTCTTCTCATGGAAACAGTCATGATGCGCTTGAGCTGAGGGAATTACCTCATTGAGGAGAATCTATTGACTCCAGTAGGTGGTTGTGAAAGCGCCCATAGGGCAACCTTGAACAGCCCGATTCTCCTTTCAAGACGCAAGGTTTGGCACGAGGCTCGTGTAGGGATTGAGAACTGTTCCAATTTCCATTGCTCTAAATCCAAGGCCCAGAGGCTAAAATGGGGTAACAGGTGAAGAGACGGGACGAACCAGCGCCTTTTATACGTCTTTTATTGTCATCTGTTCACTTCCTTTTATATTCCATGCTTTGTGGATGGGAATATTAATTACATAGACCACTGGTGAAAAATGTTACATGCACGTTTAGTTATTCCTAGTACTCATATGCTACTGACAACTGTTGTTACGCGTGATGCTTACGATTTCATGGATGTTTTCCCCATTTCAGAGAGATCCCACAGCGACGCTCTTAATAAAATACGACCCCCCGATGCGGAAAACAAAAGAGCCAGCTACGTGTCCGTTCCAATTTCGCACATATGAAATACTGAGCTTGACACATTTCTCATCATATCCGAAATACAAATCCTGGGGATTCGAGAATCGTTAATTCGCCTTCATCTAATTATATTTTCCTAGATGTATAACGTAAGACCTGTTCCAAACATATTATACGTAGCTATCTATTTTTAATGTGTGAATGACTTTATGTTCATTGACTTGAGTGACGAATCAATAATAACTTCGAAACAGCTCTATGAACTATTACCAAACGTGGAGACTGAGAATGATTCATAAGTTCGATGTTAAGTGTCATGCGGCTCATTGTGACTTCCTTAGTAGAAGAAGAGTTTGAGTTGACAAATGTGTTTTACTGCCTTTTGAACAAACTAGAATTTGGTTTTGTGATGCAGATAATTAATAAATTTGGTCAAAATTATTGAACATGAGCATAATTGGTTGGTTGACGCTTGTGATGGATGCGTTAGTCCAGTGATGATTAAGTGATTTAAGTATTGTGATGGATATTGTAAGGTATCAAACCAATAGTAAATAGTAAATATAAGTGTCTTAGACATTGGCGTTTTATTTATGCATTGAATTGAAAACTAACTTTGCACACCGTAATTTAAACAAACCTGATCTTTCGCATTCCTGACAGAGGCAACAGGCTTTAAACTCGTTATTATTCGCCTTAACCCAAAGAATAAGGAAAGTATTGCAATAGACCAGAACTAAAAGTAAACGGAAGAGGGCAGCGGGAGTAGGTAGGGACACCCTGAAGAAGGTAGACCTGAAGCAGCTTAAGCATGCTTTAGGTCAATCTGCACTACTGCAGGGCTGCCTCGTGGATGCTGCAGCAGAATGTGGTAAGTCAACGCATTGACATTGTATTAATTCAAGAACCTTGGATAGTTAAGAGCAGACTGGCAGAACTTGGGATGTTCGATTATAAGTGTTATGTATTATTTATATTAATTATTTCAGATACATTATTAATTATGCAAGGTTGGCCAACCTGCTACACAAAGTTAAACGTAGAGGTTGGACGAATAAAAGCACTATGTTCTAATCTGGTAATGGCTACCAAGTACTCGATTTTATTATCCAGTTTTATCCTTTTTCATTATTTAAATCAATTTATTTCAGTGGCGACGAGGTAAACAGTTTTATTCTCTTTTACTTTATTAACGGAAGGCCCGTAATTTTCGTTTTTTCGTTTTTTATTTTGGTGAGAATGGAAAAACCACCGGCCACCGGGTTTCCCACGGCAGACTTCCTCAAATACTTGGCGAGAGGACCAGGGCTAGGTGAGCTACCTACATTTGACATCGGAGATAAATGGTCAATGTTTATTGAACGTTTGGATCAATATTTTTCGGGCAACTACGTTCAGGGAGAACGACGCGTATGTTTACTGCTAACAGCAATCAGCCCCGCAGTCTACGAGGTTTTACGCGAGCTATGTCACCCTGACTTACCCAAGGCTAAACAGTTCGATCAGCTTACGGAATTATTATCAAATCAGTACTCTCCTAAAGTGTCCGTATGGAGAAACCGAATAGTTTTTGATAACCTACGACAAGACCAGGGCGAAGCTGTGAACAATTGGTTCATAAGCATTAAAAAGCATTCAATGGAGTGCGAATTCGGACCGCTACTTGATGATTTCGTGAAGCAAAAATTTGTAACTGGTCTCTGGAAGGGTCCCATATTGGATAGACTCTGCGAAGAAGACGCTGTTAGAACTCTAAGGGAAATAGTCAGCATTGCCGTCAAGAAAGAATCGTCTTCCCAGGAACAAGGAGCTTTTCTCAACGCTATACGGGTAAACAAGCAAAAAAAGGCCAGCAGAGGAGCACCCTCAACTGACAGTCGAAGGAAGGAACGCCAGACTAAGAACAAGGATTGTATAAGAAAGTTGTTGTTGATTCCTAATAAACTGTCTTGATCACACACGTCCGGCGCGAACGCAAAGGATGTGTTTAGTGTCATGAAGGAAGATGGATTTCCACCAGTGTATTTTCTTTAATTATTTTCTAGGGAGGGAAATGTTATGTATTATTTATATTAATTATTTCAGATACATTATTAATTATGCAAGGTTGGCCAACCTGCTACACAAAGTTAAACGTAGAGGTTGGACGAATAAAAGCACTATGTTCTAATCTGGTAATGGCTACCAAGTACTCGATTTTATTATCCAGTTTTATCCTTTCCCATTATTTAAATCAATTTATTTCAATAAGGTACTCACCATAAGAGCTGATGAAACTGATGGTAGAAATTAAATAGTGGTGGCAGTGGAGGGTGACTAGAGATGAATATAAATGTAGAATCAAAGGGGGTGAATTGGGCTTCCTTACACGGGTGGTTCAGTGAGGTAGCTAACTGAACTATACAGTAAGGTGGGAACAATGTAATAGAGCTTCGTGGTCAATGGAAATACCAGAAATCCATGGCGCGTCCATTGGTCCATTGTTCACGCGTGTAAAAAGCTTGGGAGATGAACAACAGAATCAATAGACAACCAAAAACCCTGCAAATCATTACACAACGGTTTAATATTCGGATAATCAGCTTGACCTAGCATTAATGCTCCGAGACCCATCCTGTTCGATTCAGCATCGAAAAATATCATAATTAAACCCAAAAAAAGGTCGAAAAGAACTGAATCGTAATATTAAAATAAACCAAAAAAACGAAAGTATCTAGAAAAAACTGAATTTTAATATGAAATCATGCACGCTAAATACTAATATCAAAATTTAACCAAAAATCTATGAAAAAAAACAAAATGAGAATGAAACGAAAGAATCTAAAAAAATTGAATCGTATTAAAACCAAAACGTCGGGGAAATTGGAACGGGGGCGCTCGAAGCGAACCCGGGGGGAGTTGAGTGTTGGGAGGGAAGCAAGCGGGAGGCCGCGCTCGCTCGCCGCGAGTTTTTTAATGAGACGGGCGGCGCGGGGGGAGTTCAAACGACGAAACGCTGTAGCTCCCGCGTTGTACTGCGTTTTGTTAATTTTTTAAACCGTTTTTTGCCCATTACAACCATGGGCTTCATCCGATCGGATTGCCGAGATGGCGGGCACAACTAGATACCAAATCGGATTTTTGGGCGAAAGAACGAATTTTTTAGACCACATTAAAGGCACAAAACGGCCCGGACGGGGGACGGCGGACATTGCAAATTTGGAATCTCCATGTCTTGAAACGTAAAGTATCAAATTTTGAGGGGGGGTTGTAAAAAATTTTTCGTGACCGAAAACATAGGGTTATTATTCAGAATGAATAATCAACCAAAAAAACTCTACTGGCGAGGAACTCGTCTCAATCGGTTGATTATCTCGACGAGCAGCTTGGCAATCTCAGGTGAATCAGTGGATGGAAGGGAGTGAGGCTTGCAAGTAGGGGGCGGCAGCCCTCCTCCTATCCACCCAACATCCCAGGTCCTGCATACTCATTAAGGCTAGTATTAAATTCTTTCCTCTCTGGAAGCTGTTTTCTGACATGACACATGAGAATAGGGATGTAGTTGTAGCATCAGTATAGCTTCCCTATAAAGAAGATATCCCGACTATGGGGTTGGAGAAAATCGTCAGGACTCTGCAGGACGATATTGAAGGGGTTGTTGCTGTGGACTGCAACGCGCATCACACCATTTGGGAAATAAGGAGACATTAACCGTAGAGGTAAGTGTCTAGAGGAACACCCACTGGCAGAAGTATGGGGACAGCCTCAGGGATGCCCTGACTCTGCCACACGCCTATTTGAGATATAGCTACTGAACACTGCGCTTATAGAGGCAATGAAGTCCTCAATGAAGAACAGCTACAGCAAACCATGAAACCACGAAGGTGGACAGCAAGAGACGTGTACCCTGGGAGAGCAATCAACTGGAAGCACTAAAAGCCAGAACTAGGATACTCTTCAACATACTGATTCTGCTAAAATTAGGCGTGGTTTATTACTTACCTCGCCCCCTCGAAAAAGGATGGAAGTTGTGTTATCGGCTGAGGTAGGTTTTATGAGTTTTCTTCAGATCTTTACATTTCTTAAGTCTTCTGAACGTTGAAAACACAATTTTAATAAAACCATCTGTGTCCATGAAAAATACTGGCCAAGTCAGCTCAAATTTGAGTCAGCCTGCACATAAATTAAGGTTATTATGTACAAAATCAATCCACAACGGTAGTGATCATAGCGATCAAAGTAGCAAGTATTGTTTTCTCAAAAATGGCTATGATGATTTTGATAAACTTATACATGGGGATATTTCCTAACTTCTCATGGTCATTTAGCATTTTTATTCATGGGAAAGTGATAAGAGCAGTACAATAAATTATCAAAAATTGTTCATAAATCGATGTTAGTCCAGGTTTCCTATTATTACTCCCCCTTCTATAACTAGCGTTTTCAACAACAAATAAATCACGTCGCTAGTCCAATAAGTTTATTAACGGGTATGAAATAATTAGTAATGTCCTACAGATTTCCAGAATTCGATCTTTTTACTTTTCATGGTTCAACCAAATAGGCTCAAATTGTATATATAGTCTGCAGGCCACAGCGTGACTCTTAAAATACTGTTAACCGCACAATCTATTCAAAACTATAGTTATCATATTAATCAAAACCCTAAATTTTTTGTTTCAAAAACGACTAAAGATTTTTGTTAGAACAGCTCAAAACATCACGGCAGTACCATGAAATTCTCATTCGTGGGAAAATAACGAGTGTAGCACAAAAATTATCTAATGTTTTATAGAAAATCGATTTTAGTGCAGTTTTTCATTCATAAATCCCTCTCATAAAAATCAAGGTGGTAGTCTAATAAACTTCCCCTGAAATTCCTGAACTCAAATCACTTCCGTTTCAACGTTTCAATTTCCAAAAAAAAAATCGTGTTGACAATTTCATGAATCTGTGTACTGATTGCTCAATAATGGTCGTGGACCTCTTTCAACTTAAAAGGTGAAGTTAAAATAAAGTGATTGAAACATTGATTGAGTAGCTAAAGGCATGAAAACCGGGGATGTGCGCTGCTAAGGTTAAGTTGTGTGATGCGTTTACGTATGCGTTTGTCACTCAATGAAGGTCGTGACGTAAGTAGGGGCAATTAATTCTGGAACGTCAAGCATACTGGTTTGTATGAAAACGTTGAGCGTATAACTGAATGAAAAACATATTGTTTCAATTGGTAGAGCGATATAGATTACTTGTGAACAAGTATGCAGGGCTGAGGAAAGTTGTGTGATGTGTGGTAATTACGATAAATTTTACTCAGTTACACACTTTTTGGGGTTTTATTTCACACAAAACAAAAATCCTATCCCAAGTTAGTAGAAAATTTGCCGTTTCATGGGGTTTTCGCGTTGTTTTTTTTCTATGTATGTGTCCTCAAATTTTCGTAGTTATATTGCGGTTACCTTTGCTATGGACATTGAGCCTCACCTACTTGCTCATTATTTTCGTATTAATTGTTCAATTAGCCACTGGGCCGTTTACGGCGATTGCGGGACATTGTTTCTTTCATTCAGTTTGAAAAAAACAATCGCCCCCACAGGACGCTGACTGGGAGATTTGAACTGCACGTGTAAATGGGCATCTTCGGCTTCAGAGCGAAGTGACAATTTTTAGGACGAGTCCCTTACCTCTCCACCACCATTCCCCAGTCTCTTCTCGGCTCATCTCGCTGGACGAAACGGAACGGCCATATTGCGCTCGGTCCTCTCGAATCACATGGCACAAAATGCTCGCCAACTACCGCACCAACACTCCGGGGAACTCTGCCAACATATTTTCAGGGACGAATGCCACCTTTTATAATGAAGAGAGCCAGTCTGTTCCACACACTGACATGCGACTCTTCTAAACGGCGCGAGGGGCCGTTAATATCCGAGAGAAAAACACGGTGAGAGGGAGCTTTGAGTTTAATTTCATCTACTTTTCTACAACCGGCGTGAGTTCAAAATTATTCAAAAACTTAGAAGAACGCTTCAGAAACTAGAGTTGGCCACTTTTTTCTTCTTACATGCCCCAAAATTTTTCACTTCTCTACACTACTAATTTTGAAAACTAGAAGCATCCATCCGTCTCCGAAGATATTTCCAGGTAGGGAGTCATACTTCATTTTATTACAACGTTTTAGAGCGTTGTATCTCTCAAATCAATCTTCTCCATTTTTTTATTTTCTTATTACTAGTTCACACAACATAAATTTGTAACCAAAATACCTAATTGCACCACCTTTGAACAACAAGTATCACTTACACTTCTACCTCACAACGGAACGATAAAAACTTCAAAAATTACATTCTTGTTTTCGTTAATTTCACAAATCTACCCTTCAAAATTTGATCTTCAAATATTCATAAATCGCAGACGCGTCGGATAGATAAAGTTCCCATGTAGGGTTTCGTGAAATTACCTAGTGATGAGCTGAAATAGCTACAAAACAACACGGAGAAATTTTCTTCGACATCAGCCATGTTGGATATCACTGACATCGACCCTTGAGACATAATCATTCGAACAGCTGAGCGAAGAAATCCGAAAGAAATATTTGACTGTCCTAAAATGTTAAGACCGTGTTTCAAGTGTTTTTACCTCGCACTGCTCAATTACCTCTACCGTGTTTAGCATTATATTCAATACGCAGTCTAAAATCGCACGAAAACAGCTACAATTACTTGAACATATATTCTCGAACGGCATGACATGGCATTTCTCGTGTTAGCCCTGGCAAAAAGCGGTCTGGAATGAAGCGTCACACTGCTTTACTAATAGCTTTTTTTTAGTTTAAGTCAGTCCAGATCTCTGTATTGCCATAAATTTTACATACGCAAGAAACTTTCGGGAGCCGAACGAAACTAGAATATTGGTTTACAAAACCATCTCAACTGGATCGGACGTTCCCAAAAATATCTTTGTTATTTGAAAAAAAGTTAATGCCATAGTAATTCCATAAATTCTATAAGGTATTCAGAAGTATTCGATTAAATTTCGTAATTATTACATTTACTTTTTTTCTATTACATCACTTTCGAATATTCTGGAACAAATTCATGTTACCTTCTGTGTGGCCACTGTGCTTGAATCAAAACAGCAGGTGCTTAGAACGGATTTAGATAATGAATTAAATGGATGATGTTTATTTGAATGGAATGATTTATGATTAGATAAAAGCAAAGTTAGCCTTGCTCTTTCCGACAACAGACGTAAAACATATTCTAGTCAATGCATCAGCTTTCTGCCAATTTACAATTACTTGAACTAACAAATATAGAGATAAAGTTTTACTGGAAAAGGTTATAACAAATCATTCAAACCAAAGGGATCATTGTGAGTCTGCTGAAGCTCTCAACAAACGGATGGTAGCGAAGAGGGGATATTTACCATAGAGCAAAGATGCCAATTAATTCCTTAACAGTGATAAACTCCTCAACTCCTTGAAAGTCTTCACTGAGATAGTTACGAGTTGGAAAGCTGTTTGGTCATTATTCGTTTTTCCTATCTGTTTCTGGGTTCGTAAATTAACCGAAAAATATTCTTCAGAGGCTCATTTAACTTTCGCGGGCTGCAGCAATTTTTTATGCCTCTCATTTATGAGAGAACTTTTAATGCCAACCGTGTTACGATTTTACATTATCACGAATAATTTATGAAAACGAATACGCACAAAGCATGCTCGCAAACGTCTCATTATAATTCTAACATTACAAAAAACAGTGAATCACTAAAAACGTGAAGGTCTCTCTCAAACAGAATCGTAGGACCATTGATTGGGAGCTAGGATACCATTAAGTAGACATACTACTTTTAACTTATTCTTAGAAGTGGTTTAGTTTCTATGAAATGTCTTACATCAATCTTGGAAACGCGAAAATTGTGCGTACACTGGATTTGTTTCCATTCCTGGCAGCGTATATTCGACGACGGTGAAAAGCATTAGTATAAGACAACCTGAATAAGATAGGCTGCGTATCATGTTTAGAGAAATGACGGGGAAGTTTTTGAAGTACATATAGGAAACCTAGTCATAGCCACTAATGAGTATCATACAGAATTTTACAGGTTCGTCCAACCTTGGACTAATTGTAAATGAAACAGCCTTTTGAATTGTTGGTGATTCTTTAATCTCAAAACGAATTCAATTTTTAATTTCAGACCTTCGAGGTAGACTGGAGTCACACATATGGCTGGAGGGTGGCGTCAGATGGATGGAAATCGGAAGGCATCCAGAAATCTTAGAGCAAGGAAACATAGGTAACATTTATATTACGTATTCAATTAGCACATTGTGTCAATGTCCCTAAATCATGCACTAGCATCCCCCTCTTACGGTAATGGAGTCGGGGAGAACACGTAAGACCAGCAGCGAGAATCCCAAGGTTTGTAATAGCTTTGGACGATTTAGACGCACGAGGTGCAACAGAAGTTGACTGACCCGATAGTTGTGGTTATAACTGCTGATATTGCTAGTTTCTGATTATTTTCGTACAGTATGTAAAGGTAATAGATAATGAAATCCAATAATAAACAATCAATATTTTATGAAATTGTTAAATGCTAGCAAAAATACGTCTGTTCTATATGTTTTAATGTTTTAAAATGTCTAACTTAAATTGTTCTAAAACTTCTTATGAAAGTTATATCTTTAGCAGGAGGGTGTTTCAAGACAACGGGCAAACCAAACGGTTGTTTACGCCTGAAATCAAAAAGTATCTGAAGGCTTGGTTAGTGAGAAGAAGGAAGAATCCTTACCCCAACAGATCAGAGAAAAAGGAGCTTTCGATGAGAACTGGGCTTACTTATACACAGGTAAAAGCATTATTCATATCTTGTAGTGACTTTGAGATTGGGGCGAATAAGATGAATTTTACGAGTTGCAGAAGTGTTATTCAATGCATTAAAAAACGTATTGTACGTAGTAGAAAACAATAAACTGTTTCCTAAATTCAAAGATTTCTGAACACAATTTTTTAATCATTCATATGCAAAACGAAGCACGTAACTTCAAGTACGAAAGCATTGACATTTTAATGAATTATTTATTAACATTCATTCTTTCTTCCTCTCTCGTTCCACGTATTAGTATTTTGTTTTGTTATTTTTGGGTGTTATTGTTGGTCTATGTATGATGTTAATCCCACAACATTTTATTTACGGCCGTGTTTTTTACTATTAGATATGGAGGAAAATAAATTGATTTTGTAATTGTGCCTTCTGTCATTGTGGAAGAGAGGGCCCTAATGTCTGAACAGATATAAACAGCCTCTGTGCTTTGTTCCTCTCTCTCTCTCTCTCTCTCTCTCTCTCTCTCTCTCTCTCTCTCTCTCTCTCTCTCTCTCTCCAGTGACATGTATTCTTGCCAGACTGATTGCCTCAAAAGTTTTTAATCCTTTCAATGCGTGTGACGTTTTTTCTTTACACATCTTATATGCGATAAAAATTATTTGATTGGATTTGGTGTTCGCAGATTTGTAACTGGTTTGCAAATTGGAGGAGGAAGCTCAAAAATTCGTGCAGAAACTCACAAGAGGGAAGTTGGGGCATTTTGATAAAAGACTACAACCACCAAGCCAAAGGAAATGTAGAACAATTCAGTATTTCGAGCGACGATTCAATTTGGGATGAAACGAATTTCAGCTCAGGTAACAACATTCGATTGGCAATATGAAATGCTCCATAATTTACATTCTGTAATTATATATGATTGCTACGTTGATTCGATAAAAACAATTTAGTGACAATGTTTTGTGGTTATCAGACGGTGTCTCGTACGCCAATGGAATGGTAGATCATTTGACAGAAGTTGACCACTCCTACTACACTATTCCTTATTTCAATGCAGCAGGGGCAGGCAGTAAAGATGGTAACCCAGCTCTCCTTTCTAAATGGCTAGGAACTGCAGCAAGGTAAGTGTTTAAGCTATTGCCGATCCTTAAACATTTTTTGTTTTTTAGTTAGAGGTATGGCGCAGAACACTTAAACTTCCCTGGTGATCCCCTAAGTCTTAGGACACGCCCCTGATAAATTTGATTTAATTTATCAATTTAAGTTAATCGAGTATGTTGGTTATGCCAGTGTGCCTACGAGCACAGATGATGCGTAAGCAGAATTCTGGACCACCAACTGCAAGATGAGCTCAGTATGGTGAATATGGACTATGATGCCCAGTACAGGAGTTAAGCTTCATTAGTTACTGTATCTAGCAGGGACTCTCACTTTTTCTTTTTTTCTCTCTCTCTCTTTCTTACACACTTACACGTGAACCAGGAGCCTGCATTTGGCTCTTTCCATTCAGTAGGTTTTCTTTCAGAAGAAAGATCAGATTCTTGAATTTCCTCATAGGAGTAGAAAATAACTTTGAAGTAGTTTTTTATTTATATCTGAACTTACTATGAGTTAGAGATTGTGTACGAGTTTTTAACACGTTTTTTTTTTTTTTTTTTTTTTTTTTTCATTTATTAAGAGACTATTACATTTGTAATATTCCTCTATGGGATATAATGTTCGCTTTAAACTAACGCTTTAGGTGTACAGCCAAACATGGTGGCTGGACACATACTGGGCATTGTATTGCGTAATCTGTAGATACTGAACTTAATTAGGACACTGAAAACTTTCACTGGGGATGAGACAGAAATGTGTGTTCAACACAAAACGCGGTTGACTCTTTGTTTATGGGATCAGTAGGTCGGTGATATAGTTATTATTTATAGTTATTATTATAGTTATTAGTATAGACGGTTTTTAACACGTACCAAAACAAACTATCTCGTCAAACTACATCATAATTCCTCAACTTAGCACAATGCGAGTGTGTTGCTCTCGCAAAATAATTTATAATAGTGACATCCCTTATGGTTACACATACATCTGCATCTGTGCCTCTATTTCTAACTTCGAATTTTCAACATTTCAGGTGTATGGGGAAAAGTAACTTACCGTGGGGCACATGCAATATGACGTGGGAAACTAGTAGGCGCGACGTCCCTAAGCGGCACAGGCTGGAACTGGACGCTGCTGAAGCACTGACGAGCTTAGGCGCATGGCAACCGCAGCAGCAGTTCTCTATCCCTGGTCATTGAGGGTTTAGTAAATGGATTTAGTTGTTTTCGTAATACTTAAGTAAGTTATTGACCATCTTTCGAATTTTAAAGATGAATTTGACTGAAGGGAGAAAGCAAAACCGCGTGACCTTCACGATTTTGCATGCGTTTTGATTCTCTCCCGATAATTTCACACTTGAAACGTCGTGAAGATAATTTAATTAGGAACAGAGGAGTTGTAATGATTCTTTTAAATGGCTTTGACAACGCACTACACTTGAAATTGAATTGGATATAGAGATCATGGTGCTATAATTATTGTTTCAACGTTGTTGTGCCTTTATAACATACCTATCTAATGGTAGCACTGGACATTATGCTACGGGAATAATTCAAAATCAAATCTAAATGTATTCTTTTTACCTTCATTTTCAAATACCGGTCTTTCGGATCGAACCTTGAAGAAATCAAAGCTGTTTTGAACCATAATTTCGGTACTGCGCTTTTCATAGCCAAACAATAACGTTTTGTTTGTATTTCGATAAAATATGTATACCCTAGTGAAAGTGTTAACATGAGAAAGACGCTGCAGTGAACGGAACTTATCATGACTCCAATTCCAGATATGAATAAAAAACCCAAAACGGACACATATCCTTTAAACAATGCAGTCGCAATCGTTCTGCAACGAGACACCTTTTAAACGAGAAACGAACTATATGAGATGCGAAATATGCATTTGTATTTATGGAATAACAGCCAAGCCTCTTTAATCATACTTTCAACACATTCATTATACTAACAATGATACATGGAAACACAGCAAAAAATTACGTATTAAAATGTGTCCTAAAACCAGAAAAAATGGCTTCAAAATCGCTAACTTTCTTTAGTTCATTGATTTGGTCTTGTTTATCTCATAACCATCGTCGAATGATTATTGACGTCGACGCCAGTATTAAAAAAAGATATTCGTGTTTAATACGATGAAATCGTAATGACAAATTATGAAACAATTCAGTTGAAAAGCCGATTATCGCGAGCATTTTGGAATGTTTAGGTCATAGTACAACTATAATACGGTTCCAGGCACTGAGCCCTCCCGTATCTTTGTGGAATCATCCTCAAAACATACGAAATACACGAATATCGTCGCAATATTTATTCGAAGGTCTATGGTTCTTTGCAAAATGGAGCCAACAGCCTCCCTGAATTGTCAATAATAATACTGTATAACTAAAATTGAATGAAGGGGATACCCGTCTGGATACTGGGTAGGTGGTATACTGGAATTCAGCTTGGTCTTCAAACGACTTTTACTCGATTTTTCAACCTTTTTTTGGGTCAATATTCTCATAATTTCAACTTTTTAACAGTCTTCATTTGATTTTCAAACATTATTAACTAGTTATCAATAAAATGTTTTTCTAGTTTCATACAAATTTTACGTAAATGCTTTACAGTTCTTATACTATTTTCCAACTGTTTTTATCTCTTTTCCGTCAAAGTTTGCTCGATTTCCCGATGATTGTCTCTTGATTTCCCGCCTATCGTTGTTTAATTTCCCAACGGTTTTCACCATAGTTGCTTATAATTTTTACTTTTTTTGTCTTAAAAAATGTCAACGTCACTCCTACTAAACCCTAAGTTTTCTAAACTACTCGCCATTTTTCGCACAATTTCTCAAAGTCAAAACGATCTCTTCGGTAACTAACTTAACCTGGGAACCTCTTACGAAAACAATTTTCGTTTCAATTTTACACTACCTGGTTCCTTTGTTCTAGTACTTTGTACTCCGATCGAAATTTAACAAGCATGGTAATGCTTGAACGTACATTCAAAAAGTTTTTCGAGTATTCACGCTTTAAAATTCAACTGCCATAGCGTCACTTTCTATGAAATTCGCTGCTACCCGAAACTCAGGATATCTTCTGGACGGTTCAAGCCTTCATGCTCGTGTGAACTCAATCGATTCGTTATAAAAATATTCGTCGAAATAGACTGCCCACGCAACATTGCAAAAAGTTGCTGGTTTTATTATTTCGGCCGTCGTCTCACGTTATTTAGATATTCACCGCATACGTGTCAAAAAAAGAGTAAATTTGCTATTCATTGTGGAATACCGTACAACGGGTTTTGGTGCACACATATCAAAAATTCGCACTCAAACTTTGTGACGTATTTGAAATAGCTTCGTTTTCCCTAATAATTCGCCAAACTCGGGCTTTTTCAGTCATTTATTGTATTACCCTCTTCATTCCTCCATTCATCCATTCAGTGTGTGATGGTAAATCTTCCGGTTTAGTTGTGAACAAAAGCATGCATTCAATTACAACCATAAGTTATCGTTATTGTGCATCACTTCGTCCCCTTCTGCCCTTCATAATGAAGTGAAGGTTAATTAAACAATATTGTATACTACGATCACATACCATTCTCAGGGCTTTTTCTTCTATTCCCCTCGTCCGAAATTTGAATATGAAATATTTTTGGTTTTGCCCGTACGATGATTAATTCCAAAATTAATAATGAACAAATAATAATAGATATTAACACTACTCACCAGTGTACGCTCAGAAACATGTAGGGGTACCATTAGATAAAATCCCTAATGAATAAATGTAAATGAATGGCAACTTAAAGACAAATTTACAATCATTAAACAGATTTTATTATGTATGAGCAATCGTTGAATTTCTGTTACTAAACTACTCTACCGTCAATATCCCCACCAATCCGCAACGCAAATATTGTTTCAGCTACGAGTTAAGGTAACCGCGATGTGAAGTAAGAAAGAGATCAATGCTGCTCTTTACTTATATAAATGGCGATCGTTGGTTGGCTTTTGGGCGTTGTTAGGGCTTTAATGGAGGTAATAAACGGGCGAATCTCCCAATAGCTCATTTTTCCTACGTTTTAAAATTCGAAACGAACTTTCGCACTACGGAATCAAACGGTCCGAATATGGAACCATTCCTCGCTCCTAGTTCTCCAGTTACTGACTCGGTATTCGGAAAGTATTATTCATTCTATTTAGCCACCTCCTCCTCTTACTGCATTCCCCACTGCCCTCTTTGCATTTTTTTGCGATTTTTCGACAATCTGTGAATTCGCACATTTCGGCTGGTTTGATAAATCAATTGAGAGTGCAAGGGACGTCGTGTGGGGTTAAAGAGGTATTCGGATACCTACCTATTTGAGTAGATTTGGTGGCGGCAAAACAAGTCGCCAAATATTACGGCTTCCAAAAGGTAATAAATTATCGCATCAAACTTATCACATCTGTTCACATTTGGGATGACGACATACGCTACACTAGGGGAGATGATTTACATTTCACTTCCCGTTATTAACTCGATTTCGCGTGTTTGCGTTCATTTGGTCGAACGGCATCAACTGTTATCGTGAACCATGCGGTCCGGAAAATACTTTTTACCATAAATAACTAATAATGGTTTTCCGTTTCTAAGGGTTTTAGTTTGCAGGGTCAGTTCTCAAACACTGAGCGACTGGAAGTATGTGGGAAAGATCACGTGTGCCTATAACTTGTAGTGTAATTAGACCTAATGAGGATGTTTCAAAAGTTGTGCATTATTTGTTTCTTACGAGCCTCATAAGTTCGTCAATTGACGTAGAAATGAATGTTCATTGAATTTCTCTGTTGAATTACAATGTAAAGGAACAGCATGTTTAATAATCGAGGCATATGTTTTGCGTATATACAAAGATTCAAGCTAGAAATTAATTGTGAGCCAAAAAAAAACAACCAACACTGCTGTTTAGTTTACTAAAAACTGGTACACTTGTAAATTTGAAATTGAAAATGTTAGATTCTGGAGGCTTTGAAATCTAATCAGCTCAATGCCATAAGGAATCTGAAGTTGAACCTGCTACAAGTAACCGTTGTGTATTTGGTGTATGGTTTATGTGAAAAAAAGGTAAAGATATATTTAATTCTGCAATATTGTGCGTACTGGTTGTAGCATGGTAGAGTTATGAGTGAGGTACCTGATACTAGTTTGTTACCAATTTCGTGATAGCGATTGTTCGCTTTTTATCTACACTTAGTTGTAACATATTGTGATTTAAAAGCTGTCATTATCGTTATTAAATTGGACTGTAATTTCTTGCCTCCTCTCTCCTTCTTCACTCCCTATTTTTCACATTTTACTTATTTCGATCCAAATGCTGAGGTGGAGAGAGATATGGTCATCTGATTTAATTAGTAGTCCATTCCTGTTTCCCTTGGCGATATGTATCTAAGAATATCTTGAGAATTGATGTGCAGCTGAACTAGGAGAAAAAATTTGTTTCTTAAATTTCTTAGAAACTATCATAACAATTTTGTACTTTTAGATTTATGGCATCTGAAAGTATACCTCCCTGCATGGGCACGGGGTACACCAGTTGCATGTGTCATTAAATTTACGAGAGAGTACCAAATACTGCATTGAAAATATTGCATTAAGCCACTACAAATTATTAAAAAAACGAGAATAGAGTACCATTTAATTATTTTTTATGGATCCCAGGCTCTGAGAGAAAGGTTACCCTGATAGTATGCTTAGAAGATGAATGGTTCCCTCTCACATTAATCGTGTGACACTCGAGCATTGGCCATAGTGTACTCCAATTAATCATGTGTTTCCCAGGTGCCCACGGCAGAGTTGAGGGTCCTAAGGAATCAACTTCTAATTCGTAAAGCATTCGTAAGTCTCAACAGGTGCGTATATAATGAAAACGGGGAAGGGCCGAATGTGTGCAATGTATTGATGTTTGGGGAGCAAACCCCCTTCCAACTTAGCCTCTATCGTCAAGACAACCTCCCCCTCACAATTGGTTCGCCAAATTGAAACAAAACCCCATCAAGCGTTCCAAATAGTCACCCAATGGTGGGAGTGTGTTAAGCTGCAGGTGGCTGAGAAAAAACCCTGCTCATCCTCTTAAAGAGAAAATCAAATAGCCAACCGTCAATACATTTGGTGGCCTCGCTAGGTTTGCCTCACCCTAGGTGGCCACTAGGGGCATTTGCTACCATAACACAATCCTGATATGCAAGACCATTTATTTGAAAGTGATTTCCCACTGACCCATTGTCTGGAGTAGTGAACTAAAAAACAACGACAAAAAAGATACTAGCCCAACTTCAGACAGGCTGAAGCACATCAAGTGATCACTGGAGCTTCCCTCACTATGGGCCGAAATGTATTGACCTTAATACCAAACAAAAACTTGCCAGGCAGGATGAATGGGAATTTGATAAATGACAAACAAGATGGTGGGTGTGGCACGTACAAGTTTTCCCTCAACATCTGAGAAAACGGGTTTAGAGATAGGATAGGCCATTGAAAGAGTCAGTTTTCAGGTTTCAATATGCGGCTCTACTTTTTTATCTCAAAGGCCTCTACCATGAGACTGGTTAAATAGCAACCTGCCTTAATTCTACAGGCCCTGGTTAGGAGGATGTTGAGCGAGTGCCTGACTGCAACCTCCATGACGTTCATATACGACTGATATAACTCCCTCATATGTGTTTAGGAACAGTCATTTTGATAAGGGAACAGACCTGTTAATGATGAAAGGGCTTCAGTCCAATGAAGTGTCTGCCCATCTGGCTGTTGGAAATCACGCATTAAAGCCTCATCTCTATTTCAAAAACCCTCCTAGCTTAGATTTTGAACATGTCTACCTCCATATGTTCCTACTTTTAAACTGATTGAGAGTGAAACGAAAAACATGGACCAATAATTTCCTTCTGTTTAATTATTTTTATTTTACTTTAGTTAATTTCTTTATTCTGTCTCCATCATTTAGTTTTCCTTTTCAGATCCTTATTTATGTTTTTGTTTTTAATTTTATTCAGCAAAAGCTTTAGATGTTATATCTTTTCCACAATCACTGTGTGTACCATTAAAATGTAGGATTTGTTAGGAAATGTTATTAAACCGATTTCATGCAAAATTGTTTTGACTCGATGGCCGATAACTGTATTTGTAACGAATCTTTTCCCAAAAGCTCAAGATTAAGAGGTGTATTCGTCTGGTCGGCTCTTTTTGGCAGCTCCTCTCAGAACTTTCAGACGACTGAGTAACTCAAGTTTCTGCCGCTAGTCTGCGTTCAGCTATGTCCGGGAGGTTTCAATGGTCTCGATAAGGTCCTTCAAGAATTAATCGATTCTTGTCCGGAAGTTTATATTTCCTGTACTGTTAGCACTATGTTTTGATCCGGCTTTGTAATTGAGACGATTGTGATGAGTACGATTTGAAAAGGTAGTGTTGATATTTGGCCACTCAGAGATTGGCTTTTAGGCTATGCCTCAAGGACTGATTAATTAGGAACGTTCGTAAGTTTTCGCACACTTTTTGGCTTATTGTTACTTGTTTAGTGTCACTGTTGTAATGCTCGTGTGGAAATGAATTTTCAGGTGTTATTCGCGTACTGTCATCATGTTTTCGATTTCTAAGCTCACACACCCGGCTACAGGCATAGAACATTCATTGACCTGTTATTTCTTCAATCGATCAGAAAAATCGCTGGTTGTTGCTGGCGCTAATGTTATTCGGGTCTTCAAGTTTATGCCGGACATCGATGTGATCAAAAGGCACTCATATTCTGGTAAGTATTTTACAAAATGTATGTCGGTATTGGGTGAAGTAAGGGACGTGTAGAATTGACGTAATCGCTCTGTCTCTTTCATGCGCAGATCGAAACCCGCCAAAAATGAGGTTGGAATGTGTTGCTTCGTACACTCTTTTTGGGAATGTAATGTCTATGCAGTGCGTGAGTTTCATTGGATCAACACGGGATTCCTTGTTGCTCAGTTTTCGAGATGCCAAACTTAGTATAGTTGAATACGATTTGGACACCAATTCCCTTCACACGATCTCAATGCACTACTTTGAAGATGATGATATTAAGGTGAGAAGCCTGGTTGCGCGGTTGTATTTTTTTACTTCTGAATATGTTTGTTGTCCGTTTACTACTTATACGAGCACGTTCTGATGTCCCACAGTGGGGAAGTGGCCCTATAGAAGTACAGTAGATGAACTGAGTTAGCCCAGATGGTCCGCCCTCTCGTTTCCTTTTATGCTCAGGAATCCAATAAACGTTAACTCTATTAACTGTTTGCTGATGAGTTGAGCCAGATCCTGCACTCCCTCACTAGTAGCGAGTTACAAGACGCTTGACTATCAGTCATTATGTTGATAGTTTTATGTCTACAGCTTTTATGATGCATTATGACGGGCCCTGCAACGATAGTGTAAATGTCTTCTTGAAAAACTGATGGAGTGGGACCCAGGGCAACGTCCGTTGATGCAATCCCATCTCTCTGCGCCATGAGCTCACCATCTGTAGAGCTGCCCCCATTAGGTCAGATAGTACAATTTACACCCTGCCCAGAATGAGTTCAGCCAATCAGTGTATCTTTGGGCATAGATACACCCACATTGCAAGCGTCGAGTACCTGTTCTCCACAGTCTTGGGCAAGAAAGATGTTGGGTCTTAGCATCTTCGTACGAGTCACAGCCAGGTTTTGGTATGAAAGTAACACGAACTTCTCTTCAAATCTGATATATATATCCATGAGTCGCACTGCCCGTTAATAGCCTTACCAGGCTGGGGAGAACTCGCTCTATTCCCCTCTATAGTAGGATAGGGTAGATCCCAACAACACAATGGGATGTCGCCTGGTGCCCCATGTGGGTCGTTAGCGATACAGATATTTACACACCCTCAACCACCTTGATTTGGGTGCTCCAATCCCTGTCAGCCTATTCAATCGTAAGTGAACATTTCCCAGGAGACACTGCCTGGATGTCAGGATTGGTTCGTCCCCTAGCTATTTCGTAAAGCGAAGAAAAGTAAAACTATAATCGTCGCCAAAGTAAGCCGAGTGTTACATGGTTTCACATGTACATTTTCCCCATTAGGCAAATATAAAATGTCCTGCATAGAAAAGTCTGGAACACCATATTCTGGTGGAATTTTCGAACTGGGGTTTATAATCCTGAAGTAAAAATAATTGGTCCATTACCTTATATTCTCGAAAGCAATTTATATCTGGCAACTCGTTCTGTATATGTTAGATACTGTAACTAATGGGCTCTTCAATTGTATCAGGCTGGTTGGTCCCAGCATTACAGCGTGCCTATCGTAAGGGTGGACCCAGAAGGCAGGTGCGCTGTGATGATGGTGTACGGAAGGAAACTGGTTGTGTTGCCATTCCGTCGAGAGAATCCTATCGAGGATCCGACTGCTCCGCCACCTCTATCGGACCCAGCGCAAGTAGCGGCAACTGCACCGAATCGACCACCCGTTTTGACTTCTTACATGATAACTCTCAAGGATATTGAAGAGAAGATGGAAAATGTCAAAGATGTTCAGTTTCTTCATGGTTACAACGAGCCCACTCTTCTCATTCTTTATGAACCTATGCAGACTTTTTCTGGGTTAGTAGTATCTGTTTCTGCTGGTGTACACTCTTATCAAGTTAACGTATCTTAAGTTATTCTTGTTTAGTCAATTTACTTTACTGTGCTGTACTGAACGTGCAGATATTGAAGACACTTTTTTGGTACTTATTTAAAGTTCAAAAAAAGGACGGATTTTTTAAATTAACATTTAGTCATCGATGTCCAGTTTCCCCTCGTCATTCAAAATAAATCGACAATCCAGGCAACTTTTGACGATTTACCACTTCCATCTGCCATTTTCTGCTTTTTGTTTACATCCAGGAATGTTTTTTTGTTCGCAAGTATGTGCACTTTTTGATTTTATTTGTACTCCTCAGTCATTGCATTACCGATTTTCTCTTTATATTAAATTTACAAAAACTAGCCACGAGAGATAAATTAGTACATTTAAAGTGAGAGGCGGAATTGAGGAGGACGACAGCAGATCATAATACTACATTTCAAGCTTGATGAAAATGATTTCGTGACGAGGTTTCTTAAAAGCTTCTGTTTTATTTGTCCTCAAATGCTTTAAATCTTTTCAGTTTGTTGATAATTTGAATGTATTTTGATATACAGGAGAATAGCAGTGCGTCGTGACACTTGTTGTATGGTGGCGATATCTCTTAATATGGATCAGAAAGTTCATCCCGTCATTTGGTCCGTGGGCAATTTGCCTATGGATTGTACGGCACTGGTCCCTGTCTCGAAACCATTAGCCGGGACGCTCGTTATTTCTCATAATGCTCTCATTTACCTCAATCAAAGCGTCCCTCCTTACGGCGTCTCCCTCAATTCAATGACGGAAGTCAGCACTGGATTTCCTCTGAGTAAGTTTATTTGGGTTATTTTGATAATTTTGTGTAATGATCTGTTTGGTGACGCTCAAAGAGAATTTCTTGCCTGCGTTCGAGCTGAGTGGTCAATAATACAAAGAGATGCTTTCGAAATGTGTTGTGTGTGCGGATTTTTTTTTTTTTTTAACAAGGGCGGGAAAATCCTTTATGGATTCCTGCAAGGACCGACAGGATATGACGGAGTAGGACTAGGGAGGAATAACCCAGACCTTACCGTCTAAAAAACCGCCCTTTCTTCTAGAACGACTGACCCGGAACTACTTTCTGTATTACTTCGGGTCAGTCGTTTTGTCATGGCTCTACAGCTTTATCATTTCTAGGGTCCTTCCCATTCTCGGTTCATCTCTTTCTTTTTGAGTATACTGTGCACGTAGTCTGTTGCAGCTTGCCAATTTTCTCTGCTTTTCATCATAACATTGACAATTGTCTCTGCGGACAGTCCTCCAAGTTTGTCGGCCAGCCGTCTCCTCTCTTCGTCCCAGTGGGGGCACACAAAAAAGGTGTGGTGAACATCTTCATCTTCCATCTGGCAGTAAAGACATATAGCTGACTTTCCCACTTTTTTAAGGTAGGCCCGGAAATACCCATGCCCGGTGAGAAACTGGGTCAGGTAGTAACCTACCTCTCCATGCCTCCTTGTCCATGTTTCAACGCTCCGTACGAGGCGGGCGGTCCGCCGTCCCCGACTCTCCGCATCCCAACTGCGCTGCCACTGTCTGAGAGTGACCTCTCTTTCCCCCTTCTTGACGATCGTCAATGGTGTCTCTTCCCCCTTTCTTCGATAAACCCGTTGCCGCTCTTGTGCTAGCATGTCAATTGGGACAACCCCCGCAATCAGCTGGGCTGCCAGTGTCGATACTGTGCAGTATGCACTGCAAATCCTGAGAGCCCCTCTTCTCTGCACCCCTGTTCTCTGTGTGTGGATGGAAGATGGTGATATTGTAACATTATTGAAGGCGGGCAAAGCGTGGATTGATTTATCAAACGACCCAGGTGTGATTGGAATACACTTCCACAATAACTGATGATTCCTGTGGTATTAGTTTTGGAGTGCTCTGAGCGGCTGTCTGTTAAATCAGGGCGTTTGGTTCGTTGTGGATAAGTATTGACATTCCTTAGCTTTTATTAATGTTCCTCAGATTAGGTGTGCGCTCTAGTACAACTCAATAGCTAGTGCATTTTATAGTCCTAAAAGTTCCATTTAGAAAGAATGGTTGAACCAAATAAGCTGAAATGCCTTATTCGTCCTTTCTGTTGATATGAGTTACACAGCGATCGAAATATATATAGAATTGAAAATTTTCGAAAGTAATACGATGAATTTAATAAATAGATGCAAACTATTCGACGCAGATGTAAAATGCCCATGTGCAGGAAGGTGGCGACAATAGAGCAATCAAACATTAAAAATTGAATGGAAATAAATCCTCACAGTCTATAGTTTAATGGAGTTCACTGTCCATATGGGTTAGCTTGGACGCGTGACCATCTCGAAGGTTCCACATTCTAGTGCCGCTCCATGTCCTTGTTATGATACTATGACAAGCTGCAGGCAATTCATGGCAAAATACTTGTAGAGGACTAATGGGCAGCGTGACAGTAATGGGTACGTCTCCATAAGAGACGCAATGAATCAGCATTTTTCCGTTGACAGAGTCCGCTCTAATTAAGCCCTCATTTAGTATGAAATGTTATTGAAATTATCGTGTCAGTATTTATCAACTAAATTATAGACGTTCAAAGTAAATAATAGCGTTGATTGTCAACAGGGGTCCAAGAAGGCGTGAAAATGACGTTAGAAGGGGTTCAGGTTTGCTTTCTAGCTCCTGATCGACTCGTGATGTCGTTGAAAGGAGGAGAGCTTTATGTACTCACTCTTCTGGCCGATAGCATGCGCAGCATTCAGAACTTTCATTTTCAAAAGGCTGCAGCGAGCGTCCTTACTACTTCTGTAAGTCGTTTATTGTACTACTTAATTCTGCAGTTGTGTATTGGTAATTTAACTGATCAGAGGTTTAGCTGCAAGTTGCCAACTAATTTTAGCGCTTAGGATGCGATCTTGAGCCTCACTTGAAGTGAATGGTAGACCCAAGTGAGCTGTGTGTATGTGTGCTCTTCAAGAGAATTTCATATGCGGGTGACCTTTTAAGGGAACCAATCAGTTCGCACGTCTGACGGCAGTATTAATCGTGTTTACTCACAATCAACTATTAATGTCAACTCATTACCTTCTCGTAACGAAATCTTGAAAAATCTTGCAAAGCGTCCATCTATGGAGTATTCACTGATGCACAACATGGAGTACGTACGTGATTTATCAAACTATGGAAAAACAATGCGCTACATTTTTAGCGAATACTATAGTTGGAACGTAGAAAAACGATGAAATTCTCAAGAAAAACGTGTGCCATAAAATTCAGAGCACGCCACACTTGTGCTCCACAGTTTTCTCAGATGCTCTCTGACTATGTGTTGGTGGAATGGTGTACGATTTCGAACCTACACCACTCACGTGGGGATGAACCCACTACCACAAAATAAATAAATAATAGCAGAAGTACAAAAGGAAACGAAAAGAAATATGCAAAAAGAAACTTCAGCTTATATTGAACAAAGAACTTAATAACGAGAGAAAAGAAAAATATTCGCAATTGAAACTAAAACTAAATCTCTCAGGGGATCGTACTAGTAAACTAATATGACGGAAATTACAAATAATTAAATTTATTAATAAAAGGAAAAACTTCTCTAAATTCAACAAAAACAGCAGACGAACGCATCTCTCGGCAGATAGCGGCACATGCGGAAAGGAGATGCTTAAACCGCTTCCGCCCTAATTATTCATGCCACAATGGCTACATACACAGTAAAAAAAATTTCAACATATGCCTTTATTTATTGGTAAGATAAGGACATTATTTATTGCGCAAAGTCCTCCATAATCGCATTAAACTGACGCGTAAGATTTAAATCGTTCATTGCATTAATAAAACCAGGAAGATACACTCCCCAGCTCATATACATTAACTTGGGCCTTTTTATTTTCCATCTTCTCAAAGAACAATGGTTTGTACGGGGAGTCATGAAATAAGTGGATAAGTAGATAATGGTGGGTATGGACCTTCCCACGATTTCAATGAAGGGCCTATCTACTTCTGATGCCAGCTGAGAATAATATCAGCTCGCTTGCTCTTGACTTAACTAACTTCATATTTGATTTAGTTGTCACTACGAATAACGAACGACTCATCACTTTATTCAACCTGTGTCTTAAGTTTTAAAATATCAGGTGCGTTGCAACACACAACTTTCCTTAGCTCTACGTCAATTCACTTGTGTACATGGCTAATTCGATTTGATCAATTCATTTATCACTCAGTTAATTTGAACTTGGTCAAATAACGCTTTACGGCAGCAGAAAGCGGTAGCGCTTACAGTTCCGGAATTTATTGTGCAGCTCGCACTCATTCCAGAACCATTATTGAGCAATTCGTACACAGATAATTAATGAGACTGTAAACACGAATTTTTTCAAGAAGGATAATAATCACGGCAGATTATTGGGTAAAACTTAGAACTGGTAGTACACAGTTGAAATTAAATTTCTGGAGTGAGCCCCATGTAATGAGCGTTTTTAAATACTTTTCAAGAAGGACTACAATACCAATCATTCTACAAGAATTCCAGCGGAGTTTATAAGGAAAAACTTAGAACTTTGGTCGAAAATTTTGATAAAGGCGGTCATTCTCCACGAATGAGAATTTTATGGAAATTTATGGAGTGAGCCCCATGTACCTCATGAGCGTTTTTAAATACTCACACTTTAGGTATTGGATTGGACTACAATACCAATTTTTTTAAAACATTCTACAAGAATTCCAGCGGAGTTTATAAGGAAAAAACTGCGCGAAAAACGCTTTTGGTCGAAAATTTTGATAATTTATTGTGCTGCTCTCGTCATTCTCCCACGAATGAGAATTTTATGGTATAATTCTCTTATTGAGAGCTATCAATATAAAAAATGTAATTAAAATCGTTAGAGCGGTTTTTGAGAAAAAAAATTTGGTGTTTTGATCACTATGATGACTATAGTTAACTTTCGGTGGATTTTGCCCATACCCTCATTATTGCGTCCCATGGTAACCTGTAGGCTAGACATCAAGTTTCAGCTGATTTGGTACGGTTGTTTTCTCTAAAAACTGCGCTAAAATCGATTTCGTCGAAAGTTTTGGTAATTTATTGTGCTGCTCTCGTCATTCTCCCACGAATGGGAATTTTATGGTATAATTCTCTTATTGAGAGCTATCAATATAAAAAACTTAATCAAAATCGTTAGAGCCGTTTTTGAGAAAAAAAATATTTGGTGTTTTGATCACTATGATAACTATAGTTAAATTTCGGTGGATTTTGTTCAAACCCTTATTTTGGCGTCCCATGGTGACCTACTCAGGGGGGTCTGAAACGTAAAGATCTGAAGAGAACTCAAAATTTTTTTTTCAGCCGATTACATAACCCATAACCATTTCCTTTCTACTTCGTAGAGCAAGGAAAGTAAAAAATAGCATTTATTGGATTACTTTTAGAGGTTTATCCTTCAGTTAGTGTGCGTAAATGAGTTACTAAGAGTGCCGTATCAAGATATTTTACATGCTACAAAACATTTAGCGTCATGAAGAGGACCACTGTTCCAAAAGCTGGCTGTTTCTCCCTCAAAGGTGTTGTTTAGCGCTTGCCACTTTCGTAGTAAGTCCGGTGACCAGAATCTCAGTCAAAATGTTCCACATGGTTTTGAACCTCTTTTGTGCTCAGCATATTAACTCATATTCTGATTATAATTCACCGTTTTACATCTTCCTTCGCACGTAGCTCAATGTCTCCTTTGTACCATACGTACGCGTGAGTTGGGGGGGGGGGGGATAGGCAGCTACTGATTCAACGCTAGAACCCCCTCCCATATTTTAAAGTTGAAAGTGTCGTCCAATTAATGCTTCAATGGTATCAACGAATTGCTTTGAACAATTTGACACCAAATGTGCTCCCGTTATCGAGTAATTTCTAAACTAATGTGTACCCATTTCTTTCTTCAGCTGCATTACTTGACTCTCATAAAATGGTTCTTTCACAGATGGCTTTATGTGAAGATAAATTCTTATTTTTGGGTTCAAGATTAGGTAACTCTCTGTTGCTTAAGTTAACTGAGAAAGAAGCGGCTGATACTAAACTGCAACCTATGGTGACCATTGATCTCTGCCAACCGAGCTCCAAGAAAAGAAAATTTGAAGTTATCACGTTAGGTATGTTATTGGCGTATGATTCCTATTGCAGCACTAAGTGAAGTAGTACATTGTCTCGAGAGACATTTTTTACTGACTAGCTGAAGCGGCTGAAATCCGGAAGACTCTTTGGATCATCATGAATGCAAGTTGCGTCAATTAGGGCTGAAGAAATATTATTTCGAGGAACTTGGGTCAACTGGGGGTTACAAGGGACTGAATGCTGCATCTGAGAATCTACAAATGGGCACCAAGCGCTACTAAAATTCAGAGACTTGCTGTAAACTGTTCTTGAGGGCAAACAATACGCATCATAGAGATTTGGCTCTGTGCCCAAAGGATTCTAGGAGTAAAAAACAGAATAAACGATAAATTGTCTATATTTCCACAGAAATATAGACAATTTATCGTTTATTCTGTTGTTTAATGAAATGGGTTTCCACAATTTCGTCGCGAGTGATTTAGTTCAGACTCTAGGGGTGTTGAAACGTACCTTAATGAGGAACTGCAGTGACTCGACTCTAGGTGTTTCAGTTTTCGACCACAGTTAGCCCATTGAGGCTGCAGTATTCGTATTTAAGTGCAGCAAAACACTGACGGGTGGTTGAACCCCTCTCCTTCAGGAATCTGCGTTTTTAAGACGAGTTGAGTCAGGTATTTCGTGTTGAGTTTGTTGGTAATGAGAATTCATTGTAAAAAAATGTTTTAAAAGGATATGATCTGAGACTAGCTGTTACTTTACGCCGAAATATTTCATTTTTGTGGACAGGCGACTGCATGGCATCTGACGTAACTGAGATTCGTGATGAGGATGAATTGGAAGTGTATGGGAATGAAATTCACACTTCTGTGCTTTTGACGTCCTTTGCCTTCGAAGTAAGTAATTCTTTCACGCTCATGTTATCAATTACGTTTAATTTTTCTTGTTTAACTTTACAGTAGAATCTGCACAGTTTAACAACACACAGTTTTAAACAGTTGAAGGCAATAGTAGTACAAAGTAAAATCAAACCACAGTGCCACTAGATGATGCACTGTGGTTAGCGAAGAACTTCTACGGCTCACTTCATTGCAGTGATGGCTTGCAAGGAGGCTGTGAATACACAACCATCTCCAAACTGGCAGTCTTTGTTGTTGCGATGGTAATCCCAGTGAATCACTTGGCAGCAAAGCAGAATAGTCTCTCAAGGAAGATGGCAATGCAGAGCACTTCTTCTAGTGTCTCCTCTAACATGAGATTAGAGTCAGACTCATTTAGTATTGAGAGTGTGGTGCATGACGCAGTGACGACAGCAATGCTTTGCAGCCTGGCGTTACAGAACAGAGACTGGCGACAAGCGAGCTGAAATGGCCAGGAAAACATATTTTCAAGACAGAGTGCGCGAGGAGAATTGATTTAAAGTCAATAGAAAAACAATATACAAGTTGAAGTAATATTTTAACAAACCATAGGAAGGTACTTAGGAGAGGCCTCTGAGGCCCATAGCAATTCCCTTTTGAGTAGTACCTGCAAACATCCAGGCACTGATGGTAGAATTTTTGGCTCTATCTAGGGGCTGCCACTTCTACAATCTAAGTAGAGCATGAGCGTTATCTTGCATTGGAAAACTGTAGTATTAGAGTTCGTACACCTCATGTGATTTATCAATTTTCCGAAGGAATGCCATAAATAGTCCTCTCTAATTAGGAGTACATTTATACATTCCTTCAGGTTTTTTTCTATGTATGTTGGTAAACTTCCGCCTCAACATTTTTGGATTTGTACAAGTCGTTTGCATCGTTTAGTTATTCGTTGTTGGACGAAATATGTGGGTTATTTTTCATACGTGATACTTATGTTCTAGGTCTGCGATAGCTTGTTGAATATTGGCCCTTGTGGCAACGTTTCGATGGGAGAACCAGCTTTTCTCTCTGAAGAGTTCAACAACAATCCAAATCCTGACATTGAGATTGTCACCAGCTCTGGCTACGGGAAAAACGGAGCTTTGTGCGTTCTTCAACGGTCAATTCGTCCGCAGGTGATTTACATTGTTTCTCGTTCAGTGAATGAGATGAATTTCGTTCCGTCGCACGATATCGTTCTACGTGACGCTGAACTACTACTTTGCCAAGCAAACGTCTTTTCTGCTGGGGAGGGTACTCCTCCAGGATTGAGAGGCGATAAGTCCGATGTGATGTGGTTGGGGAGGGGGGCACCCATAGACATTGGCTTCTCGATAATGTTCACCCAGCCATCATTACAGAAGAAGTTAAATTTTGATTCAGCCAAATGCCAAACTGTTTACAGAGGGAGGGAGTTAATGAGCTATGCATGACGTGGTTCTGTTACAATTTTTGGTACATTTAACTCACGCTTCAACAATCAAAGTTCCCATCAACATATCCAGACTTTTATACATTCACGGATTAATATCTTAAATACCAACACGTTGACATTCATGCAAAATTATTTATTCGAGCGAAGATGAATAACGAGATGTTACACGACCTAGAGCAGGACCCAAAGTCGTTGAATGATACGAAAACAGAGAAATTTCAATCCTAGACTTCGTAGAATATCCTTTACCACCACAAACAAACTGGGTGAAAGCAAATGCGAGCGCGGGCGACAGGGCAACGAGAGGGCCTCACCGTTTCCTCTGACGACAGCGAAGTTTCGAGCGAATCAGGGCATTTGAGGTGCCTAGTCTGCACAAATGCCCCGGAGGAGCCTTAGCTTAAAGGAATAGTTTGGTTCGTCCCAGTACAACACAAAAGATCCCAAAAGCCGTGCTTTTTAAAATCTTTTCAAATTGTTCACTGTAAACATCGACCCGAAATTGCTCAACCTGAAGTGATGTCTCTGGTGCTTGAATGGTTTAATTAAATAGCTGGTGCGTAGCAACACACAACTTTCCGCCACCCCTTTAAGTTCGAACACCACCTACATAGGCGGGCGCTATATCTTCGTTCAACGCGTTTTTACAGGAACATTTATGGAGAACAAAATGTTGGGACTAGTTAGCTGAGAGTACTACGAAAGTTTGATCGAAATCGTTAGAGCCGTTTTTGAGACAATTGGAATACCGATAAATTAGTATTCGACAAATCTCCTTTTCTGAGTTAACTTGGCTTATATCTCCGTTCAACATATATATACAGAAATAACTATAGAGAACGAAATGTTGGTATGGGTGACTAAAAGACACTCCATTAGGATTTATCACACCTGGTGAAAAAGTTACCCTGGAATTTACGGAAATGTTCGAAAAAACGTTATTTTCGACACATTTTGATTTTGTCGCTGTTCAATGGACCGTCAGAGGAACATTTATTCAGAACAATATGTAGGTACTAACTATTTGAAAACATCCTGTGAGTTTGGTGAAAATCGCTGAAGCCGTTTTGCCAAAAAGCGTAAAAAACCTATTTTTGCTTCAGGGGCCAATATCTCCGTTCACCGTATTTTCATGGAGATATGTACGGAGAAGAAAAGTTAGGTATTGATTAGAAAAAGATAATTTGAAAGTTTAATCAAAATCGTTAGAGCCGTTTTCAAGAAAAATGCGAAAAACCCTAGTTTTTGGTACATTTTCTTCCCCACTCCCCCTTCCCATCGACCGAAATCGTCCATAACCTTATTTTGGTGTCTACAAAAAATAACGAACAAAACAAAAAAAGAACCAGCTCAATCGGATCAGCCGTTCTCCCGCAAATCGAACTACAGACACACACACACACACGGACCACGCGCCGAAATTAGGTTTTTTAGACTCAGTAGGGTCTGAAACGTAAAGATCTGAAGAAAACCCGAATGTTTTTTTTTGGCCCTTCGGGTAGCGGAAAGTAAAAACAGAATAAACAATAAATTGTCTATATTTCCACAGAAATAATGAGCACAATTGTTAAATCGATTTCGACGGTTAGGTCGGATGTTTGTTACTGATGATGACCTAACCATCGAAATCGATTTAACAATTGTGCTCATTATTTCTGTGGAAATATAGGCAATTTATTGTTTATTCTGTTTTTTAATGAAATGGGTTTCCACAATATCCTCGCGAATGATTTAGTTCATACTTGAATGGTTTGATACAACTTAAACATCAGGGGAAGGGGGTGGGGTAGCTAGTTAGTGAGAATGCCTTCAGTGTGACAATGTTGAATTAATTCACTGCTTTTATTGCTGCATAACTAATCCGTTTTCATTGGTCTATTCAAAGGTGGCTACTACTTTCGAGTTGCATGGGTGCACCAACATGTGGACTGTGTTTGGAAGCAAACACGATGTTTTCGGGGACACCAAAGAAATTACTCACTCGTACATGATATTGTCTCAGAAAGAAGCTACTATGGTATGATGCCCATATATTTTTTTGCTTGTCACTTGCCGAATTATTGACTGTGAACGAGTAATAGTTTTTATCCTATTCGTTTGTCTTTAACAGATATTGCAGACTGGCAAAGAAATAAACGAATTAGATCATTCGGGGTTCAACACTCGCGAGCCCACAATTTTTGCTGGCAACATCGGGAACAATAAATATGTTGTTCAAGTAAGTTGTGGTTTTTATGTGTTAAGGACAAAACAGAGTTTTTGAAGAGTGTATTCGAAAACAACATATGAATCGCATGGTTGTGTTGGATTTCCAACCTTTAAAATCGCAGAAGTTGCAAACGGTTCTTTAGATCTCTCATGGGTCGTGTCACCACTTTTACTTCCCCTGCTCTACAAAGTAAAAAGAAAGGTTATGTAATTGGAAAAATGCCATCATTACTGCCTACGTTTTTGACAACTTTTTGTAGGAAGTGATGATGCGGGGAATAATCCTACCTGGCTCCTGTTGGAGGGTTAATGTTGTCCAAACTTCCTGTACAAAAACTATCTTACGCCTATAGAAAAAACAAGACATGTGCGAATATTTAGTACGCTGACACTGCTCCAAGTCCAAGTAGTATTATGTGAATGTGTTGGTTCACAAACTGTGTCCCCTTCAGAATAACTTACACTTTTTTTGTTTTTGCAGGTTTCGACAAATGGAGTTAGATTACTCCATGGCAGTGAGCCAATTCAGCATCTTCCAATTGACCTAGGAAGTCCGCTGGTGACAGCGTCGGCTGCAGATCCATTCATCGTGTGCCTTGCGGGAGATGGTCAACTGATTTTACTGACTTTCAGAGAAACGAGAACTGCTGGCAAACCTTCCATCCAATTGACAGCCATCAAACCCAAAATCCCTGCAGTAAGTTTAGCAAAAATCTCTTGAAATGACCCTAGACACATTTGCCCAATTAATTTTATTTTATTCAGTTGCTCAAATCCAGCAAGTAAGGCATAATGAGTCTTGTTAAGGTGCTACTATGGAAATTTCGTTATTCCCAGTATACCTTAACACATAGGGCTGGCTTGGAGGACCACAGTAAAATACCGAGAAATTATATGTGAAACAAATGGTGAAAGGAGGGAAAGCTTGGTGAGAAAAGAACAATGAGGAAAATAATTCGAAATTAAAGGGGTTTATATTAAAATGAGAAATTCTGCTGAGAAAATGAAATACAAACAAGGCTCGAGCAAAGAAATGAATAAATGAATTTGATTTTCGTTGGGGCCCTTGATGAGGTGGATGAAAATACGGTGAATGTGGAGACGTGATGTGTGGAAGGAAATTGGAACGATCTTACAGGTGTTCGGAAGTAACAGAGATGATAGAGGTAAAAGATGAGATGAAGCAAAGTAAAGCGACAGGTAAAAAAAGGGTTTGATGGGTAGCGTCTTAAAAAGAGTTGGATCGAGCGTGGGTGTACTGCAATAGATGTAGAAACGCACTGATCGCATGAGCAGCTCAGTAGGCGGAGGAAAGTTGGTGGGGTGGTGCCAGTTTTGGTATGTCTTGATGGGATTAGATGGGCAAAGTTTTCAAGGCCACGTTTGTTTGCTGCTCCTTTCTGTTGTTAGCCGAAGGAGCAGAGGGGCCAGTAATGAGGAAGCGCCTCAGAAATTTTCCCCCCAATATTAAACTATTAAATTATTTTTGTCTGTCTTAGTCGTGACTGGCGGTGCTATTAGGAAATTTTTTCGTGCGTTTCTTACCGAGCCACCTGTGAGTTTATGTAAACATTCAACGCTCTTATATGAGGCTCAGGCCCAACGGGCAGGGACTGTGCCATTTTTCGCTAGGTTGTAAGCCTTTTCGTTACCCTCATGGCCTTGATGAGCGTGTCCTATTTTAGCTACTGAAGACATTCCCGTGTCAGCCTGGATCGGACGGCATTAGCCAAAATGTCCAAAGTTTTTTGTTGTTTTTTTTTCAGAGACCGGCTGTCACTAATATATGCCTCTACAGAGATGTCAGTGGAATATTCTCAATGACTGCCGAAGAACTGGAATCTGAAACGTATACTCTTCCTTCGAAATATGTTGTGGAGAACGTGAAAACGTACGTATTTCCAGAATGAAATTCATAGATGTCTTCAATGTTAAGAACTTTATTATCAGAAAGTTGTTAGTTCGAAGGTGTGAGCTATTCGGGGCAGTAAATTCTCTTATAAGACTGTTTTTAATGGAAAGCTGTACGGTTTTTACATTTGAGGTAAGGAGACTGCCAAAGTTGATATGCACTGAGTTCCAGGGAGCTTTAACGCAAGGAATGGGAAGAGAGTGAAGAAGTATACACACCCTCGTTGCTTTAAAATGTTGTTTCTAAGAAATCGATACAAATCGTCAAATTGGACGAATGCTGTCGTTCAAAACATTCATGAACAAGCCCAATTATGCTGATTACCACTTCATTTCTTTTGAATTGCTCAGTCAGGATTTTTGTACACGAAATTGCATTAGATGGACAAAAGTGGTGACAGATACCGTGTAATTTATTTATACCTGAATAATTATTTGATTCAAATATACGCCTCATCTCTCCCCTTGTTAATTCGTAACATTACTTTGGCAGTGAAACGATAGACGACGAAGAAGAGCTGTTGTACGGCGAACCGAGCGAATTGAAGATAAAGAAGGAAGCTGATCCACTTCCAGGAGGTACGTCTGGAGTCATCAACAGAAAACCCGCTTGGTACGCATTTAGATATCCGTTTCCACGCTATCTCACGTATTACAATTTTTCTTATTGGCTTGAATCTTTTTCAATAAAGGTGGAGGAAGCATTTATCCGAAACAAAAGTATCTTTTTGGGCCGTTTTAACGAGAGAAAACCATCATCTAGAAATTTACTCGCTGCCGGACCTTAAATTGAGTTACCTCGTGTCTAACGTAGGCCTGGGAAGTCACATTCTTGCTGACAGCCTGTCTGCGCCTCCTACGCTTGCTCAGAATTCAGGAAGCGAACAAGGTAATAAGATGATAACGTTGCAGTAACAATATTTTAGCTGGTAATTGTCCAATTCTATGCTTTCAGTCAGGAAAATTGGTTTACAACCCCACCTCCTTTCTAAATTTGACACTTTATGGTCAGTTTCACCGGAAGTACAGTATAGCTAACGAAAGTTAGAAAATTTAACTGCAGTTGGCGTTCTTTTGATTTCACTGCGCTTACAATTGAATGCAGCTTGACAAATTATGGTTAAGCCTCATCGAAAAGGAAGTTACTATAAAGTTGTTTGGATCTCGTCCCACTGATGCTTCGTCAGTCCTCAACAGACCATATTTGAACAGATTATCCTTTTTTTAATGATTGGAAGCCAAAGTGGCCGCATTAACCTCTGCCGTGGCGAGGAGCGTGAAGTGCATATGTGTGCACTCAAACTACAAGAGTTGCAGGGAAAAGCTAAATTAGTCCAGGAGAATGCTTAGGTTGAACAGGAAAAAACGAAAGCGGTACAAGAAAATGAGAGAGCTGAACAAGAAAAAAGTAAAAACTGAAATCTATATGATCACGCTCAATGGAAGAGGGATTGATTATGTTTAATATTCTCCCCCGCTAATTTCATTTCATATGTACCGAAAAATCAAAAACTTATTAGATTACCTATGCTATTCATCACCTGCACCGAATGATGATTGCTGTATCTCCTTGTGGAAAGTAAGAATAAATAATGAATAAAAGAGAAGTAAGTTGGTGTGATCAAAGATCGAATTACTTGCGGCGTGAGTCTTCGTTGGACTACCATTTAAATTTTTCTGAAGATTCTAATAACGTATGTACGGAGTTTATAAGGATAAAACTACGCTAAAACCGATTTTCGTAGAATTGTTTCGTAATTTGTTGTGTTGCTCTCATTATTATCCCACAGCTGAAAATTTTATGGTACTGTGTGATTTGAAACTGTCTTCACAAGAAATTTAATGAAAAACGTTGTAGGCGTCACGAGGAAAAACAAATTTGGTATTTGGATCACTGTCAAAACTATGGTGAGTTTTGGGCGGATCGCACAATGCCATCAGAACTTCTTGGTCATAAATAACGTCGGAGGTAGGAAGGCGTTTGACGATAATATACAACACAACTGACGCGGAAGAGTTGAAATCGTTAGCAAACGTGGGAAGAATATTAGTTATTATTCGTTGATTTCGAATCCCAACTTTCTGAACTGGAAATTTCCGTTTCGGACCAGCCCTCGCGATCAGATGCTGAATAAACCAAATTAGTTGCTAGCTCCTTTTTACTTTCCTTGCTCTACGAAGTAGAAAGGAAAGTTATGTAATCGGCTGAAAAAAAATTTTGAGTTTTCTTCAGATCTTTACGTTTCAGACCCTCCGACCGTCCGAAAAACACTATTTGGGAACATGGTCTGTGTGTCTGTGAACAATTTTTAGAGAAAACCGCCGTACCAAATCAGCTCAAACTTCATATCTCGCCCGCAGGTCACCATGGGACGCCAAAATAAGGGTATGAACAAAATCCACCGAAATTTAACTATAGTTATCATAGTGATCAAAACACTTAATTTTTTTTTCTCAAAAACGGCTCTAACGATTTTGATTAAATTTTTTATATTGATAGCTCTCAATAAGGCAATCATACCATAAAATTCCCATTTGTGGGAAAATGACGAGAGCAACACAATAAATTATCAAAATTTTCGACTAAAAGCGTTTTTAGCGCAGTTTTTTCCTTTTAAAGTCCGCTGGAATGTTAGTAGAATGCTAAAAAAAATTGGTATTGTAGTCCAATCCAATAACTAAAGGGTGGGTGTTTAAAAACGTTCATGAGGTACATGGGGCTCACTCCAGAAATTCCTGAATTTCTACTACGCCCGTTTCTCTTACTACCAGTTCTAACAGTTATTACCCAATAACTCTGCAAAAGTGATTACTATCCACTTCAAAAAATTCGTGTTTACAGCCTCATTAATTATCTGTGTACCGATTGCTCAATATGGGTCCTGCAATGAGTACGAGCAGCACAATAAAATCTGGAACTGTAAGCGCTACCGCTTCCTGCTGCCGTAAAGCGTTATTCGACCAAGTTCAAATTAACTGGGTGATAAATGAATTGATTAAATCGAATTGGCCATGTACAAAGTGAATTGACGTAGAGCTAAGGAAAGTTGTGTGTTGCAACGCACCAGATATTTGCTTACTAGCAGTTCAAGTATCTTCTCTAAATTACACTTCAGGCCTGTTGACTATTCCTATTCAGTGGCCAGGTTGTCGGAATGTCTCTTCGTAGAATGTTAGGCTCAACTGCGGCAGACTCTTCGGTTTTTCCACAACTCCCCCCACTCCTACGACCGTTCATTCGTGTTCGTGGGCTTTGGCACCAAATAACTCAGTTTATTCGATCTATGTTAAGCCTGACTTCTAGGCGGCAGAAATCGGCGCTTACAGTTCAGAATGTATTATGCTGCTCCTACTCTGACCATAATTAAGCAATTGGTACGCGGAGAATTAATGAGACTGTAAATACTTTTTTTTAAAGGGATAATAATCACTTTTCGCGAGTTATCGAGTGAAAGCTTTCTAGAAATGGCCGTCGTTGAAATTTCAGAATTTCCGCAGTAGCTCCTATACATCTTATGAGCGTTATTGAAAATTCGTCGTGTATGTACTTGCTTGGACTACCACCTGAATTTTCCTGATGATCCCGCGCTAAAGTCGATTTTCGTCGAAATGTTTGATAATTGATTGTGCTGCTCTCGTCATTTTCCCACGAATAGGAATTTTAAGGTATTGCCTCATTGGGAGCTGCCCGTATAAAAAATTTAATCAAAATCGTCTGAGCTGTTTTTGGGAAAAGAAATATTTGGTTTTTTGGATCACTATGATAACTATCGTTATTTTTGGGCGAATTTTGCTCATACACTTATTTTGAGGTCTCGTGGTGACCACCGGCTATATATTAAGTCGGAGTTGATTTGGTTCAGCCGTTTTCTCCCAATCGCGTTCACGAACACACAAACCATTTTCCCGAATAGTTCTTTCTTTCTTTGAAACTCACACATATAAATAGTTCGATCTGGTGGGGAACGATATTAAGAACTCCTTCTAGATG
This sequence comes from Pachypeltis micranthus, assembly GCA_020466155.1. NCBI lineage: Eukaryota > Metazoa > Arthropoda > Insecta > Hemiptera > Miridae > Pachypeltis > Pachypeltis micranthus. The sequence goes on along the minus strand of CM035780.1, from coordinate 21,694,080 downwards.
GTACCTATCTCCCTCTGGTATCACATGGGCAACAGCTCTATTTCTACAGGTTTGGGCGCGGTGGATGGGCATGCTAGCGAAACTGCAACCTCCTCATGTAACTCTTATTGTGAAGGAACAGTCATTTCGGAAACACGCCTCAAACCACTGTAAATGTGGTCAGGCAAATTCTACTTGAAGGAATGCACGGGACAGTACAGCGAAAGTGATCGTTACTCCCCGGCCATTCCAACCACCCATATCAGTTCGACGTGTCACATTGTGCCAATTTTCGTTGTTCTGTTGTACTCATGTCATGTTTCGTATCGTTTTACTAGTAATTTTCGATGATGAATCGAATGCGATAGGTCTCGGTAGTGTGAGCCTGCGTCAATGTGGATACCCATGAAATTATCGTATAAATTTATTGAAACATCAGTTCTTGTAAGGCATTGAGCAATTCCATCTGTCACGGATCCTATCAGTGATGTAGGACTTTGTTAAGGTTGTTACCAGTGGATTCGCTGAAAATACATTTTGAAAACTCAAATTTTGTGTGGTATCGTTTTAGTTGAATTTCTTTCACTCTTCTTAAACCACATTAATTTGTACTTTTTTAATCATGACATTTTTAGCTCTCTTGAAAAAATTACCTTTTTTTTGTTGCTACGTAGACAAAGATCCGACAGAGTCTAACGAAAATGTGCCAGCTGTGAAAGAAATACTGATGGTCGGCCTCGGGCAGAATGGAACCCGCCCGCTTCTTTTCTTACGGCTCAATTCAGAAGTGGTAGTTTATCAAGCCTACTCTTACCCACACGCCAGCCTCAACCTTCGGTTTTCCAAAATTGGGTCTCTGCTCGTCAAAGACGTCACATCTGGGTATGTCATTATTTAAGTGTCAATATTAAGTGTCTCGACTGCTCACTTAAAAGAGGTGGTGTTTTCTTGACGTCAAAGCAATAAACTATTCAGCTCTACCGACGTTTCGCTTATAAACTTTCATCATGCTATAGTAAACACGAAGAACAATCATGATTTGGTCACTCCAATTGTTCTAATGTAAAATAGGCGTTCTAGTTTGTCGTAATCCATCCTCGGTAAAATCCCAGAATAGTGTACGCGGGTACATTTGTCCGGTTCTTCGGTTCGTGATTCGGAACGTTTAGTAGTGTCACTGATACTGGTGAATGTAACGGTAGCGGTAAGAGTTGAGCGAAGTTTTATCATAAAAGTGAATGTAAACAAAGCGTGCAAAACTGAGTCAACGTGGACAAACAGTGCGCGCCTAATTCAACAGACATTAATGACTACAACAATAATAAATATCACTCGCGCAGTGCAACAGAATACACATTGACGACCACAAAAATAAATAAAAATCACTCACCTCTCAATTTACGTATCCGAACTTTGCGGAGGATAGGCTCGTTTTATCGCCTCGAAGAAAGCCTTCGTGAGGTTGTCGCAACTTTCTAGCTCTAGTATTCTTCAAAATATGACTTAAATCGTTCGACTTAATTTCATCCATCCACCGCATTCATACTTGTCAGAGATAAAACTGTAACTCATACACCAATCCACAACACTCCTCGGGCCTTTTTCTCTTAATTGATGAATCAAAGTCGTATTAATTCGCCTATCCATGGCTGGTCGAAAAGATCAAAAAAATAAACGCGTAGAGGGCAGTGGGGCGAGGGGCTAAAGCAGGAGAAGCCGGACGGGCGTGAAAAAAATTGGATACGTAACGAAGGAGGAAGAATGCATGAGGTGGCAGCAACTCGCCAACTGAAGGACGATATTTTGATTACTACGGAAATTTGCCGAAGGGTGGGATTCGCAGAATGATTCCATAGTTCAAGGGTTAGTCGAACGATCTAAGCCATATTTTGAAGAGTACTAGCGCTAGAAAGTATCAGTGACGATACTAAATGTTACGAATCGCGAACCGAAGAACCAGACAAATGTACCCGTGTACACTATTCTGGGATTTAACCCCATCCTCTTATATATAAGCTTGAAACGTTGGTGATACTGAGTATAAACTTCGAGAAACCACCCCGATTATGTTTGTTGTGCGTTCAGACTTCCTGTCGTACGAGCATACTTAATTCAATAAAATATTTTGTGTTACATGTCATCGCATTCTTGATTGGTCTATTCGGCATCAACTGTGAGTCGAGACCGAGACTGAAACCAAAACTGCGATTCATTCTGTATCTTAGTCTGTCAATGAAGTCAGTTGCGTGTTGTGTTGACTTTGTCACTAATTTTGAAAGTGTAATGGAAAGACAAATAGAGTTACTGTTGAAGGGAGAAGAAGACTTGTATTAATATTACAAATCAAAGAAAAGATATCCTAATAGCGAATTATATTCGACCAGGGGCCAAGAAGGATCATTTTTGCTGTTGAAAACCAATCGATATATTTATCGTATGATAAAGGTTATGTTCAGGACGTATTTTCGGCTCAATAAAACACATTTTGATTATGTGTTAAACTTACTGTAAAAGACAATGCGAAGATTATCGTTGAAAGAAAAATTTGGCGCTAACTCTTAGTTGTGTTTGGTGTTCTAACTAAGCTGCAGTTATTGGAGAATTGTATAGGGGCGTTCACTTGGTCCGTTGATGTCTTCGGGCTCATATTTAGAGATTACACTAAATATTTTCACAATCTTCGTCACCAAACGCAGCCGTTTTTCTGGTAAATGCAGGCACGACACGATACACCTCTTGTCTGGGGCAGGGACCATCTTCCTGTCTTCAGTGTGCCGTTTCGGTCTCCCGTCTCGGTCGTGGCGCGAACTGCCACCTTTAAATATAGTTCTCTACCATCTAGTTGTCTACAGCATGCCTCATTCGTTATTTCTTCCATCCCTCTCGACGCACTCCGACCTTGGTTGCTCTCACGCTTCTCTCGACTACTCCACTCATTCACACGAAGTCTCTACACTTCTTTGCCTCTTGTGATGTAAATCGATCTTGAGCTGATTTGTGCTGTTTCATGGAGTTCACTTAGGATGGATAATTACTTCCTTTTGAGATACAACTTCTATTTCTTCAACATATCGATTAATATAGTTTATTGTCTTTGTTGTTTCAGAGCTGACGCCACTTATGATCCTGACGACGTTCGCATCAATCAGTTGAGGTTCTTCAATAATATTTCTGGCTACTGTGGTGTAAGTAACAAAGTACTCTTGATGACTACCAATATGTTGTTGTTTGAGGGGCTGGTAGTATAACCAAACCACCAGCAACCCTAGTAACAGTATCCAAGTTTCTTCAGAATATGGCTCTTTATCCGTAATGTGCAATCACTCAAGGTCTCTTTAATATGAGCAATAACTACAATGTCGTGCAGGCGGACATACGAATATAATCGGGACCAAGGTTGTGTTCATAATGAAGAATATTTACCAACACAATAGGTTGGAGGGAAGAGAAACCTAGCGCGCCATGTTCACCATCAAAACTTCTCAGTTATGACTAATGGATCATGTTTTAATCGGGTGTTCATCAACTGGCACATTCCGAAAGCTCGCGCTCGACTTATCAACTGCCACCTGATCGAATCTCCCTCCACTGAGACTGAGGAATTGCGCGCATGGATGTGAAGGGGGTAAATACATCCCTGGTTGTGTGTTGGCGTGGTTTAAAATGTGGGGTGTATCTATGCTGCAATAAAAGACCTAAAAGTAATATAAAATAAAAAAATTTACCCTACGCTTCGGGGAAGTTTGAATGAAATAGCTTTTACGAATTTGTACGACGTGACTACGCCAGCGACTAATTTTGATATCCACTTCTCAACCCACGCTTTTTGCCTAATAATTTTTGGTCGGAGAGCGTGGATCTCCCTGATTGAGGCAGCTTTGACATAGTTATGCATGTTTACCTGTGCCTCCTGAAAAATATATACGTTTGGATGGGTCGAGGTGAAGTTCGACTTGAAGTGGTCGTAAAAGGCTCATATTCTGATGCCATTAGCAGCCAGCAGGTGACGGTTGATGAACTCCCATCTTAACAAAACGCAGGTGACCCGTGGCAGTTGATACATGCCCTTTCCACCGCGTTTTAATCAAAGGTGCTCCTTCAGTGACAAGCGCAAGAAACCCACCTGGTTGTGGACCAAATCTGCATTATCGAAAATACAGACAGAGTAAAATCTAAATTTGTTCAGGGGGTGAAACGCGAACAAAAAGGAGACAATTTGGTTTCAGATTTTAAAAAATTGTTCCTGTACCTTGATTTACTACTTCTTGTACATAAATGAGTTAATAGTAAATTGCCATTCGTTTAAATAATGCTTCTCTTTTTCTTTATTTCTTAATAGGTGTTTGTGTGCGGCAATAATCCGCACTGGGTGTTCTTGACGGGACGAGGAGAACTTAGAATGCACCCGATGAACATTGACGGCCCCATCACCAGCTTCGCAGCTTTTCACAACATCAACTGTCCCCAAGGATTTTTGTATTTCAACCAAAAGGTGATGAACAACCCGCAAATATTTCAAATTGATTCATTTTATATTCATGTTTCGCGTTTTATCCTGTTTACGCTAGTCACTCGTTCAATTATTCTCCTTCCACAGAATGAACTCAGAATTTGCGTTCTCCCCACACATTTGTCCTACGATGCAGCATGGCCAGTACGTAAAGTTCCTTTGAGGTGCACCGTGCACTTCGTCACGTACCATTTGGAGAGTAAAACGTACTGCATTGTTACGAGCGTTGCAGATCCTACTAAAGAATACTATAAATTCAACGGGGAAGATAAGGTTAGTAGCAGATGCTGTGATGCGATCCTCTAAATCTTGTTCTTTTTAATCACTGTTACCAGAAAACTTTATATTTATCTCTGCTTTTCACACTGTTCTACCAGTGTCAGTTGAGAACTTCCTCCCTCGTTCATTTGCCTGGGAATAAGTTTACTTTATAGAGGGGCTGGCATTTTGCCTGTTTATTTATTCAGTAAAGTTTCAAGGCTCATCACAATAATTGTAATAATCTCTTCAACGTAAAAATTACCTTATTTTGATTTCAGGAACTTTCTGTAGAAGATAAGGATGAACGGTTCCCGTACCCTCTGTGCGAAAAGTTTAGTATTTCGCTCTTCTCACCTGTTTCGTGGGACGTAAGTCAACGTTTGGTCCTACATTAACTCAATACTAATGTGCTGAGGTAAGTTTGGGGATGCTTTTGAAGAGCTCCTGACTCAGGCAAAAATTAACAGCAATCGCATGGAGCCCCGATCCACAATTGCCGACTTTTGTCAAGAATTATGAACCAATGGCTTAACCACTAGACCACGATCGCCCGGTGCCTTTAATAGGAGCCAGTCACTACATCTCCCCCCTCGCTGTTAGCCTCTGCTCCTGGAGTGGACTCTTTAAGGAACGAATTTATGAGAGTTGAGCGAATCCCCGGAAAATCCGATCTTTGATTCGAGAAATGAGGGAGCTACTGGGAAAGTCTTTTTCTTTTACATTGTAGCTGGTGCGTTCGCCCATTTTATTTCCCTTCGCGCTGGAACTTTCACAGCATCAGCGAATCCCTGACCTGAAAATTCGTCGCATTATTTCTCTCTTAATTTTTTTTTTTTTCTCTCTGGGCCTCTTCTTTTTTTTTCTCTTCCCACAATTCCCGACTTTCGTCGAGAATTATGAACCAATGTCTTAACCACTAGACCACGATCGCCCGGTGCCTTTAATAGGAGTCAGTCAGTGCACTAATTACGCTATACGAAAAAATATGAATGTGTTTGTATGAGAGTGGGTACTCCGTATTAGAACATGGTTTGGATGTACTCTGCGATAACACAATTAACAAGAGAATTGAGAGAATTAGAACTAAGAAACACGTTTCATGCGATTGAAAAATCAAGAAATAATCATTTTCATAACAATTTTTGGGTAATCTACGGTTATTTATGTTAGGAAAACAAAATTATCAGAATGTATAAATGGAGAGATGAAGCTTCTCACATGGGGAACGCCAGTGAAGTGACGCTTGAATGACCACCCAAAAGCGATTGGTCTCCAACTCTTTTTTGGAGACCATACAATCAACTCTTATGTTTCGCTGATGGTTGTTGAGTTGTTGATGAGCAGGGAGAATGGTATTCGAGCAATAACGGTGAATGCAGGTTCAGAGTTTGGGGTGGTTCCAATTCGGTGGTTGTTTCACAAACAAGTCAATCCTACCTCTACCTCTTAATAATAAAAAATCAGCCGAGGACGCGAGGAAAATTTATAAGCTGACAAAAAGAGGATAAAGGACAGTAACAAAAGAGAAACAGTTCAAAAGTGAGACTGTAGGTCCACGAGGAAGACGAGGCCAAATCTTCAGCAGTTGTTAAAGCCAGTGAAGACGAATTTTTTAGTTGGGGTGCAAAACTTGGAGCTCCCACAATTTCTGCATTTTAAACTTTAGTGTTCCTAATGATTTTGTTTGATTTCAGATCATTCCCAATACTAAAATGGATTTAGACGAATGGGAACACGTCACTTGTTTGAAGAATGTTAGTTTGGCATATGAAGGAACTCGAAGTGGTTTGAAAGGTTACATCTCACTCGGGACTAATTACAATTACAGTGAAGATATCACTAGCCGCGGTCGGGTGAGTTTTCGAAGCTTCGCTATCCTATTGTGTCGTCTGTTTTTAGCAGGGAACCTGCTTTTACCGTGATCTTCCAGCCGCGAGTGTATGGAAAGATGAATAGGCGAGGCATTCGCACTTGTCTTGCACAACTACAATTCATCCTTTATACTAGTTGATACACGACTCGGGAATTGCGTTGGGCTTTCTTTCATCAACACGAACGCAACAATTGTTCTTTGCATTGTCTCTTCAGCGATTTGAGCTTCCTGACTGAAAACTCCCAACTTAGTGCCTTGCAAGATTCTAGGTCGATTGTGCATTCGCACTAGCTAATCTGGTTTTGAAACGGGTAAAAAGTATCAATGCGCTGTCCAGTGGATGAACGATTTGTCACGGATGATTATCGCGAAATAAGACCCAAGTACCAGAAAACCGTGGCGTTTGAAAAGTGTGTTGTATAAAAAATGACGCCACGTAAACCAAAATCCGTGAGGCGCCATTTTTGGCTTCGTCTGAGATTTGCAGCTGTGGAGAAAAAGGTTGGTTGACGGTAGTAGCTGGGAAGGGGTCAATCATCGTCGACGGAGGATTTAACGAGCGAAGAAGTAATTTATTGGAGGCGGAATACAATTAAAAACGAAAGAAATGCATATAAAAGAGGAAATGGTTTTGAAAACGGGCTTTATTTTTCATGGCCCTACGAGTTACGTAATCGGCTGAAGAAAAAAAAATTGGAGTTCCCTTCAGATCTTTACGTTCTCACAACTCCTGAGCATGAAAAGCGCGTGAGTATGTTTGGGTTTCTGAACAAAATTGTGTGAGCTGAACCAAATTAGCTCAAATTTGATATCCATGCGGCAGATCAACATTGGACCCCAAAATAAGTCTTTAAATCAGTAAAAAACTAACTATAGTTAGTCACGAAAACACCAGATATTTGTTCTTAAAAACGGCAACGATTTTGATTAATTTTGCAGCGTGGTCAGATCTGGTGCGTTGCAACACACAACTTTCCTTAGCTCTACGTCAATTCACTTTGTACATAGCTAATTCTATTTAATCAATTCATTTATCAGTCAGTTCATTTGAACTTGGTCAAACAACGCTTTACGGCAGCAGCAAGCGGTAGCGCTTACAGTTCCGGAATTTATTGTGCTGCTCGTACTCATTGCAGGACCATTATTGAGCTATTAGTACACAGATAACTGATGAGGCTGTAAACACGATTTAAAAAAAAAAGGATAGTAATTACTTTTGTGGAGTTATTGGGTAAACACTTTTAGAACTGGTAGTAAGCGAAACGGCAGTAGTTGAACTTCAGGAATTTCTGGAGTGACCCCCATGTATCTCATGAGTGTTTTTAAACACTCGCCCATTAGGTATTGGATTGGACTACAATACCAATTTTTTTAAGCATTCTACTAACATTCCAGCGGACTTTATAAGGAAAAAACTGCGCAAAAACGCTTTTGGTCGAAAATTTTGATAATTTATTGTGCTGCTCTCGTCGTTTTCCCACGAATGAGAATTTTATAGTATCATTGCCTTATTGAGAGCTATCAACATAAAAAATGTAATTAAAATCGTTAGAGCCGTTTTTGAGAAAAAAAAATTTGATGTTTTGATCACTATGATGACTATAGTTAACTTTCGGTGGATTTTGCCCATACCCTCATTATTGCGTCCCATGGTAACCTGTAGGCTAGACATCAAGTCTCAGCTGCTTTGGTACGGTGGTTTTCTCTAAAAATTGCGCTAAAATCGATTTCGTCGAAAGTTTTGTCATTTATTGTGCTGCTCTCGTCATTTTCCCACAAATGGGAATTTTATGGTATAATTGCCTTATTGAGAGCTATCAATATAAAAAATTTAATCAAAATCGTTAGAGCCGTTTTTGAGAAAAAAAATATTTGGTGTTTTGATCACTATAATAACTATAGTTAACTTTCGGTGGATTTTGTTCAAACCCTTATTTTGGCGTCCCATGGTGACCTGCGGGCGAGATATCAAGTTTGAGCTGACTTGGTACGGTGGTTTTCTCTAAAAATCGTTCACAGACACACATACACACACACAGACTCACAGACCATTTTCTCAAATAGTGTTTTTCGGACTCAGGGGGGTCTGAAACGTAAAGATCTGAAGAGAACTCAAATTTTTTTTTCAGCCGATTACATAACTTTCCTTTCTACTTCGTAGAGCAAGGAAAGTAAAAAACAGTTTTCAATCGTGGAAAAATAGCAAGAGGAGCACAATAAGTGTGTGAATCATAAAGTTAGTGTTGTTTCGTTATGTAACGTTGTTAAATCCTTTGTTGCAGATATGGTTGTTCGACATTATCGACGTCGTTCCGGAGCCTGGACAACCGTTGACGAAAAACCGAATAAAAATGGTCTACAATAAGGATCAAAAGGGCCCCATTACAGCAATAACACACGTTGTTGGCTTTCTAGTGTCTGCTGTTGGCCAGAAGGTAAACTACTTGAGTATTCTACCATTTACCATGGTTTCCACTAGTCAGGAGTGAGGTGAGCCTCTCGCTAAGCCAGTTCCTAGTAGAACATTTTACTCAGCTTTACCATAGGCACATGCTGCTGACTCGAGCAAAAATTACAGCGATCACGAGCTTCGATGTAATGCCCTACTTTCGTCGGATTATGAATCTTCGTCTATCACCACTAAACTACATTAGCTAGGGTACCTACAGTGGGAGTCAGGCGGCACATCTCCCCCCTCACTGTTAGCGACGAACGGATGTTTTGAGAGTTGAGCGAATCCCTGGAAAATCTGGTCAAAGATTCGAAGAACGACAGGGGCGACAAGGAAAGAGCGCCTACATTTCATTCACATTGTAGTAAGCGCTCCACCATTTTTCTCTTCGCTGGAACTTTCACAGTGTCCGCGAATTTCGAATTCAGGGGCAGTGACTTGACTGGTGAGGAAGCTAATCAGAACTCTCAGATCCCGTCTAGAGGAAGGTGTAACAAGCCTTTCTGCTTGTCTTAGTTGTGGCTGGTGGTGCCAATGGTCGATGTTTTCCTGTATCTCCCATCGAGCCACCAGACGATTCAGGTGACTTAGTCATACCTACATAGGGTTTAGGCCCGGTGGGTAGGGGTTCAGTGCCCTTTTTTGCAAGGCAGTCAGCCTTTTCGTTGCCCTCATGCCCCCTGTGAGCCAGTGCCCAGATAAGGGCACCGAGTTGCTTGAGTGCTTGAAGACTTTCCCATGCCAGCCTAGACCCAAAGCTTTAGGCTGCAATAGCCTAAAGTTCCGCCATCCGAGACCATGTAGTTCCACTTTCCCTTGAGTCCATGTCGCAATTACGTCGTCGTTTTCTCGGTGTTTTTCGACGTTGGGTCTAATAAAATGAATCTAAGAGGTGTGCGACTGAGTGTTATCGAAAACAGTGAAATCACAGTAAATATGGTGAGACAAAGTCTACTAATCGAACGAGCTCGTGGTGCAATACAGCGAAAGTTATTGTTTCTTCCCAGCCTGCTCCTCTCTCACATCAGCTAATTGTCTACAGGCACCAATTTCCTCTATAATGTTGTAATCAGATCATGTTTCGTACGTACATCGGTATTTTTCGACGCCGAATCGAATGGTGCGGGTATTGTGGGTGGGAAATCACATCGAGCTCTGCAAGAGAATAATAAACCGTTGTCTAATAATTTGCAGCGTTTTTAAATGCGCTGTATTAAATCCTTTTGCATTGATAAATGTTAATCGGTAGTTCGTTTGTTTTCAGATTTACATTTGGCAACTGAAAGACAATGATTTGGTGGGCGTGGCTTTCATCGATACTCAAGTTTATATCCATCAACTGCTGAGCATCAAATCCTTAATTCTGGTTGCCGACGTTTACAAGTCCATCGTTCTTCTTAGATTTCAAGAAGAATACAGAACTTTATCCCTCGTCAGTCGAGTAAGTCTTTGTCTGACATGCACTCTGTGCTAGATGTGTGAAGGGGTAGGTATAGTTACCCCCAGGCAACCACCATCCATATTTGGGAAAAGAAAAAGTTAATTAGGCAAAAAAATATCTGGTGCGTTGCAACACACAACTTTCCTTAGCTCTACAACAATTCACTTTGTACATGGCTAATTCTATTTAACCAATTCATTTATCACTCAGTTAATTTGAACTTGGTCAAACAACGCTTTACGACAGCAGGAAGCGGTAGCGCTTACAGTTCCGGAATTTATTGTGCTGCTCGTACTCATTGCAGGACCATTATTGAGCAATTGGTACACAGATAATTAATGAGGCTGTAAACCCAAAATTTTTGAAGAAGGATAGTAATTACTTTTGCAGAGTTATTGGGTAAAAACGTTTAGAACTGGTAGTAAGCGAAACAGCGGTAGTTGAAATTCAGGAATTTCTGGAGTAACCCCCATGTATCTCATGAGCGTTTCTAAACACTCACCCTTTAGGTATTGGGTTGGGCTACAATACCAATGTTTTTTAACATTCTACAAAAATTCCAGCGGAGTTTATAAGGAAAAAACTGCGCTAAAAACGCTTATCGTCGAAAATTTTGATAATTTATTGTGCTGCTCTCGTCATTTTTCCACGAATGGGAATTTTATGGTATAATTGCCTTATCAAAAGATATCAATATAAAAAATGCAATCAAAATCGTTAGAGCCGTTTTTGAGAAAAAAAATTTGGTGTTCTTATCACCATGATAACTATAGTTAAATTTCGGTGGATTTTATTCAAACCCTTATTTTGGCGTCCCATGATGACCTGCGGGCGAGATATGAAGTTTGAGCTGATTTGGTACGGTGGTTTTCTCTAAAAATCGTTCACAGACACACAGACCATTTTCCCAAATAGTGTTTTTCGGACTCAGGGGGGTCTGAAACGTAAAGATCTGAAGAGAACTCAAAATTTTTTTTTCAGCGGATTACATAACTTTCCTTTCTACTTCGTAGAGCCAAGGAAAGTAAAAATTCCATTGAATGGGGAAACTGAAACTGTTTTTTGTATCATTTTGAAATACGACTAAGAAGCGTTCTCTACATCTATATCAGGTTGTCGTGGGTTCACTCTCACGTATTTTTGCACTCATGTCATGAGAAAGTGCTCCTCTTTCGGTTTAATCTGAGAATTGGTCCAACTTTTCTGCATCAGCTTGTCATGTTAAGTGCTCCAGTATCTGATTAACAAGGGAAAATGATTGCTGCCATTATAACACAGTTTTAAGAAATAGTTCTGCCTGACTGTTGTGTGTGGCTTTTGAAGTACCGAATAAATTACTTAGGAAAGTACGTTTATTTGATTCTCGTTGCTAAATCGACCTTCTACTACGTTGCAGGACTTCCGTGCCACTGAAGTGTACGCCGTTGATTTCCTTATAGATAACTCCACTCTCGGGTTTTTGGTCTCAGACGTTGAGAAGAATATAATTCTTTACATGTATCAGCCAAAGGCCCTGGAAAGTTTCGGAGGTTAGTGAATGTTCTTCGATACCTTCAGCTCAGTACATAAAAAGAGTCTGGCGATTAACTTACATCAATTGCCCGATATGATTGATGCCAAACGGCGCTCGACTTATCGGTGTAATACGTAGAAAAGTAACCGGCATAGATATAATTAACTCATTTGACACGTTTTTCATCCACAGGGCAAAAGTTGATTCGTAAAGCGGATTTCCACCTCGGTCAGCATGTCAACTCTTTCTTTCGCATCAAGTGCAAGACCACTGACATCGGTCCTGAGAAAAAACATCTGGTTAATGCTGATAAACGGCACGTGACCATGTTTGGTAAGCGTTTTTCGTAGTTTATTTTGGACGTTTTTGTGGCTAACGTTAACAAGTGATGCATCGAGAGTTGTGAAATTTGTCAGCCAGTGGATTCGCGCTCTGTTTAATTCAAATACTCTTATTTTTGAATACCTTAGCCTCTTTGAGAAAAGCTTAATGAAATTATACCGCCAATAGTAATTTAATTAATTAATATATAATATAATTAATTAATACATATAATTAATTAATATATAATATAATTAATTATATTATTTAGAATAACCCTATTTGGAAATGAAAGCAACAAAGTGACTCCCACTCCCGTTTCTCACAGTTTTTACCCGATAATTCCATAACAATCAACACGATCCTTCTTTAAACATCATGTCAACAGTCTTTTGTTGATCCCCTGTTCTCGGATTCTCAATAATGATCGTGGAGTGATTAGGAGCAATTCAATAAATGTATATGTTTTACCAAGTTTGGATGAACTGAGCGAAAGAAAGATTGGATTAGTTGTTTCAGCCATGAAAATCGCTGGATGTACATGCGGCTGAGCAAAGTGTGATGCGTAGTAACAGGTATTTCCTTGGAAATCTCACTTTTATGATACCGTGGTAGTTTTTCAAACGAATTTTTTTATTACAACGTGCCTTTTGAATTTCTTTGAGATGCCTGATGAAGTTTACTCTAAATCGCTTTAAAAATATCTAGTGCGTTGCAATACGCAACTTTCCTTAGCTCTACGTCAATTCACTGGGTCAAACAACACTTCACAGTAGCAGGATGCGGTAGCGCTTACAGTTCCGGAATTTATTGTGCTGCTCGTACTCATTCCCAGACCATTATTGAGCAATCGGTACACAGAGAATTAATGAGGCTGTAAACATGATTTTTTTGAAGAGAGATAGTAATTACCTTTGCAGAGTTATTGGGTAAAAACGTTTAGAACTGGTAGTAAGCGAAACGCCCGTAGTTGAGATTTGGGGATTTCTGGAGTGACCCCCATATATCTTATGAGCGTTTTTAAACACTCACCCTACGCGTATTGGATCGGACTACTACACCAATAATTTTTAACATTCTAGTGTCATTTCAGCGAAGTTTATAAGGAAAAAACCGCGCTAAAACCGATTTTCGTAGAACATTTGATAATTTATTGTGCTACTCTCGTCATTTTCCCACAAGTGGGAATTTTATGGTATAATTGTCTTATTACGAGCTATCAATGTAAAAAACGTAGTCAAAATCGGTAGAGCCGTTTCTGAGAAAAAAATATTTGGTGTTTTGATCACTATGATAACTATAGTTAACTTTCGGTGGATTTTGCCCATACCCTTATTTTGGCGTCCCATGGTAACCTGCAGGCTAGATATCAAGTTTGAGCTGATTTGGTGCGGTCGTTTACTCTAAAAACCGCGCTAAAATCGATTTCGTCGAAAATGTTGGTAATTTATTGGGCTGCTGTCGTCATTGCCCCACAAATGGGAATTTTATGGTATAATTGTCTTATCTCGAGCTATCAATATAAAAAATGTAATCAAAATCGTTTGAGCCGTTTTTGAGAAAAAAATATTTGGTGTTTTGATCACTATGATAACTATAGTTAACTTTCGGTGGATTTTGCCCATACCCTTATTTTGGCGTCCCATGGTAACCCGCGGGCTAAATATCAAGTTTGAGTGGATTTGGTTCGGTGGTTTTCTCTAAAAATCGTTCACAGACACACACACACACACACAGACCATTTCCCCAAATAGTGTTTTTCGGACTCAAGGGGGTCCGAAGAGAACACAAAATTATTTTGTTCAGCCGATTACATAACTTTCCTTTCTACTTTGTGGAGCCAAGGAAAGTAAAAAAATGAAGAATGAAAGTTACACCTACCCTAGAATTTTAGCCCACAAAAGTTACAGCAGCTCGATGCTCCTTTTGGTACAAATGTTTCGTTTGGTTCTTCGTGATGCGATTTATCGATTTGACTTCATCCTTTCAGCTACTTTGGACGGTGCAATAGGTTACTTACTTCCAGTTCCTGAAAAAACCTACCGGAGGCTTCTTATGTTACAAAATTTGCTGACGACTTACATGCCCCACATTGCTGGTTTGAACCCTAAAGGCTTTAGGTAAGTGGTTGCCTTACAGTTTTCATTTATATAAAATGTGTTTGTGCGTAGCTTGTACACTCGTAGGTGCCTAATGTACCAAGACTTTTTCCCTAGCAACCAGTGATTGTGACAAAATTCTAAAGAACTGCTATTCTGTTACGAGGGGGTTTGGAGATGTTTGAAAGGCCGCTGCTGACTCAGACAAAGACATTCGTCAGGATTATGAACCATTGTCGCCTGGGGTCTTTTAATGGAAGTCAGTTGGTACAATTCTGCGTGCAGACCACACAGATATACACACAGTGAGCAGAAACAGGTCTGGAAATTATAACACCCGTTTTAAAACCATTACCTCTCATCGACTGTTACGATCGATAAATTATTTTGGAGCGAGAACTTTTGACTGCTTACCTTTCGACAAGGAAATGCTACGCCTTGGTACTCCTCTGGTATAATGTTGATCCACGGAGCTTTCAACTGGTCTGAAGAACTGCGACAGAGCTTCCAAGTCAATGTGGGAAAGATTAAAAGGAACAGAAGCGGTTAAGGGCAAATAAGGTGTTTTTTTTTGGTTACCAACTTACTCAATACAGAGGTGAAATTCGCATCATGCCGCCTTCACACCCACCAACAACTCCATTCATTTCCCACACTTGAAGCTAACCATGTTCCGAACATTTCCGTTATCAGATTAGCAGAATGAATTGATAGCAGTGTTTACAGCCGGATGACTCACTTCTGCCAACCTAACCAGCCTCCCTCATCAAGACATCCCTCCTCAATGAGATTGAGAGAAGGTTCCCTTTTTTTGCCTGTGTTATTATTGTTGTTGGTTCTAGCGGACGTTACATTTTTTTTTACGAACGTTGCTTTCTCGCAGCCCGAAAAATAATACGTTTCCAGGTGCTGCCGCGGCATTGTCGACTTCACAGACGCCAGGGGTTGCAGTGTTGAATATAATTGCCCGTGTAGGAGCGATCTTTGCACACTATAGAACTAGAGCTCAGTGGAAGGCAATAGCTGTTGCGTTTGTTCCAACAAGCCTGCCCTCATCACGCCAACATGTGGTAATTGGGACGTCGACGAATTTTTAAAACAGGGGCAAAAGAACGTTGACAAGAGCCAAGAAGAAAAAAGGTATTTGACGTAAATGTCGAGAGGATTATAGAGCTGCAAACGCCTGGTGGCAAGAACTTGGCCGATGAGTGTATCACCTAAAAACTGCTACTGTATTCGATACAATATTGACCGTTAACTCAGCCATTAGGTGTGTTATCGAGGTCGAAGTACTGCCTAAGCATACGCACACATCATGCCCACTATTATTGTTGAGCTTTACAGGCTACGCATAGCAATGTTTGTTTCGGCCAAAGTTAGGCTCAGGAGGTGCTGCCCCCTAACCAGCCCTTCGCAGCCCTCGGGCGAATTATTACTGCTCCGCTCCTTTTTCTTACCGTTTCAAAACATGGGGATTTCAAATCTGCAATGTCCGTCCAGAAAAATCCCATTTGGTATCTAGTTGTGCCCGCCATCTCGGCAATCCGATCGGACGAAGCCCATGGTTGTTATGCACAAAAAATGGTTGAAAAAATTAAGAAAACGCAGTATAATCGCAAATACGCCGTGTTTCGTATCGTTTTCAAGATATTTTTACATCTTGGGTCGAATGGAATGAGTATCAGACGTGTACAACTGCGTATAGGGAAATTACAGTAATTATTAGAGTCTACTAATTGAAAGAACTCACGGGAACTACAGCGGAAGTCAACTTTTCGTCGTTAGTACTCCCTCCCGTCTCAGGGTTTTTTACTAAGTGTAGTTTATTGCTATTTGTAGTTCATTGTATTGTTCCCCGCATATACTTTCCTATCTGGTGGCAAATTATTATTCACGATTGACCCTCCATCGCATGAACCAGCAGCAGGGCTCCCGACTGGGATCGTCATCTCTTCCTCTCCGTTTGGGGAATGCATTTTCTTAATAATTTACCACCAACCACTAAGGATTTTCAGCTCAAATTTCCTCTCCTCTGCTTTCTGTGTCCCGTACCTAGAGTTGTCTGGTTCATTTCAAATTAATTGTAGACACCCGCACACCTCAATAAAGCGCTCAGGGTTAACTCCCTCTCAATTTCGACCGGGAACTATCATACGCCAAAGAAGACCTCAACTGAGTCGATGTGATAATTTCGATATCGGTTCGTCGAGAGTAAACGCTTTTCTTCTGTTCACAGATTGTACAAAAGTTCGGTGAAGTTATTGGGGAACCCTGTGCGAGGGATTATCGACGGAGAGTTGGTCTGGTTGTACCTCGCCCTATCAATGACCGAACGAATAGAAATCGCTAAGAAGATTGGGACCAAAGTTGACGAACTTCTTGAGGACATGATGGACATTGAAATGCTCACTGCCAATTTTTAAATTGCTTTAATGTTCGCTTAGTGGTATTCTAAGTAAGATATTTTAATCTTCGTCCTGGTGATGTTTTAATCACTTGACTCATTCGATGATAACCAGAGATGTTTTATATTTTTATTGTTCAGTACAAACGGGTGCCTATCTGTTAATAAATGTACATTTTCTTAAACTCCTCGTGCTCAGTCACGTTGCTGATGTGTACAGGCTATACACTGTGTAAATATTCCATCAGGCGACCCAATGACGTCTTTCCGCTGGAAATGGGCCCCATCGATTGACAAAAAGTTGACAGTAACAGCTCAAACTGATTTTACGCGCTCGACATTTTCAAACGTTTAAGCGAGAAACGGCCGATATGGTTGCGCGACAACTACTTTATTTCGCTCAACATCCGATATATCGCGAGAACTTGTCCGAATAGCAAATTTTTAGGTTCACATTGATCATTTGATTGCGGAAACTTCCGTTGCGACCAACCGCGTTCAAACTACTATAGTTCCTAGCTTCATCAAACGATCACTGTATAGCACCACATTGGTCTACCATTCGACACTCCAGGCCAGTATACCAACCGTTCGATTCAGCAGCTTATTGTCGACACTTCTGTTAACACGAGTCAATTCGCGGGTGTAACGAAAACTTTCAGGTCAGATGAAACCTCTGACAATCACGCAACTTTCCTCGCTTACATTCAGCTGTTTATGTAGCTTTCCAGTCCGTCTATGCAAATTTGTAAAATTTAACGTCGGTAGGACCTTCGGATTTTCCCCCAGGGTGAAGCCGCTCTCGCGATCTGATATTGAGCGAAATAAAGAAGTTGCTAGCTCTTCAATGTTCGTGATCTCCTGTTCCAATATCTTCCTCGAATGACTGTTCTGATTCGGAGGCTCGTTGCTGGACCTTCTCTGTGTGTGTATTGTGAGAACTGTGTCAGTGAAGCGCCTGACGAGAAAACGGCTGAACCAAATCAGCTCAAACTTGATATCTAGCCCGTAGGTCACAATGGGAGGTCAAATTAAGGTATGGGCCAAATTTGCCTAAAACTAACTATAGTTATCATAGTGATCAAAACGCCAAACATTTTTTTTCTGGAAAACGGCTTCAACGATGTTGAATCAGTTTTTTACAACTTTCCTTTTTACTTTCCGCTACCCGAAGGGAAGGAAAGTATAGTAATCGGCCCAAAAAAAAAATTTGAGTTTTCTTCAGATCTTTACGTTTCAGACCCTACTGAGTCTAAAAAACCTAATTTCGGCGCGTGGTCCGTGTGTGTGTATGTGTGTGTGTGTCTGTAGTTCGATTTGCGGGAGAACGGCTGATCCGATTGAGCTGGTTCTTTTTTTGTTTTGTTCGTTATTTTTTTTAGACACCAAAATAAGGTTATGGACGATTTCGACCGGCGGGAAGGGGGGTGGGGGGACAAAAATGTACCAAAAACTAGGGTTTTTCGCATTTTCTCGAAAACGGCTCTAACGATTTTGATTAAACTTTCACATTATCTTCTCCTAATCAATACCTAACTTTTCTTCTCCATACATATCTCCATGAAAATACGGTGAACGGAGATATGGGCCCCTGCAGCAAAAATAGGGTTTTTACGCTTTTTGGCAAAACGGGTTCAGCGATTTTCACCAAACTCACAGGATGTTTTCGAATAGTTAAAACTCACATATTCTTTCCAATAAATGTTCCTGTGACGGTCCATTGAACTGAGATAAAAATCAAAATGTGTCGAAAATAACGTTTTTTCGAACATTTCCGTAAATTCCAGGGTAACTTTTTCACCAGATGTGATAAATTCTAATGGAGTGTCTTTTAGTCACCCATACCAACATTTCGTTCTCCATAATTATTTCTGTATATATATTTTGAACGGATATATAAGCCAAGTTAACTCAGAAAATGAGATTTGTCGAATATTAATTTATCGGTATTCCAATTTTCTCAAAAACGGCTCTAACGATTTCGTTCAAACTTACGGAGTACTCTCAGCTAACTAGTCCCTACATTTTGTTTTCCATAAATGTTCCTGTAAAAATGCGTTGAACGAAGATATAGCACCCGCCTATGTGGTGTTCGAACTTAAAGGGGTGGCGGAAAGTTGTGTGTTGCTACGCACCAGATATTTACTCTTCCCTTCTTCTTCTAAGAAGCCTAGTGAGTCGAAAAAACTAAGTTCGATTTGCGGGAGAACGGCTGATCCGATTGAGCTGGTTCTTTTTTTGTTTTGTTTGTTATTTTTTGTAGACACCAAAATAAGGTTATGGACGATTTCGGTCGATGTAAAGGGGGGGGGGACGAAAATGTACCAAAAACTAGGGTTTTTCGCATTTTTCTCGAAAACGGCTCTAACGATTTTGATTGAACTTTCAAATTATCATCTACTAATCAATACCTAACTTTTCATCTCCATACATATCTCCATGAAAATACGGTGAACGGAGATATAGGCCTATGAACCAAAAATAGGTTTTTTACACTTGTTTGCAGAATGGCTTCAACAATTATCACCAAACTCACAGGATGTTTTCAAGTAGTTAATACCTACATATTGTTCCCAATAAGTGTTCCTGTGACGGTCCATTGAACAGAGATAAAAATCAAAATGTGTCGAAAATAACGTTTTTTCGAACAGATCATAAACATTGAAGAGCCCGCAACTCATGGGCTCAAAAGACTTGAAGTATTTTAAAAAGCCGAAAAATTGTCTACTTTTTTGAGGCATTCTGAACCGGAAAAATCCCATTTCATAGCTAATCTTATGGCAAAACGAATGAAGCAATTGAGCGTGTCCTTTGTGTGTTTCAGTGAAATTTCAAGGAAACTCGAAAAATGTTTGTGCTCGTATATTTCCCTGAAGAATCCTAGATTTTAACGTTTTTGGATTTATATACGTGATTTTTCAGAGTAGATATAATTATTAGGATTTCGTTCGTAGTGATGATACTTCTTGGCTCTCCCTTCCACCGTTTTTCATGCCTGAGACCCACAGAAACAGTCAGTTTTATAGTTGACGAGTTGGTTTATTGTGTTAGAGTACAGTACGGGATTCCTCAGGTGGTCACCTCCGCGCGGTCACACACGGGCAACAGCTCTCGACCGGTAGACTGGCTAACGACCAAATACCTGCCGTACCTCCACAGGTTTGAGTTCGATGGATGCTGGGGGGGCCGGCCTCTTGCATATTAGCGAAACCGCAACTTCTATGACTGATATAACCCTCGCCGAGGGTTTAGGTACAGTCATCAAATAAGGAAACAGACCTGTGTTAGAGTACAGATGTGAACGCAGTCGTGCATTTAATCATGGCCCAATCCACAGCACGCTTATGGCGTTGACCGAGAAAGCGCGGAAAGTTGACTAATTATTGGATGTGTACAACAGCGTCGAGATTAGAATGTAGATTACACTCATAAGAACCTGCTCCTTGGGAACCCCAAAACAAAAGATAGACCCATCAATGTTCCCCTTACGATGAAGTCTGATGTAATTGTTCTACATGAACGCTTCTTTGACAATCCATTGAACAAACAAATAGAATGCGTAGCATACAGATTTATAGTTGGGCTGAGGGAAGTAAAAGACGAGCATCTGTTGGAGGTTTTACTGATAAATTTGCTGTACATCTGTAGTCTTAGATGTATCTACAGTTTAGCAATAATAAATAGCTATAGCCGAAGTACAAATAGTACAAAACACGTTACTACTACTGTGCTGTCTTGCACATCAAAATATTTTGTCGAATGTTCGATGGAGCATTTCATGAAACACCAACTCAGCGCGAAGCGTCATAAAATCTGATTGAATGTTGGTAGCAGTAGTGGTGCTAAGAAGATAACAAGACTATCAATCTGTAGGGCTTCCAAAGAGGTGAAATGTTAAGATGTCTGTAATCCCTGGGTACTCAGGCGCACACTTCAGTAATAAGAACCTGTCTCACGCTAATATTCGATGCACAAAGCTCGTATGAGTTACTCCGCAGAACAATACTTCATGAGGATCACTGTGAGGAGGCACAATATCGCCACTGTCGAGTATCTCATAATCGCTACATACACTGGGACCTCACGCCTAATTCTACACACTTGACGGAGTAATACTAGAGAAAACAACTCCATGAGTACTCACAGTCATTGATGGTATTGTGAATAGGTTTCATTCCTGTGTAGACGAGCTGGATCCCTACTTTCGGTTGTAGCAGGAATCCTGTTCTGATCGACAGCAGCAAGGACGAAGAAGACAGTAACTACAGGAGGAAGCTACAATTATATCAGGAAAGGCTGATACACAGCCGGAAAATGACCGAGGTTGTTGAACGGAAGATAGAGATGCCCTGGACGAGCCTCCAGTGAATGGAAGGGTTTGGTTCGGGCCCGGTACATCACTCCGCCCTTGATGAAGTGCCTGTCACTCATGAACACTGCAGTTCAGGGTGTTGCTGTCCACCCAACAAATGGGAACCTAGTTTTGAGCATAGCTTGCGAGAGAGAATTTTGATTAAAGTTCCAAAAGGGTGCCCATGTTTATGGTGGGAGTATTGAATAAATGCAAATGAACAGTCACCTCACAATGTCACTGACGCACACATCTTCTGTGGATTGTACGTCTTCGTCCCACACAGCTGCGACATCCATGATTCAGAGAATCGGTCCATCTCTTGGCTCCTCCTCAGAGGACACCTGCCCTCAGGTGTTCCAGAAGGGGTCCTGGCTCATGGGGTGGGGCAGGGTGTGATGCCTGTGATGACAGCATTCACACGTGTACGTTGAGTGGCAGCTCTTGAGCGTGTGTGAAGCTGCCAGACAATTCGTACACAGATTGTTCATTTCCACGTACGTTCATCGAGCCTCCTGGCTGGAATTGAGAAAACGTGGGCACTTTTTTTTACCCCATGGTGTTTGCCGCAGATAGGGCAGGGATGTGGCTCTGGTAATGGAGTTTTGTCTTCATCAGGGATGTTGTTTGAGAGGTCGTTCGGGGACAGACACGCGGGAAGAGGTCGATGTTGATGCATGCTGGGGAATTAAGTCGTTGTGAGGTGTAAAGTCGATAGGTTTCCGCTGCTGCGATGCTAGGTAAGACATGCGTAAGATGCTGGTAGATCAGAAGCTTCTTTACATCTGTCCTGCTTTCCTCCAAGCAGCCTTCGTCGATTGAACACAAAGCTGTGTTCAACTGTTCGTCAAGAACGGACAACGTTCGAACATAATGACGGGCGAGGGAGAAGGTCACAGCAGTAGGGCAGAGAAGTTGAAGGTGGGGGATCAAAAATGCCCATCGCATTAGAAGAACCTTCAAGTTTTTCCACGTGGCCGCCATTGGGCGCCAATGTTGTGCGGGGGGGGGGGGGGGATAAATATTCAAAGCGATATCGCACTAAGAGAGTTGGGGTGTTGGTACGAACAACAATTGTTAATGCAATTGGAATAGAGTTTTATTCTCAATTTCATTTGGGGAAGTTTTACCACCACAAACGAGGAACTGGGTGGGAGCGAACGCGAGCGTGGGCTCAGTTACAACTGACGGCAGCGAAGTCTCGAGTGAATCGGGGCATTTGAGGTGCCCAGTCAGAATAAATGCCCCCGACGAGCCTGCGGTGAATCGAAGGGTTTGGTTTGTCCCGTTACAGAGGGCATGAATTGGTGAGGGGAAGGAAAAACCCATGGGAAAATTTTCGTTTGGTCTATTTTTCTCTCTGGCCCTCTTCTATTTCTTGGAATGAAGGAGCATGTTTGAGTTTGAAACTTCTGACCCCATTTGTTACGAGAGGGGTTTGGAAATGTGTCTAGAGCCGCTGACTCTGGCAAACAGTACAGCGATCATGAGCTCCGATCCATTACCCATTATCCCAACTAGACTAAAATTGCTAGGGTAACTACAATGGGAGTCAGGCGGCACAATCGTATAGAGTGGGCTGCTGGTAACGCACAGCATTAGGAGTTGTGATAGATTCTGT
The DNA here is from genome assembly GCA_020466155.1 of Pachypeltis micranthus. Taxonomy (NCBI): domain Eukaryota; kingdom Metazoa; phylum Arthropoda; class Insecta; order Hemiptera; family Miridae; genus Pachypeltis; species Pachypeltis micranthus. Next base: position 21,671,255 of record CM035780.1, on the reverse strand, counting down.
AACACAGTCCGTGCCCAGACCGCATACACTTGGAGGCCACACAATCAAGATTTGCATAATAAAACGCAGTACAGATACTTCAAGTGTTGGAATAAACAACACACTTTACAACGGCAGTTCTATACTCCCATTTGCTTGGGAGAATACGAAGAGGTCTCCCTTATCAGTATTTCGTGTGATATGTGAAATATTTTGCCGCGTGTAGCCAGCCTTAATGATACCCGTGCACAGAAATAATGTCAATTATCAAAAAACGGTCCGGAAGAACTCAACTCTTAAACGACTCAGCTGTCGTTGAAAAGAACAAAACGTTCATTTAAAACAGCCCGGCTGACCGTCTGCCTGAAACGTAGAATTTCGTCAAAGGCAACACTGTGAACGCAGTTTCAGCAATTCAGCTCAGTGAATCGGTGCAGTCTCGGCGGCCGTTTGAAATGAGCTTGATTTTGGAAGCGTCTCGTCTTTTCAAGTTGCAGGGAGGTTGATCGTAGCGACGGTTGATTCTTTTTTTGACCGTCGAGAAGCTGCAGATTCGCCGCCTTCTTTCAGAACTTCGATTACTGCAGCTTTCCTGTTGAGAGTGAAATGTGTGTTAGATATTATTATTTAATGTAACGTCACAGAAAAGATCAAGTTGTGGAACTCAAAATATCCGCAGCAAAATTGTGAAAATCCATTTTATTATAAAACAAATTAAAAAAAGAAGTAGCCAACTTCCACAAGGGTCAAAACATGCATTTGGATTTAAATATATGTAAAAATTGTACGTATACTGACGATGTAAAATCTGAAACCGTTTATAAATGCGACATCCCTTTGGGCACAGTATACAGATATGCCATTGCTGTAGAAATTTCGAAAATGTTGAAAAACCAGATGTTTGTAATCACCCGCTGGATTGACTGTCAGAGGAATGTAGTTTATGCCGAAAAATGTATAGGTATTTACACAATGATGAAAACCGTTAAAGGCGGTTTTCCAAAATGTTGAAAATAACTCATCATTCATTTACTTCATGGTCAGTGTTTGAACACAGTTATTTGAAATTTGCGGTTCGTGAAGTTTCGTTTTATTTATTCCCCAATATTAAACAGTCAGTTTACTTTATGGATACAAAAAGTTGAATACTAATTACAAGTTTCAACCCCCCTCCACCCCTAAAATCATTGAATATTTCCTCTTAACGTCATTCTAATGCTTTCAAACTCGCGAATACAACAAAAACAGAAGGAGGTCAATCGGTCCAGGGGTTCTTGTATAAATCTACATCACGACACCGACCAGAATTTGCTTTCTACGATCTAGTTGGCATCGTGAAGGTCCAAAGACATGTTTTTCACGCACAATTCTTAATTTTGGGGGTTGCTGAAAGTTAAATGTTGATTTTTACCTGAGATCACTGTTTTGGGGGGTCTTCTTGAACGACCTAGTCGGCCTTTAACTGAACCCTAGGGAAATTTGTAGTTTTGTTTCCATTACGAGCACAGCTATGTCATTTGTTAACGCATAATGAATGCTCTAGTGGAAATAATCAAACGAGGAACTTACACGTCTCTGTCTTTCTTCATTGAGTATGCGAGGTAGACTGCCAGTGCAATAACGAATATCTGAAAGATTGTGAACACGGCATTAAGGAATGAAAATGCAATAAACAGCAGAAGAGAGTTTCTGAACTCTGATACAGAATGATAACACTACGCAATCGCAAGATGCCAAACAGGATGGAGTTGTTGCTATTTATTTTTCCTGCGGGCTGTTGAGTTTGTGCTGCTGTAACGAGCAAAGATATGAATGGCAGCAGTACCCCAGAAGAAAGGTTTCAATGCGAAGGGCCCGCAGAGTGGGTGCCAGTCAGGTGCCATTACTTTCCCTAGCTCTAACAAGGAAGTTATGTAATAGCCTGAAATGAGCAGGAGAGGAGGAGGACAGGATCAGACACTTATCGAAACAACACCGTTCCATAACAAACCAGGCTCGAACGGTCGGAGTTTTCTTCTCATGTTACAGATTTCAAAGGCTTGTGAATAAGAAAAACACCGTTGAGTGGGAACGTCTCAAATCAGTCCATATTTGATATCAGCCTGCAGAATCCAAGTGTAAGGGAATAAGCAAAACCAATTAAAAACTCGCTATAGTTATCAAAGTACTTTGTTACGTCAAAACAGCTGTAACGATTTTGTTTAAATTTTTGTGCGAACCCAAATAACGACGAAAATGAAAAATGTGCATCTGTGGTGAAAACGACGAGAGCATTAGTTAAGTAAGTTGTCCTAAATTCCGGCGATAACGGATTTAGTTAAGTTCGAAACTAGCGCGCACAAGAAAATCGTGTTATTTTGGTTTATTATTCGTTCTAAATAATAAACGTATGTTTTCGGTCAGTGAACATTTGTAACTCCCCCTCATAATTTGAAACTTTACGTTTCAAGACATCGGGATTCCAAATCTGCTATGTCCGTCCGCCTGTTCGGTAACCCCGTCAAATGAAGCCCACGGTTGTTATGGGCAGAAAATGATTAAAAAAATTAACAAAAACGGAATTTTGGCAGATGCATCGTAAATGCCGCGTTCGTTATCGTTTTCAAGGTGTTTTTCGATGCTGGGTCGAATGTAACAATTTGTAGAGGTCTGCAATGCGTCAATAGTGAAATAAAGTAAAGTACCCGCAGCTGGTGAACATCACGTGACGTGAAAGAATTGCATAATTTTACGGACGCCTAGGTACATTACGCGATTTTCGTTGGTCCATCGTCAACTAATTTATTTTCCATTCAGTTTATGGGATGAGTTTATGTAATGAATAACAACGGATGGGAAAGAAGAATTATTTATTTTAATTCATAGGGGATCACGTGAATAATTACGAATATCTCATCCGAAACAACGCACAACCGCATCTTAGATCATTTCGTACAAATAACTGTGTGAGACAAGTTAATCAAGACGGGCGATAGTAGCGACCACTCAGGAATTCTGTGGATTGCTTATTGGACTATCATGATGAGTTTAGTTCGAACGAACACATCGGCCGTTAAAATCTACTTTCACAGAAATGTTAATAATTTGTTATGCTTCTATTCCACTACGAAAACGTTATATTATTACGAACTTGCTTGGAAAAATTAAATCAAAATCATCAGTTGTGTTTTTCAGAAAAACTATTTGTAGTTATTATCTTTTCTTAAAATTATTCGGTTTCCCGTGTTAATATGTCACAGACGCTATACACAAACTGACCATTTTTCTCAATAGTATTTTTGAAGTTTCGGAAAAACCTAGAAATGGAAATTAACTCGAGAAATATTCCGTCAGTTCATTCAGTAATGAATCGACCGCCGTAGCCGACGTAATTTGGTAGATTTCAGAGCACAGAGGACTTATCCGTATTTAGTAAGAAACAGACAGGACGAAATTTTTTGAGAAACAGAAACGGTGGGTACAGCTTTCGTACAAGTACGCAACCACTAGGAACATTTTATGTCGTTTATTTTTGTTTTGATGCAATGATAACTACGTTTGATTGTGCTCGTTGATGGTTTCGATATAATGGCCGCGTCAATTGCAATTGACATCATCACTTGGTCACTGAGGTTATTAAAAGTGTGATGTTACCAAGCGTTACATTCTGTAACATACGTTACCTAGCGTTACACTTCAACCATTCGATATTTCGTGACGCTTCTCCGTTACGTATCCCACGTTACATCTCCTGCGTAACATCTCCGACGTTACATTTTCGAGTTTATGTAGCAAAGTAAAGACATAAAATGTCAATATAGGGAGCCAAAGTCTACTAATTGACTACTCCCTCCCGTCTCGTCAAAACCACCCGCCCGCTCGACTCTTACGTCTTGCCAATTGCCTATATGCGCCAACTACGGGCGACTGGAATATTTAGTTTTCATCGTTACGTTGTAGTCAGGTCATGTCGCATGGTTTACTAGTACTTTTCGAAGCTGAATCGAATGGGATGGGTTCGGAGCTGTAAAACTAGGTCAAGCTATTCATGAGAATAATAAACGGTAGTGTAATAATTTGCAGGGTTGTGTTTTGAAGATCGGCGGTAACAATTTTGATTACATTTGTTGTGTGAACAGTACCATAACGTTAAAACGAGTATCAAACTGTACTTGTAGAATAATGACGAGGAGCACAAATCTTTTTAAAAACGCTCATAGTGGTAATAAAATAATTTGTGACTACTTTCATAATTTAAACTTGACGTTTCTGACTTTCGCGGCGTTTTCTGTGCAATTCCTGAATAGAAGTTATGCGCGTTTCGAAAATATCATTATTATCATCATTTAATATTATTACGGAATTCAAATTAGTGTCGTCTGTTTCATCCAAACAAGACGACAGTTCGCCGTGGTTGTTACTTTCATTTTGGTACTCCGTAGGACTTCGCTCAAAATTGAATAACACCGCAATGGCTTTGTTGCCACGGTGAGGACGAATAAACAGTGCTCGGGAGGACAGACGTTATAGATGGTGCCTTGTCTCGTTGTTGTAACATTTGGGAAAGTGTGACATTGACGCTGAAGTTTGCCCAGGGGCGTGGGGCACACACGTATGAGTGGGATTAAAGGTACTACTACTGCACTGTAATCGTTTTTAGTTGGAATATTTGATCATTTATCGTGCTCCTCGAGTAATTTTCACCAGGATGAAAATTATGAATTAACGCTTTGTCATAAGAAACTGTGCACACAAATATATTAACCGTAATCGCTAAAGCTGTTTCTGAAAAACAATTTGGTGTTTTGATTACTACGATAACTATAGTTAGCTTTGCTCACTATAAACCCTGCCCGCGGGCACACCGCTTCCTCAAGTGGCGTTTTTCCATCTCAGAAGCCCATAAGACGTAAAATTTGAAGAAAGCGTGATTTTAACGTTGCCCCGTACGTAATTACTACCTGAATAAACGAAAATATGAGGCAGAGGTAAGCCACCGCATCCAAAGAGGTTTTGACTTCGGCGGACAAGACGCGGAAGCAGCCGCGTCTGAAAGGTCGCTCTTTGAGTCGACAGAACTCCCCGCGGCGTTCCGGTTGATCGTCATCGTCGTCCGGAGTTTTTCGCTGTTGGCAGCAGGATGATGGAAAGGTTTTTCCCGGGTAGACTTCTTTCCATTCTCGACTCTCAAGGACTCCGCAACATTGCACCTGGAAATAACCGTAGGTGTGATCAGTAGTCTATTCTGCTCATTGTCGCCTGAAAGGTAGTTAAGCAACACGATACTATTTGAAAACTAATTTCTATACCCGGTACGACTTATTATGCAACCTTCCTCCACCCAACGTACATTCAGCGATGTTGATTATTTAATTGTACGAACTTGGTGAAACAATTCAACGTTTATTAATGTAAATGAGGGAACTGGTAGAGCCTAAGGATCAAGAATTTATTGGGCTGATGCTACTTATGCCACGGCCTACATGGACTAACCGATGCATAGTTAATTTATGTGACTATAATAGTGATTTTTTGAGAAGGTTCATGTAGTTCTGCAGTTACAGGGGAAGCAATGTGATCAGAGTTATTCGTAAAACTATAGTAGATATAATTTGGCAATTTCTATTGTTATATATATGTTGCAGCCGAGTCAGGATGATTCGGGTGATCTCCGTCACTTATCTCGCCGTCCTCGAATTCCCGATGCATGACAAAGACACAATTGAAGAAACTAGTTTTAATGACAACTGAAGAATTAGATTTTAAAGTGAAATTGGTAAACGGAAAAGTAGCACGTCAAGATGGCGAAGCTCCCCGTCCGGACTCTTGCCGTAAACTGCCCTGGCGTTGGAGAGGGTGTACCCTTCCCCCTCCGTCCGACAGGGTGCGACGCAAGAAGATCACACTGATAATCTTGACGTAGGTTGGGAGGCCAACTGCTACATATAATCTTCTGGCTGTCTCGCAATTTGGGATGTGCACCGGGGCCAGATGACCTATTGTGCCAGTCCCACTGTCTTACAGGTAATGGCTAGCCTCCTGAGGAAAGCCAGGGAGTTCCTGAAAGAGTCTCGTTGGTATCCATCCTGGGAGAAGTGATGCCAAAGACCAAAAGTCGCTCCCTCTCAAGTCTCTGGCACTGGAGGAGGGAATCTCTTCATCCGTGCCGCACCACCTGTATCGAGGGGGGTCAGCTATACCCATAACATATTGTGAAGGCGCAATTTTGGACGCGGCGAAAAAAGCGAGGGAAGCCGCGTCCCTGCTGAGCGCCAGCTCCTCCAAGGAAGAGAGAAGCCGGGCCCTGCGGTCGCCGCTCGTTGTCGCTTCAAACCGTTATTGAAAAAAGGACAAGGAGATTTAACCTCAGGAAATATTGAGCATAATTCACACTATCATCTCGCTCCATTTTTTTGAGCAAGAGCAAGGTGAGCCGCTAAAATTTTTATTTTATATATTTTTACTTTCCGCTACCCGAAGGGAAGGAAAGTATAGTAATCGGCCCAAAAAAAAAAGTTGGGTTTTCTTCAGATCTTTACGTTTCAGACCCTACTGAGTCTAAAAAACCTAATTTCGGAGAGAGGTCCGTGTGTATGTCTGTGTGTATGTCTGTGTGTATGTCTGTGTGTGTGTGTGTCTGTAGTTCGATTTGCGGGAGAACGGCTGATCCGATTGAGCTGGTTCTTTTTTTGTTTTGTTCGTTATTTTTTGTAGACACCAAAATAAGGTTATGGACGATTTCGGCCGATGGGAAGGGGGGGGGGACGAAAATGTACCAAAAACTAGGGTTTTTCGCATTTTTCTCAAAAACGGCTCTAACGATTTTGATTAAACTTTCAAATTATCTCCTACCAATCAATATCTAACTTTTCTTCTCTATACATATCTCCATGAAAATACGGTGAACGGAGATATAGGCCTATGAAGCAAAAATAGGTTTTTTACGCTTTTTGGCAAAACGACTCAAGCGATTTTCACCAAACTCACAAGATGTTTTCAAATAGTTAATACCTACATATTGTTCTCAATAAATGTTCCTCTGACACTCCATTGAACAGAGATAAAAATGAAAATGTGTCGAAAATAACGTTTTTTCGAACATTTCCGTAAATTCCAGGGTAACTTCTGACCAGATGTGATAAATTCTAATGGAGTGTCTTTTAGTCACCCATACCAACATTTCATTCTCTATAATTATTTCTGTATATATATGTTGAACGGAGATATAAGCCAAGTTAACTCAGAAAAGGAGATTTGTCGAATATTGATTTATCGGAATTCCAATTTTCTCAAAAACGGCTCTAACGATTTCGATCAAACTTTCGGAGTACTTTCAACTAACGAGTCCCTACATTTAGTTCTGAATAAATGTTTCTGTAGAAATGCGTTGAACGAAGATATAGCACCCGCATATGTTGTTGGTGTTCGAACTTAAAGGGGTGGCGGAAAGTAGTGTGTTGCTACGCACCAGATATTTTATATAAATTTTGATTTTTTTTTCCATTAAGCCCATTTGTGTTGTAAGAAGAAAAAAAAAGAAGAAGAAAAGAAAAAAAACGATCGGCCCCGAACATTACATTATATGTGTTTGTTCATTCTGCAGTGTCCGGTTATGACCCCAACAATCTGCCTTAAGTCCTTCCTCTCCATCCCCAGAAGGCCGTGTCTTATCTCACTTGATTGCTCTGAGACAAAACGTTTAGAGTGTCTTACTCTTGCAGCGTTCCAGACCGTCTGATGCAGTATTCAGGCGTGTTCTCCCACAGTCCTCTTGACTAGTGACAGAGAAATCCCACAATGGGGCAGTGGCTCAGTTGGAACCATAGACGAACTGCGTCTGGCCAGATGGTCCATCATCTCATTTCCAATGATCCCTTTGTGTCCAGGAATCCACTACACATTAACTCAATTCGCACCTGCAAAGGAGTTAGGCCACATCCTGTACTCTCGCACCAGTTTTGAAGTTGTGCCTTGCACGACGCTTGACTATCAGTCAATATGTTGATACCGCCTTTCTCAGGCATTAAGATTGCCCCGGCGATATTAGCATAAATCTCTGCTGAAAATCCGATGGAGTGGGGCCTAGGGCTACGTCCCACTCACTCCAGAGCCACTTATTCACACCCCAGAGCCTGTTCCCTCCGGAGTCCATCTGTATAGATGGAAAAACCGACGACCTTCGCTGTTCATCAGCGCCTTGACTATCGGTCAATACATTGATAGTTCTGTTGCTGTAGCATTAGGATTGCCCCGGCAATAATAGCGTAAATCTCTGCTTGAAAAACCGATGGAGTGGGGCCTAGGGCAACGTCCCACTCCTTCCAGAGCCACTTATTCACACCCCGGAGCCTGTTTCCTCCAGAGTTTTCGATCCATCTGTATAGATGGAAAAACCGACGACTCTCGCTGTTCCATGACCTCCCAATGGCTGAACATTATAATTCCTCTCGAACACATACATGGGCACCATCGCCTCCGTGATCATGCCGAGCTCCTTAGAAGTCTCCAAGTCCCTGAATATAGCCAGGTGTCCACTAATCGCCTGTGGCACCTTTGCTATACCGAGCTTCATCGCCTCTGCTTTGACATAAATGTCCAGGGGAAGAAGGTCGAACAGTCTCTCCATAGTAATGATTGGTGTGGTCTTCAACACATGTGTCATTTCTATTGTTGATCTTAATTATATTTAAAAGCATGCATTATTAAACATCCATCGTATAGGCCGTGGCAATTATTGTTAATTTATTGGGCTGCTCGCCGTTTTCTCAAAAATGGGAATGTTACAGTGCATTCGGAACTACAGAGCAATTTGAGACTGTGAACTAGTTAATACCAAAACTTCAGTAAAAATACAGCTTTCGAGGACTTTTTGAGAAAAAAGGGTATTTTGATCACTGTAGTTAATTTTGAAGCGATTTGCTTGTCATTATTTTGGGGTTCCGGCAGACTAAATATGAAATTTTTTTCCTGGTTCTGGGTTCTCTTCCCAGGAGCACGTCCATGCTACCAGGCTCGACCACAGGCTGTGGATAGTGGAGCGACCACAACACTGCCCAAGGGCTTGCTGTGGCCAGCTGCGAATAAGGTCGGCGTGCTGACTGATAGGGTCAGCACGCTGACTGAAGCAGCCACGAACAAGGACAAAACCCAATCCACGGTGGAACAGCGTATGCCAAGGATGCGTGGCCAAGGGGAGTTTGGTCTCTAGTATGCAGACTTGGGCACCGGGCGACCCCCAGTTTTAAGTAGCCTTCCTGAGGCATGCGGGGCTCTGTCTCAGGCGACCGTTTGTTTCCCTAGCTGCTCGTGGGACCTATATGAAAACCAATAAAAAAAATGAACAAAACCAAGAGGAAGAAATCGCCTCAAGGATTGAAGAGGATCTGCTGCTGTGTTCCACGCCAGACCTCGACGATCAGATGGCCATTGACGAAAATACAACGACGTCTGAAGAGGCCATTGCCTCGCCGCACCCAGGAGCATTGTCTCCAGCAATTATGGAGGGTCTCCTTGCGGACCCTAGAGCCTTACCCCTGGTGGAGTGCACCCCCTCGCTATTGGCCCGGGAACTAGGGGGCACGCGGCCGAAGGCTGCGTGGCCTCCAAGGCACCAGCGGTGGATCACCGCGCAGGGGCTGGTGGAGGTGGGAAGGAAGAGGGTGAAGGAGAGACCTCTGGGGCACGACCTGACGGTGCTAAGATGGGAGGTGCAAGGAAGAAGCGGGCCGCTTCATTAGGCGAGGGCTTGCACCGGAAGAGGCCATGAAGGCCTCCGCCATGACAGTCAGGGAGAGTAGGAAAAGATCCAGACCCTCGACTGGATCAACTCCACAGAGCCAAAAGAGCGGGGATCAGAAGAGGAGGGCAGTGCCTCAAGACGGATCTCCTAAACAACCCAAGCAGAGGGCCACCCACCCGCAGAGCAGACCGAGCTACAGGGATGTAGCGGAGGGTGTGAGGATTGGTGTGGTACGCCATAACTACCCAGGCACTCTGCTTATGAATGCGCAGCTGGATTGCCTGGATCACGGCATCATGGACAGTGTCCTGTCAGCTGCAGGGAACGATGTCTGGCCAGCGTTTCAGACTGCAGTACGCAGGTCTGGCTGGCTCCTGATACACTGTCAGGACAGGGGCACTGCCAAATGGCTGACGCCTCGGGAAAGGAAAAAATAAAATAAAATAAAATTTGTGAGAATTCGGTCAAGCCGTTCGATCGTTCCTTCGTACACACGTGGGCAATTTTCTCAAATGGTGCTTTGCTTGAAGGTTTTGTAATTTAAAGATCTCAAGAACACTAAAAAATCCCTCTCTTTCTCTCTTCTGTCACATTCAAAGCGTTTTAACTTACTTTGGACTGAAGGGCGTTCCAAGCTTTGCTGTCTTCGTCGGAGTACGGGTATTTTTCCATGCTGCTTTGCATTCTTCGTTGTAGAGCAGTGGTAGATCTCACACTTCCTGCCGCTGCCAGTGCTCCGCCGACTATCTGCGCTATTGTTACTGCCCCCAAAATTCCTGCAAACTGAACCATTTGAAAATTAGATAACGTGAATACGTATGAAATGTGCGAAATCATTAATTCAACGCAAATGTAACAATAATTAACATTTTTAGTTTCCTTAGCTCAACTGAGTGCGAAGCCAGCTGAATTTTGTCAAAAGTGTTCTACAGACTTCTGAGTCCCAAAAATGCTAATTGGGAAGATGGTGTGTGGACGTGATTGAGAGAGGTCTGTAATGAACTAAACATATACTAGATCTCCCGACAGTCACTTCAAAAAACGCTGCAAATTATTAGACAACGGTTTATTATTGACGAGTCCATCTGCCAGGGTTTTGGACCGTGACGAGTGCAATAGATGAAACGATTACTTTCGCTGTATTGTCGCACACTATAATTATTGCGATTTCACTGTTTTCGATCTAGACGCAGTCGTACTCCTGTAAAACTCATTCCATTCGACCCAGCATCTAACTGTATTTGCTTTAAAAGGCCCAAAATTGCGTTTTTGTTAATTTTTTTAACCGTTATTTACCCGTAACAACCACGGGCTTCGTCCGATGTAAGAAAAATCCTTTACTGTTAGAGTAAAAAGTAACCAAGCACTCGTTACTCTTTGAAAGGCTTGCCTTGGGTATGGTGTTGGCGTCAACAGCCCCCGGAGAATTTCTTTCAGTAACAGAAGCAGTCTGAGCCCGCCTCAGATCGTCGAGCAAGTTGCAGCTCCCGAATAAGACCGCCACGCAACAGGCCACCAGTACCGTTCAAATTCTGGTGTCTTTGAACAATATTTCAGCCTCCAACTCACCAAACCATTTCCCCGGCCTTCATAAACTAAAAACGTTCAGTGAAGAGTAGGAAACCGTCTGGGAGCACAGCGGAAAGGAGGTGAATCTTGCAGCGAGTGAATTATATACGCCCTAATGCTCCTGGCTTTTTGATAACATAGTACATGCTAGCTTCCCACCTAAAGCTTGTGTTTATATGTCATATTTTTTCAACCACAACAATATTACCGTAAGTACCTTTGATAAACATGAATACACTGTACGTAAGTACCTTTGACTAATTACTCCTAAGATCGTGCAACAAGTTTGATTGAGTTTGACAATAAGGAAGGCATCAGGCACCTACGATAATTAATCCCGTCTCGAACTCTTTGAAGGCGCAGGCGAATCCGAGAGCTATCAGCCCAACTAGACAACTTCCGGCGACGACGGCGATGACAGGAGCTGATAAGTCGAGAGACGTAAGCCAACGTTGAAATTCGGAAGTAGTTCCAAGCGTTTGAGCCCCAATGCAAATCAACGTGACGCCAAAAGCCTGAAACGAACGTTCAACAAGTACGCTTCAAACGAGCAAGGCTGAGACTTGCGATAGTAATAAGCTAAGTGGCATGTACAACTACAGTAAATTGGGGAGTACGAAGGGGAGCGCACAAAGACAGCTCGCTGTTTAGACAGTTGTCAGTCATGAAGATTCCCAGGTAAAATATCTGCAACGCATCACGCAAATTTCCTCAGCCCCGCACAATCTGCGGTTTTCCTCACGTCAACAACTAATCCTATTAATTTTCCATTAAATTTAAATGAACCTGGTACAACATTCCATTACGTGCTATATATAAACAGGTAGTCTCCTGGATTTATTGGTTTGCTCCTACTTACGCCAGTTTGTCAGAAGTAGTTTATAGGACTCCCAACACGGTTTTGTTTATTTGCAGTACGCTACTATCTTATAAGCGAAATGTATAGAGAACAAACCATTAAATTCGATTTCCGTCGAAATTATAATTAATTGTGCTTTGTGCGTCATTCATTAAAACCCCAAATTCAAATAATCGAAATCTACAGCCATTTTAGGGAAAAACGAGCGGTCCGTAGCAACACACAACTTTCCGCTACCGCCGTTAGTTCAAACATCACTGGCGGGCGCTATATCTTCGTTCAACGCATTTCTACAGGAACATTTATAGAGAACAGAATGTAGAGACTAGGTAGCTGAGGGTGCTCCGTAAATTTGATCGAAATCGTCTGAGCCGTTTTTGAGATAAATACCGATAAATTAATACTCGACAAATCTCCTTTTCTGAGTTAACTTGGCTTATATCTCCGTTCAACAGATGGATACAGAAATAGTTGCGGAGAACAAAATGTGAGTTTAGAATGCTAGAAGACACTCCATAACATTTATCACATCTGGTGAAGCAGTTACCCTGGAATTTACGGAAATGTTCGAAAAAACGTTAATTTCGACACATTTTGATTTTTATCTCTGTTCAATGGACGGTCAGGGGAACATTTATTGAGAACAATATGTAGGTGTTAACTATTCGAAAACATCTTGAAAGTTTGGTGATAATCGTTGAAGCCGTTTTGCCAAAAAGCGTAAAAAACCTATTTTTGCTTCATAGGCCTATATCTCCGTTCGCCGTATTTTCATGGAGATATGTATGGAAAAGAAAAGTTAGGTATTGATTAGTAGAAGATAATTTGGAAATTTAATCAAAATCGTTAGAGCCGTTTTCGAGAAAAATACGAAAAACCCTAGTTTTGGGTACATTTTCGTCCTCCCTTTGCTATGAAGCAAACTATTGAAAATTTCATATCTACGTGCTTAAATTGAACGGCGGACACTCGATTTTCACGCTCGCCGCCTACTAAAATGTCACTAAATAACTATAATCTATTTAATAATGCACGCAGTTGACTGATGAAAGAACTCACGATAAAACTGTCCTTCAATAACTTCGACGCAAGAACATGTGTCATATTAGGATTATAATAGATCATAAGAAATTATAATAGCGATCTCATGGATAGCTGACTCTATCTAAAATGTGAAGTCACCACAATAAACGCAAACGACATTTTTGAACCTTTTGGCTGATAGCGTTATTTTAGCGTAATTTAGCGGCCTCTGGCTAAATTAACCCGTTTCTGCGTTCACAGCCCGTTTCCCCAACTCTCCTCTATCGTTTGAAGGCTTCCTTGCCGTTAAAATGTAACTCCAACATTTATGGGACCCATTTCTTCACTTTGGGGGGTCAACAAATTGCCAATCAAATGAATGAGCACGAACTCATCACAAATGAAAAAGAAGCCCAGATGAAAAAAGAACCTTAAGGAAAACTGAAAGATCGAAATTGCGCAAAAGTACATACCCGCTTATTGAATGACTCCTAATTTTAAGATGAACAAATTAAAAACGAACGATGGGGAAATGGGACAAAGACACAATTAACAGTCAAAACAATAAAATTTTAAGAACGAGAAAGAGATCACCGCGTTGCACCGGCAAGTAAACTGAAAGCAGAAGAAAGACTAACGATCGGTTGCTCTGTCGAACCTTTCCTCTTCACGTAAGTGGCATGAAATGGGATCGAGTTGATACCATCCCAAGAGCCCACAACGTCAGTGGGGTGTCTGTAATGCCAGTAGCTGTTTTTTAACTGGAAAGACCCACCATCAGTCAAGTCAAATCCTTTGATCAATAAAACCACCATTCGTCTTGATATGCTTCGAACTAAGTAAACGAATTTCCATTTATACGAATGAAATACGGGAGAGCTCGACTAATCTATTGGTCTTACTCTTCTCGCCACACCAAGCCTATTCTCCCGCATTTTGAATCTGTTAAGGGCTGAGGGGTTGCGAGCGGATAGGATCACCAAACTGTTTTACGAGGAATTCGAGTGTCAAGCTTTTTTCCCCTCTCCCAAACTTAAGTTACAGCTACTAGTCACGCAATTGTTAACTTAACGAGAGCTCGGATTTCATCGCTTCTCTCCACATTCGTGGGATGAACGGCAACTTTGATTACAGGCGAAAAGAAAAAAAATGCTGGCTTCGTGGGAGGGGAGGGGTGATGAGTTGGTTCGAATGAAATCAGATACGAGGGCTTGATTTTGAACCAGAAAAAGCGCGGACAAGTTCCTTGAGTCTTAAGGGTTTTCTGAGGACGGTGTCGCGTGGTTTCACAGCTTTTCGGTAGCAGGCACCAGTCGTTGAGCTCTTTGAGGTTTGACATTTCACTAACGCCGCCTGTCAAGTGGTATCTGGAGCTCCAAATCCTTGGAAATGCGACCGAAATACGAAATCGCGACCTCAATTGAGCTGTCAAGTTATCAAAACGAAAGCTCAGAAACCAAATAGAATTAATTAGTTTCAACCTCGGCGCTTATCAGGGGCAGTACGGACCAACTTCACCAAAGACGTCACTTGCAATATTGTGACGTGACGATTCTGATATCGGTCCCTGAAAAATTCTGAAGCACTTCTCATGCTGACGTAAAGATCTTATTCCTCCGCTCAACATTATGCGAATGAGGTGACAACAAAATAATAATTCAGTTTCCTTCTCCCTGCGAGAAACGGCATGTTTTTTCAAGTTTCCTTTGGGTCTTTACAGTTTCGCAATTCTAATGAACATGGCTTAAATTTCAAGAGAATTTCTGTTGATTCACTGTACCTCTGAAATAACCATTTCAGGTCTTCGTTCCCTTGCCAAACAAGTACACAGTCGTCAATTAAATCATTGAGCACGAAATATATTACTGCAAGTCATGTAGTCGGGCCGAGGAAAGTTGTATCTAAATTTTGTCGTCCTTAAGTATACTTCCCATACACATGTACTATAATATTACCCATTGTACAACTATTATTGCTGACTCAACCCTTGTCAACCCGCTCTCATATTCCTGCTAACCTAGCAATTCCTGTCCTATAAAACCTCTCCTTCGAGCTGGTCTCTTTAGTCTCTTCCCGTACTTCCATCTGCCCACTTACTCTGAACGTTGTGTGGTCCGTGTAAATAAAGTGTTTTTAAAAAACTAAATTCTCGGGGTTGAACTTCTAACTTATATATATTTACATTCAACAGATATATATCCATTTATTTAGATTGCTTTACTTTCAGTTGCCATAAACCGAACCCTTTAATTTTCAAGATACGTACGTAGATTTGATTTAATTTATAATTATTTATGTATCGTGTATTTACGGGATAAAAGAAGCACGCCTACAAAATTAACAACTCTATTAGATTGTAAAATAAGTAACTCGGTGAAGAAAGGTTGTGCCTCTTAATGGATCGTAAGATTCCCAGGACGCGACATGACAATCATTAGAGATTAAGAAGGGTATTTGGGTTCGGAAGCTTCTCAGGCAACCTGCATGCCCAAATAGATCGGGTAACCTGACGCCGCGGTGTGTTGTAGTTGAGCAAGGTGCAATTCAAAATCAAAGTCAAAATTTACTTTACTAGTTTTTTGGAAGAAAAAAATATTATTCCTATGCATCAATATGGGAGAAGCACGCTTGATGCCTTAATGTTTTTGCTTGAGAAAGTAAACTTAGCCTTGGATAACGGTCAGAGGGTTTTGGTGGTGTTTAAGGACATGACCAAGGCCTTCGACACTATTCCTCACATGGGCCTTCTGGAGACACTCTCAGATCTGAAATTCGATCCATCATTTATCGAATGGACTGCCAGCTATTTGTCTAACCGAGAACAAAAAGTTAAAATAGATAATCACAGGAGTGATGCAAGAACCTTCACCTACTCAATTCCCCAAGGAACAGTACTAGCTCCGATTTATTTAATCACATATATCGCTGGGTTACTCCGTTGTGATATACAGGGGGACATGGTGTGTTTTGCAGATGACTCTGCCATGATAGTGACAGGAAATTCTTGGGATGAGGTGATTTCAAAAACATTGAGTAATACTCGTATGTCGGTGGTAAACAACTGGTTGTCATCAAAGAGCCTTATGCTAAATTTTGCTAAAACAAATTTCATGGCGTTTTCATGGTCAACAAATCAAATACCAGCTATTGGGCAAATTGTTTGTCATGTACAGACAAACTGTGCAGAAAATTGCACTTGCCCCTCTATTGCTCAAGTTGCCCAAACTAAGTATCTAGGAGTAACTATTGATCAATGCTTAAAATGGGACCCACACATTAATAATTTGAACAATAAGCTTCGGAGACTCATCCCTATCTGCCGGGAAGTCAGAAATTTTATGTCGCAAAAATTAAAGAGACAATTTTATTTTGCTTTAATACAATCTTTGATTATTAATGGAAGTGTGGGTTGGGGTACTGCACATAAAAATAAAATTCAATAGATTATAATCACCCAAAAATTGTTGATTAAAATCCTCCTTAAAAAATCTAGCAGATTCCCTTCCGACGAATTATTTAAAATATTTGAAGTAATGAAAGTGGAAAATTTAATTGAAAAGACCACGATAATTTACACGCACAAAATGTTTATCCAGGGGGAAGATAAAAAGAGTTCTCTCTCAAACGAGAAGTGGTGAAAAAATTACGTTAATAGCGCCGCGCCTAAATACTGCTGCAGCTCAGAGGTTTTATTTATCCAATGGGGTCTGCTTATATAATAAACTACCTAAAGAATTTATATCAACAAAGATGATACTAGATACGTTCAAAAATAAACTAAAGAACTATTACTTTCAGTGTTGATAATTTATGCTATATACTATTTATATTATAAATTATAATTAATTTATAAGCTGTTTACTCTACAATTTGTATTTAATTTTGTTAATACAACAAGGATATTGACCCGAAGGTACTCCGAGCCCAGCGCGGGTATTACCCAAAGGGCTGCGTAGCATATTAATCATTTAAAGTTGTAAATGTGTAAATAAGTATTGTTCAATAAATGCATTTAAAAAAAAATCAAGAAGAAAAATCGTAGAGAAAAACGTGGTGCTTCAAAATACCAAAGGGCCACCTTTTTAGGCCACGCCTGTTTGTCTTGAAGCTGGACATTTGACGTTTTAGCGCCAATTATCGCGCATTTACAGGATACATCGTCGTAAAAGTTGCCGAAAAGAACCAATCTTAAGCAACTTCGTCCGTTTGATGACCCCCTTGGAAAGAAGTTAAACACACACATTTCGCATGTTACAGCTTCGCGTGCGAATAATTTATGCGAGTCCGCGTCCGAATTAAGTGTCATATTAATTCAACCACCGCACTGTCACCGGTCCCAGTAAAAACGAGCTAACGACACGATCGTAGAAAGCCAAGGCCTCAACTTGGCGTGTAATACTTACATGAAGATGCTGCTTACTATCGTAGAGTCGTCAGGTGAATTGCGAGACTATTCTTGAACTCAAAGCGGGACATCGCACGGGCGAATGTGTCAGTAGATTCAATTAATTGAGCGGAGGGATTCCTCTATGTGATCTATCAAAATATCACCCCAAGGGATCTCCAAAGAGGGCATAAAGCCATCCATCATGGGTGTCTGCCACACATCGATACACACGATGAGTTGCCATTTTTTGAAGTTGCCATTTTTTGAAGTTTATATGGGACCGAGCTCCTTTATCCCTCAAACATAGGCCTATTGTGACGCACGAGGTGATGCGTTACGCTTTAGTTCGAAAAGAGAGGAATGGACAAAAATATTAATAACGTGACGCTCCTGTGAACTAATTTTGCAAATTTAAATGCAATGAAACTCAAATTCAACCCGCCAAGTGTATATTATTAATAAAATAAATGTTAATTCTTGACTGTAATACGCATTTTATGTATGCTTTTAGAGGTTCTGTTACAAACAACGCTGGTTTTTGCCAAACTTTTGGTATATTTCACAACCACGACGTTGTGAAAATTTGAAGACAAAAGTTTTCTTCAAATCTGGTGCGACGCATCATAAGTAAACTTTCCTCGGCTCCTCGTAGATTCAACGTTCCTCAATCCTCTAGCAACAAACGGAACTAATGTTTCGCTCACTTTATACGAACCTCAATCCAAAGTTGTACATTGAAAGTGTTCCGGAATTTATTGAGTTGCCCCTAGTTACGCCACGACCTTCATTGAGTTATCCAGTCTATAAGTGATTCCTGTGTTTGTTAAAATGATTTTTTGAAGAAGGTAATTTGGGGAATGCTCCTTCAAAAACGCCTATTGCAATATGTGAATTTTCAACGAAAATGTGGAAAGCATCGGGTAACTAAAACGAAAACCTTTGACGAAATTTTGTGTGTGCAGAATTCGCTCCCGAAGTCGTTATCCGGTTCATGTGGGACACGCTGTGTTTAACGAGTAAAGCGATGTTTCCATAATGTGCAGTGCTCTCGTCTCGCCAACAAATTCAGTGATCGACGAACATTGAATTAGATTCTTCTTCGGACTGAGCTGGACGGGCCAACAGGTGGAGCAACAGGCTCAATACGAAGCGGTTTAAAGCGCGACAGAAAATAGTCGGGATATTGAATGTATAACGGCCCTTACGAATAAACAGGACAGAAGTGCATAGAAGACCGCCCTCGCTCTTCGCAGAATCGGCATTTCTGGTCGACTAGGCCCCCAGGCTCGAGTTGCGCTGAACTGATACAAGACGCGACTGGTTTCAACGGCTGCCCGGCACACAGGATGGCCGTCGTCAGGGGAACGAAGGCCGCAAAACACGGCCCGCCCACTCAGCGGCCGTTTACCCGGAATCTTTTCTACCTATCAACGTCTGACTTAGGCGCCTGAAATTGAAGCGTCGGCACGAATCTTGCTTTATTGCCTGACTTCGTGCCTGGAGCGTGAATCATCTTGAGACTACAGCGATTCTAGGAAGCCTTCGTCCAGTGTGTTGCAGTCAGTCTCTGCAGTCCTTCTTCTTCGCGCCAATTAAAAAGAATCCCTAATCATTTTACTATAATCTATTCACGGAGCACTGCTAGGGCCGAATTCGCGGCAAACGGGCTCGAAGTAGTTCTGAAGGCACGATTTCCCAAGTCCGTCGCTCCTCTGTCCCTAACCCCGGCTTCTGTAGTGCCTTCGTCCTTCTCGCATCACATTTGAACCCTAAACGTCTCAAGGAGAGCTTCGTCCATTAAAATTAACGTACATGTTTGGTGAGTCCGTCTCCTCTGGCTAGTGAGATACTGTAGGTGAGCGATGTAAAGACATCATCCTCTGGCCGTTAAGTCAGTACTAAAGTCAGTTAGTTGGTCGTGGTCCTTATATAGAAAGAGAAAATATCTGGTGCGTTGCAACACACAACTTTCCTTAGCTCTACGTCAATTCGCTTTGTAAATGGCTAATTCTATTTAATCGATTCATTTATCACTCAGTTCTGTTAGAACTGGTAGTAAGCGAAACGGCAGTAGTTGAAATTCAGGAATTTCTGGAGTGAGCCACATGTATCTCATGAGCGTTTCTAAACACTCACCCTTTAGGTATTGGATTGGACTACAATACCTATTTTTTTTAACTTTCTACAAAAATTCCAGCGGAGTTTAAAAGGAAAAAACCACGGCAAAAACGCTTTTCGTCGAAAATTTTGATAATTTATTGTGCTGCTCTCGTCATTTTCCCACAAATGGGAATTTTATGGTATAATTATCATATTAAGAGCTATCAATATAAAAAATTTAATCAAAATCGTTGGAGCCGTTTTTGAGAAAAAAATTTGTGTTTTGATCACTATGATGACTATAGTTAACTTTCGGTGGATTTTGCTCATACCCTTATTTTGGCGTCCCATAGTAACCTGCGGGCTAGATATCAAGTTCGAGGGGATTTGGTACGGTCGTTTTCTCTATAAACCACTCTAAAATCGATTACGTCGAAAGTTTTGGCAATTTATTGTGCTGCTCTCGTCATTTTCCCATAAATGGGAATTTTATGGTATAGTTGCCAAATCGGGAGTTATCAATATAAAAAATTTGATCAAAATCGTTAGAGCCGTTTTTGAGAAAAAAAAATTTGGTGTTTTGATCACCATGATAACTATAGTTAAATTTCGGTGGATTTTATTCAAACCCTTATTTTGGCGTCCCATGATGACCTGCGGGCGAGATATGAAGTTTGAGCTGATTTGGTACGGTGGTTTTCTCTAAACCCGTTCACAGACACACATACACACACACACACACACACACACACACACACCATTTTCCCAAATAGTGTTTTTCGGACTCAGGAGGGTCTGAAACGTAAAGATCTGATGAAAACTCAAAAAAAAATTTCAGCCGATTACATAACTTTCCTTTCTACTTTGTAGAGCCAAGGAAAGTAATAATAACGCGATGGTTTAATGTCAGTGGAGGGAGGAAGGAGGTCATGCATCTCCGGGGAAATCTCTTTGGAGGTGAAGGAAAGAGAATATAAGGGTAGTATGTATGTCTTAAATAGTCTGTTGATTGTCGATTCTGAGCCTTTTTTGTATGGAGTGGTCTGTAAATCCGGCAGTTGGTTGTTTTCGTTTGTGTAGTGGTCTAGAGTGGTGTAAATATGTGCTGATTTGTTCATTCATGATGTGTCCATTGAAGTTTTTTTGTTTATAGATTTCCATGTTGTCTAATACGTTCAGTTTTCGTTCTTTGTATTGTTTATGTCACCAGCCAGAGAATACGGGCGCACCAAACAGGTACGTTAACTTTAGTAATTTACCTACTGACGGAACTGACCCAGTTACTTTAATAAATTCGATCATGATGAAGAGGATGGTGACTAGAGCAGGTTAAGGAACGGTTTGAGGAGATTCTCGAGAATTTATGTGGTATTGGTGCCGAATTCTTTGAATTTAGCACTGATGCGGCCACCTTGGGAGCGGAGGCCGGCAATACGTACGTAGTTCGAAATTCTTGCTGTGCGGGAGCAATATGATTCGGATAGAGTGGTTACACCTCCAACTCCTGCTTGATCAGGAGGAGGATCTTGGGATTACTGTTTAACCCAATACCTTTGCGATGTGAGTATCAACCGAACTTGAGGAGTTGCCCAACATCTTCCCTTTTATCAACCACCAATACTTCCTCCAAGAAGCTAGTGGATACAGCCTGAAAGGTGTTAACAGTCATTACGGCCAATCCCTTCCTTAAGTACCCGTTGCGCTTGCAGGAACACCATTCCAAAGCGACCATTGAAGACCGCAACAAGTTGATTCGACTACTCAAACGGTTTTTGAAGTGAAACTTCTATATAGTCTTAGGATTCTCGAGTCATGAAAATCTGTTACTGGTCACGTGATAGGGCAAGACGACAGCGAGAGCAGGTGCAACAGCGACAGAGAGAGGGAAGGCTAGGGGCGGTGGAGAGAGGGCAACTGTGTAATGTGCAGGCGCGGGCGGAGAGCGGGGATACGAGGTGTCCTCCACCAGAGTCCCGGTGGCGTGTGCTCAACTGTTATTCTTATTTCTGCTCTCCACGTGGCGGGGCATTGTTGCCTCCCCCTGTCGTTTTCGCTCTCCTTAACTTCTTAGTTCGCTCATGTGCTCTCGCCCGGCGGCGTCAATAGAGCGCGCCGTGTTGTAGAGTAGACTATGGATGTTTTTTTCCCCGGATTGAATTCTGTTTTCCTGTTTAATAAAATAAAATATGTTTGAAAAATATAAAAAATTCATTCATTACCATTTACCTACCCTAACCAAATCATAATTTGCAGTAAACCTGTGAATAAAGAAATGTGTGACAGTCACACATGGTAGAAGTGAAACTTTAACGTGCAAAAACGAATCGCAACAGACAAGTGGAAAAACGAATCACAACGGACAAGTGAAAAAACGCATCGCAAAAAAATTTTTACTCGAAGTTTTACGGGCAGATTGTTAATGTACTTGTCGAATTTGAAAACCTGCCCGTAAAACTTCGAGTAAAAATTTTTTTTATCTGCTTAAATTCTCACATGGCCAATAATTGCCATCACAGTAGGTGCCAAGTTTGTAATCGTCATCACATCATTTTGTATAGTTCGGATAATGCGAGTGGGAATAATCCTCAATCCAGTATCTCTTCTCAAAGTTCCTTCTATTGAATGCAAGAAGTATCGGTTTACCTCCGTCTACTTCCCTTGCACTTCTTGCTATGCCTTGATGACCACTGTGGATCTACAGTAATTAAACCCCTCGTATTATAACAGTATTAGAAAGTGCCCAACTGCTATAGGCACACCTAAAGAAACGAAAGAGCGCGAAATAAAGTAATGACAGGTCAAAAGAGCGAAATAACCACAAGCGCCTCTAATTAATTCCATAATCCATCATTTCGGTAAGCTGCTTCATATTTTAGATTCCGTGCGCCTGTTATAGCGTGATCAGTAGCAGCCCCTTAATAGTAATATGTTGCTGTACGTGTAAAAGTCTCCGACCAGTATTTGGAAGGGGATATGAATGAGCAACGTGCACTCAAAGAAAACATTTGTTAAGCGAAAGGCGAGTTCATTTTCGTCCCGTCGAAATGGTGTCAAACTGTCTTCAACAATTTGCATTTAACAGCCCCTCTCACCATCGAAAATAACTAGTGCTGATGGTTGGGGGGGGGGCTTGCTCTCTCTACCATCAGTGGTATTTTCAGTTTGGTTGTATTCACCAACTTTCCGCGGAATTACCTATGTAGATAGCCTGCAGTCACGTAGGGGTCCTTCGAAAATTTTCCTCCGGCAGCCAGCTATTACGATAGAACTTTTACAAATCCGAATGGGGAGACTAAAACTTGACTAAAGTGAAGCTCACGCGAGCCCCGACGTTCCAATAAAAAATCTGCACATAAACATGGGATTTGATGATGAGGCGCGGGAGGGGAAGAGTTTGAGGTCGGGCGCAGTGAAATTGACAAGAACTAGTAGGTGAAATTGCTGTTTTCAGTTGACGTCTCCTTTTCAATTCATTGTATCTCATTATGCTACATTGCTTTCTAAGATTTGATTATAGTGCTTTCACGTTCGAAATTGCAGCCTGAAGGGAGACCTTCATAAATATCCAATACATAGTGAGTCTTAGGTCTCACGGCATCTCAAAGACTTGGACCATTATCAAAATGTCCATTCCTTGATACTTACAAGAGAGTTATTATCAGTCGAAAATCGTGGAGGCTACTGCTTCGCTTGCATGCGGGTGGTTTTAATGAGACGCGCCGAAGTCTTCTTGCCGCTGTATCGTCCCACAAGTTCTTTCAATTAGTATACTTTGACTCACTGTAATTACTGTGATTTCACCGTTTTCAGTCTAGACGCCGTCGTACGCCTCTGAGACTAGTTCCATTACACCCTGCACCGAAAAATACCTGAAAAACGATATCAAAGTGAAATGTATTAAGCTGCTCTCGTCATTTTCCCGCAGATCGGAATTTTATGGTATTGTTGTGTGATTTGAAGCTGGCTACACATGAGCATTTAATCATAATCGTTGTAGCCATTTTTAAGAAAAAAATATATATTGTTTTGATCACTATAACTATAGTTAGTTTTTGGCGGATTTGGCTCATACCGTTATATTGGCGTGCCATGGCAACCTGCGGGCTAAATATCAAGTTTGAACTTATTTGGTTCAGCCGTTTTCGCTCAATTGCGTTCACCTGAGTACATGAGAGCGCGATTATTGACCAACGATTTTGCCTGTGAGCATCAAACCTTGGGAAGGTCGACCATTGGACAAGTAAATTGCACGTTCCTTCTGCAGCTCACCGTTTCATATTTCTTTCTTATCTCGGGCCGCATTTGAGGCGAGAACTCGAGAGCAATAAACCCGATTTTTACGACCTCCTTAGAGAGCCGATAGGATTCCCAATTACGGGGTGGCCGCCGCACGCTCATTCTGCCCTGGCGAACTGGTGGCTATCGAGATCCATTATTTTTGAAATGAGGCCTTTCTAAGAGACGGGATGTGCACAACTACTTCGGCCATTACTCTTAGCCATCAACTCGAAGAAATGAATAGTTCATATGTCGCGTTAGCAACATTAACTCCAAGGTCACGAATACAAGTTATCTATACTTGCGTACCCAAAAACGTTAAAATTTGGGATTCGCCAGGGAACACCGTCAGTGAATTGGGTTTCACATTGGAATTGGGTTCTGTACATTTTTTTTAACACTCTGGCTTATTTTTACTTTCCGCTACCCAAAGAGAAGGAAAGTATAGTAATCGGGTAAAAAAAAAATTGGGTTTTCTTCAGATCTTTACGTTTTGAGGCCTACTGAGTCTAAAAAACCTAATTTCGGCGCGTGGTCCGTGTGTATGTGTGTGTGTGTGTGTGTGTCTGTCTGTAGTTCGATTTGCGGGAGAACGGCTGATCCGATTGAGCTGGCTCTTTTTTAGTTTAGTTCGTTATTTTTGGTAGACACCAAAATAAGGTTATGGACGATTTCGGCCGATGGGAAGGGGGGTGGGGGACGAAAATGTACCAAAAACTAGGGTTTTTCGCATTTTTCTCTAACGGCTCTAACGATTTTGATTAAACTTTCAAATTATCTTTTACTAATCAATACCTAACTTTTCTTCTCCACACATATCTCCATGAAAATACGGTGAACGGAGATATAGGCCTATGAAGGAAAAATAGGTTTTTTACGCTTTTTGGCAAAACGACTTCAGCGATTTTCTCCAAACTCACAGGATGTTTTCAAATAGTTAATACCTACATATTGTTCCCAATAAGTGTTCCTGTGACGGTCCATTGAACAGAGATAAAAATCAAAATGTGTCGAAAATAACGTTTTTTCGAACATGTCCGTAAATTCCAGGGTAACTTCTTCACCAGATGTGATAAATCCTAATGGAGTGTCTTTAATTCACCCATGCCAACATTTCGTTCTCTATAATCATTTCTGTATATATATTTTGAACGGAGATATAAGCCAAGTTAACACAGAAAAGGAGATTTGTCGAATATTAATTTATCGGTATTCCGATTTTCTCAAAAACGGCTCAAACGATTTCGATCAAACTTTCGGAGTACTCTCAGCTAACTAGTACGTACATGTTGTGCCCGATATATGTTTCTGTAGAAATGCGTTGAACGAAGATATAGCGCTCGCATATGTAGCTGGTGTTCAAAATTACGGGGGTGGCGGAAAGTTGTGTGTTGCTACGCACCAGATATTTTAAGATACGATTGGGGTCAAAAGAAAGTAATCAAAGTTCGCACCCTTTGCCCCATCCCGACAACTTGATTTCGGCCCCTTCCGTTTGGGCTGCAAATGCCTTTAATGTGTTCAAAAATACGTTATGTAGATTTGGTTCGTCTGAAATTACTGTCGTAGGTTTCCGCTAGAATGATGGGGTCGCCACACATCATACCCGCTGGTTCTCAAAATTGAGTACGTAAGAAAATTTCTAAAATGTAGGTGTTTACGCGAGTGAAGAGGATATAGCAACCTAGTCAAAAATCGCAAGTAAAGGTTTTCTCCTAATCGAAATGTTCACGTTTTTCGCGCTTCAGTATTTTCAATTCTTGACTAAAGGGGAACATTTGGAGGGGCGTTATGAGGGCTTGTAAGATTGGCAGTGTTATTCAGCCTCAGTTTGATTTTCAAAGCGCCCGATTCCGTCCTTCGTCTTCCAGCACTTGCTCGAATGACGTCAAATTTATTTAAATTATTGATCCACATGCCCATTTTTGCGGGCTGGGGCATTTGTGTTGCTTTTCACTACCCAAATCACGACTTACGTTGAGTTTTCTTCAGATGTTTACGTTTTGAAGCCTTACTGAATTTTACAAAACTGATTTCGATCAGTCTGTAATTCGATTTTCGTGACAATACATCTTGGCCATCCAAAAAAGCTGCAAATTACTAAACAACGGTGCACAGCATGATTGTGACCGTCATTCAATCCAACGTCGGAAAATAATAATATAGCTTGGCGCTACGTTAACAATCCGGGAGAACACAACTCGTATGCAAACGTCAATGTTTGTAGTGTTTTCATGATCGGAAAAAATAACTGAGTGATGTATGTAATTCAAGAAGAGTGAAGAAATTACCAAAACGATATCACACAAGAGTTGAGTTTTCAATACGTATTTTCAACGAATCCGCTCGTAACGGCCATGGCACAGCCCTACACCTCTAAGACGTGACCCATTCGACTCAGTGACAGACGGACATTGCAGCTTTTGAATCCTCGTGCCCTGAAAGAGTGACATTTTGAATTTTGAAAGGGTGGGGAGTGTAAACAATTTCTGAACCGAAAACATAATGTAATATACAAACTGAATAATAAACCAAAATAGGAGAGATTTGATGGTAATGTACAATACAGTTGATGGAGCAATGTTGAAGAGCTGAGCTCATTAGCTAACAAGGCAAGGGAGCACATGTACGATGATCGCAATCACAATTTTTAACCAGTTGAAAAACAAGTTACACCCTCAATTCACTTTTGACGCTAAAATCTAGAAGTTCCTGGTTTTAACAAGCCCGCGCACTCTATTAAACATTGAATGAACTAAAGTAGTGTTTAACAGTCGCCATTAGAGCATGGGCGAGGCATGTGTTGAGCTCCTTGCTGAGGTTGAGTTGTTCGTTTCTCTCTCGCCAACCTCATATCCAGAAACAGTGAGTGCTAGTAACTGTTCCTAATCGCGAACGGAAGTTCCAGGCAGATGTAACAGTAGTTTGGCAAAGCACTTATACTGTGGTAAATCAAAGGAAGCCATAGCATAACTAAGATCAACCTTGGAAATTCCATAACTCAAACCAGCGTTCCTTTGATTAACTTTATTCGCGCCATGTTTCCCCCCATACTCCCAAACCTTGAAAAACATTTCACAGCCTACAAGTTACCCTTACGTTGATCACTCAATAAATGTCATCACATAAGTAAGAGCAATACAATCAATTCTGTAAGATTGAGTGCTGCCTATTTTTATAAAGGTAAGATTCGTGTTCTTATAAACGCAGTGAAAACACAAGTTGTATTAATCTCAATTAGTGGTTGAAACTGAATGCACATAGGCCGAAGGAAAGTGATTACAGATGACATTGCTGTGGCACGAATAGCGCCAACATTTTGGAATGGCCCATTCGTATAATAATAATTATAATATCTGTAATGGTTTTTAGGGTAAAAAGGCATCATCCAGAGCTTAGGGCTCACGAGTACTCTTCACGGCAGAAGAGTTCACAATTACAGCTCAAGCCAGCAGTTGAGGCCGTTTGATAAAATGTGAATGAACGAGCGAAATCAAGGAAATACGTTAAGTCCAACAATAGTATGAGATCACACGTAATGTAAATAAATATGTCAAATTTATAATTGCACTCACCATGGTTTCTAGTCGTCCGAAATTGGAGGTGGCGGCGGGTACATTTGCAAGGAACTTCGGTTCGCGGCTCGGAACGTTTACTAGCATCACTGATACTGGTGAGCTTAACAGTAGCACCGGTGTAGAATATTACGTTCGCGTAGCGCTTTCAATTAATAAATTGAACAAGACGAAATCAAATAGCAAAACGCAAAAACTAATCACGAAGAGGGCAGTGTGATAGAAAAACATACAGAAAATTTTTGAGCCAACACCTCAGTGGGAACTCGAGAACAAACGGTTACGACGTGTATTTGACGAAGCGTGAAGGATGATTCGGACCCTTTGATTCCACAGTGTAAAATCTTTTTTTTTCTGATGAGATGAGTTATTCTTGAAAAGGACGGTAGCATGAGCCAGTCGGGGAGCTATTCAAAGTAGCAGCTCTCGACGAATGAACGCTACGGTCCGAGAACGCAGTTCACCAGTTTTTAGTCATCACCGCTAGGGGCGTAGCGACTACTAAAACCCCTGTTTTTAGCTCTGCATCTTCTTCGCGCTCCTCAACTGAGTTCATCTGTTTAGTTTTAATGACCTCGTGTAGTTAAGTTACAACTGCGACGCAGCCCCGGATGATTCTCGTTATTCGACTACAAATATTCGCATAAGTGTTCTCAATTGGAAAGTTTAATTGTAGCGGCAATTTTTCGTCGAATTCGCTTCTCCGAGTAAGTTGTTTAACTTGTCAAACCCAATAATACCGAAAGCATCGCGATTCGCACATGTGCTTTGCGGTTTTTTTTTTTCGCGTAACACCACGTCCCTCGGGTTTCTGCCATTCATGCCCCTGGGAGTATGTCGAGAAGCTAGATTATTTACAGCCTAATTTTTGTAGGCCTGGTGGCCAATCGACTTCATTTAACATGACGAACGTAGAGTTCGCCCGGCAGAGCTGACCAGCTGTAGGTTATCCCTTGCTCCTTTGTTCAGCGCTCAGCCCGGTACCGCCCCTCCAGATTTCTTTCCTTGTGCGTCATTTTGTCTATTTGAGGAGGCAATACGAGTTGATTTAGTTCTCAGATCTTGAAATTGCTGTCGGATTAAGCTCAAATTCGCGCATTTTTTAGTCACGAGCTGAGGTTACGATTGTTTCGCATTATGATGTTAACCAGTTTTCGATCACTTGATGACCACGTGATTTGTGCTTTCCCTACTTGCGACTCCTCCAATTACTTTAGAATTGTAGAACGTCTACCGCAATTAAGAAATCGGTGACAATAGCTGTTGGTGAAGGGAACTTGAGGGCCACTACTTGGATAAATTGCTCCTCATGATCATTTACAATGCGAAATATGATGTTAGCTAACGCTAGTGAAGGCGATGCTATTCCTATGGTTGAGGGGGGGGGGCTTTTTTATTCGTAAGTAAATGAAAATGGGGAGTAAAAATGCTGAGTCGGACTTAACGACCGTGACTTTAGAATTGCTCGCTAACAGTTAGTTGTTGCGAAATCTGCCCGTAAAAGTGATCTTTACTATCCCTAAGCCAACTTCACTTACCGTAAAAAAGAAGATCTGTGGGATGTTCAATATGGTAATGGAGAAGGATGCTGAAAGGAAGGCGTAAGGAAAGGTGATCTTGGTGATAGGTAGAAGATACCGCACTACAGATTAAACATTTATAAGGTAGTTTGGAGACAAAGAAAGAAACTATAAATAACGAACGTGCAAAATCTAAAGAAAAATCAGATTGGGATGTACACGTGCAATCATTGTTCGCAAAGGCACCACATGCATCTCTGGAGGTCTGTTTCCTAAACCCTCGAAGGGAGTTATATCAGTCGACGAATACACCTCAGCAGAGTACAACGAGTGTGGGTTCAGTAACCACGGCAACTCTGCATTCAAGCACCATTTCTCGACCACCAGAGGAGGGAAACCTCAACATCATGAGTTGAGAACATTCACTTTGCACCAAGAATTAAACGCATTCTCTGAACCCTGGATGACGCCATTGGGTCTTGAGACGACATACTATCTGCAGAAGGGGCTGACACCAGAGACAAGGTAGTGAATTGTATTTACTTATTACTTTCCTTAATCCTACGAAGTAAGAAGGAAAGTATGTAATTCGCTGTAAAAGCATTGTTGAAGATCTTGACTGTTCGAATGTTATGTTGAGCCCGAAAAATGACATTTTATGTCGGTGCTCTAGTGAATACGGTAGAGAAAAAGTCAAATCAGCTCAAATTTGATATGCAGCCTACAGGTCTGAGTGGGACACCAATATAAGGGTTCCAGCAAACATGGTCCAAAACTAACTATACCTATTGAGACAACAAAAACTCCAACTTTCTTTCCCTCTCTGAATTGCCTCTAGCGTTTTTGATAAAAGAGTTTTGTGTGTAATGTGCCAATAATAACTAAAAGGGTAACTTTACTTTTCTAAAGACCCAAAAAAATTAAAACAAACAAAAAATCTAGGAAGGAAATTTAAAAGAAATTATGAAACTCGAAATTAGGTAAAATGTAATTATGAAGTAAAGTTAAGTTTGGTTGGGGGGGACGAAATCAATTATCTTCTCAGGGTATAATGGCACAAACAATAATTAAATAAATATCAAAATTGGTAAAAGCAAAGAATATGGACCGCTCCCTCTGGTAAGGCAATATATCGATATATCACGACCGAGGTCAGGTTATCGATATGCCAGACATCGCTCATAGGCTCTCCCCCACCAACTGCGCCGGTGACGCATATCGATACATGCAGTCGTAGCGTTATCAAGCGGTCGGTCCACGTTCTTTAGTTCACCCTCAAAATGAACTGAATCAAAATAAACAAATAAATCGGAAAGGAAAACTTAATGTTCCAGCAACTGGCGGCGATGTCGATATGATAGGTATGGAGATCGTCGATGCAGAAGTATGCGAGATTTGAGGAATGATCCTTCGAAAAGAGGAGGAAAAATACGGGACTTTGAAATGTCGGGATCGGGAATCCAAAACGCAGATAACCTCCTACGAACGTTCCTTCGTCTCAGGTTATATTGGTTGGCGAGAAAACGAGACTGGGACACGGACGACTGATGAGATGGAGCTGCATGTGGCGGCGTTTGAACGATAGCTCCTCATATGAGATCGCGTAAAACTCCTACGTTACAGTAAAGAGTTCCAAATCACATAATGGCAGCATAATGTTTTCGTTACTGAAAAATTGACGAAAGCAGTAAATTGTCAAAAGTTTGATAAATCAATTCTCGTGCAGTTTTGTCTTACAGATCTGTCTTGAGTTCGTTCCCGCCCACTTCCCAGTTTGTGGGGTAAATCCTCCCCCTGCAAATCCTCCCCCTGCACGATAGCGAATAACACTGTGTACATTCAGAAGTACTGTTATGGTATGATGATCCATCTCCTCTCTCTTAATACGACAATCCTATGTCACCTAATAGAATCAGATGTTCTATATGTCAGATTGGTGAGATATTTACGCTTGTTGATCCCTCTATTTCAATTAATGAGAAGAACTCGGTTAAACCACTGACTATGTCTTTTTACTCTCTGCTATGTACAGCTAGCATTGATGTAAGAAGAGAATGTCGTCAGTAGCTGCTATGGGAATGATGTATGTTTGCTCTTCATACTGAAAGTACATATTCTCTTTATCAGAACAACCAGTGGTCACTTATCACGAGTGACTTGTAAAACTGCAACTACAAACTGTTTAGGAATTGGTTTGTTCACGGTATTAAGCATTGAATTATGTTACATTCTACATCAGAACAATGTATTGTTACTGAGAGGGATTACCTCCACAGGGGCTGCATACTCTGATGAACGATGCAGATTCAACCAGTGATGACAACTTGGACTTTCTCTTGAACAGCTGCACCTCAGAATCATGGCGCTGCCCCAAGTGTGCTGCCAAAGGAATAAACGCCAAGGTCCGCCTTTACCAGGCAAACGAATTCGCTGCGGTTAATGCCTGTGAGACAGAAGACTGCCTATACTTGCTGGAGGGAGACACACAGCCTGTGACAGTACAACGGTCACTAGAGGAGCTGCCAGTCACTGATGAAGCCTTTGAGGCTGCTGGGTTCCCATTGAGCATATTGAACGACCACCGACCCACCCTCGCCGAGCTCCAAGAACTCAGTATAATCAAAGACACTCACGAACAGTTCGACAAATGGTCACGTTTGGAAAAGACTCTCACCAAACTTAATTCGAAGCTGACGGAAGAGACCACTATTAATCCAAGTTTGGGGTCACTGAGCGTGAACCCTCAATGCACTCCTCTCAAGCACATTAGCAACTTGTCAGGCGACCTCCTCACGAGTACCAAGCATTTCATTCCCAACGTTGAGGATGTGATTGAACTTCAAAAACTTGGTGTTTTGTAATTGTAAATTCAATGACTCTGGAAACTATTTTATTTGAAGTTTGTGTACATAAAACTCAGTGGTTATTTTAATCCATTTGCGCGTTATTTAAATGAAATACTTTGGAGCTGGTTGCTGGGCAACACACAACTTTCCTTTCTTGGCGCTGGACAGAAACGCTTGGAGGATAGAAGTAGTTGCTGATTAGCAGAACATTAAATGCTCAGAGAATCTCGATTTTTGGTGTGTTTTGGCACATCTCTGCTCAACGGATCGTTACAGGAATAGTGGCAGGGGCACAAAATGTGGTTATGCATTGCTAGAAGTCAGTTGCTGGTCAATCAAATTTGGTAATGCATTTACTGTGTTTGGGAATTGAATGTAATTTTCCTTGTTTTTTTACACTACGCTGGTTAAGCCCAATGGTCGGTGATGTTTGGAGTGTGCTTTGCTTTGCACGTACGTAAGCCGTGACAAGGCATCGCCAACATCCCCACCACTGACCAGCTCGCCTCCCCATTCGTTTGCTGTGTCTGCGCCGACTTGTGTGTTCGCCCGCTTCATTCCTTTGTGTTCGAAGTTTTCAGGATATTTCACTATCCCAAGTTCTTAATCCCTTCCACCCTGAACTTCCTCGATCATTGAAGACAAGGCTTCATCTACTTTCAACGTCGACCCGGTTCGTTCCGATTTATTTTCTACTTCTTTTCCCGGGACATTCAACAATTTTATTTTAATTGATTTATTCTAGATCAACATTTGGTATAAATAATATTATTATTCTGACGTCCGTATGCATTTAACTGTGATGTAAATAGATCATTTCAATTGCACTCGCTTATTATTTTCTGAACGAACGATCCTTCATTTTCAATTCTTCGTTACGCTTCAAATTTAAATTGGTTTTTCTATTTTCCGTGTTAACGTTGTTTTTCTTTTGCGGATAATTTGATGGCTTGTCAGATATGCGCTGGTTTCTGAAATTGTTTATACATTTTTGCTTTTACCACTTGAAAACTGAGGCAACTAGTTTGGCCCGAGTTTCACACCAACCATGACGTTCGGTGTTTAGACCTCATAATGTACGCGTCTGATGAACTTATTTACTTCCCCTTGCTCAAGTAGTAAGAAAGGTGCAGTGTGTTGTTCATTCAATGCTTTCATTTTGGAAGGCTTCGCTGTCACTGATAAACCACGATGACTAACCCCTGGAAATTGGAAAAGTTCTAGAAAGGGGAAATGTTGACGACGTTACAGGTGCTTATTGCCTGTTGCCCCTCATCTCATGAACTTCATTGAATTACGAAGTTCTTGGACTCAAACTGCTTTGTAGACAACAGCGAGCATCCTCAAGATTGTGATCCAGACCTCATTGCATAGGCAGCAATGCCACTCGAAGCTATTGAAAATGCCAGTAATTGCTTCCAATCGCTCTATGGAATCTATGTTGACGAGGTGAGGGAGAAGGCCCACGAGGTTGCAGGTATTTCCCCTCGTACAAATGATACTATCCAGCGCTCACTAACTTTAATGGCTTTGTGCCAATAATGCATGCAGCGAACGAAGAAAATATTTGTCGGGAAATTTAAAATGGAAGTTTCATAAGAATTGGTAGAAATTGAGTAAATTATAAGAAACCAAATATTTTCGGTGAATCTAATAAAACTACGAGAGATGACATTAGTGAGGTCAAATGACCATCGTTTTGCGGAATGATTTGTGTGATGGAGGAAGAATGAGAAGGCTAGTTTGCCATGGTTATTTTGTTGACCCCTTACGAACATGCAGAAGATTACCAGATCCTTGGGTGTCTGAAAGTGAGTGTCCTGGAGATCACTCAAAACTTGCGTTTTTAATTGTATTTCATTGTTGCAGCTTGAGGACGAGTCAAAATGTCTCGCGTTTCTCAAGACTCAGACAGTTCCAAAAACGGATCTCGAGTCAATAGCGAGTCGAACAGCAACGAAGTGTATTTGAAAGATGGACCCAAATTCCTCCTTGGGAACACCACTCTTCAGTTCTACAAGGTAACTCGCTTCACTTCACTGTGTAGATTCACTCAATGAGAGTACGAATTATTCAATTTCTGGTAATGTAAGAATGTTAATCGCAAAAATGATCACCTTTGCCACAGAAAGTCTATCGTTTTGCGTTGAAAAAAAGAAAGAATTTGTCTTGGAACACACTCTTCTGACCAAAAAAGATAAACTCAGCAGCAGTCTCACAGTTCTTATTGGCCTATGGATGGAGCAGTCTTGGCAAATGATTGTGTCGTCTAAAAAAGGATGTAGACAGATCATCGCTGATCAGTGGTTTGAATATTCTGCTGGTGGCACAATTCTTTCTTTCCCCCGGTATTTAGTGGAGAAAATATTGAATCGTTGCAGTCTCTACAGACTGATAGAATGCGTATTGAACATGATTGGGTTGTCGGATGACAAAATCATTGAAACGAACCTAATGAAAGCAACTAACTCTCGTTGGAATGATCATCTTTATCCAAGACGAATACGCCGCTGGCTTTGAGTCGGAGGGACTTTATTTGGTGAGGACTATCTGTTACAATTTCGCTGCAGTGTTCGATTTAGTCATACAGTGACACGAAGCTGACCCCTTTCCATCTCAGCACAAAGGCGATCTCGCCAATAAAAATCCAAGCTGCTAAGTGGAGCTATAAAAAGAGGGTCTGTGAGGAGCTTCATAAGGAGGTAAGTTCAGGAAGGAGATCGAGCTTTCGCCATAAGAGGACTGTTTTCTGTCCTGCTGGGTTTTAATCCTTTCTGGCTGCCTTATGAATGGGGATAAAGACTCACGTATCTTCGGGCCCCTTTTCACCTTCATTTTGTTCATTCGCTGGCCTTCTGGTCTGCTCTATCTCGTTTTAATCGATCCTTTCTCTTTTTCTATTAGTATCTAATGACGTAGAGAGGACCATAATCCCTGTTTCTCACGACAGTTTGTATTGATTTCTTTTCTTTTCCAGGCACTGCCTATTCCAGTCCGTCGCCGACTCAAAGCTTTGAAGAAACTCCAGTTGGAATCAGTGAACATCGAAGCTGATTTTTTTACTGAAGTTCACAAACTAGAATGCAAGTACTACGAGCTGTACTCCGGTCTTCACCAGAAGGTGTGAATTGAGAATCTATGGCTAGTTGGGATGATAATAACTACCAAGTTGTATTAGAATTAGTGCCAGTTATTTCACCAAAAAGACAGACGTTTTATTCGGATATGTATTCGACAATATCATATGTCCTGTGCATTTTGATTTCTGTTAGCGAATTTCATACATCAAGTTTGCAACTCTGTATTTAGAACACATGGTCTTGTTGATGTGTCATCAATTTTCTCATTTCATTTCTACGCTTATTTTCTTTGTTCCGCAAAATGAAAAGTCAAACCATGAGTAATCTAGTTGACATGTTCTAAAGGTTGAGTTGCAAACTCGATGAGTCATGTCACCAGTTGAACTCTGCAAATCAAAACTTTTTTTCTTAACTGAGTAAACAGGACGTAAGCCAACTGCCTCGTTAAGGACCTCTTAAAGTTCCCCAACTACTCTGCATCAATAAAAAGGCTGCACTTGGGAGGGAACCAAGTAACGTTGAAAAATGTCAACCCTCACTGATATGTCAATGTTGCCTGCGTCCTCCACCCAATAATAAAAGTTAGGTTGTAGTCTTCCCGAACGGTGTAGATGATAGTTAACATACAATTTTGTGTAGCTGCTTGTGAGCTCGACCTAGCGGAGAATCATTCAACTTTGAAAAGCAACATACCTATGCGTAGCAAACACAACTTTCCGCAAACCTTCTTAATTCAATTATACTGGTACTGTATTTTCATTCAACGCATTCCTATGAAAACATGGATTATAAAATGTAGGGATTACTTAGTGGAGAGTGCGTCGAATGTTTGATGAGGATCATTAGAGCCATTTGTGAGAAAATTTAAAAAAAAACTATAATTTAGTGTTCGACAAATCTCATTTTCTGAGCCATCGTGGCTTATACTTCTGTTACAACTGGTAGAAACAATAATACTTATGAAGAACACAATGTGGGCATAGCTTACTAGAAGATCAGTCAGTTATGCAGTTACTTTAGACATTTCGATAATGTAAAAACACGATTTTCGATCATGTGGTTCTCATTTCTGTTCAATGGACATTTATGGAGAATGACTTATGTATTGGTTGGTTGAAAACATCCTGCAGTCAATTCACGTTGTTGAAATCGTTTTGTCAAAAAGTGAAAAAAATTGTTTATTGTAACACAGTCGTCCTTTAACCGAATTGTTATAAACATGTACCGAGAAAATCGTATCAGCCTTTAGGCAATTGGTACAACTTGAGGGAGTGTAAATGATGGAACAATTACTTTCGCCAAGATAGATTACAATATACAGAGCCGAGGAAAGTTATAAGTCTATTATAATTAGATTCATTGTAATTTTTCAGAGGCGTCAAGTAGTCACTGGAGAAAAGGAGCCAAATGACGAGGAATGTAATTTCACCCTCGATCCTGATTTGGATGCTAACGTTCAAAATGGAGATGAAGAAATGGGGCAAGTGCAATTCAATTCGTCTTAATACGTTCACACTTTATTCACCTGCTCGCTTCCATAACGCGTGCCTGTTGTTATTGACATTTTATGTCTTTACTTTGCTACATAAACTCGAAAAACGTTAACGCTAATGTATCGGATAAGCGTCACGAAATATATTGCGCGTGTAACGCTTGGTAACGTCTGTTACAAAATATTACGTTTGGTAACACACGTTTTAATAACCTCAGTGAGCGCGTGATAGAACTCAATGATGCACCTAGTAAACCGTCAACGAAGTGGAAGATTCCTAAATCAGACAGGGACCGATCGGGTGAATGTCGTTTGCGTAAAAACAACTTGTAATTGACGAGCCCATTAATAGACAAAAATAGAAAAATTGTTTAAACAATTTGTTTTGTGTTTTCTCATTTTTTTAACAGATTTTTTAAAGAAAAAGACATAAAATGTCCCTCGTGGTTGCGTACTTGTACGAAAGCTGTACCCACCGTTTGTGTTTCATCTCGTTGCCGACACGAAAGAAGGAAAGACAAAATGTCAATAGCAAACCAGTTTGTTTAGCGTTTTGGAGTTGGCGTATTGGAATTGAAGTAGCCGCTCCGAATTACCACGCAATCATTGTCAAACATTCCATAGGTAGAACGCTTGGATACCAGCGTGTTTTGAGCGGAAATTTTTGTAAAAGTTCTCTTGGTAGTTTGGTCTATTGCTCACTTCTTCGTCGTGTTGTGCAATGATCCACATTTTATTATTTCATACAAGTATGTTATTAAGCTATTTAGGATAGCGTCATTGACCACCGTTTAAAGACTCTATATTGAAGAGTCTCTTTGATGTATAGGCCTCATGATACGGTGGGATATCCATCCATCAAAAACTTGGTGACTAGGTTTGCCTGTTGCCAGTCGTGCAGCATGCTGACAGAAGAGTCTTACTGACTGCTTCACGACAACCTGTCTCCAACCAGCTCTCTACCTGTGCTTTGAACGGGTTAGTAGACAAACACGAGATTTTATGAAGCTTTTCATAACCCAAAATAAAGGTTTATACTAGTTTATAGTTTTCGGTCGTGCACTCCAAGGTTAGCCTTATTTTCCCCCCTTGAGTGACAGTACTAATGAGAGGCTCAGCCACAGTTCTCATTTCAGAGTGCACAGCTGTGGTACTTGTCTGTTTTCTCGCCCTCGGGATGTAAAGGTCTGACCAGGGTAATTTGTGTGGAAGGTCCCAACAAATTCAACCAGGGTCTGTGGTTGGATGCAAAATATATGAGGATTGCCCTGAAACACCAGCATAATAGGTCTATTGTAATTGCACTATGCAGATGTTTGAAACTATTGTAATTTAATCTTCTGCCATCAAGAGTCGATTGTTTAAAAATCAATCAAGTTAAACAATTCACAAAAAAGATATATTAATTGTTGTTGTTTTGTACCAGGGTGTGCCCATTTGGTCCCATCGATGCTAACACCAAAGGCGTTCCATACTTTTGGCTCACCATATTCAGGAATGTAGAGCTTCTCAGCGACATGGTACAACCTCACGACGAACCCATTCTGAAACACTTAATCGACATTGAAGTGGAATTATTGGAAAGCGATCCTATGGTACGTCCTCTTATAGTCACATACCCCTAACAAAACTCTATATTGACGGGTGAACTACTACATACATAGTATTTCGATGAGCTGCACGTATTCGTTTCACCCAGTCGTGCCCAGAATTTTTATACGTTACCGAACATTACCAAAACTATCTGGTGCACAGCAACACAACTTTTCGCAGCCCTTGTTAATTCGATTATGCACTGTACATGAGAGTGGTGTGGTCTGTTTGTTCTCAACGTATTTCTATGGAAACATGGCGAATGAAATACAGGAGGTACTAGTTTACTGAGAGTACGTGGAATGTTGATGCAAATAGTGTGGGTCGTTTTTGAGGAAGTTAGAAAAACTATAATTCATTGTTGGACAAATCGCATTTTACAGTGTTTCATTGATGATAGTTACCGAAATTGTTGAGTCAGCTCCTGTGATCCTGTGTGTCAGCTGTGTGATCTGCTCCTGTGCATCTGCCTTGGCTTTTCGATTGGCTCTTCAATGTCTCACAGTCTACTAGATTGTTCCCTACTACCCAGTCTTTGGAAGTCATCACTCAATCGGCTCGGTGCTTGACACAGGCGAATTTTTTCTCTCTTCACGAATCCGAAACTTCTGGAGAAACTCGCTGCCAGTCTTTCATCAAATTTTTCTCGCCACGTGGCTTAGTCTCTGGTCGTTGTGCGGTCACCAACTGTCCTCCCAGGAGTATATTTTTTGGGTCCAACTTCTAAAGCGCCTCGATGCAATCCCCCACTACGATTCTCAGTGTCCTATGGAGTTCCTTGGCGTTTTTCGCTTTCTGTTGAAGTGTCTGTAGTTACCTGGTGGTCTTGGGCTGGTGCTTGTGAGGGTTGTCGGCGCCCTTTCTGCACCCTTGTGTCGCCCACAGGGCCGCCCCTTCTTCTCAGCCTTGTCATCAATGAAGTCCACATGGCTTTGGGCTGCGTCAATTTCTCGATTTATGCGGACGAGATCCAAGTTTTTCGCTTGCATTCAGACGTATTCAGACTGCCAGAGGTGGCCTCCCTCATTCAACCTCACAAAATGTTCAATGTGTGGCGTAAATTGTGTAGCCGGGATCTGAACTACGCTCAATCTGACGCCTGTTGAAAAAAAGGAAAGAGAAAGAAAACTGAACCTGAAAAATGCGAGAAATGAAAGGAGAAAAAAGTGAACTGCAAAATTAAAGGTAAACGTGGGCTGTATTGATACAAATGCGTAGTGGTATCGTGGACACTAAATAAAATGTAGCTAAGAGCTGTGTACAGACAAACGTAAAGAAAAATATCTGGTGCGTAGCAACACACAACTTTCCGCCACCCCTTTAAGTTCGAACACCACATAGGCGGGCGCTATATCTTCGTTCAACGCATTTTTACAGGAACATTTATAGAGAACAAAATGTAGGGACTTGTTAGCTGAAACTACTCCGTGAGTTTGATCGAAATTGTTAGAGCCGTTTTTGAGAAAATTGGAATACCGATAAATTAATATTCGACAAATCTCCTTTTCTGAGTTAACTTGGCTTATATCTCCGTTCAACATATATATACAGAAATAATTATGGAGAACGAAATGTTGGTATGGGTGACTTAAAGACACTCCATTAGGATTTATCACATCTGGTGAAAAAGTTACCCTGAATTTACGGAAATGTTAGAAAAACGTTATTTTCGACACATTTTGATTTTTATCTCTGTTCAATGGACCGTCACAGGAACATTTATTGAGAGGAATATGTAGGTATTAACTATTTGAAAACAAATTGTGAGTTTGGTGAAAATCGCTGAAGCCGTTTTGCCAAAAAGCGTAAAAAACCTATTTTTGCTTCAGGGGCCCATATCTCCGTTCACCGTATTTTCATGGAGATATGTATAGAGAAGAAAAGTTAGGTATTGATTAGTAGAAGATAATTTGAAAGTTTAATCAAAATCGTTAGAGCCCTTTTTGGGAAAATGCGAAAAACCCTAGTTTTTGGTACATTTTCGTCCCCCCACCCCCCTTCCCATCGGCCGAAATCGTCCATAACCTTATTTTGGTGTCTACAAAAAATAACGAACAAAACAAAAAAAGAACCAGCTCAATCGGATCAGCCGTTCTCCTGCAAATCGAACTACAGACACACACACATACACACGGACCACGCGCCGAAATTAGGTTTTTTAGACTCAGTAGGGTCTGAAACGTAAAGATCTGAAGAAAACTCAATTTTTTTTTTTGGGCCGATTACTATACTTTCCTTCCCTTCGGGTAGCGGAAAGTAAAAAGGAATAATGCTCTCGTTAAATGTCGAATACTGGGTAAAAGAAATTATTCAGGAACTAAAAAAAATAAAGTCTGAATATTCTGACCAAGGCTTTTGGTAGGAGACGAATTGAAGCCGGAGGGAGATCTGGTTTGTCTTCTCCTCGCTTTCGGGTGTTCCTGGAGGAAGACCAAACAAAGTATTTAATAGGGATCGAGCCCCACATGGGAAGTGATATTATGTTTCGTGGTTGAATGGCACATTACTTTGTCCAAAATGTCAGTAATTTTGGCTATCCGGAGAAGCCTTCGGATCCAGAGACCGGGAATTAGAAATGAATGAAATCCGGCAATGAGGCTGGGGCTGTGGGGATGTGGCCAACGAGTTTGTGCGAGTTGCACGTTGTTGGGGATTCGAGACCTTGAGGAGCTCAGTTGGGGTCGCCAAACAGTTGAACAGCTGTGGCGATATCCGTTGGGGTCGACACGATGACATCCTGAATCGCTCCCGTGCATCTACAGCTCACCCGTAACTGTACTAAAGAACCTTGGAATGATGCTTTTTAAGTCCGTGAAGGAGAGGGGTTCAGCTAACCAATCTCTCGAAATACCAATTTTATACAACAAATATTTTTTGAAAATGTCGATTCGGTGTTTGGGGAATTTTGGTAGAAAATAAAGCTGTGCATTTGAGCTGTTGCGTTGTTGCGAATTTTCTCAAACTTTTTGCATATCAAAGTAGTCCACATTCCCGAACGAATCTTAAATTTTAACCACGTTGGAATGGTGCGTTCAGAACTTCCACTTTCTAAATTGGTTGAGGCGATACACAAATGAAAATAAGACATAGTACTGAAAGAGAACTCTACAGAATTCTACCGGGACGAAGTAAACTCTTCGATTTACTCATCTGGGGCATTTGTGTTGACTAGGTACCTCAAATGCCTCGATTCCGTCGAAACTTCAGTGTCGTCAGTCATAACCATAACTTGCTCGCGTTCTCTTTCACCCAGTTTCCCTGTTCGTAGTGGTAAAACTTCTATGAAATTACTAAGTAAAATAAAATAAAACTCCTTGTTGAAATGAATTGCACTCACTTAGCGCCCTATCGCTATTCAATTACAACAGAATGTTGCTAAGGATTCTGCTGACTACATCCTTCCTTCATCCACAACACGTTTAGGATGAATATCTTCATAATTTATTTATATATTATATATAAATAATATACACGTTAATTGTTGTTTTGCAGGGCTTCATATTGAAATTCGTATTTTCTCCGAACGAATTCTTTAGCAACACAGTGCTAACGAAACATTATGAAATGAGGTGCAAGCCTGATGAAAATGAACCGTTCAGTTTTGAAGGACCGGAAATAATCAAGTGTAAAGTGAGTATCTACTTCTCATTTATACGTAACGTAGTGCATTAGATCTATTTGAAAAAGTTTCGAAATTATGCCTGCACGTGTGATTTGATATAGGTGTTCTCAATGAATGTTCCTCTGACAGTCTGGCAGTGCCCTTGCGTGCGTAGCAGGTCATAGAATTGCAGGGGGTGTTCGACTGAGTAGGGATGATTAAAAAAGATTCACCAATTAACCCAGTCTAGAAAAAATTGATTTATGTGCGATAATAACAAGGAGGGGAAAAAAAGAAATAATCTAAATACTTTGAAACGGAACAATAAAAGAAAATTAATTGCTAAATGAGAGCCTATAAAATAAAGTTAAATTCTGCACAATGAAAATAAAACCGTCTGACCGTGTTCATCCGTAGCACGTACGAGCACGGTACCCGTGGTGGTTCGAGGAGGAGGAGGAGGACCGCGTTCGAAGATGGAGCAGTGGTTGATGATGGAGAACCTAACTCCGATCTATACGTTGGCGGCTGCACTGTATGAAAACTGGAGACAGTTTTTGAACAGGGCGGAATTCTGATGATCCTGTGGCCCAATTCGTCGAAAAGGAATAAATGCTATTGCGGTTCAGGTACTTCAGGTCGTTAGCAGATCGAGCACTAGTAGAAAACGAAAGACCGATTGCCGGAAGAGCCACCCCTCCCCCAGGAGCGGGGGGCGTTGGTAGAGACGCAATCGCCTACAATTCGCTACGGGTTGATTCCGGGACCTTTTTTGATGTGAAGAGCTTGATGAGTCACTGTTGCTCCTTAATGAAATAAATAATGAAACAAAGAGAAAAAAAAGAAGAAAAAGACCTCAGCGTTATCGCGTTTGTGAAACAAGCTTCCTTCTGAGCTGCCTGAACAGGGGGTTGTGGAACCAGATATTTCATATAGTTCACGCTTCACATATAAGGATACATACCTCGTCGATTGTGTGTTGGTGGAAGGGGGATGCAGGTGGGGCGCCAGCATTTCGTGTAACTTCCCCGTTATGTTTCAAAGACCCTGGAACAGTCTTTCAAATACTTTTATGTATCGTCGTCTTGAAATGTACTCATACTTCCGTGTTGATGATCCTGACTATTCGTTTCATTTCCAGGGCTGCACGATAGATTGGCACAAAAACAAGAATGTCACTCAGAAAACTGTGAAGAAGAGGCAGAAGCACAAATCCCATGGCGCTACACGGACGGTTTTGACGTCATTGAAAAATGACTCCTTCTTCAACTTTTTCGATCCTCCACAAAGTGCGTTGGTTTGTTTATATTTTTCACGGCTCTCGTGACAGATTAGTTGTAGCTGTACGAGTTCAAAAACTTGTCAACATTTCAAAGAAATCGCGAATGAATCAAGAAAAGAATCTGCTCAATCGATTCAGCCGTTCTCCCGCAAATTGAACTACAGAACACACGCTGAA
Organism: Pachypeltis micranthus; assembly: GCA_020466155.1. NCBI lineage: Eukaryota > Metazoa > Arthropoda > Insecta > Hemiptera > Miridae > Pachypeltis > Pachypeltis micranthus. Next base: position 21,628,176 of record CM035780.1, on the reverse strand, counting down.
ATACAAATTTTTTAGATTCAGTAGGCCTAAAAATGTAAAGATATGTGGACAACTCTACTTGTTTTAAACTATACGAGGTCTGATCAAAAAGTTCCAGGACTTTTTGAATTGCGCTGCCTTCACGTTAACGGAGAGGGTTGCTTTGGCGCTCAAGCTTTAGCGCCAACCTTCCCAAACAACCTCCTTTTTGTTTTATTGCTCTAGCGTTCCCCAGTTCGATTTTATAGTTGTTTTTGTGAACCTCTTTTGTTTTGTTCTGCGTTTTTCGAGTTTGTTGTGATGGACGCAGGAAGAGCTGCACATTTGCGTGAAATTGGACAAATCATTCACGGAAACGTTTGAAATGCTTCGGAAAGCTTATGGGGGTGAACTGATGAGTGGTTTCAGAGGTTCAGGGGAGGCAGAACATCAACTGAAGATGGCCTCGTTCTGCAAGGCCTTCAACCTCAACTGAACACTCACAAGTGGTCACAGTGAATGCCCTTGTGCGTTCCAATTGTCATTTGACGGTTCTCGAGAGATGGGGGAGGAGTGCAACATCTCATTTGGTACGTGTCAGGAGATTTGACCAAACAATTGGAAATGAGAAGGGTTGCAGCCAAGTTTGGATGGAGGTTTGTCGGGAGCTTTTGGAAATGGCCCAATGGAAACTTCATGAAAACCATCATCACATGTGACGAAAGATGGGTTTACGGCTACGACGTGGAAACTAAGATTCAATCATCTCAGTGGAAGTCGAAAACCTCTCCACGACCCAAAAACCTCACCAGGTGAGAGAGTGTCAAAGTCATGCTCACTGTTTTCTTTGATGCTAAGGGCGTTGTTTACCACGAATTCCTCCCACAAGGTGAAAGAATTCATCGTTTTCGTTACCTTCAAACTCTGCGCCATTTGCGCCAAAACATTTAGCAGAGGCCGGAATTGTGGGCGACAGGAGAGTGGTTTTTCCATCAAGGCAACGCGCCTGATCACACGGCACTCCTCATTCACTAATTTTTCGCCCAAAACTCCATGAAAACCCTGCTACTCTCCTGATCTGGTTCCCTGTGACTTTTGGCTGTTCCCCTAACTCAAATATTCAATGAAAGGACAGCGATTTCAGACGATAGAGATCAAGCTAAAAACGCGCACGCTGCGCTATACAGCATCAGCCAGGAGACGAGTTTTCCCGGTGTATTGACCAATGGAAACACCGCTGGGAGAAGTGGTTGTGTAGTACTTTGAAGGGGATAAGTTTAAAGATAATTTAATGAAGCGTTTTTGAGAAAGTCGTGGAACGTTTTGATCAGACTTCGTAGCAGTAACTTAATTTGTAGGCAGTGAGTAGTAAAAAACCAATATTATTTTATTAAAACATTCAATTTCTTGAAAAAACTGTGTGTACACGTTGAAAACAACGCTTCTCCCTTGATAACAAAGAAGACTCTGGTTCCCACTTCCTTTTGTTTTGTTTTCCCCCCTCATAACGTGCACACACATCCCTATGTAATCAAACTATTCGAAAACAATCAAACGGGAGTTAAGACGATTGTCTATTTCCACCAAATTCGAGTTACAATGTTGCACACAACGGAGCTACACACCATTTTATTGAAAATGAACAATCATCCTAACTCCGTTTTATTATTGAAACGGGTATGCTACAACTTTGCTAGGAATGATATAGTTCCTAATTCGAAAACCATATTGTGGAGCCAAGGCTACCAATGTAAAGCACGTAAAAGTCTGCTTTCTAAGCAAAATCTCAAATACACCTTTGATTCACACTTCTACTGTCTGTACTCGCGCTGCGTAAGCAGTCATAATTGTTAAGTTATAGTTTTGACTGATTCAAAGGTGGTTTCGCTAAACACACCCAGTTCATTTCAGTTCGTTACTACCTAATGCTCTACTTTAGGAAAGTGAGGAAAATTTCGTATTCTAAATCTTATAAAATATTTTTTCTGTGCAGTGCCAGATGACGATAGCGAGGAAGTAGACGTCGACACTCAAGCTACTTTGACGAGCGACTTTGAGATTGGTCACTACATCAGGGAGCGAATCGTGCCTCATGCTGTTCTCTATTACACAGGTCAGCTTTAGCCTCTCTTTTACTTTTAATTTCCTGTTAATCTCGTTTGAAGCAACACTGCCGACACTCCCTCACAGTTAGTGGGCGTTTGTTCTGACTATTTGTGGATAGTTTCTCCAACGCCTCTGTTAACACATTCAACGCTGGCCAGATTCTTGGGTCTGTCACCCCAGACGGCGTATTCAATTACTTGAAAGTAATCATTAATTACCTCAATCTTCATTGGGGAAGTATTTTGAAACATATTAGATGGAAAACAAGAAATTCTAGTCGTTTTTTTTTGTAATGTAACCAATAGGTCACGTCAGTCTGGGTAAATGGCTCAGTTATGCTAACCCGCAACAACCCTCCCACGCTACACACAAATGCCTATTTTTTATTCAAAATGTTGCTCTGGGATATCGTAAAAAATCAAACAGAAACTCTGTTACCCATGATTATGATTATTTTTATAATAAAGGGGAAAAATGAAACATCTAGGAAATACTACGACTAAGAACATTTTATATTTATTTCAAAAACAAGTTTCATATTATTTAGTTAGCAAAATTGATCTTTTATATCATTATAATTAATTTGAATACGGGTATTGAAATAGTTGGAGACAATGACGCGGGGGAGTCCGAGGTTTTTCCTAGGGTTTTTCCCCCCAAAAATAAGGTTTTTTCGAGATTTTCAGAATAGAAGTGAAGATATCAATACCATAATTAATTTTAAACTTCACGGAGACAGTAACAATAAAATAAAATGAATCTTACTGACAACAATCGACCTTCAAGGTAAAAAATTGAGGGTGTCAGAAATGCGTCCGTACAACTGGTCTGGAGAGGGCTACGTAATAACGGAAAAATTCCTCAAGCAACTGAGACATTACTGAAGTCACTTTTACCTGCTACGGACCGTCGAGTGGCTTGAGTCCTCCTCTACTAATTTGGGAAAACCCCGTATGTGCCTGGCCAGCGCGTGTCTTTGAGGACACGTCAGTCACGATGAATGGGAAGGTACGTGACCTATCGATCACGGCCCTGCTGAATGTGTTAAGGTATATAATGCGGAGGTTGGGGCTGATGCTAATTTTTGTTGTTGTTAACATTATTTAAAAATTTTCCTCAAGTTGAATGTAGAGAAAACTGAGAATGATGTGATATTAGGGGGACGGGAGACAAACGGCACATGACTTCTGATGAGGAACATTTGAGCTTATGTCGGTGTGCTGGTGTCTGTGTGTTATAATGTTTATTATCTATGGCGTCGAATATCACAACCAGAATGCTCAACAGTTGCTTTGCGTGAGGGACGTTTAGGGAATTTTAGTTATGTGATTTGATAAACATTTGCTCGTAATATTAGGTCAGTTCGTTTCCGAGTGAGATGAGAATACGTTCCCTATTGTTGAGTTCAAAACTGAAGCACATCTTGAACATTAAAATATTGAGCTGTCTCGAGAAGAGAGAAAGTCGACAGTTTCTGACATGATGAACCTACAAACCGTTTTGAATTTTGCGTATAAGCTTGACTCAGAAGAAAAGGAAAACGGCGGAGGTGGCAAACGATGTTGGTTTTTCCCATGCAGTTCCCACATGGGATGATTTTCAATATTCGTGTAGTGCCCAGTTTAATATACTGCACACAATCAGTTTCTCAAATGGTGCCTTTCGAACTAAGAAGCCCTTGAAACTGAGATTTGAAGGGGGAGGGAAAACCCAAACTTTGACAAATAAAAATTCCTCTCTGTACGACTAAAGAAAGCAAAACGTTTAAGGAACGCTCGAGTGCAATTAAAATTTTAGGCTTCGTAAGCTGTTGCTAATTATTTCATAACAGTCGTCAAACTAACATTCTGTGGGTAGCTTATTGTGTGATCCTTATATTAAGATGGGTGTGGAGACAGATGAATGTTATTTTTTCGTTTCTAGATATTATTTATTATTATTGTTATTACTATCCTTAGGATGCAGCCATGAAAGGGAAAATTGGCAAAAACATCAATTTTCGTGAAATATATGATGAATCATTGTGCTGCTTTCATTATTTTCTTACGGGTCAAAATTGTATGTTGCCCTTCCGTTTCTTGTAACTGTCACTACAAAATATTCAGTCGTTTGAGCGGTTTTCTTATCGCTATTATTAGTTTTTGCTCGTAACTTTTTGGCAACCTATACTGAAAATCATTGTATTTTTCGGACTCGGAAGCCTTTAAAACATGAGAGCACCTCAATTGCACAACTTTCCTGTATAGCCCCTGCTAAGCGCACAAAACGCCTAGAACTCAAAATTGTATGGTTGACTATTTTATAGGAGAGGCGCTAGAAGAGGAAGAGGACATCGAAGAAGAGGAAGAAGATGAAGACGATTTGAGCGAGGATAGCGACGAAAATGAAGCAGGCTCGAAAAAAGACGGGAACAACCAGCAACCACCTGAATGCAAACAGCAATAAAATCCTAGGAGGGCCCTTCTCTAATTGTTTGAAAGTGGGGAGAAGAGGAATGTGGGAGGAAGGTGAGGTTTTTAAGTTGGGATATTTTTCTTGCAATGCAAATCTTCATCCTCACATCGTTGAAGTTGTTGTGTCCCCCCATAAACGTAAGATCTTGTTCTGCTCGTGACTCCTCGTGGGAGTTTTAATACGAGGGACGTAACTGATGTCATGTCAGAGTTTTATTTAGAGCTTAAAATGAACTTTATCTACGCTCATTTCTTCAGTTAGTTTTGTTGTACTCCTAAGTTTCATCATTTTTCGTACAATGAATTCCCGCTCTCTTAATTGTCATTTACGTGGTGTTGTAATGTGCTGTTAATTTTATGGTAAATGAAACTCTGCTTTAATATTGTGTTTTTCGTTTACCCTCGAATATTCTCAGTGGTTAACTAATTAACATTATGGAGGTTTCATAGAACTATTGGAGAGGTGACTATTACAATCCATGGAAGCAAAAGACAGCCAGAATGTGTTTGATCGGAGTGTGTTTGATGGACTGCAGTTATGGTTGATATTGCGAGGATAAACATATTCTCCTGGAGCTGTGGCTGCTTTTGACAGATGTTTGACAGCACTCACGATAGCAAATAAAGATCTGGGGATCTTCCATTTTCTGGTTTACCTAATGATTAACTTGACCTTCCAGTGGTAGACCTCCTCTCATCCCACAAACAGTAGACCCAGGTGCGCAGCGCTCTTGCATTACTTCCTTCCGAATAAATCAATATTTATCATATTTTTAAATAGTTTTCGGTCCGAATGTGATGTTCAATTCATCTCCTGGTGTATCTAAAGGTGTTCAATGAAAAACAATGGCAAACACAGTTTTTTATTAACTCAGAAATATGTAACGGTAAAAATAGGTTTTGCTAAACTCTGAAATACAAATAACTGAGTGATCGAAGGTCGACTAATATAAATCACTAGAAGGTTTCAGCAGGGACTTCAAAACAATGTTTTCTTCTACTCAGAAACATCAAGATCTTCGTCGTCAGCCTCGTCGCTTTCTTCGGAACGGAGGTTACTGCAAACTGGTTTGCAGATAACGGCGTGGTGTTCCCCACACACAGCTGCCATTCACTGATGGCATCTTTTCAATGTTTTTCGTTTGGGCAGTAATCGCATAATCTTCGGCATCCTGAATCAGATGCACCGTCTGCTGGTGCTGCTCGTGCTCTTTTTACTGTCTCTTCGCAAAGGGATTTGAATGCCAACAGTATTTTCTCTGACCTCTTGAAAAAGGCGACTGAGTGAAAACGATAGCTCTCTGAAGAAAAATCGTCTCTGAATACACAAAGGTTAGACGGCGGAGTGATCTGATACTCTCTCGGTTTTGTGCAAAAACGCGAGGCATACTAGCTCCTGAGTGGGTTGGGAATGGTGAGTAGGGTACAGTCCTGCTTGAGGGGGTTTTCTAGGAAGGAACTGTGAATCACAGTATTTGGAGAATGGGCCAAAGGAGCTCTGGGGTCTACCACTGGAGGGTTAAGGGAGAAAGCATGCTCTTTTCATAATAGCACGGCTGTTGTTGAGGAATGATGCTGACTAACAGAGTTCGTCTTTGGTTTACACAACCATTTCTTCGAAATGTCTGGTAAAGTGCAGGTAATATTCAAAATAACGACGCATGGATAGGTAATAAAATAACTGTGCGAAAGTAATTACTATCCTTCTTCAAAAAATGTGTGTTTACAGCCTCATTAATTGTCTGTGTACCAATTGCTCAATAATGATCCAGGAATGAGTACGAGCAGCACAATAAATTCCGGAATTGTAAGCGCTACCGTGAATTGTTGTTTGACCAAGTTCAAATGAACTGAGTGGTAAATGAATTGCGTAAGCAGAATTAGCCATGTACAAAGTGAATTGACGTAGAGCTAAGGAAAGTTGTTGTGTTGCAACGCACCAGATATTTTAATTTAAAGACAAGATTGGGCTGGTTTTGTTTTTTGCTTCCTTTCTCGCCAGTTTGTCGGGCTCCTCGTTCCCTTCCTTCTGCTCGTGTTTTCTTTCGCCTGTCTCAAATCTCTCTGTTCTTATCTGCAAGTGGTGAGGTGCAAATATACACACATACCTTTAACCTTCGTGCTAACTACGTCATGGAAATCCAATAAAAGGGGGGGGGGTTGTTACAAAGTTTCACAGGTGGAGCTCGAAGGGAAGCAGGACGTCGAGCTGTGTCTTAATCCAGATGAATCTCAACTTTCAGGCCAGCAGATCAATAAGGAAAAAACAGAGCTCGAGCACTATATGGGACTGGTTACCCATATCTAGGTCCACTTAAAGCAAGATAATCTTAGAACAAGAAATATCTGTAGGGGCCGTTGTGAAACAGTGAATTTGAATTTCAAAATCTCGTCGTATTAATAACTGTCCTCTCTGTAATGCAGAAAATGGGTCAGAGCTCCCTTCCTTAGCTAATTGTCAAGGGACCATTTCATAAGAACCAATTTGGCTGTCTTCACTTAACAAATGAGAAAGCATTGGAACATTAGAATGGTAACAACTGGTTGGCTCTTAAAGGGTCCAATTGTGACAGCGATTAAGGAGAGAAGTGTCGTGCATGATGAGCGTAAACGTCAGTAGAATTAAGTAGTGTTGGTTGTCAGTGCTGCAACCTTGCTATCGACCTTAAAACAAATTGAGTTTTGATGCCTACGGAATGAATGGGGAAACCCTCGTTTTGCTGCGTGGTCTGTGTATGCCCACGTTTAATCAACTTTGTTGTAGAATGGTTAAACCAATAAGCTTTTATTACTTTCCTTGGCTCTACGAAGTAGAAAGGAAAGTTATGTAATCGGCTGAAAATTTTTTTTTGCGTTTTCTTCAGATTTTTACGTTTCAGACCCTCCTGAGTCCGAAAAACACTTTGGGAAAATGGTCTGTGTGTAGGTGAACGATTTTTAGAGAAAACCACCGTACCAAATCAGCTCAAACTAAACATCTAGCCCCCCAGCTACCATGGGACGCCAAAATAAGGGTATGAACAAAATCCACCGAAAGTTAACTATAGTTATCATAGTGATCAAAACGCCAAATATTTTTTTTTCTCAAAACGGCTCTAACGATTTTGATTAAATTTTTTATATTGGTAGCTCCAAATATGGCAACTATACCATAAAATTCCCATGTATGGGAAGATGACGAGAGCAGCACAATAAATTACCAAAACTTTCGACGAAATCGATTTTAGCGCAATTTTTAGAGAAAACCACCGTACCAAAGCAGCTGAGACTTGATGTCTAGCCTACAGGTTACCATGGGACGCAATAATGAGGGTATGGGCAAAATCCACCGAAAGTTAACTATAGTTATCATAGTGATCAAAATACCAAATTTTTTTTGTCAAAAATGGCTCTAACGATTTTGATTAAATTTTTTATATAGATAGCTCTCAATAAAACAATTATACCATGAAATTTCCATCCGTGGGAAAATGACGAGAGCAGCACAATAAATTATCAAAATTTTCGACGAAAAGCGTTTTTAGCGCGGTTTTTTCCTTATAAACTCCGCTGGAATGTTAGTAGAATGTTAAAAAAAATTGGTATTGTAGTCCAATCTAATACCTAAAGGGTGAGTGTTTAAAAACGCTCATGAGATACATGGGGCTCACTCCAGAAATTCCTGAATTTCAACTACCGCCGTTTCGCTTAATACCAGTTCTAACAGTTATTACCCAATAACTCGGCAAAAGTGATTACTATCCTCCTTCAAAAAATTTGTGTTTTCATTAATTTTCTGTATATCAATTGCTCAATAATGGTCCTGAAATGAGTACGAGCAGCACAATAAAATCTGGAACTGTAAGCCCTACCGCTTCCTGCTGCCGTAAAGCGTGGTTTGACCAAGTTCAAATTAACTGAGTGATAAATGAATTGATTAAATAGAATTAGCCATGTAAAAAGTGAATTGAAGTAGAGCTAAGGAAAGTTGTGTGTGCAAGACACCTGATATTTTTTAGTTCAGTTCGGGTTTTTTCGAGGAAAATGTACAATAAGCGGCTCCAACGATTTTGATTATACTTGGGCACCTTAACCCATTAGTTTCAGGGGCAGCTCTCAGCTCCTGTTAGATTCAAAGCTACCCCAAGCGAAACAAACGTTTTAGCACATCTGCCCCCAGCCCTTAGTGCCTGTAAAACCAAAATTTAAACGTCCCCCTATGATCATTGCCCCAAATAAAAGGATATTGCTGTAACAATAGACGAGGCGCTACATTGGGACTGCCAAGAGCCTGTTGATCTGCACTTGAGATTGGTCAGTGGCGGGCTGTGCTTGTCCAAAGGCAGTCAAGGCTGAATATCTGACTCTTGGGAGCGAATGAGAGAGATAGTATCTGGTTGGTATGTGGACTGTTAACAGGTCCACTAAGGTACCACCTGGCCTAGATTGGTAGTTCAGAGGTACAGAATTGCAGATTCTGTGAGGTGAAGCTGGAGACAGCAAAGCATGTACTGCGTACAGAGCTGCAGTGCGTCTCAGAGTGCTTGGTGTCCATCAGCTGCAACTAGAGGAGGCTGCAGGGATGGACCTTAAGGTAGTCTAGCATTTTGTACGAGAATGGTGGGGACGCTGCATCAGAGAACACCAGTTCCACAGGGGCTGGGGGTGGAACTGGCAGGACATGAGGGGCCCAGTTGTGCCAGCTATGTGGGTTTTCCCAGTGCCATCAAGAAAGTTGGAAAAAAAAGAAGAAAAGCAGTGTAGACTAGAGTAATTTTAACTTTATTAGTATTAGAGCTACACAGCACAGCTACAATGTGAAGAACACAATGAAAGCCTTTCCACAGATTGAGGAAAATCACCGTGAGCTTGAGTCTGTCGTAGCTGGTAGAAGATTGCGTCATTACACTAGTGGAAGGCTGACAATTAGTCAGGAGAGCGGGGGAAGGGGCTTAGCCAAGCAGAGTCTCAATGAAGAGAGTAAGCCGGAGGAAGGGTCGATTTTGTAGCCAGAGATGAGCAGGTTAATAGTACAAAGAAGGTGGCAAAGTGAGCTTTGGCATGTAATTTGTGGAAGGGAATCGCACTGCATTAGATTCACATAACCTCGAGCCTGCACGTGGCCAACTTAAGCCACGATGGTTGTCGTAGTGGCGAGTTACAAAAATGTAGGCACGAGAAAAGTAAATATCTGGTGCGACGCATCACACAACATTCATCAGCTCCTCGTACGTTCGGTGAGTTTTTTCGCCTTCGCAACAAATCTAATGTGAAACAATTAACACTTAGTTATTAACAAACATTCAATACAGAAACTAACAGTGATTAAAGGTTCCGAAATTTATTGGGTTGCTTTTACTTGTGTCACGACCTTTATCAAGTAACCAGAGTATAAGTAATTTATCTGTCAACAAGATCTTGTTTTTTGCGAAGGTTCATGTGTACAGTTCTGGAATTATGCAGGAAACTAAAGTTAGCGTACCTGTTAGGTGAGTCCGTCTCCTCTCGCTGGTCTCCTCACTGGCGGACCTAGCTCAATTGTTTTAATACAGGAAGCGCTGTGAAGAACGTCAGTCAAAGAAATTACAGCAGTTCGAATTCAGAAAGATCTGGGGGTTCTCAACGCCTTTTGTTTTTATCGCAAGATTTTGATAAACTTCTATCTTTAATTCACTATCTTATACTAATTGCTAACTTAGTTCTCTAAAATATTAGAAAATCCGGTGAGAGGAGATACAAGCCGATGAAGAGGAACTAGCGGTGCGTAGCAACACCCAACTTTCCTCCACCCCTGTAAGTTCGAACACCACCTACATAGGCGGGCGCTATATCTTCGTTCAACGCATTTCTACAGAAACATTTATCGATAACAAACTGTTGGAACTAGTTAGCTGAGAGTGCTCCGTGAGTTTGATCGAAATCGTTTCACCCGTTTTTCAGAAAATTGGAAAATCGATAAATTAATTTTCGACAAATCTATTCTGAGTTAACATGGCTTATATTTCCGTTCAACATACATATACAGAAATAATTACGGAGAACTAAATGTGGGTATGGGTGGCTAAAAGGCACTCCATAAGATTGAGCGCATTTGGTGAAGCAGTTACCCCAGAATTTACGAACATTTTCGAAAAACGTTATTTTCGACATATTTTGATTTGTATTTCTGTTCAATGGATTGTCAGAGGAACATTTATTGAGAACAACATGTAGGTATTAACTATTCGAAAACATCCTGAGAGTTTGGTGAAAATCTTTGAAGCCATTTTGCCAAAAAGCGCAAAAAAACCTATTTTTGCTTGATAGGCCTATATCTCCGTTTACCGTATTTTCATGGAGATGTGTATTGGAGAAGAAAAGTTGTGTCGTAACTAGTAGAAGATAATTTGAATGTTTAATCAAAATCGTTAGAACCGTTTTTGAGAAAAATGCGAAAAACCCTAGTTTGTGGTACATTTTTGTCCCCCCCTCCCATTGGCCGAAATCGCCCATAACCTTATTTTGGTGTCTACAAAAAATAACGAACATAAAAAATGAGAACCAGCTCAATCGGGTCAGCAGTTCTTCCGCAAATCGAACTACAGACACACACACACACGGACCACGCGCCGAAATTAGGGTTTTAGACTCAGTAGGTCTCAAAACGTAAAGATCTGAAGAAAACCCAAATTTTTGTTGTTGACATAATTACTATACTGTCCTTTCCCTTTGGGGTAGCGGAAAGTACAAATATACATTGTTCCCCATAAATGTTCCTTTCACGAACCGTTAAACAGAAATAATAACCAAATTGTGACGAAATCGTTTTTTTTTTCAACATTACAGAATTGTAAGTTATCTGACATTGATCAACCTGACGGAGTGTCTTCTAGCAATCTATACTCATTTAGTGCTCGTTTAGATTTAAGTCAACACACATCAGAAAATGAGATTCTCCGAACGTACTCGTACTTTTTACTTTCCGCAACCCGAAGGGAAGGGAAGTATAGTAATCGTGTCAAAAAAAAATTTTGGGTTTTCTTCAGATCTTTACGTTTTGAGACCTATGAGTCTAAATAACCTAATTTCGGCGCGTGGTCCGTGTGTGTGTGTCTGTAGTTCGATTTGCGGAAGAACGGCTGATCCGATTGAGCTGGTTCTTTTTTTGTTTTGTTCGTTATTTTTTGTAGACACCAAAATAAGGTTATGGACGATTTCGGCCGAAGGGAAGGGAGGGGGGACGAAAATGTACCAACAACTAGGGTTTTTCGCCTTTTTCTCGAAAACGGCTCTAACGATTTTGATTAAACTTTCAAATTATCTTGTACTAATCAATACCTAACTTTTCCTCTAATGAAAATACGGTGAACGGAGATATAGGCCTAGGAAGCCAAAATAGGTTTTATACGCTTTTTGGCAAAATGGCTTCAACGATTATCACCAAACTTTCAAGATGTTTTTCAATAGTTGTTACCTACATGTTGTTCTCAATAAATGTTCCTCTGACAGTCCATTGGACAGAGATAAAAATCAAAATGTGTCGAAAAAAACGTTTTTTTGAACATTTCCGTAAATTCTAGGGTAACTTATTCACCAGATGGGATAAATCCTAATGAAGTGTCTTTTAGTCACCCATACCAACATTTCGTATTCCATAATTATTTCTGTACATATATGTTGAACGGAGATGTAAGCCAAGTTAACTCAGAAAAGGAGATTTGTCGAATATTAATTTATCGGTATTCCAATTGTCTCAAAAACGGCTCTAACGATTTCGATCAAACTTACGGAGTACTCTCAGCTAACTAGTACGTACATTTTGTTCTCTATAAATGTTTCTGTGGAAAAGCGTTGAACGAAGATATAGCACCCGCATATGCAGCTGGTGTGGGGGTGGCGGAAAGTTGTGTGTTGCTACGCACCGCTCGTTGCTGGCTTGTATCTACACTTGGTCCCCGATGTACTGTTCCGTAGAAACGTGTTGAATGAAGACACTGGCGTATACAGCACGCACTCATATTTACTGGGGTTGAGGAAAGTTGCGCGATGCATCGTGAGACACATCGACTCGTGACTCCGCCCGTTTCGCGCGGGGGTTGGTCCGTTGCCACGAGCGACCGCCGCGGCGCCCCTCCATTAACTTCTCGGCGTCTTGGGAAATCCGAGCGGCACTCCGCGAATACGACTGAAACCCAGCGTTGTCGGGTTATCTGACTGAGGCCGCGCAGCTCGGCTTCCCCGTCAGTCGCCTCGTAGCCGCGCCGTCGTTTCGCCCTCTCGAGCGGGGCCCGCCGCCGCCTCCGGAGATGTCGGAGCCCGTCGCCCTCAAACGGAAAATAACGTTGTTCAACGGGGTCGCTATAATTGTCGGCTCGATCATCGGTTCCGGAATATTTGTCAGGTGAGACGTATGAGACGACGTCCTTTTCCAACACGTGGGCCGCACCAACTTGTTGTTTGATGGATTGTGTTGACGGAGGGTGGGGGGTGGGGGGGGGTGCAACTCATGTTACGTCCTGTCGACTACATATCAAGTATCGCATAATCGATTGAATTCCCGTGTTTCCCTCCATAAGTCCTATTATAAAGCGGTTTTATTAACTTTCACGAGTAACAACGACAATTAACGACAACAAATACGTTCTCACAGAACAACGCAAAATATTCGCTCTTTTCCCCCTGCTATTCGGATTGTAGAATTCTGAACTGATCATTTGCTTATACTTCTGCCCTAGCCAGCCCTAATCCACCTCTTTTGACCGTTTCAGCCCAATTGGAGTATACTTGTACTCGAAAAGCGTTGGCGTGTCGCTGCTCGTTTGGACGCTATCCGGTATTTTCAGCACTTTGGGAGCGTTGTGCTTCGCTGAGCTGGGAACAGCCATCACTCGCTCAGGAGGAGACTATGCCTACATACTCGAGGCTTTCGGGGACTTACCAGCCTTTTTGCGCCTTTGGGCGGCCCTCGTCATCATTCGTCCGACGACTCAGGTATTTCCTTTTTTCCCCTGGTATTGGATGAAGTATGAAATGAGAAGTTTGTATAAATAGTTCGCAAGAGCATTCACTGGGTTGTTAACCTAACACGTATTAGTCATTGGTTGCGCCACTCAGAGGATTGTTTGAAATGTCAATTGTCAGACTGCTGAAATAAGAAGTTCAGAAAACAATTAATTCAAACCCACCTTAGAAGTAAGGCAGTCCTGGAGTCAGTTCCAGAACCAAGGGCAGGAATCCCCTTAGGTGCGGAGAGAGGGAGTGGCCAAGCTCAGTAGATTAATCTAAAACCAAGTTATGATGGGGTGATTAAAGAAAATGAAGCAGAAGTAAAGAATTAATTGTGAGAACCGTAGATTCTCGCTTGAATCATTTCTACCAGGTAATTAGTTTTCTTCTGCTCAGTAGCCTCTAAACGTAAAAATCTAAGAAAAATCTTTCTTTTGCGCCATCACACACTTTCTTCAGGCTTCTGGTAACCGAAAGTAACAATTCCTTGTTTATACACAAGTTCTAACCCTGTCAGTGAAAATAATCATCTTCCACCCATTATTTTTCCAACCCTACGAAGTAGGAAAGTTATTTAATCGGCCAAAAAGACATTTAGGGTTTCTTCAAATTTTCATGTTACGTTAGGCTCTTGAGTCCGTAAAACGTCATTTGAGCACATGGTATTTGTGCGTGGCCGCTAGGCATGTGTGATTGGGGGTTTAATCCTGAGAAGTGTAGCTCGTTTTCCTTGGTGCCCAGCCAAGCCTTTTGAGGCGAGAACGTGAAGGTTGTAGATGCAGGTTTCATTGATGAATCGCAAGTTACGCTAGAGGCAACCCCGACATGTGCCGGGACCTTGGGATCGAGTTTCTCAGTGCAACCTCCTCGACAGGAAGCTGCGTGGACCACGGGGATTATCTTCGTAAAGTTGCCAAGGCTCCACTGGAAGCCACAGGAGAAGCTGCGCCTCCATCGGACATACTTGCTCCCGTGGCTCACCTACAGGCTGGTTTTGGGAAGCTGACTGTTCCAAGGCAATAAGTATTGATTGAATGGCGTGCTCTGCTGTGCTTGCTTGGCTAGGCCTCTCACGTAGCGGCCCATGTGCTCCTGTTCAGTCTGGGGGACAGTGTTCTATCTTTCTACCACAATTTCGTTCCTGTGTAAGAGCTTACTTACGTTTCAGGCATCTGACTGGGATGTAGCACGCCCTGTGGCAGGTCTTGGATTCTATCAGGATCAGGTGCGATGGTGTGACGTGGCGACTGTATCTGCCCCTAATCCCAGTAAGCCTTCAAAGCATCCCAAGAAGTTGAGATCGTAACAGTGTATGTCGCTATCATGGCTGTGGTAAGAGAGAGGTTGAGTCGCTGAATCATGTGGTGCAGGTGTGCCCGCATACTCATATGGGCCGCATCAAGCGTCATGAAACAGTCTGCGGGCACGTTGCTGGAGCATTGTTATCTGAGGGTTGGGAAGTGGAGAGAGAGCGGCACTATCAGGTTGTCTCTGGGAAAACTGAGACTTGACATCGTCTCTGTTGGTCCCAAGCAGTCTGCAGTGATCCTGGGTGGCCAGGTAGTATCTTGCATTAACTTTGCAAATTTGACAGGACGGAGTACAGACGGTATGGACGATGTGGACGGTATGGCAGTGTCAGAAGCTCCAGGAGTCCTGGTGTGGCGTGTGGTGCAAGAAAAGTGCTGAGGAGATGCGTCAGCTGGGTGTGTCAGCAGGCGTTCTCCGCGGTATTACCACCCATGTGTTGCTCAGGTCGTACCTTAACTGGAACATCCTCTTATCCTTCTTTCCTTCCACGTCCCAATCCTTCTATCCCTAGAGCTATCGTATCGTACCAAACTGTTTACGGTGAGCTCTTGTGCTGACTGACTACATTAAAGGCACTCTCCCGATCGTGTTCCAGTGGTTAAGACAATGGTTCATATTCCCGACGCAAGTAGAGCAATAATGGATCAAAGCTCCACGCGATTGCTGTAATTTTTACCTGAGTCAGCAGCTCTTCAAACGTCTCCAAACCCCCTCGTAACACTTTGATTTAAAAAGTGTGTGCGAACGGAAGTGCGAACAAACGACTGTAATTCAAACTACCGTCGTTTCGTCGACTTACTTTTCTCACAGCGTTTGTGCTTTAGTTCCCAAACAAAAACCCTGCAAATTATTACACAACGGTTTATTATCCTCATGAACAGCTTGACCTAGTATTACTGCTCCAAGACCCATCCCATTCGATTCAGCATCGAAAAATACTAGTAAACCATACGAAACAAGATCTGACTACAATGGAACTACGGAAACTAAATATTCCCCGGCGCCAGGCGCCCGTAAACGTGTGTAGGCGTTTATGATCCGATGTAGGGGTGTGCGGAGAAAGTGGCCCTAACCTTCCTCCACCCCATCGGGCAAAAAGAGTCGGGGAAATTGGGACGGGGACTTCCAGTGAACCCTCGGCTATTGACACGCCGTTGCGAGGCGAGCGGGCGGGTGGTTTTGATGAGACGGGAGGAAGGGAGGGAGCACTAACAACGAAACGTTGACTTCCGCTGTAGTTCCCGCGAGTTCTTTCAATTAGTTGACTGTAATAATTACTGTAATTTCCCTATACGCAGTTGTACACGTCTGATACTCATTCCATTCGACCCAGGATGTAAAAATACCTTGAAAACTATACGAAACACGGCTTATTTGCGATTATGCTGCGTTTTGTTAAGTTTTTTTTAACCATTTTTCGTCCATAACAACCATGGGCTTCGTCTGATCGGATTGCCGAGATGGCGAGCACAACTAGATACCAAATGGGATGTTTGTGTGAAAGAACGGATTTTTAGACCACGTTAAAGGCACAAAACGGCCCGGACGGTAGACAGCGGATGGGGGACGGCGGACGGCGGACGGACATTGCAGATTTGGAATCCCCATGTCTTGAAACGTAAAGTATCAAATTTTGAGGGGGGGTTGTAAAAAGTTTTTCGTGACCGAAAACATAGGGTTATTATTCAGAATGAATAATTAACCAAAATCACGTTGACAGTCCCATCAATCACCTTGAAGCTGGTAACTCAATAAAAGTCGTGGCAGAAATAGGCGATGGAGTAAATTCCGGAGTTTTAACGACTACCAGCTTTTCTCTATAGAAAGAGTCATTAAACTGAGTGGAAAACGTTTCGTGCACTTATGAGCTACTAGAGTTGTAAAACAAATCGTATTGGTGGTACCGACTCAACTGTATTTTAATTACGCGTATGAAATAAATGTCGACATCCCACGAAATGCTTTTTCCAGTTCCGTTTTTCCGCACGTGCGTTTTCATGTCCAACCTGTTGACCACTTCGTGCCGCATTGTGAGCTAATTAAGAGTGTAGAGAAGAAAAAGCGAAGATGTAAGGGCATCAATTCGTTTGGCACAGTACAAACGCAAAACAAGGTCAATTGTCTAGTGGATTCTTCCTGTAGGCGTCATGATTCTCAACAACTTCGCCGAACATTGGAATTACTCATTAATTGTTTTATAGATTTATTTATTTTCCGTCACGCGGTGAGTCGAAATACTATCGTTTATTAAGAAATTTCATTAATGCGGCATTGACCTAAGTGCTACAAATACGATATTTGTCAAGAAGTGTGGAGCCCCAAAATCTTGAAGAAGATGATGTAATTGTTCATTAGTGATTACACGTGTGACACACAACGGCTTTTGAGTGGCTTTATAGTGCTATGCGTAATGGGTTCATTCCAAGGATCCTCAGCATTAAACAATGCCTCCTGGCAGTTTCCCCTCTCTATCGTTGTCGACCTGCATCTTTGCTGAGTCAACACGTACGAATGTCAGTTTGAGTATGGTCAGTGGAAACACCCTTAAGAGGGTGCAGTAAGTGTTTCGATGATCCCGTTGACCTGAATGCCGCTCGATCTCGGAGTAGTGTTAGTCGCAAGGATCTAAATATGCCTTGTCGAGTACGTTGTTCTTTACTGCAGGGCGGCTCTGGTTCGTGGAGGTGGTATTCGATCCTCTCATGGTATAGCTGTCTTCTCTTATTCTGTTTTTATTGCGGTGTGAAGAATGATCTATTGGGGAGGGGATCTCCAACCACATTCAACATCATTTGTCAGACGTAATTCACGTTCCTTTCCCTTTATATATTCGGCACATTGTTGTTCTGCATGGTAAAGACTTCTACCTGAACGAGATCCATCGCAACGTTCCCGTGGATTTATTACGTTCGGTGATAGCTTCTGTGAGTTTTGTAGTTCTTGGGTCGGTTGTCTAGCAACATTACTTTCCTAACTGAGGAAAGGTTTCTCCGTGCATCCAGTGCCTTCAGACACCAGCTAGACCAGGAAGTTTAACGTAAATACTAACTCCTTGTCCTCATTGTATATCTAGGAACCAGGAAAATAGAACTTTCCTTGTGGAGAAGATATGTTTTCAGTGAACTTTGTATCTTCCATGGTACTTATGGGATAGATGCTTTCTTATGAGCAGACGGGCGCATGATTCGTGCTGCACCATCTTTTTTTTTTTTGACGCGAGGGCGTGTGGGAAAAGTCCCTTTGTCACTGCGGCCGCATATGGGCCTATTGTGACGGCGCTTTCTTAGTAGAAGGCGTCGTACATACCCGCCCCCCTTAGGAAGCCGAGTATGTCCTTCACCACAGAGTCCGCTACGGTTTGGGGTTCAGTG
The DNA here is from genome assembly GCA_020466155.1 of Pachypeltis micranthus. NCBI lineage: Eukaryota > Metazoa > Arthropoda > Insecta > Hemiptera > Miridae > Pachypeltis > Pachypeltis micranthus. The sequence continues at coordinate 21,610,013 of CM035780.1, read as the reverse complement.
GTCCCCTGACCAAAGTATTCAAAGCGTTTTGCTGCCAAGGCAGAGCACTTACACAGGATATGCTCTGCTGTCTCGTCCTCCTCACCGCAGAGTCTGCATTCCACCGCCTCTGAGATGCCCATCTTGTTGAGGTGATATCTGAGTGGGCAGTGCCCGGTGAGGAAGCTTATCAGTACTCTCAGATCTTGTCTAGAGAGTGTCAGCATCGCCTTCGCCCTTTGACAGGAAGGCGTGACAAGCCTTTTCGCCTGTCTAGTTGTGGCTGGCGATGCCAATGGGCGCCATTTTCCTGTATCTCCCATCGAGCAACCAGACGGTTCAGGTGACTTTTCGTCATACCCACGTGTGGTTCAGGCCCGATGGGTAGGGATTCTGTACCCCTTTTCGCGAGGCGGTCAGCCTTTTCATTGCCCTCATGCCCCCTGTGAGCTGGCACCCGAATGAGGGGGAGCCTGTTATGGGCGCCGAGCTGCTTGAGCGCGTGGAGGCATTCCCATGCCAGCTTAGACCTAAAACTATAGGCTGCGATGGCCTTTAAGGCGGCCTGGCTGTCTGAGAAAATGTAGATCCGCTTGCCCTTGAGCCCTTTGTTCAGGATCTCTTCTGCGATCTCTTGGGTTTTGCCCATTGTTCGCGGCTGCTTATTCAGCCAGCATGCTGACCATATTCACAGCTGGCCGCAGACATGCCCCTGGGGACAATGCCGTGGCCGTTCCACTATCCACAACCCGTCGTCGCTCCTGGTAGCATGGGCGTGCTCCTGGGAAGATAATCCAGAACCAGGATGCACCATCTTACGCAGCCACCGTCACTCTCCTGGAAAGCCATGACTTCGGTACATGGCTACCCTTGAGTTCAAGTTTCTGACAATGCATCAGTTTTTAAAACGTAGGAGTTCACTACTTACCGTGCAGCGCCACTATCCTCTGGTCTCTCACCTGCTGAGTTGTATCTCAAGAGGAGGAATCGCACTAGACTCGATGCTTTGCTGCTTAATACTAGAGCTGACCCAACATCGTGCTTCCGCACCACTCGTGTTTTCCTTACAAGTGGGGGAGAGGGTACCAGGCCAGGGTTCATCAGAAGAGATTTAGCAGTTCGGCGCAATAACCAGGAAACTTGGTGAATTCCAATTGGGTTTTGGGCGCAGCCTGAAGCGGCACATCAATCAGCTGGTGACACACTTCACTAGCGGTGTCTCTTTTGGTTTATTATTCATCCTGTGTTTTCGGGCAGGAAAATTCGCCGTCGGCCGTACGGGGGTTTTGGCTTTAATGTGGTCCAAATAAATCCGATCCTGGTTCTGGGTTATCTTCCCAGGAGCATGCCCATGCTACCAGGCGCGACCACGGGTTGTGGATAGTGGAACGGCCACGGCATTGTCCCCAGGGGCATATCTGTGGCCAGCTGTGAATAAGCAGCCGTGAACAATGGGCAAAACCCAAGAGATCACAGAAGAGATCCTGAACAAAGGGCTCAAGGGCAAGCGGATCTACATTTTCTCAGACAGCCAGGCCGCCTTAAAGGCCATCGCAGCCTATAGTTTTAGGTCTAAGCTGGCATGGGAATGCCTCCACGCGCTCAAGCAGCTCGGCGCCCATAACAGGCTCTCCCTCATTTGGGTGCCGGCTCACAGGGGGCATGAGGACAATGAAAAGGCTGACCGCCTTGCGAACAGGGGTACAGAATCCCTACCCATCGGGCCTGAACCACACGTAGGTATGACGAAAAGTCACCTGAACCGTCTGGTTGCTCGATGGGAGATACAGGAAAATGGCGCCCATTGGCATCGCCAGCCACGACTAAGACAGGCGAAAAGGCTTGTCACGCCTTCCTGTCAAAGCGCGAAGGCGATGCTGACACTCTCTAGACAAGATCTGAGAGTACTGATAAGCTTCCTCACCGGGCACTGCCCACCCAGATATCACCTCAACTAGATGGGCATCTCAGAGGCGGTGGAATGCAGACTCTGCGGTGAGGAGGACGAGACAGCAGAGCATATCCTGTGTGAGTGCCCTGCCTTGGCAGCAAAACGCTATGAATACTTCGGTCAGGGGACCACTGAACCCCAAATCATGGCAGAATCTGCGGTGAAGGACATACTCGGCTTCCTAAGGGGGGCGGGTATGTACGACGCCTTCTACTAAGAAAGGGCCGTCACAATAGGCCCATATGCGGCCGCAGTGACAAAGGGACTTGTCCCACACGCCCTCGGGTCAAAAAAAAAAGAAAAGAATCCGATCTTTCGCACTAGGATAGGTCTCGGAGGTGAGAGTTTACGTCGAGCTGTGCAAGAGAATAATACATCGTTGTGTAATAGTTTGTTTGTCGGTTCAGTCTTAATTATCAATTAAACGGATTAATAAACGCACTTTGTAGGATTCCCTGCGCAAAAGACTATTTGTTTTTACATATTGGGAGACGTTGGGTGCGTCCTTGATTGCGTGAAGTGTTTGTATCGTTGAGTGTTAGCTTGGTGCTATTAGTCTCAAGGATTATCCTATTGTTGAGGAGTACTGTACATCCCACAATATCCTGTACAACGTTTCAGGTGTTTGCGTCCCTCATGACAATGTTCTCCCCCCCCCCCCGGAATTCCGTACATTATGACGGGCTTATTATGCAATAAAAATGGTATGAAATCAATTATTGTGTTAAATTTAAATGTTCCGGTTTTGCCATGGGAGAGTTTCTCTTGTAAATCATGATGGTATATAATCTAATGGTTCTGCCCGAATGGGAGTGCTTCTCACATAAAGTTCATGTTTGTGTTGAAATTGAAGTAACAAATTAAGGACGTCAAGCCCCGAACTGTGAAGACCAGACTAACCTTATTATGCAGCGCAAGAGCCATTGAAAGGCTTTCCTTACTAAGTTAATAATTCGATATTCGATCTCTTAATTCTCGCGCTTGTCTCCGTTCACGATTTTACTTCCCCTCACTACAAACACACTTCGGATTGAAGAACGGGTAGAGGAAAACTAGTTAAATGCAGAAGTGGGTAAACGTAATGAACTTATTCAGAGAAGGGTTAAGGTATTGTGCTCAAGAGCAAGACCATTGAATGTATGAGTTCCGTATCACGTATCTTGTGCGACGATCATTATTCAACAATTCATGAGACTGTCTAGATGGTATTTTTGAGAAGAATTATGGTCACCGTTTTGGAATAATCGGGTATGAACTGTGAAAAACGGTAGTACGGGAAACGGCGGTTGTTGAAATCCCGGAATTTCTGGAGTAGGTCCTATATATCTTATGGATTATATACGCTATTAAAAGCTCGTAGTGTAGTAACAATTGCGTGGAGTTTACATGAATTTTTGGTAACTTATGGTGCTGCTTTCGTCGTTTCCTCCCCAATTAGAATGTTGTGTTATTTGGATCTGTGTCTACAAAAAATTTAATCGAAATCGTTAGAACAAGGTTTGAGAACAAATTATTTGGTGTTTCGACCACTATTATAAGTATATTTAGTTTTGTGCCGATTTTACTCATAACCGGCGTTCAATGGTAACGTGCAGACTTGATATCAAGTTTGAGTCAGTTTGGTTCAGCCGTTTTCTCTGAATCGCGTTCGGTGACAGGTCTGTTTCTTTATCATGATGACTGTTCCTTCACACTCATAAGAGAGCTATATCTGTCGTGTATGAACGTCATGAAGGTTGCGGTTTCACTAGCGTGTGAGAGCATCGGCACTCGCTCATCATCCACCGAACCCACACGGTGGTACGGTAGGTTATCATTTAGCGAGCCTCCTGGTAGAGAGCTGTTGTTCATATGTTACGAAGTGGAGGTCCTGGGAAATTCGTACCACCAGGGATTTGTTCTTACTCTGGTTTGCCCCCGATCTTACTATATATTTGGATTGCAAATTTCAAAGGCAGAGATCAACTGAGACCACAATTTTTACTTTCCGCTACCCGAAGGGAAGGAAAGTATAGTAATCGGCCCCAAAAAAAAATTTGGGTTTTCTTCAGATCGTTACGTTTCAGACCCAACTGAGTCTAAAAAACCTAATTTCGGCGCGTGGTCCGTGTGTGTGTGTGTGTGTGTCTGTAGTGCGATTTGCGGGAGAACGGCTGATCCGATTGAGCTGGTTCTTTTTTTGTTTTTTTCGTTAATTTTTGTAGACACCAAAATAAGGTTATGGACGATTTCGGCCGATGGGAAGGGGGGTGGGGGACGAAAATGTACCAAAAACAACGGTTTTTCGCATTTTTCTCGAAAACGGCTCTAACGATTTTGATTAAACTTTCACATTATCTTCTACTAATCGAAACTCAACCTTTCTTCTCCATACATATCTCCATGAAAATACGGTGAACGGAGATATGGGCCCATGAAGCAAAAATAGGTTTTTTACGCTTTTTGGCAAAACGGCTTCAGCGATTTTCACCAAACTCACAGGATGTTTTCCAATAGTTAATACCTACATATTATTTTCAATAAATGTTCCTGTGACGGTCCATTGAACAGAGATAAAAATCAAAATGTGTCGAAAATAACGTTTTTTCTAACATTTCCGTAAATTCCAGGGTAACTGCTTCGCGAGATGTGATGAATTCTAATGGAGTGTCTTTTAGTCACCCATACCAATATTTTGTTCTCCATAATTATTTCTGTATATATATGTTGAACGGAGATATTAGCCCAGTTAACTCAGAAAAGGAAATTTGTCGAATATTAATTTATCGGTATTCCAATTTTCTCAAAAACGGCTCTAACGATTTCGATCAAACTTTCGGAGTACTCTCAGCTAACTAGTCCCTACATTTAGTACTCCATAAATGTTCCTGTAAAAATGCGTTGAACGAAGATATAGCGCCCGCCTATGTAGGTGGTGTTCGAACTTAAAGGGGTGGCGGAAAGTTGTGTGTTGCTACGCACCAGATATTTTTTACTTTATTCGCAAGCTGAGTGAAACGGTTATACGATTGCTTAATAGCAATCGAAGCTGGAAGGCTTGGGGCTTTGGGGAACTACAGTGGAGCAGCACGCAGTTCTGTGTTTCCTTCACACAACAGGAGGCGCAACATATGCAGGATGTTGATTTTTTGAGATAAAAGAAGGGGAACCGCCATGTCACGTAAGAAACTGGGTCATTCAGTGGTCTGGCTCACACCATTTTCTTTTAAGACGTTCATGGATGCTGATGAAAACTCATACGTGCCATGTTTCTTGGACGATAATTCCTATCTCACTTACAATTATCTAATGCCCATTCATGTAGCACGGGGAGGATTTGTTCAGTGGAGAGGTCATTACGAAGATCAGCTGATCGTGAACGAAGCTTCCTTTTCACTAACCACGTGTCTATCATGCACTCAATGACCAGTAATGGTTGGATACTGTTTTGTCGGCCTTGACGGTCCACAGGAGACTCTCTGGGATTGGGTCAGTAATTTTCTTTTGATTAACTGTGAGTTTGCTACCCTAGACAACGGACTAGAGACTAATCTCGCCTAAGTAAACGCAATGGCCTTGATCATCACGGTAACACACACCCACTCACCTCAATTAGCAGTCTTCATGATCATGCCATTGATTGATGGTGGTAGCTTCCCTTTTGAAGAGTGACGACGCACGCAGGTTTACACTGGGTTGAGAACTGTTCGACCTGCAGACAGCCATTAAATAAATTAAGAAGCCCGCAGGAGATGCTCCACTCAGCGTTCCTTAATATATTGCTTTTTTATCTTATTTGGCCCAGGAGATTTGTTGCATTTTAAGTTCTCAAGAGCATGTTTGGAAATGAAGTGAAGTTATTTTTAAATATCTGGTGCGTTGCAACACACAACTTTCCTTAGCTCTACGTCAATTCACTTTCTATATGGCTAATTCGATTTAATCAATTCATTTATTCAATTCAAATATCAGTTCCTTTAAACTTGGTCAAACAGCTTGGTCAAACTGTAAGCGGTAGTGCCTACAGTTCTGGAATTTATTGTGCTGCTCGTACTCATTGCAGGACCATTATTGAGCGATTGGTACACAGATAATTAATGAGGCTGTAAACACGAATTTTTTTGAAGAGGATAGTAATCACTTTTGTAGAGTTATTGGGTAATAACTGTTAGAACTGGTATTAAGCGAAACGGCGGTAGTTGAAATTCAGGAATTTCTGGAGTGAGCCCCATGTACCTCATGAGCTTTTTTAAACACTCACCCTTTAGGTATTCGATTGTACTACAATATCAGTTTTCTTTAACTTTCTACTAACATTCCAGCGGAGTTTATAAGGAAAAACCCGCGCTAAAAACGCTTTTCGTCGAAAATTTTCATTATTTATTGTGCTGCTCTCGTCATTTTCCCACAAATGGGAATTTTATGGTATAATTATCTTATTAAGACCTATCTATATAAAAAATTTAATCAAAATCGTTAGAGCCGTTTTCGGGAAAAAAATTTGGTGTTTTGATCACTATGATAACTATAGTTAAATTTTGATGGATTTCGCCCATACCCTTATTTTTGCGTCCCATGGTTACCTGTAGGCTAGACATCAAGTTTCAGCTGATTGGTACGGTTGTTTTCTCTAAAAACCGCGCTAAAATCGATTTCGTCGAAAATTTTGATAATTTATTGTGCTGCTCTTGTCATTTTCCTACCAATGGGAATTTTATGCTATGATTGCCTTATTTAGAGCTATCAGTATAAAAAGTTGAATCAAAATCGTTAGAGCCGTTTTTGGGAAAAAAAATTTGGTGTTTCGATCACTATGATAACTATTGTTAAATTTTGATGGATTTTGTTCAAACCCTTATTTTGGCGTCCCATGATGGCCTGCGGGCGAGATATGAAGTTTGAGCTGATTTGATACGGTGGTTTTCTCTAAAAATCGTTCACATACACACACACACACACACATAGACACGCAGACACATAGACCATTTTCCTAAACAACGTTTTTCGGGCTCAGGGGGGTCTGAAACGTAAAGATCTGAAGAGAACTCAAAATTGTTTTTTCAGCAGATTACATAACTTTCCTTTCTACTTCGTAGAGCCAAGTTACATTTAAAAAACTGGTTGAGAAAAACCTGTTGAATTAAGTGAAAACAGAATAATACGAGAAAATATCTGGCGCATCGCATAACTTTCCACTTTCCTCTGTAGAGACGTACGAACGCTGAGAGATGGAGAGATTTAAATATTGATTGAACAGTAAACCGTTCTACTTACATTAGACGCGACGAATTATTGAAAAATTCCCTCAAATCCCTTCTTGGTGGAGAGGAAACCACGTTCCGTCTCTGTGGGTCGTGTCATCGTCACCAAACATCGATTTGAACGGCCTTTCGATTCTTCTAGTATGTTTTCGTTGGAGGAAATTTGACTAATCAGGTTTGACACCACTTCATTATTTCTGATTACACGACAGTCACTATGATCAATTGTCGACTGATGTACCTTTCTCATAAGTGTTAAGGAACTCATTTTGATAAGGAAATAGATCTGTGATCGACAATTGAGGGTGAACTAAAGAACATGGACCGACCGCTTGATAACGCTACGACTGCATGTATCGATAGTTCGCTTGAACGCTACGACTGCAAGTATCGATATGCGTCACCGGCGCAGTTGGTGAGGGAGAGCCTATGAGCGATGTCTGGTATATCGATAACCTGACCTCGGTCGTGATATATCGATATATTGCCTTACCAGAGAGAGCGGTCCATATTCTTTGCTTTTACCAAAATTGATGCCAAACCAGGACAACCGTGCGGAACACCCGTTCATCCAGTTCGTTACTGCCGCTCCGATCTTTTCGTTCCAAAATCGTCGGGTGCTAGTGACCGCTCGGACTCAACGCAACCAATTTAATTTAAACGCGGTAATGTTTTTATATTGTGAACGATTTTACATGTCTTTTGAGTATTTTGGAGGCGTTATAGCGTCACATTTCGGTTATAGAACCCTCACGACCCTACTAAACCAACGCATTAGTCAGTCGGGTTTGACTTTCTCATAATTTGAAGAGCATCTGTTGGGCTATCTGTACAATAACGAGTATACAATTGAATAACGAGGCTCAATCAACCTAATTGCAGGACAGCTAAATCCCAAAAGTAGATCCTTCAGTTTTAATAAGCTTGGTTAAAGATGGAAGGTCAGTTAGATGACCAGTGATCAACGCTCCGCGATTCCCACACCCGTCTAATCATATTGAAGTCGCTAACTACCCCCAAAGTTTCAAAATAGTAATCTTGAAGTCTGTTCAACGAGTACCACCGCCCAAGTAGTGATTTGGTTCAGAAGTAGAACAATTTAGCTCTCATTTTTCGATCTAATTGACAGATCACTAAAGCCTAAATACGCTAATTTTGCTACGAATATACTGGAGCTCTATATTCGCATCGTCGTCCTTCAGTGAGTACGTGTTGTGTTGTGCCCTGAAGGGTCTGTAGTCTCGCAACAAGGGATCACATCGCAACGTGTTTCGAAGGGTTGAGTCAAATCAAATCATCATTGAGTCATCAAATTTGTGAAAGTTACTTCGCCAGATCATGCTGTGCTTCGAAATCGAAGAGCATCACAGTCCCAAGTGAGATTGCCGTAGGAATCAATGATGAACTTGTATTCTGACGTTCCCACGCACTCGAAATCCGATGCTGATTAGGTCTTAACTGTGAATACTCACAGAATGCCTCTATCTCCTTTGAAGGGTTCTGTTATTAACTTGAAGGGACGACCTAAAGAACAGTTAGCTACTGACTATTTACGAGATGGCGTGTTTTGGTTACCTAAAAATGAATTTCCGCGGAATAGTGACGTGATGACGAGGATGCCACAATAAAATTTAAAGGAACCGATTGGGTACTCCCTGCTACTAACTACTTGAGTTGTGAATCACATTGCTCGCGGTGCGTGGCTTGGTTCCTTCCTCCCCAACTCTCAGGAAAAGATTGGTTCACTTCTGTCGATAAATATGAGACGATCCAATCAAGCAATGTGAATTGTTATCAGATTGATTCTCATAACGGTTGGAGTATCTTAATATAAGCCACACAATAAGTGTGAAGGTTCTCCCATGGAAAGTAGTCTTGGCCGAGCCTTCCCCTCTCTTTAACCACCTTATACCAGGATCTTCCTAGGTGGTAAAAAGACATTGGATATTTAAATGTATCACCGCTGAGCATTAAATTAACACGTAGATGTTTTTGTATTTTTGCGTAGGCGATCATCGCTCTCAGCTTCGCACAGTACGCAGTGAAGCCTTTTTTCCCCGACTGCCCTCCTCCGCCATTGGCCGTTTCGCTCCTCGCAGCCACAGCTCTTTGTAAGCAACTTGTTGTTGTTGATGGTAATATCGAGTTAAAACCTGTTGTATTACGCCTTCGAATAACTACACAAAGTGCTGGCTTTGAGAATTCCTCGGGGAGGTAGATATGTAAATATTGAAACCTTCGCATCGATCTCAATTGCAACTCAAGCGGAAATGAAGCAAGGACGCTAAACCTCCAGAGCGTCATGTTTCTGTAACAAGCACGTCTCAGGAGGAATCGTGGGCGTCAAACAAAAGCTTTTCCTTTCGTAAAATTATAGGCAGTGCAAGACAATCCCCGATGTTTTAGGAAGAGACACGTCTATTCAGCCTGGTGATGATCAAAATATTCTCCGGAGCTTCAACATACTGTTTCGTCCATCAATTCCAGGTGACTAGTTCACTCTTAGATTGAAGGGATCTGAGCCAACTTCTCAGGAAATTTATGTGAAGTATTAGGGCACACAGTACAAACCAGATATGAATGCGTTGCCGAACTGGAGCGGAGGTGTCATTCCATTCAGCTTCAATTGCGTCTGAGTATCACATCTTTAAAGAGTAGGAGTTGGTAATAACTCGTTTTCTTCTCTCTCACCCATTTTACTTTCCTTTGTTCTATGAAGTTATAAGGAAAGTTATGTTATCAGCCGAACAAATCTTTTCTTAGTTTTCTTCCGATCTTCTTGTCTCAAATGCTTCCACGTTCGAAAACATCACTTAAGAAAATGGTGTGTTTGCAGTGATACCAATTGAGAGAAAACAGTTTAGCTCTAACTCAATTTTCAACCTACACACCAATATGGAGCGCCAAAATAAGTGTTTGAGCAAAATCGATGTAAAACTAACTACAGTTATCATAGTGATCAAAGCGCCGAATTGTTATTCTCAAAAATGGCTCTCACAGTCGCACTTTCAATGGAATCAGAAATTTGGCTAGTCAACTGCTCACTTAGGTTGCATATGTATTTCTCGATTCTTGTCGGACGATTAATAGAAAATGAACAAAAAATAGGACGAGTGGTTCAAAACGGCCTAAAAATTTATAAAATCGTTTAGTACGGGAAATTAATGATTCGAAAGGTGATTAAAAAAATCCCGACAGTTAGGAATAAGTAAAATAACGAAGGGAGTAGGGAAATGGGCTTCACATGTTCACGACGCTGTTCTCATAGCCCATACAGAAGGCTAATTCCAATAATCTTCTTCTAGAGGATTATCAAACTCGTCTAGCCATCGAAATGATCAGGGAGTTAGACGATATTGAGAAGGGAGCAATTGGAAGACGTTTCTCACATTTTCAGAGCTGTCAGAATTTCATAACAAACAGCACATTCGGTAATTCAGTTTACAGTGTCCTTGATTTCCATTCATTTAACGTCGGCACCTTTCCTCCGTGAGCCGCTCCGCCGAATGAATTAATTAACAATGAGTGAATCGACAAATCATCTCCAAAATTGCCAGGGAATGTAAACCATTAATGAAACGAACAAACACTGGTAACGAACTGTCAATGAGAACCATGAATCAATGTTGACGCTAATATTCGCTAGGTTGGACCAGTTTTGTCAATACCGGGGCAAATTTCCGGTATCAAACAGCACAGAGATATACTTTCAGAATAAGTTAGCGGCCAAGGGCAACGCGGATAATGTTTCAATCCGTTCTTCGGATTTGTATGTCTGATGGTCGGAATTTGGAATTTATTTAATTTAAATTTCCAATTTCGTTTTGGAATCTACCATAAGTGTTGAACTACTGTATAACTGTAGATGCGTCAGAGCGACGCTTGAGTATTGCGTCAACGTTAGCTGATAAACTGTACACGATACATTTCAATACTTCTGCTTTTCAGAGCAGATCGATTCCGTTCAAAGTAAGCGCCGAGCTTCAGTCGCATTGTCAGTTTTTCGAGCATAAGTTGGAGATATTGGAGCAATTTGGCTTCAAGTTGTAAGATCGGTGAACGTTGCGAAAAATAAATAACAGTATTGATATGAATCAATACTGCTGCAAAATAAGGAAAGAAGCATATCCCTTCCGAAGGATAAAGAAATTGAAGTAATCGACTGAAAGTTAAAATTAAGTTGTTGTTATAGCTATTACATAACAAAACGCTGCAAAGCTTGCGCTATTATTATTATTCTCTTCAATATCTTGGATTAGTCTCACACTTCCGAGACCCATCCCATTCGAATCAGCATCGAAAATTACCAGTAAACGATACAAAACGTGATATGGCTACAACGGGACGACCAAAACAAAAATGAGGGTTTACCACCCTCAAAATGTGACACTTTAAGTTTCAAGGCATCGGGATTCCAAATCTGCACTGTCCGTCCGCTGTCTGCCGTCTGGGCCGTTTTAAACTTGGCCGTATCTAGTTATCCACCTGTTCGGTAATACGATGGGACGAAACTCGTGGTTGTTGCAGGTAAAAACAAATTAACAAACGAAACGTTGACGGTTTGATCGCCATTAGGTGGTGTATGTGTTTTCATGGTATTTTTCGATGCTGGGTCGAATGAAACGAATCTCGAAGGTAGACGACGGTGTCTAGACCGAAAACAATGAAATCGCAGTAATTATAGTGAGCCAAAGTGTACTAATTGAAAGAACTCACTGGGCGTTTCTTCATTTGTACTTCCTCTCGTCTCATGAAAACCACTCGCCAGCGCGACTCGTCATGTCTGGCCAATTGACTAGGGGCTCCTAGAATACTTAGATCTCGTCGTTCAGTTGCACTCAGGTCATGTTTCGTATGGTTTACTGGTATTTTTCGATGCTGCATCGAATGGGATGGGTGTCAGAGGTGTGAGACTACGTCAAGCTCTGCAAGAGAATAATAAATCGTTGTGTAACAATTTGCGCGGTTTTTAGATGGTCACGGAAAACCAGCCTCTAAAACTTGCCACTGCCACTGATGCTGTCAGTCCACTAATATTCAATTGACTATTCACTGGTCTATATCATCTCAAAGTGACTGTTCCTCGACCCTTACAACAATCATATAACCCTTGGAGGGGTTGTATCAGCTGTGGTTTATGAGATAAATCCTGCTGGAGTGGTTTTTGCTATCAGTTTAGAGGGCTTCAGGCTCTTAATTAGGAGCCACAGCACCCAGATATGCAAAAGGTATGAACGACAGGATTCTTCGATTATCCACAGCTAATGTTTTCACATGCTAACCGTAAATATGCTGCCCTCCTAGTGTCCACCTAGTGTTGTTAAGTGGAGAGACTACAACCTGGCGATTCTCCTCGGCCTCCTCCACGGCCTCGAAACCCTCGAACACTGCAAAAACACGTTTGCGTTTTGGCCGACGAGTCTTTTTATTGTCATCTACAACGCCTGTGGGGGAGCGCGTCGATAGCCCGGTAATTCGACTTTTGCCTGAGATCACTGTCAGTCATATCGACCTCTCCTTCAGCCGAAACAGGCCCTATCAAATACCTCATGTGATCGTCACCCTGTTACCCATTGACTTTGCTATTGGGTGCGTGGTGGAAAAGTGGAGAGTCGAAAGGAAGCTTCCCCCGCCATCAGCTTCATGATGACCTCTTCATTGAACAAAAACTTGCCCCGCGAAGTCAATGGTCAATAGATAAATCGCGAGTGAGATTGGAATCCTCATTAAAGGAACAAGACGCTAGTTTTCCCTAACATCCGTGAACGTCTTACGCAAAAACAGATTGAGCCAGACCACTGGATGAGTCAGTTCCTTACGGAACACAGCGTCTTCAATGCGTGGCTCCATAAGTACTCTCCATTCTGCACATCTTACGGCTCGAGTACGGAGGAAACAAGAAACCGTGTCCTCTTCCGCTGTAACTTCTACAACAGTGATGGTTGTTCCGTGAGCAGTAAAACATGTCAGCTTTGACTGCTATTAAGTACGTTTATAATTATTTCTCCAAGTTCGCAAAATGTTATTGCTATATAGAAAAGGTGGTCACAGTAGAATTACCCTTCGAAACTTGCCACCCAAGTAAATTAGTAATAGTTAGATCAGGTAGGAAACTAGATTGTAATCAACTGATAACCCTTCTCAGATGGTACGCATTCACCTGGCCATACCTTCATGTGGTAACACACGGGCAGCAACCCTACCGTGGGATTGGCTAAATGACAATCAGCCCTCTGTTTGGGTTCGGTGAATCCTGAGCGAGCTCCGCAACCTTCATGACGTTCATACACTACTGATATAACTCTATTATGAGTGTCAAAGAACAGTCATTATGATTAGGAAACAGACCTGACTCACTGAACCAAATCAACATAACTACGTTGAACTACCTAGTTTATATTTTTACTTTCCTTGGCTCTACAAAGTAGAAAGGAAAGTTATGTAATCGGCTGAAAAACAATTTCTTCAGATCTTTACGTTTCAGACCCTCCTGAGTCCGAAAAACGCTATTTGGGAAAATGGTCTGTGTGTGTGTGTGTGTGTATGTGAACGATTTTTAGAGAAAACCACCGTATCAAATCAACTCAAACTTGATATCTCGCCCACAGGTTACCATGGGACGCCAAAATAAGGGTATGAGCAAAATCCACCGAAAGTTAACTATAGTCATCATAGTGATCAAAACACCAATTTTTTCTCTCAAAAACGGCTCTAACGATTTTGATTAAATTTTTTATATTGATAGCTCCCAATAAGGCAACTATCCCATAAAACTCCCATTTGTGGGAAAATGGCGAGAGCAGCACAATAAATAATGAAAATTTTCGACGAAAAGCGTTTTTAGCGCGGGTTTTTCCTTATTAACTCCGCTGGAATGTTAGTAGAAAGTTAAAGAAAACTGATATTGTAGTACAATCCAATACCTAAAGGGTGAGTGTTTAAAAAAGCTCATGAGGTACATGGGGCTCACTCCAGAAATTCCTGAATTTCAACTACCGCCGTTTCGGTTACTACCAGTTCTAACAGTTATTACCGAATAACTCCGCAAAAGTGATTACTACCCTTCTTCAAAAAAATTCGTGTTTACAGCCTCATTAATTTTCTGTGTACCAATTGCTCAATAATGGTCCTGAAATGAGTATGAGCAGCACAATAAATTCCGGAACTGTAGGCGCTACCGCTTCCTGCTGCTGTGACGTGTTGTTTGACAACGTTCAGAGGAAAATCTGGAGCTGTAAGCACTACCGCTTCCTGCTGCCGTGAAGCGTTGCTTGACCAAGTTCAAATTAACTGAGTGATAAATGAATTGATTAAATAGAATTAGCCATGTACAAAGTGAATTGACGTAGAGCTAAGGAAAGTTGTGTGTTGCAACGCACCAGATATTTTAATTTAACGTCAATGATATCAACCAAACACGGAACGGAGAAATAATTTTATACAGCCAACTTTACTAGAACGAACGAGAGAACGTATGACAGCTGAGTTGCCGAGCGTCTTTAAAACAAGGGCTAGTAATAATGAACAGTGGAGCGGTCTGAATATAAATTGTGAGAATACAAAATTCGACTTATATAAATTGAATGAAAAATATAGTGAGTTATTAAATTACAGCAGTGGAAATCGGTGAATGCACGTGGGGCGGTCTTTTCTTCATTTATTTAAACGTTTAAATTTCCCGCAGGTTTCTTAACGGTCGTCAATTGCATGAGCGTAAGATGGGCGATGGCTATTCAGAATGTCTTCACGGCAGCTAAGTTGATAGCGTTAGTGACCATAATCGTCGCTGGACTCATCCACATGTCTATGGGTAAGTGTATACCCCTAAAATCGTAGGATTTATTAGATTGTGCATACAAATCTCGAAAAGCGTTAAAAATCTATTATTTTCAAATGCTACAAAACGGATTTTAGAATAGTACAACGTTATTCTGAGTAGAGAAAACTCACATCACCCACAGAATGTATTTTTTTGTACTCTTAAAAATCGCCGTTTTTGGGTTTCTTTCAACATCATTCTTATCTTTAGATAGTTCACGTACACTGCTAAACATTTTATTATTCTACATGTGCAAAAAAAAGCGCTTCAGCGGCTGGGACTCATCAAATGGCAAACACCTTTCGTACACCAGAAGTTGTAAGAAATTTTACACAGTTTTTGGAGGGTTTTGAAACTCGTTTCTACACTGCCAAATAATACGAGTAAATATATAAAGACCAACATAAGCGACAGAGAGTATGGACATTTCTGGCAGCGAGGTGGAGCGTTGAGGTAAATGTCAACTTTTTGGAGACACGTTGACTTGATTTCTTGGCAAAGCTGATCGAGGGTAGGTAGAAAGAATTTCAGTGAATGCCTGTCAATTAATCGAACGTGATAAGTAATTTCATTGCATATTTGTGGCCCTCAAACCGAAACTAAGGAATGCAAATGCAGGTGGCTACAGTTATAGTCACAGGAATACCCGCCCCCCTCCCAAAGTCTTTACTCCGTGTATTCATTATTCAGCCCTGGGAGATCTAGTTTTCTTCGGAATTTAACATGGTGCAGACGAACGTCTCTGCCTATTGCTGGACAACTGTGTCCTCCGCTGTTCGCCGCCAGCCTGCTCACCTTGGGCACCAGAAGCAAGCATCCACCGGCGTCTTACAATGCAGACAGTTTGCGCTTGCAGCTTTACCACTACTAAACCGGGCTAATTAATTTGAAGGGGACAAGATCGATATTGTTGAATAAAAAAATAATTTTTGAAAAAAAAAACACAAATTCGCGGTGCTTTTTGAATGGATCTTGTAACTTTCAAGAACGTCAAGCGGACGGAGAGTGACGGCATTTCCTGACGGCGAAGTGAAGTGTTGAGATAAATGTTAACTGCTTGAGTGACAAGTTGCTAACTCAATACGCATGCTTTGAGAAATCATCCGCTGGAAAATAATGTCCAGGTTGGTGAGGTGCATCCTATGAACAAATTATGAAAACTAACATACTGTATCTGCTACTCCTGAATCTCCTTCACCTTCTTCCTTGGGACAACATGAAACGATTTGGGCTCGGTTGTGTTGAGTTGTGGTGGGGGAGGGAGACGAAAACTGCACAGTCCCTTACAATCTCCTGAAAATATACGTAGTAAAGTGAGTAACCTGTTACTAACCTCACCCTAGTTTAGATATTACTTCTGCCATCCTCTGTCTCTCTCGTCGCGCTGACTCCACAAATACAGGCATCTGGACGACCTCTGAGCTAGCAGGATACAAGCTTGTCGAAGGGAAAGGCTAAAGAGCAGTTGAAGTATTCGTTCTGGGGAGCTTCAATATCATGAACTGGCGATAACTCACTTTTCTGTAGAGACAAGAAAAGTAATAAGAGGAAAAGGCGGTATTACATCGTGACGAGACACCAAGTGATAATTAAGCCGCTCTAGAATTCTCCGCATCAGCCATCGCCTTTTGTCTCTTGCTCGCTCGACTCTCAGCAAGCCTGTTTTCTTCTCATAATGAACGTTCCTGAACCTCAAACTGTAATCTTGCTGTCCATAAAGAGGATTATATCAGTCTCTCAACTCTTAGCAGATTAACTACATTTTCAAGAGCTTCTCGATATCGTTGTCGATGTCGCAGGTTAAAATTCAGGGCTCAAACGTAGAACCATTAAGCCCGTGTTGAGCAATTGGAGCTTAACTTCACCTGCAGAGACCCGTGCCATTGTTACATCAATTGGGGCACAGAATCGCTTGCTTCTAAATATTCTTCAAAGTAGCGGGCAGTTACCATTTTTAGGTGGCTCCGTCGAGGAGTTATTAGTTTGACTATAACTTGGAATATAAGAAATGTTTTGATAGTTCAAGCGAACAGGCCAAATTCCTGGAAAAGATATATTTGAATTTATAACGCAATTATTAATGATAAACGGAATATCATCATAACATCCTCTTATATAGAACGCAAATTTGCGTGTATCTAGTTTAATTATTGATATAGGGCATACAGCATGACGGGTCGCTCATGTAAAGAAAGTAACTGGACATTTGCTGGTTGCGGAAAGGAATGCCACCAGAGGCAGGGATCTGTCTCTCTCTCTCTCTCTCTCTCTCTCTCTCTCTCTCTCTCTCTCTCTCTCTCTCTCTCTCTCTCTCTCTCTCTCTCTCTCTCTCTCTCTCTCTCTCTCTCTCTCTCTCTCTCTCTCTCTCTCTCTCTCTCTCTCAGTCCTACTTGGCTGGGCGCAGACAGGCGGTGAAGTGGGGCGGTGGGGATTTGTCACAATGGGTGGAGCTGGAGAGAGGAACGCCGCAGGGCACAACGTTTTCAGCTTTACTCTTTGCGCTGTACATTAATCGACTGTCGGACTCCATGTCAGCCTGTAGTAGAAGTATGTACGCTGATGACCTTAATGTATATCTCACGTGTGGACGTGATGAGCTCGTAGCTGCTGTCGGTACTGTAAACAGGGACCTGTGCCACTTGGCTGAGTGGTTCAGTAAACACGGGCTGGTGCTGAATCCGAAAAAATGTTGTGCCATGGTTGTGGGACATGCGAGGCTGCTTGCCAGTGTATCGCTTTGCGATGTGCCTACTTTGAGGATAAATAATGTGCAGGTTGACTATGTTACGCGGACCACATGCCTTGGGGTTGTCCTAGAGAATGATCTTTCCTAGAATGCGCAGAGCGATAGAACGGCTGGGAAAGTGCATTCGCTGCTCTATGCCTGTAGAAACCTACTGTTCTCCAAATCTGTTTCCGTCAAAACTACGCTCTTCAAAGCTCTGATCCTGCCTTATTTTATGTACAGCGCAGCAGTCACCTGTGACCTTAATTCTGGATGTAGACTCAAGATGCAGAGAGCTCTGAATAGCTGCATTCGATATATTTTAAATCTAAAGTATGATGACAGGATTCACGATAAGTTTCAGCGATTGCAAATATTGAAAATGAACGATATAATGCGATATTCTCTTCTTGGGTTAATGTTCAAAGTAATTTCCTCCAGTAAACCTACATATCTGGCACAGCAGTTTAATACGTTTTCCCAAATTCATCAGCTAGGAACTAGATACAAGTTGGTTAACTACCAGCTGCCAGTGTGTCACACCACTGCCTACCACCAGTCTTTCCTAGTACAAAGTATCAATTTATACAATGGACTTCCCTCTGAAATAAAACAGTTAAAGACTTACCCTACTTTCAAAAAGCATGTGAAACAATGGTTACTTTCCCGGTACTAGCATTAACAGCCTTAAATCCATCCTAATAATTAATTCAACAGGAGCAATTGGAGGAGAAGGAAAAAAAAAAAAAAAATTGTCGGTCGTTATTTTTTGAAGAGAAGATGTTTTATTTTGTTTATTGCGAAATGTAAGCTTGCCACCAACGGCGCCTGAATCAAACAAAAAGTTATATGTACACAATATTTCTGGTTAGGTGGAAGAATGGCCAAATATGGCCAAACCTCGCCAGATGTATAAATAAAGACGTTTTCATTCATTCTCTCTCTCTCTCTCTCTCTCTCTCTCTCTCTCTCTCTCTCTAACAAGATATATTGTTTATAATATATCTTGCTTCGCTCCCAAGCTTGTTTTGGCTGCAACTAAATACATGTTTTATGCAGATGATTTGCAGATGTATCAATCGTGTAGGGTAAAGGATATTGGACCTGCGATAGACAACCTTAACTCTGATCTCCAGGCTCTAACTGGTTGGTGTAAAGAGCACGGAATGCAATTAAATAAGTCTAAAACAAAGGTTATGTACCTTGGGAACCCTAAAATTCTGGCCCGATTCGACAGTAGCCTGCAGCCAGGTGTATGCCTCGAGGAAACCGCCCTAGAATCCGTAGAGGATGTGAGGAATTTGGGGTCGTAGTTCAGAATGTACTATCCTGGGATCTGCAGGTTACAAACATGTGTAAGGGGGTGTTTTCGGGCGTGTACCGGTTGCGTAGGATTGCAATTGACTTCCCGACGCGAGCACGACAGCAGCTTGTGCAATCGCTGATCTTCCCGATCTTAGATTATGCGACAGTGTCCATGTGTGATTTGAATGGTGAGCACATTAGAAGACTCCAGAAGGCGCAAAACGCAGCAGTTCGCTTTATTTTTAGACTTCGTGTTGATGAACATGCCACACCTGTTTATAGGCGGATGGGCTGGCTCACCATAAAAGAAAAGAAAAAGCTGGCCATCGCTGCAATGGTTTTCAAAATATTGAAATTCAGGAAACCAGAATACCTGAGTAGGAATTTTGTCTATTTGAGAGATGTGCATTCAAAGATCACAAGGAACGTGGGAGATTTGTTGCAGATTCCGTTGCATAGAACCTGTGTATATAACCGATCGTTTGCCGTTCAAGGAGCACGTTTGTACAATGAATACAGGGAATTGTTTGATTTACGACTAAAAACAGAGGTATTCAGAGACAAGTTTCGGAAACACCTACTCGCCCAAAATGATGTTGATGGAGAAGTGTTTTAAATGTTAAATGTACTTTGTTGTTAGCTTTTCTCAGTATTGCAATTGTCTAGTGATGGTATTTGTAGTTTTCCTAAGTATTAAGTTTTAGTATGTATAGTGTGTAAAGGCCTTAGGCTAAGAAGGGGAGGAATATTAAGTACTCACTCTTCTTACCATCTAAGATTACGTGTCTAAAGTTCAGTGTACTGTATGAAAGGATGGATGGATGAATGACGGCGAGTGAGTGGGTGGCCCTGGCCAGTTCGGGGAGGCGGTGATAGGATTAGGCTGGGGCTCAGTGATTTTATTTTTTATTTTATTTTTTTAATGTTGTTTCCGAATTGTTTTATTTTTTATTGATTTATATGTTACTATGAGTTGTTTTGCCTTTCTATTAATTTTTAGGGACCGTCTCAGGACCTCCACTGTCCAACGCTCTGCATGTCGAGTTCAGAGGAGGTCCGTAGGAGGGTGGGCTCGAGGCTGGCTGGGGTTTTTCACCCACCTCAACCAGCTGGTGTGAATGGTGTGTGACGGTGAGTGTTAGTTATTTATTTGGAGTGAAAGTAATTTATTTTTCACGAATGCAATTTATCTGGTATGAATGTGTTAATGAATTAGCGGTTGTTTCGCACATTGTAAGCGAGTCTGCGAGCACACAACATATGTTTATAAGAAAATAATGTTCATATGAGCAAAAAGCTGAGGAAATGCAGTTATGTTTGTTTTCCAGGGAGAATGGAAGAGAGGGCCAAAAGGCCCTAATTCTCCCTGGTTGTTAAATAAACCATTCATTCTCTCTCTCTCTCTCTCTCTCTCTCTCTCTCTCTCTCTCTCTCTGCGTGCGTGCATGCCTCTTTACAGAGGTAGTGGAAAGTTATGTGATGCTACGCACCAGATATTTTATCTCAATATCCTACTTTTCACTTAATTTTCAACAGGTTTTTCACAACCAGTTTTGTTTTACGTCACATCATAAAAAATAAATTCCATTAATTTTCCAACATATTTACACGATTTCCCACATTTTCCGTTAAATGTTACTTTTCACGACAATTTTAACTTTTGTTTTCGCTGAATTCCCGAACGATTTGTACAGATTTTGCAAGTATGGTGAGACTTGAATTGTACTTGAAAGGTACCAAAGGTGTTTTGAAGAGAATGTCTTAACTTTACAGGTTTCAAAATTATTGAGGGAAGGTGGCCCGAAAGCAAAACCCTGTGTGAGTCTAGCCATTGAGAAAGCGAAGTACCAACCCAATCCCAGCAGGGCAAACAGGTGGCAAAGGTGCGCGAAGGGAATGGTGGTGTGAATGAACAGCAAGGTTCTAACTAGTGCGTGAATCGCACGAAAAATAATCCAGTGTGGAAGGTCAGGGGCAGCAACTAGCGAACATCGACTGTCTACCATTCCTCCGCTAAATGGAACGTCATTGAATTTTGAGCTTAACGGCTTCAACGCTAATAACACTACTTTTGGAAGGCTTGAAAGGAAAATGTAATGACTTCACGTCGTGAATGTTTCTTTGATATCTATTGTAGGACACGTCGAATACTTTGAAAAGCCGATGGAAGGCGACTATTCCTTCACTTCGCTCGCTATGGCCCTTTTCTCCGGTCTTTTTGCTTTTGGAGGTTGGAACTACTTGAATTTCGTTACTGGAGAGCTTCAAGATCCGTACAAGTGAGTTATTTGGAAATTATCGTTTCGGAACCTTTAACTAAATTCTTTGCTTGAGATAGCCCCCAGTTGTCAAATGACCGTCTAGGTATTTGCTATTATTGCTATTTTTCTCAGCGCTCTCCTAACATGCTTATTACGTCGAAAATTACAATAAATATTTTCACTAACGAAATCCGATATTATCTTTTCCCCCTTTTTACTTTCCGCTACCCGAAGGGAAGGAAAGTATAGTAATCGGCCCAAAAAAAAAAATTTGGGTTTTCTTCAGATCTTTACGTTTTGAGGCCTACTGAGTTGAAAAACCTAATTTCGGCGCGTGGTCCGTGTGTATGTGTGTGTGTCTGTAGTTCGATTTGCGGGAGAACGGCTGATCCGATTGCGCTGGTTCTTTTTTTGTTTTGTTTGTTATTTTTTGTAGACACCAAAATAAGGTTATGGACGATTTCGCCGGTCGGAAGGGGGTGGGGGGGGACAAAAATGTACCAAAAACTAGGGGGTTTTTTTGCATTTTTCTCAAAAACGGCTTTAACGATTTTGATTAAACTTTCAAATTATCTTCTACCGATCGATACCTAACTTTTCTTTTCCATACATATCTCCATGAAAATACGGTGAACGGAGATATAGGCCTATGAAGCAAAAATAGGTTTTTTACGTTTTTTGGTAAAATGGCTTCAACGATTATCACCAAACGTTCAAGATGTTTTCAAACAGTTAATACCTACATATTGTTCTCAATAAATGTTCTTCTAACAGTACATTGAACAGAGATAAAAATCAAAATGTATCAAAAATAACATTTTTTCGAACATTTCCGTAAATTCCAGGGTAACTTCTTCACCAGATGTGATAGATCTTACGGAGTGTCTTTTAGTCACCTATACCCACATTCCGTTCTCTATAATTATTTCTGTATATATATGTTGAATTGAGATATAAGCCAAGTTAACTCAAAAAATGAGCTTTGTCGAATATTAATTTATCGGTATTCCAATTTTGTCAAAAACGGCTCTAACGATTTCGATCAAACTTACGGAGTACTCTCAGCTAACTAGTCCCTACATTTTGTTCTCCATAAATGTTCCTGTAAAAATGCGTTGAACGAAGATATAGCACCCGCATATGTAGGTGGTGTTCAAACTTATGGGGGTGGCGGAAAGTTGTGTGTTGCTACGCACCAGATATTTACGATAAAAAACCTCCTGTTCGCCTGTTTTACATTTCTTAGTTTTAAACGTTACTACCTTAAATTTCTCCTTTCGAAGTTTATTTACTGCAAGTCCTGGTGAGTGTTTCGAGAGGAGACAGCATCAGTATTGCAGTTTTAACTGAGCTCAACCTACCTGTTTTGGTTGGAGGTTTCTCTCATTTCTTCTCCTGTGCAAGTCACCTCTACTACTTCCAAACCTACCTTTTCTTAGCTTACTACAACTTACGCCACTCATTCAACTCTCAAACACTTGACCGCCGGGTCTTGACTCGAAATTTTTGAAGCGTCTTCAGAATCGAGCGTCCTTCAGTCAATGTGTGAGGCTTGAAATGTGTGGATCACGTCTGAAAGTTGCACACTGGATTCTTACCACATCTTCATTCTTCTTGTGAACCCCAACGTTTCAGGTGGGATCGATTTTAATGGTACAATTGGTAACAAAAAGTTCCAACTAACTATCGTTCGTATTACGCCAATTTAGTCACTGAGTATTTTGAACCCTCGGTGATAGCTTCGTGCCCCACCAAAATTCGCTAAAATACTCCGGCGCAGGTGCCACTAGTCCGTAGAATTGCCGTGAAGGTCGCCCAAAGCATCTAAAACCATCCGGTGCGTAGATATTACAGCTTTCCGTCGCCTTTGCTAAATACAGTGATGTGCTGTGACTTGTGCCAAACAAAATGGTGTTTTTTGGAGACAAAAGTCCTTAAAACGTAAAAGGTCTGAAGAAAACGAAAACATAGGTGTATTATTCAGAAAGACATTCATTCCTATTTCGTAGGGCTGAGGAAAGTAAAAGCTCATGAAACTGTAGCTCGGGAGTTATATTCTTGAAGGGTCCGGAATGCGTTGTGCATAAAAGCAATTACATTAATTAATGTTTAAGTCTCTATCCAATTATTAAACTGGGGAGTTTTCCTTCAATACACTTGTTAGAAATTATTAAATAAAAATGAGTGAGGAAGCAATTGTCCATTCAACTATGGAGATTTATCTCCTTCTACTCCAGCTGCCCGAGCGCATTATGAAGCCATTAGTAAGAGATAAGATTTACCCGATATTGTCATTTAATAGATCCGCAAAGTAAATGACGTAGCTGCGTTTATAAGAAAAACGACGTTTCGGAGGCTAAGTAACAGTAGCTAGTTATGTCTAACCTTTACTTCGTCAAGGACAAACTGGTTCGTCGCTGTCAGGAGAAAGTAGATGGCATTTCTGCCAAGTTTTATAGGTTGGGCACTGGAACAGTAAGTTCTATCCAGCCTATGGCAGCTGTTAGATGTACCTACGAGTACAAGCTCATCCCCCCGACGGATTTATTCTCATCACAAATGCTACCTTCGCTATAGTTGGCTGAGTTGAAGGGCAAACTGGCATCTCAGTATCTCCTTAATGTTGCTTTACTGTAAATTTCATGTTTTCCTTCTGCATTTATCAATCTTTCTTCCTTTTGGACAATTTAAAAGGATATAGCGTTTCTGAAACGAACACACTATTTGAATTTTTGATAAATGTTTGCACCACGATCCGTTTCATGGCGCTAGCCAAGCTTCAAACATCACGAATGAAGCATTGCTCTCCTTAATGTGAGCGTCCTACCGGATCATCTCCGACTAGGTGTTCTCGCAATAGGAAATTTAGTTTCCAGGTGAATAGAACAAGGCTGGTTTTGTCTCGATAGACATATAACCCCCGCCCGTTACACCGTCTTTGTGCAGTGTTCATTGCGAACTGCATCCGCTCGCTAATCACACTCGCGAATGTTCCTCTCATAATTATTACCAAGTCATCCACGTATGCTATTGCTCTGCAGCTGTCCTCCTTCAACTCAAGGAGGGTGGGTATCTGCAACAAGCAACCAGAGCAAGGGGGAGAGTACACCCCCTCATCGGTCTGACTGAGACTGTCTCTCCTTCTAGCTCCTAGTAGACCACGCTAATTTCCAGCATTTCCTCGGTCCATACGATCAGGTGGGCGTTTATTATGAATACCACTTTTGCCTTCCTCTAAATTGTGGGTATGTATCTCAGAACATAACTTGCCCTGACCACCTTAACCAGCAGTCACACCAGGGTCCCCCGACCATGCTACAGCATCGCAGGAGCAACCTGTTCCTCCCCAGAGTCCTGAAGGGTTTTAATGAGCTTATTTCCCTGGTTGCACTGATCACCGCTTCCCTTACATGCTTCTGACAGGCATTCCTAATCCTCTGGTTGCTAAGGGTTGCTCAGTGAGCACCCTTGAAAGGGAACCGCTATCAGTTCCTCCAGCGTCTCCCCACTGCTCCCAGTATACGCTCCACCTGCCTTTGGTATCAGGACTATCACGCACGACTCCACAGAAGCCCTGCCAGGGTAATCTTTCACCCCTCCTCAGAGTCCTATTATATTCTGTGAGGGACGCCCTATAGGCAACCCAATTACCAGCTTCCTTTGCCCTATCACAGAGCCTCCCCGTCTTTGTGTGGAGTCTGCGTAGGTGCACTATGGAACGTCCCTATTTGACTCCCAGGTTTTCAACTCGCAACTCGCCTCATAGCTTTATAGCTGCGTTTTAATTATGACTGTTGCATGCTCTACCCCCGCAGCAATCCGTACGTCACAGCTACACCTTGCAAACTTGATGAAAGGGTGCAGCTGTACAGAGCCTTGTCAAGAAGCTCATAGCGATCAAAACACCAATTATTTTATCTCAAAATTGAATTTTTTGTTTGTACAGCTTCAAATATCCCAACAGTGCCGTAAAATGACATCCGCGGAAAAATTATCAGAAAAATCAGGGTCGTAGTCTAATAAATTAACTACACGATGAGATCATTAGAATCTACGCCACACCAACCTCCACCGTTACCGCTTACTACCATTTCTGACAATTTTGACCCGACACTTTCAAAACGAAGAACACGATCTTTCTCAAAAAAAGTCGTATTGCCAGTCTCCTAAATCTAGTGCGTGTGTGCTCAATTTAGGCCGTGGCACACACAAGTAGGAGCAATTAAATAAATTCTGGAACCATAAGCGCCACTATTTTCTATGTAGAACATTGTTATACAGTAAATGAAAAACAGGTTTGATTAAGGCTGGGAAAAATGGTGTCATGAGTCGCACTAGATATTTTCTCAGTTGATTATATAAATTTCCTTCTAGAAGACCTCGTAAGCCAAGAAAAGTAACACCGATTGTTGAATCCGGGTTGGTGGGGGAGGGGTGAGATGCCATTGAATTAGGGGAAAACTGCTCTTTTCGGAGTGACAAACGAATAAAATTCAATAGCTTCTGTCCAATTTTTTCACGGACTACATTTCAATGCTACGTAATCTCGTTATTAATCAAAACGGATTCCTCTACCGTCTCAAAAACTAAGAGGCGGTCTTTGAGCAGGCTTAAGCTTAAGAGATTATCACTGTTTATTTTCTCTAAGCCCTCTTCGTCGCGCTTTTTTGCTCCAATATGAACTTACGTGAAACGGAAACGACACTAAAAGCTTGCAATGTGATGCTTGACGCCGCGTGCAAATCAGCTACGTGTTACACGCATGCGGTATGTGTTGGTGTTATGTGTTATTCTATGTTAACTTATTATTTTTACGTACTCGCATTATTATTATTGTGATTATATTTACTGGTGTTCCGTTACATCTAATCTCGCGTGTTTAATGTTTTAACAATATTGTGATATTACCTATAATCCAAACGGTTCATTGAAAGTTCCTGGAGGCACACCACCAAGTTTATACCTATCTACATGTTCCATGTGATTATTGGGGATAGAAATTAGAAAAAATGTAAAGTACCTATTGCAAATAAAGTGTATTTGTATAGAAAACATGATCTAACTTCAGAATGTGCTGACAAGAATAAGCTTTTCCTTACTTTTCGACCGTGTAACTTCGTGTGTAACGAATAAAAAGCCGGTAGTTTGGCAAATGATATGGGAGCTGCTTATAATGCAAACTACCAGGGAACTCAAGCCTGCCTCATTGCGCTTGATCGCTCCTTCAACAGAGACAAGTGTTACTCACCATAACTTTAATCCTGTCAAGTATACGATCTGTCAAATTATGTGGGGACGTTCGACGTGGTTTTAATCCGACGACAATCACGCCGTCTCCAATCAGACAGTCGCCGAGGCGTTTTGATGAAAACCTAATCCAAGGTGTGGATCCGAGTATCGCCACATTGATCGCTCCATCAACACAGACAAGTGCCGCTGAGTAGAGCTCCAACTGTTCCAAAAATGCTGTCAATTGTTAGAATTTTTATATTTATGGAGTGTCGCTCAATGAGTTTAATCTGAACACAATCCGATGATGATTCATACAATTTTTAGAGTTAACTCTTAGACGTATTAATTCGGGTGATTTAGTCTCGGTTGGTAGCTAACGTCCAGCAAACGTATAGGTTTGTCGTTGACTTGCCCTCTTGGACGGTCATACATCGTAACAGTTCAAATCTCAAGTGTAAAGTTTCACTTAGAAAGCACCAGCGTCAACTGCGCTCATAAGCGTATCGTTCTGTAGGCGCTTCCGATTACTCTGAGCCGTGCACTTGACTTACTTAATTCCTGTAACTCCTAAGAGGAGCATAGGGCCGCTACAAAATTTCTCCATCCTTCGCGATCGTTCGCCAGAGTCCTGACCTCTCTCCACGTCCTCCCAGCTCGCTCAGCCTCCGCTTCGACAGATCGCCTCCAAGACGCTCGTGGACGACCTCTTCGTCTATATCCCTGAGGGTTCCAATCCAGCGCTTTCTTCTCGATGGACGCCTCGTCCTTTCGGAGTGTGTGCCCTATCCACTTCCATTTTCGCTTTTTAATCTCCAACGCGATGGGTTTCTGACCAGTTCGCTCTCGGAGCTGGTCGTTGGAAATGACATCTGGCCAAAACACTCCTAGGATCCGTCGTAGGCACCGATTTACGAACACCTGCAGCTTCTGTGTGAGGTAACTTGTCACTTTCCAGGTCTCGCACCCGTAGAGGAGGACTGATTTAACATTCGTTGTGAAGAGCCGCAGCTTCGTCCCGAGAGAAATATTACTATTCCTCCACACCGGGTACAGTTGAACGAAAGCGCCATTGGCCTTTCTTATCCTGCTCTTCACGTCTTCTTCTGCCCCTCCCCTTGCGTCCACAATGCTGCCAAGGTACTGGAAAGTATCAGCCCGCTCAACGGACTCCCCGCCCACCTCAAGATCGTCTCTCAGCGCCACATTGACTCGGATTTCCTTAGTCTTCTTGACATTTATTCTAAGTCCCGCCATGTCGGCCAACTCTGTGAGCTTCCCGAGCTTGAAGCTCATGTCACTCAAGCGCTGCGACAGCATACATACATCATCCGCATAGTCTAGGTCCTCAAGCTGCTCCCTCAAGCCCCATTGAATACCCCTCTTCCTGCCTCCCAAAGTTTTGCGAGATCCCAAAGAGATCCAGCACTAACAGGAAGAGAGTCGGGGAGAGCACGCAGCCTTGTCGGCAACCAGCACTAAGGGGTATCGAAGACGAGAGCGCTCCATCATGGATGACCTGGCAGGTATATCCGTTGTACATCTCCTGAACCAACCGCAAAATCTTTCCTGGGACCCCGTAAGCCTCCAGAGCTCTCCACATTGCCTCTCGTTTGATCGGGTCAAACGCCTTTTTAAAATCTATGAACAGAACACATATAGGGCTCTGCCACTCAGAGCTCTGCTCCAATATGATACGGAGAGTATTGATGAGATCAACGCAGCTCCTGTGCCTCCTGAAGCCGGCTTGCTCTTTGCGGAGGAGTCTCTCACCGTGATCCTTGATCCTCTCAAGAATTATTTTGGCCATGACCTTACTGGCTATTGTGAGAAGGGTTATACCCCGCCAGTTATCACAACTGGTCAGATCACCTTTCTTGGGCAGCTTGATGATGAGGCCTCTCTTCCATTCTTCCGGGATCACTTCCTCATTCCACAGTCTCTGGATGATAGGGCAAAGCAACATAGTTGTCGTCTCGCAGTCAACCTTCAGGGCTTCAGGGGGTATGTTGTCTATACCTGGAGACTTCCCATTTTTCAGCTCACTCACCGCTTTCCTTATTTCCGCTTCTGACGGGGGTTCTGTGCTTATTTGGCAATCCACAATTGGAATGAGCCCACCAGCACCGCTGAAGAGTTCCTGTATCCTGTCTTCTTCCAAAGGGGGGTTCAGCACTTCCCTGAAGTGTTCTTCCCACCTTTTGAGTTGTAGGTCAGGGGATGTGAACAACTCCCCATCCTTACTCCTTACCGGACGGCTCTGAGAGAAACCTCTTTTGGATAGTAGCTTTGTTATCTTGTACAGCGTCCTTGAATCTCCCTTCCTCGCTGCTTCCTCAGCCCTTGTTGCTTGACCATCGACCCATCTTCTTTGGTCCCTACGTACACCCCTCTTTACCTTCCTATTCTGCTCGTTGTACACTTGTTGTGCTTCCAATTTCTGGGCCCGGGTTCTACTGGTGTTTATTTTCTATTTGGCCTCTTTCCTTCACTCTATCTCAGCCCAGGTCTCCTCGGACATCCAGTCTTTCTTCAGTGGGTTCCGGTATCCAAGAACGCTTTCACATGTTCCCTTCATGACATTTGCGGTTCTCTCCCATTCTATTTCGATGTCTTCTTCTGGATTGGCGTCCTGAAATGTCTGGAACCTGTTCCGCAGTTCTACCGTGAACTGCTCTCTGCAGCTTTCTGACCGAAGTTTCCCCACATCAAACCTCCTTCCCCTGCCCTCAAATTTTTTCCCACTTGCGATTATTTTTAGACGGAAAGACGCGGTAACCAAATGATGGTCTGTCCCAGCATCTGCTCCTCTTCGGTTTCTGACGTCTAGCAGCGAGCGTCTGAATTTCCTTGTGAACGCGAAGTGGTCGATTTGGTTCCCTGTTCTACCATCAGGAGAAACCCACGTGGTCTTATGACAGTTTTTGTGCGGGAAGATGGTTCCACCAATGACGAGGTCTTGCTCTGCGCAGAATGTGGAGAAAAACTCTCCGTTTTCATTCATTTCAGCACCCATACCATGGGTTCCCATGATCTGCTCCAAACCCTCATTATTCGTACCTACTTTTGCATTGAGGTCGCCCATGACGAGAAGTAGGTCCTTTACTGGCTTTTCGTTTACAGTCCTCCTCAATTCTCGGTAGAAATTCTCCTTCTCCTCATTCTCAGCCACGTCGGTAGGTGCATAGCACTGGACAATTGTTAGGTTTCGCTCAGGAGATTTGAAACGAGCTGTAATTATTCGGTCTGAGATTGGTTCCCACTCCATCAGGCCTTTGGCGAAATTCTTGCTCATCAGAAGTCCGACACCATTCCTGTGTACTGCCTGTTCTCCAGACTGTCCCGAGTACACGAACGTCAGTCCTCCTCTAGTTTTCATTTGTCCAAAGTCTTTCCACCTGACCTCACTTAGTCCCAAGAGTTCGATCTTGTACCTCTCCATCTCTGCCGCGACGTTGCTCAGCTTCCCAGGGTCCACTAGCGATCTGACGTTCCATATTCCAATTCGGGTAGTCCATTTCATGCCAAGGGTCTTCAGCGAAGGATCAGTCCGGCGATTATTTGTATTGGTTTCTGTAATCTGGTGTGAGATTCAGGTGTGTGAGGGATTGGCCCACAGCACCCTAGCTTGGCAGAGGACTGGCCTTCTGTAAGGACGTCCAAGCTTGCCCCCACCGCTGCTTCAGAGCCCATTAGCTGATCATGGGCTCCTACTTCCAGAGACGGGTCTCAGAGCTACCCCATTTGGGTTACAGCGGTGGCCCTCCTCCTTTCTCAATACGGGCTTGGGACCGGCTATGGCGGAGTTGAGCCGTGCACAGTATTAACTTATTCATTTTTTTCCAGTCTGCCTCTGATAAGAGGACGGAAAACCAGATGCACAGCAAATGAGTCCCTCAGTAGTGGGTGGAAGCTTGGGAGACCTCTGCCAAGGCTTACTGGGGTCCTTCTGAACCTCAGGGAAGGCAGCAAATCCAGCTCTTGTTCTGGGATGAGGAAAATGGCCGTCGAAAGATGGGGAGAGCCCGTGACTATTCTGGCCTTAAGGATTGCTTGACCAAACATGGTACAAACAGCCGGTGGCTGCCTCGGTAGGGAGAACAGAGCAATCCAATTCCTACCCAGGGCAAGGCCCGAAAAAGCTAGTATTTGCGCACGCCCTGCGGACAGGACATCGTGGTGGTTATGGGGTCGCTGGAAGGTCGCCCATCCCAAATTGTATTTTTATTTTAACCTGCGGGGCCTGAGGGAGGTCGGGGCCCACAGACATCCAAAAAATCGTAACTGTCTGCCTCTGATCCAGTACAGTTTATAGTAGAACTTGTCAAGCCTAGAGACTGACAATTGACTTATTAAGTATAAAATATCAAGGAACGGAAGTAAGGTGTTAGCTAATAATATTTTGAAATTGTAACCGTGTGGGAGGTGCGGCAAAAACTCTTCTCTTGTCTCATTTAAAACCATTATTTTATTCTTTTACAAGTTGGTCTACTTAACGACGAGAATTCGAACTGTTTTCTGCGTCTTTTCTGTTTGCACCTTTTTCCAATTCCTGGAACGGGCTTCATCAGTCAGTGAGCCTCGGAGCCGGCAAATACGAGCTCATACACATTCAATTAGCCTCTAAGCCCATCCTTTACGGTTTTCTACGTCCTTCTTTCATTCATGAGGCTCTTCTCCGACGGCGGTCTTCTCAGAGTTGGAAAAGTAAAGGGAAAGTCAAAACTCGAGCGATTCGAAGAGCAGCCCAATGTTGGGTGCGAGGAATCACACCACCTCCCTTAGCAAAAGATATAAAACTCCGGTTGGTGTTTCCACTCGGAAATTGTTAAAGGTAGATCGGTTTCGTTGAGTCCTACTAACAAACTGAACGTATTGACTGTGGAGACTTGCTTCATACTAAAATCGTTTGGGAACATAAAAACGACGTCGTGAAAAGGAGAGCTCGGGACTTTCAAAACCCAAATGCTTTTCAATGGTTGAAATGAATCGTGTCACTTCGCAATTAACAAGATGGCCGTTGACTGGGCCTGTGGTTTTTGATTTTCTGTTAAACATTCTCATTTCGAACTAATTGCACACCCTTTCTGGAAATTCGGCAATCACAAAGCACACTAACGTCGTTTTCACTCTTACTTTGATTTCATTTCGTACTAAAAGAAGAAGCGTCTTGTCTGAAATAAACGTAGCTCTAGTTCCACAGTTTTGTTAAACCCTTATTTGGAAGTGTACTGAACAAACTTCACGACCACATTTTTCTCTAACGGTTTGAACGAGTGCTCTCACGTATTCTATTCACATGCTTACAAATATGTAAAAACAAATCTTACTTTCATGTTGCACCAAAAAGCTACGTAATTACTAAAGTTAACGTACCTGTTAGGTGAGTCCGTCTCCTCTGGCTTGTGAGTTACTGTGGGCAAGCACTTTCGATGTAAAGACATCATCGTCTGGCCGTTAAGTCAGTACTGGAGTCAGTCAGCCGAGTGTCAGTTTGGTGACGTTTCTAGTGGTTGTCGTGTCTATTTGTCTCAGTTTAGTTTGTACTATGTCAATGGTTTCTTTTATTGGTATGGACAAACTATTTTCAATACTCGGACAAAACTATTTTCAATTTAACAATAGCATATACAAGCCAAAAGATGGATTAGGTATGGGAAACCCTACCTCGTCCATATTAACTGAAATATTTCTACAACATTACGAAGAAACTCACATCCAGACCTTAATGACAAAACACGATATCAAACACTACGCCAGATATGTAGATGACATCATCTGCATATTAGGCCGTGATAACACTGACGATAGACTAAAGGACTTAAACAATATCCACCATAACATCCAATATGACATGGACAAAGAACAAAATAAAACTCTTAATTACTTGGACCTGAAAATCACACGGTCGGACAACGAACTACAATATGACATTTTTAGAAAACCTACCGCTACCGACACGACCATACATTTTACATCAAACCACCCACAACAACATAAACTAAGTGCATTTAGACACATGATACGGAGACTAAAAACTATCCCACTATCCGAACAAAATTACAAAAAAGAACTTGATACTATAAATACTATCGCAGAAAATAACGGTTACTCCAAAAAAACAATAAACAAATTATTAAGACAATATGACTCCAAAACAAACGACTCAAAACCACAAAATACACAGACTTTAACAAGACGCTGCACATTCACGTACACAGGACCAAAAATATACGGAATAACTAATATCCTCCGAAAGGAAGGTATACAAATTGCATTACGTACGGACAACACACTTAGAACCAAACTAACTGCAAAGACTGAAAAGACAGACCCACACGACCAAAGTGGGGTGTATAAAATAACTTGTACTTGTAAAAACGCATACATAGGACAGACAGGACGAAAAATACGGACCAGATACTCAGAACGCATTAAATCTCTTAGTAGGAACAAAGACGATTCAAACTTTGCAAACCATCTAAAAACAACTGGACATGAACCTACCAAAATACAGGACTGTACCACCTTACTACACAAACAATACAAAGGACGAAAACTGAACATATTAGAAAACATGGAAATTTATAAACAAAAAAACTTCAATGGACAGATCATAAATGAACAAATCAACACAAAATGCGACACCATATTCACACCACTCAAAACACTACACAAACGAAAACAACCAACTGACGGATTTACAGACCACCCTACACAAAAAAGACGTGAATTCCACAATTGACACACCATCCAACACGTTCCATTTATCTCTAGGGAGTTTCCCCCTGAGGTACATGACCTCCTCTTCCCAGCCCCTTCCCCGACGCTCCATCACCCCTTTCACCTTTCTCTTTGTATATAAAGACCACGACCAACTGACTGACTCCAGTACTGACTTAACGGCCAGACGATGATGTCTTTACATCGAAAGCGCTTGCCCACAGCAACTCACAAGCCAGAGGAGACGGACTCACCTAACAGGTACGTTAACTTTAGTAATTTGCCTACTGGCGGATACAACCCAATTTCTTTAATAGCTACGTAATTCATTAGGCCTTCTTATAAACCTAACAGAAACACACTTCTATGCGAGTTACTTTTCACTTCGGCCGCTTCATTTTCAACACACGAGAGCCATGGTCAATAAAAACCATTTCCTAATTCGACGCCCTTGATTATTTTCTTCCTTGTAACCTCGAGCTTGCACCGGAGGGTTCTGGTTCCTATCCCAAATATCGGGAAAACGCTAGCGACAATCGCGACGACAATAAAATCAGCCAACTTGGAATAGAGCACGAACTGAGACTCCTTCTTCCCTTGGCACGTCATCGAAACGCGATTGAGCTAATATTTGTTCCTTTTCGCTCTTGAAAGTTCTCATTGAGAGACCTCTAGATCCATTTCAGTCGGGTAACTGATAGCGTTGTCGAGAGGAAGGGAGATATACAGAGAAACCCTTTTAAAGAGCTTACCTTCCAACTTCTGAAGTAGAAACTTCCCTCAGAACTGACCTCTTATCTGGTGGGGCTGCATTGACTTTGCACTTTGCATTGTTCGCTTTCGTAGTCTTTTCTATGATAAGCCTGGTACTAAAATGACTCGGTAACCTGAATACTGTGGTTCAATAACGAGGTGAAGCGCATTGATAAAAATATATATTACACGTTGAGCAAATGATTTTACACTATTGAACTGTACTTACAGTGCGACGCGGTGTAAACTCGATCCAGCTTAATTGGACACAAAGCATCTTCAACAATTTGTAAATTTCGTTCAACTTCCGGTTTCAAAGTTAGAAATGAGTATAGTCTAATTACCAGTCACTGAACATAGTAAACAATGTATTCCTGTGTTCCAGAAATCTTCCTCGTGCAATTTGGATAGCGATGCCGATCGTCACTGTTGTCTACGTAACTGCCAACCTCGCATACTTTGCTGTCATCTCTCCCCAAGAAATGATCGAATCTCCTGCAGTAGCTGTCGTAAGTTTCTCAATTAACGTGCTGCTATTTTGGTTTATTATTCATTCTGAATAATAACCCTATGTTTTCGGTCACGAAAAATTTTTTACAACCCCCCCTCAAAATTTGATACTTTACGTTTCAAGACTTGGAGATTCCAAATTTGCAATGTCCGTCCCCCGTCCCCCGTCCGCCGTCCGGGCCGTTTTGTGCCTTTAACGTGGTCTAAAAAATTCGTTCTTTCGCCCGAAAATCCGATTTGGTATCTAGTTGTGCCCGCCATCTCGGCAATACGATCGGACGAAGCCCGTGGTTGTAATGGGCAAAAAACGGTTAAAAAAATTAACGAAACGCAGTAGAACGCGGGAGCTAAAGCGTTTCGTCGTTTGAACTCCCTCCCTCCCTCCCTCCCCGCCCGACTCATTAAAAAAGCAACCGCGCTCCAGGTGAGCGAGCGCGCCTCCCAACTCCCCTTTCGCCACGGAATGGGTGGGTTCGCTTCGAGCGCCCCCGTTCCAATTTCCCCGACGGGGCAAAATCATCAGACATTTTGTTTCCGTAGTTCCATTGTAGCCAGGACATGTTTCGTATGGTTTACTAGCATTCGATGCTGAGTCGAATGGGATGGGGGAGCACTAATACTAGGTCAAGCTGTTCATGAGAATAATAAACCATTGTGTAATAATTTGCAGGGTTTTTACTTTCTTTAAAGTAAAAAGGAAACTTGTACTATCGGCTGAAAACCCCATTTTTGAGTTTTCTTCAGATCAAAGAGCCACCGAGTCCGAAAAACGTCATTCGGGAAAATGGCCTTTGGAGCTTTGATAAAATAATAATAATAATGTTATGAGTGTTCAGGAACGGTCTCAGCTAGCAGTTGAAAGTCCGGAATTCCCTTGCCGTATTCGTAAATAACACCACAGTTCCGTACGATTTTCATCCGTGGAGAAACGACGAGAGCAGCAGAGTAAATTATCAAAAATCCTAGAAAACTAGGTTTTAGTTTTCATTTTGCCTGAGTTCCCGCCCGTCAACCGAAACACGTAGAGCAGCCGCAAACTCTAAAGGCGTACTTGCCTTTGGGAGAGACGGAATCGCCTTGTCATACCACGGCTGCTAATCTTGAATGAATGTTTGCGACATCCCTGACAGATGCCTGCAAAGCAAGCAGGTGCTTCTGGCGCAAGAACGAAATAGTGGTACCCTGCTTGGTACATGTGAGGAAGACAACGTCATCTGCGAAGGCTAACGCATCCACCCGCACACCTGAGACGAGCTCAAACGCCTTTCTGAGGCAGAGTATAAATCACAATATTGAAGAGTATAGGAGACAGAGAGTTTCCCTGCCAACCGCCACGTCCCGAGACTTCTCAACTTCAACCTGTGCTAGACTCTTCAGGTGAGGATTCTCATAACGATTCACTCTACTCACCTGCACTGCCAGCAGAATCTCACTCCTCAAAACGGACAAGGAGTCCTGCTGATCCAGGTGGGGGCTGCTTGTCTTGACCAGCGTTGTGGGGGCTGCTGAATCACGTCTACAATGGGAGAGTGCAGGAGGTTTGTGGAGGTTTCACTCTTCACGAGTGGCTTGTGCTCGGGCTAGCACGTGGCTTTGATTGCTGCTGCGCTATGGGAGGTGCTTGTTGACATTGCGTATCGTCGCTAATCTTCTCATTCCTTTCGATAGGATACTTCTGGCCCTTAGGCCTTTGGCATTTCTTCACGCCTAGCCGCAGTACCTGCACTGGCAGTCATCTATCGTAGTAGAGATGGTGGAAGGGTAAGAGGAAAAAGATGGGGAAGGGGAAGGAGAAAATTATTCCCCAGTTACTACACAACTTTTCTCCTCCATAAATATCTCCGTGAAATTGTGATGAGTGGAGATACAGGCCTGTAAAACCAAAACAGGTTTTTTTCGCTTTGTGCCTTCACAACGATTTTCATCGAACTCACAGGACGTCTCCAAATAACCAATACTCGCAATAATTGCTCTGGTTGTCTATTGGACAGAGGTGAAACTCAAAATGACGAAAAAATAGTGTGTTTTTTAAAACATTTTCGTAATATCCAGAGTAACTGCTCCCATGGATTTTATCAATTTACAGCGTGTCTTTTAGCATCCTATACCCACATTTCGTTCTCTGCAATCATGTCTGTATCTATCTTTTGAACGGAAATATAAGCCACGATAACTCGGAAAACGAGATTCGTCGAATTTTAATTTATCGGATTTTCAATTTCCTGAAAACCGACTCTACCGATTTCGATCAAACTTACGGAGTACTCTCAACTAACTAGTACCTACATTTTGTTCTCTACAAATGTTTCCGAAGATGTGAGTAGAACGATGACATAACGCCAGTATATGTAGCAGGTCGGCGAATGTACGGGGGTTCCGAAAAGTTGTTTGTTGCTACGCACCAGTTATTTAAATTAAGTTTCACATTTTTACCCGATTTTGTTCAAGTTTTTTGTGTGGACAATTTCAAATGGTATAACGGTCCTGTGGTATTTTAATTTTCCGAGAAAATGACGATGGTAGCTAAATAAATGGTCAAACATTTCGACAAAAATTGATTTTAATCGGTTTTCCTCAATCCCGCTCATATACTTTCTCACAAAACTCGAGTTGGTTGTATAATGTGCCATCTACACCACTGCAGTTTAACAATTCGTAAGATGATTTGTAGCAACCTGATAATGTTTGCAATTCAAACTAACATGTTACTGTCAACGTTTTTCACGGTCTATTACTCTAGATCCCAAAACACTAATATTTTTACAATAATTTTCACGTTGACAGTTCCATAAATTACCTGTGCGCTCCCAATTCGATAAATACAGTAGGAGCGGCTCACGTAAATTGAGTGAAACATTGAATACGTTGCAATTGCAGGTAGAGCTGTAAAAATCGTTTTTTGTTAACTTCCATTTTTAGCAATATTGTTCAATTATTTTTATCAAGTTCCTGAACATGCTAACTACAATTAAAGAATTTAACCAATTCCCAACGGGGCTTATGCACATGCTCAGCATTTTATCGTCGCAACTATTTTTACTCGGCTTTCAATCGATCATTTCACAATTTTGAACGGCGGCGTTGAACTTTGGTTTTACCTAACAATACCTACATGTGTATAATTTTCAACTTTTATCGCTTTGTATGTTTTCATATAATAGGAGGACGGTGGATGGAGTGTTCCAACGTATAAACATGCGATGAGCGGATTAATGTCAAGCGTTCATTGTTACGTTTACAGACTTTTGGTCAGAAAATGTTCGGCCCCATGGCCTGGTGCGTACCCGTATTTGTGGCTCTATCAACGTTCGGCGGCGTCAACGGCATCCTTTTCACGTCAGCTCGGCTGTACATGGTGGGCGCTCAGCAAGGTCACTTGCCTTCAGTATTCTCGATGATCCATGCGACTAGATGCACCCCGATTCCTTCTCTTATCTTCACCGTGAGTATTTCCTGTTCAATCGCTGAAAACGTTCAAAATCCAATGCAAAATTGAGGAACTAACAGCGCAGCTTCAGTCTCATGAAATTTGTAGTAGGTAGTTCTCATAATAAGTCCTCCCAAAATTCTTTAAATACCACTCCTGCAGATATAAGTAACTCTTCAAGTCCAAAACCATGTGTTTTATGCCACGAGAGTCTAGCACTCCCTGTGGATCAGAGAAAAATACTCGTAGTACGTCATAAAAATGTTTGAAGTACACAAGCGACCATTCTGCATCCATTTGTACATCAAACAAAAATATCTGGTGCGTTGCAACACACAACTTTCCTTAGCTCTACGTCAATTCACTTTGTACATGGCCAATTCGATTTAATCAATTCATTTATCACTCAGTTAATTTGAACTTGGTTAAATAACGCTTTACGGCAGCAGGAAGCGGTAGCGCTTACAGTTCCCGATTTTATTGTGCAGCTCGTCCTCATTGCAGGACCAATATTGAGCAATCGGTACACAGATAATTGATGAGGCTGTAAACACGAATTTTTTTAAGAAGGATAGTAATCACTTTTGTAGAGTTATTGGGTAATAACTGTTATAACTGGTAGTAAGGGAAACGGACGTAGTTGAAATTCAGGAATTTCTGGAGTGAGCCCCATGTATCTCATGAGCGTTTTTAAACACCCACCCTTTAGGTATTGGATTGGACTACAATACCAATTTTTTTTACCATTCTACTAACATTCCAGCGGACTTTATAAGGAAAAAACTGCACTAAGAACGCTTTTGGTCGAAAATTTTGATAATTTATTGTGCTGCTCTCGCCATTTTCCCACAAATGGGAATTTCATGGTATAGTTGCCTTATTGAGAGCTACCAATATAAAAAATTTAATCAAAATCGTTAGAGCCGGTTTTGAGCAAAAAAATATTTGGTGTTTTGATCACTATGATAACTATAGTTAAATTTCGATGGATTTTGTTTATGCCCTCATTTTGGCGTCCCATGGTAATCTGTGGGCGAGATATGAAGTTTGAGCTGATTTGGTACGGTGGTTTTCTCTAAAAATCGTTCACAGACACACAGACCATTTTCCCAAATAGTGTTTTTCGGACTCATGAGGGTCTAAAACGTTAAGATCTGAAGAAAACTCAAAATTTTTTTTCAGCCGATTACATAACTTTCCTTTCTACTTCGTAGAGCAAAGAAAGTAACAATTAAGTAAAATAACAATCACGCGCTTGTTTTAAAACTTCGACACCTACAGTTACCAAAGCCCTTCTTTAGAGAAGTTTCTAATTCCTGAACCGTTCAGTATCAAACTGAGGATTATCTGGTAGTGTTCGAGTAATGATCGGGTTGTAGCCAACGTGAAGTATTTTTGGCTTCTTCGTAAGTTTAATTTTTCTCCAAGCTCTTTGCTGTTCTGTCCAATGGTCTTTACTGTCTCGTTAAAGTTTCTTGTACATTTCTGGAGTATAAGGAGTGGTAAGGGGTTTATGGAAAACCTTTTTGGTTTGTCTGTATTGGAGTTAGTATGGAGTTGTATCTGTTTTCGTCTTCGATAAATTTTATGAGTGATCCTAATACACGATGGAATGTGTACGTCTTCTACGTACAGTATTATCAGAGATACTCGATTAATTATATAAAACACGAACACGAAACCTCATGCACAAAACCACATAAACATTTCCTGGTAAGTTTGTGCAATTTCATCCCTACAACACGATTTTGTGGATATAGCAGGGGAGAGGGGCTATAGCTGTGTGATTGCCTAGCTTAGTCACTTAGCGTAGCGCCACCTCCCCAGTCACTCCAGGAACGAGTTGGGACACTCAAAAACCAGTCCAAGAGTCACGCTAGTCCGAAGTGATGATTGAGGAGTGTAAGGTAAATCGTTTGATTGCTTCAGCCATGGAACATAGTTTCCCCCCCCCCTCCCCATACTATGCTGAACCACCCACCACAACGGGGGAGGTGATTGACGAGTGCTAAGCAAGCAGTGTGATCTGGAAGGTACGTATTTTCGTCTTCTAGCTCGGCCTCATTATACCCTGAAATCCCTCGGACAGAAACAGATAGTTAACATCCTGCCAGTGACTCGAGGCTGTAGGGGCCGTTTAGTTTTTACTTTCCTTAGGAAAGTTATGTAATCGGCTGAAAAAAAATTTTTTGAGTTTTCTTCAGATCTTTACGTTTCAGACCCTCTTGAGTCCGAAAACCCCTATTTGGGAAAATGGTCTGTGTGTGTGTGTGTGTCACTAAAGTGTGTCTGTGAACGATTTTTAGGGAACACCACCCTATCAAATCAGCTCAAACTTCATATTTCGCCTGCTGGTTACAATGGGACGCCAAAATAAGGGTATGAACAAAATCCACCGAACGAAAACTATAGTTATCATAGTGATTAAAACATCAAATTTTTTTCTCAACAACGGCTCTAACGATTTTGATTAAATTTTTTACATTGATAGCTCCCAATAAGACAACTATACCATAAAATTCCCATTTATGGGAAAATGACGAGAACAGCACAATAAATTACCAAAACTTTAGACGTAATCGATTTTAGAGAAAACGACCGAGCAAAATCACCTCAAATTTGATCTCCAGCCTACAGGTTACTATGGGACCCAAAAATAAGGGTATGAACAAAATCCACCGAAAGTTAACTATAGTTAGCATAGGGATTAAAACACCAAATTTTTTTCTCCAAAACGGCTCTAACGATTTTGATTAAATTTTTTATATTGATATCTTTTGATAAGGCAATTACACCATAAAATTCCCATTCGTAATAAAATGACGAGAGCAGCACAATAAATTATCAAAATTTTCGACGAAAAGCGTTTTTAGTGTGGTTTTTTCTTATAAACTCCGCTGGAATGTTAGTAGAAAGTTAAAGACAATTGGTATTGTAGTCCAATGCAATACCCAGAGGGTGAGGTGTTTAAAATCGCTCATGAGATAGATGGGGCTCACTCCAGAAATTCCTGAATTTCAACTACCGCTGTTTCGCTTACTACCAGTTCTAACAGTTATTACCCAATAACTGCAAAAGTAATTACTATCCTTCTTCAAAAAATTCGTGTTTACAGGCTCATTAATTATCTGTGTACCAATTGCTCGATAATGGTCCTATAATGAGTATGAGCAGCACAATAAATTCCGGAACTATAAGCGCTACCGTTTCCTGCTGCTGTGACGTGTTGTTTGACCAAGTTCAAAGGAACTGAGTGATAAATGAATCGATTAAATAGAATTAGCCATGTACAAAGTGAATTGACGTAGAGCTAAGGAAAGTTGTGTGTTGCAACGCACCAGATATTTTTATATTCTCCTGACTGTTTGTTATTTTGTGTTGAGCGCGCAATCTTAGATTGGAAGATCAATTAACTATGTACTCCTTCACTTATTGCAGGGATTAGCCTCAGTTGTGATGGTTGGCTGGACAGATGTACTCGTCCTCATCAACTACTTCAGCCAAGTCTTATGGGTATCAGTTGGCGCTTGTGTAGCTGGCCTTCTCTATATGCGCAAAACGAAGCCTGATATGCCTCGACCGATTAAAGTACATCTGGCTCTTCCAATCACTTTCCTCCTCTGTGTTGCCTTCCTAGTCATCGCTTCGACTATCAAGGAACCAGTCAGCTCAGGTGCTAATTCTTTTAGTGTTAATCCCAATGCGTATACCTAATTTGTAAAGTAGAAGTTATATTTCTTCATAACTGAAAATGCAGCCCTTTTATGCATTTAGTGCATACTACTCCTCCCTCTTAGAGGACGCTTTACCTTTAATTTCCTTCCCCCTCTTCCAGTGACATTCCCAATTCCCATAGTGTTCAAAACACATTTTGCTTCTCGAACAACGGCTCTAACAATTTTGATAACATTTCTTATACGGACAGCTCCCAATGAGACAACAATACCATAAAATTTCCATCTGTGGGAAAATGACGAGAGCAGTCCCCATGCCGAACCCTTTGCCCGATTGCCACGTCCCCAGACATCTCCCCTCCAACCTACAAGGCTGTCACACTCCCGCAGTACAAGGAGTTCACATTATCGATGATCCGGTCAAAAGCCGCCACACCACGGAGGCAATTGGCCAAAGCCTGGTGGCTTACCGCGGACTATCCAGGCCCTCTGGATGACACCAGCTACCTGGAGACGAGGTGCCAACACTTTTTGGAAGTGCTGAAATACCGCAGATGCGCACTGAAATTGGGCTGTAGCCCCAGACGTGTCACCAATTTTCTTGGATACGAAAACAGTTCGAGTACCCTAGAGGGAGTAGGTAACGCCACAAATGCTGAAGAGTAGGCTGAATTTTTCAACACCCTGCACCCTCCGCAGCACCTCAGCTACGATGGACCCCATATCGACAACTTCTGTATACAAGATATTTCTTCGGACCCGAAATTAATGTTTTTAAAAAGATTTATTTCGTTAAATTCACTACACTCAAAAATTAATACTTGAAAAAAATGTACAATTTGGAGATAACTACGGAACAGCCGAAACACACGAAGGCAAACCAACCACTAGGGAGCCAAGCGTTCGGGGCGAGCTTTTATTATGTTGAGATGCTACTTACGAGGTGCAGAGTACATAACTCCTCCCTTCTTAGTGCAGAAAACTTTCAGGTATTTTCTGAA
This sequence comes from Pachypeltis micranthus, assembly GCA_020466155.1. Classification (NCBI taxonomy): domain Eukaryota; kingdom Metazoa; phylum Arthropoda; class Insecta; order Hemiptera; family Miridae; genus Pachypeltis; species Pachypeltis micranthus. The sequence continues at coordinate 21,567,416 of CM035780.1, read as the reverse complement.
AGTTTTCCTTCGAAAATTTAAAATAACAGAATTCAGGAATTGAACGCTGGCTTTACAGGGATTCTAAAACATAACAACATAAAATTAACGACATTATGTCGCTAAATTAAGCAGATACATCTTGAGTTAAATTACGATTGATTTTAACCTTTTTACAATTGGAATAGTATTTGTGAACTAGTGAACGTAAAACATGAAATTAAAATGACGTATAAGGCGATTGTCCAGAAACTGGGAATGAAATGGTTAATTACAGCGTCTTTAACTGAAAGCACTGATCGAGGAGGAGCCGTGAGATATTTGAGGCTTCGCAACTTGATTTCGGAGGTGGGATATTTGTTGAAATCCCATGGTACTTTAATATGCTTGATGAAGGAAGGGGTGAAAGAGGTCCTTATCGGGGGGGCAACTAACGTTTGGTTTTGACTATCGCGCTGTTTTCTGGAGAAATTAAGAAAATCCCATTAAGTTTCCGAAATTCTACTTCACCGAATCTAGAGATTTTTATTTGTTCCTCGAAAGGACAAATGAAAATGTACCGTCTTGTCTCTTCAAGGAATTCTACGCAGTTAGATTGGATGTCCAACTTTATTAGTTCGCACTGACCATTTAATCCTTTTCCCAAAATATCCTTTTCACAGTTATTGTCGCCTGTTAGCTGAATATAACTTTGAATATAATAACTTGAATAAGTGTTGGTAGGAAGATTGTTTCTTCAATACTAATAAAAAAATTGTTTCTACTTTAACTACGTTTCTTCTTTCTAATGTTGGTTTTTTCTTTTTAAATTGCTTTCTTAATTCTAAATGACCAAAGGGGTAGGTCGATGAGACGGGGGGTGACTCCTGATTTTCGGAGGATGACAACCAGCAGCGAACAGGGGAGTCGCTGTTTACTTTAACGAGGAAACGGATACCACTGTCAACTGGAACCATCACTTATCCTCGGAGTTGCGGATGTCTAAGTCGGTGATGCTGGGCTGCACGTCCCACACTGTTCGTTGTCCTTTTTACTTTCCTTTGCTCTACGAAGTAGAAAGGAAAGTTATGTAATCGGCTGAAAAAAAAAGTTTGAGTTTTCTTCAGATCTTTACGTTTCAGACCCCCCTGAGTCCGAAAAACACTATTTAGGAAAATGGTTTGTGTGTCTGTGAACGATTTTTAGAGAAAACTACCGTACCAAATCAGCTCAAACTTCATATCTCACCGGCAGGTTACCATGAGACGCCAAAATAAGGGTATGAGCAAAATCCACTGAAAGTTAACTATAGTTATCATAGTGATCAAAACCAAATATTTTTTTTCTCAAAAACGGCTCTAACGATTTTGATTAAATTTTTTATATTGATAGCTCCCAATAAGGCAACTATACCATAAAATTCCAATCTATGAGAAAATGACGAGAGCAGCAAAATAAATTACCAAAACTTTCGACGTAATCGATTTTAGAGTGCTTTTTAGAGAAAACGACCGAGCCAAATCACCTCAAATTTGACCTCCAGCCTACAGGTTACTATGGGACCCAAAAATAAGGGTATGAACAAAATCCACCGAAAGTTAACTACAGTTGGCATAGTGATTAAAACACCAAATTTTTTTCTCCAAAACGGCTCTAACGATTTTGATTAAATTTTTTTATATTGATATCATTTGATAAGGCAATTATACCATAAAATTCCCATTCGTAGGAAAATGACGAAAGCAGCACAATAAATTACCAACATTTTCGACGAAAAGCGTTTTTAGTGCGGTTTTTTCTTACAAACTCCGCTGGAATGTTAGTAGAAAGTTAAAGAAAATTGGTATTGTAGTCCAATGCAATACCCAGAGGGTGAGGTGTTTAAAATCACTCATGAGATAGATGGGGCTCACTCCAGAAATTCCTGAATTTCAACTACCGCTGTTTCGCTTACTACCAGTTCTAACAGTTATTACCCAATAACTGCAAAAGTAATTACTATCCTTCTTCAAAAAATTCGTGTTTACAGGCTCATTAATTATCTGTGTACCAATTGCTCAATAATGGTCCTGCAATGAGTATGAGCAGCACAATAAATTCCATAACTGTAAGCGCTACCGCTTCCTGCTGCTCTGAAGCGTTGCTTGACCAAGTTCAAAGGAACTGAGTGATAAATGAATCGATTAAATAGAATTAGCCATTTACAAAGTGAATTGACGTAGAGCTAAGGAAAGTTGTGTGTTCGTTCATTGCGGAGTTGGCTTCGGAGTTTGTGTACGGATTCGTGTACTTGGCTTGAGCGTTGTTGTGAAGGTAGGTCACTATTGTCCTAAACCGACTGCGCCAGATATTTCTTCGGACCCGAAATTAATGTTTTTAAAAAGATTTATTTTGTGGAATAAATTAATACTTGAAAAAATGTACAATTTGGAAATGACTACGGAACAGCCGCAACACACGAAGGCAAACCGACCACTAGGGAGACAAGCGTTCGGGGCGAGCTTTTATTATGTTGAGATGCTGTATCAGCAGACTTACGACGTGCGGAGTATATAACTTACATAAACACACAGACCACGCGCGATATTATATTTGTGTAGCTTTGGCTAACTAAATGCTTCACATTTTCAGCTATCGGGGTGCTGATTGTGCTCGCTGGGTTACCCGTCTACTACATATGTATCAAAAGGAATAATCATATCAAGCAACGACCCGAAGGATTTTTAGGTAACTTGAACTTCATTTGTTAAAGATACACTTGGTCAATATCTGTAAATCTTAACTCGAGCGTTTTGTTTTCAGATAAATTTGCGATTTTCGTTCAAAAACTGTTCCACGTTGTTACTCCTGACAGTGCGCCCAGTTTGTTGTGAAGAAAGAGGACTTGTTCGTAGAGTTGCAAATTGTTCGAATTTCCAAGTTAGCCATCGACTAATAAAAATATCCTCGCTTTGGCTTTACGATCGCAAAGCACAATATGTTTTTTACCAGCTTGGAACACAGTTTATTTTGTGCTTGGCTCGTTCGTATCATGCTACAGTTAGCTAGTAATCCATTACGGTAATATTCAACTATGTTTGAGATCATTCCTAACAGATTGTTTAACTGCAACAACTAAAAGTGCGACGACTGCCAGGGAATGCTGCGGTTGGCAATCGATTCTCCCCTGGGTGCCGAACTACAGGTGTTGAGTTTTCGTTGTTCGCATTGTTTTATTTTGTGAAAAACGTTACGTTGACGTCTGGTTCAGTGACTCCTCCTTTTTATTGCAAGCGAAGGTGCAAGACAATAAACTGGGCACGTGGAATGATTTCTTTTTCTGTCTCACACGAAGGTATGACGCATGTGGGATCTAAAGCAGTTAAAACAGTATATGGCCTTGAAAAAAAAAAATGCAATTATCACGTACAGTAACAGTTAACATGCACGGAAGGATGCCAGATGCGTCAACTTACTGTAGAGACACGGCTTTCTGCAGCCTAACCTGGAAAAGCTACTGGAAAACGTAAGGTAATTTGACAATAACGTGTTTACAACGCTAGTTTTGATTATGTGAAACATGGAATGGGACATAACACATGTGACAGAATGTGGAACAAAGGTACAACTAACTGGGAAAGCTCGTTAGAAACGTGCACAAAGTACTTGCTAAACTGATGATTGGTGCCAAATATGTTTACCAACTAAGATTATCGTATGACTGAGTGATAAATTATACCTATAATTTATTGTGTAAAATCAGTACACCAAAATATTAATGTAATTTACGAGGTTATTAAACGTCTATTTATTGAAACTTTGAGTGATCACTAAACCCAAATAGTCTGCTCGGTGCACAAGTGCAATGGTAAGAGAACTTTGGTTGAATTCTTGCACAGTAACAAGTATTTCGGAGCAACCTCATAACCTACTGGCGGCTAGCATCAGAAAAACCTCTGATTCGACCTTTTGCAGACACAACATTCGTATCTCGCATAATCCATTTGCATCTATTCACCGGTGGAATCGCCAATCCAGCTTTTATGAGAACGAGGTATGTGATGAGTATATGAGTAAATATTGAAGGTGGACTCTAGTGAGTACAAATGTAGAATTGAGTAAAAAATATACTATGGGAAAGCTTAGAAAATTTTTTAGTTCTTTCCAGATCTTTACGTTTCAGACCCTCCTGAGTCCGAAAAACACTATTTGGAAAAATGGTCTGTGTGTCTGTGAACGATTTTTAGAGAAAACCACCGTGCCAAATCAGCTCAAACTTCATATCTCGCTCGCAGGTTACCATGGAACGCCAAAATAAGGGTGTGAACAAAATCCGCCGAAAGTTAACTATAGTTATAATAGTGATCAAAACACCGAATATTTTTTTTCTCAAAAACGGCTGTAACGATTTTAATTAAATTTTTTATATTGGTAGATCCCAATATGGCAACCATACCATAAAATTCCCATTTGTGGGAAAATGACGAGAACAGCACAATAAATTATCAAAATCGTCGACGAAAAGCGTTTTTAGGGCGGTTTTTTTCTTATAAACTCCGCTAGAATGTTGATAGAATGTTTTAAAAAATTGGTATTGTAGTCCAATCCAATACCTATAGGGTGAGTGTTTAAAAACACTCATGAGATACATGGGGCTCACTCCAGAAATTCCTGAATTTCAACTACTGCCGTTCTAAAAGTGTTAACCCAATAACTCTGCAAAAGTAATTACTATCCTTCAAAAAAGATGTGTTTACAGCCTCATTAATTATCTGTGTACCAATTGCTCAATAATGATCCTGGAATGAGTACGAGCAGCACAATAAATTCCGGAACTGTAAGCGCTACCGTTTTTTGCTACCGTGTAATGTTGTTTGACCAAGTTCAAATTAACTGAGTGATAAATGAATTGATTAAATAGAATTAGCCATGTACAAAGTGAATTGACGTAGAGCTAAGGAAAGTTGTGTGTTGCAACGCACCAGATATTTATCTCTGAAGTGAACTTGGTGTTAGTGAACAAAACAATCGAGGGTTGCTATTAGAAGGAATCGAGGAGTGAAGGGATGCGTAATCATTGAAAGAGAAAAGGTTAATGTCAACGAATTCGAGTTTAATACTGAGGGACTTGCGAATGTCAAGATTCCACTCGAAGAAATCCTCGTCGTCATCGTGCAGGATCGTTTAGTAACAAAATAAACGTGTATCGTCCTTAAAATTATTTTGTTTATACAACACACAAACGTCGTTTTTTCCTTTTTTTTTTACAAATAACTTACAACGAAATCGTAAAACGTCGATATCATCCTGACATGAAGCCACTCACTCCCACTTCTCTTTGCCGCGATATACAAACTTAATTTCTTCTCCTTTTCGTTTATTAAGAATAAAATTAATTGCCGTAAGGAAATGAAAATGGCCTAGTGACAGGTACAAAAAACTCAACGAACTCGACATCAACGCATCAACACAGCAGTTTTCAAATACAAAAATGGACTCAATTGTCATCAACTTCCATCGAACCATTCACCACTTCTTCACAGTCCACACTTCGCTTCATCGCACAATCCGAATTATGAATAGATTCACAGGGAGTAGGGGTGTAGTCCATCTTCTGGGGTTCTTCACTTTGTGACTCTGGTTGCGTCGCGTTGTCACCACCCTCAGCGAGCCTCAATTCCTCGTGAGACGATGCTTTGACGATTTTAACGCTCGGAGGTTCTGCACTTTGAGCAGTCGGGGGCTCCACATTTTCAGTCGTTGGAAGTTGCCCATTTTCAGCCGCCGTGGGTAAGGACTCACTTTGAGCCAACTCTATGCAGTCATTTTTGTCATCATCTTCTCCATCGCTCGAGTCGTCGGAGTCTGAACTATTGTCACTGTTATTAGTTGACTCGGATGACACGCTCTCAGTCTCAGTCATCAAAACGTCAACGTCCACAGTCGCCATAAATCCCTCCATTTTCTTCCACTTCTCAACTGCTTGGGCTCGAAGTTCGGCACTCTCCTTCCTTTTTTCAGAGTCCTCTTCTTGTTTCATTCCATCAACTTTGTTTTCAAACTCTGAATCAAACGGCGCCTCAGTCTTGACCTCCCCTTCGCCTATCTTGAGCTCAGGATCTTGAGAAACACTTTCAATATTACCCTTTTGTTCATTTTCACCACTGAACACTACTTCCATCTTTTCCTTAATTTCTGAGTCTCCCTCATCATTTTCGGCATTAGCGAGTTCACTTTTGAGAGGGAAAGTAACACTCTCTGGAGCGTCACTCGTGCTGTCAGACATCTTCCTCTTCTTTTCGACGGGTTCAACAGAACCCTCGCCCGATGCAGAATCTTCGTCATCGTCAGAACTGCTCGAATCTGAAAGATCGTAGAGGAGACCAATGTCACAGATGTCTTGCGCTTCGATGGCCAGCCTTGCGTGAGCTCGATTTTCCAATTTAGCGGGAATTGGAGGCAGAGATACTTCTACTATATTCAGCTTGGATACTTCATCCTGGAAAACCAAAATACAATTAATAATCCGACTGTTGAAAAAACGATTTTCACGAAATATAAAATGCAGAATGTGCCAAAGGGAGTACGTTATTTGGAAGATAATGAAACATCGATCAAGTTGGGTCAAATAACACGACTTTTTAGATTTATTTTTAGATCAAGCGAAACACAAATCCCCCTCAACTAACATCCTACAAGACAAGCTCACACAATAAACTCTTCAGCTGGAGTGATGGGGAAAGAAAGATCGGGTTACAAACTCAGTGACTATCAAACTTACGGAGGGAGTGTTCTCAACTAACTAGTATCTACATTTTGTTCCGGATAAATGCGTTGATATACAACAGCTTGCTGAATTTACAGGGGGTTATGGAAAGTTGTGTTGCTACGGTCCAGGTATTTACTTTTTCAATTTCCACAGTCAACTTCACTTTATTTCACACGAAATTCGACACACATTCTTCAATTCATATTTCGGAATATGCAAAAAGTGAAAACGAGCCAGAACTACCAACCAAAATAGCCATCAACAATGAAATAAACATTTCAAAAGCATGACCTCGTCAGCACACGTCAGAGGCATAAGTACCAACATAATAAGAAAGAATAAATAATCTAACACACGTAGCTAGTAGAAATGCAACATTCGCGATACAAGCTCTTACACCTACTGGCTCGATATCTACCCCCCCCCCCCCAAACAAACATGGTTGTTTAGAAGTGTTGCCGCTTCTGAGGAGCCAAAGAAACTTAGGGGAAAAGAGTTAGGATTTAGTTAACATAAACAAGGTTTCTCCTGAAACGTTCATTGAACTCCATCATCAACTTTCATCATATAAGTATTAAGCTACCACTGATCTGAGAACCCTAATTTCATATGAGCACTAAAATCACTTTTCGTCGAAATAACGATAAGAAAATGTGATAATTTATTATGCTGTTCTCGTCATTTTCCCAAAGCTGTAAGTTATAGTGTCGTTTTTAACTGCTTATAAAACAATTTAGTCAAACTCAAACCGTTTTTAAGAAAACAAACTTTGTGTTTTGATCAATACAGTTACTTTGGGACAGAGTTTACACATATCCTTATATCGGAGCCATTTAAATCACAAATAAAACCTAAAAAAAAGGGTTTCTCTAATCCCAGAGATAACCACTACACTAAAATCGCTTTTGCCGAAATTTTTGATAATTGTTCTCGTCATTTTGCGACAAATGAAAATTTATAATACTGTTCAGTTGTTTCGAACTGTGTGTACAAAAACCGTTATTCAAAAACGTTCGTGATAGCAGTTTTTGAATGGATTTAGCATGTTCACAGATAATTGTCTCAAGGCGTTTTTACTTTCACTGGTTCTACAAAGTAGAAAGGAAAGTTTTTCAAACTCCGAAGCCTTTGTTAAGATCTGGTGAAACATAAGCTGTATGATAACTGGATGATGTGCAAGTATGAGGAATCTCCTAACCAAACTTGACTGAGAATAAATCAATACGGACTAGTCGCTGGCTCTGTGAATGAGATAATCCGCTGAAAGTCTAGTCCACTACCACTGGTCCAACCCTCAGAGGCCTCCTGAGGCACCGAGATGTAGGTTATAGTAGGTTAGATATTGTGAGGTTGACAAGAGAGTGGAACACGGGATCAGATGAAGATGGACCAAAGTAGCTAGCGGAGAAAAGTTGGGATAAGTTAACTCAAGTCAATCAAGATAAGAAAAAGATGGCGTAATGCATGACACAACATTCTTCACTCATTGGACGATTTTTTAAAACCACAAGAACAAATAAATCTTTTTTACTTTCCTTGCTCTACGAAGTAGAAAGGAAAGTTATGTAATCGGCTGAAAAAAAAATTTTGAGTTCTCTTCAGATCTTTACGTTTCAGACCCCCTGAGTCCGAAAAACACTAGTTGGGAAAATGGTCTGTGTGTGTGTGTGTGTGTGTGTGTCTGTGAACGATTTTTAGAGAGAACCACCGTGCCAAATCCACTCAAACTTTATATCTCGCTCGCAAATCACCATGGGACGCCAAAATAAGGGTATGAACAAAATCCACTGAAAGTTAACTATAGTTATCATAGTGATCAAAACACCAAATATTTTTTTTCTCAAAAACGGCGCTAACGATTTTGATTAAACTTTTTATATTGATAGCTCTCAATAAGGCAATTATACCATAAAATTCCCAGTTGTGGGAAAATGACGAGAGCGGCACAATAAATTACCAAAACTTTCGACGAAATCGATTTTAGCGCGGTTTTTAGAGAAAACAACCGTACCAAATCAGCTGAAACTTGATGTCTAGCCTACAGGCTACCATGGGACGCAAAACAAAGGGTATGGGCAAAATCCACCGAATGTTAACTATAGTTATCATAGTGATCAAAGCACCAAATTTTTTTCTCAAAAACGGCTCTAACGATTTTAATTAAATTGTTTATGTTGATAGCTCTTGATAAGGCAATTATACCATAAAATTCCCATTTGTAGGAAAATGACGAGAGCAGCACAATAAATTATCAAAATTTTCGACGAAAAGCGTTTTTAGCGCAGTTTTTTCCTTATAAACTCCGCTGGAATATTTGTAGAATGTTAATAAAATTGGTATTGTACTCCAATCCAATACCTAAACGGTGAGTGTTTAAAAACGCTCATGAGATACATGGGGGTCACTCCAGAAATTCCTGAATTTCGACTACTGCCGTTTCGCTTACTACCAGTTCTAAAAGTTATTTTCCAATAACTCTGCAAAAGTGATTACTATCCTTCTTCAAAAAATTTGTGTTTACAGCCTCATTAATTATCTGTGTACCAGTTTCTCAATAATGGTCCTGCAATGAATACGAGCAGCACAATAAAATCAGGAACTGTAAGCGCTACCACTTGCTGCTGCCGTAAAGCGTTGTTTGACGAAATTCAAATAACCAAGTGATAAATGAATTGATTAAATAGAATTAGCCATTTACAAAGTGAATTGTTGTAGAGCTAAGGAAAGTTGTGTGTTGCAACGCACTAGATATTTTTAACACACTGTTAGATGAGTAGTTCGATGTCATTTTCTCAAAAACTACTCCAACGATTAAACGATTTCAAACTCAATTCAAATTTTGACCAATAGTCACCACATTTTGGCATCAGCAAGCGTTTCTGTAGAAATTGGTTGAACGAAGATGAAGTACATGTACTAATAGCGTATAATCGAATTTATATTTGCTGCCACACACTTGTTACAATATTTCCCTTATTCATTAGGTGAGGAAAGTAAAAAGCTTGTGATAATGATAAAATATTATACATTACTGAGCGATAATTACCTCAAAAACCTCTTGGCTAAGCCCACAATTAAGCGCCAAATCCACCCAGAAGTTAATTATGGCCTCACTATATTCTCGATTTTCTTTTTCCACGTCAACTGGCAACGAATGTTCTACAGACACACAAAAGCAAAAAGAGCCACGATCAAGACAGAGAAAACTTAAAAATATGAGCCAAATGTGAGGCTCATGCACATTATTCCCACGTAGATATGTATATATAACACAATTATGTACGTACTCAATCTGTAATCAATAATAAATGTATGTCAGATATAGCACAGTAAAGAAATGATGCGTGACCTTCAGGAAATATCACGGTAATACGAATTCATACAGACACCTGGATGGAATTGTTGAAATAGCCGTCAGCCGGAGTACCTCTTGAGGGAAGTTATATCTACAAATTAGTTGCAATTTGTAAGCGATAAAAAAACAAAAGATGGTATAATACGACAATATCAAGGTACCTCAAAATGTAATTCATTTTCATACCAACCATCAGCCAGGACTGCGCACCTTTCCAACCTAGAGATGGTGAGAGATTTAAGGCACATTTTGTTCCTTTTTCGATATCAACGGGTAGAAAAAAATGAATAAATAAAGATTTCGATGAGACAAGTTTCATGAGCACAACTTATTTTTTACATGTTCAAGTCAAGCGCAACTTGTGAAACACGACAAAAACAGGAGAGAAGTCAGGCAATTTTTAACGTTCCAGTCGTCGGTTTTCATCTTTATGAACAACAAAGATATTTTAAAGCTTTCAATCAAGTGAGTACCACTGCTGAAAGCGCCTTGTCTCACGTGGGGGACTGCGTGACGCGATTGTGCAACCTCCAGACATTCAGTGAACTAGGGCAATGTCATTACCTTAGCCCACGTTGTTTTCTTCAAGGAGCCTGCTTTTGTAAGGAATACGCTACACCTTTAGGAAACATTACACGAACACCCACTAAGAAGCTGCTATGTACAGTGAGGAGCAAAGAAATCACACCAAATTATCATGAAAGACGTGAATATTGGGCTCTGGTACAGGCGTCTTCAGGCAAGGGTTTCTGTGGCACCAAGGAGAGATTGAGTGTGGTGGGTGTAAGGAGCAAGATCACACCCTGTTGGCACACGGATCAAGGTTAGTAACTGCTTTCAAAAATACTTGTTGCTTCCTTCATTGCAACAGACACACTCTGCTTTATGACACAGGTTTATGGCAAAGGCGAGTCAAGACTCTTTTCAGAGGATTCAGGCACAACTCAATGGAATCCTGCAACTTTTACCAACGTTCCTCACTTCTCATGTTAAACCCACCACCTATACGAGACCTCTGGATAATAGAATGCGTAAGTCTTGAATTTAGATGACTGAGCAATCTCCTCAGTCCTCTACTTGAGCACTCCTCTACGAGATACATACAAAGCACAAGTAATAAACATTTGAGGCGCCAGCTGGGTCAACCCAACCCCATTCAAGAGGCAAAAGAAATTACTTATAATTGTAAAAGCCTTCTCGATTGGAAAATAATATGATGGGAGGGGGGTACAATGTGATGTGTAGGTTCCAAGCAGAGAAGTAGGTGTCGCCTGTAGGAGGAAAAATCTTGCAAGTTACTAGAACCCTTCTGTGGCATAGAAAGCTACACTACACACAGCACAAGTGCAAAGGAAAAGTAACAAACACTGATGCCCACTCCAGTGGTATGGGCAATCTAAGGCCCTTCTGAAGAGATTACGTGCCAAGAAACTACAGTACTATCACAGTTAACCCAATACCACAGGAGATAATGGAGAGTTGACACATAGAAGCTGAGGCACCTGTTGATGAAGCCAGGCGCAGTCACTTCCCACAAGAGCCCCTTTTTATGCGCCACTGAACAGCTCGAACTCACAGGGTCTAAGTAGAAAGGTGGCCCCACAAGCACCAGTTTGGGAACAATGGTCTCTACAAGGTGAACACACTTCTCACCAATTCTTCATTTTGCATCGCGATTTTACCGCTTAACCGGCAGTCCAACGTTTTTCAGAACTTTGGTCAGCAGAAATTGTACAATTTTAGTAATTTTTAAGGAATCATTGGTACTGCAACATTTGGAGGGAGAGTAATGTGCTACTTTAAGTGGTTCATAGCGAAGTAAGTGAGCGGCGTAGAGGTTCTCACTGTGCAATGTTTCGTCTTTCACAATATGCACATTTTGCTAAAGACACTGTACCAAGTAGAGGCAGGAAGAACCAACAAGATCATGAATCACACAATTCAATAAAAGCAGCTTTTGAGAGAAAAAAAGTCACAGTTAGGAGACACATTTTGAAATTAAACACGAGTCACACAATCGCATCACCTTCCACATGAGACATAGCCCTGAACCCTTCGTTATTTCATTTAACTCCTTGTTACGCCTTCGTTAAGCACGACTTATGTGAAAACCTTCTCCTCCTGAATCACCTGCCTGAGCAGGCTCGCGTAAAACGAAAACACATCAACAACAATTTCAAAAACAAGTGGATAAAAATGAAGGTGCAAAACGTTCCAAGTGCCGTTTTGTCTCAGAATGGTGTACCAACGGATTCACTTCCCACGACGCGCGTGAAGTTGTTCAACAATTGAGTTGAAACCGAAGCGTTCCAAGTGCCTTGACGAGTTGCACAAACGAGTAGGCGGTTTTCGGACGAGGATACTACGCAGCTGACCGGGTCATTGTGAGAATACTGCTCAAGACCAAGCATGAATTGATCAGTTACGGGGACAGTTGTGCCACCCGTAGTTAAAACGGCAACTCTTCAGATTCTCTCTAACCATTTCAAAACCATTGGAACCCCAATAGTCTCTGCTTTGTTTTAATGGCGGTTTTTGATCACTAAAAAAGCCCAATCGATCAATACTCAGCTCAATCGCTCCCTCTACACGATGCAAGCCTCACCCAGACAAGGGGAAGCGGGTGCTTTAACTAGGACGAGCTCGTCTGCTTCCTGAACAGATTAGACTTCGATAATTAGTTAACTCATATGGAGCGATTGGTAAAACTTACACTAAACTTGTAAGTAGCAAGTACTGTGAACTACTGGATGAGTCAATTCTGGCAATGAATTATGAGTATTTTACGGGAGCATACAAAATATATTTGTATAAAATTTCAATTAACGTAATTGATTTTATATCCTTCCCCCCCCCCCTTCTAGACACTATAATCAAGAGCAACATGAAGAACACTTGGAACACAATTTTCAAAAATGATTCATCATGAATCATACGTTTTCTAGAAACTACCATTTAAATACATCTGGACTTAAGAGACTTCCCCAGTGATTTATAGTTTTTAGCCTCGACGGCACATGGAGCGTGTTGCACAGAAAATACATCCCAAACAAGACTTGAATTATATCACTAGGTTTCAGGCATTAGACTACTGGTATTTTCATTTTTGACGCAATATTAGCGTTGTTTTAATTTCAGAATGGAAGACTTTCCCATCAGAATAATTCCAATAACTTTGAACTCATATTCCCTCTTCATTTGACTGCAGGCCTAGAATTCTTATAATGTGCTCAACTTCCAAATTTTTGGGTCAACGTTTGTGAAATTTAGTGACTACGCGTTTTGGTTCCTAACAAGCTTCAGCATGCCGCACACATTTCCCTTCCTCCACGGATGTTTTTGTACACAAGACCCTGCAAACGAAACTCTGTAACCAACAGGATTAAGCCTATCAACTATTTACTGACCAACACTCGCAATATTTATACTCCACCACAATTGACCCAAAAGTTCCAGAGTTATATGTACCAAGTCATGAGGCACTGTGAGTGAATTGATTTGAAAAGTATAGGAGCTGGGGAAATAGCCCCCTGCCCCCGCGCACTAACCACAGTCAACGGGACAATATTTTCAACATGTACGGTATTATAGCAAGCAAATACTCTGGTTAATAACTGGTTGGGGTCGTTGAGGGGAAATTAGTTCTCCGTATCGTTCCCGTGTTGATTGGATTTTTATATAAAACGTACTTCAATTATATCAGTCAGTCTCTAAATGGTATCCTATAAGTTACAGCCCTCTTTTTGTGTGATGAGCTTTGACCTTGCACAGTTGCAGTCTTCAGCTGATAATTGGAGGTCAATTCAAAATTCATCAAGGCTTTGAAACGTCAACCTTTATCAGGGATACGAATCACAAGCCCCGATCAAAATGTCAAAATTAATTAATAAACTAATAATGTGCCCTCTAATTGTTATCTTAAATTTGTAGTAAACGTGTGCTCTACTGTGGAGTGGATGTTGAACAGATTCAGTGACTTGACCAAAGCATGTACAAACCCTCCATTCTCAAATTAAACCATGATTAGGCTAATATTGCATTTTATTGAAAATAAAAACCTATAAGGAATTTATTTTTCTGCTAATTTCCGTTCTTCGTTATATTTTACAGTGAGACTGAGTTCTAAATTGTGCTATGTTTCTGTTGTTCCAGGATACTCAGAGCCAAAGTGGCTTCTTTCGCTTTGGTAACCTCAGACCATCAGCTCTACCCATTCTTCCAAAGTCACATCACACATGCACAGGCGCATGAATTCATTAGCTAAACCTTCCGAGGCTAGGGAAATGTGGCTTTTTTGGAAATGAATGTTTGTCCTTTTAAAATGCGCACAAAATCTATGGCGCAAAAACGTTTTTCTTACGTAACCTTGAGGAAGAATATGAACAGCATGTGAAGAAATAGCAGGCGACCTGTCCACGCCACCCCAAAACGCCCTGTAATTAGTCCATACATAACTCTTGCATCCTCTCAATTGTGGGAACGTATTGGGGATGTTATGCATTAAGCTACTGCCTCCTTGGGACCTGTGGTGGAAACTGGGACTAGGCCTACACTGCAGTAGGCATTAATAACAATTTTAAAAAACCTTACCATGCAGAGCAGCTATGAACACAGAAGGCTTACTGGGTTACGGAGCAGATGGTGTAGCCATATTGCACCGTCGCTCCTACTCTTGTACCACCCCAGGAAAAGCCATAGCACACACGACATACCAGCCAAGCCAAGTGCGTATAGAATAGTGGTAAAGAGACACTCGATACTCCAGATTGAATGCACATATCAGAGTGGAAGTTCTACTCAAATATCCACCACAGCAGACCATTCCATCTAGACTTAGTACACAGCCACATGCCCATACATGAATGAAAAATTAAATGCGAATGAAACCTGATTGGCACCTCACAACTTAAATTAAAGGGAAACATTGGCACTGTCTGCCTGAGAGCAATACGTGATATTTGCCCGATAACTTCAATTCATAGTTTCTTCGTCAATTTTTGCCCAGATTACTATACACGAAGAAGCAACAAACAACTTGACAGGAGTTTCAAATCGAATCCACCTATCCCACACTTCTCCATATTGGCCTAAGTGGACGTAGACCCTGTAAATATCAATTCAGTGCAATTCTTTGGACATTTTTAAAATGGAAATTTGAGCAATGAATTTAAAGAGCCAAATTGAAGAAGAAAAAAATACAAAGAAATAGTTTAGAATGAGGAAGAATGGACCTAAGTGTGAATGGTTCAGTGATTCTGGTAAAGTGGAACCCAGCAGTAGAAATACTGGTTCAAGATTTGTTTTAAAAAGTATTCTGCTCAAGTTTATACTTCAATTTATTTTCCCAAGGGTGCATATTCACATATAAATACACAATAGGAGACTTTATTGAACAAATCGGCATCTAATTAAACATCACGTACACTGAACATATCACCAACATTATGATGAGGAAAAGGCGAGCTACGCTCTGAAGGGGTGAATGGAGGGAGCAAGGAAGGAGAGGGAGCGGGGAGGTTTGTTGAGGGATTCTGAAGTTGAAGCTGAGCAGAATCTCGATAGTAATCAGAACGGTAGAGTGGTAGTAAGGAAGACGACTCACCTACTACCGAGTTAGCGTCGTCTACAGAGGTTGAAACTGATGAAGCAATGGTGACAGGGATAACAGACGACTGAGCTGTGGCCACCGTCCCGCTTCCAGCCACTGGCGCAGGCGTGGATGTGGTTGAAGCGGGCTGAGGAGGGTAGTAAGAAGAGTAAGACGCACCATGGGAGTATGCGGCGTAGTTTTGTTGAGATGGGTACTGAGACGAAGCAGGGTATTGAGTGGGGTACTGTCCAGGGTATTGACTGCTGTACTGTGTATAAGAAGATGGATCGTAACTGTAGTTACCCGTGCTTGGGTCATACCCATACCCACTCCACTGCCCATAGTTTTGCCAGTAATTAGGGTCGTAGTACTGTGAGTAATCTGCTGGATATTGGTATCCACTTGACGCTTGAGGAGCACTACAAACAACAAAATTGAATTACTATCTAAGGAAAGCCACTACAGTATTATACGAAGCAAACAGGCATAATCAAACATTATAATGTCAAGAATCTCCAATTGAACTTTTCATCGAGCTGTTCTAAACAAATGTGAAGCACACGTGAAATCAAAAAGCAAATAGATAACAGGATTTGAGCAAACACACCATTCCGTGTTCTCTGTCCAATATCAAATATTTTTCGGAGAAATATCACAAATTCGGTTTTAAGAAAATCGAGTGGGTGAAAGCGTTCTTTTGTGACTCTCTCTCCTTTTCCTCAAGAGCAGTACTCAGCGGCTCATGTAAAAAATATCTGGTGCGTTGCAACACACAACTTTCCTTCGCTTTACAACAATTCACTTTGTACATGGCTAATTCTAATTAATCGATTCATTTATCACTCAGTTCCATTGAACGTGGTCAAACAACACGTCACAGCAGCAGGAAGCAGTAGCGCCTACAGTTCTGGAATTTATTCTGCTGCTCGTACTCATTGCAACACCATTATTGAGCAATTGGTACACAGATAATTAATGAGGCTGTAAACACAAATTTTTTGAAGAAGGATAGTAATTACTTTAGCAGAGTTATTGGGTAAAAACGTTTCGAAGTGGTAGTAAGTGAAACGGCAGTAGTTGAAATTCAGGAATTTCTGGAGTGACCCCCATGTATTTCATGAACATTTTTAAACACTCAACCTTTAGGTATTGGATTGGACTAAAATACCAATTTTATTAACATTCTACAAAAATTCCAGCGGAGTTTATAAGGAAAAAACTGCGCTAAAAACGTTTATAAAAAGTCTATATTCCAATAAACGAACTAAACGAACCTTAATAAAGTTATGGATGTTTAGTAATTTTAAATACTTTTTTAATTGAACAAAAACAAGAATAATTACGACTCGTACATCCGTAATGCACATTACTGTCGGCTCCTTCGCTCACTTATATAGCTATATTTTAAATATAATTCTACAACAGTGAACACGAACCTTAAATTACGTGGACAGTTGAATAAATTCCAATTCATTGTCTGCGCCACAGTTGAATAGTGAAGTTTATGCTTTAATCATAGAAGGGGCTTGGCGGAACTCTAACCTCTCGTCTCACAGCTCATGTCGAAAACGAAAATCTTACGTTTCTGTTCCATCAGGAGATAAACATTTCTTCAGCGGGCAACTGACGAGCCCGTTACAAGAAATGCCAAGGATGGAAACGCTACTATTAAACTTCAAGTTCTTTGGTATACACTTTCACATCTCCTACAAGTTTCACACACACACAAGTGTGCCGTTTAGCGAATCTAAGAATAGTTGCCTCAAACTCAAGATTTCCCATACCACACCATTGCGACTAAAAACCTGTTCAACGAAAGAAGATGCCATTGTAATTCTTGGTTGGGAACGGAAATGGCATCGAGTCATTTGGAGAAGTATTGTATAGCGAACAAAACGTAATGATTCCTTTCACGTCTCAGGGAATGGACCTAAAATGTCAATTCCCATTCTCAAAAGGTCCTTTAACAGCTGATTGTTAAAGTGGTTCTGGATGTTGTTTCCCAGGGCTTTTGACTTTCCGACATTCCTGACAAGACTTGCACCTTAATATCGTGGGACATGCTGGGCTACTGTTGCATTGCAACCACGCTTTGTGGACAGCAGTAGATGTTACCAACCATTGCAAATGGCTGTGTTCATTAGTTTCTTCCCACTGGTGGGATAGTTTATCATCCGCTATTTCCCAAGATTCTCAGCATGCTACCGGTTGTCAGATGATTTGGCGTCATCCAGCTATTTCATTGGATTCTGGCTTCTTTCAGAGTTGTAACCGCAACATAACCCTTTGGATACTGGAATCATCATCACTGTGATGATCCTGAGATTCCAGAGGGAAAAACTGGAACACATTTACTTTCAAATTCTCTTCACGTTTCCTACAGGGGTTACAGTGAAACGTTTCTGTGCCTTTTTCATGGACAATGTACAATGATGAAGCTGTAGAGTTTCAAGCCATCTAGCATGATGCCCCTCTGGTTTGTGGAATGAAGTAAGCCATGATAGTGCAGCACCATCTGTCCATAATGTGAAGTGAGTGTACTAGTGCACATACCAAGGAATGGACGCACTTCTTTCGCACTATGTGATACTGGCCGCTGTAGAACTGTTTGCATTTTCTTTGAAACTTTTCGTTGGGGCTATCTAAATTCCTAGCAATTTTCATACAGGAGCATCTGTCTAAGACGAGAAACTTCCTTTCAGGCGAACCTCCTCTTCCAACCACAAATTAAGCACTACAACTGTGGGCCAATCTAAAGAAAGTTCGAGTTGTACAGGACTGGACTGAAAATGAAGGCTCAAAAAGAATATTACGACTGACGAGCAAGAAGCAGTGTATGCGATTGAGACAGAACCATGGACCGTGAGTCAAAAGAAGAGCGATTGTAATAAAGTAAACCTTTTGGAACTAAACCTTCGCTAAACTTTACGTACATGATTTGGGAACATATCGGAGTAGCAGTTGAAGATTAAGAATGGCAGCTGTTGTCATGTGTCCCAAGCAACCATATGTTCAGTTTACTATATTATAATACGTGAAGATCTAGCACGGTGATGTTCTCTTCCACGTGAAAATGGGCAGCAAAAAGCGACTTCTACAAGCAAACTGACTGAAAAGAAACTCAAGAATAAGAAAACTCCCGAGTTGTGTCCACTTAGCAGACGTCCCTCCTAAACCTGGTCCAAACGCTCAGGGGAGTGCTTCCAAAGAAGCTTTTTAAACTGCTTTTGCTAAATTGCCACTGCACAGTTAGCCAGTTGATTCTGTGTACTGAACGCTTGTAGATACCAGTGCTGATCCATTCTTTGAAATCACCGATACATGACTCCCAAGTGTTATAACACTGTCTGCAAGTCTGTCATCAACTAAATGCTCTTTTCATCCCCCTCAATCTACTGCCCCCTAGAAAGACTATCGATTTCCTAACATGTATAGCCTGTATGGGTATGAGCGATGGAAGACTTCGCCAATCATAAATATCCTCATAGCCTGCAGGTCTGGCCTGTTGAAGACAAAAAACGTTCGAGTATGGGCAGTTATTGAGGTTTCTGTGATGGACAAGGTTTTGTGCCTCTTCTCAGAAATTAGTTTTTGTTAACGCCAGAAAGGCAAAACAATAGTAGAAAGGACCTGTTTGAGATTGTTTCCTTTTTTCTTTTTTTTTTCTTTCATCCTCGCACGCTGTTTCGCCTTACGTGCGACATTATCGCCTCTCGACAAGAAGCGTGTCGCCTGGGACTCAGTGCCACTAACAACGCGATAGCGCCAGTGTCGATCGAAATCGCTCCACGCCGCATCCGAATTTCATATAAATCGACGAATCTGAAAGTAGGCACGTTTCGAACTCTGGTGAAGTTGACGAACCAAATTCGGCAAATCGAAATCTTGCCGTATCGCAAATCATCTCACCGCTACTACGACTCTACCACTACCAACGAAAGGTCAGATCCACCCATTTCGCGGGACAGATAAACTTTTTGATTTCCCTTTTATTTATTTTTATCTATCGGTGAAGTGTTGTTATTTTCTCGAGTTGTTTTTCGTATTACACTTCGTTTATAGTCACTAAATTTTCTCCCATCTCACGCACCACAGGTGAAGGTGTTCGCCTAGGTTATTTGGGTAACAAATCGAGCAGACCCCACTACTTTGCGCGAACAGTTTTATCTTTAAGGAGGAAATCTATTAATGAAGAAAAATTTACTTCCTACTTTCTGTGAACAACCAACTAAGATTTACATTTAAATGAAATTAAAAAAACAGACTTACGGCTGGCCATTTGCCGTCGGAGCTCTTTGCGTTTTAGGTATAGCGTTAGATATTTTCAAGGGCTTCGTTCCAAGTCCCTTGTAGCCATTCATGTGTGAAAGGCAGTGTTTTTGTTCCTCCTCAAGACCAAATCTGAGAAAGCCGAATCCTTTGCTGTATCCAGAAGCGTCTAATATTACTGCAGCAAAATCCCAACGAAAAATTCAAGGTAAGACCAATAAAATGAAATAGAATTCTGAAAGAAAGGGTCGCTAGCATCGTTAAAGTAATGAACAGTACTCTTTGAAGATTAGACACGTCATTGTTGCAGTAAAGTCTGAGGAAACAGCAGGCCAACTGATTATTGAAATAACCACACGTGTTTAGAACAGTTCCACGCCTAATCGGATTACCCCGAAGTTTCCAGTGACCCAGTAGCTTGATGTGCTCTCACCACCGGGTGACAGTTTGGAGCACATGGTGGGTTTTTGCCTTGACTAACAAATAGCCCGACATCCCACTGGGATTATGACACATGAAGGATTTTTTAGCTGCTGCTCAGAGTCAACCCACTGCCACTGATAGTGTGGTAAGTGGGAGACACACTGAGCCACCCCAGGAACGCTCATACCTAGTCCCCCAACCGCAGTTCGAAGGGCGTATCTGTATAGGGGATGGCTCGTAGGTGTTAGTGAGCTACTCCCGTGACTGTCTTACGCTCATAATGGGTGTTTTTGAGTCAATGCGTTCGGCCACGAAAGTCGGTGCAGTGTTGTGTCAGCAATATGTTGGTTATGCCAGTGTTGTACCCATTGACTCCCTTTACCTTCAAGGCTTGCTTTATGGCCACGCAGAAGATTAGACAGCAATGGATTTCTGGACCCCCAACTGCAGGGTGAGCACAGTTTTGTGACAGTACACTATGAAGCTCAACCACAGGGGCTCGTCAATTGGAATCCAGCAGGGACCAGCTTGGAGGTGAGGTTGTCAGTCCGGCTGAGCCAACCCACTCTCTCTGATATCATTCTCACTCAAGTAACAAATGTCTCTTCCCAAAATGTAGATGAAAAAATTATAGTTTTCGGATGAAAATACTCCAGGACACATCAATCAGTGTTAAAAAGTGTCCCCACGCTAAAATTCAGGGTGGTATAGGCAAAGGGACTTGAAGATGCCCACTGAATGGCTTTCATCTCATGGTTAGTCAAATAGGGTCCCCATACATGAGAGCAGTAGGTCCCCAACTACCTTAAACTAGTGAACCCTAATTGAAACCGTAATACTTGTCATCCAGGGTGAATCACCCTTCCGCAGCCACCAACAAGAATTTGGCTGGCTATTTGATTTGCCTATTAAAAGGATATAGCACGTTTTATCCTCAGCCACCAGCAGTTCAATATGGTTAAAGCGTTTGGTGACATCTGGCAGACTAACATCACACATATCTGCACTGTAAAGTTGCCAACGCAGATATATTGCTGAGTAGCCCTTCAAAGGAGAACCTCCCCGCATGGAACCCATTGAAGTGACCTGACGACCAATCCCAGCAGCCACCCCTCTATGGTTCTTTGGTTGGAGACAAGTCGTAATTCTATGCCGGCAGTCCTATTATTTACCTATGCAATCGCAAACAAAGTCAGTTCAGAAACTCCAACACCTACATTTTCAAAGTCTTGCCTACTACAGAGTGTACGCTGCATGACATCCTTGATGTATTTTATTCATAAACAAAATTAAAGCAACCAACGAGGGTGACTAGTTTTTGAAATGAATACAGTTCTCTACTATGTGAAGCTAACCCCCTTCCCCTCCCCCTCAACTACAAGGTTATATACCGATCATTTGCAAGCTTAATCAATACCTTATTTTTAAAAAACTCACCCTTAGCCGCTTTAAGAGACTGGTAAATTGCGGCGAAGGTCTTGTATAAAGTGTAGTCATCCACTTCCGAGCTTAAATCGCCTACCCACAATGAAAATTCCCTGTCATTCATCATTATTTTCCCCTGGTTAGTGGCTGTGTTGAGCCTAAATCGTACGGCCTGTAAAAATAAAATAAAATTAGAACTGTATTTCAGTCCAGTAGCTAATAAAGGATAGATATTTTTGCCTTAGCAGTCCAACACCACCTCGAAAGTACACACATGAACTCCTAATTACTAACAAATAATAACGACTGTAGTAATATCTAATAACCTAGCCTAGAACCACAGTTCGAAACATCAAATACACGTACCGGGTTAGTATTAGGAATAATTTTTCCATTGAGCTTGTGCATCGCATCAATAGCCTCATCGTCATTTTCAAAGTGAACAAAACAGTAACCAGCTGGTTCGCCGGAGAATTTGTTCCTCATCACTTTAACACTAAGCGGTTTCTCGCCCATTCTTTGAAAAGAAGCCAGAATAAAAGATTCTGTCATATAGGGTTCCAACTGAAATGATAAAACAGGAATCAACATTAATGGAATCGCTTAATATACAAACATAAAACAAACTAAGCAGATTTTAGTATCGAGATTGATGATTAGGAATGGATGATGCTATAAGTAAGGTACAGAACATTGTAAATATTGCTTATTTTGTTCCTCTACCTATCCTGTACTTCTCGGTCACTAATGGCGACTATGTACTTGCTGCACCCAAGTCAGGTAACACGACGCGTTGGTTATATTTAATTGAGACACCTTCCTATCACTCAGCAGATAACCCCTAGCATTCATGTATACCTTTCTTCATTTCTGAATCATTTTGTAAAATAGCCCTGTGGAACTTGAGCCAATCCCTCGCTACTCTACTCGTCTATGAAACTGCCACAAATCAGGGAAGGGTAACTTAGGTAAGAGCTAGTACCATAAGGAAATTAGAGTATGAAGGCAACATAAGGTATTTGTGGAACATGCCTAGTAACGAATTTATTGTAAGCATGACATCACTTTCTGTAGGGACGTCTATCTGTACTTTCTACTTTACTCTTGTTTTAATTCTTAGGTCTAGTCTTCCCTGTACCCTTCATTGTGTAATCTTGTCAGTACTACCAGTAGTACTAAATCACCTACCCCTTATTGTAACACACCACATGTATTCGTCACATTTACGTACATATTAGTTAGGGGGGTACCAAGGGGCGTGTCTGTTTCATTCGTCCAATACCATCACTCAACCTCCCTCCTACTGCTCATCTCCAGTCCATCGCTCCGGGGCCTATACACAGATGCTGCCTGAATTAATGCCTCACGATCCCACATTCTTCGTCTATGAATCCCACCCACACACCAGATTGCTCTGACCTCCAGTACTACCTTCTCACCTACCCAGGTAGGTCAACTCTTGTCTCCTTTCCTTCAGCTCTCCTGTGAAGAGTATTAAAGTAACAGTTAGCACCTATTATCCACTCGTGACGTCACAGCATTCATCTGCAAGTTAGTTAGTGGTTGGCCAGTTTTCCGTGTGGCTCTTTCCAACTTTAAAAAAATCTTTATTTAATCTTTATTATCAACTGATTTAAAGGAAAAACAGTTGAGGGACCACCATATTAATTATAGCAGTTTCGCTGCATTTGATGAGCGTAACTCAACTCACACTTTATGAAAGTCGGGCGAATTTAGTAGTTATTTCTCTCAATAATATTAACAGTCGCACAGAACACCGTTTCCGTACATTTTCCCAAGACTCACTCGTCTGAAAAGTGATAATGGGATAAAAGTTGAGGTCGAATTCTTCAGCCCATGACTATGCATCGTTTTTAGAGTAACTTGAGCCCTTGGTACGTTGAAACTTTCCGACTTTCCTTTTTCAACCTCCCACAGGAATAAGCTGAAGGTGGCTAGTGACGATGATTGAAGAGGAGTAAACAAAGTGTTTGGCAAACTAGTTCAAGGTGATAAGAACCTAACCGCGCAATGAGTCTGGTTTAGCTGACTTTTTCTCCTGTATAACAAACATTTTAAAAAAATTGGCATCTAATCTTAAAACGTCACGCTAAACAAATACACTAAACAAGCAGATATTCGTGGAGGAGAGTGAGTAATAATTAATGACAGTTTCATACCAGCGAACACTACAGCGCAGTAGACATGACGATCACAATCGTCACTGAACTACCGTCAAACATGTAAAACTAATTCTAAACACGAAAACCGTGCGTCAGGGATGTTCGGAATACTTGAGAATAGATTATTAAAGATATTATAAATCGGGGACGGCCAAATTATTGTAACCGGTGAAGAACGGAAGGTTGACTTACTCCGCCCATCCACAATTGGCAATGGACCATATTCCCTGCTGCAGTCATGATGATATCCGCCTATGACAGCAAGTATAAATGTGCTTTGTATGTTACAAAATAATATCATTCAACTACAAGCACGAAAACGAGTCTTATATCACACATCACGACTTCCACAAAACGCCAGCCATATTGGTGAATGCCGAAAACAGCCGCACCGTTGTGAGGAACAGGAAGGATCGATAGAAATATGAGACATATCCTTAATTTTTCGACAGAGATCCAATGCAGTCTTCATTCTCTGAGCAAGGGATTTGCAGTATATTAACACTAAAAACTCATTCTTCATCTTTTTAAAACTATTCCGTCTTTTATTTTACTTCGCCAAATGTGTTTAAATGCTCAAATTTTTCTAAAGCTGATGCAGCTTTTTCTGATACAAACCTAGAATTGTTTGAACCGAACTAAACTGTTTTACAAAATTGGTTCACCCCTTTACTACTCAAATAAAATTATCTGGTGCGTTGCAACACACAACTTTCCTTAGCTCTACGACAATTCACTTTGTACATGGTTAATTCTATTTAATCAATTCATTTATCACTCAGTTAATTTGAACTTGGTCAAACAACGCTTTACGACAGCAGGAAGCGGTAGCGCTTACAGTTCCAGAATTATTGTGCTGCTTGTACTCATTGCAGGCCCTTTATTGAGCAATCGGTACACAGATAATTAATGAGGCTGTAAACATAAATTTTTTAAAGAAGGATAGTAATCACTTTTGCAGAGTTATTCGGTAAAAACGTTTAGAAGTAGTGTTGGTAGTAAGCGAAATGGCAGTAGTTGAAATTCAGGAAATTCTGGAGTGAGCCCCATGTATCTCATGAGCGTTTGTAAACAATCACCCTTTAGGTATTTAATTGGACTACAATACCAATTTTGTTTCACGTTCTACAAAAATGTCAGCGGAGTTTATAAGGAAAAAACTGCGCTAAAAACGCTTTTGGTCGAAAATTAAGATAATTTATTGTGCTGCTCTCGTCATATTCCCTCAAATGGGAATTTTATGGTATAATTATCTTATTAAGAGCTACCAATATAAAAAATTTAATCAAAATCGTTAGAGCGGTTTTTGAGAAAAAAAATTGGTGTTTTGATCAAGACGATAACTATAGTTAACTTCCGGTGGATTTTGCCCATACCCTTATTTTTGCGTCCCATGGTAACCTGCAGGCTAGACATCAAGTTTCAGCTGATTTGGTACGGTTGTTTTCTCTAAAAACCGCGCTAAAATCGATTTCGTCGAAAGTTTCGGTAATTTATTGTGCTGCTCTCGTCATTTTCCCATAAATGGGAATTTTATGCTATAATTGCCTTATTGAGAGCTATTAATATAAAAAAATGTAATCAAAATCGTTAGAGCCATTTTTGAGAAAAAACATATTTGGTGATTTGATCACTATGATAACTATAGTTAACTTTGGGTGGATTTTGTTCGAACCCTTATTTTGGTGTCCCATGTGTTTGCAGGTCATGCGGGCGAGATATCAAGTTTGAGCTGATTTGGCAAGGTGGTTGTCTCTAAAAATCGTTCACAGACACACACACACACACACAGACCATTTTCCCAACTAGTGTTTTTCGGACTCTGGGAGGTCTGAAACGTAAAGATCTGAAGAGAACTCAAATTTTTTTTTTCAGCCGATTACATAACTTTCCTTTCTACTTCGCTGTGCCAAGGAAAGTAAAATTTAACCTTTTGTAAAACAAATTCAAACCTCTCAAACTGTGCTGGCAAACAACAACGAGTTTAGTCCATCGAAGCTTCACAATAAGTTTTGTCCATCGAAGCTTCACACATTTATGGATTTCTCGTCGGAGATTTGATATTATTCATGAACGCCAAGTCAAGCTCTAATTATAAAAAATTCTTCCAATTTGAAACTTTGCCCTTGGTCGTAAAGTTAACTAAAGTAGCCCAACACAGTTTATGTCTTCTCTTCTCCACAAAATTGTCATCTTCAAGTAGAACTGGTTTGTAATGCAATGTGAGCAATGTAATCCGAGAAAAATACCTGTGGACTAGTACACTTGTGCGAGGGTTAAGATTTGATTATTCCTCTTCTGAACTGTTAATTCAATCGGGTAATAATCATCTTTTGCGAAGTCTTCAACCTTATTTTTACTTTTCGCGTTCCAAAGGTAAGGAAATTATTGTAATCGTGTAAAAAAAATTGGGTTTTCTTCAGATCTTTACGTTTTGAAGCCTACTGAATCGAATAAACCTAATTTCGGCGCGTGGTCCGTGTGTGTGTGTGACAGTAGTTCGATTTGCGGGGGAACGGCTGATCCGATTGAGCTGGTTCTTTTATTTTGTTTTGGTCGTTATTTTTTGTAGACACCAAAATACGGTTATCGGTGATTTCGGTCGATGGGAAGGGGGGTGGAAGATGAAAATGTACGAAAAAATATCTGGTGCGTAGCAACACACAACTTTCCGCCACCCCTTTGAGTTCGAACACCACCTACATAGGCGGGCGCTATATCTTCGTTCAACGCATTTTTATAGGAACATTTATCGAGAACAAAATGTAGGGACTAGTTAGCTGAGAGTACTCCGAATGTTTGATCGAAATCGTTAGAGCCGTTTTTGAGAAAATTGGAATACCGATAAATTAATATTCGACAAATCTCCTTTTCTGAGTTAACTTGGCTTATATCTCCGTTCAACATATATATACAGAAATAATTATAAAGAACGAAATGTTGGTATGAGTGACTAAAAAACACTCCATTAAGATTTATCACATCTGGTGAAAAAGTTACCCTGGAATTTACGGAAATGTTCGAAAAAACGTTATTTTTGACACATTTTGATTTTTATCTCTGTTCAATGGACCGTCACAGGAACATTTATTGAGAATAATACGTAGGTATTAATTATTTGAAAACATCCTGTGAGTTTGGTGAAAATCGCTGAAGCCGTTTTGCCAAAAAGCGTAAAAAACCTATTTTTGCTTCAGTGGCCCATATATCCGTTCACCGTATTTTCATGGAGATATGTATGGAGAAGAAAAGTTAGGTATTGATTAGTAGAAGATAATTTGAAAGTTTAATCAAAATTGTTGGAGCCGTTTTCGAGAAAAAATGCGAAAAACCCTAGTTCTTGGTACATTTTCGTCCCCCACTCCCCCTTCCCATCGGCCGAAATCGTCCATAACCTTATTTTGGTGTCTACAAAAAATGACGAACAAAACAAAACAAGAACCAGCTCAATCGGATGAGCCGTTCTCCCGCAAATCGAACTACAGACACACATACACACGGACCACGCGCCGAAATTAGGTTTATTCGATTCAGTAGGCTTCAAAAGGTAAAGATCTGAAGAAAACCCAAATTTTTTTTTGGGCCGATTACTATACTTTCCTTCGGGTTGCGGAAAGTAATAGGGTTTTTGCATTTTTTCGAAAACGGCTATAACGATTTTGATAAAACTTTCAAATTATCTTCTACTGATCAATACCCAACTTTTCTTCTCCATACATACCTCTATGAAAATACGGTGAATGGAGATATAGCCCTGTGAAGCAAAAATAGGTGTTTTACGCTTTTGGGCAAAACGGCTTCAACGAATGTCACCAAAGTCATAGGATGTTTTCAAATAGTTAATACCTACATATTATTCTTAATAAATGTTCCTCTGGTAGTCCATTGAACAGAGATAAAAATCAAAGTGTGTTGGAAGTAACGTTTGTTTTTTCAAACATTTTAACTGCCTTACTGTGCTGACTGACTCCTGTAGAAATGTGTTAAACGAAGATATAGCACCCGCAAACTGGTGTTCGAACTTTGGAGGTGGCGGAAAGTTTGGTGTTGTACCAGATATTTATTTGTATCCGCAACTTTCTCAGTTTAGATTCTCTCTAGAGGGCTACGTTTGGTCTTACTCAGATCTAGTTTAGTATTGTGTTCGAAATGCCTCACGTTATATTACCTTTGTACCGGAACGAACCGAACTCTTCTATTTAGCAAAGGCTCGTCCGGGTGTTTGTGCTGACTGGGCACCTCAAATGTCCCGATTCTCTCAAAACTTCGCTGTCGTCAGAAGTAAACGAGCGGTTCTCTCATCAAGGCGTTGCCCTCGCGTTCGTTCGCCCAGTTTTCTGTTTGAGGTGGAAAAACTTCTCCGAGCGTAAAACTCTCTGTTTCAATTGCTATCGTACTTATAGTAAATTCGAACCATCGATTTTTCGAACGAGCCGTATTAACTTGAAATCATTTGAAATTACCACGATTGTAATGGCAGCGCAACGCTGGGCCAATCAAACTCCTGAATCG
This sequence comes from Pachypeltis micranthus, assembly GCA_020466155.1. NCBI lineage: Eukaryota > Metazoa > Arthropoda > Insecta > Hemiptera > Miridae > Pachypeltis > Pachypeltis micranthus. The sequence goes on along the minus strand of CM035780.1, from coordinate 21,538,953 downwards.
TTTTGTAACCGTCCTAGGTGAATCTACAGCAGGCTTGAACTGCTAGTTCATTGACTCCCCGCTACGGCGCTAAATGTTTCCCTAATCTTCGATGAACCGCTTCAAATCATAATCGTAGTATGAAACGCTATTTTTACTTTCCTTGGCTCTACGAAGTGGAGAGGAAAGTTATGTAATCGGCTGAAAAAAAACTTTTGAGTTTTCTTCAGATCTTTACGTTTCAGACCCTCCTGAGTCCGAAAAACACTATTTGGGAAAATGGTCTGTGGGTCTGTGTGTGTGTGTCTGTGAACGATTTTTAGAGAAAACCACCGTACCAAATCAGCTCAAACTTCATATCTCGCCCGCAGGTTACCTTGGAATTCCAAGATAAGGGTATGAACAAAATCCACCGAAAGTTAACTATAGTTATCATAGTGATCAAAACACCATTTATAACGATTTATATCTTTAACGATTTTGATTAAATTTTTAATATTAGTAGCTCTTAACATGATAATTATACAATAAACTTCCCATTAGTGGGAAAATGACGAGAGCAGCACAATAAATTATCAAAATTTTCGACGAAATTGATTTTAGCGCGGTTTTTAGAGAAAACAACCATACCAAATCAGTTGAAACTTGATGTCCAGCCTACAGGTTACCATGGGACGCAAAACAAAGGGTATGGGCAAAATCCACCGAAAGTTAGCTATAGTTATCATGGTGATCAAAACACCAAATTTTTTTTCTTTAAAACGGCTCTAATGATTTTGATTACATTTTTAATATTGGTAGCTCTTAATAAGATAATTATACCATAAAATTCCCATTAGAGGGAAAATGACGAGAGCAGCACAATAAATTATCAAAATTTTCGACGAAAAGCGTTTTTAGAGCAGTTTTTTCCTTATAAACTCCGCTGGGATTTTAGTAGAATGTTAAAAAACATAAGTATTGTAGTCCAATCCAATACCTAAAGGGTGAGTGTTTAAAAACGCTCATGAGATACATGGGGCGCACTCCAGAAATTCTTGATTTTCTACTACCGCCGTTTCGCTTAATACCAGTTCTAACAGTTATTACCCAATAACTCTGCAAAAGTGATTACTATCCTCCTTCAAAAAATCCGTGTTTACAGCTTCATTAATTATCTGTGTACTGATTGCTCAATATGGGTCCTGCAATGAGTACGAGCAGCACAATAAAATCTGGAACTGTAAGCGCTACCGCTTCCTGCTGCCGTAAAGCGTTATTTGGCCGAGTTCAAATTAACTGAGTGATAAATGAATTGATTAAATAGAATTAGCCATAAACACAAGTGAATTGACGTGGAGCTAAGGAAAGTTGTGTGTTGCAACGCACCAGATATTTAGCTTAAGCAACCCAAGGGGTACAGGAAGTATTGTAATAGAACAAGAATCAAAATAGCGTAATTTCATTCACAAGTACGGATAAACCGATTAGGCTCGTTCTTTTTTTGTTTTATTCGTTATTTTATGAATGAGCAAAAAAAACTTCATGCGCAATTTCAATTGGACATCTATGAATTTCTATTGAATATGCCAAAAACGTTTTCTTAAAAATGGCTTGTGCAATTTCAATAAAACTTTCGAACTATCTTCTAATAATCCAATATCCCAGACCTAACATTCGTTCATAAGTATATTTTTCGGTTAAGTTTAGTCAAGATTATTGAAGTCATTTTTAGGCAACGTAGACTACCTACATAATTGGAATTTTTGATTCAGGAAGCCTTAAAACGTAAATTATCAAAAAGAAAGATCTGAAGAAAACTCAACTCTTTTGTACATGATCTCAACACTTTCTTTAGCGTTGGGTTGTGGAAAGTAACAAGGAAAGAAATAAACTATAGAAAAAGTAATTAAATAACATACATTTTAAAATGATTATCATGAACGTCTATAAATTTCGTATACAACTTCTCATGCTTGAAAATAACACAAATCTGCCCAATAATGATGCATAGATGACAATGAACAATAAAACTGTTTTGATGTCGACAAACTATGTTTCAACCTGTTTTCGTTCCATATCTGTAAAAATTTATTTATCCATATTTGTACGTTAATTTTCATGAGTCATTTTTCCCTTCCAAGTGTTAATGTTTAAAAACGAGGCGTTGTAATTTATGTCTACGTTGTCTCCTGAGAATGGTGTGTTAACGAAACGACACGTTGGGTAGTCGAGTATTTTATCGATCTTACTAGACCTTGAAAAAACCACCATTTTTCCCTCGGCTGTCGAGACGCCCATCCTTGACAATACGAACGTAATTCTGTCCTTCTAAATTTCATTAACGATTACTAAATCAATGGACGAATAATATGTAAGCTAAAATATGTACTGGGTGTGTTTAAGTCCATCAGGATGAGAATTTTGAAATCTTGTACTTTTGATTGCAGCGCTATTACGGGGAACTAACGAGGCTTTTCTGTGCTCGCGCTAGTGCCGTGTAACCGTCGCTTGGTGCTACAGCTTGGAGACCCTTAACGAGCGTCACCCGCCCAACACCCGTCGCCCCCTTTCCATCGTGGATTCAACGGTTTTTCGGGGCCGTTCGCCTCAATTCGGCTTTTGAAAACTGTTGTTTGGTGTCGTTTGTAAATGGCGGCTTCCTGTTAAATTTGTCGTTTTTATCCTTGGAAACACTTCATCTGCCAACGGAGCTCTGGACACGGATTATAATATCTGGTGAGTAAATACGTTACTTAGACAAGAGGGTTGTTGGTTGCAACAGTTCAATATTTTGGACTGCTGTTAATAATTCCGTACGCGTCCTCCTTATCTTTAAACGTAATGTAAAGAGAACTCCCAAACTTAACAGTGCAGAGGAACATTTGAGCCGACGGTGGTAAACAACATATCTCTGAGGGGAGTCATTTTCCCGGGCTTATTTATTTACCACCATAAAGCTTCCTGCGGCGCGCTAGTGATCCGGGCCGTTCATGTTTTCATTTCGTATGTTCTTGCCGAAACACGAATTAACTCGTGTCCCCGTTTGAGCGTTAATTTGCGAACGTTGAATTCAACTAGCCTGTCCTGCTTGAGATTCCGTCGCGTATTCGCAAGTACATTTGAATTTAATTGGTTCGAACGTGTGTACAAAACATTTGCAAGTTCTGCGTAAGTAAATAGTATGTTAGAAAATTGTTTATTGATGGATTGATACACAGCTGTAAGCTAATGGAGTGAAATTTCGTTGATTCAATTGACAATATACTGCTCGCGTCAGTTTGATATGTCCTCCGGGCTCTCGACTTGATCGAAAACACTACCAATGACGTTGGTTTCGCTAAGTACAGTAATTTCTGGCTGTGAGAACTCTAAGGTAGAATTGAGGTTGATTCTGGCCTGTACGAACTACCGCGTATGCCGTCGAAAATAAGAATTGCGTTAGGGCTGATTATCACAGTCCTTGCTGGATACAATTTTCGGCCATTTCTGAACTATTGCCAATCTACGTTTGGAACTGAAGCTTGTTACGTAATGCCTTAACAATTGTCTTACCGATTCACAATTTAGACTGCAGCGACCTACTTAATTGGACTCGTTTCCGTCTGAAGGAAGCGGATCTTGTTTGTTTGAGCGACCCACCACGCTATTACAAACAACTTTGAAAGTATTCTTTTGTCTTCTTATACGATTTTGGCGACAGTATCATTTTTTGGGGTTGCTGGATTAGGAAGCCCGTTTTACTTTTCCCAGGCCCAACGAAAGAGACTGGGAAATTATGTAATCGACTGAATTATTATTAATTTCAAGTTTTCTTCTGATCTGTACGATGCAAAAGGAAATATCTGAAGCGTAGGGTCACGACTTACAGCAACCCCAGTTATATTTTTACGATCTGCGCTAACTGTTTCTACGGAAAACATTTCTCGAGAACAACACGTAGGTACTAATTGGTTGAGAGAATCACGCAAGTTTGATTGAAATCGTTAGAGCCGTATTTGGAAAATGGGATGAACGATAATTTAATGTTTGCCAAATCTCATTGTACTCGCTATCGCAGCTTATATCTCCGTCCAGCCTATAGTTACAGAAACGGTTGTGGGGAACAAAATGTAGGTGAAGGTTTCCAAAAGATATTTCGTTAGATTGATCAATCCCAACCATCAACCTGGCTATATTTAGGGACTTGGAGACCTTCAAGGAGCTCGGCATGATCACAGACGCAATTGTGCCCATGTATGAGCTCGAGAGGAAATATAATGTTCAGCTATTGGGAGGTCCATGGAACAGCGAGAGCCGCCAGTTTCGGCCTCCCAATGGCGTCAACATCTGCACAGATGGATCGAAAACCCCAGAGGGGACAGGATCCAGGGTGTGGATAAGTGGCTCTGGACGGAGTGGGACGTATATTGCCCTAGGCTCCACTCCATCAGTTTTTCAATCAAAGATTTATGCTATTATTGCCGGGGCAATCCTAATGCATGAGAAAGGCTATAGCAATAGAACTATCAATATATTGACCGATAGTCAAGCGTCGTGTAAGGCGCTAATACTGCACTACGTCAAAACTGGCACGAGAGTGCAGGATGTGGCTTAACTCCCTAGCAAGTGCGAATAGAGTTAACGTGTATTGGATTCCAGGACATAGAGGGATCATTGGAAATGAGAGGGCGGACCATCTGGCCAGACGCGGTTCGTCCACAGTACCTATTGGGCCACCGCCCCATTGCGGGATTTCTCTGTCACTAGTTAAAAGGACTGTGAGAGAACATGCCAGAAGACTACATCAGACAATCTGGAACGCTGCAGGAGTCAGACACTCCAAACGATTTGTCTGAGAGCAAACAAGTGAGACAAGAAACACCCTTCTGAGGATGGAGAGGAAGGACTTAAGGCAGGTTGTTGGGATCATAACAGGGCACTGCAGAATGAACAAACACATGTATGTTATGGGTATAGCCGAAACCCCTCTATGCAGGTAGTGTGGCACGGATGAAGAAACTCCCTACCATGTCCTGGCCCAGTGCCGGAGACTTGAGAGGGAGCGATTTTTGGTCTTTGGCACCACTTCTCCCAGGATGGATACCAACGAGGACTCCTTCAGGAACTACTTGGTTTTCCTCAGAAAGCTAGGCATAGACCTGTAAGACACTAGGACTGGCCCAATAGGTCATCTGGCCACGGTGCACATCCCATCACTGGGACTTCAGTCAGAAGATTATATATAGATTGATCAAATTCAGTCATGTAGCTACTCTTGAAATTTAAGGAACGTTAAAAAAAACACGTTTCCTCGATCAAAAATATCACGAACAAAACAAGAAAAATAATCCACTGAATCGGTGCAGCCGTTCTCCTGCGAATTGAACTGTAGACCTCTAGCCGAAATTAGGTTTTTTGAATTTAGTAAATAGGCCTCAACTTGGAAAGATCCAAAGAAAAGTTTTTAACATGTTCACATTACTTTCCCTGGTCTTTGGGTAACAAAGTAAAAATGGTCTCAGTGTGTACGTCTGTGAACACGATTGTGAGAGAACGGCCTCATTAAATCACCTTTAATTTGATATTTGGCCTGCAGAACAACGTAGAGCGCCCAACATAGTCTTATAAGTCAAATCGATTAAACGGTAACTACTGTAATGTAGTCAAAATTCCAAATTGTTTCTCGAAAATGGCTGTAACGATTTCGATAACATTTTTTGTGTCGTTTTCATCCACGGAAAACCGACATAAAAGCGGCACAATCAATTTTAATGTTTATAGAATAATTAGGCGCATCCTACGAACTTTCTGAAGTCAAACTACTGTCGTTCCTTTGACACTCATTCGCTAATGTTTTCCTTGTAATTGCAGAACTATAAATAGGGAAGACCCAATAATGCATTCTGGTAATATAACAATCATGTAGGTAGCTTATTGGTCCACCATCATGATCTTTGTGGCAACTGGTTTCTTTCAACTAAAGGACACCTATACGAAAGAAAGCGTTTCGAATTTCTTGTTAACGAAAATAGATTTTCGTCGAAATGTTTGGTAATTTATTGTGCTGTTCCAACACCCCCCCCCCCTCCATTCCCATGCATGAGAATTTAATGAAATTACCAAGGATTAAGGTAATGTTGGGTTAGTTGAAGCTTTCCGTGCACAAAGGTTATTCAAAATCATTCTTGAAAAAATATCTGATGTTAACACCGTGATAACCTCAGTAAGTTTTGAACCGATTCATCTGATACCTTTATTTTGGCGCCCTTGTAGTGACCTGCAGACTTAATATCCAATTTGAGTCGATTTGGTTCAGCCGTTTTCTCAGACCTTTCGTCTACACAGTGTTTTACCTTGAAACGTAAAGATCTGAAGTGAACTTTAACTTTTTTTAAGCGGATTACACATTTCTGCTTCGTAGAGCCAAAGATAGTAAACACGACAACTAAAATTTTGATTAAATTCGTTAGGTGGACAGTTTCAAATCATTTAAGAGTAATGTCAAATGCCGAGAGCAGCACAATAAATGGATTTTAGTGCGGTTTTTCACACATAAATCGCGGTCATATCTAGCGTCCTCGCAAAAATCGTGTTGGTAAAGCAAGGTGCCTAGGGTTGTAGGATAATTAGAAGGACACGATTATTTCAAACGGCGAACACGATTTTTTCTCAAAAAAAAATTATGTTGACATTCTCACGAGTCTCTTGTGCATAGGTCACCAGTTTTTACGTAGAGTGCTGTTGCAATCAACAATTGTAATGTGGGAATTAAAAACACTGAAGAAAATCGACGAATTCACTTCGGTCCTATGAAAGTCGTGCGATGCGTCGCGCCATATATTTTGAGAAAGGTTTTTCCGTCCCATGGCGATCTGCTATATAAATATCGTATCTGAGTCGATTTGTTTCAGTCGCGTTCGCTGACTCACACTAATGTACGAGTACGTACAGAAACGTTTTTTAAAAATACTAGTAGTTTTTTCCGGGCCCAATAATTCTTGAAATGATCTTGAGAGTCATGATTAATCTACTGAATGGTTCTAAGGGAAGAGTTGATTGTATTAATTTCTAAAGCTAACAAAATCGCCGAATACCCGTTAGGTTGAGACATTTTTTTTTTTTTGTACTGTGCAGTGCAATTTCGTAATGATTTACAAAATGAATCTGTTGTTTTGGGCCGCAGTTAGGCGCATTTATTTTATTACTAAATTTCTATTTACACTAATTAAGTTAACCACTAGCTCGGATTCTGCAGCTTTCCGCCCTTCAAATTGAAAACGAGCCTTTTATTCACGTAAGGGGTTGCAGGGGTCGAGGAATCAGTTGTTGGTAACTAGGGCGAGGGGGTTGTCTGGATGATTAGGGTCGTTCTGTTCTCCATTTACGGAAGGTAACGAGGGATGTCTCGATTTTGGAACCCCCTTTTTCTTGGTGGCTGACAGTTGTTTTTTTTCCTCTCGCTCTCTCTCTCTTCCCCCCTTCAGTACAGTATGGCATGCAAAGAAGTTCCCTCCTTGTGACTCGAATCAGCCTATTGTCCAGAGAACCTGCACCCGTTTCGCCGTCAGGAAGTTTTGGAAGTTATGGTGGGGGCCGGTGTTTGCGGGGTCATTTCCAACCCTGAGAAAAAATGTGAGTGGCAGTTGGGTTTGGAGTGTAGCCAGCAAATCTAGCATTCGTAGATTTCAGAAGGAGTTGACTGAATTTTCACCGAGGTATCGTGGTATCGATTCACATCCTCATGAAGAGGGGATGTTTTATTAAGGGTGAGATTTTGTTTCCTCTTAACTTTTCAAACTTCCGGCAAGTCTATACTTTTCTGAGTCTGCAATGAATTGGTCGGTATTTCTTGATGGTCTAATCATCAAACCTCAATGTATATTTACGCTATCCCAGTATTTGTAACTAGTTTATACAGTATACAGTTTGTGCACGTTTATGTTAACATACTACTCTTTAGAATTAGAATGTTTGGATTTCCTCCAAAATTCTCTAGCTCTCCATGGTGTGAATCAGTATCCGTTCTTCACGACATGTGTGTGTGTGTGTGTGGGAGAGTGAGTTTGCAAGGAGGGGGGGGGGGATTGTTACATGTGCATTGTGTGGCTCCAACAATATTTCAGTTGAATTTCATTTCACCTTTTCCTTCACTGTACGTATGAGACATAACTGTTCCGTTCAATAAATTATAACAAAAATCTACGCAAATCGATTTGAGTGGAATGTTATTTGACAAAAATGGTGCTGGTAGTCCTATGCGATGAAAGTTCAACAATGTTCCGTGAACGCAATTGCGACCCGAATCAACTGATATTTTATCACCATGGGTTGCCAGTAATCCTATAGAGATCCTATAAAGTAGAACTATGGACGTCAAACACTAAATTTTTTCTTCCAAGAATAGCTCCTATGATTTCGATTATATCTTTTGTGTGGTGAGGTTCAAGTAATGCTACAGTACCATAAAATCATGGTCTGTGGAAAAATTAGGAAACCAGCTCAATAAATTATTATTTTGAAGAATATCGATTTTACCGCAGTTTTTTCTTTATGAACTCCGCTCAAATGATAACATTCTCAGACAAATTATAGTGGTATTCCAATATTACAAATGCGAGAGCGTTATAACGCTCATAAGAGAATTATGAGCAACCTCAGAAATTCCGAATTAAACCTTATAACTTCGTACCATTTCTCATAGTTCTGAAATTTTCGTGCAGGTTTACTCGTATAAACTCTGTTTATGTAATACTGTAGGGGATGATATAAAAACTAATACTTTTATCAAACTTCAAATCAAATACAACTTGCTATGATAAGATTCATACACTGACTGTTGTCCGCCAGTCTTTTCTTCGTCTCCCAGGTGCACTTGCCAGGCTTCGAGCGTCCGATTCAGATCCTACACTGGCGTTGAAAAAATCGTGTTGGTAGTCCAATAAGTAGTACACAGTGGTAATTTGGTTACGGTTATGAAATAATTATGCACACTACTCAGAATTCAGATTTCAAACTGTTGTCACTTTTTACTTTCCGCTACCCGAAAGGTAAGGAAAGTATTACAATCGTGAAAAACAAGTTGGGCTTTCTTCAGATCGTCATGTTTTTTTGAGGCCTACTGAATTTTTAAAAAACCTGTTTTCGGCACGTGATCTGTTTGCGTATAGTGACTAGTTCGATTTGCGGGAGAACGACTGGACTGGCTCTTGTTTTGTTCGGTATTTTTTGTAAACGCAAAAATAAGGTTATGGGCGAAATCGGTCGATGGGAAAGGGGGTCGGGACGAAAATGTGACAACAATTAGGGGTTTTCCCCCATTTCTTCAAAAATGGCTAACGGTTTTGATTAAACTTTCAAATTATCTTCTACGTATATCTCTTCCAATTTAAGGGGTTGCAGAATGTGAGTTGCTACGCGTCAGACATTAATTGGTACATTTTTGTCCTCCCATGCCCTTTCCCATCGATCGAAGTCGCTCTTAACCTTATGTTTGCGTCTACAAAAATCGCGAACGAACAAAAGAACCAGCTCAATCGGTCTGCCGCAAATCGAACCACGCACACACCTTTCTTTTTCCCAAAGCTCGTAAATGGGATGGTTACACGCCCTTGGTGTAGCAAAAAGTAAGAAAGTGGCCATTGAAACTCGGTACCCAAGTAAATATGTCTGGTGGAAAAACGGATTAAGAACTCCTCCCAGATGGTACGGGATTCCCCAGGGCCATACCTCCTAACACACGAGCAACATCGCTATACTAGGATACTGGCTAAATGAACCTCCTCAGGTCTGAGTTTGGTGGATGCTACGTGAGTGCCCAAGCTCGTGCATGATACTGAAACCTCAACTTCTGTGACTGTCGACCGACATAACTTATGAGTGTTAAGTAACAGTCATTTTGTTGAGGAAACAGACCTGCTTGCCATACGCTCACCCACCATGAATAGTGAGTTGGATCAAACTCACTGGTGGACTTCTAACCACTATCCTTCATACGTAGTATAATAGCATGAGAGTTAATTAGGAGAAAGCAAAATGCATCTACTTGAAGGAATGTTGATTTGAAACTTCATAATCTCCAACATCTGTGTTTGATTCGTGAGTGTACACAAAGCTCTGGAAGTTGAGGAATTGAATGATGTGAATGGCAAGACCAGTTCAATAGTTCAGGAGGAGATATCATACACATTGACAACTATTATGAACCACAATCATGAGTTAATGCGTATTATATAATCACATTACGTTTATTTGTTTTTCCTAGAACTCAGCACTACAGTACCATCAAGCGGACTACCTTAAGCGGTGGTTTTGCTGAAAGCTAATTATTGCTCTAGTAATGGCTCCGACGAAGTGTACTCAGTCAGCCTTACTCTTGAAACCTGGAGCGAAAACACGGAATCAGGTGATTGCTTCCAAGAGGAAAGCGGATGAGTCTCCTATGAAACGCGCAACTGTCAAACGAGCTGTCCCCAATTCTAATTTTTTGGTAAGTACTGACTAAAATATTGTTTTGTTGCGAGTGCAATAGACTTGACATTCTGTCTGTCAGTGACCTTGAATGCATAACACGTTGAAGACGGTGACCATTGTATTCACAAAGCCTGACAGCGAATTCAGTGATAATCTTGAATTTTTTATTTCTCGCAGACGTTGGGAATAGGTCAGTACTGATCTACCTGAACCCATTTACTATTTGTCAGCCGATTAAATTTGTATTTTCGCCCTGGAAACTGCAATTCGTTACTATTTCAAACCATTTGAGGTTAGAGATTTTTCTTGACATGTATACTGGATCGAATCAACTGTTGATTGACGATACACTGTAAATAGCAGTAAATGAGATTCTTTGGAACAACTCTGGTTTTGAGAACATGGTGGAGATTATTAGGTAAGCTGTTTCCTTGCCCCCTCACTATGTGAGTCTTTCCCAACCTCATAAGAACAGCTTTATGTACCACACTTTTGTCGTCATTTTCTCACAGATCGGAATTTTATGATATTGTGTTATTCATTTGGAGCTGTTTGTAGAAAACTTTAATGAAAATCGTTACAGTCGTTTTTGAGAAACAAAAAATTGGCGTTTTTGATCACTATGACAACTATAGTTGGGTTTGGGGGATTTTTATCATGGAGACCCACGGGCTAGGCATCAAGTTTGAGGTGATTCTTGGTAATGGTTATTTTCGTTTTGTTCACAGGAGGTCACCAAAGAAAATGCTGTACAGCTCGTGAAAGCAAGAATCACCACAACAGCAACTCTAAACAAGGTGACAATCCAGAGCGTGGGCACACAAAAACCTGCTTCAGGAAAACCCAAATTGACCGTGAGGAAACCTTTGGCTGACCAAAAAAATGTTTTTCATTGCACCAACAATGTCACTGCGGGCAAAAGTCTTACGATCAAAGCGCAGAAAGTGCCGCTGCCAGCGCCCAGTGAATCAACGAATCTTGAAAATGTCCACCCTTCATCCAGGGTTCCGTCCACTGTCAGTACTCGGCGATCCAGCCTTCTTCCTGTTCCTATTAAGTCGATACGAAAACAACAAATACAGGCACAAACGACGGGGGTTATGACGAGAAAGGCTTTGGCCAAGAAAAGTCTGGAACTGGAAACTTCTTCAGAGAGTAGTCTGTACGTATCGGCTCTTGAAGAGTTGAAGTAAGTGTTAGTGCTGTCGAAATTACTTTGAAGCGCTCGCTTCAAGTAAACCGGGTTTGTAGTTCCTTCATGCAATTGTCTGTTAAAATGGTTTCTATCTTCTCATTTAACTGAGTTGCCATATTCTAAATTCTATGATTACCATAAATTACTCAAGAGGTGCTAGAAATCCGTCCAAACTAACATGGGTCTTGTTTATTTGAATCAGCTGTCTTTGATTACTTAATGAGAGTGAACCAGTGAATGAGAGTACCATATCTTCGGTGCTAAATAGAGGAATGAGGGTACTTAGAAGGATGTTTGCTAGATTTTCCCAGGAGTTACAGTGTCAGATAATGCCGGAAGAGTAGATGATGACGACCCAGGTTCTCCATACTGTCAAGGAAATGACTCCACCCTGACGTAATGGGGGCAAGTCGTTTCAAGGGGCCCTGTGACTCAACATTTCAGTGCACCCCTGGAATTTTCTGGAACAGTTGGGACGACTGTCCTTTGTGAGTGATTGACCTGAAAAATGAAAGGGTAGAGTTTCGCTGGGTGATGCTTGCTGCTGGCAGTTATTGCCAGATCACAATAGCTCATGCATGAGAGTGGTTAGAAAACAGAAGAGCAAGTGGCAGTATGATAGTGGAGTGAACGTGCTTGAGCAAGGCTCAAATATTCTTGTTGGAAAGTTTGTTAAAATCGTGAACCATGATGGGTTGAGGGGGAAGGCCTGAGAAAGAAACTTGTGAATCATCTCGGGAAACTTTCATAGTGTTAGTGGTGTGGAGTAGCATAAAATCGAGTGTTCTACATTGACAGGCTCAGTTAACTTAACCAGCCCTAATCTTGAAGAGCAAGGGAACTGAGTAATGCGAATAAGCTCACACCACCCAGTTCCATGTTCATGAATTATTTTTTATAATAGGGCGTAAGGAAAGTAAAGTTGCAGGATTTTGAATCTGTTTCAATGACTTGTGGATGCTCTGAGCCTGGCATTTGTTTTTTTGGTTAAACCCACCTTTCAAACTACTTGCGTGACGTAAAATTTGATGCTTCTGGGAGTTGGTGGGCTGTATTGAGGTAGGCAGTAAGATACAGGAAAGAAAACAATAGGAGTATTTAACGTGGTAACTACGACTGCATATGCTATTTACGATGGATGTGGTGCATAGCCACTTGAAAGTATACGAGGTCCACAACATCTCATTTGGGCCGTGTCAGGAGATTTTGACCAAACAATTGGAAATGAGAAGGTTTGCAGACAAGTTCGTTCCACGACTGATGACAGTGGATCAGAAGGCACACTGAATGGAGGTTTGTCAGAAGCTTTTGGAAATCGCCAACTCCAATAGAAACTTGATGAAAGCTATCACATATGACGAGACATGGGTTTACGGCTACGACGGGGAAACCATGATTCAATCATCTCAATGGAAGTCGAAAACATCTCCACAACCCAAAAAAGCTTGCCGGGTGAGATCGAGTGTCAAAGTCATGCTCACTGTTTTCTTTGATGCAAAGGGCGTTTTCGTTACCTTCAAACCCTGCGCAATTTGCGCCAAAAGGTTCGGCAGAAGAGGCCGGAATTGTGGGTGATAGGAGAGTGGGTTTTCCACCAAGACAACGCGCCCTGTCACACCGTGCTCTTCATTCGCTCCTGACCTGGCTCCCTGTGACTTCTGGCTGTTCCCCAAACTCAAATACCCTATGTAAGGACAGTGATTTCAGACGATAGAGGAGATCAAGCAAAAAACGCAGGTGCAGCTATACAGCAACCCAGGGGATGAGTTTTCCCAGTATATAGACTAGTATCATTTCTCATAGAAATTGTCTGTGCTCAATGTGTGGTTGGTAAGATGCTGCTAGGTTATACACTGCACACTAGGGTTTTATTCAAAATTAGTGATGAGAGTATTGACAGTCACAAACAGGGAACTGGATGCACTGAATGTGAGCATGTACCACAACAGACTCTTCAAAACTGGCTTGTTCAATTCATGATAACAATGTTATTCGGAACATCATGGAGTTTGTGGTGTCTTGTCATTGGAAAGCCTTGGAGAACAGCGCTAAATCAAGGCATAAAACTGTGACAAGGGAAGAAGGAGGGCCATTAATCGAATGATTTTGGCAATGTGTACAATAACAATAATTGATGTATGGCACGTGATAAAGGTGTGAGTTGGGATTATAATGCGGATTATAGGAAGTACTGAATGTGTTTGATTGAGCGAGACCTAAATGTAAAGGCAGTGAGCCAAGTTGATTATAATTTGCAGTTATACGAATCCTTAGGCCGGTTTCACACAGGGAGCCGTACGGCTCTCGCTCGCGAAGAGGAGGACGGCGCGTGAGACTGAAATACACTAGGAGCAGTGGAGGTTTCACACGGCTCGGCACTTCGAGTCGCGAGTCTTGGGCTCTTCGACGAAATACAAATAGGGGGATGAGAGTGTTCACACGACGAGCGAAAACGGCTCCCGCTCCTCAGTTTATTGCTTAACTTATTGATTTAAAGGTGCATATTTTCAACCATTCACGCAGATATTTGGAGTTTTACATGGAAATATGTGAATTGAAAGCAAAGCAACTCAACTTACTTCAATGTTATTGCAAGCCTTAATTCAGGCTTAATGCAATTACGCATGTTGGTATCTTCAAGTTGAATGGCATTCTTCACCTTGCTGAGGAGCTCAACAAATGTGTCGATTGACATCCGGAAGAAGTTGTAAAACTTTTTGTCATCTTTTCGAAGTTTTTCGTACAGTGTGGCGTAAACTCCTTCTTCATCCCACTGTTGGTTGATCGGATGGACCCAATACTGTCTGGTACTTTTTTTTGCGTTTTTGGCGTTGAACACGACGGCGGTGAAGGAGGTAAATGGCCAAAGCATGCGATCCATCGTTCTTCAACTCGGTACAGATGACTGCCAAAAAAAGGCGTTCGAGAGCCAAAAAGGCTCTGCGTGTGAAAGAGTGCGAGTCAAGAGCGGAAAACGCTCCTTATCGCGAGTGAGAGCTGTACGGCTCTCCGTGTGAAGCCGGCCTGATGGAACCCTTCTGAGTTAACTGGTAAATCATGTGTGGAAATGGAAATATGGGGCGCTCTCAAAAGTTACAGTATATGTTCTTGCAGTTGTTTCTCTTGATTTCGGAATTTTGAATAATTTTTTATTTCAGCTTGGAAGAGTCTTCCAAACCGAGGGAGCCTGCAAAGGTAATAGAATGGAAACCACCTCCTGGTGTCAATGACTTTGACCGAGAGCAACTTCCAGATCTCTTTAGCGCATCACTCTACGCTATGGACATTTTCGATTATATGAAAAGTAAAGAGGTGATTGCTTTCAATTTTCGCCGAGTGATAATTTGAAATATTGTTCGTCTCTGAAGGGATCAAATGTATCTCTTTAGATTTTGTCCAATTTCCCTCAGGTAAATTCGTTGTTTTAATTTTCTTAGAATGCATGCAAGAAAATATCCCACTCTGGACAATGTGGCAGCCTGACTTTCTTCAAACTGAAATCTGGGGTGGCATTCCCTTGGGTGGACTCTCGGGTTCTTTCAATTCTCAACAAACAAGATTGATATAATTGTGCGGCTATTTATAATTTTTTTAATTTTACTGTCCTAACTTGGGCGTGGAGATCAAATGAAATGAATGAACAAAAACGTACCAAGAAAGAAAACCAGAGAACCGATATCTGCTGGAAAGCTGGGTGGGAGAATTGTAAGGCCCACTTGATAAAAGTAATTGAAATTAAAGACCCGACTAAATTACAATGACTAAAAGAAAATAAATGGCTTCATGTAAACATTTAATAGTTGATATTCTTGATCCCCATAGTTGAATGAAATCAAAAGTAAGATGGGGGTAATGGTACCAGGCACAATTAATATCAATTAATTGAACGCCTTCCGCAGCTCACATCATTCATGTAACACATAATGCGACAGTAATTACGTTAACGTACCTGTTAGGTGAGTCAGTCTCTTCTGGCTGGAGTCAGTCAGTTGGTCGCGGTCTATATATGACCACGACCAACTGACTGATTACAGTACTGACTTAACAGCCAGACGATGATGTCTTTACATCGAAAGCGCTTGCCCACAGTAGCTCACCAGAAATGAGAGTATCATTGCATTTAATGAAGCAACGATATATGCTCTCTTTGGTCTGACTGTCTCGACAATCCTCCTCCCTCATCTTTGAGTCAATTTAGTTGGACTTGTAACCAACTCTGATCTACACCACAACCAGAACCACCAGAATTGTAGTCCTCATCTTACTCAGTATGATTTTTACCTGATTCGACGACTACACTTCCCTTCTTAGTTTATTAGTGGCAGCTGCTCTTCTTTGAAGAGTTGTACATGATTGAAAGATCGTTCGAATTTCTGGCCTCTTTTTACTTTCCACTACCCGAAGAGAAGGAAAGTATAGTAATCGGCCCAAAAAAAAATTTGGGTTTTCTTCAGATCTTTACGTTTCAGACCCTACTGAGTCTAAAAACCCCAATTTCGGCGCGTGGTCCGTGTGTATGTGTGTGTGTCTGTAGTTCGATTTGCGGGAGAACGGCTGATCCGATTGAGCTGGTTCTTGTTTTGTTTTGTTCGTCATTTTTTGTAGACACCAAAATAAGGTTATGGACGATTTCGGCCGATGGGAAGGGGGAGTGGGGGACGAAAATGTACCAAAAACTAGGGTTTTTCGCATTTTTTCTCGAAAACGGCTCCAACAATTTTGATTAAACTTTCACATTATCTTCTACTAATCAATACCTAACTTTTCTTCTCCATACATATCTCCATGAAAATACGGTGAACGGATATGGGCCCCTGAAGCAAAAATAGGTTTTTTACGCTTTTTGGCAAAACGGCTTCAGCAATTTCCACCAAACTCGCAGGATGTTTTGAAATAGTTAATACCTACCTACATACTCTTTTCAATAAATGTTCCTATGACGGTCCATTGAACAGAGATAAAAATTAAAATGTGTCGAAAATAACGTTTTTTCGAACATTTCCGTAAATTCCAGGGTAACTTTTTCACCAGATGTGATAAATCCTAATGGAGTGTCTTTTAGTCTCCCATACCAACATTTCGTTCTCTATAATTATTTCTATATATACATGTTGAACGGAGATATAAGCCAAGTTAACTCAGAAAAGGAGATTTGTCGAATATTAATTTATCGGTATTCCAATTTTGTCAAAAACGGCTCTAACGATTTCGATCAAACTTTCGGAGTACTCTCAGCTAACTAGTCCCTACATTTTGTTCTGCATAAATGTTCCTGTAAAAATGCGTTGAACGAAGATATAGCGCCCGCCTATGTAGGTGGTGTTCGAACTTAAAGGGGTGGCGGAAAGTTGTGTGTTGCTGCGCACCAGATATTTTGAAGTAGCAGAGCGAGGAATTCCCTTATTGCCACAATTCTGTAAGTTTTCTGCCTACTAATCAACGTGGAATGGGGTTTTGCGGTTATCGGCCAAAGGTGAAGTGACGTGTTTATCTCAATTAATAATCAGGGTTAGCAGTTGTTTCCTTATATATTCCTAATATACCAAAGTGTTCACTACTATTATGTGATAGGTCATTAAAGTTTATAAAATAATTGGGAACAGCTCGCAAAATTCCAAAATTCTTTTACTGTTATATCTGACTACATTATATCTTCACGAAGTCTTAAAATTGTACTTTAACTAGTCAGGCTCAAGTTAAGTGTCTTCAAATAGTTGACAATAATTACGTATTGATTCCGATAAGTGTACCTCTGCCTGAAGATAAATGACAAATGTGCTGAGAAACATGCTTTGAATTTGCAAACACTATTTAATGAACCTGACTGGGGTGTTTTCCAGCAACTTATATCCACATTTTGTTCTCGCAGGTATTACAGTGGCTATCTGTTGCACTGAGATACTAGCCAAAATACATCAGAAAATAATATTCTTGATCCCCATAAAAACTGGACACTGGTGTGACTATTGTATACTTATATTAGAGCGGTTAAGGGGTTGTGGAGAGTACTGTGATGTATTTCTTATTGATACCTTTCATTCCAACGGATAACGTTTCGTGTGCCACACTGATTTCAAATGCAGAGGTTGGCGATGAGTTCCAGCCACATTTCACTTTGTTCATTGTTGTTGACTTTGTTTTCTTTACAGCCACTTTATCCCATCAAAGACTATTTACAACATCAAAAAGACCTGAATTATACGATGAGAGCGCTTCTAGTGGACTGGATGGTTGAAGTGCAAGAGAATTTTGAAATCAATCACGAATCTCTGTATCTTGGAGTTAAACTAGTCGACCTTTATCTCTCCAAAAATGTAATACAGAAAGAAAATCTTCAGCTTGTTGGTATTTCCAGTATTTTTGTAGCAAGCAAGTATGATGTAAGTGAATTTTCGTCTTCTTTCGTTTAACGTGCACCATAGCTTCTCAACTCATTTAACATGTACAGAATTTATTGGTGGCTATGAAATGAGTAAAGTTGACATATTCTTGAGACCACAACTCACCACAACACTTCACATTTTGGCGAAATATAGTTATAAAGTCCCGAGCGATTCGATGAGAAAACCCCTTGAACTGCATATCAATCGGCTGCCTTTTGCTCAGAGTCATCAAGGCAAATTGTTTCAAAACGGGGGGGGGGGGGGGGGGTCAGTGAGCCTTTTTGCTTCTTGTCTGGAGATTTCCTATCTTATCCCATTTTCTCTCCAGCTCTTTACCGCTTTGAGCCCGTGCATGTTGGGGAGAATCAGTGGGGAATACAGATGAATGAGCAGAATTGGTCGCATGTGGTTGAAACATGATGGTTCCATGCAGTTTGGATCCACTGACATTGAGTCGGCTGTCTTTCAAGTGCTATTGGTATCAGGGTGGCATGGTCAATGCTGGGTAGTTGGGGCTTCACTGCAAGGAGTGCTGTGCAAAGAAAAACATTGCAGGCACTCGAATGCTAAAAACCAATTGCCTCAGCCACTTTGACACAATGCCGCTAAATTTCAACCTGCAGAACCAGGTAAAAATATATGAACATAGTCCCTCTCAAGTTTGGCCATCAAAAAGACCATTTGGGGTGTGTGCTATCTAGTGATGAAAAAAATAAAAGCGTTTTGTGACACTGGGAGTTGCAGCGAAACTTCTCCAGCTGCAACAGTTTGAGCCGTTTTTTCTGTCACATCGAGAGGAATACGCCAGTGGGGTCACGTTGGGTGGAGAGTGACGTACCACGCAGCGTGTTAATGTTTTCCTATGAGCGTTTTGAAAGCTTACGTCAAGTGACGGGACAACTAAGTTTCTCTTGAGCTGTCTAGTAAATCATGTTGTCAACGTCTTCCCACGTGAAAAAAAGTGTGTTAATAGTTGCTGAACCACTCCCACGGAACCCCCTCAGATGAAATGTTCATACATAGGGAAAAAGAAGGAGCGACACCTCTCGACAATGGGGTGAAATTCAAAGAGTTTGTCGGTTCACAACGCCCAATCAATTCTTCTTGTTGTCCCTGGTACAAGAAATGTTCACAACCACCATTACCATTATCACCTCGAATCAAAAGTGTTATTTGGTGATAATAAAGTTCATTGGGTGCTTTGTAATTATAGAATCGTCAGAATTTTCAAAGTTCAGAGTTTTCCTAATGCAAATTGCAGAAGGTATTAACACCTTCAATCCGAGACTAAATTTACCTATTTATATAATAGGACATTATTTTTCGTATAGACTAACGTAGAACTGAAAAGACCTGCAAATGGGGAAATAAACCAAGAATTGTTAATAACACGCACAAGAAATATTGTAAGCTAAGAAGAACAAAAAAATGTAAACTTTGAAAAAGTACACATAACCCTGGTATAAGTCTGCTTTTGGGCTGGGTCTGGCTAGCGCTGAGAGTTGGAGTCTAAGGAAATTTGAGAAGTGATGGGATGTAAATATTAAATAAATAGATCGATGTGAGGATAGTAATGTAACCAACGTTGTGTTGGTAGTGCTCTTAATCTGATTCCAAATATGGTCAGTGTCTAGCGTCATGACACCTAATGAAGCATGCGGGAAAGGCCATCCACTCTCTAGGAAAACGTTGCCTTCTTTTTCCATTGAACAAGTGGTCAAAGTGACCTCGCTGTCGTATTCCGTTTGACGTGATGGGAAACAGCTTTAGTAAAAACGAATGAGTTCAGGCGGAACGCCTTAAGTTTTAGTTTTTCACAATCCTGCAGGGTTCGTCAAACTGTTAATTGAAGGTGTCGCAACAAAGCCTTCAATTCAAGGCAAAGCCCTTTAATTTTAGTTCGTCACACTGCCACTAGGCTCATGACACTAACAGCCATAGGCATTGCAACTGAGTCAGCATTTATACCAAACCATTGTGGCTGGATGCGTTATGTTGCAACTGCCAGTTTCACGAAATATTGTACGCTAAACAGCTTCAACCAGACCTTTTCGTTTAATCATACTCCTTTTAGTGCTGTAAATGCACTGTCTTTACGTACAAGAAGTGTACAAGGCTATTTATAGGCTACTGCCCCACTGCTTGAAGTATTAAGGTCAGTCATTCAAAAGGAATTGGCTGCTCAGTCCCAGTGAGCACTGCAAGACATTTTACGCCGAATAACTCCACGTTACCACCAGTAGACTTGGCCATTGTGTGCGTAATGGGAAAGAGGAGAGTCAAATGGGAACTCTCACCTATTGTGGACCAAATTCAGAGGTGGCACTTGTGTAAGCCAGTTTTACATAACACGTCGACCTCAATTCGTACCTGCACTGTGATCTAACTCTAGACCACGACTGATATAATTCTGCCTGATTGAACTGTTGTGTACAGTCTACCTTATATGACGAGGAACAGACTGTAGCCAAATCGAATTATTACATTACAATTAATGTTTTGAGAGTTTTGTGTTGGCGCAAGCACAAAGAAATAATTGATCCAGCACTGACTGGATGAGCACTGGTCTGGTCATAATCATGTTCATCTACTCTTCTGCGTAGATGAGTCAAATCGAGGCATTGTACTGACTCCCGTTAAAGCACTTGGCAATATTCTTGTGGTAAAGGTCTCATAATCCGACGTAAGTTGGACTATGGGATCATAGCTTGCGATCGCTGTACTTTTTGCCTGAGTCAGGGGCCTCCCGAACATTTCCAAAAATCCCTCGTAACAGCATTATACCGTTTTGCAAGGACCGTCGAGAGTTGCTAATTAGCTAAATTCCTAAAAAATTACCTCAGTATTCAACCATGTGAAAGTTGTGTCTATTGTTAAGATTTTACTTTTTTCCAATTACAGTTACATATTGCACGTTTTTCTTTTGTGTGTTTAGGAAAGAATACCTCCAGTGTTAGATGAATTTGTGTATGTGTGCGATGGTTTGTATAAAAGGAAGGATGTCATCAGAATGGAAAGGATGATTCTGCGCTCTGTCGACTACGAACTTGGAATCCCTCTCTCATACTGTTTTCTACGCAGATACTCGAGAGTAAGCTCACATTACATCTTCTCGCTTCACTGAGCAAACGTTTGTACCTCGTAATTACTTCTTGTTCAAAACTGCTCGGGGGAAGCTTTGGGGCCCCTTTGGGTTGTCTGATTCAAGCAGTCAATCGTAGCAATAGGTTTGTCAACTTGTTGGTCATTTGACGAGTTATGAACAGTAATACACCTGAGTATTGGCGGTTAGGTCTAGTTAGGTTGTATTTGAAAAGACAAATTAGATTAGTTCTCGTATTACATGAGTTGCATTGTAACTAAATTTAACGGAAATATACAATCGTCCTAACTCCGTTTTATTATTGAAACGGATTTCCACAACTTCTTCGCTAGTGATTCGTATACACCGGAAATTGAGATTCTCCAAACACGAAATGATTTTTCTTAATATTCTCTCACAATTCCGACTCAACTTTTAAATAACCCATACCTACA
Source organism: Pachypeltis micranthus (assembly GCA_020466155.1). NCBI lineage: Eukaryota > Metazoa > Arthropoda > Insecta > Hemiptera > Miridae > Pachypeltis > Pachypeltis micranthus. The sequence goes on along the minus strand of CM035780.1, from coordinate 21,517,428 downwards.
TTTATATTCTAGAGTTGTGTATGGATACTTAAATATTTGCTGTACATACATTGAAAAAGACTTATTATTATTGTGATGGGTTTTCACATTTTCGTGGGACAGTAACTGAGAAGTAACGAAATATAAAAGATATGTTGAATCTAACGTACTCTTTACCATAAAATATTTATGCTAGTCCAATCATCGCCGTTACTATTAAAATTCTAATATAATTATGTGAATAGTATTTTTGCATGGTTACTAATTGAAACTATTTTGTTACCGTTCATTATTATTACAATATATGTACTTACGTCATGGCCCACCACTGGCTGGAACCCAACTCACCGCGTTTCATGTTACAATTATATACACGTCACTTGTAATGTACACAGTACAGTAAAGTGTATTAATCTAACAAAAAGAAGGAAGGTGTAGGCTTGATACTGCATGAATCAGCGCATACATCTCCAACATTTAGTAATTTACCAACCAATTAATTTTGAAATATTTATCTGTTTCAGTGTGCAAAGTATGACATGCAGTTACTGACCCTGGCTCGCTTTATTTTAGAAACTAGTCTAATGAATTACCAAACCATTAGGTGTTCCGATTCTAAAATGGCGGCTTCAGTGTTATTCATCGCTCTGAATATGAAAGGACTTAGATGGAACAAAACTTTGGAGTACTATTCTAGTAAGTGACTTATGTGTTATGTATTTTTTGACATTTTATGTCTTTACTTTGCTACATAAACTCGAAAATGTAACGGCTAAGCGTCACGAAATTTAACCTTGAGGCTGAGTGGACGTGGCAACAATTTAACCCCTGTGGCGTAATGCAAAAGGCATCAGTCTCCTAAACCGGAGGTTGTGGGTTCGAGTCCTACCAGGGTTACGATTATTTTTTTGACATTTTATGTCACACGTTTTAATAACCTCAGTGACTAAGTGATGATGTCAATTGCAATTGACGCGGCCATTATATCGAAACCATAAATGAGCACAATCAAACGTAGTTATCATTGCATAAAAAATAAAAGAGATAAAATGTTCCTAGTGGTTGCGTACTTGTACGAAAGCTGTACCCACCGTGTGTGTTAGTTTTTTATACATTTTTATACTTCTTTCCTCCCACCTCCTCCAGAATTTTCTCTTCAAACTCCGCCAGAAGAAGAAAGTGGATTTCCTTCAAGTGATGGGCTCGGGATAGTTGCAAGTTTTCTCAGTAATTCTAGCTCAGTAATCACGACCCAACCAAAAACCATGTTCACAATCCTGTAAATTATTTTTCTCTACTGGGTTAAGGTTGTATGATAGGCAGGAATGACTAAATAAATTTTAGGACGTTATGTTGTATCAAGATCATATAAACTAAGTTAAACAGATTGGATTAGTTAATAGATGAATAAATATCGTCGAGTATGCGCAGGGCGGAGGAAAAAGATCCAAGTTTAGGTGGACATAGATGATTGATATGTTTTAAAATTCTATTTGACCTAGTCAAACTCTAATCAGGCTTCATGATGTTGATAAACTAGCCTTATGTCCGGGCCTTACAGTCTCTAGTTGAAAATGTGCGTAGCATCGGCACACATTCAGAGCAGACGGAGAATGGCTATTTCATGATTTGGAAATGTCGGAGTCATTGGCTGCCGCATAATTTTTAGGGTTGTAATTATAAGAACTTGAGGAGTAGGAGGCTAGTTTATCAATCACTTGATTAAATCTTCAGTAAATAAATTAACCAATTTACTGGTGAGACATCAAGTTTCTATCATCTTTGCATTTGGACTATAAATTATTATCAGTCTTACCAAAGAACTTTTCTCACTTTCGTTCTGCTAACTTCCCAACAGAATTGTGCTTCTGCCAAAAATGCATGTTAACGAACAGCCACTTCTGAACATTTTTAAATATCGTCTTCCTAGTCAACAAAAGAATTTTTTTTTTCCCAACGGTGGATGCAAGCGATACGCTCACTGCAGCCACAAACAGGCCTATTGTAAGGGCATCCAAGTTCTGTAGATCATGGCCCCCCTGCACCACCCACAGTACTGGCCTCACTTGGTGTGACATCACCTGTGCACCCCCGCACAAAGCAGAGGATATCCACAAGTTCCGCATTCCCCACCCATTCTGGCTGAAGAAAGGGCCTCCCAAACACACGACAGTGCGATGCTGCAAGTCCATCGCATATGCTCAGCCATCTCTAGCCCCACCTCATAGAACTTGCATACCTGTACCTCGCGCTTGCAAGGTGGTACCTCAGCAGACCTTCCTCCCCAGTGTAAGCACCCTCCCTCTAGAGAGTCGGATGAAGAGTTTTGACTGTCTAAGACCAGGCAGCCCTGCACCTATCCTCCCATTTGCCAACCTCTCTACGTAGGTTGCTCCTGGTAGTCCCAACAAAGGGTTCAGGGTCAATAGCGATTGCGCCGATCCCTTCGTGGCCAACCTATCCGCCCCGTTTGTTCCCTCTATACACTGATGCCCTGGCACCTAACACAGTGTTACAATGTTGTCCTCAGCCAGGGCCTTCAGTCCAGTCAGACGTTCCCAAACCCGCCGCGATGTAAGACATTATGAGGCTAAGGCCTGACTGTCCACCATGATGTAGATTCTCTGCCGCTTCGGTCCCCTCTGCAACAGCCACTGCACACAGACCGTCACCGTGGCCAGTGACCCCAATGGGATTGCCGCTCTAATTCTCGGCCCAAAGATGCCTGCCTGCTCCTGCAAGACCACCCTGCACTGAGCCATCAGTGTAATATACCAGGGCCCAAGCTTCAAAAGTGGGAACTCCCCCTTCCCACTTGGATTGCTCATGAATGAGTATCCGAAAGGGTAATTTTGAAGTGGAACCTCGCGGGTGGGCATTGAGTCTACCACAGGCCCCTCCACCTTCACCTCGTCAACGATCAAGTGGCAGAAACTCCTCCTCCCCCGCATGATCAGGCCCAACTCCAAAATGGCCTGGAGGGACGCCATCCTTTTAACATGTATGTGGAGCTAAATCTAGCAAGACCTCCGGTGCTGCCATAGGGCAAAAGATTGCTTCTGGTCTACCTAGTTGTTTCAGTGTATTCTTGCTGCACTGAGCATTTTGTTCGTCTGAGTCAACTGGACCCTCTGAGGTTTTCACTCATGTCTCTAAGCTGAGATCGTAATTTTGAAAAAATCTCTTTCTTTGTTAAGGAAACTGTCGGGAATCAATCTGAGGTTATTATCCTCTTATTGCGGCACTTCTCGTGGGAAAGTACAAACCTTTTGATTTGGATCTGTTGAATCTTGTATTCTCACAATTTGAATCGCTCATCTGATCATTATTACTAGCCCTTGCTTTAAACACTTGCTTGGCTTCGCTCTACAACTCAGCTATCATTTGTTCTCTCGTTCGTTTGAGTCAAGTCATTCTTTTTAAAACTATTTCTCCGTGTTTCGTTGGTGTTTTACACTAGGTCATTGCCTTCCTGTAGAGACTTTTCGTCCTCGTTTATTTGTTCTGCTTTTGAATGGAGCCTTCTGAAAAGAGTGTGCTGATGATTAATGATGGGCGTTGGACCAAGATCTGTTCGAGGCTGTTGCATAATCTGGATGTTTCTGATTCCACCCTCCTTGCGCTGAACTGGGTCACAGCTTCCTGGCTAGTGGGGGGACAAATGTGTAGCGCAAATACCATAAAAAAACTGCGTTACCAAAATACGTCATATTCTGTACAGAAACATCTATGTGCTGATAGAAAAGTGTCGAAGTCAGTGATTCTTTTCATGTTTTTGTGCCCTTTTCACAAACCTTACTTGAACTTCTACTTAGCGCGCTTGATACTCCTGTCTACTCTCTGACCGTCCTCGCGACTCACCGGACTAACTAAATTACTGTCTCAAAATTCTATTGTTATGAAGCTGTCCATAAACATGTCATTATTGACTGCTGCTGAGAGCATAAGTTCATTTGAATGGAGTAATTTTTTATTCAAACGATAATTCTCATTTATTCGTTTATCGTTGTTTTCATTATTTTTGCTGGCATTATATCCACATATTATTCTTATTCGATGTTTTCTTTGCAAATACGTGTATTTGTTGATATTTCGGACGAATGGGTTACATTGTGGTCGTTCAATCTAGTCATTGGAGCATACAGTGTTTCGTTTTTCAACCTTCGCCATCGACAATTAATTTTTCGGTTCTATGATATCGCCGTGAGCCAACAGTCAATAGGACGGGAGAACGGGAACAATCCGGTTTTGATTACAGTGAGCAAAATAATTTTGTTTCTCAAATCCGCTTAATTGATTTTGATCGAATTTCGTGTGTGGACAGTTCAAAATGGCCCAATTGTAAGATACGATTTTCATCCTTAGAAAAATGACGAGAGCAGCACAGTGACGAATAATATATTTCAGTACAGTAGAACTGACTTGATCAGTGTGATAGAAAAATGTGGCGTCAAGTTGCATGAATGTACTTTCTTGAAATCAGTCATAATTGACGTTGTTCATCTTTTACAGGCTATCGACCGGAGGACTTACAGCCGCTCGTGTACAAAATCAACGATTTCCTTCATAAACCGATGAGTAATTTGCAAACTATTAGGAAGAAATATTCGCACGAGTAAGTTGATTTTTTTACTTTGAGTTTCGTGGACTTGAAAATTACTAAACACTTTGTCGCGCAATTTTCGCGGTAAAAGAAAACAGAAACCAGCTCAATCAGTCCAGCAGTTCTCCGAATGTGACTACAGACACCGAAATGAGGGGGTTTCACTTCAGTAGACTTAAGAAGAAATTAAACTCAACTTTTTTGTACACGATTGCAACACTTTCCTAACTCTTTGGGTCGTAGGAAGTGAAAGAGAAAATATCTGGAAGACAGGTTTCCACTGTGACAAATCAAACGACGTGATATAAAGGCAGGCCAGTGCTGCCGATGAGACACTTCATTTCCCACTCATCATTAGTCGTTTCAAGTTACACTCCTGTGTTCGCTGACACACAGTTTCTTCTTGTTGCTGCTGTTAATTTTGCCCCTGTATTCCAATTGCATTAGGTTAACTTTATTGGCCACAAAGACTGATGTTAACAATCTCAACAAAGCATTTTCCAACTTCAAAGCCCTAATTTTCGAACAATAAGTTAATCCTTGTTTTTATTTTTCGCGAGTTTAATCCCTTGATCTCATATTGACCTTCTGTCTCAAATTTCCTTGGGAATTCCACAATCACTATTCTCCGCACACAGGTCTATTTTCTTTTAAAGTAACCATTCTTGAACCCTCAAATAAAAATCTAGATATTTCCCGCTAAATGGAACCAACAAAAACCCTTGTTACACGCATGAAAATAGTCCTAATGGCGCTGCTGAATGAAAGTAAACCATTAAAATAGCGGGCAGTGTGGGGTTGTACATTTAAAGTTGGAATTACGGCAGACGCGGGTTGCCGTTCCTGAAAGTTGGAGAATATCCCACTATACAGTTGGAACACCTTATCCCAGTAGTGTTCCAAACAGTCTGATACCTCCCCTTGGCATATTTCCTTACTGGGTTTTACTTTCTGAACCCCAAAGGGAAAGAAAATTAAAGTAATCGTGTCACAAAACAATTTGGGTTATTTAAAACCTAATTTTGGCGCGCGGACCGTGTGTGTGTCTGTAGTTCGATTTGTGGGTTCGTTTTGCTCGTTATTTTTTGTAGACACTAAAATAAGGTTATGTACGATTTCGGTCCACGGGAAGAGGGGTGGGGGACAAAATTGTACCAAAAACTAGGGTCTTTCGCATTTTTTCGAAAATGGCTCTAACGATTTTGATTAAACTTTCAAAATCTATCTATCTTCTACTAATCAATACCTAACTTTTCTTCTCCATACATATCTCCATGAAAATACGGTGAACGGAGATATGGGCCCCTGAAGCAAAAATAGGTTTTTTACGCTTTTTGGCAAAACGGCTTCAGCGATTTTCACCAAGCTCACAGGATGTTTTCAAATAGTTAATACATACATATTCTTTTCAATAAATGTTCCTCTGACAGTCCATTGAACAGAGATAAAAATCAAAATGTGTCAAAAATAACGTTTTTTCGAACATTTCCGTAAATTCCAGGGTAACTTTTTCACCAGATGTGATAAATTCTAATGGAGTGTCTTTAAGTTACCCATACTCACATTTCGTTTCCTATAATTATTTCTGTATATATATGTTGAACGGAGATATAAGCCAAGTTAACTCAGAAAAGGAGATTTGTCGAATATTAATTTATCGGTATTACAATTTTCTCAAAAACGGCTCTAACGATTTCGATCAAACTTTCGGAGTACTCTCAGCTAACTAGTCCCTACATTTTGTTCTCCATAAATGTTCCTCTAAAAATGCGTTGAACGAAGATATAGCGCCCGCCTATGTAAGTGGTGTTCGAACTTAAAGGGGTGGCGGAAAGTCGTGTGTTGCTGCGCACCAGATATTCAGTCTTTGCAGTTAGTACAGTTCTAAGCCGTGTTGTCCACGTGTAATGCAATTAGTATGCCTCCCTTTCGGGAGATGTTGGTTATTCTGTGTATTTTTGGTCCTGTGTACGTTAATGTGCAGCGTCTTGTCAAAGTTAGCGTATTTTGTGTTTTTGGATCGTCTATTTTGGAGTCGTATTGTCTCAATAATTTGTGATTTTGTTCAGTTAGTGGGGTTGTTTTTTGTCTTCGTATCGTGAGTCTGACTGCACTTAGTTTCTTGTGGGTGGATAGATGTGAGGTGTGTGGTCGTGTCTGTAGCAGTAGGTTTTCTTAAAAATATCGTGCTGCAGTTATTGTTCTTTTTCCATGCGATATTGGATATTATATCAGGCCCTCTAATATTTCGTCGGTGTTGTCATGGCCTAATATACAGATGATATCTTGATATCTGGAGTAGTATTTGATGTCGTCTCTTGTCATTAAAGTCTGGATGTACGTTTCTTCGTAACGCTGTCGAAATATTTCGGTCAGTATGGACGAGCTAGGGTTTCCCATACCTAATCCATCTTTTGGCTCGCATGTGCTATTATTAACCCATTCAATACGGCGGCCATATTGAGATCCCTATGCAGTATACTGCTTAGTTTTTCATAAACGGCCGTCACTGATGGCACAACTTTTTCTATGTATATGGCTTAGTTAATTTTTGTATGGGCTTGAAAAAATAGTTTCAAAATTCTAATGTGTCTAATTAGTGTATAAATTGACGAGCGCCTCGGGGCGCTCGCAGTCATAGCTAATGTGTAGGTAGGCTATCACGCAAAACACAAACAGCTATGACTGCAAGCGCCTCGAGGCGCTCGTCATTTTATACACGAATTGGGCCATTGGAATTCCGAAACAATTATTTCAAGCCAAAAATAATAAACTAATCCATAACGTACTTTCAGAAGGTAAGTTGTATTGAATAAGATGTAATTATAAAGAGAGGGAAACAATTTTTTGTCAACTTTTTCAATAAAATTACAAGTATTTATTACAAAAAAGTATTTATACAGTAAATAACATAGAAGTCGTTCGTAAATTTTTACATAGGTAGTAAATAGTACTTGTAAACATTAAGCAATTAATTTCCATCAACGGTCATATTTTTGTGGAAATTTACAAAACAATTTTCGATACATAAAGCAGGTGTATCAGGACAAGCTGGACAGGATACGAGGAAGTTTCTCGTCAGTCATCACTTTTCTTTGCATTGGCTCACCAACTTTGGGTTGTTTGGTGCTGAAAAAATCATTATTACAATGATTATCATTATTAAAAAATCAATACAAATTCATCATCGTAATTTTAATGTTAGTGAAACGTAAAAAATATGCAAACCTTGAAGTTGAGGGTTGTGGCTCCTCGCTCGCCCTCTTTTTTCCTCCTCGAGTACGAACCATCTGCTAAAAAATAGGTATATATTAGCTTATTATTAAGTAATAAGTTTAAATTATACGTCCAAATATAAAGATAATGAAGTTTTACTTACCCTAATTTGGGAACTATGCAGTTTCTAAAGAAAACGTCAGATTCAGAAACGGCAAACTGCAGAATGTTCAGAATGTTGTTAGGAGTGACTGCCAGTAAATAACGGGCTTCCACAAGTGACTGGAACGGTCTGAAGCACATTTGAAACTAAAGAAAACCGAGCGTCTCGGGGCGCTCGCCGTCATTGGGTAAGGGTCGGAAGAGCGCCTCGAGGCGCTTGCCGTCACCAGGTATAACATTGGAGAGCGCCTCCGTATTGAATGGGTTAAATTGAAAGTAGTTCTGTTCAAGTGTCGGTTTGGTAATATTTTTAGTATTGGGGTCGTTTGTACTAGGGTTTCTTCAATTGGTACATAACGTGCTGAGGTATGTTGATTAAAAATTATTTGAAATTTGTTTCAGATCGTTTTATGCAGTGGCCACTGTGCCCTTAGTTCCAAACGACAAACTCGACTTCAAGACCCAGTAAACTTTTTCATAAGCCAACGGTCGACGTTGCAGTGGCGATTGCTGAACTCAGTATGACTGGATAGATGGAACTTGTTTCGTTTTAAATTTTAATCTCTGTGTTTTAACTTATTGATTGTTATCGCCTTTCGACAAATTATATGACAAATTATTAACGTAACTGTGTGTGAAAAGTTGGGCACTGTAGGTTTTAATTGTTGAACGGCTGGTTTGTTTTGAATTGGAACTGTATATAGTTGGTCTTTGGGTGGCTTTTGTTGTACTACCAGCCGGCGTGTAAAAACCACGATTTAGTACAAATTTGTGAAAATGAAGTATTAAAGGCTGGGATGGTTGAGTTAGCAGTTTTGTGGAAATGGAACAGTTATTGAGCCGACTGCGCCATTTTTTTTGTGACCCACCAATGTCGTCAGGGATTAAAAAAAGTACCTCTTCTGTTGAGACGTACTGGTTTTCGTGTAAACATGTTGCCCTAATTAGAGCGTGTCAGTCTGAACAATAGAACTAGTGCAAGTTCAATTCAGATTTCTTATAGAGACGACACTAGACGGATTTAAGGTCCATTACACAATTGTGAGGGTTAAGTACGCGAGAGACTGATTAGGAGACTAACTTGCAGCCTATTGCGCCCCCCATCCACGTTTTAACGGCAAGTTGAGTTCATTGTTCTATCAAAGTTCTTAAGTTTTAGTCAAATTAAGTTATATGTCAAATTCTTATCATTTTTCGATTTTTTTTCATTGTGTCACAAATAAATGGAAATGTGTATGAATTTCATCTTGTACATCCCTCTACTGCTGAATATGTGTGTAGTTTATGTTGAATATATTTTGTTGTCTAGTATTACTTTAGATAAGAAAGATTCTTTTAGAATGTGTGAATGAACTTTTATTAACAGCGTAAACAATCAATGACTCCTTACGCATAATTAACTGTAGGGAAATCTTGGATGATAAATCCCAAAACACCCTTCGTCAAAGATTTTTTATGAGCTGAACGCTACGAAGATTTCACCAAACTGCGTCCAGAACTGCATTCTTTGTGCTTTTTTACATACTTGGCACAACGAGTTGGAATGAGGCGAGAGGGAGTGCAAACTATTACTTCCACTGTATTGTCTCGCGAGTTCTTTCAATTACTACACTTGGGCTCACTATAACTACTGCGCTTTCATTGTTGTCAGTCATAGACCTCTGAGAATCGTTCTGTTTGACTCAGCATCGAAAAATACCTGGGAAATTCCTCAAACACCGCTTACTTACGATAAAACTGCCAAAATTGGGTTTTTGTTAATTTTTTTTATTAACAATTTGTACCCATATCACCCATGGGATTTAAAGGCGAAAGGACGTATTTTTTAGACTGCATTAAACGGACAGGCATTGGAGTCCTGATGTCTTGAAACGCAGTGTCAAATTTTGAGAGGAGTTGTAACGAGTTACTTTTCAAGTGCGGTTGGGTTGGGCGCCTGGAACAGACCCAGGGCGGAGGCTTGGAACAGTGCCTTCCCAGGTGATAACCGGATGGGAGGTTCATGAGAGGTTGAGGAGGGTGTTGTTTCCCTCTCCGAGGGGAGTTTTTTTGTTGTGGTTTCTTCCGCGTGTTCCTGTTTCCCGAGTAAAAGGAGAAGGTTTTTAACTCGTTCCGACTCCCGTTTTTCGGTTCCAATTCCTTATTGAGTTCTTCTGGAGAGCTTCCGGTTCGAACTAAGAAAGAAGATCCGTGGCCGCAAGTTGTTTGATTCGCCGTCTAAATCACTTTAAGGATTTATATTATTTGAACAAACGCACTTTTTTTACTGAACTTGTTTTAATAGTTGATATCATAAAGCCTGGAGGAAAACCACTGATTGCACGGGGCAGGTTGATCTCTCATAATCTATCAGAGCTATCTAGCAGCGTCTTATTGACTAGCGTTAACATAATGCGGTGACGACCCAACACAAGTCGCGTTTATTTTCTTCTGTTTCTTTTTTTTTTTTTTTTTGGCATGCCAGAAGTAGGGTAGAAAGACGTTTTAATTTAATTCTTATTTTCTTAAATATCTTTTGGTTCAGATTTTGACAGGAAGGAGAAGTCTGTTATTTTATATTAATTCATCTATATTTCTATTATTTTCCTTCTGTTTTGTTTCTAATTCTGTAAAGAAATATCTCGTTGTTGTGGGCTTCATCCCCACGTGGAGTTGTACACAAATCTTTAATTCTGTCACATTGTATAAGCATTTTCCTGATTGAAAACAGGGTTATTATTCAGAATAATAAACCAAAAACCACCTCTCTTCTTGAAAACCCTCTTTTGGTGCTCAATAGCGAGTTAAAAGACACCTAATCAAAATTTGTTGAGCGATTTGACTCTGAATGAAAGAACACTCATGTGAACAATCACATAAAAGGCAATGCAGTAACTAATCTCTTCACTATTTAGAACCATATTTTTTATTTACATTGAGTGTGTTATGTTACAATCCAAAGGACAAAAAAAGCTGATAAAATTTCTCTTAGAATAAAAATTAAATAACTGGGCTACGGCCCTTTTCCACTAAAATATTAATAATTTTTCTTAATTAGTGTACACAATTTAATTAGCTGCGTCATTTATTAAATTTGATTTTTCATACACCGCTATTATTTTGAACTGCTGTTACTAATTAATGAGCAACGTTAAGAAAGTCGCGCTTCTTTGAAGTCGACAGGTCAGACGAAGTACGATACTTAACAAAAGGCTGTGATGTTATTTTCGGAACGTAATTGAAATCAAAACGTAAGGCAGAGCCAGAAAATTAAAGGCGTCGAAACGGCATTATTTACAACTGTCAACTCAATATCCACATGTAATAAATAGAATTAAAACATAACAAAAATTGTTTACATGCGAAACTTGGAATTAAAAATGCTGTTAACAGACGGGAAGTCTAATGTGAATAAACAAATGTTAAAGCTTCAGAACAACGAGTTATAGTGGTTGCTAAATTCTATTTGCCCAGAAGGGCAGTACCATATAGTTGGTTTTCAAACTACAACTTCATTAAGTTTAATCGATTCAATTTTAGCCGGCAACTCGCAACATTCCAAAAGGCACAGCTCATCATTTTTTGATATGACATTGCTTTTCAACTTTTCCGCTAATTTTCTCCCGAGTTAAATACAATAATTTATCTATATTAAATAACGTATGTACCTTACGTAACTTCATAATTTAGAATAATTTTTGCTGACGTTACAGATACATTTTTTAAAATTGTATTTTATTTTAACATTAGACGATTAATAGACTAATACGTACGTGAAAGAAAGCGTTTTCTTTTAGAACGTCTAAGCGTTGTAGTTGGTTTTGGTGAAGTTGGCGAGCGGGGGGAGGTTGCAAAAAGAACAAAGGTATAATTTTGGTACTTGAAGTCACGTACGCACTTGGCACAAACTGTTCCATTCTTAAAGTGACATGCTCCCTCCTCTCACAATATTTAGAAACTTAAAAAGTTGGAATATTTGCCTGATGGATAACTAGCTCAAGTTAAGTTGAAGTTGAATTGAGTGAAAACTTGGACAATTTAGTACGAATTTGTTTGATACAATTGCGATAACTCCACTTTCTAAGAAAATTCGCTTTAGGGGCTGCGTGGCGAGGAGGAATATTTCAATCTACTTGTCCATAAAACGATACGATGTTTTCGTCAATTTTGCGCAAATCATCAATTTTTTTATTTTTTTGTAATAGAACCCATCGATTTGCATTGACTTTGAACTAAATCAAGATGCTCGTTCTTTTCACCAATCACGAAGGTTACAATTTTTAGCAAATAGTACGGTTCCTCGACGATATGTAACTAACACCCTGAATCTTTCACCCGCCACAAAGTTAATTTGTTGAAAAGTTCAACCCTCGCGGTTCTGATTTCTCGAGCAAAAGGGCCATTTCATTTCAATTCCAGGGGTGAGTGCGTACGTGGCTCAAGATAAGTTAGTTGGAGGATAGCGGATCAGGGGCAGTGTTGATGCGAGGACAAGCGACTAACACTTTCGATAGTGCAGAAGATTTTGACTAGTTAAATCTAGGGGAAACTGACTTCTTGGTAGCAATATGGTCCTTCTCCATAACTTACTGTGAGACTCATTTCACGTTAAATTAGTTTGACGGAGAATGCGTTCAAAAATGAATCGACTGACTCCTACAGTAGTCAAATCTCCGACATAATCGAAGTTTCTCAAACAAGTTGCGGTGGGGATGTGGACAAAACCGCTGATCTGTCCTGCAATGGAACCCTGAACTTAGAGGAAGAACATCTTGTGAAAACCCTTTTTCTGTACAGCTGATGCCGAGAGGGTGATTCAGCAGCATTTTGACATTGGAAAGAGGGTAGAATACAAGCAAGAGGAGCGACAGGCAAAGCTCATTCTCCTGCGCCCAAGCAGAACTAAGATGTTCCCTGGGGTCGGGACGTCGAGCATAGCTTTCTGTGGTGGGCGCAGAACCAAGTCATTGGATACATTTCGTCCAACTACCGTCTGGCGTAAAAACTGTGACTGTCCTCATGATCATAATTCCGTTGACCAGACCTCCCAATGACTAGGTGTAGAGCTAGGCGTTGAATCCATGGTCCATCAGTTGAATTCCCAGTTTGAAAGTGCCCTTTCTGAAGATGAATGTAGTCGCCCTATTAGATTTCGTAGGTTAGACTTCTCGGTACATCACTCCTCTGTTTTTGAGGAGTTTCATCTGGAGATTAAACCAAAACATGTTCTCTTGATTCCTCAACGAATTGGAAAATGTGTGGAACCAATGGACTCTGCTCTGTCCCTAGAGACAAAAGATGCGCCACTACTAAGAGCCCTTCTTGGAACACTGATGAAAAAGACACAGAATGAAAAGGGAGCATCGGAGTACTTTGGCCCAGCTGACGGGAGAGAGCTTGCCACACAGAAGGACCTCAACCAAAGGCACAAGAAATACCTTCGTCTCTCTCCCCCACCACAGTAAAAGAAACTAATTACCGTCTTTTAGCGCTATGTTGAGCTCCCCTCATTAATTTAGGCTCAAACTTGAAGCTTTTTGCCATTTTTTGCACTTGACTAAGCATCAGCGTGTGGAGGTAACGTTTCTGTACGTCTCAGAACAACCTTCAGGGTGAACTGACTTCAGTCCCCTCGCTCAGGCGGTGCATGTGCCACCAATTTAATCCTTTCGACACCAGCCTCGTCACTTCCTGAAACGTTCAAAACTACCACTGTCCACTACGAGTAGTTGGCCTTGACTTACAACTCAAAAATGCTAATTTTACAAATTCATCAAATCACAACCAGAGGGAACACAAATCATTTTCACTGCAGTCTCTAAATAACAACAGGCGAATGCGGTAGGAATCGGTAAGTGGTAATTGTTGGCTTTTAGGTTAGACGATATTACTGCTTTTGGCTTGACCGTTCATCATAACTTTCGTGACGAAATTAACAATCGCGTTGGCCGGTTGTTCGGGCTCCAATTCGGCGAATATGTGACACTGGTTGTCAGCTTTACTCCCGGGTTTTCGGGCGACGAAGCCAAAACACCTCCTGAAATATAACAATAATCGCAATTCAATTATACGTGTAACTGGCTTTGAGTTATTTTAGATGTTCGTCCAGTGTATTGAAATGTATTTTGCCATCATGTCAAAGTGCTATACGGTTCAAAATTGTCATCAGGTTTGTGGGAGAATGGCTGAACCGAGCGGAGTGAGCTACTTCAATGTGGTGAAAACTACAGGAGACACAATTGCCCTTTTCGTATTTGCCAATTTTTACTTTCCTTGCCCTTTTGGTAAGGGGAAGGTATTGCAATGCTGTAGGCAATAAATTTGATTTCTTATTTGATTTGATAAATTTGTTTTCTTCGGATTCAAGTTTTGTGTAGATCAAAATAAGAACTATTTTCTTTTCTAAAAACGGCTAAAACTATGTTTTGTGTGGATAGTTACAATTAACATGACGGAAATATAAATTATTTCAAAAAAAGCAAAATGCAGCACAATAAAGTTCCAAAAATAAATTGTCAACGAAAATCAATATCAGTTCACTTTTTTCCTCATAAATCCCGCTACTACTACACTGGCGTCCTCAAACAAATAAGAGTGGTAGTTCAATAAGTTAAATATACGAAGGATGTTCAACAATGGCCGAAAGATGATCAGCGACGTCAGAAAATCTGTTTTCTGTATAATTCCAAAAACATGTACGTTCCCAAACTAACCTAAAAATAATTTATCTGTCTCATATATTATCTATACAATGATACTCAATAAAAGCCGTGACGTAAGTAGGGGAAGGGGAGGACATGGGGGCTAAGGCCTCGGATGATCCAGTGGCTGTACACTGCGGTTGTTAGGCCTATAGTCACCTATGGAGCCCTGGTCTGATGGAAAATAAGATGCAGTTGAATAAACTGCAACGAGGGGCGTGTCTGAGCATTACAGGTCGTATGAGAACATGCCCTACGGCGGCTGATGGAAGTCTTGTTAGATTTAGCTCCACTCCACATACATGTTAAAAGGATGGCGTTCCTTCAGGCTGTGCGTATGTTGGAGTTGAGTCTGATCATGCGGAAAATGAGGGGTTTCTGTAGCTTGATCCTTGACGAGGTGAAGGTGGAGGGGCTTGCGTTGCATGTGGTAGACTCTATGCTCGCGAGGTTCAACTCATGAGCGATCCACATGGGAAGGGGGAGTTCGCACGTTTGAACATGGGGCCCTGTTATATTACACTGATGGCTCGGTGCAGGGTGGCCTGGCAGGGGCAGATATTGTTGGGCCGGGAATTAGAGCAGCGATCCCATTGTGGTCGCTGACCATAGTGTTCCAGCCAGACGTGTCTGTGGTGATGGTCTGTGAAGAGGCAGACGATCTACATTATGGTGGACAGTCAGGCCACTCTCAAAGCCTCAGCCTCGTATTGTCATACGTCGTGGCAGGTGTGAGAGTGTCTGACTGGACTGAAGGCCCTGGCCCAAGGCAACAGCTTAACACTGCGTTGGGTGCCGGGGCATCAGGGAATAGAACTCCGAGCCCTTTATTTGATTGGGACTATCAGAAGCCACTTGTGTAGAGACATTGGCAAATGGGATGATAGGTGCAGGGTTGCCTGGTCTTACAGGCAAAACTCTTCATCCGACTCTCCAGAGGGAGGGCCAAGGAGGTAGGATATGAGGATCATGTATGGCCTGTTTACAGGTCACTGTCCACCAAGGTACCACCTTGCTAATATTGTTAAGTGTGAGGTACAGGAATGCAGGTTCTGTGAGGTGGGGCTATAGCCGAATCTTTAGTGCTATCAGTTTTTATGTACAACATTCCATTAAGTTCTATCAAGTTCGTATAAACTGAGTTTGAATTGGTCCAAATTATATCAAAATAGCTGAATGCACTCGGAATGAAGGAAAGTGGTACGAACCTCTGTGGTTTGTGGGCAACATGTGTGGACGAAACCGTTTTTTGTTTATATAAGTTACTAAATTGATACACCCACACATAATAAAGCTATGTAAGCATTTATCAGACGCCTAGCGCTGACGATGCAAAGCGCCCTTTTAAATAAGAGTGGCTTGACTCTCGACAGGCAGTCTCTCTTCTACCACCATATTGTACGTGTAGTGTCCTTAAGAAATAAAGTTCTTTTTAGAAAGTTGTTTGCGTGAACTCGAACCATAACTTATATACATTATTGACTATATAAATATAGTATCTGACATCAACCACTTTTTCATTTGTCTCTGAATCATATCTTTTAAGAAACTTATTAAATTTCAAGTCCTTATGCCTTCATGTAGGTTAATGATTTGAGCTCTCCTCAAATGAGATCAAATTACACGTTGAGAACTTACAAAGAAGACATAGGCATCCCCGTAGTCTCGTTTCTTTGACTCCATCGGTGATCATCTGGGTCCAAGCCGCAGTAACTAATAGTTACAACTGGGTAGTGTCTTCTGAAGAATAACTGCCTTTTGTTGTCAGTCAGTGTGATTCCTAAAATAAAAGGATGCGAGTTGAACAATTTGCATTGTACCTAGGGCCAACACTTTAAAGACGTAGTGCACCCTTCGATGCTACTCAGTTTTATTCGGACGTGTCTCATTTGATCCGATGCCATCGGGAAAGGACATCACTTTTAATTATATTTTGTCTTTTCCCCTACGAGGTTGTAATGAAACCAGATGAAAAATTACGAGTAAGCGTAACTATCATTTACCTTGGCTAGAAACTTTGAAATGAACGACAACGGCTGATGGCAGAGGACCGGAAAACAGCTGCGTGATCGCTCTAACAACTGCTTGAGGGCCAGTTAACGATTCTGTTTCCACGGTAGTCAAATAAAGCACGTTACACGCTGAAATAGAAGAACGAAATATCAAATTTGAGACACGACATTCCTCAAACTTTAAACAAGCAGTTGCTGGCAAGTAGAATGATTTTGACCAGTTCATTTATAGGTTGGGTCGACATTTTCACGTTCATGACTTAGCTTTGGTTTTGCTTATTCAATTCCACTGACTTCTGTTGGTGCATAGATAAGGTGACCAGATTTTGGTTTATCCAAAACAGGACACATGTTGAAACTGAGTCGAAGAATAGGCAGAGTGGCGAGGGGTTTGGTGTGCAGAGTCCCTCCAACACAATTTTGAAAACTAGGAGTGCAATTTTGAGTTTTGAGTAACTTATAAGATAGTTTTTAAACTTTGTGCCCTTTTATATTTATTATTTTTTCCCGCACAAAATTAATTAATTTCATTTTCTACTTGAATTGTTTAGAGCATGTTTTTATTAAACTTTTGATAATAAAGGGGGTTTTGAACAGAATTATGACCAAATTGATTGTACAGTATTTATTTACAACATTTTACATGTAAAATGTTTGAAGTTATTTAAGATGTTTAGAACATACACGAAAATGTGCATGTTTAAAACACGACAGGATTACAAAAGTAAACTAGCCAAATCAAGTCACAATAATCTGCAGCCACAGATCTCTAAACGTTCGAGATTGTCATGCGTTTATTTCTCATACTTTTCTGAAAAACGAAATTTTCCTCAAAATGTCTCATTTTTGTTTGAGCTTTTCCAAGAAAGCTTCACATGACATGTTAAGGTTGCGCTTCACCGTTAAAATTGCTTTTAGCTCAGACATTTTTTTTTTTTGGGTGATGGGGAAATAGGCCCATATGTGGACACGACTCAGGTCGCTTTGGCTGATTCCCTGCAGTCTCTCTCTCTCCCAATCAGCAAATCTCCCTACTATGTGCAATGGGCAAAGTGCTTGACAAAATCGTCCACAACACACTACAGTCCTACATAGACACGCATGGAGTACTCAACGAGCAGCAGTCGGCCTACCGAGCTTCCTACAGCACAGAAACAGCGCTCATTAGGGTTCTTGACGACTTCCGAGCAGCCATGGATAGAAAACACGTCACAGTTGTCGTCCTCGTTGATTTTTCGGCTGCTTTCGACCGAATGAGGAAGGATGTTATGCTTTCGGTGCTCAAGACAATAGGCCTGGAGGGAGCCATGCTGGCATGGTTCAGATCGTACTTGACGGACAGGCAAATTGCAGTCAAGAGTGACTCCGATGAATTGTCCTCATGGAGAAAGTTGGAGGTTGGCACACCGCAAGGCTCCGTGTTGTCAGCACTTTTGTTTACTCTCTACGTCAACACGCTTCACGAGGTACTCTCGGTGGGAACCTCTCATATGTCCTACGCTGATGACTTCCAAATCTACAGGTCCCGTGAGCCGCGCGCCCTTAATGAAACTATCGGCAGGCTTAGTGAGGATCTGAGCAATGTGTTAAAGTGGTGCAGGGAAACAGGCATGGAAATTAACCAAAGCAAGACGAAAGCCATGCTACTGGGGTACCCCAAATTGTTGGCCAAGATAGACAGCCTTTGCGTTCCCCGCGCGTTGTGCGGTTCCTCCTAGCTGCAGTACGTTGACTGTGCGAAGAATCTGGGCGTCCTGGTTAAGTCTAATATGTGCTGGGACAGACAGGTTACCGCGACGTGCAATGCGGTTTTTCGAGGTGTTGGTCAGTTGAGGCGTTTAGCGGCTGATTTTCCCCGCGAAGTGCGCCTGCAGCTTGTGCTTAGTCTTATTATGCCACATTTCGATTACGCAGCAGCAGCTTTCACCAATCTCAGAAGCGAGGTCCTGGATAGATTACAGAGGGCTGAAAACGCCGCGCTTCGTTTCACCCTACACCTTCGGCTGGACGAACACCTGACACCGTACTATCGTCAGCTCGGGTGGCTGAAGATTAGGGACAGGCGAATGCTGCAAGTTGCAATGCTAGTTTTCAAGACGCTTAAATTTGAAAAACCCTCCTATTTATTTGAGAAGTTCGGTTTCCTCCTTCACTG
Organism: Pachypeltis micranthus; assembly: GCA_020466155.1. Classification (NCBI taxonomy): domain Eukaryota; kingdom Metazoa; phylum Arthropoda; class Insecta; order Hemiptera; family Miridae; genus Pachypeltis; species Pachypeltis micranthus. The sequence goes on along the minus strand of CM035780.1, from coordinate 21,498,621 downwards.
GGGCACGCGTGGGAGGAACAAGTTCTTGAGAATTCTGTGCCATAGAACTGAAATGCTCGCGCGATCCTTTTATGTGCAGGGTGCGAAAGTGTTCAACGAAAACGTTAATCTGTTCGATCTGTCGTGCAAAGTTGGAGCTTTTAAAGATAAATTTCGCAAGATGCTGTTGGACAGATACCATTGATGACGCAAGAAGATTATAATATGTTTACTGCTTTTTACATTTTGGCATGTTTATCATTGTTTTTTCATAGTCATTATTATTGTTTTGGATTGATTGTTTTTGAACATAGATGCGTGGCGAGTACGAGTCTCTCTCTGCGAACGGCGCAGTCATTTTTGCTGTATAGTTTGAATGTTCGTGATTTGTGTTCTTAGGTTAGGTTGTGTATAGTGAGAGAAGGGGAGGAATATACAAGTACTCGCTCTTCTCATTGTATGATTGTAGATTTTTCAAAGGTCTCGCGCAGGGAGAGTCTCGTGAAAAATATACCAACTGACAGTCACGTTGTATAGTAGTCTGTATATATATGTATGTCAGTGTTTAACGCTATGAGGAATTGTTCGTACTTGGGTTCCAGGGGAAATGGTAGAGAGGGCTCTATAGCCCTAATTTCCCCTGGTCAATAAATCAATCAATCAATCAATCTCTCTCAGACATTTTCAGTTGGGATTGGTTCTCTGACCAAATGTCACTGATCAACCTGTACACTCTTTCTACTGGCGTGTTCGTACCTGGTAGCGAGAGAAAAAAACCAAACAATCAGTTCTAAGTTTTTGATTGGGACATTTTGTTTTGTGAAGTGTAAAATATCTCCGTTCATTTCTGATCCAAAGAATTCATCGGCCCACTTCAGTAGTTTTTCATGTGTTACAAATTCCCTTAGATACGTAACTTCATCAAACAACTCACTATATCTAAAATCTCCAGTTTTGTAAATTTTCTTGAAATAAAATCTATCCCCTCCTCAATTCTTTCCCACTCTGGCATTGCCGTCAAAACTAACCATTGATATTTTCCATGTCATCAAAATGCCATGCCCACATGTTTAAATAATCGGTACAGTTTTTATAGAAAGTGCAGATAGTATCTAAAATGTGCTCCTTGTCGACGACTTGATGTAGTTATGGACCACTAGAGGTATGAATAATTTTTCCATCCTAGTCACTGCAATCGAGATATCGGTAAATAGCCCGAACGCTCACGAACAACGCCGTAAATGGCCGATGATAGTGTAAATTGAAATAGGGATTCAGGAAAGGGATTACGTATATTATTCTGATACCTGATTATTTGTATTTTAACTCAGTACAACCTATTGCATCTCGAAATGCATACAGAATTCAGCCTAAAAGTGTAAGGCAGTTATAAAATATTTCAAACTAAAAAGTAATAGCAACATAACCGAATAATCCAACCACAAATATTCATGAAAACGGGACAAATAAGCGTCCCGAGAGAGTTGGTCGGGACAAGGGGACATTTCTCTCAAAAACGGGACGTTTGGTCACCTTATGCATAGAGCATATGTCATTGGCACTACATTACTGTACACTGCAGCAACTGTCGTTGCTTCTTGTGGGAATTCTCCTCAGGGCAGTTTTCCCTATAGCACCATGCGATTTTCTAATATTACTCCTGATTCCATTATAATAATAAATCGACAACGTAAATGCCCAACGTACCAGCTCCTTGAGCGAGTAAAAGTTGAGCGCTGCTGATAGTGGAGTTTTCAGCCGGGCGAGTATTGTCGATTTCGGGAAGAACCAGCTTACAAGGTAATGCCAGAGGGGTGAGAGTGTGCTGGTACACCAGGGCGGAAAGAGAAACTGAAACAGAGAAAGTTTACTAATACAATGCAGATTCAAAGAGGTTTGGGTTGTTAAATGTATGACTAGGCATTTTCCAAGATAGGTCGACAAGCTCAGCAGTTCTCTGCCGCTCATTGTTTTAGCTTTGTGCTGCAGCGTAAAAGAAGTAGCTCAGTGGTAAATGGGCCAAAATTAAAGTTTGCGTACTTTTCTCGAAAACAGCTTTAACGGTTTCGATTGAACATTCAAATTTTTCCTGCTAATGAGTAACTTTCGTTTTGAATAAATATTTCTGAAAACTCTGTAAATTATATGACCAGCTCTAAGAAGCTAAACGAGCTTTCTCTTACTTTGTGGCTTACTTGCGTGGAAAAATGGCTCGAACTTACAGGGTTTTTCAAACTAATCAACATTTTAAATATTGTTATAATTGTTATAAGTCTGGCTGTCCCTTATTTGGGATGAGAGCTGCGGGGTAAAGTCCTAATGTCTCATAGGACCACGCCTAGCTTTCTACGGGATGCCAGATATTTCCTGCAAGAGTCTTCTTTGATGTCCACCCTGGGAGAAGTAGTACCTAAGATCAGAAACGGCTCTCTCTCTCTCTACCCCCCCCTCACTCCCTCTCCCCCGTCTCCCCCCCTCACCCTCTCTCTTGTTCAGGGATTCTCGATCCCCAGTGTATAATGTGTTGATGTAAGATGATTTGTTCGTTGTGTTTGTGTATGTTAGTTAAGGTAGTTAGTGCGCTGCTGAGAGGAGGAGGAATATCCAAGTACTCGCTCGAATAGCAGCAGTTGTGTGTTTATGTGTTGGTATGAGTGTAATTTATTTTGGCATGAATGAGGTTAGTTGTTGTGTATATTAGTTTTAGTTTGTGTGCTGCTGAGAAAGGGAGGAATATAAAAGTACTCACCCCTCTCAAATAGGTAAGTGTTTAAGTGTCAGTAGGCGTGAATGTGTTGGTATGAGTGTAATTTATTTTGGCATGAATGGTGTTTTGGTATGATTGAGCTTTTTAGGGAAGAGAAATTTGTCGCTTTAGCGGAAAATTATATAAAACAGTGGGGCAATGTAATTTTGTAGCTCAAGAGGATGATGTATATAGATTCCAGGGGGAATGGTAGAGAGGGCCTTATGGCCCTAATTTCCCCTGGTGGATAAATAAAGAAATCTCTCTCTCTCCCTCCCTCCCTCTCTATCTCTCTCACAAGTCTCTGGTACTGGGCCAAAACGTGGTAGGATGTCACCTCATCTGTGCCACACCACCTATGCTGAGTGGTATCGACTATGCCCATAACGTACAACGTGTTTGCTCATTTTGCAGCGCCCTGAGTGTGAGGGAGGGAGGGAGGGGGTTACTTGCACGAATCAAATGCTTCAAATGCTGCCCTGGTACTCGCGGACATTTTTCACATACATTGAGCTTTGGCTCTGCAGATTTGAGTGGCACCACGCCTACATATACTGTTCAAGTACGTCTTCGTCCTTAACCGTTTTCTTGCCCCTTCACATAAGGCTTCCATGCCAATACTTTCTCAGATCGCATCTATTGGTTCAGCTAGTCCAGGGCCAGTGTTTCTGATGGAGCAAAGGATTGAGAAGCGCCTATAAGGGAGGTATCAATGTAGGTACTTCATACCAGAAGTCCCCTGGATGGGCAATCTTTAGGGGGCTGCCATCACATCGGTTAAATATCATCTCTAGCATGTGATTGCTCATCGAGCTTTGGCCCCTTTGCTCAGTTCTTAGCAGCCCCAAAAAAACCCAGACCTACCTGTCGCCAGGTCACTTTCTTATTGGGGTTTTTTTCCATCGCTATACAGACCACTACCAGACTGGCTTAATGGTTCAACTTCGCACCTATTCCATTAGCAGCTGGTTCAACGGAGTTCTGGACCACATGGAAATTGCAGTACCTGCAGATTCAATAAGTACTTCAAAAGTACACCCAAAACCATGATTCGCTCGCTGTGGGGGATGTGGTTATCATCCTCAATCAATGGCTGCTGCCTCTGGATTGGCCAGCGGCATAGGTAGAGGAACTGCTAGCTGTCTTTGATGGAACCCACCACTATGGTGAGTGGGGATTGCTACTCAAACTTAAATCCGTCCCGAGGCAAAACGGTCCAAGTTGCTCCCCAGCTGTTCTACAGACTGCTGAAAACAGCCGCTGTGGTCAGTGGGAGGGTTGTATAGACTCGGGAAAATGGCTCGGGTGTTCGGACGGTCTTCAAAACGAGAACTGACTAGAGCTTGAAGAGTGAGGATGCGGCACTGAATATCCGTAATAGCAAAAAAAGGACAGCCAAGGCAATAATTTGAACTTTGCCAAACAACGTCTTTTTTAGGGCTCAGGTTACTTAAGCTGAAACGATATTGGAATAGTTGCTAAAGCGACTAAAATCGACTAATGTACATGGGACTGAGGAAAGTGTGATGCGTCGCACCAGATATTTTCTATCAATTTTCTCAAGGAAGCAGATGTTCATTCTACTCGTTTAATGGAAAAGTGATGTAAACATCGTAATCACTAATTTGTAATCAGAACCACCTAATATTCCCACATTTTGCGGTTACTATTTGTTCTGGCAGCTTCATAATTACATTAAGAAGTATTTTATTTGATGCGAGTGACGTCAGCACATCAGCCATCACCAGCTCCATGTGCCATTTTATTTTATTCCATTCCAATCATTGTCATTCCCTCACTTTTTGCAGTGAAAATAGTAATTACCGCTCATTCAGCATTCACGTCTGGTCGCAGTATCCCGAAAGTCGCTGTAAAACAACGTACCTGGAAGTCATACTTGAAAACATCTACTAGCGCCATACCTGGACCAATATATAGCCGGAGGCCTATTGCACATCGAGAAGGAGCACGAACATTAAGCGTCGAGTGATGAAAACTTGTACCAAGTACCAATTTATTTTCTACTTTTGTTTCGGAATTTTTAATCCGCAGTTACTTTCCATTTTGGTTTATTATTCATTCTGAATAATAACCCTATGCTTTCGGTCACAAAAATTTTTTTACAACCCCCCCTCAAAATTTGATACTTTATACGTTTCAAGACATGGAGATTCCAAATTTGCAATGTCCGTCCGCCGTCCGGGCCGTTTTATGCCTTTAACGTGGTCCAAAAAATTCGTTCTTTCACACAAATATCCAATGTGGTATCTAGTTGTGCCCGCCATCTCGGCAATCCGATCGGACGAAGCCCATGATTGTTATGGGCAAAAAACGGTTTAAAAAAATTAACGAAACGCAGTACAACGCGGGAACTACAGCGGAAGTCAACGTTTCGTCGTTTGTACTCCCTCCCTCCCCGCCCATCACAAGGAAACTGCTCGCCTGCTGGTCTGGCAACGCCGCCACCCACTCGCCTCCCCTTTCCCCAACCCAACGGGGCAAAATCATGAGACGTTTACAGGCGCCGGACTCCCAAATAACGCAGTTGTCAAAATTTTCTAGGAATAGACGAAGAGTGGCAAGTGCGGCCACATGAACCCCGTCTTATTAACATTTACACATATAAACGCTAAGTAAAAGTGGCCGATTTTCTGCTGATGTCGAAGTTTGAGGAAAATTGGAGACTCTAGCAGGTGGGCACTTATGGTTTATTTTTCATTCTGAATAATAACACTATGTAGTAGGTAAGAAAACATTTTTTACAACCCTCCCTTAAAATTTGATACTTTACGTTTCAAGGCATGGGGATTCCAAATTTGCAATGTCCGTCCGCCGTCCGGGCCGTTTTGTGCCTTTAACGTGCTCTAAAAAATCCGTTCTTTCGCACAAAAAAACCATTTCGTATCTAGTTGTGCCCCCCATCTCGGCAATCCGATCGGACGAAGCTCGTGGTTTTTATGAACAAAAAGTGGTTAAAAAATTTAACAAAACGCAATTTAATTGCAAATACGCCGTGTTTGGTATAGTTTTCAAGGTATTTCTACATCCTGGGTTGAATGGAATGAGTATCAGACAGGTACAACTGCGTATAGTGAAATTGCAGTCATTATAGTGAGCCAAAGTCTACTAACTGAAAGAACTCGCGGGAACTACAGCGGAAGTCAACGTTTCGTCGTTGCTACTCCCTCCCTCCCATAGGAAGTCTCATAGAAAGTTCCATTGTAGTCAGGTCATGTTTCGTATGGTTTACTAGTATTTTTCGATGCTGAATCGAATGGGATGGGTCTCGGAGCAGTAATACTAGGTCAAAATGTTCATGAGAATAATAAACCGTTGTGTTATAATTTGCAGAGTTTTTTTCTTGTTTATTTTATGAGCTCATCGATTACTTTAGTTTAATGCTTTCTTGTATTAAACATCTGTGAGCAAAATCTGGTCTGATAAGACTTTCACCACTTTGCTACAACATTTTTGGGTAGCAGAGCGTGGTTGAGCTCATTTCATTGAATTTTTATCTGAATAGTTCACAATTCGGGTGAAACAAAGAACAGGGACCGCTGTCACTTATGTCGCTTGATAAAGCTATGACTGCATGTATCGGTATGCATCACTGGCACATATCGTTTTCGCCAATCCATTAGTTATCTCATATTTATTTCATATACTCATTCTTAATTTCATTGAATTAACTCCTTTTCATAGTCTTTGTACATTTAAAATAATTATATAACGGCTTATTACATAATGAACATTAAATAATTGGCATAATCGTACAGCTGTCGTTATTTCTAATTTCAAACATGGCGCCAGAGCCTACGATGTCGGGCATATCGATAACCTGATTTCGGTCGTGATATATCGATATATTGCTTTATCAGAGAAAGCGGTCCCTGTTCTTTCATTTAACCCACGATTCTGTAAATCGGAGTTAATTAGGATTATTATCGTTGTCCAATTGTTACGGTTTCAACTAAACAAAAGGGTAGCTGCGTGAACCTCTGGCGAGATTGAGCTCGTTGTAATTTCGCCCGAGTTCGCTGATATTTCCAAACGGAGCTCTAATCAGTTCGTGCTCAGTCGTTGAAAGTACACAACACTATTTGGTTGAATTGCAGGTAAAACTGATTTCAAAGGTTTCATTTCACCTATCGATTAAGTTCATTTTAAGTTTATCGTAATCGCGAACGTTAAACAACCGCGGCGAAGGACTTACTGAAAACTGGCTCGTTGCTGCATCCTTTGAGACGAACTCCTCGAGAGGTCGGTTCTATGAGAAAATGTCGTACGAGTTCGTTCGCTGGGTCGCCAGTTGGCGATTTTCCGGAATTAGGAGGAGGAGTTGCAACTTTGAGGGCGAGACCGAAGGCTCCTGGGAACGAGTTGGAGTCCCGGACGACGAAAGTACCAGGCGGGCGGTCTCTCAGAAGATTTATGGCTGTTCGAACAAAAGAAAGGGGGAGAGGATGTTTAATGAATTTGAAAATGGAACAAAAGGTTTTATGGAATAATAAATGATTACGCAAAAGTAAATACAATCGGGTCAGTTTATCAATTTTCTAGTTAAAACGTCGAATTGGCAGCAGTCGGTCAAAGCAGCAAACACGGATGACTGACCCCTAGCGCTGCGCTTGCCAGTTATTACAAGTTATTCGACGATTGGACTGATTCCACCTTTATTCGGGCATGTAAATGACGTTGATAAACCGGCCCTTAGACGTTCAACGTCAACAAGGGAGCTCACCCAGCACTGATGAGAGACAATGCCTTACATATCGTACAATCTTTCATCGTATTATTACAACATTAAATCAGACACACCAAACACTTCACTTTAGTTCTTTGAAAAGGTTATTCACTGCTACCAAGGCTCCCATTTTCCAAATTCTTATTCAATTCGGAGACCACGACTATTCGATATAATTATTCAAGAGTAACCCTGAACTGCAATAGTAGTTTCCACTATTTCTACTTTCCTTGACTCAACGAAGTAGAAAGGAAAGCTATGTTTCGAGTTCTCTTCAAATCTTCAAGTTTTAGACCCTAATGAGTCAGAAAAACACTATTTGGGAAAATGATCTGTTCTGCTGCGTCTGTAAATGGGCCTGTGAACTCTGCAGTTGAGGCTCCAGAATGACGCTGCCATATTCTCCGCGTGGCCGGGCATACAGGAACACCATTTACACTTCCTTGACGTACACAACGTACTGTGGAACCCCCTTGTTTGAAGTGGGACTGCAGAACACACTCGTGGCAGGATGGGGAACAGAATTACTTCTGCTCTATCCTCGACGTGGCCATAAAAGCCAGCCTTAAAGAGGCTCAACGCACACGACACTGACATAAACAACAAGTTCCAAACACAATACTCCGACTTTTGTGGCAGAGCGTGTTTACTCACAGACACTTTTAATGAGCGACAGATAGTCCTGGGAGTAGTTCAGGTATGTTTCCTTATTTGAAGACTGTACCTAAACCCTCGACGAGGGTTATATCAGTCACGGAGGCTGCAACTTCGCTAATGTGCAAGAGGCTCGCCCCTGCAGCATCCAGCGAACTCAGACAGGTACGACAGGTATTTGGTTATTAGCCAGTCTCCCAGTACAGAGCTGTTGCCTGTTTGTGACTGCGCGGAGGTGACCACCTGAGGAATCCTGTACCATCTGGCAGGAGTTCTTAATCTGGTTTCCCACTATTTACTTGGGTGGCAAGTTTCAAAAGGACAGATCTACTATGACCACGTTTCTAAGCCAACACCTTCTTTTCTTCGTGAACTCTGCAAAATGGTTATAGGCTCCCTTTGTAGCAGTCAATGCTGCTAAGTTCGTTTGCCATCCCAAAAACCGTCGCTCACTGTGGTAGAAACTACACTGGAGCAGCTTGTGGTTTCTTGTTTCCTCCACACTCGATACGCAAGACGTGCAGAATGGACGTTCTTCTTTGAGAGAAAAGCAGTGAAGCTGCGCATTGAAGTCACCATGTCCTGTGAGTTGTGAGTAACTGGCTCATCAAGTGGTCAGGCTCATGGATGTTGGGGAAGAACTCATTCGCTTGCCATTTCTCTAACGCCCATTCGTGGATAGCGGCAAGTTTCTGTTCTGTGGTGAGATCTGCACAGAGTTCAGCCCAAAGTAGAGGAAGCTCCCGTTTCGCTCTCCACTTGTCCACCATGCACTCAACCAGTAACTGACCAGTGATCGGGCCAATACTCTCTTTTGATCGACTGTTAATTTGCTATCCCAGACAACGGGGCAGTAGCCAATCACGACTAGATATAATGGCCTTATACATGAGGGTGGTGTCATGGCCCAAGTGGCCTTAGTAATTGCACGCAGTGAGGCAAAACTTGCAATGGTAGTGTCTGTAAGGGACTGGAGGTGTTGGTTGAAGCCCCACCACTCGCCTCTATTAACTCCTAAATACCTATGAGCAATCCCCTACATCTGGGTTTGAGGGTTACTGCTGATAGCATGTGTCCCACTCACCACCAAAGACATAGGGATAACTCTGAGCAGCAGCCAAAAAATCCCTCATGCGTCTCTTCAAAAAAAAAAAAAAAATATCTGGTGCGTAGCAACAAACAACTTTCCTTAGCTCTACAACAATTCACTTGTGTACATGGCTAATTCTATTTAATCAATTCATTTATCATTCAGTTAATTTGAACTTGGTCAAACAACACTTTGCGGCTGCAGGAAGCGGTAGAGCTTACAGTTCCAGATTTTATTATGCTGATCGTACTCATTGCAGGACCTTTATTGAGCAATTGGTACACAGACAGTTAATGAGGCTGTAAACAAAAATTTTTTGAAGCAGGAAAGTAATCACTTTAGCAGAGTTATTGCGTAAACACTTTTAGAACTTAATAAGCGAAACGGCGGTAGTTGAAATTCAGGAATTTCTGGAGTGACCCCCATGTATCTCATGAGCGTTTTTAAACACTCACCCTTTAGGTATTGGATTGGACTACAATACCAATTTTTTTTTTACATTCTACAAGAATTCCAGCGGAGTTTATAAGGAAAAATATCTGGTGCGTAGCAACACACAACTTTCCGCCAACCCCTTTTAAGTTCGAACACCACCTACATAGGCAGGCGCTATATCTTCGTTCAACGCATTTCTACGGAAACATTTATGGAGAACAAAATGTAGGGACTAGTTAGCTGAGAGTACTCCGAAAGTTTGATCGAAATCGTTAGAGCCGTTTTTGAGAAAATTGGAATACCGATAAATTAATATTCCACAAATCTCCTTTTCTGAGTTAACTTGGCTCATATCTCCGTTCAACATATATATACAGAAATAATTATACAAAACGAAATGTTGGTTTGGGAGACTAAAAGACACTCCATTAGGATTTATCACATCTGGTGAAAAAGTTACCCTGGAATTTACGGAAATGTTAGAAAAAACGTTATTTTCGACACATTTTGATTTTTATCTCTGTTCAATGGACCGTCACAGGAACATTTATTGAAAAGAATATGTAGGTATTAACTATTTGAAAACATCCTGTGAGTTTGGTGAAAATCGCTGAAGTCGTTTTGCCAAAAAGCGTAAAAAACCTATTTTTGCTTCAGGGGCCCATATCTCCGTTCACCGTATTTTCATGGAGATATGTATAGGGAAGAAAAGTTGGGTTTCGATTAGTAAAAGATAATGTGAAAGTTTAATCAAAATCGTTAGAGCCGTTTTCGAGAAAAATGCGAAAAACCCTAGTTTTTGGTACATTTTCGTCCCCCACCCCCCTTCCCATCGGCCGAAATCGTCCATAACCTTACTTTGGTGTCTACAAAAAATAACGAACAAAACAAAAAAAGAACCAGCTCAATCGGATCAGCCGTTCTCCCGCAAATCGAACTACAGACACACACACCCACACACGGACCACGCGCCGCAATTAGGTTTTTTAGACTCAGTAGGGTCTGAAAAGTAAAGATCTGAAGAAAACCCAAATTTTTTTTTTTGGGCCGATTACTATACTTTCCTTCCCTTCGGGTAGCGGAAAGTAAAAATGCGCTAAAAACGCTTTTGGTCGAAAATTTTGATAATTTATTGTGCTACTCTCGTCATTTTCCCACAAATGGGAATTTTATGGTATCATTGCCTTATTGAGAGCTACCTATATAAAAAATTTAATCAAAATCGTTAGAGCCGTTTTAGAGAAAAAAAAAAATTTGGTGTTTAGATTACCATGATAACTATAGTTAACTTTCGGTGGATTTTGTTCAAACCCTCATTTTGGCGTCCCATGGTGGCCTGCGGGCGAGATATCAAGTTTGAGCTGATTTGGTACGGTGGTTTCCTCTAAAAATCGTTCACAGACACACAGACAATTTCCCCAAATAGTGTTTTTGCGACTCAGGGGGGTCTGAAACGTAAAGATCTAAAGAAAACTCAAACTTTTTTTTTCAGCCGATTACATAACTTTCCTTTCTACTTCGTAGAGCCAAGGAAAGTAAAAAATCGTGTCTACAGCCTCATTAATTCTGTGTGCACCAAAATTGCTCAATAATAGTCCGGGAATGAGTACGAGCAGCACAATAAATTCCGGAACTGTAAGCACTAGCTACCGTGAAGTGATGTTTCAAATGAACTGAGTGAAACATAAATTGAGTTAGAATAAGCCACGAACACAAGTGAATGGACATAGAGCTAGGAAACGTTATGTGTTGCGGCGTTAGTTATTCGATTCCTACATATCGAATTTTGTTCAATATATTGAGATAAAGCTGACCTGGATATTTAAGACTTTATCGAACAAATTTTAGACTGCGATTAAATGAGTAGGATTCGTATAACTAATAGAGAAGCATCCATAGTCGTGAACGGCTTGTCAAGAGGCACTAATAATTTATGTGAACTTTTCGCTCCTGTGTTTCGACACTAATGTAGTCACAAGTTCCCATTCGCCTACCACTGGCAAGAGAGCTATGTTAAGTAAGCACATGAGATGAACACGTATAAATGGTAAAGTACTCTTCTGAGAAATTCTGCGTACCTTCTTCGCGGGATATTGTCGATTTGTACCAAAACTTGCTGGTGTCTCGTACAAATTTAACGTGAGCGGGTGAAACTTCTTGCGGGGGCTCGCCGTTGCTGTGGATTGAAGAGCGCCTGGAAGTACCGTAGTAAACCGTTGGAGAAGGAGACGACTGACCTCCGTTCAACGTACCATTTGACAAAACCGGGCTCTGCATAGAAAAACAGTAAAGTGAATAAGATTGCTGATCACGGGGTTATATCGTAATAACTATTTGAATCGTAAATATATAACTACTGTGAGGGTGTTGACGCTTCTAGACATTGAGCGCAAGTGTCGTGGTGTTAGGCTCGTGATTAAGTGCTGTGTTTGTGCCGTGCCTTTTATGAGCTATATTATGTACAGAAGGTTTACCGCTGGAAGAAACGTATAGAATCCCCTGGCCACTTACCTTCGGGCTGTGCTGGTTATCAGAACTATCGTACCCACGTGAACTGGTCGTAGACAATTCCCGATGAAGCGTTTCTCCCAAAGATGACCATTCCTTCCTAATGAACCAAAAAATACGTCGTGTGAAGAATTTATTCAGACACAGTACAACACATCGATTCTTACCATCAAATTCAAGAAGTATGTCCGGACTAAAATTGGGAATGAGCGAGGCAGGCAAGACGAGAATTCAAGGAGAATGACAGAGGAAGGGGGTGATGAGCAGCACTTCTAAGCTCAAGTCGGCATTCCATCCTAACATCCAGACCCTGGATCACCTACCTCATTCCAGTCTTCTGGAACTAACGTCGTTTTTTTGAGATTTCAATGAAGCTTAGTGCGTAAATATCAGCAGCTCAATAAATTCTGGAACTTTAAGCGCTACCAGTTCCGATGTACAACTTCCGGTGGCTGTACACTGCGGTTGTTAGGCCTGTAGTCACCTATGGAGCCCTGGTCTGGTGGACTAGGGTGGAAATCCAAACAGTGCAGTTGCAGTTAAATAAACTGCAGCGTAGGGCGTGTCTGGCCATTACAGGCTGTATGACTACATGCCCTACGGCTGCACAGGAGGTCTTGCTAGATTTAACTCCACTCCACATACATGTTAAAAGGATGGCGTTCCTCCAGGGTGTGCGTATGTTGGAGTTGGCTCTGATCATGCGGGGGAGGAGGAGTTCCTGTCACTTGATCCTTGACAAGGTGAAGGTGGGGGGGCCCGAACTGCATGTGGTACACACAATGCCCGCGAGGTTTAACTTCGTGCTACCCTTTCGGATACTCATTCAAGAGCGATCCAGGTGGGAAGGGGGAGCTCCCACTTTCGAAGCTGGGGCCATGGTATACTACACTGATGGCTCGGTGCAGGGTGGCCTTGCAGGGGCAGGCATCTTTGGGCCGAGAGTCAGGGCAGCGATCCCATTGGGGTCGCTGGCCACAGTGTTCCAAGCAGAGGTGGCTGCAGTGACAGTCTGTGTGCAGCAGCTGCTGCAGAGGGGACTGAAGCAGCAGCGGATCTACATCATGGTGGACAGTCAGGCCTTAGCCTCATACTGCCTTACATCACGGCAGGTGTGGGAGTGTCTGACTGGACTGAAGGCCCTGGCAGAGGACAACAGTGTAACACTGTGTTGGGTGCCAGGGCATCAGGGTATAGAGGGAAACGAACGGGCTGATAGGTTGGCTAAGAAGGGATCAGTGCAGATCCCTATTGGGCCTGAGCCCTTTGTTGGGACTACCAGGAGCCACCTACGTAGAGAGGTTGGCAAATGAGAGGACCAGTGCAGGGCTGCTCATTGGCAGGGGCTGCCCGGCCTTAGACAGTCAAAACTCTTCATCCGGCTCTCCAGAGAGAGGTACAAGGAGGTGCGTGCACTGGGGAGGAAGGATATGAGGATCATATGTGGCCTGTTCACAAGTCACTGTCCGCTGAGGTACCACCTTGCAAATATTGGCAAGTGCGAGGTACAGATATGCAGGTTCTACGAGGTGGGGCTAGAGACGGCAGAGCATGTGCTGTGCGTATGCGATGGACTCGCGGCATCGCGCCGTTCTGTGTTTGGGAGGCTCTTTCTTCAGCCCGAAGAGGTGGCAAATGCAGAACTTGCGGATATCCTCAGCTTTGAGCGGGGGCGCATAGGTGACGTCACACCAAGTGAGACTAGTGCCGTGGGGCCTGGAGGTGGTGCAGGGGGGTCATGATCTGAGGATCATGGACGCCCTTACAATAGGCCCGTTTGTGGCTGCAGTGAGGGTATCGCCTGCATCCACCGTTGTATTAAAAAAAAAAAAATGTACAACTTAAAGATATGTTTCACGATGTTCATATGACATAAAAGTAGATTCGATCAGTAACTAGAATGTACGTGGGTCTGAGGATAGTGATCTGATGCTTCAAGTAGTTTTATTTCACTTCACTACGTTCATATTCTTCAATTCATAATTTATCAATTTTGTAAAGGATTTTGGGCCCTGGCCTCACAAATCTTGAAAATCTTCCTCAGTCTCTTCCTGACGCTTTGGAAACTGAATAGGGCTGGGCAAAACGCATAATATTCCAAAGCTACTGCGTCGTATAAGTTTCTTGTAGAAGTAAGTTCTGTTTTGCAGTGAAATGAAACGCTTCGTCTCGGTAAAAGCGACTATAATCGTTTTACGAACCTTGCGTCAGTGCGAACTTACTGAAGAAGTTTCACCATCAAAACTACAGTTCCACTAAACAGTTGTGGCTGAAGACGTTTTACCGCAACTGAAACTTTCACAAAGTCGTTTCTTTACGAAGAGTTCGTTTCTGAAATGTATTTAAACGAACCATTTCGTTTAATTATGCCCAACCAATTCCTGAAACTGTTGAGAAGAACTGGAAAGGTTCATTTACGGAATAACGTAGATATGGTAAAAGAAAGAAAGGGAATATAAGCAAACAGCTGACTTGTAGCTGCTGGGGTCATGCTTCTGATACATAATCATAACGCAGTACAGCACAGAATGTCTGAACGCTATCAATGATTAATATTCAGCGTGTTCCTCATCGTCTACCCACTTTTCCTAATTCACATAACTTCATACTTTCACATAATTATATTAATACTTTCAAAGTGAAATGAGCGGTACCTCGTGGCCGTTGGGCTCTTTGGTGGGAGGCTGGACAAATCAAAGTGCGAATGCGTCGATCCGTTGCTGTACGGCGTCCTGGGATGCACGGGAAATGCCGGCGTTTGGGGGCGCGGGCTGTTTGCAGGGCTTCCAGTGCCGTCGCTCATCGTCGAAGTGGTCCTCCATGAATACCCTTCGTCCCGTAGCTGACAGAGACAACAAACGACCAGAAAAAAAAAGGCGGGTGAAACAACAACGTACTACAGTGTGCCGCGACAAAATGAACGATAACAAATTGTGCTCGTCTAAGTGGCCACTCGAAAGAAATAAAAATGTATTCGAGTATTTGAAGTAGCGAGCTGAACATAGCATAGGCAATCGTTACTTCAAAACAGGCGTTGCAAACGCGGCATGCAAAAAGTGAGCGAAGATACGAAAATTTGATGAATTGACTGAAAAGTAAGCCAGGTTGAGCGAAGAATGATCACGTTCCTGTGAAGTATCGATCTAGAATTAATTATTGTTGATGCCTCTACAATTCAACTCCATCCTTGACAATGTGCCCACATTTGAAAATTAAATCGATGCTCTGCTTAGCGTAGTATTGGTGATGTTTTCAAAAACTCAAAACTAACGATGATAAATCCTGGTTCTGGGTTATCTTCCCAGGAGCATGCCCATGCTACCAGGCGCGACCACGGGTTGTGGATAATGGAACGGCCACGGCATTGTCCCCAGGGGCATGTCTGCGGCCAGCTGTGAATAAGGTCAGCATGCTGACTGAATAAGCAGCCGCGAACAATGGGCAAAACCCAAGAGATCGCAGAAGAGATCCTGAACAAAGGACTCAAGGGCAAGCGGATCTACATTTTATCAGACAGCCAGGCCGCCTTAAAGGCCATCGCAGCCTATAGTTTTAGGTCTAAGCTGGCATGGGAATGCCTCCATGCGCTCAAGCAGCTCGGCGCCCGTAACAGGCTCTCCCTCATTTGGGTGCCGGCTCACAGGGGGCATGAGGACAATGAAACGGCTGACCGCTTCGCGAAACGTCACCTGAACCATCTGGTTGCTCGATGGGAGATACAGGAAAATGGCGCCCATTGGCATCGCCAGCCACGACTAAGACAGGCGAAAAGGCTTGTCACGCCTTCCTGTCAAAGGGCGAAGGCGATGCTGACACTCTCTAGACAAGATCTGAGAGTACTGATAAGCTTCCTCACCGGGCACTGCCCACTCAGATACCACTTCAGCAAAATGGGCATCTCAGAGGCAGTGGAGTGCAGACTGTGTGGCGAGGAGGATGAGACGGCAGAGCATATCCTGTGTGAATGCCCTGCCTTGGCAGCAAACCGCTTTGAATACTTCGGTCAGGGGACCACTGAACCCCAAACTGTAGTGGACTCAGCAGTGAAGGACATACTCAGCTTCCTAAGGGGGGCGAGTATGTACGACGCCTTCTACTAAGAAAGGGCCAGCGTCACAATAGGCCCATATGCGGCCGCAGTGACAAAGAGACTTGTCCCACACGCCCTCGGGTCAGGAAAAAAAAATAAAAAAAATAAATGTGTTATGTGTGGATTGCGTCTGTGTGTCTTGACAGCACTGAGAACATTGTCATGTAGTCATCGCCAGCACTGGAGTGATGTTACATTGAAAGCTTTCGGTTGAACACTCAGTAGACAAAGGCGTCAGCCTTACTCCCAACAGCGGACTTCGTTGTCAAAGTGAGAGTGGGCAGGAAAAAGGTTCACAATTTGAGAAGATGCTTCCAAAAACATGGAGCAGAAGGGCACCTGCACCAAGAACGAACAAACTGCTGCTGTAAGAACGACTGTCTTACACTCGGTCGACCCCTTGGAGATCTTTATAACCCTTCCTTCTCGCGGGAACCAAAAGCCGAGCCAATAAGAGCTCCCTAACGCCATTCACAGACCTTCAGCTGGCAGTTGGGATAAATGAAGCCACCTACATAGGCACCATTGAGGCGCTTTCCCCTAGAACGCATTGAAGCTACAACTACATGCAAACTATCAACACCGACGGGTCCCCCCAAATAATACTTTGGTGTCCGGCACTCACACGTCACAGATACGACCCCTTTAGGTTTAAACCCTCAATGAAGGAATTACCCAGCTGCAGATCGGTTAAAAAACAAACACTCCTCAGTCGAAGGTTTTTAAACTAAACACGAGATACCCAGAGGAGGATAATAAGCCTCACCACGCGTATGTGCTAGGGGTATCCCTGAGTATCACAACTCATCTAAATACATCAACATCTGTGTTTGGAACAATGGCTCAAACTTCGTCCCTGAAGCCGCTCTACTGAGCGCTTCCACGTCAACATTTCTGCTTGGAACAGCATTGGAAGTCAGCAAAGCCTCACCAAGCAACCTTGCACACACACAAACACTAGCTGGTTAGCAGATCTAGCCCAGCCACTAAATGTGCTCATCCGATGACTTAACAACAAATGCCGTGTAATTGAGGAATTAAATGGCGGTTGGG
Organism: Pachypeltis micranthus; assembly: GCA_020466155.1. Taxonomy (NCBI): domain Eukaryota; kingdom Metazoa; phylum Arthropoda; class Insecta; order Hemiptera; family Miridae; genus Pachypeltis; species Pachypeltis micranthus. Next base: position 21,481,322 of record CM035780.1, on the reverse strand, counting down.
GAGAGTACCTAACCCTGCGTCCTCTACCTCTCCCCTGTCACACTCTACATAGATTTCCAGGGAGACCCAGCAAAACCCGGCCCCCTTGAAGCCAAATCCTTGGCTTGACAGCCAGCAGCGCCACGCCTCAAAGACTCCACACTGCCAGCCGCAGGTAGAAGCCGCCGTGGTACACATTCAATGTGGCTACAACTCGAGCAGTCTAAGGACTTGGTTGGGTGGCAGGGCCTGGTGCCGGAATTGCCAAAAGGCGTTCTACGGGTACCTACGCTTTATCTACGGATGGGGGCAAGTTGCCGCGATAGCATGGTAAGTCGTGCTTGGGGTATTGCCCGTGGTGTTGGAGAGGGTGCCTAGCCACACGGCCTTTACCCCTCTCCAGCCAGCACCTATCATTTCTCTAGGGGGGATTTCCAGCGAAACCACGGTCCCCACGAGGCCAATCACATGGCTTCACGGCCGACAGCCCCACGCTTTGGAAGGCTCCACGCTGCTGGCCACGGGCTGAAGCCCCCGTGGTACCCATTCTATTTGGCTGCACCTTGAGCAGCCTAAGGACCTGAATGGGCGGCAGGCCCTGGTACCGTAATTGCCAAGAGGCGTTCTGCCGGCACCTACGCTTTATTTCCATGGGGGTACGGGGATTGGACTTGCCCCTGCACCAGCAATGGAGAAGGGTGTCAGGCCGTCTTTTACGGCCTGAACTGCGATCCCCATTCCGACGTGACGAGGGCGGACTACTCTATATTCGGCCGCCCTCGTCTGCGACCCACCCAACTCACTCTACCCTAACACCTAACACTAACTTACACACTCACACATCCATTCAACTCTTAAATACACTCACACATTTCCCGATGGTCCAGGGGCGCACTACTGATATTCATCCCCCCTGGATCCATCCCTACAATACCTAATCTCCTTGCTCTCGCCGCGATAGCAGTAGAAGCAGAAGATATCTACGAGCAACAATTTAATAAACGTCCACTAGTCGCGCATAGCCCGCACCAGATGTGCAGACGCGTTACCTCATTGCGGCAAGCAAACAGCCAACAAACGAGGTTCTACATTTCCGGAGACTCACTACCCCAGCAGACAATTTGTACTCTCTTTTACCGACCCATCAATGATCATTTTTGTCGTTTGTATAAATCAAAAGTGAAAAAATGAGTATAGTTGTTTCAAGTGTACAGAGACGTGTGATCATTCAGGCTAAATGTGTGAAGCTATCAGCCAAATTGAAGACCAGCAAACGGTTGAGCACAAACTCAGCATCATCTTTTGAACTGCCAATAAAAGCTTAACTACATCTTTAATCAGAATTTCAAAAAAATATTTTAATGCACTAGACGGCATCACAAAGGGTGGGATTCATTTCAATCCAGTCAGCTGTCTCAACAGGGAACCACGTAATATCAAGTTTGGAAGCACTCACCACCCCCACCAACCTGAAGCAATTAGCATTGCCATCTAAGCTCCTCATTATGATGTTAAACTCCCCCTCCTCCGTTCTTTTCCCCTCAGCAAACATCTAAAGCCCCTCGACCATTTATTGAATAAAACTTCATAAAGTCCTGCTCGACCAGTAGAAGAGAGACGCTTATTTGGGACTGAGGCCAGCACGGAGTACCGTACTCAACTCTGAATATTTTGTGCGAAGCATCACACGACTTTACGCAACACCCTGTAAATTCGATGACACGCTGAACCGTTTCAAAATATTTAGAGCTGTTTTCAACATGATTAGAAAGATAATACTTGAATTGTCCACAAATCTCATTTCCCGATCAATCACGGATTATATTTCAGTTCAACAGAAACGTTGGTAGATGGCCCACCATAAAGTGGATCAAATTCAATCACACGGTTACTCTTAACATTTAAAAACAATGTTTCTACCACATTTTGGTAATTATTTTAGTTAGGTATGATTTAATCAATGGAACCATTTTTCCAAAAAGTAAAAGAAAATAATTTTTCTACGTAGACCTATATCTCCGAGTTTTACTGAGATATTTATGGAGAAAGTTAGATACTGGTTAGTAAAAGATTGTTTAAAAGTCGTTGTCGAGCCAAATGCGAGAAACTCTCCAAATTATAACACAACGATTTATTATTGTTAAAGTATACCTGTTTGATGAGTCCATCTCCTCTGGCTGGTGAGTTACTGTGGGTGGGCGCTTTGGATGTAAAGACATCATCGTCTGGCCGTTAAGTCAGTACTAAAATCAGTTGGTTGGGCGTGGTCTGTATGTAGGAAGAGAAAGATTAACGGGATGGTGGTGGCGGGGGGAGGGAGGAAATCAACCAACATACGGATTTACAGACCACCCTATACAAAAAAGACTTGGAACTGACAATCAACAGACTATTTAAGACACCTTACATTCTTCTCCCTTCACTTACAGCGGGTTTCACCAGAGGTGCATGCCCCCCCTCCCCCCCTCCCTGACGCTACACCATCCCCTTAACCTTTCTCTTCCTGTATAAAGACCACGACCAATTAACTGACTTAATGGCCATACGATGATGTCTTTACATCGAAAGCGCTCGCCCACAGTATCTCACCAGCCGGAGGAGATGGACTCAATGAACAGGTACGTTAACTGCAGTAATTTACCTACTGGCACACCTTGACGCGGTCTCATACCTCCGAGGATCATCCCATTCGATTCAGTATACAATACATGATTTAACTACAACAGAACAACAAAAATTGGCCTTTTTTTAGGCGACATTATGCAATTGGCCCAATGTGACGAGGCGAACTGACGGGTGGTTTGAGTGAGACGGGCGGGGAGCAGGAAATGAGCACGAGCTGTGGAGGGACGATACCTATTTCGTCCCACGAGTTCCTTCGAGTAATAGAATTAGCCTCATCGTATTTATTATTGCTCACTGTATTCCACCTAGACGCAGTATTACACCTCTGAGCCATTTTCTGGTTCAAACAACCACGAGTTTCATCCGATCGGATTGTCGAGCGGGCGCACAACTAGATCTGAAGTGGAATTTCCGTGAGAATGAACGGATTTGTTGGACTACGTTAAGGCGAAATAATACGAAAATAAAACGGACGGCTGACGGACGTTGCAGAATTGGAATCCCCATTTCTTGAGGCCAGAGGGGCGGGAGGTCGTTCTAAGAAGTATCTTGAAGTAGAAATCTCCAAGTAACTTGTAAGTTGACGAGTACCTCGATTTTCCATCAACAACAACCGCCATGGGCCATTATGTGGCAACTCCATTAAATCCCCCCCCCTCCACCCATCCAAACACTCAAACAGAAAACACACGAGCTTCATTGATATGAATAAAACACAATTATCGTACCCTTAGCTAACGCAGGCCAAAACAGTCAATAGGTATAGCGCCTCCCCAAGAAACCAATTAATTATATCAACACCATAAATCAAACTTCAAACACACAACGAGTTATTAGCAAACATCAACGAGGCTGTAAAAAATAAGCAGTTATTGGCAGTCGCTCGAACGAACCATTTGCTGGTCTACGCAGCAAACGCTTTGCAAGTACGCTAAAATTTCGAGAAAAAAAAAGAATCTGATAAATACCAAGTTGAGTGTGAGAGACTCTTTCCGTGGTTTGTCCTGTGAAAAAGTGCTCAAGGTGTTACAATGCAGTGCAAGTACAACACGTAACATGCCTATGAGGAATAAAGCTTGAGAGGGTGTTACAAGCTTCCGTTAAGTAATCCGCATAAAAGGTAGTCGCTTACTACTAAACTAATAATAATTAACTAAATCGAATAAATTAGTAAAACGCCAAGGGTCAGCTCTGAACGATTAGGCGCAGTATTTATTAGGGAGAGCAGTGCGATTAAACGGCAGATTAGCGAAAATCATGAGATTTTATGGAAATTATATAAATATGGGTTTATATTGATGGAGTCTATGTTTGGCGAAACGCGCGCTAACGAATTAGAGGCGAAGGATCGTACACAATGCGTAACTTAATAAACGTTTAGATACTCTTGATAACAGAACATTCCAACCGAACCCCGATTTGTCGATTTAATTTGATGCCAGGGCTACAGCCTTCTAGCCCCTCGCGTATTACCTGAACACGTCAGAACTCATTTTCTCCGATATTCAAGAGTTCCAAAACAGGCTTTCTCTGAACGTATCATACACATTAGTTCCCACCCAACTCCTTCCCCTAGTCCATCGCAAGTTTTAGGTAGATTCCTCAGGTAAACTCCTCCCATGTCCTTCACACTCACTTTACAGTCACAATTCCAAATATCTGGTGCGTAGCAACACACAACTTTCCGCCACCCCTTTAAGTTTGAACACCACCTACATAGGCGGGCGCTATATCTTCGTTCAACGCATTTTTACAGGAACATTTATCGAGAACAAAATGTAGGGACTAGTTAGCTGAGAGTACTCCGTAAGTTTGATCGAAATCGTTAGAGCCGTTTTTGAGAAAATTGGAATAGCGAGAAATTAATATTCGACAAATCTCCTTTTCTGAGTTAACTTGGCTTATATCTCCGTTCAACATATATATACAGAAATAATTATAAAGAACGAAATGTTGGTATGGGTGACTAAAAGACACTCCATTAGGATTTATCACATCTGGTGAAAAAGTTACCCTAGAATTTACGGAAATGTTAGAAAAAACGTTATTTTCGACACATTTTGATTTTTATCTCTGTTCAATGGACTGTCAGAGGAACATTTATTGAGAACAATATGTAGGTATTAACTATTTGAAGACATCTTGAAAGTTTGGTGAAAATCGCTGAAGCCGTTTCGCCAAAAAGCGTAAAAAACCTATTTTTGCTTCAGGGGCCCATATCTCCGTTCACCGTATTTTCATGGAGATATGTATAGAGAAGAAAAGTTAGGTATTGATTGGGAGAAAATCATTTGAAAGTTTAATCAAAATCGTTAGAGCCGTTTTTGAGAAAAATGCGAAAACCCCTAGTTTTTGGTACATTTTCGTCCCCCCCCCCCCGAAATCGTCCATAACCTTATTTTGGTGTCTGAAAAAAATAACGAACAAAACAAAAAAAGAACCAGCTCAATCGGATCAGCCGTTCTCCCGCAAATCGAACTACAGACACACACACACACACACGGACCACGCGCCGAAATTAGGTTTTTTAGACTCAGTAGGGTCTGAAACGTAAAGATCTGAAGAAAACCCAAATTTTTTTTGGGCCGATTACTATACTTTCCTTCCCTTCGGGTAGCGGAAAGTAAAAATGGTTTGTTTGGGACTAATTTGCAGTTAACAAAAAATAATGAGGTTTTTTCTGGGAATGGTCAAGAATTGAGCAGTTAACCTTTGCTGAGATTGGTAGTAAAATGCAACGTCAAAATCAGCATATCTAAAGTCCACTCTCCAGACATTCGCCAATCGACTCTTACATAGAAACTGAAAACTCCCCGGTTAAAATTTCCAACAACCCCTTACTGTTTTTCACGCTATTTTCAATCTTCATTGACTATGAACATTTTCGTCAAACCACAACATCTCGGTTTCTTAGCACAATTCGTAGTCATTTCGGTGATAAAAAGAACGCTACCTGGAACGCTCTCTGTTTTTCTGACCGCCAATTTCGCCAGCGAACAACATCAATCGCTCTTTTCAGCAGTAAATGTTGAACAATGAAGCTTACTGAGGGTTTAAGAGGGGCTTTGAAGAAAGAAAGTACAGTGACTCAGTGAATTCGAGGAGGTAATCGCAAGACACGGTTTGAGTGATTGGACTGTTAACGAAAGTTGGCAGCCGCAATTACAGCATTCTAGTATTTTTCTTTATTCGGCTGAGCATCGTTCAAGAGGTTTCAAAGCCCTTTCTCCCTTATTCTCAAAGTGAGTAAAAGTTGCTTTCTCTCTTACACTCCAGTTACAATTGGCAGACCTAACACAATTTGGTCTCTCTTGAATTTCCAATTCGCTGGTATTAGGTGGTTCAGTTGTCTGCTCATGCTCATTCGCACGATCCCCAGGAATGTAAGGCCGTGTATTATTGATTGTGCAGTGCGCATTTTGGACTTAATCCGAAGCCCCCTGGTGCAGAAGGTCCTGATGGGTCATTTTGTCATGCTTTGGATGGTCATTCACTTGAAATGTTTTTACGATTCTGATTGACGTCGGCCCCTTGAAGATGAAATAGCAGTACCTCCTGGAAGTCCTCGAAGACCATAGACAATACTTATATTTTCCCGTAGCTCCCCGAACATTTCTATTGGCAAAGTTTGGGAGTGCAAACGTTTGGCAGGTTTTTATAACGCATAGCACCAGGTTCTGGGTTATCTTCCCAGGGGCATGCCCATGCTACCAGGCGCGACCACGGGTTGTGGATAGTGGAACGGCCACGGCATTGTCCCCAGGGGCATGTCTGCGGCCAGCTGTGAATAAGGTCGTCATGCTGACTGAATAAGCAGCCGCGAACAATGGGCAAAACCCAAGAGATCGCAGAAGAGATCCTGAACAAAGGGCTCAAGAGCAAGCGGATCTACATTTTCTCAGACAGCCAGGCCAGGCGAAAAGGCTTGTCACGCCTTCCTGTCAAAGGGCGAAGGCGATGCTGACACTCTCTAGACAAGATCTGAGAGTACTGATAAGCTTCCTCACTGGGCACTGCCCATTCAGATACACCTCACCAAGATGGGCATCTTAGAGGCGGTGGAATGCAGACTCTGCGGTGAGGAGGACGAGACAGCAGAGCATATCCTTTGTGAATGCCCTGCCTTGGCAGCAAACCGCTTTGAATACTTCGGTCAGGGGACCACTGAACCCCAAACTGTAGCGGACTCTGCGGTGAAGGACATACTCGGATTCCTAAGGGGGGCGGGTATGTACGACGCCTTCTACTAAGAAAGGGCCGTCACAATAGGCCCATATGCGGCCGCAGTGACAAAGGGACTTGTCCCACTCGCCCTCAGGTCAAAAAAAAAACGCATAGCAAGATTAGAAGTAGATGTTTAACATCTCTAGAGGTTCCATCTACGAAGTGCAACACCATCGGGCACAGCTGAAGTGAAGGGGATGTTTCTGGGGAGAACGCATTTCAACCTTCCGATTGCCTAAAACGGTTGAAGAATTCAAGTCAACACCAACTAGTAACCCCCTTCCCAACCTGTGGACTTGCTGGAAGCATATCCCAGTGATGCGCTCACGCAATTTTCGACATATTAGTTTACAGGATGCTTCTGCCAGACTTGGGCTCTTGTAGCTTCGACATCCCTCGGTGCCTGGTCTTGACAGAAAAGGTGCAGTTGTATACATTTCCCAATAAAGCGTCCCCAATTGTCTTCAACTTATAATTTCGCTCTCTGTCGCACAACATAGAAGTGAAACTGGTTAGAATTCAGAGAGAAGACGCTCCTCGTTAAAAAAAAAGATAATTCGCGAAACTACGTTCATCTTCTTTTATTGTTTGCTTACTTTTTGGGCTACGGCAGTAACGACTTCAACTAATTTCCCTGTAGAGGGGAAGAGCAGCGTAAAAAGTTGCACTAAAGTCGTTAGATGGGTCACGGCGCTCTCTCAATTGCCTCGACCTTCCGAACTTTTCAGGCGAACTCCCTCAGGTTCACTCGCTCCCTTTATACTAGACCCTTTGCTCATTTGGCTGTTACTGTTCCAAAAATAAATGTTTTTTTTTTCTTCCGGTTGTTTACCGTTGTTTCTGTTGGCGACTGGTTTGTCAATGTCAAAAATTATGGAGACTTTTAGAGGGAAACTGAGAGAATTAAGAAGCGAATTAGGCTTCAGAACGGCAGCCGGTTACGTTAAAAAATAATTACGGGGGTTATTGCGGCTTTAATTACAGCGAATGTGCGTCCTAGAGGGTTTGTGATGAAGGGGGGGGGGTACGATTCAGTGAGTCTGGCGAGGGATACACACCGGCAAGAGGTGGTGAAAAATGAACACGTGATGAACACAAAATGAACGCATACTACACGTCTAATACTGGATAAAAGGAAAGGTGTAAAACTCCAGAAAAACGTTGTTAAATTATCATGTTCAGTTTCTCAAGGTCATTAGTACTCTCGCGTTCATTATAATTCATTCAGTTCTCTCTCCCTCTGTCTCTCTCACTCTCTCTCTCTCCCGCTTCTCTATTTCTACATTGCCCTTTTCTGTCCTCTTCCTGATAACCAGAGCAGAGTTCGAGCAAATAAATACGGAAAATAAAATAATAAACCAGTTTTGCTCTCCCATACTGTCACTATGGGACTTCTGGGCAGTTCTTTTAATCCATTAAAGTTTTTTTTAAAATTACACTTGATCGCACTGCATAAAGCTTAGAGATTCAGAGTACTAGGATAATCATTCGACTGCATCCCACTCAGCTCGGAAATGGTTTAAAGTATTTTTGGGTTTTAAAAAAGGGACGCAATTCGGCGACAGTTCAATACAAAATATTTGTTGTTCGATGGAGGGGGGAGGAAGTTGAAACGCGCAACCAATTTTTGAAAGGCATAAAAATAATATGATAGTCGTCAGAGGTGACCCGAAAAATGCTACCTGTAGTTCTGAAGGGGGCGGAGGCCAAGCAGTCGTTTCTTCAGAAGAATCGCTGAGGGATCGTGTGTTAGTGGCTGATCCGCTCTCGAGGGCTGACAACAGGCCGCTGTCCGGCTCAGAGATGCCTCCTGGGCTCTGCAGGTCCATCGGAAAGGTGGGTCATTTTTTTTTTCGTTTTGTCTTTTAGTTTTTTTTAAATTTCCACACAAAAATTAGTAAAAATTCATACAGCCCCAAACAAACAACTATTTTGACCTGTCGGACAGTTGGTAAATAATTGGGAACGTCAAAAAATAAAAGAAAATGGCCGTGAGTTGATATATTTTAAAGCAGAGGGCTGTCCAGCAGGTCTCAGAATAAGGCAACTGAACCAGTATATCAGGGTAACACTCACCTTTTAGGAACCATTCTCTCTATAAGCTCAACGTCTTCGACGGAACCCGCGTTATTACGGACCAAGTATAAACAAAAACAGAACAATAAGCTAAAAAAGACAGATTAGGATATTTTGATAGGGCAAAGTGAAAGTGTGAAAGAAACAATACGAATGGGGAGAAGTAATTAGAACTTGATGGCCAACAGCGAGAAAACGGAAGACGTACTTAGACTTGATAACAAAGAAAAAAGTCCAAAGAGTTCTTCATAATGGAAAGACGATCTCACGAAGGGCATGTAGCTGAGCAGATACCAATGTCTGCAAAAAATGGAGCGACTCCCAACAAACCTTGAGTAGTTCACTTTTAACTAGTTTCCAGGTATTGACTTTTTTTAGTTGTGCCGATGACTCCGCCTCAAAAAACTAAAACCACGCACTACGAATAAAAAAAAGAGTCCTCAAATTGAAAACAGCGAGAGAATAATAAAACGGCCACCCTAATCACTACAAACAACTCGTTACGTCGTTTTTATAGCGAGACGATAAAATTCGCAGCGGCCGAAAATTATAATTTGCTGAGGTTCAAACGGAGCGAAATAAACAAAACATATCCCAAAACGAAGAAGAAATAAAGGAAAGATTTGGTCAATTTGGTGAGTTTGAAACATCAAGATATTAAATATTTGAACTCCCGAACTCCCTGACGTCAAAGCGAAAGCAAATAAAGAACGTGACCTTACCCGGGGAATCGCTTGAAAGCTGATTAATGTAATAAAAATTCGTAATAACAACCCGACGGAACGGGACGGGATCATTTAAAATACAAAAGGATTTAGGGGCGCAGGTGTAGCAACACACGGAACCTAATATGAGCAGGAATAAAGCAGTAATGCGCATTCTAATAAATTATGGAACGATAAGCGCTAACCGCTTCATACTGACTGAGGGGAAAAACGTTTTGAATTAAAACTGGAAGGTTTCTGCTACAAAACAATGGAAATTCGTTGGAAAATAGAAATTCGAAAAGAAGTAGGCAATCTTCACAGATGTTACACGCTAGTTTCAATTTTTACTTTCCGCTACCCGAAGGGAAGGAAAGTATAGTAATCGGCCCAAAAAAAAAATTTGGGTTTTCTTCAGATCTTTACGTTTCAGACCCTACTGAGTCTAAAAAACCTAATTTCGGCGCGTGGTCCGTGTGTATGTGTGTGTGTCTGTAGTTCGATTTGCGGGAGAACGGCTGATCCGATTGAGCTGGTTCTTATTATGTTTTGTAGACACCAAAATGAGGTAATGATCGATTTCGGCCGCTGGGAGGGGGGGGGGTTGGGTTGGGGGACGAAAATGTATCAAAAACTAGGGTTTTTCGCATTTTTCTCGAAAACGGCTCTAACGATTTTGATTAAACTTTCAAATTATCTTCTCCTAATCAATACCTAACTTTTCTTCTCCATACATATCTCCATGAAAATACGGTGAACGGAGATATGGGCCCCTGAAGCAAAAATAGGTTTTTTACGCTTTTTGGCAAAACGGTTTCAGCGATTTCCACCAAACTCACAGGATGTTTTCAAATAGTTAATACCTACATATTGTTCTCAATAAATGTTCCTGTGACGGTCCATTGAACAGAGATAAAAATTAAAATGTGTCAAAAATAACGTTTTTTCGAACATTTTCGTAAATTCCAGGGTAACTTCTTCACCAAATGTGATAAATCCTAATGGAGTGTCTTTTGGTAACTCATACCAACATTTCGTTCTCTATAATTATTTCTGTATATATATGTTGAACGGAGATATAAGCCAAGCTAACTCAGCAAAGGAGATTTGTCGAATATTTTTACTTTCCGCTATCCGAAGGGTATAGTAATCGGCCCAAAAAAAAATTTGGGTTTTCTTCAGATCTTTACGTTTTGAGGCCTACTGAGTCTAAAAAACCTAATTTCGGCGCGTGGTCCGTGTGTATGTGTGTGTGTGTGTGTGTATGTGTGTGTGTATGTGTGTGTGTCTGTAGTTCGATTTGCGGGAGAACGGCTGATCCGATTGAGCTGGTTCTTTTTTTGTTTTGTTCGTTATTTTTTGTAGACACCAAAATAAGGTTATGGACGATTTCGGCCGGTGGGAAGGGGGGTGGGGGACGAAATGTACCAAAAACTAGGGTTTTTCGCATTTTTCTCGAAAACGGCTCTAACGATTTTGATTAAACTTTAACATTATCTTCTACTAATCAATACCTCACTTTTCTTCTCCATACATATCTCCATGAAAATACGGTGAACGGAGATATAGGCCCATGAAGCAAAAACAGGATTTTTACGCTTCTTGGCAAAACGGCTTCGGCGATTTTCACCAAACTCACAGGATGTTTTCAAATAGTTAATACCTACATATTGTTCTGAATAAATGTTCCTCTGACAGTCCATTGAGCAGAGATAAAAATCAAAATGTGTCGAAAATAACGTTTTTTCGAACACTTCCGTAAATTCCAGGGTAACTGCTTCACCAGATGTGATAAATCCCAATGGAGTGTCTTTAAGTCTTCCATACCAACATTTCGTTCTCCATAATTATTTCTGTATATATATGTTGAACGGAGATATAAGCCAAGTTAACTGAGAAAAGGAGATTCGTCGAACATTAATTGATCGGTATTTCAATTTTCTCAAAAACGGCTCTAACGATTTCGATCAAACTTTCGGAGTACTCTCAGCTAACTAGTCCCTATATTTTCTTCTCCATAAATGTTCCTGTAAAAATGCGTTGAACGAAGATATAGGGCCCGCCTATGTAGGTGGTGTTCGAACTTAAAGGGGTGGCGGAAAGTTGTGTGTTGCTACGCACCAGATATTTTTATCGGTATTCCAATTTTCTCAAAAACGGCTCAAACGATTTCGATCAAACTTACGGAGTACTCTCAGCTAACTAGCCCCTACATTTTGTTTTCGATAAATGTTCCTGTAAAAATGCGTTGAACGAAGATATAGCGCCCGCCTATGTAGGTGGTGTTCGAACTTAAAGGGGTGGCGGAAAGTTGTGTGTTGCTACGCACCAGATATTTTTAATTCAAAGTGGATCTTATTGCGTTATTAGTTTCATTTCACTATTTTCTCCTCAATAAGGGTTATTTATTTGATATCTGAGGCGTGTTTAGTGAGTTGTTGTCTGATTGAGTATATTGGGCCCAGACACGAACTGTTGTAGTACAAAACCACTGGACACATCACTGGTGGTATCATGTAGAATGCCAGAACAAGTTGTTTACTATTACAATGAACTAAATATGGACAGTTTATCCGCCTGATCGTAACTACACGCCAAAAACATAAATACAACGAGTAACAAAGAATTTCGAACTACCGCAGTAACAAATTAGAGTTTCTATACCATGAAAAAGATGTTCGTGAGTGACCTCCAATTAGTATTGAGCGTGACAGAATTGAGGATGTTGAATGGCAAAGCGAAGGATATAACAAATTAGAACCTCTCTATTCACAGAATTACGTTTCAATTGCGATGAAATTACCTCAGAAGGTGCTCACTCGATGGGAACGGCTGCATTTTTACCAATTTTTCTCCTACAGCCGTTGCTACTGAAAATAGAGTAAAAGTGTCCTTACACAGCCAATTTCCAATGATGTACTAGATAAAAATGCCACCAAACATGAACGAATAACTCAGCGTATCGGCTCCTTATGACGATAGAGAATCTGCTCTATACTAACCGTCAGCTAAAGATGAAATTTTGGTTGTTCCGGAGTCAAAACTTGCTAACATCAGCACAGGACCACAATTCAATTTTGTCCTAACGGCAGGGCTTGCAGAAAGTGGTAAGTAGCGAGGTAATATGTTGGTAGAAGAGTGGGGAGGAGACTTGAAATTCCCAACTAATTTAACTCAATTTTAAAAGTTAGCGGTGGGAGGGGAGGGGAGATTCCCTACCAACCATTTCACCGTAGCGACGACCCAGGAAAGTGGGAAAGTTCTTCAAGAAGCTACGAAGGTAAACTACACAATTCAAGTTACTTAAACGCACACAAACATCAACGGAAGGTGGAGTGTTTCCCCAATGTCGGCCAGTGCTAGTTCGAACTCATGCATCTCATAAATAAGGAAGAAAGCGGTAAGTGAACATACATACAGTGCACACGAACGAAGCAATGTGCATTAATTTTAGTTCGTTTTGGGGGAGGAGGAGGGGGAGGATGGCAGAAAAGTAAGTCGAGAGAAAATCGTTTTTCCCGTTGAACGGGAACTATCGATTCCGCACGAACACTCACCGAGTCGCTATATTTTCTAGTTTTGGCGGTGAAGGGCGATGGATCGGCAGACCTGGCGCGAGCTGCCGCCGAAGATGTGAGAGGATGTCGCCTTGAAGAGCTCCTGTGAGGGAGGAGAGGAGACACCGGAGCGCTGCCTATAGAACCTTTTGATCCCGAAGTGTTGATATGTAGGGGCACAGTGAAATCTTCTTCGTCGCGGAAATGCGTCGTGTCGCTCGTGTACCTGGAAATTGAAAGTACGTCCATTGAGAGAAAACGGCCGAACAAATCAGCTTCAATTATATTTTCAGCCTGAAGATCCATATGGGAACTGAGCGGAAGTTGGCTACATATTCATAATAGAATTTCCGTCCTGGATTGTCACAAGCGTCAATACGAAACCAATTTTCATACGAATCAGGACTTTTTAAAGTTTTTCGGAATTTGGCCAAATTCAAAATTGGCCGCCTAACAACAACCTTGGCCGTTTGCTCTGAAGTCGTGATTTTCGAAAAACTAAAAAAAAATCCCTGTTCTTTCCCTGATTTCAAATGTTTCATATTTTTGCATGCCACAATTCACGACTTCGGAGCAAACGGTCAAACTTTCGATTATGAATATGCAACTTATATATGGGACGCCAAAATAAGGGCATCAGCGAAATTGGTTCTAAACTAACTATAGCCACCATAGTGATCAAAATACCAAATATTCGACGATTTTGGTTACATTTTTACCTTCCGTTACCCCAAAGGGAAAGGAAAGTATAGTAATCGTGTCAAAAAAACGAGCGGTGCGTAGCCACACACAACTTTCCGCCACCCCCATAAGTTCGAACACCAGCTACACATGCGGGCGCTATATCTTCGTTCAACGCATTTTTACAGAAACATTTATGGAGAACTAAATGTACGGAATAGTTAGCTGAGAGTACTCTGTAAGTTTGATCGAAATCGTTAGAGCCGTTTTGGAGAAAATTGGAATACCGATAAATTAATATTCGACAAATCTGTGTCTGTGTGAGAACGGTTAAACCGATTGAATTGGTTCTTTTTTTGTTTTGTTAGTTATTTTTAGTAGACACCAAAATAAGGTTATGGGCGTTTTCGGCTGATAGGGGAGGGGGGGGGATAAAAATGAACCGAAAACTAGGGGTTTTCGCATTTTTCTCAAAAACGGCTATAACGATTTTGATTAAACTTTCAAATTATCTTCTACTAATCAATACCTAACTTTTCTTCTCTATACATATCTCCTCGAAAATACGATGAACGGGGATATAGGCCCATGAAGCAAAAATAGGTTTTTTACGCTTTTTGGCAAGACGGCTTCAACGATTATCACCAAATTTTCAAGATGTTTTCGAATAATTAATACCTACATATTGCTCTCAATGAATGTTCCTCTGACAGTCCACTGAACAGAGATAAAAATCAAAATGTGTCGAAAATAACGTTTTTTCGAACATTTCCGTAAATTCCAGGGTGACTTCTTCACCAAATGTGATAAATTCTAATGGAGTGTCTTATATTCACCCATACCAACATTTCGTTCTCTATAATTATTTCTGTATATATATGTTGAACAGAGATATAAGCCAAGTTAACTCAGAAAAGGAGATTTGTCGAATATTAATTTATCGGTATTCCATTTTTCTCAGAAACGGCTCTAACGATTTCGATCAAACTTACGGAGTACTCTCAGCTAACTAGTCCCTATATTTTGTTCTCCACAAATGTTCCTGTAAAAATGCGTTGAATGATGATGCAGCGCCCGCATATGTAGGTGGTGTTCGAACTTAGAGGGATTGCGGAAAGTTGTGAGTTGCTACGCACCGCTCGTTTGTTAGGACAATTACAAATGACACAACGGTAGTACACATATTTTATTCGTGGCAAAATGGTGCGAGCTGCACAATACAATCAATATTTTGGGGCAGTTTTTCAGTACAAATTCCGCTCATGTAATACTACCGTTCTAAAAAAAAGTCGTAATAAAATAAGTTACTAAACATGGTTTATGATACATGACGTTGACCAAAGTTCTATTAAGTTCACAAAACCTGAATGAAAAACTTATTTAATCAATAGTTAGGGATCAAACTCGCTGAATGCGCTAAGGGAAAGTTGTGTGAAGCATCGCAGCAAATATTTGTAGCTGTTTCCTTCTTCGTGAAATGGTTAAAGGCTCGTTTGGGAGCAGTTCAGGATGACAAACTGCTCGTCAACCGTGCCCACAAGTGTAGACGCTACAATGGAGGAGGTTAGGGGGCTTTTCTCGTTAATACAACTAGGAACGACACAACTTACCCATCGGTTCTTCGACTGGGAGATCTGTTGGCTGTGTGGCTCATCCTCAGTTCTGACAGCAGCATCGTTCCAGTCGGCTCTCTCTCCCATTTCTTCTGAACTTCTCTTCTATCGTGCAACTTCTGCTGTTGCCTTTGCAGCCATGTGAGATTGTTGGTTGTATCTTGACTGATGGAGCCGCTGACCACTGACCTGTTGACAAAGCAAGTCTCGATATTAGTGAATTGAATTGGTTTTTATTACGATGCATAGCTTTTGAACTTCATACTCCTTAGAAAATGGTGTTACGCTTCACACCCCCAAGCCCGTTGTTCACTATTATTCAGGGTGACCGAAAAGCTCAGGACTCAATCGGCGAAAACAACCATGAGGAGATTTCGATACACCCGAAGGACCGCAAAAACCAGCCACAGACAACTGATTGGTTTCCCTCCTTTTACAGGTGTGGACAAAATCTTCCTACCGTCCTACTGCAGCACAGCTACACCGCTTGAAGTCGACAAGTGACGCATCATTTTAAACGAAATCTCAAAAGCTTCCCACTTATTGAAGAAATCAGAATTGATTGATTGATTGGTTTATTTAATCAACCAGGAACGGTTAGGGCTACGGGGCACTCTCTTCCACTGTCCCAGGAAACATTGAACGATTTGCAAGGTTCTGGCAGTTATGTACACATAACGATTGCCGTATCATATTTAAAAAAACAAATGTAACGCGATTCTCAGCCGCTGGAAGAGTAGGCCACGATATTCCAAGCTGAAATCCTAGCTATAAAGATCTGCGCGGAAGAGATCCGGTCTAAAGGACTCAAGGGCAAGCGGACCCACATATTCTCGGAAAGCCAGGCCGCACTAAAGGCCATTGCAGCCTGTAGCTTCAGGTTCAGGCTGGCATGGGAATGCCTTCTTGCGCTCAAGCAGCTCGGCGCCCACAATAGGCTTTCCCTCATCTGGGTGCCGGCTCACAGGTGGCCTTGCGAAGAAGGGCACGGAACTAAAAGTCATCTGAACCGTTTGGTGGCCCGATGGGAGATACAGTGAAATAGCGCCCATTGGCATAACCAGCCACAACTTAGACAATCGAAAAGGCTTGTTACGCCATCTGGTCCAAGGGCAAAGGCGATGCTGACACTCTCCAGAAGAGATCTGAGGGTCTTGATAAGCTTCCTCACCTGACACTGCCCACTCAGGTATCACCTCAACAAGATGGGCATCTCAGAGGCGGTGGAACGCAAGACTTTGCGGTGAGGAGGACGAGACGGCGGAGCACATCCTATGTGAATGTCCTGCGTTAGCAGTCAAATGCTTTGAATATTTTGCTCAGGGGATTATTGAGCCCCATATCATAGCGGAATCTGTGGTGAAGGACATACTTGGCTTCATAAATGGAGCGGGTATGTACGACGCCTTCTACTATGGAAGGGCCTGTGTCACAAAACGCCCATGTGTGGCCACAGTGACAATTGAACCATGTCCCGCATGCCCTCGGAGGGGGGGAAAACGCGATTCTCAATACATGCTCACGATGCGCAGCTTTTTAGTTAAAATCTTCTAGTTGTTCACGTCTATTATTTATACGGTAGGCACTTGCACTGTGCTTCTGCACCAGCAGATTTGAGAATGCATTTTAAAAACGTTCTCGTGCTTTGATTTAGTTTGAAGGAATCAGGATTGTTGTCGTAAAAGAGGGAGGGAAAAGAGAAGACAGAATGGAAAGTTATACTATAGCACGCACACGAGCTGGGATACAAGACGAGCAACCCACAAGTGGTGATGACACGGAGAACGCCTCGTGGTACACCAAGTTCACCAGGAAACAGTCACATGACAGTGAAAGTTAACATTGTGGCCTCCCGCACACAACGTTGTGCTAAGTCGTGAAGTTAGGAAAACATCGAGAATGTCCTTTAGTGCCTTCCGTTCGGCGCAGGCCGAATTAGTTGGGATTTTGATTACGAACGTCCACCCTTGTCCAACCTTGTCCACCATTCTGACCTCAAGCCCTTTTGTTTGGTAGCTGTGGGAAAGTACACCTCTTTAGTTATTTCCAAGCGACAACGGATTTCCTCTTTTTCTGTACTTTCCAAAATATCCTTTTCTCACCCCTCTACATTCCTCTCCACAACACACAGCCCTTCCCAAGCTCAGTCATCCAGTACCAGTTCTCGCAATCGACTCTCATCTCTCAGGTCTAACAATTGACACTCACCTATGAGCCATCGCGTTACTCCCAGCTCTATTGACTCTCCCACCAGTTCACTTATTCAGAGATCCTGCAGTTTAACATCCATTTCACCGAAGTAATTTTTGTGAATATTTTGAACTCTCTAGCTTCAAAGGAAATTGAAAGGTTCCTTGTCAAAAGATAACTACATAAGATCTCAATACCTTCATTTTCTATGGGAATTTATCAAAAATGAGCTCAATCAGTTCAGTCGCTTGCTTTCACCCGAAGTTGACTACAGACTTGAACACGCGAAGATTACGCGCCGAAATGCCGGGTTTGACGTTTTTTTTCAACAAACTCTACTTTCTTCGTTCTTGGGGTTGAGGGAAGTCAAAATTGAACATTATTCGGCCACGAGTCATTTTTTTAGCAATAGAAACTAGTGATTCGGGTCAGCCGCAAAAACAAAACAACCTGCTTTGTATTAGTATAGCTAACAACCCAAACCGAAGAGAAATTGAGAAGTTGGAAATTCAGTTATTTCAATTTTTAATTAGCAGCAGGTTAAATCAAAATTCAATCAAATCTCTCTCCCCCCCCCCCCGGGCGGTAACTGATCCCCTTTTCCATTCCAATCAGACTAGAAATATGTCCGTTTATTTAGGCACGCAATGATGAATGATTTAAATTTCCAGCGAATCCATTACGAAATGACAAAATCCGAATAAGCGAAACGCAGAAGATGGTTTTAATTTCGGAAAGAAGCTCGTTGTCTCAGCAACCAACTCGGCCCTGTCCCTTTGAGACGCCCTGTTTTCCCCCGCAGGCTTCCACCAAATGATTTCATCGCGTATTTCATTACTTGGGAGGAAAGAGCTCACAAGCCGCACGAGGAGTATTCGTTGAAACTGGAGACTAAACAAAATAGAAGAGAACGAAGCAGAGGCCTCAAAAACCGCAAAAAGTGAAGAAATGTTCTGAAGATGGAGATAAGAATCGCACTAAAAGGTTTCCATTATACGGTTTCCGGTTATAAGCCCAAATTGAAGAGGAGGTAAAAGCAACGGACTTCAACTTAAACTGTATCAGCGTCACGCAACCATTTAGCTGGAGAAGAGGATGAGAAAACCTTCTCCGAGTTGCCGTAAACTCTTCGTGATAGAGTTAATGCAATTTATTAACTGACGGAAAGAGCGGTTTAGGGAGTGGGAGGGAGCTTAAACTATTTACGTCAAAACCCACAGTGTGCCTTCAACTAGTTAGTACGTCTGTACGTTTCTCCATAAATGTTCCTATGGCGGTCTGTTGAACCAAGATAAGCCCCCCCCCCCCACCAAATGGCGCAAAAAAGTGTTTTCTCAAGTTTCCAAATTGTTACATTAAATCCTAAGCTGAATTTTGTAAATCTAACGCGTATCTTCGAGAAAATTCATTTTCTTCTCTGCGAATATGTCTATAGCAATCAGTTGAGCGAAAGAGAGCAGCTGCTGCAGACTCTGGACTGTGACCATAAAGGCTTTGTTACAGCTTCGGTTACAACCCATAATTGTCGAAGTGAGGACATGCCAAGATCATCATCTCAAGCTAAATCTGAACTTCAATTAGAATGTCCAAACCATAGTGGGAAATTAATATAAACTGGAACGCGCATATCCCTATTGATAGATTTGAAATAAAAATAGCACACTTAGATGCTGATAGACATCTACGAATTGATTGATAAATATGGGTCAGTGTTCGCAAAACACCAATTATTATTATTAATAATTATTATTATTATTCAAATTGCGATGAAAATGGGCTATGCCGAGAGTGGATAATATTTTGATAAATCGAAACGTCGCTTCTAATGTCAATAATTCTGCTTCTAAAGGCGAAAACAATTAATTAGTCGAGTTACAAATTTTCTCAAAAAAAATAAAAAATTAAAATTGCGACGAGGAAAGTTGAGTAATTCATCCTACCAGATATTTACTTTCCTTGGCTCTACGAAGCAGAAAGGAAAGTTATGTAATCGGCTGACAAATTTTTTTTGAGTTCTCTTCAGATCTTTACGTTTCAGACCCCCCTGAGTCCGAAAAACACTATTTGGGAAAATGGTCTGTGTGTGTGTGTGTCTGTGAACGATTTTTAGAGAGAACCACGGTGTCAAATCCACTCAAACTTGATATCACGTCCTTAGGTTACCATGGGACGCCAAAATAAGGGTATGAACAAAATCCACCGAAAGTTAACTATAGTTATCATAGTGATCAAAACACCAAATATTTTTTTCCCAAAAACGGCTCTGACGACTTTGATTACACTTCTTATATTGATAGCTCTCAATAAGGCAATTATAGCACAAAATTCCCATTCGAGGAAAAAATGGCGAGAGCAGCACAATTAATTATCAAAATTTTCGATCAAAAGCGTTTTTAGCGCAGTTTTTTCCTTATAAACTCCGCTGGAATTTTAGCAGAATGTTAAAAAAAATTAGTATTGTACTCCAATCCAATACCTCAAGGGTGAGTGGTTAAAAACGCTCATGAGATACATGGGTGTCACTCCAGAAATTCCTGAATTTCGACTACTGCCGTTTCGCTTACTACCAGTTCTAACAGTTATTTTCCAATAACTCTGCAAAAGTGATTACTATCCTTCTTCAAAAAATTTGTGTTTACAGCCTCATTAATTATCTGTGTACCAGTTTCTCAATAATGGTCCTGCAATGAATACGAGCAGCACAATAAAATCTGGAACTGTAAGCGCTACCGCTTCCTGCTGCCGTAAAGCGTTGTTTGACCAAGTTCAAATTAACTGAGTGATAAATGAATTGATTAAATAGAATTAGCCATGTACAAAGTGAATTGTTGTAGAGCTAAGGAAAGTTGTGTGTTGCAATAAATTATCAAAATTTTCGACGAAAAGCGTTTTTAGCGCAGTTTTTTCCTTATAAACTCCGCTGGAATTTTTGTAGAATGCTTAAAAAATAGGTATTGTAGTCCAATCCAATACCTAAAGGGTGAGTGTTTAAAAACGCTCATGAGATACATGGGGGTCACCCCAGAAATTCCTCAATTTCAACTACTGCCGTTTCGCTTACTACCAGTTCTAATAGTGTTTACCCAATAACTCTGCAAAAGTGATTACTATCCTTCTCTCTAAAAAATTCTTGTTTTTTTACCATTGGACTGCTGAAAGTAAAGAAAGGAGGGCAATAGACCAAACCGTGTCGAAGAAGAGGTTCCTGTTTGAGGCTATTCCTCCATCACCTTGCACGACGGTCTTTGGCAGCCGCGTAAAACGTTCCGTTGACAATGTCAAGCGTCCAGCACTTGTTTTCACGAATTCAGGTTTTACCTGACTCGCGCGTGAACCGCCCACCCACAAGACAGAAACTGGTTTCAAGGAAAAAAGGTGGAAAAATATAGGAAGGGGGGGGGGAACAAAAAAGTGGGAAGACCAGAGAAACGCCGGTTTGAATCTGAAATGAGTGGAGCGACAGGGACTTTATGGGGACCTCCGGCGGTGGATGAAGGCACGAAGAGAAAAATGTTTGTGTACCATCAACACTACGGCTTTATTACGATATAAAGAGGAATCGGGAAATTACAAACCGATCATTCTTACTAGACATTGTGGGCAAACGTATAAATTGCAATACACGCAACAACACTCTTTGGCCGCACGTAAATTAAATGATTTCTCTACCGCTACAGATCGCGTTTTCTTACAGCTAACGCTTTCAATTTGCAATAGACACGAATGAACGGGTTTATTGATTGACAGTTCACTTCGGGGAAGTGCGTGTATAAAATTCGACTAGTCCCAAGGGTATTTGGTGTTCAGATTCAGAAGGAATATTTTTCAACTGCGATAAATTCTGCTGCACTCGCCTCATTCCCCTTAACTGGTTGTCAAATGAGGCACGTCGTCATAACGAACACCTTCAGAATACGTTAGCAACCTATTGATTAGACTAAGAATTGAATCTAAATGAACCCAGTCCACAATAGACCTATTGAATGGAACAAAGCGAGTTAATTTCCGAATTAATTGCGGTCTAGAAATGAAAGATAAATGCTCAAAAAAGAAAGCGAGAAGTCCACTAGCGAGGAATGACTCTTCGACGATGTATCGCTGGGACGCAGAACAGAGAGTCGGTTGAATTCTTAGGTCTAGGAACATTTGTTCCCAATCAAGACGATTCCTATCAGTAACTCCATAGCTCAACACCGAGGAGGACACAAGTGACCCAAATTCCAACGCCTCTTTTTCAAACGAAAATTCCACGGGTCTTCGCCCTGAAATCAAAATGAGCACTACCAAGAAATATCTAGTGCGAAACATCACACGTCTTTCCTCAGCCCCATGAACACCGGATTTTACTCGGATCTAACTTTCATTTGATTCACGTTAAATGCACAAAATGGTTGAGCTTAACGTACTTGATGGATGCTTGATAATAGTTTCAGTCAATTTATATTAGCTTGGCGAGTTAACTATACTTCTTACGAAGTAGAAAGGAAAGTTATATAATCGAGAGTTCTCTCGTTTTAAGGGTTTCAGGTTGGGCTATTAAGAGCCTTGTCCTGATGAACAGGGGGCTAATTCTAATATGCCGCTATAGAAGGTGTTAATGAATATTAAAAAAAAAAAGATGCGGCTCGTATAATGGAAAAACAAAATATGATCGAACAGAAAAGAAACAAAATAAACACTTGATTGTTCTCATAAAACATATAAATTAATAAAATAAAACAGTGCATAGTTTTTCTAAGCTTATGGATGAGGATGGTGTTGAAGCAAGTGGGTATAAACGATGTCGAAGACTGAAGTTGGTAGTAGGTATGGTTGGCGGTGGTAAAAGAAGGATAAACCGGTATGTATAAGCGGTATGAAAAAACACGGCGATGATAGGATGTGATGATGATAAAAAAAAGGAAGGTTTCTCCTCTGGATTGTTTTTGTCGGTGGCGGGTGAGTCTACGGAATCGATGACAATACGAACTACATCCCGTCACAAATCGTTCCATAATAATAATAATAAAAGAAAAAACGGATAAACAAAACATTTGGTTGTATTTGTGAAATTAAAAATAAAATGCTTCCTTCTTTCCCAAGTTGCCACCTTATGTGCGGTCCCGTCCGAAATGTGTACAGCCACACCATATGTAG
Source organism: Pachypeltis micranthus (assembly GCA_020466155.1). Lineage (NCBI taxonomy): Eukaryota > Metazoa > Arthropoda > Insecta > Hemiptera > Miridae > Pachypeltis > Pachypeltis micranthus. The sequence goes on along the minus strand of CM035780.1, from coordinate 21,458,537 downwards.
TTAACTTTTGACAAGGAACCTTTCAATTTCCTTTAAAGGTAGAGAGTTCAAAATAGTCACAAAAATTGCTCTGGCGAAATGGAGGTTAAACTGCCAGAATCGAATGTCAAATCGTTCTCGTGATCTCTGAATAAGTGAATTGGTGGCGAGAGTCAATAGAGCTGAGAGTAACACGATGGACCTGAGAGTCGATTGCGAGAGCTGGTGAATGACTGAGCTTGGGGCTCTGTGTTGTGGAGAGGAATCTAAATAGAGGGGTGAGAAAAGGATATTTTGGAAAGTACAGAAAAAGGGAAATCCGTTGTCGCTTGGAAATAACTAAAGAGGTGAACTTTCCCACAGCTACCAAACAAAAGGGCTTGAGGTCAGAATGGTGGACAAGTGTGGACGTTCCTAATCAAAATCCCAACTTATTCGGCTTGCGCCGAACAGAAAGCACCTATGGAAATTCTCGATGTTTTCCAATTTTCACAACTTAGGACAACGTGGTGTGCGAGAGGCCACAGTCTTAACGTTTACTGTCATGTGACTGTTTCCTGGTATTTGTGAAATTAAAAATAAAATGCTTCCTTCTTCCTAAGTTGCCACCTTATGTGTGGTCCCGTCCGAAATGTGAACAACCAGTTTCTAAGTACGAAAAATACTATTGTGGGAAAACGGTGTGCGTGCCTGTTGATTTTCGAAAAAAAGAGAATTCATGAAAACGAATCTTCTGGGCCAGGACTAGTCTCAACTATTCTACCGAATACAGCATCCCATCCAGCATGAAAGTCGTATAGAAACGATTCAGTTTGGATATCGAACTCCCCTAAAGAAGAAACACCGTTACGAGCGTGGTTAAGAGCACAGAGTGAGTATACTGTGCCAGGCTTACACACCCGCTCCATAAGATGCCGACTGATTCCGACATCAGTCAATATCAGTAGTAAATTTATACTGAATATGAGGGCTTTTTGAAAACGACTTAAGTAACTTTGAATAAACTTAGAGCTGATATTTTTATTTATTAGGATATCATTTTTCAAAATAAATATATCTGTGGGAATAAAATGAAAGGGGAAACGAGAAAGAGGTTTTTAGTAACTTTCTGGTAAAACGGCTTCAACTGTCCTTCTATCCAACGGATCAATTCTGAAGGCCCTACGCCCACAATGCCAATACGGCTAAGCCTCAGAGGGTCGTTTTAAAAAGAACTAAAACGAGGTTATTTCCACCAAAAACTAATTAAACACACAGGAGGAGACTGCGGATTGGCCAATTCAAGGCGCAAAACTGCTGAGGATCGATGGCTCTCGCCGGTGACGTCCTACGGGACCCCATAAAAGCCAACAGCCCTCTTTGGGCAAGTTGTGCGGATACCGGCTTCCTTTAATATACCAGTGGAAAGGGATAAAAAGAGGACGGAGCGTCGAAGAATTTTCTCCAGGACTTGGGCTTGAATTCCGGATAGCAACGCCCCGTATCAGCCAGTTAGGGTTAAGACGAAGAACTGACCGGTTAGCGCCCCACATACCCGACTGTCTGTCAGACGAGTGAAGTGAGATTCGAAAATATCTAGTAGCGGAGCATTATACAACCCCCTTCCTATGTAAGCTCGATTATACGCTATTAATACGTGCGCTTTATGTTCGTTCAACGCATTTCTACCAAAACGCGTATAGGGCACTAAATGCAAGAAACTGCTGAACGTACCCTATGAGTTTCTGCACGATCATTACATCTCTGTTCTGTTGCTATTCGTGCGAATTATGCACAACGGCTTATTATTAATTTGTACAGCACAATTAGGACCAATCCTATCCAATCGTACGTCGTAAAATATCAAGAATTTATAATTGGATATATCAGCAATCCTCAAAACGACAACTTACATGTTTGTAGAGCACCTACGAGACCCATTCCATTCAATTCAGCATCGAAAAATACTAGTGAAACATGACCATTACACCGGAACAATGAAAATTAACGTTTTCTAGGCGTGGCTAGGTAGTTGGCATGACCCGATGAGTCGAGCTGACGGGCGATTGGAGTGAGGCGAGAGGCAATGCAGGAAGTGAGCGCATTCGCTATACTCTCCCATGAGTTCCTTTAAGCAATATAATTTGCCTCGCCACATTTACTGTGGTTTCACTGTTTTTTATCTGGGCGCAGTTCTATTCCTCCGAGAACCGTACCATTCGACTCAGCATCGGGAATTACCTACGAAAAATGACGTAATTGAAATAAAACTGCTGAATGGGACGGGTATCGGAGTGATCTATTGTGATGCCATTGTGGCTGTGCCAGCATGAGGTGGGGCTCTGGAGACGTGGAGAAATGTAAAGGAAAAGGCTTGTTGCTGAGATTGTTTCGAGTGGCGAGCACAGTATCATTCCACAGTTGTTGTGCTATTGCAGGTGAGAAGCTGATTGTGGCCATAGCAAAGAACATATTGACATTAGAAGGGCCCGCCAATGAGAGGAAGAGGTGAGAGACCACTGCCGCAAAGCACATAGCCCACCCAGCAAAGGAGGTGACTGTTGGTACAGGTGGGCTTCCACAGCGCACTTTTCAGCGTATACTGATGGCAATGATCTTGGCCGGGGTGGGCATTTGTGAGTTATTCTGCTTCTGACGAGGCCATTTACTGCCAAACGTTCTGGCTGGATAAGTCGTGCACCAACAACCAGGCGGAAATGCTGTGGGCAATTCAGCGGTTGTCGGGGCAGAGTTAAGGAGAGCTTGCGGAAAGCCATTTTCCTCACGGACAACCCGGTTTCTACTGCCTTCGTGTACAATCATAGAAACAACATGCTGGCCGTAATGGAGTTTAGGCTGGCTTTGAATGAATTGCAGGAAGTCGGGGGATGGAAAATCGGAGTGAGATGGATAAAAGCGCATGCAGGCTCCAGAGAATGGCGGGGCCGACAAACTCGCCAAGAAAGCGGCAGCAGGTCCGTCTCTTTCTATCCAGTTGTCGCTCTAGGTTGAAGAAAGAGGTGAGGGCTTGATGAGTGGGAGCGTATTTGGCGGCCCGCTGTTGACCGGACATATACGATACCGATTGGAGCTGAGCTACCCCACAGGGCTTGACCAGGCTGCTCAGTGGGCACGGAGGCATGCGGTCTAACGTCAGTACAACTGGAAGCCTTCGATCGTCGATTGGAGGGTCCACAGCAGGTGTGTGTACTGAAAGGTAGTGGTTGGTCAATGCCCCTCAATATTTGGGTATCGACTCACTTATAAGGGCTGCTTACGTTTTTAAATAGTGGGGATTTCTCTTTACCGCGATCAACATTACTTTTTGATTTTGATAATAATTATGTTCGTACTAAGTTATACGTAACTGTGCAGAATGTGTATCAACAGCTTGCGCGGGTGAAACAAAGAATATGAACCGACCGCTTGATAATATCGTTACGACTTCATGTATCCGTGTGCGTTAGTTATGTCATATTTATTTCAAATACCCATTCTTAATTTCATTGAATTAACTCCTTTTCATAGTCTTTGTACATTTAAAATAATTATATACCGGGTATTACGTAATGAACACATGTCGGGCAATGAAAAGATGTTGGGCATATCTATAACCTGACCTCGGTTGTGACATATCGATATATTGCCTTATCAGAGGGAGCAGTCAATAATCTTCTTTTTTTTTTGACCCGAGGGCGTGTGGGACAAGTCCCTTTGTCACTGCGGCCGCATATGGGCCTATTGTGACGGCCCTTTCTTAGTAGAAGGCGTCGTACATACCCGCCCCCCTTAGGAAGCTGAGTATGTCCTTCACCGCAGATTCCGCCATGATTTGGGGTTCAGTGGTCCCCTGACTGAAGTATTCAAAGCGTTTTGCTGCCAAGGCAGGGCACTCGCACAGGATATGCTCTGCTGTCTCGTCCTCCTCACCGCAGAGTCTGCATTCCACGGCCTCCAAGATGCCCATCTTGTTGAGGTGATATCTGAGTGGGCAGTGCCCGGTGAGGAAGCTTATCAGTACTCTCAGATCCTGTCTAGAGAGTGTCAGCATCGCCTTCGCCCTTTGACAGGAAGGCGTGACAAGCCTTTTCGCCTGTCTTAGTTGTGGCTGGCGATGCCAATGGGCGCCATTTTCCTGTATCTCCCATCGAGCAACCAGACGGTTCAGGTGACTTTTCGTCATACCTACGTGTGGTTCAGGCCCGATGGGTAGGGATTCTGTACCCCTTTTCGCAAGGCGGTCAGCCTTTTCATTGTCCTCATGCCCTCTCTGAGCCGGCACCCAAATGAGGAAGAGCCTTTTACGGGCGCCGAGCTGATTGAGCGCATGGAGGCATTCCCATGCCAGCTTAGACCTAAAACTATAGGCTGCGATGGCCTTTAAGGCGGCCTGGCTGTCTGAGAAAATGTAGATCCGCTTGCCCTTGAGTCCTTTGTTCAGGATCTCTTCTGCGATCTACTTGGTTTGGCCCATTGTTCGCGGCTGCTTATTCAGTCAGCATGCTGTCCTTATTCACAGCTGGCCGCAGACATGCCCCTGTGGACAATGCCGTGGCCGTTCCACTATCCACAACCCGTGGTCGCGCCTGGGCATGCTCCTGGGAAGATAACCCAGAACCAGGGTCCATATTCTTTGCTTTTACCGCTTGCGCTTGTGTTGGTTTGAGCGCAAGCGCAAATAAATTAATTTCAAATACCAAAAACACACGCGGATCACTCGCCAAAATTAGATTTTTTGGATTAAATAGGCTTCAAAACGTTAAGAAGTGAAGAAAACTCAACTTTCGTTAGACATGGTCGCAATACTTTCCTTACAATTAGATAGCGGAGAGTAAAAAGTGTAAGGGAACAAAATTTTAACAACGAAAAAAAAAACAATGTTCTAAAATTGGAGAAATGTTCCAAGAAATTATTATTGAAAGCTTCTACTAAAAGACCAGCAGACAACAAAGTGCGTCGACAGAGCGGTTGGTAAAGAGGGCTCGAGTCCGTCATTTGTCACTCATCACCTCGTAACGCTCTCATTTCAACCGCTAGATGGGACACTCGTTCGAGGTCTAAAGGTTTCGAGGAATTCCCTCGAACAAATGGGAGGGGGATTCCGGCTCAGCTGCCTGCCGGAGGACGTAAAAGGCATCAGAAGGGCTCGGCTGGGACAAACAGACCGAGAGCAGACCTAGCGGTTCCGACATCTCGTCTGGTTCGGATTCACTTATCGGGCAAAAGCCTGTCGAAGGGTCAGTGGAACAGTGAGCTACCGACCTTGCGAACCCCAACATCCTCAACCCAAAATTGATTCGTTAGTAGGTCGTGTCCATACCGCAAAGGGCATGAGAACATTTCAAAACGGAAAATTCCCAGGGTAACATTTTTGCCCCTTGATTCGTAGTGCTAGTGAAGAAAAGGAAGGAGAGAAGGAAAATTAGTATTAGAAAACGAAAATCAAAGCGATTACGCGCACAGCAGTAACAATGTGGTCGAACCACGGTACGTAGACTGTTACATCCTCCATGTTAAGCCATCCATATAACGAACATTGAACATTCACTTCATCAATTATTGTAATCTATAATATAAAAATGAATGGCAAAATGTGTTGGTAAGCGCATAACTCAACGCCTGTACCAATTTGGCCAAAATTTTTAAATGTTCGTTGAAGTTCAAGGATGGTTTTTACGGCGAGAAAAATTAGAATTATTGCTGGAAAAACCCTAAAAATAGCCATTTTCTTTTTCCCATACAAATGATTTGTAACTAAAACTTAGTCAATTTGAGCTTTATCGTTGCTTTCAAATGACTTCTTTTGGGGCAACAAATGTAGTTCGGGAAAATTGTATGCCAACTTTCAAGGTATGTATTATAGCAGTTACTCATAATTATTTTAGCGAACAAAATTTTCTGTCACCAAAGTTAAGGTGTGTCACTAATCTTCAATTTCTTAATCATCTTTCTTAATCATCAATCTTAGTCATTACTGACAATCCATTAATTTATACCACACCATAATATTTTTTATTTATTTACAGATACAAGGGCAAATATATCACAGAGCAGGTTCACTGTTACCAGTGTTAGATAGCGACAACAAATTCCTGCAAATTTATTTTATGGGCAATTCACCACAAGAAATTGATCTGCGTTGTGCACATAACAATTTAGTAAAGAGGTCTATTGTAGAACAATTACAAACTTTATTTCATCAACAGAATCAATTGATTATATTGTTTAAAACTGCCCTGGATCTGATGCCATCCGATAATCACAAAATTGTAATCAGAGCAGATAAAACACCAGCAGGTCAACATACCAGACGTTTTAATGCACCAACTATTGATGAAGTTGCTATCGTTGTAGTTGGAGAAAACTTGGAATCCCGTGATATTGTTTTACATCGTCGGAATGATCAATTACAACGTATAAAGGAAACACACCGCTCATATGATGCACTGCAATATCCCATTATATTTTGGCAAGGTGAAGATGGCTACGATTTCAAACAAAAAACATCGTATACCACAAAGCACTATAATGATAATAATAATTATTATGATTCACATGATTAACAATAAAGCGATTACTTACTTTTAAATCCTTATATATGTTTTATTTAATTATTTTTTATTCACAACGCCCTATCACCAGGGTGACGGTTCTGTTAAAATACGTAGGCACAAAAACTGTCACATTACAAATCTTTTTGACAGGACGAAGTCTGTCGGGTCAGCTAGTTATGTTATAATAACTTATTTGTGGAATACAGTTGATTCTAAGTTCTTGACAACTGAGGAGCAACAACAACATTTGTAACCTTCACCTCTCATTGTCATTCCTGTGTCACAGTGCAGTTATTCACGGTATGTCTGCATCTTAATCGTCTTCATGTTTAGTATTAACGCGTTTCAGTGTTCGACAGGTATGTAACGGAAATAGCCTCAACTATCACAATTTTAGGTGGCTTGTTTATTGATACCTGTACGAACTCCGTCCGGACGAAATCCGTTCCAAACTCAGCAGGAGCCTTCCTGACCAATGCAACTGTAGGACAGCGGTTCACTATATACGCAGCACACATAACAGCGTCAGACCAAAGGGTTTTAGTGACACCAGAATATATAACCATACAACGAACTTTCTCAAATGGAATACTATTCATACGCTCTGCTACGCCATTCTGTCAAGAAGTGTAGCTAATGGTGTGTTCAAGCTCATATCCGATCTCTGAACAAAAATACTGAAATTGGCGAGAAGTAAATTCATCGCCACGACCACAACGCTATCTGCTAACTTTTGTTCCAAAGCGAGAAGTAGCCATAGCAACATAGCTTTTGAAGCACACGAAGTCCACCTTATAATTTTTCCCGTCTCTCATTTTAACCTTCCTTAGTAAAGTAATCGATTGAAAAAAATGTCTTTCGGATCTTTTCGCATGTTTCGTGTGTAGTATTATATGAATATATCCTGGATTTAGATAGAAGTGTTATGAAAAAGACAAAAAAGTAATTTATATCAATATGCTTAGTTTTTGTTTGGCGTCACTCCAAACGTTGTAATAATGTAACTACCACCCGACAAATCAATAATATGCATATAGGTGAGTTAGGTATGAACAGCCACATCGATACTTCATTGGAGTTCACTCGAGCCCTAGGAATGTGCTACTGCGACTTAACATCTCGAGCTCTGAGCTAGCAGAGAACTCGTGACAGCTAGAGCAGCAAATAAGCGAGCTGCTTGAGATATTAAGCAGACGGTTTAGCTCAAAACGCCCATATCGCGTGTCCCAAGAGCGGAGGGTAGAGAAACAATGTGCTGGGTAGTCAACAGTAATATACCGTGTCGGCGTCGTCATGCCGCATCAGCTTTCCTCTGTCGATTCAGGCAGAGCATTCACCCAGAGAGTGTCCGGTTGCCGGAGACTCTTCCTCGGACCTCACGAAGATATCCGTTCCCTTTGTTCATCCCTTTACAATTAAGGTTGACTGGGCGAGATGCCGTTTCATTCGGACTCGGTTCTAGGTTCAGGTTCGACCCTGATAATATTACCTCAATTATAAATCGGCTCCCGTGTAATTAATTACCTCCCGTAAGTTCGCCGTGTACACAATACTGCACCACCAATGGAGATAATTTCTATCGTAAGATATTAATCGCACTTTATTCAAAAGCTCATACTGAAAATAACTTAAGCCAGAGAGTCAATTAGTTCATGCGTTATCTTTAGAGCTACAAGAATACGCACTAGTATTTCTTACCATAAGACATTACAGAATCTCTCATTTTCCTTATTGTCTTACATACTCGTATTACGCTAATTATTTCTATATTTTTCAAGTCCCCGTTATTTGTTTTATTTTTAAAGGAACTTTGATGAGAGTAGTAACACACGCCAGTGTATCAAAATTATGTTTGCCCGAAGGGAAACTGAGTTTAAAAAAAACTTTAAACTTTATTACGGAATTACTTGGAAGTAAATTCCAAAATCTGGAATCTACCTGACTCTGGAGACTGCGAAGGAGAGAAGGCTCGCCGCAAGGTTCAAATGGAGTACTGACTTGGCAATAAGCGCGTGCAGGATACTACAAAAGACAGCAGTTTGATCAGGTTTCACTTGTAACTGCACTGAATAAACCGATCAAGAGCGGTTAAAAAATCCCACTCCATCGTGTTCTCGATCTCGAGTATTACACTGCCACTTCGTCATTGTACGCATATTGAACGCTAACGGGATAATCGTGATCGGGACGTGTAACACGGGTAACAGCTCAATGTATAAACAGTCGTATCTCGCGTTATCAGGGTATTCTCTCTTCGGAACGGTATGTAAAACACAAAAGAGCGCCCTAACGAGAATAGAAAGAAAGGTAGACTCGAGAAGGGAATGTAGGTGGCACAACGGCGATAAGTTCGAGTAGAGTCGTGATGTCGTGAGACTGTCGGTCCAGAGGAGCTTTGGAAACACGAAACGATCCATGATTTGTCATGTAAAAGCCGCTGTTGTCGAGTTCCTTAGGTCATGCCGCTTTCAAGACGATCTCGAAAAAAAAACGAGCCGCTTCCACCCGTTGGCTTCAGCAGAAATTAAACGGAGCGTGGATCGTTTCATTCCAGTCTGAACATTCTGTGCTTCGTGAATCCACCCTGAACGTCATCCATGGCGTCATTGACGTTGGTGGGTCAGAAACAAAATGCACGTAATCGGGTGAATCAAGGAAATGCCAGATGGGGCTTGCTGTTCCGAGATGCATGATAACGATGGTCTCTAGAGAATATGGCTGGAAGCAAATAAAGAGCAGCAAAGACCATAAGCCAATAGAAGTGCAGATGGCCGGTCCCCGCCACACCACCTCTGCGCCTGAGAGAGGTCGCATATAAAAAGCATCCGACATAATTTGATTAAAATTTTTGAGAAAAAAAATATTTGGTGTTTCGATCACTATGATTACTGTAGTTAACTTTCGGTGGATTTTGTTCATACCCTTATTTTGGCGTCCCATGGTAACCTGCGAGCTAGATATCAAGATTGAGCTGATTTGGTGCGGTGGGGTTTTCCAAAAATCGTTCACAGACACACACAGACCGTTCACAGACCATTTTCCCAAATAGTATTTTTCGGACTCAGGAATGTCTGAAACGTACTATTGAATCCCTTCGATTTTGGTACGTGGTTAAGTCTATTCTTCAGCTTCATCTCCAAGTAAAACCTGCAATCTACCATACAATTACTTCAGCTTTTAATGAGTTTGGAAGAAGTTTGAGTTTTCTTCAGATCTTTACGTTTCAGACCCTCCTGAGTCCGAAAAACACTATTTGGGAAAATGGTCTGTGTGTGTGTGTCACTAAAGTGTGTCTGTGAACGATTTTTAGAGAAAACCACGGTATCAAATCAGCTCAAACTTCATATCTCGCCCGCTGGTCACAATGAGACGCCAAAATAAGGGTATGAGCAAAATCCACCGAAAGTTAACTATAGTTATCATAGTGATCAAAACACCAAATATTTTTTTTCTCAAAAACGGCTCTAACGATTTTGAAAAAACTTTTTATATTGATAGCTCTCAATAAGGCAACTATACCATAAAATTCCCGTTTGTGGGAAAATGACGAGAGCAGCACAATAAATTACCAATACTTTCGACGAAATCGAATTTAGCGCGGTTTTTAGAGAAAACGACCGAACCAAATCACCTCAAACTTGATCTCCAGGCTACAGGTTACCATGGGACGCCAAAATAAGGGTATGAGCAAAATCCACCGAAAGTTAACTATAGTCATCATAGTGATCAAAACACCAAATATTTTATCTCAAAAACGGCTCTAACGATTTTGATTACATTTTTTATATTGATAGCTCTCAATAAGGTAATGATACCATAAAATTCCCATTCGTAGGAAAATGACGAGAGCAGCACAATAAATCATCAAAATTTTCGACGAAAAGCGTTTTTACCGCAGTTTTTCCCTTATAAACTCCGCTGGAATTCTGGTAGAATGTAAAAAAAAAATTGGTATTGTACTCCAATCCAATACCTAAAGGGTGAGTGTTTAAGAACGCTCATTAGATACGTGGGGGTCACTCAAGAAATTCCTGAATTTCAACTACCGCCGTTTCCCTTACTACCAGTTCTAACAGTTATTACCCAATAACTCTACAAAAGTAATTACTATCCTTCTTCAAAAAATTCGTGTTTACAGCCTCATTAATTACCTGTGTACCAATTGCTCAATAATAGTCCTGAAATGAGTACGAGCAGCACAATAAATTCTGGCACTGTAAACGCTACCGTTTCCTGCTGCCGTAAAGCGTTGTTTGATCAAGTTCGAATTAACTGCGTGATAAATGAATTGATTAAATAGAATTAGCCATGTACAAAGTGAATTGACGTAGAGCTAAGGAAAGTTGTGTGTTGCAACGCACTAGATATTGTCTGTTCAATTTTGGTGGTGGACACTCTTACTCTTGCTTAACAGGTGCCATTCTGTTAGCCAACATCCCAAATTTCTTAGCTATTTTCACCATCGTTGCAATAAATCCATTACTTTGGAGCAAATGTTGGCTATTTGTGACAATTTTGCACCTCTCCATTTCGATAAAGTTTGTTGTGAAAGTCCCAGACAAATTCTGTGATTGAGCTCATCGCTAGGTTAATATCAAGCAATCCGCTACAAGGTACCAACTATTTTTATGTTTGAAACAATCTATTCCCAAAAACGCGCCAAGGCCAATTTAGATGTGATCAGAGGCTTCTGAATTTGCTTCCGTTGAAGCCATTCAACCCAATCAGGATTGATCCAATAGAAATTTGATGGCTATTTCGTCGCTCCTCAAAAACTCTTCAATCAATGGGAGTTACAGTTCTTCTCTTCGCTTACACCTCACATTATGTTTTGCTTTCTTCTGGGAAGTATGTAAGTGCAAATAGAATTAGTTTAACGCGAGACTTGAACTGATTTATTTAGCAAGTGTTTTAAAAAGACTGTTCGTTGGATACCACCTGACGAACCCAACAATTTGACGCACGTGTACAGTAATGACCGTAGTATTAGAGTTCTGGACGATGCCACAGCGAAAAACCCTGAAAATTATTACACAATGGTTTATTATTCTCATGAACAGCTTGACCTAGTATTAGTGCTCCTCCATCCCATTCGATTCAGCATCGAATACTAGTAAACCATACGAACCATGTCCTGGCTACAATTGAACTACGGAAACAAAACGTCTGATGATTTTGCCCCATCGTCGGGGAAATTGGAACGGAGTGCTTCGAGCGAACCCGTTGCGAGGCGAAAGGGGAGTTGAGCCGCCCGCCTGGCAGCGTTGGGAGGCGAGGACGAAGCGGGTTGTTTTTTATTGAGACGGGCGGGAGGGAGGGACTTCAAACGACGAAACGTTGACTTCCGCTGTAGTTCCTGCGTTGTACTGCGTTTCGTTAATTTTTTTAACCGTTCTTTGCCCATAACAACCATGGGCTTCGTCCGATCGGATTGCCGGAAGATGGCGGGCACAACTAGATACCAAATCGGATTTTTGTGCGAAAGAACGAATTTTTTAGACCATGTTAAAGGCACAAAACGGCCCGGACGGCGGACAGACATTGCAAATTTGGAATCTCCAAGGCTTGAAACGTAAAGTATCAAATTTTGAGGGGGGGTTGTAAAACATTTTTCGTGACCGAAAACATAGGGTTATTATTCAGAATGAATAATAAACCAAAATCGGCTTGGACAGTTCTGTGACTAAACGAACACTACTTGGAGCGTAGTCAATGCTGAACTGTCTCACACTCCTAGTCGAACAGACAATCATTTTCAAATTGACAACCAATACGAACTCGAGCAAAAGGCCACAGAACCAACGGGCGAAGAAGCCATTAAAGATGAGATTCGGTTGACTCAAGAGCAACAGTTCTTTTCATTAGAGTGGGCGTGTCGGTTGACATTCTGTTTATTTTTCCTCGCAAGCCTCTCAATTTACGTTGGTGGCAAAATCGAGGGGACCGCTTCGTAGAGTGAGACCTCGTTGGCGGGCAGTCGGGGGGTTGTCGTAGGTTGTTGGCATGTTTGGCAAGTGGGTTGGCGAAAAGTGATCGGAGTGTAGGCCACGGCAAGAGGAGCGCCTTCCTGCGGGACCTATGCCTCCCACGCACAGTCGCTCAAAACCTGTCACTAGCTGTTCAAACACGGAAATGAGCGACAAGGGAAGTGTGCTTTAACCTCATGAACCTTCATTTATTTACTAAAGTTAACGTACCTGTTAGGTGAGTCCGTCTCCTCTGGCTGGTGAGTTACTGTGGGCAAGCGCTTTCGATGTAAAGACATCATCGTCTGGCCGTTAAGTCAGTACAACCCCCCCTCAAAATTTGACACTTTACGTTTCAAGACATGGAGATTCCAAATTTGCAATGTCCGTCCGCCGTCCGCCGTCCCCCGTCCCCCGTCCGCCGTCCGAGCCGTTTTGTGCCTTTAACGTGGTCTAAAAAATTCGTTCTTTCGCCCAAAAATCCGATTTGGTATCTAGTTGTGCCCGCCATCTCGGCAATCCGATCGGACGAAGCCCGTGGTTGTAATGGGCAAAAAACGGTTAAAAAAATTAACGAAACGCAGTACAACGCGGAGCTACAAGCGTTTCGTCGTTTGAATTCCCTCCGCCCCGCCCGTCTCTTTAAAACCCTGCAAATTATTACACAACGGTTTATTATTCGGATAATCAGCTTGACCTAGCATTAATGCTCCGAGATCCATCCTGTTCGATTCAGCATCGAAAAATATCATAATGAAACCCAAAAAAGGTCGAAAAGAACTGAATCGTAATATTAAAATAAACAAAAAAAAACGAAAGTATCTAGAAATATCTGGTGCGTTGCAACACACAACTTTCCTTAGCTCTACAACAATTCACTTTGTACATGGTTAATTTTATTTAATCAATTCATTTATCACTCAGTCCCTTTGAAGTTGGTCAAACAACGCTTTACGGCAGCATGAAGCGGCAGCGATTACAGTTAAAGAATTTATTGTGCTGCTCGTACTCATTCTAGGACCATTATTGAGCAAATGGTACCCAGGTAATTAATGAGGCTGTAAGCACGGATGAAGGAGGATAGTAATCACTTTTGCAGAGTTATTGGGTAATAATTGTTAGAACTGGTATTAAGCAAAACGGCGGTAGTTGAAATTAGGAATTTCTGGAGTGAGCCCCATGTACATCATGAGCGTTTTTAAACACTCACACTTCAGGTATTGGATTGGACTACAATACCAATTTTCTTTAACATTCTATTAACATTCCAGCGGAGTTTAAAAGGAAAAAACCACGGCAAAAACGCTTTTCGTCGACAATTTTGATAATTTATTGTGCTGCTCTCGTCATTTTCCCACTAATTTATAGTATAATTATCATGTTAAGAGCTACCAATATTAAAAATGTAATCAAAATCGTTAGAGCGGTTTTTGAGAAAAAAAAAATTTGTTGTTTTGATCACTATGATAACTATAGTTAACTTTCGGTGGATTTTGTTCATACCCTTATTTTGGCGTCCTATGGTAACCTGCGAGCGAGATATCAAGTTTGAGCTGATTTGGTACGGTGGTTTTCTCTAAAAATCGTATACAGACACACATACACACACACAGACACACACACACACACACACACACACAGACACACAGACCATTTTCCCAAATAGTGTTTTTCGGACTCAGGAGGGTCTGAAACGTAAAGATCTGAAGAAAACTCAAAATTTTTTTTTCAGCCGATTACATAACTTTCCTTTCTACTTCGTAGAGCCAAGGAAAGTAAAAACTGAATTTTAATATGAAAACATGCACGCTAAATACTAATATCAAAATTTAACCAAAAATCTATGAAAAAAACCAAAATGAGAATGAAACGAAAGAATCTAAAAAAATTGAATCGTATTAAAACCAAAACGTCGGGGAAATTGGAATGGGAGCGCTCGAAGCGAAGCGCGTCGTTGGGAGGCCAAAGGGGTCGTTGGGAGGGAGGCGAGAGCCGCCTCGAGAGCGGTTGGTTTTTTAAAGAGACTGGCGGGGCGGAGGGAATTCAAACGACTAAACGCTTGTAGCTCCGAGTTGTACTGCGTTTCGTTAATTTTTTTAACCGTTTTTTGCCCATTACAACCACGGGCTTCGTCCGATCGGATTGCCGAGATGGCGGGCACAACTAGATACCAAATCGGATTTTTGGGCGAAAGAACGAATTTTTTAGACCACGTTAAAGGCACAAAACGGCCCGGACGGCGGACGGGTGACGGGGGACGGGGGACGGACATTGCAAATTTGGAATCTCCATGTCTTGAAACGTAAAGTATCAAATTTTGAGGGGGGGTTGTAAAAAATTTTTCGTGACCGAAAACATAGGGTTATTATTCAGAATGAATAATAAACCAAAACCAACCGCTCTCGAGGCGAGCGAGCAGCGCGGCGCCTCCCGCTCGCTTCCCTCCCAACGACACCGCCTCCCGCTCTCCGCTCCCCGGTCCTATTTCCCCGACGTTTTGGTTTTAATACGATTCAATTTTTTTAGATTCTTTCGTTTCATTCTCATTTTGGGGTTTTTCATAGATTTTTGGTTAAATTTTGATATTAGTATTTAGCGTGCATGTTTTCATATTAAAATTCAGTTCTTTCTAGATACTTGCGGTTTTTTTTTTGTTTATTTTAATATTACGATTCAGTTCTTTTCGACCTTTTTTGGGTTTAATTATGATATTTTTCGATGCTGAATCGAACAGGATGGGTCTAAGAGCATTAATGCTAGGTCAAGCTGATAATCCGAATAATAAACCGTTGTGTAATAATTTGCAGGGTTTTTATTCTTTACAACTATTCAACGCTCGTATACACTGATCGTCGAATTTACAGGGATTGGTGAAAGTTGACAGCGCAGTGTGTTGCTACGCACCAGCTGTTGGATTAATATCCGTTTTACTCCCTGGTTCTCGTGGGGGAAAAAGTTTCCACGATTTTGGAAGGTCTAACTTAAAACGGTGTTTTAGAGCAATTTAAAGAAGAGTCTCATTCAAATATGATAATCATTCGTGTTTTGATTCATCACTCATTGCGGAAAATAAAAAGTGGAGCTTCGGGAAAACAATAATTCGAACCAGATCTTCACGATTGGTAAGGGAGGGTCATAAAATGTACTCAAAGCAAAACGTCAACTGTAACAAGTACAGCGCGACTTAAAAAAAAAACTAAAAAGGTGGAAACAACGGCAAGTCTCACAACTTTTGTTCCGACGGCCAGAACTTTTGAGGGGCGGGTTTAAAAATATAAACTAGCACCCATGTCCGAGAATATTTTTACACTCCGCCTTCGGTTAACGTTGAGACTTGGCATAAGTACCTGGCGTCACCAGTAGAAAACAGGTAGACGGAGTAGTTCAACAAAACTAATGACCGAGCCCAAATACATCGCACCAGCTGCCTCGTAACGCGTCCAAGTAATACCTCAATTGTGCTAATTATATTCACGATTCACTCGCTTCGATTGAGCCCGAAGTCCAAAACAATCATTACTGCCTATCTCACCTGCGAACTTGGTGAATGCGTATAAATTACGGGGAAAGCCCGTAAAAAATGTGCAAAATTGAAAATCGGTGACAGGTTTAACATAATTTGTATGGAAATAAAGATGAACATTTTAGTGGGAGAGAGAATGTTCCACAAAAGTGTCGTGAATGTTTTAAAGCCATTTTGGTGAAAATGGGTAAACATTTGTCAATAAACTAGTTGAACTTAAAATAATGTCGAAACCGCAGTAAAATAAAATAAGGTTAAAATAAAGTGTAATAATTGTCGGAAATAAAGGAAAATTGAGCGAAGTTGCGTTAAAATGAAAAGAGTGGGTGAAGGGGAGAAGCAAAAGTTTTGCAAATAGTTAGAAAATGGGTTCAAACTATTCACAATAGTTTTCAAAAATTCATAACTGTTAACAAATGAAGTAGAAATGGAGGATGTGAGTAGAAATTAGGTAATTGTCGCGATATATCGATTTGGAAATGTAGGGAGTTGAGTACGAACTGTTGAGGAATTGTAGACAAACTGAGTTGGACATCAAGCTGCTACCTCATCTCCCTGCCATGCGATGCAACCAACGAACACTAAAACCGTGGGGTAAACTATTTAGAGAATAGTTCGGTTTGGGATAAGTTGCGGAGAATTTCGACAAATTTAGTCGTAAGCAACCGTAATTGTATTCCCTTCATCTGAGTTTGGCTCAAAATGCTGAATCAGTATGAGTTTTTTGAATTCAGCACCTGCCTTAACGGGACTCCCTGCCTCTTAATGGCAAAGTCATTGTTTCCTCGAAGACGTCGTCCTCAACACCTGTACTTTCGGTCAGGAAAAATTTGCTTACAACCCCCCCTCAAAATTTTATACTTTACGTTTCAAGACATGGGGATTCCAAATCTGCAATGTCCATCCGCCGTCCACCATCCGCTGTTCTCCGTCCCCCTTCCGCCGTCCCTGTCCCCCGTCCAGGCCGTTTTGTGCCTTTAACGTGGTCTAAAACATCCGTTCTTTCGCACAAAAATCCCATTTGGTATCTAGTTGTGCCCGCCAATCTGATCGGACACAGCCCATGGTTGTTATGGACAACAAATTCACAAAACGCAGTATAATCGCAAATAAGCCGTATTTCGTATCGTTTTCAAGTTATTTTTACATCCTGTGTGGAATGGAATGAGTATCAGACGTGTAGAACTGCGTATAGGGAAATTACAGTAATTATAGTGAGCCAATGTCAACTAATTGAAAGACCTTGCGGGAACTACAGCGGAAGTAAACGTTTCGTCGTTAGTACTCCCTCCCTCCCGTCTCATCAAAACCACCCGCCCGCTCGACTTGCAACGTCCTGCCTACTGCCGAGGGTTTGCTCGGTTTGAGGTTCCCCGTTCCAATTTCCGTGACTCTTTTAGCCTAACGAGGCGGATGAAGGATAGGGCCACTTCCTCCGCACACCCCTACATCGGGTCATAAATGCCTACAGACGCTTACGGGCGCCTGGCGCCGGGAGAATATTTAGTTTCCATAGTTCCACTGTAGTCAGGTCATGTTTCGTATGGTTTACTAGTATTTTTGATGCTGAATCGAATGGAATGGGTCTCGGAGCAGTAATACTAGGTCAAGCTGTTAATGCGAATAATAAACTGTTGTGTAATAATTTGCAGGGTTTTTGTTACCTATCGAAATTCTACCTCTTCAGTTAGTTCCAATTGACGACGGATTTCCCCTTTGTCTGAACATTCCAAAATATCATTTCCTCCTCTCTTTTCACATTCCTCTCCATAACAGACAGCTCCACCCAAACTCATTTTCGTATGAAGTCTCCCGAAAGTCGGTCATCTCCAGTTCTCCCAACACAGTCATCTAACACCTCTCGCGATATAGTCGTCTCTCAATTCTCCCAAAGGACACTCGTTTCACCCCTCATTGACATCTAATTCGGATTTCCACGTACAACCAGTTTCACGCCTTCTGAGCCCCCCTTGTTCGCGCCTATATACCCAAATCATATCCGGTTCTTGTACATCTAAGGCTTCAAATCTTGTGATATAGCAACTCTTCGAATTACAAGTTCGTACTCAACTAAACCCCTCTCAGAGATTCATACAAGTTTATCCTGGTACCTAACAATCTGTACCTAACACGTTCTTATGTTGTCTCCGCAGAAAGTAACAGATTTGTGTGAAGTCTGCACAGCTGATGGTATACGTAAGAACTAACATGTTGAGGAGGGAACTTCACAGTGGTAAACGTTGTGTAGTATTCAAGAGGTTCTTTGCGTTATATTATGTCTCATAGTAACGCTATTAGTTACAGAGCTATTTCAAGATATTCCCCACCACCCTTCATCACTTAAATTCTCATATTTCTCTGTGTAGCGTTTCAGTTCAAAGCGTTTCTTTTCGTTTGACTGACAATTTTACGGAGGAGCGAGTCTTTCGAAACTCTTGCCCCTTTTTCAAAGACAAACGGAAACGCGGGGGAAGTGTGCCTGCCCCACGTACTTTCCAAGAGCCTCATCCTACGCCCACCTTCGTCTTTCAACCTTCGACTATATTATTTGTGTCATTCGGTTGGCTGAGACGAGTTTTGGTTTGTGCCCAACGCGTGAAAATCCGCAGATGAAACGAGCGCCTAGCGACCAAGCCCTTTCTGCAACGAAAATGACAACTTCGAGTGAAACGAGATATAATGCAGGGTCGCAAAGCTCTGCCAGCTGATCAGTACACGAACCCACTTTGATTCCAAATTTGAGCGTCATTGGAGCACACACCTCGTATTCGTATTCACGAGTTGGAGTTTTAGATTATATTAAGGAGTAATTTTACTTCGTTCTTTTATTTTAGCACAAAAGAGAGCAAAGCGTTGATTTTAACCACACTCGCCTAGTTCGCCCTCATCTCGCCACAATCGGGTTATTATTCGGTTGCCTTTAAGTTTCAGGCACATTTTGTGACTGGCGAATCCTATAAAACGAGTAATTCCTAAGCACGTCTCTATCGTGCGCTTTCCCTCGGAAAAACACACTTCTACAACCTGGTCGTTGTTGCGTCAAAATTCGTCGTCACCGCGCCGAATAGTAAAACTCGCATAAACTCGGAACGACACGTTCGTTGAAAACCAAGAAATTTTACTGTCTGGCGATTAGGTTGAGTCGAATCGAACTCACTTCGTCATCGGCAAATAAATAACGCGACACTGAACGGAAACGACGTGCACGTGGAGGAGCTGTTGACTGTTGGAAGCGAGGAAACACATTTCAAAAGAGCTCTAAAGATAGTTCATCCCACTTTCTATGAAACTTGGAAGAAACGTAAAGGCGCAATCTTGGTTTTCAGCTGAGTGACGGACCGCAGCCGTATCGTTGTAAATTTTCGCTTGCAGAACAAAAAAAGCTTTCATTTTGTCTTTCCAATCGCCGCACGAAGTAGTAAATCCAATTTTAACAATCGAGAATATTTTTAGGAGCATCTCATCCGAAGAGGGAGTAACTCGACACTCAGAGAACTCCAAGAGGTATAAGGAAACTGATCGGAAGGTAGAGGTGTGACGAAAATCACCGCGTGACGCCAAAAGAAGAATCTGGGAAAAGTCGGGCCAAAATAAACTATAGTTATCATTCTTCGGGCCAGGAAATTAACCCCACGATTTCTTTCCTATGACCTATCCCTCCTTTCCGTTAACCTTATTTATTGCTATTTCTTTACCAATTATTTATTCCCTGTTAAGTTGGAGCCGGACACTGAGATGGCAAGGTTAGCGACCTTGGGAGAGCCTCTGCTGCCTTCTCACTATTGGCTTTTGTGATTCTAATCACTTCCTTTATCACAATTATTATTATTCGCCGGTTTTAACCTGTTCTTTTTCTACTACTATTCCATCAACGAGTTTTCTCCGCCTTTTGGTTTATCATTCATTCTGAATAATAACCCTATGTTTTCGGTCACGAAAAATGTTTACCCCCCCCCCTCCTCAGAATTTGATACTTTACGTTTCAAGACATGGGGATTCCAAATCTGCAATGTCCGTCCACCGGGCCGTTTTGTGCCTTTAACGTGGTCTAAAAAATCCGTTCTTTCGCACAAAAATCCCATTTGGTATCTAGTTGTGCCCGCCATCTCGGCAATCCGATCGGACGAAGCCCATGGTTGTTATGGACAAAAAATTTACAAAACGCAGTATAATCGCAAATAATTCGTATCGTTTTCAAGGCATTTTTACTTCCTGGGTCGAATGGAATGAGTATCAGATGTGCGCAACTGCGTGTAGGGAAATTACAGTAATTATTAGCGTCAACTAATTGAAAGAACTCGCGGGAACTTCAGCAGACGTCGTTAGTACTCCCTCCCGTCTCATCAAAACCACCCGCCCGCTCGACTAGCAACGTCGTGCCAATTGCCGAGGGTTCGTTGGAAGTCCCCGTCCCAATTTCCCCGACTCTTTCTGCCCGACGGGGTGGAGGAAGGTTAGGGCAGATGAGGCTGGCACTTCCTCCGCACACTCCTACATTGGTATTAAAGCAATTGGGTTATGTCCGCCAGTAGGAAAATTATTAAAGTTAACGTAGCTGTTAGGTGAGTCCATCTTCTCTGGCTGGTGAGTTGCTGTGGGCAAGCGCTTTCGATGTAAAGACATCATCGTCTGGCCGTTAAGTCAGTACTGGAGTCAGCTTGTATATGCTGTTGTTGAATTGAAAGTAGTTTTGTCCGAGTGTCAGTTTGGTGAGGTTCCAGTGGTTGTCGTGTCTATTTGTCTTAGTTTGGTTTGTAGTATGTCAATGGTTTCTTTTATTGGTATGGAGGGATATAAGTTTTTTATATCAAATGATACCAATCTAGTGTTTGGAGTTATAGTTACGTCTTTTAATCTAGTGTTGAGTTCTTCTGTGTTACGTATCAATGGACAGATCATTAATGAACAAATCAACACAAAATGCGACACTATATCCACACCACTCAAAACACTACACAAACGAAAACAACCAACCGACGGATTTACAGACCACCCTACACAAAGACGGAAATTCCACAATTGACAGATCATTCTAGACGTTCCATTTACCTTTAGGGGTTTTCCCCCTGAGGTACATGACCTCCTCACCCCGACCCTTCCCCAACACTCCATCAACCCGTTTACCTTCCTTTCGTATATAAAGACCACGACCAACTGACTGACTCCAGTACTGACTTAACAGCCAGACGATGATGTCTTTACATCAAAAGCGCTTGCCCTTAGCAACTCACCAGCCAGAGAAGACGGACTCACCTAACAGATACGTTAACTCCTACATTGGATCGTAAATGCATACAGACGTTCACGGCCTACTGGCGCCGGGGGAATATTTAGTTTCTGTAATTGCATTGTACTCAGGCCATGTTTCGTATGGTTTACTAGTATTTTTCGATGCTGAATCGAATGGAATGAGTCTTGGAGCAGTAATACTAGGTGAAGCTGTTCATGAGAACACTAAACCATTGTGTAATAATTTACAGGGTTTTTTTTTGTATGTATGCGAGCACTGTACGGACGCGAAATTATTTTGTCTTGCAGTGCAGCCCAAGTTTCGTTTCGTTTCGGATTCATCGCATCCCTCCTGGCCTGCTGTTCCTGACTGGTGGGGAGGCGGTTGCATCAGGCCTCATACGTGGCCCATAACAACCATCAGCAGCTCAGTGGCCTCTCTTGTACTTTCTCATCCTTTCCTCTGGCGCGCCCAGGAACAGCAACGCCCCCCTGCCCACCTGACTTCGGTCATAACTCGTGGTACGTCCAGGCTGGACCTCGTGGCATCGTCAGGTTTTTTGGATGGCTCAGACGGAGAGCCCTTACCCTTTCTTGTTTATTTTTGTTTCTCCGTGCAGGGGTGGAGACCTTGGCACACAGTCCGTCGGGCTTGGTCTCTTACCCCTCTTCTTGTATCGTGGGGTTTTCCCATAATAACCTAGACAGCTTGGATCGTCGGGCTACGTACTCTGCTCCCTCTTCTTATATCTTGGGGTTTTCCCATCGCTGCCTGATCCTGGCGGATTATTCTGGATAAGTGACCCTCTAGCTCCTCCTTGCCTCTAATACCTCAACTTACACAAAACACATATTACAAACACTTATCAACCTACATATACATTCACTCCCAATAAGTTACTTTCATTCCATAATTTACACTCACACTGCAGGAAGAGCACTGGGATATTCAGCCCCATCACTCCTGGCCAGGAGCAACCGGCCAAAAGCGACGACTCAGGAACCACCATTACGTTTTGATACCGCAATCCAACTCGACACTATCCCTTTTCTTCCTTCCCCTTCCTCCTTGCAAATCCAAACAATCATAGTGCTCAAAACACCAACTTTTTCTCTAAAAAAACGGTTGTAACGATTTATATTAAATTTTTAGTATGGACATTTCTTTATGATTTGTCGGAAATTGACGAGGAGCACATTAAAGCGGGGCAACCTTGAAACGCAGTTCCCACGCAACATTTCATAAAACAGCTGCGGCCTTAATAGCAAATACAAATATCGTATTTCAGCAAATATGAAAATAGATAAGTCTCAGAAGTCGCAAACTTATTTCTCACTTCGTTTCCGAACTCCGTGGAACGCGACGAAAGTTATTTTCGACTTTTTGTAGGAACTTAAATTTTTTTTCCAGCCACCGCGAGAAGAAATAAATCACGTTCTCACAAAAATAGCGCGAGAGCCCCAAAGAATTTCGCTGAGGCGAGTTTTTTGTGCGAACGAGAAAAAAATCCGCTCGATTGTGATGATCGCTCAACGATTGGGATAGTTGGGAACGAACTCTCCTGAGGAATAACGGTCTTGTTTTCAAACGAACCCATCTGACTTGGATAGACTACTCAGACGTTAGTGCTTCAATAAAACATCTGGTGCGTCGCAACACACAACTTTCCTTAGCTCTACAACAATTCACTTTGTACATGGCTAATTCTATTTAATCAATTCATTTATCACTCAGTTCCTTTGAACTTGGTCAAACAACACGTCACAGCAGCAGGAAGCTGTAGCGCTTACAGTTCCGGATTTTATTGTGCTGCTCCTACTCATTACAGGACCATTATTGAGCAATTGGTTCACATATAATTAATGAGGCTGTAAACACGATTTTTTTGAAGAGCATAGTAATTACTTTTGCAGAGTTATTGGGTAATAACTGTTAGAACTGGTAGTAAGCGAAACGGCGGTAGTTGAAATTCAGGAATTTCTGGAGTGCCCCCATGTATCTCATAAGCGTTTTTAAACACTCACCCTTTAGGTATTGGATTGGACTACAATACCAATTTTTTTTTTTACATTCTACATGAATTAAAGCAGAGTTTATAAGGAAAAAACTGCCTAAAAACGCTTTTCGTCAAAAATTTTGATAATTAATAAATAGTGCTGCTCTCGTCATTTCCCCACAAATGGGAATTTTATGGTATAATTATCTTATTAAGAGCTATCTATATAAAAAATTTAATCAAAATCGTTAGAGCTGTTTTTGAGAAAAAAAAATGTGGTGTTTTGATCACTATGATAACTATAGTTAACTTTCAGTGGATTTTGTCCAAACCCTTATTTTGGCGTCCCATGGAAGCCTGCGGGCGAGATGTCAAGTTTGAGCTGATTTGGTACGGTGGTTTTCTCTAAAAATCGTTCACAGACACACATACACACACACAGATCATTTTCCCAAATAGTGTTTTTCGGACTCAGGAGGGTCTGAAACGTAAAGATCTGAAGAAAACTCAAAATTTTTTTTTCAGCCGATTACATAACTTTCCTTTCTACTTCGTAGAGCCAAGGAAAGTAAAAATGATCGGAACAGATGAAAATCGCACCACACAATCGTCCCACGCTAGTTCTGGATAGTGTGGCACGTCCCTATTAACAATACTCCGCCTTTTTAATGAAAACGTTGGAATGAGAATCAGCCGTGTTTACAGAAACGGGAAGAGCTCGGCTTTTTGCCACAACCGTCGTGTACGGCACAAAGGTTGAGCGTGATCCCGTGATATCTGCAGCATAATGATTTTTACGAATTCCCAGTGCGTCTATACTTCACCATAGTTATTGTCTGGTATGGATCCACAGGAAACTTCTACAGTCAAGAACGACCACCACGCATTGCAATCATAGTTATAGTGTTTTTGACGGTTAGTTAGTGTTGATAAGGCGGATTATGCTCTTCTAACAAATACTACCAGGCTTATTGTGAGTCCATCGTATTGTAAAAAGTCTCCCTTCCTATCCTTCTCACATTGTTCGCGTTCTTTCGTCGTCTCATCTGCTGCCTTTCTAATCTCACTGACTGACTACAACTATCACTTCAAAAACAACTCTGACACGATTCTCCAGCCCAGACAAAGCTCATAGGTGCTAGCCAAGGAGCAACGAAAAATAACGACGACTTGCCAAAACCAAAATATCTGGCGCGTAGCAACACCCAACTTTCCGCTACCCCGTTAGTTCGAACACCGAACATTTATTAAGAACAGAATGTATGGACTAGTTAGCTGAGAGTACTCCGAAAGTTTCTTCGAAATCGTTTGAGCCGTTTTTGAGAAAATTGGAATACCGATAAATTAATGTTCGACAAATCTCCTTTTCTGAGTTAACTTGGCTTATATCTCCGTTCAACATATATATACAGAAATAATTATACAGAACGGAATGTGGGTATGGGTGGCTTAAAGACACTCTGTAAGATCTATCACATCTGGCGAAGCAGTTACCCCAGAATTTACGGAAATGTTCAAAAAAAATTTATTTTCGTCTCATTTTGATTTTTATCTCCGTTCAATGGACTGTTAGAGGAACATTTATATAGAACAATAAATAGATAGTTAACTATTCGAAAACACCCTGTGAGTTTGGTGAAAATCGTTGAAGCCGTTTTGCCAAAAAGCGTAAGAAACCTATTTTTGCTTCATAGGCCTATAACTTCGTCCACCGCATTTTCATGATATATAAAGAAGAAAAGTTAGGTATTGATTAGTAGAGTTTTCGAGGAAAATGCGAAAAACCCCGGTTTTTGGTACATTTTCGTCCGCACCCCCCCCCCCCTCACCATCGACCGAAATCGCCCATAACCTTATTTGGATGTCCACAAAAAATAACGAACAAAACAAAAAATGAACCAATTCAATCGGTTTAACCGTTCTCCCGCAAATCGAACTACAGACACACACCCGGACCACGCGCCGAAATTAGGTTCTTTACCTTAAAACGTCTGGAGAAATCCCAACTTTTTTTCTGACACGATTACAATACTTCCCTTTCCCTTCGAGTAGCGGAACGTAAAAAGCGAGGGAATCAGGAGAAGCAGGAGCGGGCCAACCTCTTCTTCCTCGCTATACCTTTAACTCTCGTCCTCTGTCGTGATCACTATCGGGTCATCAGTATCCCAGTGACTCCAAACCTTTCGCCTCAGTGCTATTTCCGAATTGATTCATTCATCCTCCGCCGAGACCTTCGAAGCCCTTCGCCCTTTTGGTTTATTATTCATTCTGAATAATAACCCTATGTTTTCGGTCACGAACAATTTTTTACAACCCCCCCTCAAAATTTGATACTTTACGTTTCAAGACATGGAGATTCCAAATTTGCAATGTCCGTCCGCCGTCCCCGTCCCCGTCCCCTCGTCCCCGTCCGCCGTCCGCCGTCCGGGCCGCCGCCGTCCGGGCCGTTTTGTGCCTTTAACGTGGTCTAAAAATTCGTTCTTTCGCCCAAAAAATCCGATTTGGTATCTAGTTGTGCCCGCCATCTCGGCAATCCGATCGGACGAAGCCCGTGGTTGTAATGGGCAAAAAACGGTTAAAAAATTAACGAAACGCAGTACAACGCTGGGAGCTACAAGCGTTTCGTCGTTTGAATTCCCTCCGCCCGCCCGTCTCATTAAAAACCAACCGCTCTCGAGGCGAGCGAGTGCGGCCTCCCGCCGCTTCCTCCCAACGACCGGTCTCTCTCCATTCGCCTTACTCTTCCAATTTCCCCGACGTTTTCGTTTTAATACGATTCAATTTTTTTAGATTCTTTCGTTTCATTCTCATTATGTTTTTTTCATAGATTTTTGGTTAAATTTTGATATTAGTATTTAGCGTGCATGTTTTCATATTAAAATTCAGTTTTTTCTAGATACTTTCGTGTTTTTTGTTTATTTTAATATTACGATTCAGTTCTTTTCGGCCTTTTTTTGGGTTTCATTATGATATTTTTCGATGCTGAATCGAACAGGATGGGTCTCGGAGCATTAATGCTAGGTCAAGCTGATTATCCGAATAATAAACCGTTGTGTAATAATTTGCAGCGTTTTTGTTTGTAACACGGTCAGCACGTTTTAATTTAACTTTATAATATTTCATTTTTGTCTGGTTTAATAAACCTATTAATGTACACGAAGGAGAAGGTTTTTATCATTGTGAAGTCCCCGCTTTGCGTTAACAGCCACAAAATATTTATTTATTAACTTTTTTCGCAGCGTTGGCGTATACGTTGGGACTTCTATGAAGGTCGTGGCGCTTCAGAAGAAATCAGTGAAAAAATACTTTGGATTAGTTCGCATGTACGAGGGGCTGAGGAAAACTTGTGCGTCTTTTACTTTCCACGAGCAAAAGGAAACCATTGCAAACGTACACAATAAGTTCAGTTTGCACGACATCTTCAATTCTAAATATCTGGAACGCAACTTGAATGTGCCTAAACCGTTAGAAGATCCTCAATTTATTGACGCAATATCCCAACACCGATTTTCTAATCCTCCTACTTATTTTTTTGGAGATCGTTCCTGTAAGTAATCGCCGGCCATCCTGCAGACCATAAAAACCGGAATGGCTTCAGGTTGGGCGAGGGCGAAACTCTCTTAAGCCCACCGCTCCCGATTCATATTCTGCCCAAGACTGAGCCGAAGATCGTGACGAGCGCCAAGGTCGGCTCGAGACCGAGCACCGTAGGATTGCCCTAAAACAGCCCTCGTTACATGTAATTCCCCAGCACTTATAGTCGAGCGGCTCGAGAATATTGAGCAGCTTTCGACGCAGTTGGAGAGTTAAGTTGGTGTTTACCGTCAACAGGTGTTTACTGTTTGGATCGCGGGAGCGTCAAAACGGCTTTTGAAACGTGATTCGGTGAATTTACAGTGGGAAGGTGATGATCTCTGATCCCTCCCGGTAATACGACCGTTTAGATGCCCAAAAGCGCTAGGAAGGAAAGTTATGTAAACCGGGGAAAAAATATCAGGTGCGTCGTACCACAATTTTCCACTGCCCCACATTCATTCAGCGATTTTCCAATCGTATTCCCTCAGTTTACACAAACCGTTCAATCTAGGAACAGGTAGCGTTTAAAGTTCCAGAATTTATAATGTAGCATCTGCTTAGATCCTTCAAGTGAATTGTGAAGTGAATGAACAGTGCATCGATTATTCATGAGAACGTCAACATGATTTTTACTTTCCTTGGCTTTGCAAAGTAGAAAGGAAAGTTATGTAATCGGCTGAAATAATATCTGGTGCGTTGCAGCACACAACTTTCCTTACCTATACGTCAATTCACTTGTGTACATGGCTAATTCTACTAATTCAATTCATTTGAACTTTCAACTTCGTCAAACAACACTTCACGGCAGCAGAAAGCGATAGTACTTACAGCTCAGGAATTTATGGTGCACCTCGTACCCATTCCCGGACCATTATTGAGCAATTGGTACACAGATAATAAATGAGGCTGTAAACAAGATTTTTTAAAGAGGATAATAATCACTTTTGTAGAGTTGTTGGGTAAAAACCTTTAGAACTGGTAGTGAGCAAAATGGCGGTAGTTGAACTGTTTGTTTGTTAACATTTAGTAAAATTTCAGCGGAGTTTATAACGAAAAAAAACGCGCTAAAACGAAAGGAATTTCTGTAGTGCGCCTCATGTATCTTATGAGCCTTTTTGAACGTTCACCCTATATCCCCCTATTTTCGTGGAATGTTTGGTAATTTATTGGGCTGCTCTCGTCATTTTCCCGCAAACGGAAATTTTATGGTATAGTTGCCTTATTGAGAGCTATCAATATAAAACATTTAATCAAAATCGTTAGAGCCTTTTTTGAGAAAAAAAAAATTTGGTGTTTTGATCACTATGATAGCTATAGTTAACTTTCGGTGGATTTTGTTCATACCCTCATTTTGGCGTTCCATGGCAACCTGCGGGTTAGGTATCAAGTTTGAGCTGATTTGGTACGGCCCTAAAAATCGTTCACATACACACACACACAGATGGTAGCAATTATACCATAAAATTCCCATCAGTGGGAAAATGACGAGAGCAGAACTATAAATTATCAAAGTTTTCGACGTTTTAGCGCGGTTTTTTCGTTATAAACTCCGCTGAAATTTTACTAAAATATCATTTTGCTTACTACCAGTTATAAAAGTGTTTACCTAATAACTCTGCAAAAGTGATTAATATTCTTCTTTTAAAAATATTTGGTGCGTAGCAACACACAACTTTCCGCCACCCGCGGAAGTTCGAAGACCAGCTACATATGCGGGTGCTATATCTTCGTTCAACGCATTTCTGCAGAAACATTTATGGAGAACAAAATGTAGGGACTGGTTAGCTGAGGGTACTCCGGAAGTTTGATCCAAATCGTTTCAGCCGTTTTTGAGAAAATTGGAATACCGATAAATTAATATTCGACAAATCTCCTTTTCTGAGATAACTTGGCTTATATCTCCGTTCAACATTCATATACAGAAATAATTATACAGAATGGAATGTGGGTATGGGTGACTAAAAGACACTTCATTAGGATTTATCACATCTGGTGAAGAAGTTACCCTGGAATTTACGGAAATGTTCGAAAAAACGTTATTTTCGACACATTTTGATTATTAACTCTGTCCAATGGCCTGTCAGAGGAACATTTACGGAGAACAACATGTAGGTAACAACTATTGAAAAACATCTTGAAAGTTTGGTGATAATCGTTGAAGCCGTTTTGATAAAAAGCGTAAAAAACCTAGTTTTTGGTACATTTTCGCCCCCACCCCCCTTCCGATCAGCCGAAATCGTCCATAACCTTATTTTGGTGTCTACAAAAAATAACGAACAAAACAAAAAAAAGAAACAGCTCAATCGGATTAGCCGTTCTCCCGCAAATCGAACTACAGACACACACACACGGACCACGGGCCGAAATTAGGTTTTTTAGACTCAGTAGGCCTCAAAACGTAAAGATCTGAAGATAACCCGGATTTTTTCTTTTCACACGATTACTATACTTTCTAAAGTTAACGTACCTGTTAGGTGAGTCCGTCTCCTCTGGCTTGTGAGTTACTCACAAGCCAGAGGAGACGGACTCACCTAACAGGTACGTTAACTTTAGTAATTTGCCTACTGGCGGATATAACCCAATTTCTTTAATACCTACTATACTTTCCTTCCCTTCGGGTAGAGGAAAGTAAAAATCATGTTTACAGCCTCATTAATTCTCTGTGTACCAATTCACCAATAATAGTCCGGGAATGAGTACGAGCAGCACAATAAATTCCGAAACTGTAAGCTCTACCTCTTACAGCTGCCATGAAGGGTTGTTCAATCAAGTTCAAATGAATTGAGTAAGCAGAAAAAATCATGTACACGAGTGAATTGGCGCAGAGCTAAGGAAAGTTGTGTTTTGCGACGCACCAGATATTTTTAGCAGTACATTCAGCGATCACTCGCTCTAACAGCCAGTCAAATATGTTTTGTTTACTTTGTTAATGCAAGCTTGCTAGACCCCCAACTCGACCTTCTGTAAATCTATAGGTTGTACTGTTCTTGTACACAGGAAAAACCCGTGAACACGGTTGAGAAAGACTCAAATTAGCTCAAATGTGGTACTCCGGCTGCGCATCGTAATGTAACACCACCGTAAGTTTTTGAGTAAACCCGACCAAACATTAACTGTACTTGTCATAGGTATTAAAACACCAAATGGGTGTAATGATTTTGATCAAACTGTTTGCGTACTTAGTTTTAAGTCGCACGATATTACTGTAAAATTTTCATCCTCGAAAAAATAACGAGAGTAGTCCAATGAACTATCGAACATTTCGACAACTGATTTTAGTAATTTGTCTCCATATGATATTAACGACAGTCCTCTGTGCTGCCTATACAGTAAAAGGATAATTAGCAGCAACCCGATAAATACTGCAACTCAAAAAGTATCGGCCAATGAAGCAAAAATTAGTTTTTTAACTTTTTGGCCAAACGGCTCCAACGATTTTAACCAAACTCACAGGATGTCTTTAAATAGTCAATACTTACATATTGTTATCAATAAATGTTCCTCGTACAGACTACTGAACAGACATAAAAAGCAAAATGTGAAGAAAAAAATGTTTATGTGAACATTTTCATAAATTCCGGAGTAACTGCTTGACTGAATTTTGATCAGTCAGGTCTTTCAGCAACCCACACTCATATTTCCCCGCAATTATTTCTGCATCTGTCTGTTGAACGGAAGTATAAGCTGCGATAGCTCGGAAAACGAGATTTGTCGAACATTAATTCATCGCTTTTCCAATTTTCTCAAGAACTGCTAACAATTTCGATCTAACTTACGGGATACAGTCAACTGACCAATGCCTAAATTTTGTTCTCCATAAATGTCTCCGTAGTTCTTTGAATGAAGGTACAGCGGTCGTATATGCAGCAGGTCGCGGAAAGTTGTCCGTTGCTGCGCACCAGATATTTCTGATTAACGAATCCGTACAATGTTTTGACAGTTACAAGCCCCCTGGCCTCTCACTGCGAGCTTTCGAGCGTAATGTCGAATAACAGTACTAAAATGTACACGAAGATTAGCAATACTTCGTTCGGTTTAGAGATGAGTAAATACGATGTTTCCCGCTGCCTTCTACAGTCTAAGGAAAACAAGGCTGCAGAAGAGATTTATATCACTCGGAAGAACGAAATGAACTTCAATAGGCTCGCCCCTTCCCGCCCTCTTGAATCACCACTCACCCACACCATTCCACATTAAGTGCCCCAGGTGCATGAGGCTACGCACCAAGATGGCGTTAAGAGAACTTGGCGTCCTTGAATACAAACCTGACACCGCAGCTTTGAATTGCTAATATTTTTGCCGCTCTTTTTAGCATCAAAAGAAACACGAATCCCCCCCCCCTTCATTCCTCCACCCTCGTGCAACACCACAATCCCATTCAATGAAGGCCGAAGCTTCGCTTTGAAGGGCTCGGACTCTCCGAAGGTTCCCAGCAATGAAACGCACTCTGTATTCACCGCAGACATCAAACGAACTTAATATTTAAATGTTCCATTTAAATTCCCGAAATGAAGTTTTCCTTTAATTTACGCACGAAAATAAATACACGGAAGGTAAAGAAGAACATTAACGTGCAACTCGTGAAGTTGAGTTTCACTATACTTTGCCACCAACCAACCCGTTTCATTGGCATAAAATATAAAGCGACTCGAGACACTACATCTCTCAGCCCCGCGTTTATTCTCTACCAAAATAATCCAAACTGGCAGTATTTTACGTCCATAATTCACGTCCCACCTTTCTTGAGTAACCAGAGCACCATTAATTTACGAAAACACGACCTTTTTGAGGTCGGCTCATATACTTTTATACTGATTGGGAATAAAACAGAGAACTGCTACGCATCACAACTTTCTAATAATTCTAATTCTTGCCTACACCGTACGAGAAGGAAAGTAAAAAGTTAGTCTAGTCATAGATACGGGTTGTTCGGGACAATTTTCTTACGTTATTAAGAGTCATCTGAGGAAACGAAAGAAAAG
The DNA here is from genome assembly GCA_020466155.1 of Pachypeltis micranthus. NCBI lineage: Eukaryota > Metazoa > Arthropoda > Insecta > Hemiptera > Miridae > Pachypeltis > Pachypeltis micranthus. Next base: position 21,426,752 of record CM035780.1, on the reverse strand, counting down.
AGGGCACAAAGTCAGTTCAACAGACCCCAGTAGTAGTATTTTCTGTATTTCTGCGTTTTGCACTACCAACTTGACTTTTCTGGGAACAATAGTTTTATGTGAGCGCAATTTATAAGAAAATATCTGGTGCGTTGCAACACACAACTTTCCTTAGCTCTACGTCAATTCACTTTTTACATGGCTAATTCTGTTTAATCAATTCATTTATCACTCAGTTCATTTGAACTTGGTCAAACAACACTTCACAGCAGCAGGAAGCAGTAGCGCTTACTGTTCCGGAATTTGTTGTGCTGCTCGTACTCATCCCAGGACCATTATTGAGCAATTGGTACATAGAGAATTAATGAGGCCGTAAACATGATTTTTGAAGAAGTATAGCAATTATTTTTGCAGAGTTATTGGGTAAAAACTTTGAGAACTGGTAGTAAGCGAAACGGCAGTAGTTGAAATTCAGGAATTTGTGGAGTGAGCCCCATGTATCTTATGAGCGTTTTTAAACACTCACCCTATAGGTATTGGATTGGACTACAACCCCAATTTTTGTCAACATTCTAGTAACATTCCAGCGGAGTTTATAAGGAAAAAACCGCGCAAAAGAACGATTTTCGTCGAAAACTTTGATAATTTATTGTGCTGCTCTCGTAATTTTCCCACGAATGAGAATTTTATGGTATAGTTGCCATATTGGGAGCTATCAATATAAAAAAATTAATCAAAATCGTTAGAGCCATTTTCGAGAAAAAAAATTTGGTGTTTTGATCACTGTGATAGTTAAGTTAACGAACCTGTGAGGCGAGTCTACTCTGGCTGTGATGTCTTACATCGAAAGCGCTAGCCCACAGTAACTCACCAGCCAGAGGATACGGACGGTACGTTAACTTTAGTAATTTGCCTACTGCCGGACCTAACCCAATTGCTTTAAAAACTATAGTTAACTTCCGGTGGATTTGGGTCATGCCCTTATTTTGGCGTCCCTTGGTAACCTGAGGGCTAGATATCAAGTTTAAGCTGATTTGATACGGTGATTTTCCCTAAAAATCGTTCACAGACACACACACAGACCATTTTACCAAATAGTGTGCGCTTAGAGAACCCATGTGGACTCATCGGGCCTAAAACTAGACCTATGTCCCGACTACTAAAACCCAGCCCATAGGTTAGCTACCAGATCATTCAGGCATCTTCTGCAGCAGCGTTAACTGCGCCTTACTTTGGAAAGTTGCCAAAGGTAACCAAGGTTTGGATAATTTCCAGTTACACGCACGTTTTATATCAGAGGATTTCCAACCAATGCACTCGGCTGGATCGAGGAGGGCGAACCGCAAAATACTACACGTACGACAATTGCATTGATGTTTAATTTTCTAGGCTCTGCGAACTAGAAAGTTATGTAATGGACAAAAAAAATTGATTTATCTTTAGATCTTTACGTTCGAGACTCTACTGAGTCTGAAAACACTATTTGTGAAAATGGTCTGTGTCTCGATTTTTAGTGAAAACGGCTAAACCAAATCAGCTCAAACTTGATATCTAGCCCGCTAGTCACCATGGGACGCCAAAATAAGGGCATGTGCAAAAACCACCCAAAACTAACCGTAGTTATCATAGTGATCAAACCACCAAATATTTTTCCCCCAAAAACGGCTCTAACGATATTGATTAAATTTTTTATATAGATTTCTCTTAGTGAGATGAGGATACCATAATATTCCCATCTGTGGGGAAATGACGAGAGCAAAACAATAAATTACCGAACGTTTCGACCAAAATCGAGTTAAGCGTAAATTTTTTTCTCGTAAACTCCGCTCAAATGTTACTAGATTCCTCAGAAAAATTCAGGTGGTACTCGAACCAAGTACCTCTACGATGAGTTTTTAATAACGCTCATAAGATATACAGGGGCTACTCCAGAAATTCCGGAATTCCAACCACTACCATTTTTAAACGTTTTTACTCGGTAACTCTGGAAAAGTTATTATTTCCCTCTTCGAAAAAATCGTGCCTAATTTTATGTGCACCTATTGCTCAATAATAGTGCGGGCATGAGTACGAGCAGCACAATAAATGCTGAATCTGTAGGCGCTACCGCTTTCTGCCGCCGTGAAGTGATGTTTCAAATGAACTGTGTGAAAAATAGAGTTAGTAAAATAAGCCATGAACATCAGTGAATTGACGTAGAGCTAAGGAAAGTTGTGTGTTGCTACGCACAAGACATTTTTAGTTATTTTTCATTAATGGTTGCATGAAGAGAGAACAACAATCTCCAGTATACAACCACGTTGTGGAGGAAACGTTCGAGTATTAAGGCGTAGAAGTTAAATCAGACCTATTTCACGAAACGCGCATAAAATATTTACTGGGCCCACTGAATAATACGCTTAGAAGCCTTTAACGTATATGATGGAATGCCAACTCGATGAAATGGAAGGAATACAATAGGCCCTTGAAGCCTCCACTCAGTAAACAACTAGCTGCCCCTTCACAGACCATTAATCTCACGGCAAACGTTAATGCCTTTTCTAGAAAGACGGTTATTTGTGGGCGTAAAGAGAGCAAATTCGATCGGCAAAGCGTTGAAATGTTTGTATTTGCTGGATCTATTTATTGAAAAAGACGGATCAGAGAAAGAGAGAGAGAGAGGCCCCTTGACCGGTCGCTCGCAAGCACTCCGGGTTTCGACGGCTCGTATATATCATGGTAATGGGATTTCGAGGGGATGTGGTTCACGTTACTAGTCGAAACAGTTTACGGATGGTTGGAGGGGGGAGAGTGAATCACGCTGATTGCCAATGCCAGAATCAAGCTTATTCAATCGATATATATCATTCAGCACGGCTACAGCTTGAATTGGTCGTTTCCCTAGCTCTATTTAATATCCCATCCCGAGCTCTGAATGGCCCGAAAGATCATTAGAAAATGCAGCGCTGGGAGCGATTGAGAGGGCTTCTGGGCATCATACATCTTCCACGCTGGAACATGATAGATGAAAATCCAACACTTTCCCTAAAATAACCTCAACTATCAGGAAATAAGGTTAGGAATATAGGGGAAAAGGCAAAATAGAACTAAACGCGGAGTCAAATATTGAATGGAAGCGAAGGACGAAACCCAAAAGACGAAGAGCATTATTTAGGATGGATCACGAGAGTGAAACGCGCAGGACAGGTCTCTCAGAAACCCTGTCATATTCCTGTCCCGTCAAACCTACTAATCCTGCGTTGGAGAGGACCTTCCATTCCTCTCAGTCCTCATCTGATCTTATTGGACAGTGCGCCGTGCTTGATGTTTTTCTTCTTTTTAATGCGATATTTTTGAAAGGTCTAAGACACATTAATGGAGTCACGGAAGCCAAGGGATTTAAAGTGACAATTGTGACACACGGAATGTCCCACAACTCGTTCTCACACATCTCACAGAAGGTGACCGAGGCCACTCAGCACCGCGGCAATAACAAAATTTAAAATATAAAGGGATCTTGTGCAAGCCTGGAAAAAGTAAAATCCGGACGCAACATGGTGAAATATAAAATAAGGGGTTTCTACAGAAAAGAATGAAACAAAGAAAGTACCTATTTACCAAACTCAGTAATTAATTTTAGTTTTTTCAACTGAAAAGTGATACAAGACTTGTTTTGCGCTTCCATTGGTACAGAAGTAATTGAAATCTGGTACTGGAACAGATGAGGTATATAATATCCAGTTGTAGTTTTTCGGTATTTTTGAGTGATCGGTCTACCGCAGTAAACTGCAGGATTCGGCGAGCTGTAATTTAACAAGAGGCCAATACGTCAGAGCTGTTGCTATTGTTGCGTTTTGTAAGTGGTGACTTTACTATGAACGACGAGATGGAACGGAATGATTAATTGACCGATATGATGGCAGGAAAGCCCACTAACAGGCACTCAAAAGTGGCTACTGGCCATCTACCCCTTGAGTGCACGGTGGACAAGTAAAGAGTAAAGAGGAAACTGCTTCTGCTCTGGGCAAAGTTCCGTATAGACCTCTCTACTGAACGACAAAGTCACGCTAGATGAATGTGTATAAGATAAATGGCAAGCGAGATGGGAACCCTGCGTCGAAGACCCTCGTCACAACATCCGTGAACGTCCTCGGAGAAAGTTGGTTGAGACTGACCACAGGACGACCCGGTTCCTTAGGGTACATGGCAACTTCAACGCGCGGCTCCATGTCTTTTCATTCACAGATTCTCCATTTTGCACCTCCACGTTGGTGGTACACAAGAAACCACATGCTACTCCACTGCAGGTCCTACATCCGTGAGCGATCATTGTTTAAAGAGCTACGTTCTGGCGTTGAACTGCTACTAAGCAAGTTTATACAAATTTTGATCAGTTTACAAAGGTCCACAGTTGGTCCCTGCACATAGTAACACACATGGGCAACCACTCTCTACGAAAAGACTGGCTAAATGACAACCTGCCGTACTATTGTACTTGAAGCACATCAGTGATCGTCTAGTGATCATAGACGAAGATTAATAATCCGAAGAAAGTTGGGCATTGGATCGGCGCTTGTGATCGATGTAGTTTTTGCCTGAGTCAGCGGTTCTCCAAACATTTCCTAACCCCAGGTAACACCATCACAGGTAACAGGGTTCGATGGATTCTGAGCGAGTGCCTGAGCTCTCACACGCTAGCAAAAACACAACCTCCACGACCTTCAATTGATATCAATCTCTTATGAGTGTCAATGAACAATGGTAGGTGTGCTCTGAGCATATGCCCGTGGCATTGGAGAGGGTACCTAGCTTTGCAGCCTACACCCCTCTCCTGCCAGCACCAAGCATCTCTCCGGGGAGATTCCGAGCAAAACCACGGTCCCCATGAGGCCAATCCCATGGCTTCACGACCATCAGCGCCACGCCCTAAAGGCTTCACACTGCCGGTCACGGGCTGAAGCCCCTGTGGTAGACATTCTATATGGCTGCACCTTGAGCAGCCTAAGGACCTGAATGGGTGACATGCCTCAGTGCCAGAATTGCCAAGTGGCGTTCTACTGGCACCTACGCTTTATCTCCATGAGGGTTCCGGGTTTGGACTTGCCCCGTACCTCCCATGAAGAAGGGTTACAGGCCGTCTTTTGTCCAACAAACCGAGGGCGGACTACTTGATACTTGGCCGCCCTCGCCCGCGACCCACCCATCTCACTCTAACCTAACACTACTAACTTACATACACACTCATACAATAAATACCAGTTAGTGTCAATGAACAGTAATTTTGATAACGAAACAAACCAGCCTCTAATCCGTCCTCCTCCCAGCCAAATCATCGAAGAGTGTGGTGCCCCCAGCTCCCGCCTGGGAATCCTTCGCCGATTGGATTTGCTTGTCGTTACCCATGGCGGGGGAGGGCACAAGCGTGGGCAGTCAACTATTTGCGAGGGTTCTTCCCCCATTCTCCAGAGGAGGTTGGTGATAGCCAAGTCTGCTGGACGAGATCAAGACAGAGTTGCTCCCCTTCAAGTCGGCATTCCGTTCAGGGTTCGCGCATACAACACAGCCCTTTTCTCAAACGGTGTTTTTCGGAATCATTAGCCCTTCAATCATAAAGATCTGAATAAAAGTTTTCAGTTTTGAAGCAACTTTCCTTCCTACTTCGTAGGGCTAAAGATTTACGATAGACAATGAAACCACACACAGTAGTCTGAATTCCTGAATTTCGTGGGTTGTTCCTGATTTTATTATGGCCACTACTAAACATCCGTGTCGACCAGTTGACTTATTGGACTGCCAACACGACTTTTATTTTAGCGTTGTAGTGTCACTTGAGCTGACGCGGCGAACCATTTTTGATCACTACCGTCAATTTTCCGTCCATTTTGCTTATAACCATATTTTGGTGTCCCATGATAATCTGAAGACAACCCAAAAACGTATTTTACAGAAGATTACGTAACTTTCCTTTCTACTTCGTACGGCTAAGGACAGTAAAAACGACGTTTTTTTCATCAAGGGCAGGGCAGAAGGGCGGCTAGCAGTACCTCCTGCAGCAGGTCTCAACGATTTGTCGGCACCTCTGGTCTCGGAAGTGAAAGCTAACAAATGGTCGTCGTTGATGGAGCTAGCAGAGTCGAAGAGTGTTGAAATCATCACGGAGGCGGCACATTAGCCTTTGAAGGCCGGAAAATGAAGTTACCGGTCGTTCGAAGGGCGTTTTACCATAAGGAGCACGATCTCGTTAGACCGTCTGAGCCGCACGACAGGAATTTCGCCGTCAGATTGAGGCAGGTATGTTTCCAACCGCCCACCCAAAGACCCCCAAAGGGTCGTTGCACACGGAGCCCACGCATGACCACATGTTTTCCTACAACTTCCGAATGCCTGAAGGAGGGAAAAATCGCGAGGAGCCAACAACTGAAGCGAAACGAGTTACTCCTACGAGCTCGTCCCACCTAACGTGTGGGACATTGGATCCGATTGGACTCAATAGTTGGCCAGTTTTACGAGGCGCATTTGCAAGAAACCCCCTCTCAAAAAACCCGTGGGAAGTAAAAACGCGATTTACCTAATCGATTTCAGTAAAAACGATGAAAGAGGCAGACGTTGGATGGTAACGTTTTGAATCTACTGGGCCATTAAATCCCGCTACTGGAGCGTTGGAGCAGAGGTGATTACCTAGTTCCTCCTTTCGTTTGATAGGTTAGATATTCCAACGAATACATTACTTCAACAATCAACAGCAGGGAAAAAGCTTTTGAGACCACCCCAACACAAAGCCCCCACCACCCACAGCCTACGAGAGGCAGAGGGATGTGGAACGCCGGTGGTTCAAGGGTGTTCACAAATCAAACAGTTTGACTACACTGACACATATGCGCCTGTTGTTCATTACACAACTGTCAGAACATTTACGTCCTTGATTAGCCACAATAACTATGAAGCAATGCAGATGGATGTGAGCAACGCATTCTTACACGGAGAACTTCAGGAGGTGGTTTATAAGAAGTTACCACCTGGCTTTCAAAAACATAACAACAATGCTGCCTTGAAGTTAAACAAAACTATATGGACTCAAGCAAGCACCTCGAGAGGAAAACGCAAAAATTGGTGGATTCCTGCACAAGTTGGGATCTCTGTCCTGCCAGGCTGACCGCTGTCTTTATGTACTCCGCTCAGGTGGAAGAGTGGTCTATTTATTGCTTTATGTCGACGACCCTTTAATATCTGGTAATTATTAGGTCCCCTAAGCGGAAGTTCAGAATGAAGAATCTAAGCAAGTTACACAGCTTCCTTGGAATAAAAATTCATAGAATGCTTGATGGAATGACGTCGTCACAAAGTGGCTACATTCAACGTGTTCTAGAGCGTTTTGGTATGGCTGGGCCCCAGTCAAGACCCCTATGGAGATGAAAATACCTGAAAGAGATACATCTGCGCCTAACATAATTGGGAAGAAACCCTACAGGGAATTGGTTGGTTGCTTAATGCATCTAGCACAAGCTACTCGTCCAGATTTGTGCATTGCTTTCTCATACCATAGTCGTTTTGGCTTCTTTGGCAGCGGGCAAGTGCTCAATGTCTGAAGAGGAGGTTTTGATGTAGTGTACCTTGTAACGTACTTGAGGAATTGTCTCACAATTCAACCGTGTACAGAACACGCATGAAAGCCGTGTCTGGGCCCAAAAGAATGTGCTGATCAACAACAGCAAGGACGAAGAAGAAGAAGTGTAACCACAGGAGGAGGCTACAATCATATCAGGGAAGGCTGAAAGGCTGATACGCGGACGGAAAATGATAGAGGTTGTTGAACGGACTAAAAAAGGAGGTCATGAGTTGGGGAGGAAGGAAAACCCATGGAAAATTTTCCGATTTGTGAGGCATTCGTGATCAAGCCATAGGAGAATAAACGAAGTTCTGCCAAGTTTACCTATTCTTCACCAAACCACCACTACAATTGGCGCAGTCGGTTTTCGAGTACCTTCAGGTAAAGTATCGCATAAATTTGGTAAGTAACATTTTAATTTACGCATCTACTTACCATTTTCTTTGAAATTTTCCGAGGAACATTGAAAATAGGTTAATTCGTCCTCGTGTGCGATAAATTTACTTGAACTCCCAGTAACTTAACGTACTTCATATTTATTACATTATTCCCACGGTTTCATTGCCCCTAAAAACGTTTTCATCTCCAATTTTCAAATTTTTATTATATTTTCGACCGTTCGTTGAGTTCGCTTTCATTCAGAACTACAGTTCCTAGACTCAAGTACGAGTTTTCTTATTCATTCAATCAGTGCTAATTCGTTGCAGTCTGTTTGTAATTTGAAATGGCAACTCCCAAACGCATTTTCGGACTCAAAAATCCCCTTGCTTTTAGGCGTAGGACGCTGGGTGCCACAGTTTCTGATCCAGACCTGCGTACTGAAGTCAACAGGCACAGTGCGCCCGATCACAGTGAGTTGGGGTGGCAGGAGCCCAATATTATGGTTCATTCTGAACCAAGGGTTCCCTCGCCTTTTGCACAAAGAGGCCTGGTGTCTCTCCTCATAGTCCAGTAAAGCAAGCGTCTCTATTACCACCTGTTTGTTCCAGCCCAACGCTGTCAGATGCTTTCATTTCCATAGTGGATAGCATCAAGGAACAAATGAGGCACATGCAACATACTGTCGACTCGTTTCATAGGGAACTGAGAGAGACAAGGAAACCTTAGTACGCAGATATCTGACAGTGTCGCTCGTCTTGAAGATCGTTTGGAGGCCATAGAAAAAACTGTACAGAGGCCATGCAGCAAATATGATGCAGGCTAGACAGGATCTAAACCGGATAGTCGAAAGGATGAATGAGGTAGAAGGAACAGGAAGTAACTGCAGTCCAGAATCCTGAAATCTGTGAAGCAGTGTTGAGGAGGTGAAAGCACTCCTCTGGAAGGAGGGATCGAAGAGTAACTTTGGTCCTAGCGGGTTGTCATCTCCTGTACAACATCAACCTGTGTTGGCTCAACCGATAGTGAGCCTTCCAACAGTAATGTCGACAGGAGAAAGGGCATGAGCCCATTTCAACTTCATGCTTCTGTCCTGTATCCTTATAGTGCACCCCAGTGCACTGGGCAACCCCTTCACGCCTCTACAACAGGGCACATGTATGTGACCCAAGGTTGCATGCCAACCTACACGACCTCGTACCCTACAAATAATCATCCAACCTTTCTATTCTCGAACCAAACTTGGCCAACAGGAACAGAGCAACAGCACACCATTTGCAATAACCCCCAGCAGAGCCAAGTGCTCATACAGCTCAGAGCATCCCTTCCAACATATGGTGGGAAGCAAGGAGAGCGTCTGGAGGATTTGTTTGAGCAGATAAGGGAGGAAACAAGAATACACCCTTACCTGCTAGCACATGGTTGCAGTTGGCAAAAGCTCAGTTACGTGGCCCAGCTGGTCGCTGCTCAAAGAACTTGCAGACATCAGACCAGTTCTTTAGAGCTATTGGAGTTTGAACTAAGAAAGCGTTTTGTTGGAATTAAAACGCCTGATTTTTACTTTCAACAACTTATGGCCATTTCCATAGGAAAGAACAGAGACCGTCGAAGGTTTTGGTGCTAAGGTGAGGGATATGGTTCAAAGGCATGTCCCCAAACTTTCTCCTGATGATGTAGAGCGGCAAGCAGTTAGTTTCTTTTTAAAGGACTTCCAGCTCAGCTTCAAAGGACAACACGAATTTTAGGACAACTAGAAACACTAGGGAAGCAGTAGCACGAGCTTACTGCAAAATGAGCGAAGAAATGCTTACCCACACTAGTGTTCCCACGACTAACGTGTTGTCCACGATCACGAATCAGAAGCACAAACCCCCAACCAGACCAAACTCCCCACAGAAGAGTTCCTCCACCTCCTAACAGGCGGACAAGTGGTAGCCAACACAGACGTACAGCAGCTGACACATCAAAGGGAAGGAAGGAAATAAATCCCGAAAGTTTCCCAGCAATCCTTACTGTCACGTCTGTGGCTCAAAGGAACACTTTTCTGGCAAATGTGATTATAGGGTAGGAGGCCCAAAAGCTGGCCAACCTATACCTAAAGTGAAAGCCAGCAGAAGCATCTGTTCCTGGAACCTCTTCATCCTCGCCAGGGAGAATGGTCAATCAGATTACCCAAACGGGAGAGGCGGGCAGAACCCGCCAAGTACCTGAACTTAGGTAAACAAATTAATGGGAATGCTGCTACAGACCCTGGCATGGAAAAGGAAAGAGTTCGAGTTAATTTAGGGAGTGCACCGCTTTTCACATTGGAAGGCGAGGTTGAATCAACTAGGGGAACCATAATTATAGACACTGGCTCCCAAATCACACTGGTTGATTCGAAACTTTGTGTTGATCCTCTTCGACCTTTAAATCTCTTAATATTAGGTCTAGGATCCCAGCCCATTACACCTCTAGGTGAAACAACTGTCTCAGTTCACCTTGATGGAGAACAACCTTTCAGTGTTAAGGCTGCAGTATGTGATGGTCTTAGCCATGGCGCATTGCTGCTTATAGGTTGTGATGTCCTGAGTGAATGTGGAGCAATTTTGTTCGTTTCGAAGAATGAAGCAAATTCAATGGTTCCAAAAACAGTGCCATGCCAGCGCTCCAAGGGTAAACACGTCGGTGCGTATGCAATTACTAGTCAGGAAGTGAGGATCCCTCCTGACACTACAGCTGTTATCCCTTTAAGAGTCAAATTGGACCGCTCTATGAGAAAAGAAGTTGGAAATTTACCTCATGGTCTCGTGGCTTTCACCCCTGATGATAACACCCACTTGCTTATGGCAAACACTATTGGGACATCAGATAAAATGGTTACCGCAGTTTGCAACTCTACCTCCTCAGAAATTGTCATGCACAAACACATGGCAGTGGGGCACATTGAATTTGTTGACAACTTTGAACCTACATGTGTGTTGCATCTTTTCCAGGGCACTCATGACAAATGTGTCAGATTAGTTGTTCCTCACGGACCTTCCAACGTTCTGCCGCATTGGCACACAATGGGCTTATTCTGTTCATCCTCCTTTGACAGTTACAGTCCACTGTCCAGACAAGGGGTCTGCACGTAGGGAGAAATTACGTTTAGTAGGAACTGGACTACTCCCAACGACTGGTCAGTGTGATGTGTTCAGCAATGGAACAAAGTTATTTGGACGACTCACTGGGGAAACCCATTTGATTAAATCGACGGGTATGAACCATTGTCAGTGCTCTCAGCACTATTACAAAATAAGTCGTATGACGACTGATAATGAAAAGAGTGGTGCTCCAAGCTCAAAGAGCGAGGACCTCCGTGACATCTAGCTTCTTTGTCTGAATCTCAGGTGGGTGTCAGTTTGCAAGCTGCTCTGCAACAAGTAAGAAAGAAGAGAGGAGGAGAAACGTCGACATAGAGAGAATGCCTGGTGGACGAATCTCACCATGGGTCTCTCTAGTTCATCCCTCCTTGTGGCAGCAATTATGCTGTTAGTGTGCTTCTTCTTGGCTCATCGCTAAAATAGTTTAGCAACGATGGTAAATGTATAAACTATTTTTACAATTATCATATAGATTTTCTCTTAAGGCTTTGATGATTATTGATTACTATCTAATCTCTAATATTTTAATCACATGCATTTCCTATGTCAAATAACACTTTCTCCCATACAGCCATTTCAGCACTTCCTTCTAATTTGCGAATGGGGTAGGAACCAACAGGAGTTGGAATTATTAAAAGGGGGGGGGGAGGGTTGTATATACAATTCTGGTATACCCAACGCTCAACCTTTCTCCTCGCTTTCCCATCCTTCCTTCATTTGTTGCTTGCTTAGTCATGGCTTAGTTCCTGCATATAAGTGTTACGTGTGTGTGCTTACTTAGTGGGAAATTGTCTACAGGATTTGTACAATTGGGTAATACCTGTCAGGTTGCAACAAAGATGTACCAAATTGTTCAGGAAATTAGCCAGTAAATACAAAGGACATTATGAGTAGGCTACCAATGACAATAAAATGTATTGCATGTATAAAAGAAAGAACACATGTGATGAATCAAAGCTGTTTACATTTTAAGAAAAGAAGGGAAAAAACCTTAACTGTTTTAAGGTTGTTGAAAGGTTTCAAACAAAATCCTAATCACGAATGCCATAGGGACACTTTTTGGCTGACTGTAAATACTACAAATTTATTTTTTCCCAGTTCACTTATTCAAACAAAAAGAGTTTTGTTACCTTCCATCCTCTAACTCCGCTGACCTTACTCACCACAAACAACACATGGTCCTCCATCAATGGTACTTCAAGACTATCTGTCAGCCCCCTGACTTATGTAGCCTCCTGTGACATCATCACGTCTTCACGATCCCTACTCCTGCAGACCAGTGGTGACCAAGCCTCAGGAGGCAACCAGTCAAAACACGTCAACCCAGGAAAGTACGAGGGCGTACTTTGAGCTCAGCACAGAGGGTGTTGTGCTGATCAACAACAGCAAGGACGAAGAAGAAGAAGTGAAACCACAGGAGGAGGCTACAATCATATCAGGGAAGGCTTAAAGACTGATACGCGGACGGGAAATGATTGAGGTTGTTGAACGGAATAAAAAAGGTCATGAGTTGGGGAGGGGAAGGAAAACCCATGGAAACATTTTCCGATTTGTGAGGCATTCGTGATCAAGCCATAGGAGAATAAACGAAGTTCTGCCAAGTTTACCTATTCTTCACCAAACCACCACTACAAGAAAGGAACAAATCAAATACGCTCAATTATACTCACTTGATGAAATAAATAAAATAATGGCTCTCAAGAAAGTACTGGGAAATGAAATTATAAAGCGATTAAGACCCACTTGAATTTAATCAGCAAAAACTCGAAATGAATGAAATGAAATGAACCCCTTTTAGAATGAAATAAATAACCTATGCTCGGATTGTATTAATAACAATAAAGGGACAATGGGGAAAATGAAACACCAAGCTCTGATCGCTTACCTCACTTCACACAATTTAAAGGGACGTTTAAGAACTGATTCACTGGCTTAGAAAAAGGGGACGATTCGTCCGCGAAGTCGGTAGCCGTTCTGATGAAGAAACGTGGCTCTGCCGCTAATATAAACAGCGGCGGGCTGCACAGGTGGCGGTCAGTGTTGCCACCTTCTGCAGTCTGCCGCGAACCATTACAACCTTTGCGAATTTAGTTGTTGCGTGGGTGTTAGTGGTATGAGCGGAAGCTGCTCCAAGGGTGGTCCCGGAAGCTTATTGATTTTAAACCCATACGTCGAGGGTCAAGGGAAGGCCCCCATATGAGCCACAGCTGCTAGTCAAGAAAAATGGAATGCATAAGGAATACGTAAACTCAAAATGTACAAATAACGATAACACAGGAACACTCAGTGCCATAGTAAACTTTTAAACAGGAATTTTGAGGCTGGTGCGAGTTAGAGACGCACTATGTTGAACAGAAGAGGTAAAAAAAGGGGAAGAGAAAGGGAAAGAGGGGGGTTGTGAAGCCAAAACTCGATTGTACGAGGGCAAAGTTCCTCCAACACCCAAGTTTTTCAACACTCGTTACACGTCACTTCACAAGGTATGACGCACTGAGCAATCATTCCACTAATTCCTTAAGTATTCAGCTAGTGCCTCAATAACTTGAAGAACACATCCTAGGTGCATAAATGACTACATCAGGAAAAAGTAGGTTATCCGGAGCTCAGAAAGCTGCACGCACCATGAACTGCGATATTCGTAACTCTGTCGCTGTCTACCACTCTTTTCTTTCTCTTCAACGACGAAAATTTGAAAAGGGGTTAACCTAACGACTCTGCCAGAACCACCCTCCAACAAAAGCGAGGACTTCCATTGGAAAAGTCGTCGGGGGAACTGAGCAAAAAATACGATCCCCAGTTGGGGATTAACAGACCTTTTTTTACCATTTAATGCATATTTATGAGGAGGACGGAAGAAAAACGAGAGCTTTGAAAATGTGCGGGATGCGCAACGCAGTGGAAATTGAGGAAAACTTAACGTCTTACCGTTACCGTTGCAGAAAAATGAAGGTACTCACCTGTAACAAAAGAAAGACGAATTTAGTTTAAAGAAGCAATTATGTTACGGATTTAAAAAAAAAACATACAACGAAAGTTATAACCTCATACAGAAATGGGTTGTGTAGGTTGAGGAGATAACTAAGCCCATCCATTGATTAGTTTGAAGACAACGAAGCTTACCTATTACACCCACTAGAGGTGATGTCAGGTCCATAGGGATCTTTAGGTCCCTTCTGTGCACCGTGGGCCGTAACATCGTGCATCCTCACGGAAATAGGGGGAGCCCCAGCCCTCTTCCAAGGTAAGCAAGATGCTTAAGAGCCGTGGACGGATTTTTCCAGACCTGCCCCCGTCAAAACGAGACAAATAAACGATACCACCCGGGTCTCCTAGTTGGCAATAGAATGCCCTGGGATTAGGCGCCGTGGCCATACTATTAAGGTAAAACGGATTAAATTCTGCTATTCGACGTCGTATCGCCGTGTTAGAAAAAACCCATGCGCAAATGCTTTACTGAGTAGATTTAAAAGCAGATGGGTAGGAAATGTTAAATAATAACACATTAGGGTATTAAAATATCTGGTGCGTTGCAACATACAACTTTCCTTAGCTCTACGTCCATTCACTTTTTACATGGCTAATTCTGTTTAATCAATTCATTTATCACTCAGTTAATTTGAACTTGGTCAAACGACGCCAGGACCATTATTGAGCAATTGGTACACAGATAATTAATGAGGCCGTAAACACAAATTTTTTGAAGATGGATACTAATTACTTTTGCAGAGTTATTGGGTAAAAACTTTTAGAACTGGTAGTAAGCGAAATGGCGGTAGTTGATATTCAGGAATTTTCGGAGTGAGCCCAATGCATCTCATGAGCGTTTTTAAACACTCACCCTTTAGGTATTGGGTTGGATTACAATACCAATTTTTTAAATCATTCTAGTAACATTCCAGCAGAGTTTATAAAGAAAAACCGCGCTAAAAACGCTTTTCGTCGACAATTTTGATAATTTATTGTGCTGCTCTCGTCATTTTCCCACGAATGGGAATTTTATGGTATAGTTGCCATATTGGGAGCTACCAATATAAAAAATTTAATCAAAAACATACTCAACAGCAAACATAATCATTTGCCCTTCCTTTGAGCTTGAGCATGTAAAGGTTGCAACTTCACAATTTCGATTTTATGTTATTAATTATTTTATTCCTGTTCTCACAAAGCTTTCTCCCGGACTAATTTGGCTTTTTCCGGCAGCTGTTGCAGTTTGAGTACGCGCATTTCCACTTCAAGCTCCTCTCCCTGTTTCAGCTTCGGCAGGGGGTTAATGCGGCCACTTTGGCCGATTATTAGAAACAATAATTTGGTCAAATTTGAATTTTTGAGGGTTGAACGTCTACGGAATGGGTTCTGGGGCCATTCACATTTTCACGACAGTTGTTTACGGGACGGGATGTTCAACAGACGCCCAATTACCTTACTTTGTTGTAACCTCATTGGTCCACTGCCATTCGGATGGGGCTTAATCGCAGCTATCCTAACTGCATTCTACGGTGATAGTGGCTAGCGTGTTGGGAACGAAACAAGTTAGCCTTGATTTACTTATCTAGCCGTGGTGATCATTTAGATCACGATGGCCCTTAATGTTCGGCGATACAACAGTCTCCAGCAAGACGGTATATGCACACACTGCTCAACAGAGTTAATTCGCATCTCCCAAATCCCCGTAGCCATAAAAATGTTATGCCAAACTGCGCCCAGGACATCACTGTGAGGTAGGGGTGGACGATATACACCGATGTTTTCAAAATACTCGATGTATAGTAACGATGCATCGAATCAAACAAGTAAGTAAGTTTTAAACATCGAGTATACATCGATGTTTTTTTTCGAAGCATCGAAAAGGCAAACAATCAAACCTCTCAACGGTTAATAACTATATTTTTGTCTTTTTCAATTACATTATTTAGCACTCGCAAGGTGTTTCGTCAAAAAGTGATATGATTAGTTGAAAAGGCCGCCAATATTATAGAGGTCAGTGCAACCAACCCATAAAAAACATAAATGCAAATGGCCGACTGAATTGACCCGCCGTCTCTCTCTCTCTCTCTCTTAATTACAGTTAGTTGCAGTCTCTGGCTTCAAAAAGCATATTCTTTTAATTTTTGTGTTAATTAGATACCATCATTATCACACAATCATTTTAAACTTTGCTGTGTCGTGTTAGCAATAATATTTATAAATCGAAGTGTTAAACTGAACAACACGTTATTCGTAATATTAATATCATAATAAATTTAGAAGGATTACAAAATACAGTTTCCAACATTGTATAAAATTGCCTTTAAATATCTAACAATGGTGGGCACATCAGTGCCATCAGAGAGACTGTTTTCGCGAGCGGCGCAGGTAATACTCAACAAAGGAATACAATAAATGATAAAAGATTGGGTAAAATTTGGTATTTACAAAGTATAGATAAAAATTATCGGGATAAATATTAAAAATAAATGTAAAGGTAATAAAGTTATTTTAATAGATGCTTGCTTTTTATTTCTAAACCACATACATTTTTAACGATGTATTTTTTGATACGTCATTATTACATCGATGCAACAATCCGATGCATTCAATTGAAAAAACATCGATGTTTTTTAAATGTCCATCACTACTCTGGGGTATACTGTAGTAAAAACACCACCACAAGAGCCCACCCACTAGATGAAGAACTAGTCCCACCACGACCAATGAGTAGACAGTGAGGACACGGCACTACAGAGTTCAATGCTCAGTGTAATTCTTGGAGTTCGTCGAAAAAAAATGTATTTTGAGAAACATTTAATTTTGGGTTCATTTTTGTAATACAATCCCATATAAGGGAGAAATAGACCTGTTTTAGTACTAAAGCTTGGAATTGTTAAACACGAAATACATCCTAATCCAACGTGGTGTCAGCGTGACTCCAACAACGGAAGAGAAGTTCGTTATCCTCAGCTGAATTACCGTCTGCAGTAAAGTTCACTCTAAGAATAGCGAAAGCTGGCGACCTTTTGTCCGCGATAGAACGAGCTGGCGAAGGGGGGGACATCTCTCGATTCATTCAGAGCTTTATTTATCTCTCGAGAAATCGATACAACTTCAACAAGTGGTTTTCAGGCATACGACTCTCCAAAAATACGATCAACAGGGTGGAATGGGGTAAATGGCAGGGTCGCTAAATATCTGGTGAGATGCACCGCGTTAACATTCAACGATTTTCAACGCTCTTCCTAGCAATCCAACCCGTTTACTTTTCTTAGCTCAACGAAGTCAAATGGAAATTGATCTAATCGGCTGATTTGTTTTTGTTCTCTTATGATCTCAACGTCTTAGGGGCTTCCAAGTCCGACGATATGCGACTTTCTGAATTACAACCACCGTTTCGCATTCTTCCACATCTTACAGTTCGTACCCCACGATTCCAAAACAGTAAACACCGTCCTTCTCAAAATCATCATGTGGACAAGGCAATAAATCTCCTGTGCACTCGATAGCTCACTAATGACTCCATGGCATGAGCAGCGGAAGCGCCACCAGCTTTTATGCAGAACGCTGTTATAAACTAAAGCAAATATCTGGTGCGTTGCAACACACAACTTTCCTTAGCTCTACAACAATTCACTTTGTACACGGCTAATTCCATTTAATCAATTAATTTATCACTCAGTTAATTTGCACTTCGTCAAACTACAGCAGCAGAAAGCGCTTACGGTTCCAGATTTTATTGTGCTGCTCGTACTCATTGCAGTACCATTATTGATCAATTGGTACACAGATAATTAATGAGGCTGTAAACACAAATTTTTTGAAGAAGGATAGTGATTACTTTTGCAGAGTTAATGGGTAAACACTTTTAGAACTGGTAGTAAGCGAAACGGCAGTAGTTGAAATTCAGGAATTTCTGGAGTAACTCCCATGTATCTCATTAGCGTTTTCAAATACTCTCCCTATAGGTATTGGATTTAACTACAACACCAATTTTTTTTTTACATTCTACAAAAATTCCAGCAGAGTTTATAAGGAAAAAACCGCGGCAAAAACGCTTTTCGTCGAAAATTTTGATAATTTATTGTGCTGCTCTCGTCATTTTCCCACAAATGGGAATGTTATGGTATGATTATCTTATTAAGAGCTACCAATATAAAAAATGTAATCAAAATCGTTAGAGCCGCTTTTGAGAAAAAAAATATTTGGTGTTTTGATCACTATGATAACTATAGTTAAATTTCGGTGGATTTTGTTCATACCCTTATTTTGGCGTCCCGGATATCAAGTTTGAGCTGTTTTGGTACGGTGGTTTTCTCTAAAAATCGTTCACAGACACAGACCATTTTCCCAAATAGTATTTTCCGGACTCAGGGGGGTCTGAAACGTAAAGATCTCAAGAGAACTCAAAATTTTTTTTTCAGCCGATTACATAACTTTCCTTTCTACTTTGTAGAGCCACGGAAAGTAAAAAGGCAATCGATGGATGAAAGCAGTTTAAATTGTGCAATTCCGAACAAAGTGTCAAATTTTGAGGCGGTGTTGAAAAAAAAACTTTCCTCGTCGGTTAGGATACGGTATTCAGAATGAATAATAAACCAAAACTCCACTAGGGACTATTATCGTCGAAATATTCGATAATTTATTGCGCTACCCTCGTCATCTTCCTGGAAGCAAAGATGCTCAATTATCATCTAGTTCTTTAGAACCGTCGACACGCAATGTAATCAACAACACAATACCCGGAAAAGAAAGTTTCGAACGGTGTGATAGGTATGGTGTGAGATCGATTATGGTCATTTACAGGCTGACTAATATTTCAGACTAACTATCTCAATCGTATTCATAGAGTGACACAGTCTTAAGTGTTCTTCCGAAGAAAAATGAGAAGAGAAAGACAATGAATCGTCACAAATTTGACACTGACGGATACTGAATAATACACCTATGTTTTCGGTCAGCAACATTTTTTTATGATCCCTCCTAAAATTGGATACTATACGTTTCAAAGCATGAGGATTAAAAATCTGCACATGTCCGTCCGCCATACAGGCCGTATTTTGCCTTCAAAATGGTGTAAAACATCCGTTCTTTCGCACAAAAATTCCATTTGGGCTCTAGTTGAGCCAAAAATGCTAAAAAACTATCCAACATCGAAATAGTATTTTTCGATGCTGAATCGAATGGAGTGGGTCCCGTAGGTACTCTACAAACATTGTCGTTGGCATATGAGTTGTTTACCGCATTGTTAGTATAACTATGTTACATTGTTAATATTTTTCGGGGTTGGTTTGAATAAGATTGGTCTCAATCATGCTGGAAGAGGATAATAAGCCGTAGCGTAATCATTTTCAACGGGTTTCCTTAAAAATTAACTCTGTAGTTCAATAAGCTACCAGTACAATATTCCATGACTGATATAAAATAATAGGGAACAACCAAAGTAGTAGTACTTTTCTACTACTAACCAAAATATCCGAAATTGAAGCATTACGTGTCTATTCATTGGATTATTTGTGCATTGTGAAAGTTCTGAGGGCACGCATCGCAGCGGTATTATGAATATTCGCTAACCGGGATGTGTATTGCTTTGTTCAAAATGGATGACCATATACGCATTAATCGATGAAAGAAATGAACTGCTAAAACGTAGAAAAATCTACCTCGTGATGGGATGGTCTGTTATCGGAGGAAATTGCCAAGGTGTCCCCTACACCTCCAAGAGTGAGATATTTATAGGAAATGAGGAAGCGTTAACGACTTATTTAAAGTTTCTGCATGTCCCGAACATTGAATAATTGTTTGTAATTGTACACTCGTATAGGGGTTCTTGGAAGAGTGATGAGTAAGTACCAGTCAAGGCCTGGCAAATGCCTTGATTCACTCCATGACATTCATATCTGTCCGATAAAACGAATCGCATGATCTCAGTGGTGAAACAGGTTGTTCCGAGGGAGTTACTTGCTCCACGTGGGTGTCGCTCAATCGTGGGCTGTTGATTGATCTGAGATCGAGGCTCAATCTCTCCCACATTAGCGGCCAACCTACAGAAGAACTGCACATCGTCTTAATGCAACTCGATCGCTAATGACAGAAATTATCTTTGTATACTAGCGCCAAAGCACCGATTGTGATTCGACGCCCTACGGTTTCCCTCCTTTCCGCGTACATCCAGCTATTTTCTTCGTTAACCCAATCAATTTAAAAGAATAACTGCATTTAACACTATTCGTAGAGCCCACTCCACAGACGACCGACACTGCCGTTATCTCCGCGGGGTAGAAATAAGATTTTCCTTCAAGTTGAATCGTCTCACGTTGTACTTTGATTACACGATTCACTTATCTTCAATGAGTGGTTTCCAAGTCGTCCATATCTCACGTTTCGACTCCCCGCTGCGCCTTTTTTGAGTTCATTGGCTTCACCGAACGGTAAACAGTCAACTCGAGAGCGTTTATCAATCACTTAATTTGTGATACATTTCAGTGCGTAGTTGATAATATTGTTAGATTCGTAAATACGATTTGATACCGTCTTTCTGTGCGTTCTCTGTCCGTAGAGCGCTTGAAAATGAGGATGAAATTTCTTCAGATGATTGACGTTGCTGTTGTTTGAATCCGAGAGCTTTTAAAATACCCACATTTAATTTCCCGCGACTGCGTATACATTTCACATTTGCTACATAATCGTACGAAGGGTGGGAAACGATTAACTGTTCAGAGCAAAAGTTACCATTAAATCGGAAAGTGTGAGGTGACTGGTTAGGACAAATGCCCCCCCGACGGGCCATCGCTAAATCGAAGAGTTTGGTTCGTCCCGGTAAACGTAACACAAGGCGCAAATTAGAAAAGGAAAACGCTCAAACGGAACTAAGCAGCCGTCAGGACACATGCCAAGATAGTATCACATATGTGCTCCGCTACGAGCATTTTCTTTTTAAAATTTCAGTGGTAAGATCACGTTTGCGTGACACGAGACGCAAATCTATAAATAAATCAATTATAGATTATTATTTCGGTGACGGTATCAAGCCAAAGCTCAACAAGTGCTTTGTGTTTCTCGTTTTACCCTCTTTTATGCTCAACGGAGAAGAAAGGAAAGTTATGTAATCCGCAGAAAAAAATCCTGCAAATTATTACACAATGGTTTATTATTCTCATGAACAGCTTGACCTAATATTAGTGCTCCGAGACCCATTCCGTTCGATTCAGCATCGCAAAATGCTAGTAAACCTGACTACAATGGAACTACAGAAACTAAATATTCCCCCGGCGCCAGGCGCCCGTAAACGTCTGAAGGCATTTATGATCCGATGTAGGGGTGTGCGGAGGAAGTGGCCCTAACCTTCCTCCGCCTCGTCGGGCAAAAAGAGCCGGGGAAATTGGGAAGGGAACTTCCATCGAACCCTCAGCAATTGACACGACGTTGCGAGTCGAGTGGGCGGGTGGTTTTAATGAGACGGGAAGGAGGGAGGGAGTACTAACGACGAAACGTTGATTTCCGCTGTAGTTCCCACGACTTCTTGCAATTAGTTGACTTATAATTACTGTAATTTCCCTATACGCAGTTGTACACGTCTGATACTCATTCCATTCGACCCAGGATGTAAAAATACCTTGAAAACGATACGAAACACGGCGTATTTGCGATAATACTGAGTTTCGTTAATATTTTAAACCATTTTTTGTCCATAACAACCATGGGCCTTGTCCGATCGGATTGCCGAGATAGCCTAGATACCAAAAGGGATTTATCTGCAGATGGACGACTTTTCTGGACCACGTTAAAGGCACAATACGGCCTGAACGGGGGACGGACATTGCAGATTTGGAATCCCCATGCATTTGTAAGAACGTTTTCAAGGGTTTTGTCGATTATAGGAAAGCTTTACCAATACCAAGCTGAAGTTAGAAGCCGACATGTTAGAAGGAATAATCGAAAAGTTAGACAGGGTTGAATTCTGTCTTCTGGTCTGTTTAATTTTCTAACAGGACAGAAAAGAAGGTTTAAGTACTAAAGACACATTAGCGAACGACATTATATATGCTAAAAAGGGTGAAACAAAGAATATGGACCGACCACTTGATAACCCTACGACTGCATGTATCGATAGGTCGCTTGATAACGCTACGACTGCATGTATCGATAGGTCGCATGATAACGCTACGACTGCATGTATCGATAGGTCGCTTGATAACGCTACGACTGCATGTATCGATAGGTCGCTTGATAACGCTACGACTGCATGTATCGATAGGTCACTTGATAATGCTATGACTGCATTTATCGATAGGTCACTTGATAACGCTACGACTGCATTTATCGATAGGTCGCTTGATAACGCTACGACTGCATGTATCGATAGGTCGCTTGATAACGCTACGACTGCATGTATCGATAGGTCGCTTGATAACGCTACGACTGCATGTATCGATAGGTCGCTTGATAACGCTACGACTGCATGTATCGATAGGTCGCTTGATAACGCTACGACTGCATGTATCGATAGGTCGCTTGATAACGCTACGACTGCATGTATCGATAGGTCGCTTGATAACGCTACGACTGCATGTATCGATAGGTCGCTTGATAACGCTACGACTGCATGTATCGATAGGTCGCTTGATAACGCTACGACTGCATGTAACGATAGGTCGCTTGATAACGCTACGACTGCATGTATCGATAGGTCGCTTGATAACGCTACGACTGCATGTATCGATAGGTCGCTTGATAACGCTACGACTGCATGTCTGTTAGTTATCTCATATTTATTTCGTATAACCATTCTTAATTTCATTGAATTAACTCCTTTTCATAGTCTCTGTACATTTAAAATAATTATATAACGGGGTATTACATAATGAAAATTAAATAATTGGCATTATCGTACGGCTGTCGTTATTTCTAATTTCAAACATGGCGCCAGGGCCTCCGATGTCGGGCATATCGATAACCTGACCTCGGTCGTGATATATCGATATATTGCCTTATCAGAGGGACCGGTCCTTATTCTTTTGCTACCGCTAAAAATCCCGACACGACGTTTCTTGAAAAGCACAACTGTCGAATTGGATACTGAACTGGAATTGTATCCTATTTTACGGGTGTATGGCATCGCATTTGGGCAACCTCTCATTACGAGTTGCTTATCCTACGATCGGAAGAACTATTTATGTACATACAAAAAATTGTGAAATAGAAGATGATTCAATATTTGTAGGGTTTGGAATCAGTAAAGAAACTCAGAAGGTCAAACAGGGTTTCGGAGTTTGTCGATGGGTCAATGAACTTGTGTTGACTTTAGGCGCCTTGGAAATCAAACATCACTATTTAGCTGCAATACGTTGTGTTTGCACGGCATTTTGAGAAGAACGCCAACGTTGAAAGACGTCGCACCAAGAGATGGGACGAAGGCCTCTCCTTTGTTTCACTCCGCTCGGTCCTCGTCGCCGTTCAACCTGACATTAATCAAACAGTCCTTTCAAAACCCCTTCCTCTCAAGCTGCCACCATCAGACACGACCATAAATAACTGGATTTCATTAGTCGCTGGCGGGGTGGCAGACCTGAACTTCGTTTCGCTTTAATTCTTCTGTTATGGCAGTTCTGCTCCGGCGGGATCAGAGCCGCCAAACGCGAAACGTACGAGTTCCCGTTGATGACTAGAACAGAAGATATATTCGATTAAATCTGCCTATAGGTTTGACTCGTCCCAACTCCAAGCCACGCGAAGAAAACAGTATACTAGATCTAACCTAATGTTTTTTCAAAGTCACACCAAAAGATCAAGTTGTCGGGCCTCTCGTCAATTGGCCTCAACTCACAATTTCGAATTGCAATCCCGCGCTGACTACCAAAGTTGTAATTGAAATGTTTAGATTAGTTATGAGAAAATATTTGGTGAAGCAATACACAACATTCGTTGGTCCCACGTGGCTTTAGCAATTTTATTCACTCCAGCAACTAATCAAATCGGTTTTACTTTCAGCTAATAACAACCTTCCACATGAAAAATGGTGGAGCATAAAGCTCCAAAATTTAATGTGCTGCTTATACTGGTGGCACATCCACTATCGAGCAATCGAACAGTCTAGACGATTTTCTTGTGTTCACTGTTGAGTAATAATCGGGTATGAACCGTTGGAAATGGTAGTGTTTGGCAGGCCGAATTAGCTGGGTCTTTCACGTCCAAAATGTTCGCACTAGCCTTAATGGACAGTCATTGTTTCCCCAAACACCTTTCTATCTCAACTCTTTTGTTTGTATCCATGAAAGTGCCGCTCCTCAGTTATTCCCAACTGACAACGGATTTCCCCCTTTCCTAGACTTTCCCACCCTCAATTTTAGATTCCTCTCCACAACCCACAGCTCTTCCCAACAGTCAGTCATCCATCAGCACTCGCAAACAACAGTCGTTTACCAGTTCTCCCATCCCATTCGTCTCTCAAGTCTCGCGCTACTCACAACTCTCTCTCTCTCCATCCATTTGGAGTTCCACAACCACATGTATTGAGAGTAACCTCGTTCGAGTTTATAAACTCACACTCAAACTGATAACGCTATTAAAATTGCAAAATATAATACAGTCCTCACTCACGCTCACCACGTCCGTTTATTTCTCAGTTAGAAGCTTTCCCACTCGTGCGCCCAACAGGTAGAAAGTGAAACGGCGGTATTTGAAATTCCAGAATTACAGTTACTGCGAAAAATCTTATGAGTTATTAAACGCTCATCATGTAAGTATTCAATTGGATTACCACGTCAAATTTTCTGGAAATTCTAGTAACATTTGAGCGGAGGATTATAAGGAAAATATCTGGTGCGTTGCAACACACAACTTTCCTTAGCTCTACGTCAATTCACATGGTTAATTCTATTTAATCAATTCATTTATCACTCAGCTCCTTTGAACTTGGTCAAACAACACGTCACAGCAGCAGGAAGCGGTAGCGCTTTCAGTTCCGGAATTTATTGTGCTACTCTTACTCATTCGAGGACCATTATTGAGCAATTGGTACACAGATAATTAATGAGGCTGTAAACACAAATTGTTTGAAGAAGGATAGTAATTACTTTTGCAGAGTTATTGGGTAAAAACTTTTAGAACTGGTAGTAAGCGAAATGGCGGTAGTTGAAATTCAGGAATTTCTGGAGTGACCCCTATGTTTCTCATGAGCGTTTTCCAACACTCACCCTATAGGTATTGGATTTGACTACAATACCAGTTTTCTTTAACTTTCTACTAACATTCCAGCGGAGTTTATAAAGAAAACCCGCGCTCGCTTTCGGGCTCAGGAGGGTCGGGATCTGAAGAAAACTCAACTTTTTTTTTTCAGCCGATTACATAACAATCCTTTCTACTTCGTAGAGCCAAGGAAAGTAAAAAGTGTGTACGTGAGCATGATTGTGAGAACGCCGATTAACCAAATCGACTCAAATTAGACTATTAAGCAGCAGGTTTCTACAGACCGTCAATGTCTAGGTATGAGCAAAATCTGACCAAAACTAACATAGTAATCAAAACCACACATTTTTTTCTCCAAAACAGTTTTAACCATTTTTATTACATTTTCTAACTCAACAATACCATAAAATTCATCAATTGGAAAATTAATCACTAAACATTTCGACGAAAAACGAGTTAACGCTGTTTTTGGTTCTAAATTTTGCTCGAATGTGACTATCATTATCAATAAACTACCTACACAATGAGGTATTTAGGATCCACTCCTGAAATGAGAAACAGATTCAGTTTTTGAAGTGAAGAAAATCGTCGAGTGCGCGTGAGGCCAATGGAAGTGCGTTGTGATGCGGACATTTCATCTCACAGCTGGAAGGTTTGACTGTTCATCCAACAACCGTCGTTAACTACTTAAGGAACTGGACTGGCGGTACAAGACGCGCAGGATACAGAGTCTGTGAGAGAGAAGAAGTGATGCCGTCATTAAAAGGCTTCGTACGCACAAAAAACGGCTTATTTCTTAGGTCCCTACGTTCTTCCCGCTTTTGCCAAACCAATCAATACGTTCGCCGTTCGTAAAAACTCAACTTGCTCGCTTGAGTAAATCCGAACGACCTTGACAAGGATGCGGTCCTTTAGCTTCACCTTCAGTCGGTTCTTCTCCTAAAATGGGCAGCGGCCTCTCTCCCAAAAAAAGATTCAAAAGTGGCGCGAACGTTTGACGGGGGTTTGCTGTCTGCCCGGCGGATTGATTTATTCGTTTTATTAAGGCCTGTATTTCCGTCTTGTTATTCTGAGAGGTCACCAGACACAATCATCTTCGATACGTTCCAACGAAACGACCCTAATCCGAGCGAGGGGGTCGTGAAAAACTCGAGTGCAGCCGAAGTTGTTGGCAAACTATTTGTTTTGATGAATGCGAACTAAACTCGTTTGATCTTGAATGAATGCTCAACCTTCACAACTAGCAAGAGCTTTCAATTTGACCAGCAATGCTCTTGCGATGATCAAGAAAGTCCATAACGCTCTGGTTTGGCAACAAGAGGACACCACTGGATTCACGCGTAGGTTTCGAGAGAATGTGTACCCTTTTTTGAGTACTCTCTTTTCCGTTTGTTGGGTGGGTGGTTGTAGGGAAACTGTTTTTACATTTCTACAGATCTTAGCATTTCAAAGGTCCAAAAAACTCCTTTTGAAAGACGTCAGTGTGTAAAAGCGTTGGAAGGGGCTTATCCATAACGATCAAAATGACTTCAAAATGACGGCGGGTTTATCAATTCTCAACTTGAAACTCCTAATAACCAATCACTGACTAACGGTAGTTGGAGATTTTAATTATTAGGAATTTTTATTCCGTTTATCACAGATAAGTGGTGGGCAAGTGCTCCTGAGTCCGAAAACCACTATTTGGGAAAATGGTCTGTGTGTCTGTGAACGATTTTTAGAGAAAACGACCGTTGTCGAATGTTGATAGCTCCCAATGAGGCAACTATCCCATAAAATGCCCATTTGTGGGAAAATGACGAGAGCAGCACAATAAATGACCAAACTTTTCGAAGTAATCGATTTTAGAGTGGTTTTTAGAGAAAACGACCGAACCAAATCCCCTCAAACTTGATATCTAGCCCGCAGGTTACCATGGGACGCCAAAATAAGGGTATGAACAAAATCCACAGAAAGTTAACTATAGTAATCATAGTGATCAAATCACCAAATATTTTTTTTCTCAAAAACGGCTGTAACGATTTTGATTAAATTTTTTATGTTGATAGCTCCCAATGAGGCAACTATACCATAAAATGCCCATTTTTGGGAAAATCACGAGAGCAGCACAATAAATAATCAACATTTTCGACGAAAAGCGTTTTTAGCAGTTTTTTCTCCTTATAAACTCTGGAATTTTTGTTGAATGTTGAAAAAAATTGGTATTTTAGTCCAATCCAATACCTAAAGGGTGAGTGTTTAAAAACGCTCATGAGATACATGGGGCTCTCTCCAGAAATTCCTGAATTTCAACTACTGTCATTTCGCTTACTACCAGTTCTAAAGGTGTTTACCCAATAACTCTGCAAAAGTAATTACTATCCTTCTTCAAAAAATTTGTGTTTACAGCCCCATTAATTATCTGTGTACCAATTGCTCAATAATGGTCTTGAAATGAGTACAAGCAGCAGAATAAATTCCGGAACTGTAAGCGCTACCGCTTCCTGCTGCCATAAAGCGTTGTTTGACCTAGTTCAAATTAAATGAGTGATAAATGAATTGATTAAATAGAATTAGCCATGTACAAAGTGAATTGATGTAGAGCTAAGGAAAGTTGTGTGTTGCAACGCACCAGATATTTTATTTTTAAAGCTAGCCAACAAAAATAGGAAAGTAAACAAATAATAATTAATGAAATAAGGAGAGTGCTTAGACTACACTACGTCGGTCCTAGGGATAGGAATAGGAGGGGGAAGGAAATAAAGATAAGAGGATATTCCAGGATCAAAGAACGACTATCAGTTTCGATGTCAGGGCAACATGTGAGTCGTCATATCTCGAAGAACGCCTGCTGACAACACCCAGCCGACACATCTTCTCACCTCTTGTCTTCGACCCAGGACACGGGTCCAAACCTCCAACGATACCTGCCTCCACTCCACGAGCTTCCGGCACCGCCACACAAAGATCCATGCAGTCGTATTTGTGCTTTTTGGCTTGCCAAGGGACGACCAAGATCCTGGCAATCACATACTACCTGGGTATCCAGGATAACTGAAAACTGGTGGGCCATTACGCTGCCCAAGGGTTTCCTAGTAGATAATGTGAAGCTAATTAGCCGCCAGGTCGCCATACACTGCGAATTGGTCGCAATTTGGCTCATCTCGAGTTAATATATGAAGTGAAGAAGAATGGCTCTTCTAATTACAAAGAATGACTTCATCAAACAGCAAAAGCATCGAATAGTTATAGAAAAGTGGGGTGATACAAATTTACTCGAAGGTGAGGTATGTTGTTACGTATTGCTAAGCTGACGTTTATCCAGAGAAAAACATAAATATCTCTAAATGGGGTTTTATGTGGAATAAACTGGGGAAGATTCGATTGACATCTCTCCAGCGCAGCAGGTGAGAAGATAAGAGCGACATGCCCTAAAAAGAACTAAAGGCGTTCGAGCGAAGGTATCTCTAGTCAATAAAGAACGAACCGCTGTATTCACAGCACGAGACGATAAGGAATCTTCAACAGTTTTATCAGATAAATAAACGGCGTCTTCACTTTTGGAGGACCATTTCCGATGCGTGTGGTCTGAGAAAGTGCCTTGGTTCCTTCCAGTCACTACAGCAGGACAATAGAAGAGTTTCGAATGATAAAGATCTTATTATGGGGAGGGTGTTGGACTCGAGGCATTTATCCAAAAGTTATAGGAGCGAAGACACTGGAGAAAATCACAAGTTTCTCGAGGTTGAGAATCGAGACGAGACTTTTGAAGATTAGGGCCACACGCTGAGCGAGACACGATTTTCCCTGGTCCGTCTGGAGGAATAAATGAAAGCGAATAAAAAGGTCGAGTCTTGGGGGCCGCTTTGAACTCGTCTCTACGTTTGCCTGTGAAGTCATTCGTTTCATTTTCCACGTTCTTAGTCAAAAGGCTACAGGCGAGATTTATCGAATTATTAGGTGGGGGTTAGTCACAGATGTCAATTAAGAGCAGCGAAGCGAACTAGGAAGTTGTTGAGTAGGTCTCGAGACATTGCCTCATGTACAACACCATTCAATTAGGTGTGGTAGGCGAATTCCTCGTTGTGTGATGAAAAGGCGTACCGCTAAATCCCTTCCCCACGATTTGCAAACCACACAGTCTGCGATGCTGTCCTGAGAACAGTTCAATAGAATGGAGGCACATAACGCCAGCTAAGGATTCTTTAGTGGGAGCAGGGAGGAGCTGAGCACAGCAGGTATGTGGGGCACTCATGAAAGGCTCCCACAATCCCACCAACTCCTGAAGTAGGCTCAACTTTCCCATGTCCAGCACCCTCCAGCACCACTGGCGCGACTCAACCCAGATACCTCATCCACAACTTCTGGACGACCTGGTACTCCACCCACCTCATTCTTTTATCTGCTCTACGAACACTTGCTAGAGCTAGATTCGAGATAACTCACTACTGCGCCCCCACACGGGCTGGTTGGAGTGCCGTACCTCGTCCACAGGAACGCCAAAACCAGAAACAGCCCTCCTTGCCATATGCTGCGGGTGAGGATTCTTCACTCTACTCACCTGCACAGCAAGCCTCAGTATTTCACACCTTAAAAGGGAATAGGAGTGTGAGGTTTCTAGGGCTGGCCAGTGTTGAAGGGGCTGCTGACCCACATCTGCAACGGGAGAGCCTGGCGGAGCAAAGTCGCTATTTACAGGGGCTAACTGCCTACACTCAGGCGTCCGGTGTAGGGCTTTAATGGCTACTGCAGTTGTGGAGAGGTATCATTCTGCCAGATGTTTGCTGGCATGGCGTATCCCCTCCTCGCAGCCTGCACCTCAGTAACTGCAAAGAGGCGCATCTACTCAGAAGCCTACCTGTGCGCAGTCTTATCGACGATAACCTCCTTATTCCTTTCAACAGAACGCATCTGCAAGAAATGGGGCCTTTGCCGTTTCTGGACGCAGCCGCGGTACTGGCAGCAGAGCTCGTCTTATCATCATGTGAAGAAGAAGATCAAAAGGGTAGGGAAGAGGAAAGAGGCCTATGGCAACCCCGTGCGCTTCCCAAAAAACTCCAGGTGCTGATGGGCAGCCAGGGGATATGAGGCTTTGCGGTTTGGTTACCGTTGGCAAGCCCCCCCCCCCCTTCGTTCGCCAGCGGACAAGTTCGACACCCTAGCGGGAAATCAGGACCCTCTTGCATAAAGGCCGTCTAATAGGAATCCTGTACCCCTCCAGGGTGTTATCATCGACCACCACAAGGAGGGTGGTAATGTCTAGGACGCCTGGTATCACCCAGGCACGGCCTCAAACACACATTAACTTCAAAAATTCAATGGATTTGAATATAAGAACTTGACAATTATAGCAGTCAGCAGGCAGAGGAAAAGTGCTAGATTAATGTGGAAGTTATGACAGTTGTGTGATGCTCGGCTCCCGATGTTATCTATTTAAACAGATAGTTACTTCGCACCTTGTCCGCTCTTTATGTTTGAATCAGAGCAGCGAAGCGAGAGGAATCTGCAGGCTTTGTTGGTTTCAAAATAGGGTTACCGGTTTACTCATCACTCCCCTCTTGAGATGAATTGGTAGACAAGCACGTAGAGCAAACAAGAGAAATGTGGAAGGCGGAAAACACGTTTTCTCGCTTTCTGAACCGCAACTGCTCCGGATCATGCCGCGAGATGGCATCGCGGGATTGGAGAATGTGGGGCCGAAACTAGAAACATTGAAGTGCCTTTTGACGTACTAGGAATAGGAGGAAGGAGGAAATGCTTTGTGGATCCCAGGCATGGAAAAGTAATCCTTCCTGGCCAGTTTCTCGCGTATTCTGTTCATGCCGTCCCCCAGTGGAGAGCAAAAATCCGCACTTATTACATGCACATAATAAACTACAGTGAACATCGTACATTCAAGCTCTTGCACAGTAAGGTTTAGAATGGAATGGACGAGCTTGGTGGGATAAGGTGTCATCGTAACATTTTTGCTTGGGACAAGAGAGTGAATGAAGAGGGGAGAGTTTTACAGCTCGCAATTCAAAATATGCGCACAAGACTAAAACGAATAAACAATTGAAACACATAATTCTAATTTTACGTGCAGTTGAAACAAATAATAGCTCCGGTCTATAAGCGTGTTTTAACATCAACGTTTAGAATTTACATTGTCATTGTAGGCCACTTCAAAATAAGTTAATAACTCAAAACTCCACAGACTACGTGAAATTCTGGGAGGAATTGGTATCCGACTCATTACCCTCCTTGCTAGCCCGTACCTTCATGAAACCGATATATACCATAATCAGACAAAGCTATTCGACATATCAACCCAACCAAACGACAGACAACTTCCCCCGTTGTATCCTTTCCTTTAAAATTAATAGCAGAATACGTGCTAATTGATAAAAGGGGTTGAGATGAGGAGGAGTCCAGAATTACGTGTGAGGCGTGCTTTGTGAAAATCGTACAGAGAGGTTAGAAGTTTATTTAATTTGATCGGTCGAATGTTTAACGTAATTACCTAAATTTGTCAATTGACCGCGGCACAAGTTGGTGCTACTGAGTCTATGGAGTTGACAACAGTTGGGAAACTAGACGAGGTTAAACTACATTAGTAAGATTTAAGAGATTGGATGTGTTTGTGGATGTGCATGGTTCAGTTCACGAACGCGAACCCAGGCAGTGTCCTGACTCCCCTTACTCTACTGCGTGGGTGGAGTGGGCTTCAGAGGGCATTCATGGGAAGGATTATCGGCACTCTGACGCCATTGTTGTGGCGTCACTGCGATGAGGTGTACAAAAGGCCGGGATCGTAATGTTGTGAATGCTCGCAGTAGTGCCTGTTTGAGTCACTGAATCACGTGGCACAGGTGTGCCCGCGTGCCGGCTAAACGGTTCAAACTTCAGAGGTGAATGAGACTATAATTCTAATTCAAGCCGAGTCAAAACACTGCAAATATTCAAAATACACTTACCAGTTCGAAGTTTTTTTTAGCGATAGTTGAGGTTTAAAGCCAATTCACCACAACGAGAAATCAATAAATATCACTCTGTACTCATTGTAAAAAAACAATCAGTACCCAACACAAGCGAAGCGAGAATAGGAATGGGGGACGAGGCGAAGCCGAGACACCAGAGTAACCATCGGGAACTAAATCCACCTGAATATTTGTTAATTGGCTACACATTCCTAATGCGAGTCAAGTTGTACATACGGACTATATCCCGCACCACCGCAACCAACAAACATCCAGGGTCAATTATACGAATGAGCAAATAGTACTCCAATGCTAAAGAGCCAGCAGGGTCATAGTCGCTCGGTTTGACTTTCATGGGACCAGCAGCCCTGATGGTTGTCAAAATTCGGACTATGCCTCACTTTGGGGACTTTATTCCGACACTCCTTCCTCCACAAAGTTAGCATACTGGGACCACTGTCATGGTACAATGCAACGTTACAAGTTTGGGTGTCGTGAGAGGCAAATTCCATAGCAGCTGCACAGACGTCAAAACCAAATGGCATCGGATTCAAGACTTGCTGGTGCATTTTCATCTGAGAGCTGGGAAGTGGAGAGGGAGCAGTACTACCGGGTTGTCCCTTGAGAAGGACTGAGGCCTGACATCGTCGCCATTGGTCCTGACCAGTCTGCAGTGATCCTGTACGACAAGCCAAGAAGCGCAAATACCACAGGACGTCTTCATATGGAAAGGTAACAGGTAACATCAGAGTTACAGCATTGACCGTGCCCTGGCGTGGTATGTCGTGACGGAAAAGTGCTGAGGAGATGCGTCGGCTGGGTATGTCAGCAGGCGTTCTCCGCGATATCACCACCCATGTGTTCCTCGGCTCATACCTTATCTGGTGTCGTTCTATCGTGAAACATCCTCTTATCCTTCTTTCCTAACCCGTCCAGATCCTTCCACCCCTAGAGTCAGCGTTGGATAGTCTAGGCGCCCTCCCTATTTCCTTTCTTATTATTTATTTAGTGACTCCTTTTTTGGGTGCCACCATCCATGGGCGAGCCTTGGGGGGAGGGGGGGAGAGAGACAGATGGTATTACTTGAGACAAAATTGTGAATTGTTTTATAAAGCTCCAGCTGCACTTCTCAACCTGTTCCGACGGATTATTCTGGTTCGATTTAATTATTTGTCCAGTTATGCATCGAACAACAAATCTCTAGGGTTCTAAAATGCATCTGAATGGTGAGAGGAATACAATAAAATCGCCTGATTTTTGCTTTTCTCTATTAAAATTTGTTGTGTCATTGAACACAGGGTTCATTAACGTAAAATTATATTTTCCCTATTGTCAACCGATTTTGATTACTCTTTCTTTGTTCTATACAGTTTCCAGTCTCGTTACTCACCAAACTTCAGTTGTGCCCAAATCGAGGATGGTTGAGGGAGGGGAGTAAATAACGTTAGCGAACTATGCCTTCGAGAATTGTGCATTATGTGGTATTATTATTTATTACTGTTAATTATTTGGCTGGTCCTTAGAACTGACGAACAGTGTAGTGAACAATTTGATAAGTTAACTGAAAGGGCTTGGATCAGATGGAGGTTGGACATGGGAATCTGATACTAAAAACTTTGGCAGGCGGGCTGTCACACTATGGGAGAAATGTTGACCGCAAAAAACCATCTCCGGATCAATGATCCGTAAAGAGGCAACGGGGCACAAAAACAAAGAGCCCCATGACAATGGTGTGAAAGGGGGGGGGGGATTCATGTACGTCTACATCGCCCAGAATTTGCCTTCTAATAATTTGTTAGTCTTCAGGGTTCGAACTCACGACCTTCAGCGTCATAATGCAACAATACAGACGAATTGCGGACCAAACGACCTCAATACTCTTCTCAAAGTACGGTCCCAGGGTCGAGACATCACTAAATAGTAACAAGATGGCGGTTTTCAGGAATTTATCTGATTAACCGAACGAACGACGACAGGAACTTCATCGTCTATTGTCTGTAGAAGACACGGGAGTGCGATTCAACTTCCAGCTCCCCGATTCTAAAGATAGTTAGGGCAGTAGACATCTAAATTTAAACAGCGAGCATATGTCTTCACATCGCTAAAAGCCGTGACAAAAATGGTAGCACGAGGGGACGGTTTTTTGTTTTCAAACTCGGCCCTACTCCTCTACAAAACTTGGGAAGGGGGCTGTTGGTAGGATGGTAGAGAAGGGCAGGAGAAAGAAGAGGGCAAACGAAGGTAACAGTTCCTTTAAATGAGTTGATCTTACGAACGGAAAGCAAATTAGACAACGCATAGCCTGATTAAAACGAACAGGGAGCAGATGGTTGCAAAGAATCGAGGTGAGATGGGGCTTGAAGTAATTGTGGGAAGGAAATCGAATTCTCTAGGTAGAAGGGCTTTCAGGAGATAGAAAGCCTGCAAGTAGCAGACAGCGTGCGCAGGGTTCCCTTGAAGACCCTCTGGACAGCGCAGAGGTTAAGCTTCGCACAACTCCACATCCACTTGGTGAAAATTTCAACCATACTCAACAAAGGAGAAATTCGGACGCCGTTCGTTTGTCAAGACACTTACCTGCACCATGTTCAACACGAGTTTTGGAAATGAGCGCGAGTATCAGATTTTACTTGCGTTTGCCAAGTGGAGGAAGGGGAAACATCAAGTCTTCAAGCCGTCTCGTTAGGTTGAGGGTGTCTCGTTATATTGACAGTGTGTGATTATATGGAATTATTATAAAGATCGGGTTTGCCCCACCAATATGAGTATGGTGACAGTCAAGGCACACGTTGGGTGAGTGAGTGTTTCCTACTTCGGTTGCGTAGGGGTTTCGAAGTAAAGACAACACCTTCGGGTCATAAGTCAATACTGTTGAGTCAGTCAAGTAGTATCAAGTTGTTTATTGAAGTTCATTTATATTCAATGTTTTTGAAAATGTTTGAGTTCGTAGATGTTCATGTCTTCTAACGTGTTGTGTCGTTTGTACTGCAGTCCTGTACTTTTGTACATCCATATTCGGCTATTTTCAGATGGCTGGTAAATTTGAGATTTCATTCAGTATGTGGGAATGGAGGCCAGCCCCTGCAGCATCCACCGAACTCAGACCTGCGGAGGTACGGCAGGTCGTTAGCCAGTCTCCCGGTAGAGAGCCGGGTTAAACCCGCACGTTAAACCGCACGGAGGTCTGACCACCTGAGGAACAACTATTCACTTGGGTGGCAAGATCAACTGTGGCTACGTTTCTTAGCCATCCCCTTCTTCGCGAACTTGGCAAAACGGTTATAGGCTTGCTTTGTAGCAGTCAATGCTGTTAAGTTCGTCTGCTCTCCCAACAACCGTTGCTCAGAAATTACAGTGGAGCAAAACGTGGTTTCTTGTTTCCTTCACACTAGAGGCGCAAGACGTGCATGGTGTAGAGTCTTCTCTTGGTGTAGAGAAAAGAAGTGGAGCCGCACATTGAAGTAGCCATGTCCCGTAAGGAACTGGCTAGTCCAGTGGTCTGGGCGAACCCACCTTCTCTCAAAACGTTCACAGATGCTAGGGAAGAACTCATACATGTCACGTACCTTTGACGAGGATTCCCATCTCAGTTGCCATTTCTCTAATGCCCATTCGTCGATAGTGGCAAGTTGCTGTTCTATGGTGAAATCCTCACAGAGTTCAGCCTAAAGTGGGGGCTCCCATTTCACTCTCCACTTATCAACCATGCACTCAACGCCCAAGTCAATTGGTAACTGACCAGTGATCACTTGGAGTGCTTCTGTTGATACAGGCTCGTAGGTCTGGGTGATCCACAGGAGCGCAGCTCTCTGGGATTGGGCCAATACTCTCTTTTGTTCGACTGTTAGTTTACTACCCCAGTGAACGGGGCAGTATCCAATCATACCTAGATAGATGGCCTTATACATGAGGATAGTGTCGTGGTAACACACACCCCAAGTGGCCTTAGTAATGGCACGCAGTGAGGCAAACCTTGCACAATGGTAGTGCCTTTATAGACTGGAGGTGTTGGTTGAAACCCCACTTCTCACCTATATTCACTCCTAAATACTTGACGTGTTTTTCAAGAAGGAGCCTGTGGCCGGCAAAGCGTATTGTGGGTGGATTATTCACTTTCCCCTTCAAGAGGATTAGCTGGTTTTTTTCCTCAGCCACCTGCATCTTGACATGCTTGCACCATTGGGTGACAGTGCGAAGCACCAAGTTAATTTTTTCTTCGATTTGGCGGACTGACTCAGCACAGTCAAGTCATCCACATGAGCGTACGGCTCGCAGTCAGTCTCCATGACACCGGAGACGACCTTCGAAGAGAGGACAGGATCGACCCATCCTCAATCTGTCTCTGGAAGTAGACGTGCCTGCGTGTAGCAGTTCTGTCTGTCAGGTTACTTCCCACGAGCAAGTACAGGTTGCTGGGCCAGATGTCAAAGAGAAACAGTTCGAAGATGGTGTTCGTGTATAAACTTATACGTACTTCATAAATGGTCAAAGAGATGATCCACACAGAAAAAGAGCTGGTGCGGAACATCACAAGTGCAATGATCTGTTATAAGCACGAGAGCTCTATCTTTGTTCCTCGCGTTTATACGGATAATGAACTGTGTGTATGAACTAGCTATAAGTGCCTGTTCAGTTTGATGAAAGTTGTTCGAGCCGTTTTTGAGAAAAATGAAAAAAACTATCATTCAATCCAAGGCCAATTACCCTCCGATCTATCTTGGCTTATACTACCGTTCATCGGATGGTTACAAAAATAGTTGAGGGCATCAAAATGTGGGTGTATGTTTCTAGGAGACACTCCTCTGTCCGATGCATTTACAGAGGTAAACTCGAAAGCGTTTAAAGAAAACACGATTTCCGGCACATTTTGACGGTTATCTCTATTAAATGGACTGTCGGAACAACAGGTACAGGGAAGCTGTCGCCCACAGAACGTGGCCATGTAGGGAAGACACATTCATACAGCAGATACGTTGACTTTGACAGAGTTCACTGAGGCAGTGTGTGACGCGCAACACGGACTCCAATCTTAAATCACTTGATAAGACAACACCCTCCTTTCTCCCAGTCATTCTCGTTTCCAGTAATTTGACGCCGAGCTCACAGAAATATTGCACTCAAACTCCCGTTGTGATAACGTGGATGTGTCAACAACAGTTAAATGTCAACCGTGACCTAATTAGAAAGCAGTTTCGAGTCACGTCGAACGAGTGGCTTCACCTCTTTTTGCATAATTGTCAATGACAATGCGATCACACCTTCCGAAGTGCTTCCCCTTTGTAGCCGAACAACCAAAACTGACAGAAGTCTCAGATCCACTTTTATAAATAATCTTGAAGATCGTCTGGATGTTAACATTGAATCTACATTTGCTTGCAACCGTAATCCAGCGGTTGTGTTTAATTGCCGCAACCCGTGCCCGTTGAAGCTAGTTCTTCAACTCACAAGTTCCACAGGTTCGACAGAAGCGTTCACTATCTTCACTACGTTACAACCTCACCAGCCTTTGGGCGCTCCATGGCAATAAACAGTGACAGATTGAAACTCCCTTTCTCTCCATTGATGTCCTTATCTAAGGAGAGTTTACCCACTCCCCGAATTATCTTCTGACCTTCATACAATCCAAAGTAGACACCACCTCAGTCTACTTCCAATTATTGAGGCGGATATACATATCCTACCACCCCTGGAAAAATCAAAGACAAGATACATCCTGTCAATATGTTAAGAGAATCGAGGAGCCCCCCACACTGTGCCAACCTAAACAAAGAAGCCAAATCATTTGGAGATATGGAGTCAACGTTTGAATGGAATTATGGCACTACTCCACTAGTAATCAAGGGAAAGCCATTCACGATTATTGCATGGTACATGATCGATCAACAGGAGTTTAGAGGAGAACAAAGAAACGCTCACGTTAATCAAAGCCCCAACTCTGTGCTCTCACCAGCATTACAATATCCCCTCCCCCATGTTGTATTATGTGTATTATAATTAAATAATAAAACGGCACTTTATTTAAAGAGGTTCCATGAATATCATGCTCTTTTTTAGAAAAGTCCCCTTTCCATATATCAGCTGACTAATCTCAGCTGATAAATAATGATAATTTAGTAGGATACTACATCCCTTCCCCAAATACCATTAATATTTCCCCACAACGAAATCCTTATACTTTGATGGTAGTATCACTTTTCTGCCGCTTCTTGTGACTATACCCGTATCCATATTCACAGATGCTCATACGGAT
Source organism: Pachypeltis micranthus (assembly GCA_020466155.1). Taxonomy (NCBI): domain Eukaryota; kingdom Metazoa; phylum Arthropoda; class Insecta; order Hemiptera; family Miridae; genus Pachypeltis; species Pachypeltis micranthus. The sequence continues at coordinate 21,388,343 of CM035780.1, read as the reverse complement.
GATTCAGGTACAGATGATTCTTGGTTTGTGGAAGGTTGAGACATATCCTCTTCATGGTGAAGATGTTGAGAAGAATCTTCTGATAGAGCTACTGTTTCTTGTGGTAATTTTTGAAAGAAAGATGAATTTCTTGTTACCACTCTTCAAATTGGTGCCGAGATTAGCCGATGTACCCTCCACGATTCGGATATATGCCAGGTAGGCTGCACGGAAAATGAGAATCTCCCTCACTTTCTCTTTCGTGAAGATTATTTTTCTCGCCATCTCACACATTTGTGTCGACCTCAATTATCATGACGAAGCGACATTAGATGACATTTATAACTATACAGTTAACTCTTCTTGAATTGACGAACCGGCTAACACAGTGCCTCCAAAGGATCGACGGAAGAGCGTGGGAAATAGAAGAGTACAATATATTTATTTCAATGAAAGCACTTTCTCAACTGTAGCAGTAAATGTATGCGTACAGTTGTTATATTATGGGATAACAAGACGAACGCCCCTGAGAATAATTTTATCTGTAGTTACTGCCAGTTCTTCTTTCACAGTTCTAAACTTTTCAATAACTGGATTTGACCAATCTCCCGTTTCAATAGCCTTCATTACTAAACACAATTGTTCATCTTTCAACGTTGCCTTTGATAAAGTATCCCGTGAAATCATTGATGGTAATGCTGAATCAGTTATGAGATTAATGAAATCATCTTCGGGAGCACATAGTCTTCGTTTACAAGGGTGACGTGACATGTAGTTAGATCTGTAGTCAGGATTTTCTTTTCCAGACACGTGGACAACCGAAAAATTATAACCCATCAATTTGAAAGACAATCTGTCTAAACGAGGTGAAGTATTCGGACTGGTACGAGAGAGAAGAGATACTAATGGTTTGTGATCGGTATGTATTACAAAACGAGCCCCAACTAGGAAATCGTGAAAATGAGCAACGCCCCATGAAATCCCTAACATCTCTTTTTCAATTTGTGAATATCTCTTTTGTACATCAGACAAGCTCACACTTGCACATGATATTATGTTAGCTTTCATTTTACCCGGTTGAGCTAGTATGGCTGCAAGACCTTCGGGTCCTGTATCTGTATACAAATGAAGCTCTTTGGTAGCATCCAAATACTTGTTGCTTACCGCTTCAGTAACCTTTTTCTTAATCTCCTCAAAGGCTTCTTGTTCGGGGTTAGTCCATTTCCATAGTGACTCTTTTTTAATCAAGTCGCGTAAGGGTTTAGTCCTACTGACTGCGTCAAATGTTGTATTATGTGTATTATAATTAAATAATAAAACGGCACTTCATTTAAAGAGGTTCCATGAATATCATGCTATTTTTTTACAAAAGTCCCCTTTCCTTATATCAGCTGACTAATCTCAGCTGATAAATAATAATAATTTAGTAGGATACTACACCCCACACTTTTCTTTGAAAAGTCCATCCTTTCTCACCAGATTCCCTCCCTTCTCCACTGTCCAAAAACCTCCTATTAATTTCATCAAAATCATTAAAGCTAACCCTGCTTTCACAAGCGTTTACCATTCGCCTTTTTGTTGAACACCACAGGCTACTAAATGTTAAAAGCCCATTCTATCGCTATCGTCTCAACTCGTTCTTTGTCCCTTTTCCCCCGAACGTCATTCCACAGTACAATTTGCTTATAAGTAAACTATGTTGTACTCGCAAACATAAGCGCACCTGAAACATTGACCCATGCCAGCTCAGCTATTCGCGAACATTCTCATGCAAAAATTGACTAGCAAGAACGTTGATGCGAAAGAAATTTATGAAGCCATAGCTAAGAAACTATCAAGAGAAAAAAGCGGGTGGGAAAGCAACAAGAAATGTAAAAACGCCGGTGTTCCAAGCAAAATTACAGCGAACGACTTGTTTTCGCTAGTACTCACTCAAATAACCACTGATATCTGTAGATCAAAGAAAAGCAATTAGTTTCGTTCAAATTCTAATTTTATGACGCTACGCACAATTACACACAAGTAGGAAAATTACGGAATAAAATCGAGAAGCGGGAAACAAAATCCTTTGAGCCGACACGTTGGCATTTAATATTAAATTCTCGACATGTACAGATTCGTCTTCGAGCGAAAGCAGACTGTGACAATTAAGAGCCACGTATGAAAACCCGCGGATGTATTTGCGCTCATTTGGCAGAGAACAATAATATAATAACTGTGAAGGACGCCGCAGTTGTTAAACCGCTGGAGCGCTTGTGTGAGCTTCAGGTCGTCGCGATGGTCACATCGCTCATTTGCAGAGAAATCGTCAAAAAGGTCTGAACTCAATTGATTTCGATTGGGGGTAAAAGAATGGCAATAATAATGATAATCTCGAAAGAAAATAAATCTACGGCGTTATAGATAGCGACAAATAGGAATGTGTACAACGAATTAGCGAAGCAGCGACTTGAGAAAATTACTAAATAAATCAAAAAAGGTCAGAAGTTTACCGGAGCGTTAACTGTTTTGATGTTTACTCTCAAGAATTCACACCAGTGTAGTCAGAAGGTCACCTATAATGTAAGGAAACCCCATAAAAGCTGTAATAATTTGTAACTTTCAAGATTTTTTTGAGTCAGTCTCAACAAAAAATCATCTCTACGCTCGCGTTTTGCTGAATTTATTCATCTTTATCAACAGTAGTTGTAAAATGGTTATGAGTAAATAAAACAACTATTTACGAATTAATTTGAGTTTACACTGACGTGGCAGGCCTTCGAAAATAGCGAGTCTTTCTCTTCTGTTATCAAACACGAGAATTTCATAATCGCTTGAAGAGAGAACATAACAATTGGAGGGGAATTCCCAGGCAAGACTCCCGAGTAGATATAGCTAGTGTGAGAGGTTAAAAGATGAAAATAGATAACGAAATAATAGAGAAATAAAAAACCCTGAAAATTATTACACAACGTTTTATTATTCTCATGAACAGCTTGACCTAGTATTACTGCTCTGAGACCCATTCCATTCGATTCAGCATAAAAAAATTCTAGTAAACCATACGAAACATGACCTGACTATAATGGAACTACAGAAACTAAATATTCCCCCAGTGCATGGCGAACGTAAACGTCTGTAGGCATTTATGATCCGATGTAACGGCGTGTCGAGGCCGGCCTCATCTGCCCTAACCTTCCTCCGCCCTGTCAGGGAAATTGGGACGGGGACTTCCAGCGAACCCTCGGCAATGCAGTCGAGCGGGCAAGGCAGGTGGTTTTGATGAGACGAGAGGGAGGGTGGGAGGGAGTACTAACGACGAAACGTTGACTTCCGCCGTAGTTCCCGCGAGTTCTTTCAATTAGTAGACTCTAATAATTACTGTAATTTCCCTTCACGCAGTTGTACACGTCTGATACTCATTCCATTCGACCCAGGAAGTAAAAATACCTTGGAAATGATACGACACACGGCTTATCTGCGATTATACTGCGTTTTGTGAATTTTTTAAACCGTTTTTTGTCCATAACAACCCTGGGCTTCGCCCGATCGGATTGCCGGGATGGCGGGCACAACTAGATACCAAATAGGATTTGTGTGCGAAAGAACGGATTTTTTAGACCACGTTAAAGGCACAAAACGGCCCTGACGGCGGATGGGGCCGGACATTGCAGATTTGGAATCCCCATGTCTTGAAACGTAAAGTATCAAATTTTGAGTAGGGGTTTTAAAACATTTTTCGTGACCAAAAACATCATCGTTCTGAATAATAAACCAAAATGCCTGTGGAAAACAGGAAAAGTAGTACAAAACCGTTGACAGGGGGCTTAAGGCTTAATTCCTAAGCTGATTTTTCAAATTTTTCGGAATTTGAAATATTCCACTCCCACCACTCGCTGTACTACCACTCCTTATATTCCAACGGTTAGCTCTTCCCAGGCCCAACTCTAAAACGCACAGCTCTCGCGCTACTCACTCGCTCTCCCTAAAACTCAGTTCACCCATTCAGAGACCCCCCAGGTCTGTTTCCTTATTTGATGACTGTACCTAAACCCTCGACGAGGGTTATATCAGTCATGGAAGTTGCGGTTTCGCTAATATGCAAGAGGCTGGCCCCGGCAGCATCCACCGAACTCAGACTTGTGGAGGTACGGCAGGTATTTGGTCGTTAGCCAGTCTCCCGGTAGAGAGCTGTTGCCCGTGTGTGACCACCTGAGGAATCCCGTACCATCTGGGAGAAGTACTTAATCTGGTTTCCTACCTGATCTAACTATTTACTTGGGTGGCAAGTTTCAAAAAGACAGATCAACTATGACCACGTTTCTTAGCCATCACCTTCTCCGCGAACTTTGCAAAATGGTTATATGCTTGCTTTGAAGCAGTCAATGCTGCTAAGTTCGTTTGCCCTCCCAACAACCGTCGCTCACTGTTGTAGAAACTACAGTGGAGCAGCACATGGTTTCTTGTTTCCTCCGCACTGGAGGCACAAGACGTGCATAATGGAGAGTCTTTCAGAGAAAAGAAGTGGAGCCGCACATTGAAGTCACCATGTCCCGTGAGGAACTGGCTCGTCCAGTGGTCTGGCTCAACCCATTTTCTTGTAAGACGTTTACGGATGATGGGGAAGAACTCATATGTATCACGTCCCTTTGACGAGGATTCCCATCTCGCTTGCCATTTCTCTAGAGCCCATTCGTCGATGGCGGCAAATTTCTGTTCTGTGGTGAGATCTGCACAGAGTTCAGCCCAAAGCGGGGGAAGCTCCCGTTTCACTCTCCACTTGTCAACCATGCAGCCCAAAGCGGGGGAAGCTCCCGTTTCACTCTCCACTTGTCAACCATGCACTCAACAGCCAAATCAACTGGTAACTGACCAGTGATCACCTGGAGTGCTTCTGTTGATACAGTCTTATAGGCCTTGGTGATCCACAGGAGCGCAGCTCTCTGGGATTGGGGCAATACTCTCTTTTGATTGACTGTTAGTTTGCCAGACAACGGGGCATTAGCCAACCACGCCTAGATATATGGCCTTATACATGAGGATAGTGTCGTGGTAACACACACCCCAAGCGGCCTTAGTAATGGCACGCAGTAAGGCGAACCTTGCAATGGTAGTGCCTTTGAAGGACTGGAGGTGTTAGTTGAAACCCCATCTCTCACCTATATTCACTCCTAAATACTTGATGTCCTTTTCAAGAAGGAGCCTATGGCCGGCAAAGCGTATTGTGGGTGGATTATTCACTTTCCCTTTCAAGAGGATTAGCTGGGTTTTTCCCTCAGCCACCTGCATCTTGACATGCTCGCACCATTGGGTGACGGTGCGGAGCACGTGGTGGGTTTTTTCTTCAATTTGGCGAACTGACTCTGCAAAGATCAGCACAGTCAAGTCATCCACATAGGCGTACGGCTTGCAGTCAGTCTCCATGAGTCTCCTGAGAAGACCTTCGAAGAAGGCATTCCAGAGTGCTGGTCCTAGGACTGAGCCCTGTGGGCACCCCTTCTCAATCTTTCTCCGGATGGAAACATGCCTGCTCTCAATCATAGCAGTTCTGTCTGTCAGGTAACTTCTGACGAGCGAGTACAGGTTGCGGGGGATTCCCCTACCTTTGAGCTCATTAAGGAGCGCTGGCCACCAAAGGTCGTCAAACGCTCCTCTGATGCCAATCAGAACTGCTACGACGTACTTAGCCGGAGCCAGCAGGGAAACACGCCGAATCTCGACAATGACATCCTGCGTGGACCTTCCTTTGGTACACCCGTATTGCCTGCCTGTGAGGTAGCGGCCAAAGACTCAGAGACCCCCCAGTGTCGCTTGAGTTCTCACTCACTCTCACCCACATCTCAAACTCTTTATATCGAAGTGTATAAATGCAGTCCTCTCTAACGTTCACCACGTATATTCTTCAAACTCCATCTCTCCATCTCGCCCTCGTGCGCCCAACACCCACGTTATATGTACAAACACGAATTGGGATGTTCCTATCGAAGCCAAAACCCCATCCAATCAACTTTAATGACAGATGGAAAGAACAAGTGCAGCTCAAAATTGTCCCGACTAATCTACACAATTTGCCAACACTCGTCCGTCGAAATTCATTCCGGCGAAACTCACCGTGCTCAATTAAAAAAAAGTACGTGACGACGAGGAGAGAGGCCGCTGGGTTTTCTAATACGAAACGACGAGGCAAAAAGGCGAGTTTAATTAAAACTCCGATCCCTCCAGCAATTTCCGACTCATCTACAAGTTGTAAAGACCCGCGAAAATGACGAGACGAGAGCCGGAGAAAAGTCACGATTTTCAAACTCGTCGGACGTAAATTATACGGAAAATAAATAAATAATCGGAAGAGGGTTCGGCTCAATTCCAGTCGGGTTTTACTGGCCGACTCGCAAAACCAGTCAAATGAGCCGATACTTATCGAAGAGGTTACTCCGTCGAGCTAACCCTTCCACGACAGGATTAGTCGGGAGATTTCTCACAAACGTTTCCAAAGGTGCAAAGGATTTAACTGCTAGTAAATCACTCGCTCGCAAATACTAACGGCCTCATTAAGAAGGCGGCAATTAAGAATTGAGAGAGACGCTAATAGCTGCTAATAACGCGCCTAAACTTCATATATTCGTGAAGTCGTATATTTATTGGGAATAGGTAGATTGAAACGAAAACTTACAGCTTTCTGAACAAAGGGATAGTCAAAAGCACAACCTAAAATCCGTAAACATTTTGCCGACGGTGCTTTTGATGTTCTGAAGTTGGGTAAACGATAAGCTTGGGATGAGTATTGCTCCCAAGGGTGGTTGGAAGGTCGCTATACTTGCGTCTTATCTCTGCAACCCCCTACTAGGTGTCTTTTCTTACACGAAGCCCCATCCTCTGTTCATAATCGCCTTTCCTCTCCGTTCTCGATTCAATCAGAAGCATTTTGTTCCATTTTGGTCGAATCTGACTTACTGTTCATTTTATTTTTAATGTCTGGACGTTTAACACAACTTTCCTCAGCACTACGTACAGCGAGCGAGTTTTATCACTCTAGCTCAATATTCATTCGGTTTATATAAAATTCGTAGCTCAACGTTCTACAAAGGAAGCTAAAGGTTCTGGAATTTATTGAACTGCTCTTACTTATGCCGTGATCATTATTATACGCGATTCATGAGACTAGCAACTGATTACACGATCAAAACTGTGAGAAACTTGGGACTGTTACACAGCGAAGGTTCGAACTCCACAATTAGGTTATTATCATATAATTGTTACTAAACTAAACTTAATTGGAGAACCAACCTTACTTTACTGAGAATACCATCATATGAGTGTATACAGAAAAAACTGCCCTGACATTTTTTTACAGTTTTTCCCAAATTCCCGACCTACGAGTATACACACGAACGTTTAAGAAAAATATTCGACAAATTTCCTTTTCTGAGTTAACTTGGCTCATATCTCCGTTCAACATATATATACAGAAATAATTATGGAGAACGAAATGTGGGTATGGGTGGCTAGAAGACACTCCATAAGATTTATCACATCTGGTGAAGCAATTACCCTGAAATTTGCGGAAATGTTCGAAAAAACGTTATTTTTGATACATTTTGATTTTTATCTCTGTTCAATGGACGGTCAGAGAAACATTTATTCAGAACAATATCTAGGTATTAACTACTCGAAAACATCCTGAGAGTTTGGTGAAAATCGTTGAAGCCGTTTTGCCAAAAAGCGTAAAAAACCTATTTTTGCTTCATAGGCCTATATCTCCGTTCACCATATTTCCATGGAGATATGTATCGAGAAGAAACGTTAGGTATTGATTTGTAGAAGATAATTTGAAAGTTTAATCAAAATCGTTCGAGTCGTTTTCGAGAAAAATGCGAAAAACCTTAGTTTTTGGTACATTCCCCCCCCCCCTCAACCGATCGGCCGAAATCGCCCATAACCTCATTTTGGTGTGTCTACAAAAAATAACAAACAAAACAAAACAAGAACCAGCTCAACCGGATCAGCCGTCTCCCGCAAATCGAACTACAGACTCACACACACACGGACCACGCCCCGAAATTAGGTTTTTGAGACTCAGTAGGCCTTAAAACGTAAAGATCTGAAGCAAACCCAAATTTTTTTTGTTGACACGATTACTATACTTTTCTTCCCAGTAAAAATTGGAGAGAAAGAAAAATAATGAGACGAATCCTCAGGTCGAGATGAGATTAGCTGACGCTGTGAAAGTTCCAGCAAAGAGAACAAGAATTCCAGCGGAGTTTATAAGGAAAATATCTGGTGCGTAGCAACACACAACTTTCCGCCACCCCTTTAAGTTCGAACACCAACAACATATGCGGGTGCTATATCTTCGTTCAACGCATTTCTACAGAAACATTTATTCAGAACTAAATGTAGGGACTCGTTAGTTGAAAGTACTCCGAAAGTTTGATCGAAATCGTTAGAGCCGTTTTTGAGAAAATTGGAATTCCGATAAATCAATATTCGACAAATCTCCTTTTCTGAGTTAACTTGGCTTATATCTCCGTTCAACATATATATACAGAAATAATTATAGAGAATGAAATGTTGGTATGGGTGACTAAAAGACACTCCATTAGAATTTATCACATCTGGTCAGAAGTTACCCTGGAATTTACGGAAATGTTCGAAAAACGTTATTTTCGACACATTTTCATTTTTATCTCTGTTCAATGGAGTGTCAGAGGAACATTTATTGAGAACAATATGTAGGTATAAACTATTTAAAAACATCCTGTGAGTTTGGTGAAAATCGCTTGAGTCGTTTTGCCAAAAAGCGTAAAAACCTATTTTTGCTTCATAGGCCTATATCTCCGTTCACCGTATTTTCATGGAGATATGTATAGAGAAGAAAAGTTAGATATTGATTGGTAGGAGATAATTTGAAAGTTTAATCAAAATCGTTAGAGCCGTTTTTGAGAAAAATGCGAAAAACCCTAGTTTTTGGTACATTTTCGTCCCCACCCCCTTCCCATCGGCCGAAATCGTCCATAACCTTATTTTGGTGTCTACAAAAATAACGAACAAAACAAAAAAGAACCAGCTCAATCGGATCAGCCGTTCTCCCGCAAATCGAACTACAGACACACACACACACAGACATACACACAGACATACACACAGACATACACACAGACATACACACAGACATACACACAGACATACACACGGACCTCTCTCCGAAATTAGGTTTTTTAGACTCAGTAGGGTCTGAAACGTAAAGATCTGAAGAAAACCCAACTTTTTTTTTTGGGCCGATTACTATACTTTCCTTCCCTTCGGGTAGCGGAAAGTAAAAACTGCGCGAAAAACGCTTTTGGTCGAAAATTTTGATAATTTATTGTGCTGCTCTCGTCATTTTCCCACGAATGAGAATTTTATAGTATCATTGCCTTATTGAGAGCTATCAATATAAAAAATGTAATTAAAATCGTTAGAGCCGTTTTTGAGAAAAAAAATTTAGTGTTTTGATCACTATGATGACTATAGCCAACTTTCGGTGGATTTTGCCCATACCCTCATTATTGCGTCCCATGGTAACCTGTATGCTGGACATCAAGTTTCAGCTGATTTGGTACGGTGGTTTTCTCTGAAAACCGCGCTAAAATCGATTTCGTCGAAAGTTTTGGTAATTTATTGTGCTGCTCTCGTCATTTTCCCTCAAATGGGAATTCTATGGTACAATTGCCTTATTGAGACCTATCAAAATAAAAAATTTAATCAAAATCGTTAGAGCCGTTTTTGAGAAAAAAAATATTTGGTGTTTTGATCACTATGATAACTATAGTTAACTTTCGGTGGATTTTGTTCAAACCCTTATTTTGGCGTCCCATGGTGACCTGCGGGCGAGATATGAAGTTTGAGCTGATTTGGTACGGTGGTTTTCTCTAAAAATCGTTCACAGACACACACACACACACAGACACACAGACCATTTTCCCAAATAGTGTTTTTCGGACTCAGGGGGGTCTGAAACGTAAAGATCTGAAGAGAAAATTTTTTTTTCAGCCGATTACATAACTTTCCTTTCTACTTCGTAGAGCAAGGAAAGTAAAAATGGTGACGCGCCTACTACAACTTGAAAGAAAAGCCATTCTTTGTAGCCCCTCGTTCTTCGAATCTTTGATTGGATTGGTTGGAGTGGAGTGGTTCATGCAAAAACTTTGGTCAAAATTGTTGAAGCCAGTTTGAGAAAAAATTGGTATTTTGATCGCAATGATAACTATAGTTAGCGTTACATTGTGATCTGCAGGCTTAATATTAAATTTTAGTCCCGTTTTCTCTCTACCGCGTCCACAGACACACAGACTATCTTCACGAACTGCGTTTTTCGAACTTAGCAGCTCTTGAAACGTAAAGCTCTGAAGAAAAATCAAAATATGTTTCGAAAGGATTACATAACTTTCCTTTCGAGAGAAATGTAAAAACCCTGCAAATTATTACACAATGGTTTATTATTCTCATGAACAGCTTGACCTAGTATTAGTGCTCCCCCATCCCATTCGATTCAGCATCGAATACTAGTAAACCATACGAAACATGTCCTGGCTACAATGGAACTATGGAAACAAAACGTCTGATGATTTTGCCCCGTCGGGCGCTTTGAGCGAACCCGTTGCGAGGCAAAAGGGGAGTTGAGCCGCCCGCCCTGCAGCGTTGCTGCCGTTTTTTATTGAGACGGGCGGGAGGGAGGGAGTTCAAACGACGAAACGTTGACTTCCGCTGTAGTTCCCGTATTTTACTGTGTTTCGTTAATTTTTGTAACCGTTTATTGCCCATTACAACCACAGGCGTCGTCCGATCGGATTGCCGAGATGGCAGGCACAAATAGATACCAAATCGGGGTTTTGTGCGAAAGAACGAATTTTTTAGACACGTTAAAGGCACAAAACGGACCGGACGGCGGAAAGGGGACGGCGGACGGACATTGCAAATTTGGAATCTCCAAGTCTTGAAACGTAGAGTATCAAATTTTGAGGGGGGGTTGTAAAAAATTTTTCGTGACCGAAAACATAGGGTGAATAAACCATAGCGTTAATTCTCCGAACTATAAAAATAATATTTTGTAATCCGATATGAAAATGGCGAAACGCCAATAGAAAATTCTCAATTAAGACATCGAACGTGAATTTCAGGTGTGCATAATTGCATAATGCATAATTAGTTTATGTCACGTCGTATGTTGACTTTGCCTAGCTCCTTCGTGAGATTGACATTTTATTATTTACAATGTTTTCGGTTTCTTCGAATTGTTGTTTCCTCCCTCAGACACAGATTTGCCAACACGACAGCTTTCGATTATGCGGGGATACCTACCCATATGGAATTGAAGTTTTGCGTCTAAAATCAACTTTATAGTTAGCAGATTGACGTTTAGCTGTGTAGACACGCTATTTTGTTTTGACGTTTTTAATATGTTAACCAAGATCTACTTTCGCATCATAAATTTAAATATTCTTCATGAGATATCAGTAAATTTAGATTTTTCCACAATTACTGAATTGAGGTTTAATAATTTTACTTCTTTAATTCACTGAAATGTTTATGTAGTGTTGACTACAAAAATCCAAATACGAGTACATGAGCAGTTTTGGGTGAAGTGACTCCTTCGCTACGCGCTGTAGAGATCCCTCACCTCCTTCTTCCACCCTTACCACCTCCCTCGCGAAATCCTTTACAGCTTAGGTTGATAAATGACTGGGAAGATAGAGCGGATTCCACTATCTCCCAAACTGCACTCACGAAGGATGGAGAAAGAGGAGAAAACTCGCTGTGGATTCGAAGACCCGCGGAGCCGGTATTTTCGCCATTGTCGCACGAACAGTGTCATTATTCTCGCATTATCGCGTCCCTTAGCTCAATGTCAATGGAGCGGAAAGTAATGCGATCGTAGGAAAAATTCGGCATCGGCTTTTCACGAAATCTTCAGGGATTGGAGGTCCCAGAGTCGGTAATACGGAATACGTGGTCCTGCGGAAATGTGTCCTAGTAAATATGACACAGTGGATCTGAGATTAATAAGTTCCCATTGCCATTCAAATTGAAGAAAGCGGCTATCCAATACGAACTGTGCTTGTCTTAATCGTAAAGGCTTACGAATCTATCCCCGCCAGTTGTAGCTACAACCAGTCTAGGTTGAAAAGAACTAAACAGGGCGGCATTCGATGAGTGTGTGCTTTGATAAATGAAAAGTATGTGTGGCCGGCGCCATGACGAATATTAATGAGCCGGTTCCTCGAGTGACACAAGACTTGGTGACTTCAACGCGCGGCTTGTTACGTATAAACCATATAAATATATGGTTCGCGGGTCGTCTCGAAGACACAGGAAAGAAAACTGAAAGAAGTAAAACACTTGACAGGCGAACAAAATAATTACTGTTCAGCAGACAGACAGATAATTCCTCCTCTCTTTCACCTACAGCAACGCCTGAAGTCTGAAAGTGGACTATCTAACAAACGATATGCATGAGTTGGAGACAAAACTATGTTTTCATCTGTGGAGAGAGAGCATTGACGCTGACAGGTTCCAGGCTGGTTGCGCAAATGCCAGTTCTATTTATCTCGTCCGTAAACTTCTCTACGAAGAGCTTCCATTTACAGGTAAAACCCCTTGAAAATAAAATCCAGAGTTTTAATTGTGCAGAGTCTCTTAACCTCACATCAGGCAGCCTCTTGAGTTTAAGTTTCTGAACATGTTGAAAACGTGGAAGTTAATTAAAAATGAGAAAAGCTGTTCCTTGTTTAACGAGAATCAGGGTTTTCTTCCAACTTCCCAACGAGCTACCCACTCGCTTCATGGTATACGTTATTCGATTAACATCACTCCAAATTCATCATAAGACTGGAGATTAATTTCTCCCGCCGCTCGCAATATTTTTCCGCGCTAATCTCACGTTCTCGAACTGCTCTCATGTTCGATCCATTTTCGCTCCGACGGACAAATCAATCCCCTAATTACCCCCAATAATTGGCGAGCCTGCTAACATTAATTGGTGATTTCGAGATGGGAGAGTTGACTGCCGCTAATTTATGCATTGAGAACATTCGTACGCTTTTGAAGGAGTAAAAAAGGTGTACCCGTTCCGTTTTGAGGCTCTTTTTAATAATCCAGTTCTGTTGTGAAAACTTGTCAGCGCTGTAATCACGCTTTATGTTCTCCGTTCAGCCCTCGGGCACTGCCTGAATAATAAGTGGCCGTCCGCTGGCCTCTTCATTCGGCCTTATCAGATCAAATAACGCTTCGTTCGCTCGCTGCTTAACTTCAAAGACTCGAGAAATCGGTTCCGAGGGATGTCTTTCAACCGATTGGGGGAGGGGGGGGGATAAGGAGGTAATTTTATTTTAGCTAACAATATTGACTACGTCTGGACATCATTTCGCTAAATTGGACACATTTCAGGTTAGCCAAGTGATCTTTTCTTAATATACCACCTGCAGCCGCCACCCTCCTCCTCCCTTTCAACAGGACGGTCAATTTCAAGGTAAAGACATTGCTGCGTAAATACCCGCAGCTAATGACTACACAGTGGTGTGATTCTCACTATTGACTCAGCTCGGAGTGGAATGGAAAATAATAAATGAACAAAATCAAAATATCTAACAGCATTGCGAGAGAGGTAAGGGGAAGAGAGAAAGAGAAAGAGAGAGAGAGAGAGAGAGAGAGAGAGAGAGAGAGAGAGAGAGAGAGAGGGAGAGAGAGAGAGAGAGAGAGAGAGAGACTGATTTATTTATTTATTTATCTGTACATTTTTGGGCCTAAGCGGCCCACTCTTACAAACATACAGAAAACTTCATGAAAAAAAAATTCAGCACCTTAAAATTTAAATAAATGTCATCTATCAAATTTTCGTCAAATATTTAAACAGTAAATTATCAAAACAAAAGAAACAATTTCGCAGGTCAATTGAAATTTCTGATACTAAATACTTTCGATTAAATATGATAGTAATTAACTAGACTGGAGAACAAGTTTTTCCTTGAACAGTTTTTTCAAGCACTTAACATTTTTCTGTCCCCGGAACAACTTCTGGTTCTCAATGACGATCCTACTGGCAGTGACAATAAATGAATTACTCATTTTCTCAGTTCGGTGTCGAGGTATTTCTAACGTGTTAATACCAGCTCTAGTGCTACTGATATGAGAAGACGCACTGCCTAGCAGATGGAATTCTGATGCCAAGTACTTTGGTATCTTTGTTTTCAGCAGTTTATAGCTATGTGAGGGAGTTCTATAGGCGTCGCTGCTTTACTTTCAACCATCCGAGCTGCCTAAAAAATGGCGTGACGTGTTCATCATAGGTCATAGGTCATAGTTGAAACGTATCGCTGCATTTAATGCTCTTTGCAGGTCATCATTATTCCTCTCTAGCATATCAGTATACAAACAGGAACAATACTCGAAATAAGGCAGTATCAGTGCCGGAACGAGCCTGACTTTCACGTATTGAGGAAAACGGTAGGCGAACTTCTTTAACTGGTGCAAAGCTTAGAAGGAAGCATTTCGTGTGTTACTAATTTGTGCTTCCCAGGACAAATTTTTGGTTATCATAACCCCCAGATCTTATATTTTATCCTGGTAGTCAAGCACGAACCCGTCTACTTGTATGTGGCAAACCTCATCAAGATTAATTAATTTAATCATGCGTGAGCTCCCCAAAATCATAGCCTTACACTTTGTTGGGTTCATCTTAAGGTTATGCCTTTCGCACCACCAATCTCCGTATTCAATTTGGCAACTAAAGCGTTAAGATTTGCGGAGTAGGCCGACGCATAAACTTGTACATCATATACTTTATTTCAATATGCGCTCCCAATACCCTAACTATTTTATTTATATATATGATGAAGCAGAGAGCCGACAGGACAGAGCCTTGCGGAACACCAACCACTATTTCTCGTCAATTAGTTAGTTGCCCATCCGGTGCACGCACTCGTTGCTTCCTCCCATTCAGGTAAGAGCCAAACCACCGCACCACTTCCCCACCCATCCTATGACCGCGAAGAGTTGCAAGCAACAAATCATGCCTAACCGATTCGAAGGCTCTAATGAAATCAAACATAATAAGCACAGTGAGACCTTTCTATCATCAATACCCTTCCGCACATCATCAACAATACGCGTCAGTGCACTTTCACTGCTAAAAACCTTTCTTGTACCCGGAGAGAGAGAGAGAGAGAGAGAGAGAGAGAGAGAGAGAGAGAAAGAGAATGACATTATCACGACAAATGCTAATTTGGAACTGTACGCACAAAAAATTTAATCACAATCGTAACAGCCGTTTTTGAGAAACTGAGAGGTGTTTTGATAACTATGATAACTATTGTTAGTTTCAGACTGGTCTTACTCAAATCTTTACTTTTGTCTATCAATCACTTTAAGCTGATTTCGGTCGCCGTTTTCTCTCAAACCCGACCGAAAAACACAGAATATTCTCAGATGGTCCTTTTTCTGACCCAGGAGCTTTACAAACTTTCGATCTGAAGAAAACTTGAAGTTGGTTTATTAGTCGATGCCATAGAAGGTCTAAGGAAAGTAAAAACAGAGTTGCCTCCCAGAGCTTCGTCCTCACTCCAGAAAGTCGCCTACATTTCCTTCGCCTGTGTTGGCCAGGGAGCATTTTACTGACAACATCTTTTATCGAACCTTTTTCTACTTTTTCTTCGTTTCAACACCGAATTTAGTAGCCCAGCTGAGAGTTTCCAAGTTCCCATACCTGCCTGAGGGAAGAGTGAGGGTGTTGTGGGGACAGTTGAAAGGGAAAGTGGACACATTAAATTAAATTAAAGCGTTTCGACTGGCTTCCTTGTGTGCCATGCTTCAACTCTATCTTAGGAATGGTCGCCTATAGCAGAGTTAAATGCTAATTATTATCTAAATGAATATGGTGAGCTGCTGTAGGCCTTCATTTGATTGACTGGTAATAGTGCCCTTGTTTCACATTTACAAACAAGGGGTCATTTATTTTCCATCATTACATTCTAGTTTGTCTACACTTTTCGCACGATTTTAATCCCTACAGCTTCCCTAAGAAGTTATTTATTACCTATTTTCGGAGGTAAGTTTGTGTTTAGTTATTCCATATGCGTTTACACAATGAAACTAATTTCACATCCCGAAATACACATTTTTGTCAGACATGGTATATTACGTTTATGCATTCTTGAACCACACTGATTTACAGTACGAGACATTGAAGGAGTCATGTTGTTCTCTATTGGATGCTAGATTCGTACACAACAGAAGAAGAAGAAGCGTCCCATGTACGGATTAAACAATACACGAGTCACAGGACAATATCCGCAGTTAGGACGATGTACTAAATTCATAGAACCGCCGAGAGAGAACGGGCGCGTTTGCTGGAGATTCAAACAGCGCAACAAAAGGTCCGCCAGGCGGCAGAGGACGATGGAGAAACTTGTGGGTTGTGAACTTGACAGCTAAGTTCGCTTGAGAAGAACCAAATGAAAGCCGGGTATGTCTCCTAGATCTAGCAGGGCAAGCCGAATCCTCTCTTGCATTTGCATATTCACAATGAGTCTCATCTCCGGGCTCGAGGCGGCCTCTACAAAATCCACTTCCTCCCTCGACTCAGAGCAATGCGGAAAACTAGAGACTGTCACTGGCTCATTAACTCATTGGGCATTGGTACAAGCTACAAACAAAAGTTATTATATAACTCAATCTAATGAATAAGGAAGATATCGTAACTGGTGAGATTTTGAGTTTTGAGTTGAATTTTTTTTTTTGAGTCAATGTGACTCATACCCTGCTGTTGGCGTATCACGGTGATTTGCAGGCTTATGTAATTTGAGTCGATTTCTCTCAATCTCGTTCAGAGACACACAGGCCGTTTTCTCAAACGTTTTCTGGCTCAAAAGTCCATGAAACGTCAAAATGTGCAGAAAAAGTCTGAGTTTAGTCGAATATATCACTTTCCTTTGAACTTCGTACGGCTAAAGGAAGTTAAAACCTGCAATACATTCCACTGGTGCAGTAGCTGATATCCAGGCTCCGCACCTGGACGATTTACTCACAAATGACAGACATAAACCGCTTATGGATCAAAAGTTTCCGGTTAGGGGGATAAGGTTGTCAAGACTGCGTGAAGCACAGTGGTATGCCTCTGAACACGGCAGATTCCACGGGCCACAAAAAAATACTGACTGCCGGAGAAGACTTTCACAAGGGGGAAGTGCCGTGCGGACGCCACGGCCTGCCTGTGGTTAACATCCGCTTGCTTCAGACTTCGGCTTTTGACCTCAGCCACAGGTGACAACGGAATAAAAGGAGAGAAATACAACAAAGGTGTTTTTACTCGAGCTTGAAAGACGGCAGTTTGTTCAAGAGAGTTTAGGGATAACGAAGTGTAGCCCGCCATTCAATCTCTCCCAGAAGCGAAAAAAGAAACGGTTTTGGACAATTACGAGGCTCTTGTTTAGTTCGGAGAATTTACAATGAAAAGAAAAATGAACGAAAGAAAAAGCGTGAAGTAAACATCTGGTGTGTCGTGTAACTTTCCTCGGCCCCGAGAGCACATTCACCAAACCAGCGTGTTTTTCACTCAGTTTAGACGTACTGGATAGAACTTAATTTGGCGTTCACCACGTAAACTGGTACTATTACCGAAATCTATTGGATAGTCCCTAGCTACGTACCAACCAGTGTAAAGCACTGAAACATCAAAACTGCATTCGCAGGAATGTAACGCAAGTAGCAGAATGGATTATCAATCGGCAAAACATATTTTATCTTCCTTAGCCAAACGGAGTAGTAATGAAACTTCAGAGTAATGAATCATCGGCCGAAACACACGTTTTTGAGTTTTCTTGAGACCGTTAAGCCCTTAAACTACTGTACCGTTTGGGAAAATGGTTTGTGACTCGATGTGTGAAGGTGATTGCTAGAAAGCCGCAAAACCAAATCGGCTCTTGCACAGTATGATTGGGACCTATCATATTCAATGTAAGGTCGAAAAAATAATAAGAATATAACACGGCTACATCAACAATTCGGAAAACGACAACTCATATGCAAGTGTCTGTTTGTAGAACGGTTCCGAGACCCATCCCATTCGACTCAGCATCGAAAAATAGTAGTTAACGGTACCAAACATGACCAATGGAACAACGAAAATTGCTAACGACAATTGGCAAGATGCGGCAAGTCAAACTGTCGGGTGGTTGGAGGGAGGAAGGAGGCATTGAGAGGAAATGAGCGCGGGCTGAGGAGAAAAGATTACTTTCGCTAGATTCTCCAGCCAGTTCCTTCAACATTTACTAGAGTTGACTTAACAATATTTACTGCAATTTCACTGTGGCCCATCTATACGCAGTTTTGCATCTCTGAGACCCGTACTATTCGACTCGGGTTTCAAAATCGCGCCTAGGAAAAGATACCAAACACGACGTAAATACAATAAATTGGCAACAATTTCGTTTTCGGCGATTTTGGTTTATTATTCATTCTGAATAATAACCCTATGTTTTCAGTCACGAAACATTTTTTACAACCCCCTCCCCCTCAAAATTTGATACTTTACGTTCCAAGACATGGGGATTCCAAATCTGCAATGTCCGTCCACCGTCCAGGCCGTTTTGTGCCTTTAACGTGGTCCAAAAAATTCGTCCATCCGCACATAAATCCCAGTTGGTATCTAGGCTATCTCGGGAATCCGATCGGACGAAGCCCATGGTTAATATGGACAAAAATGGTTTAAAAAATTAACAAAACCCAATATAATCGCAAATAAGCCGTGTTCCGTATCGTTTTCAAGGTATTTTTACATCCTGGGTCGAATGGAATGAGTATCAGGCGTGTACAACTGCGTATAGGGAAATTACAGTAATTATTATAGTCAACTAATTGAACAAACTCGCGGGAACTACAGCAGAAGTCAACGTTTCGTCGTTAGTACTCCCTCCCATCTCATCAAAACCACCCGCCCCACTCGCTCGCCTCGCAACATCGTGCCAACTGCCGAGGGCTTGCTGGAAGTCCCCGTCCCAATTTCCCCGACTCTTTTTGCACGCTCTTACATCGGATCATAAATGCCTACAGACGTTTACGGGGGAGCCGGGGGAATATTTAGTTTCCGTAATTCCACTGTAGTCAGGTCATGTTTCGTATGGTTTACTAGTATTTTTCGATGCTGAATCGAATGAGATGGGTCTCGGAGCAGTAATACTAGGTCAAGCTGTTCATGAGAATAATACACCGTTGTGTAATAATTTGCAGGGTTTTTTTTTTTCACCTGTGGCTTCGAGTGAGCGGCATAGGGGGAACTGTGCTGACATCGGAACCTCAGGGATGAAGTTTTAACACGAAAATGCCAGCGGATGTTTCAAATTAAAAAAGTAAACCTAGCATTTGTTGAATGAGCTTTTCAGATGGATTACCAGCTGTATGCGCTTAATTGGAAACCCAACACTCGTCTCTCACGTAATAATTAAGCTACCCCATTGGCTGTTCACAATTCTGCGGGCACGTTCCCAATTTACGTGAACGCTTCAAGCGATAATCCCCACTGAAAATATTAGCATTGGCTCTCTGAGTTCAATACAGATTTTCTGAAACTTCGTATTTCACCCAAACTCGCCTAATTCTCCCCCCTTTCCCAGCCAGTGGTAAGTTTGAACTTCTCTTCCAGAGCAGAAAATCATTCCGCTCTTCGTGTTTCGTTAGTTTACTTCGTTTCCCTTGGGTTAAATAGGAACCTTTACAATTAGGTTTTAGACTTGCATGAGTTGGGAATGTGATTTCAGTTTCCGCTTTTAGTTACACTGAGCACTACTTTTTAATCTGAATTCGTGGGGAGTGCGTGTATGTGAGAATTGAGACACGATAGACGTAGTAAGCAACATTGTTGTGTCAGTAGGTAAGTCAGGAGTGAATGTGGACGAGAAGGAGTATGTTGTTCGAAGTGAGTACAGGAACGGCCGTTAAACTCAAGGAAAATCCGGCCATAATTTCCAGTTTGAGTTAAAGGTTAATGAAACATCAAACGGCCAAGGGAATCAGCTGAAAAACGAATTTTGAGGCCTTCCTGCTCCCATCCCGTCGTCCCATCAGCGGCCACAACCATCCTCCGTGATGAACCTACCAATAAAAATGCAGATACCTCTTTTTGAAAACCCCCTTCAGTTAGCTGGCCAATCTGTTGAATGTTCAACCCCTTCCAAAGTGGTAAAACCTCATATCTCCAAGCACTCAGAACTTCTCGGATTTGTGATACGAGTTGCTCAGCTCAAGTTACTTCTTCTTTGTACATGTACGTGCTCTAGTCTTGTTGCGATCTCCCAACTCTTCGAATTACAAGTTCGTGGTACAGTCAAATCAGTTTCCGTGATTCTTTCAAGTCTACTTCAAGTCAAAACATCAAATGTTCTTTTTTTTCTTCAAACCAGGCTTTACGGACATTCAGGGCCGTTTCCACCAACACAGCACTACTCGTGATCCAACTGTAAGTAAATCAAGGCTAGCCTGTTTCGTTCCCACCACACTAGCCGAGATAACCGAGAGATGCAGTTGAGATAGCCGTGATTACGCTGCGATTAAGTCATATCGAGAAGGCAGCGGATTAATGAGGAGACAGCGAAGTAATGTAACCCTCAACAATTCAGATTTGATCAAATTATTGTTTCTAATAATCGTCAAAAGCCAAAGCGGCCGCATTAACCTCTGCCAAAGCTGAAACTGGCGAGGAGCATGAAGTGATAATACGCGTACTCCAACAGCAAGAGCTGCACGAAAACCCCAAATTAGTCCGGGAGAGTGCTTTGTGTGAACAGGAAAAATCGGAAGCGGTGCAAGAAAATGAGAGCTGAGCAAGAAAAAAGCCCTGCAAATTATTACACAATGGTTTATTATTCTCATGAACAGCTTGACCTAGTACTAGTGCTCCCCCATCCCATTCGATTCAGCATTGAATACTAGTAAACCATACGAAACATGTCCTGGCTACAATGGAACTATGGAAACAAAACGTCTGATGATTTTGCCGCGTCGGGTTGGGAAAGCGAACCCGTTGCAAGGCAAAAGGGGAGTTGAGCCGCCCGCCCGCGAGGCGTTTTGTTTTTTATTCAGATGGGAGGGAGGGAGGGACGCTGTAGTTCCCGCGTTGTACTGCGTTTCGTTAATTTTTTTAACCATTTTTTGCCCATTACAACCACGGGCTTCGTCCGATCGGATTGCCGAGATGGCGGGCACAACTAGATACCAAATCGGATTTTTGTGCGAAAGAACGAATTTTTTAGACCACGTTAAAGGCACAAAACGGCTCCAAGTCTTGAAACGTAAAGTATCAAATTTTGAGGGGGGGTTGTAATCAATTTTTCGTGACCGAAAACATAGGGTTATTATTCAGAATGAATAATAAACCTATAATGAAAACCGGAATTGTGAGGTTACAACTATTACAAGCATGGAACGTCAACAAGGAAGGGAGAGTTATCATGTTAAATAAAAGTTGTCTAATACACTAACCTGTGTGTTAAAGTGTGTTATTACTTAGCATTTCCTCCCTATCTGCTTTTAAATCCACCCAAATAAGCAATTTGCGTTTTGGTTTTCTGACGGCGATATGACGAATTGCTCAACACAAATTTTACGCCAACAACAACTTGTTTTCGACGATACTTCGGTTCGCACCAGAATTTAAACTCGTACGTCTTGAGAATTTGCTGGAACGCTATCATATCCATCGGAGGCGCCGGGTGAAATGACGATAACGTAACATATTAGATTGTAGTGGAAAAGTGACTGAAATAACTGCGCACTTGTAAACAGCACCTTTGTTGATTATTATTATTATTATTCCAAAACATTCGTGAATTATTCACAATAATACAAGAGAATATTCGACGGAGCACGTAATGGCGGACAAATATCAGGATATGATGAAGAAAGATAAGAGCTAACCGGACCCCAATTTTTAGGGGTTAACGTCTGATCAGGGCTGGTTTAACCCAATCTAGTGAAAACCGTTTTTGCGGACCGTTTATCGAGTCTAAAAGGGATCAACGCAGTTAG
This sequence comes from Pachypeltis micranthus, assembly GCA_020466155.1. Classification (NCBI taxonomy): domain Eukaryota; kingdom Metazoa; phylum Arthropoda; class Insecta; order Hemiptera; family Miridae; genus Pachypeltis; species Pachypeltis micranthus. Next base: position 21,366,335 of record CM035780.1, on the reverse strand, counting down.
TGAAAACGGCCCTCATTCAATTTCAGCCTCAGTTACAAATTACTGATGACGCATCACTAGTCTGTGAGAGGAAGAAGTTGAGTATTACATTTGTGTGAGCCTATGTATTTCGACACAATGCGAACATTTTTACTTTCCGCTACCCCAAAAGGAAGGAAAGTATAGTAATCGTGTCAAAAAAAATTTTGGTTTTTTTCAGATCTTTACGTTTTGAGGCCTACTGAGTCCAAAAAACCTAATTTCGGCGCGTGGTCCTTGTGTCTGTGATTCACTAGTTCGATTTGCGGGAGAACGGCTAATCCGATTGAGCTGGTTCTCTTTTGTTTAGCTCGTTATTTTGTGTAGACACCAAAATAAGGTTACGGACGATTTCGGGTGGGGGACAAAAATGTGCCAAAAACTAGGGTTTTTCGCATTTTTCTCGAAAACGGCTCTAACGATTTTGATTAAACTTTCAAATTATCTCCTACTAATCGATACCTAACTTTTCTTCTCTACACGTATCTCTGTGAAAATACGGTGAACGGAGATATAAGCCTATAAAGCAAAAATAGGTTTTTTACGCTTTTTGGCAAAACGACTTCAGCGATTTTCACCAAAATCACAGGATGTTTTCAAATAGTTAATACCTACATATTGTTCTCAATAAATGTTCCTCTGACAGTCCATTGAACAGTGATAAAAATCAAAATGTGTCGAAAATAACGTTTTTTCTAACATTTTCGTAAATTCCAGGGTAACTGTTCCACCAGATGTGATCAATCTTACATAGTGTTTTTAGTCACCTATACCCACATTTCATTCTCCGTAATTATTTCTGTATATATATGTTGAACGGAGATATAAGCCAAGTTAACTCAGAAAAGGTGATTTGTTGAATATTAATTTATCGGTATTCCAATTTTCTCAAAAACGGCTGTAACGATCTCGATCAAACTTACGGAGTACTATCAGCTAACTAGCAGGTAGGTTTTGTTCTCCATAAATGTTTCTGTAGAAATGCGTTGAACGAAGATATAGAAGAGATACCCGCACCCGCCTATGTAGGTGGTGTTCGAACTTACGGGGGTGGTGGAAAGTTGTGTGTTGCTACGCACCAGATATTTTTATTTTTTCGCTTCATGGAATTTTAGCCGGCAAAAGGATTTTTGCTCAACTCAATGCATCGAAATGAAACGACTACGCACTTCAATAGCTACTTGCAGGAAAAAACGGAAGTTGTCATCGATTAATTAATCACAGGATGATAATTGTTTGTACAATTAACTCCGTCATTTGAGGGCTGCAAACAACTTCTAAACTGTATAATTTCATGGAGGGTGAATTGGGAAAACCTGGCGAGAGAAAGCTGGTGAATCTGAGTCAACATTTGAGTACGAGCCAAGGGAAACAGACTGGAGTTAATTGGAAATTACTCCGGACCCTTTGGGGACATCAAATATTTGGTTAGTGAATTCTGTTTTTGCTGTTCATCTCGGCGTAGAAGCGCATTTTCAAAACGCGCGCAACAACTACAACCCCCTTGACAAATCGTTCAATACACGACGGCTCACATACGTAAGATCCCGGGGGCCTTTCGTTTTGTTAGCTGTTGGTTCGTAGTTGTCTACGTCTTGTCGGACTGTTCGATAGATCTTTGTTGATATTGGAGAAGGAAGCAGCTGTGCCAACTCTCAGCCTTCATCTGCGTTGGCTTTGGCTCAGTTTGGCACATCTGTGGTCGGAGGAGCCCTTCGATTGACGACCCGACCCGACCCTTCTCTACCACTTCCTGGTCGCGGGTTCAAAACGGGCTCCGATAATCATTAAAATAAATGAGCGGGGTTCGGCCTCTGAAAAGCGTGTTCTGCGTTTTGCCGTTAGAGTTGATTTACTACAAATGTCTACACACGAGAGCAAGAGTATGTTCGTGAATTTTTGCAGAAAACGATGCTCTTCCCATGGAGTCAAAAAAACACAAAATTTGGTATCAAAATCAGTTTACCGTCGAGTTACGAGTATAACTAAAAAGAAATTTGCGGGTCTGTCTCGTTTCACTTTCGATAGGAGTTAAAATTAGCACAAGTTCTTATGATGCCGTAAACAGAGTTTGTTAACAGAAACAACTTTCCTTAGCTCTACGTCAATTCACTTTTCACGTGGCTAATTCTATTTAATCAATTCATTTACCACTCAGTTCCTTTGAACATGGTCAACAACACTTCACAGCAGCAGGAAGCTGTAGCGCCTACAGTTATGGAATTTATTGTGATGCTCGTACTCATTGCAGGACCATTATTGAGCAATTGGTATACAGAAAATTAATGAGGCTGTAAACACGCATTTTTTGAAGAAGGATAGTCATTACTTTTGCAGAGTTATTGGGTAAAAACTTTTAGAACTAGTAGTAAGCGAAACGGCGGTAGTTGAAACTCGGGAATTTCTGGAGTGAGCCCCATGTATCTCATGAGCGTTTTTAAACACTCACCCTATAGGTATTGGATTGGACTATAACATGACCTTTTTTTAACATTCTAGTAACATTCCAGCGGAGTTTAAAAGGAAAAAACCACGGCAAAAACGCTTTTCGTCGAAAATTTTGATAATTTATTGTGCTGCTCTCGTAATTTTCCCACAATGGGAATTTTATAGTATAATTATCTTATTGAGAGCTATCTATATAAAAATTTAATCAAAATCGTTAGAGCCGTTTGTGAGAAAAAAAATATTCGCTATTTTGATCACTATGATAACTATAGTTAACTTTCGGTGGATTTTGCCCATACCCTTATTTTTGCGTCCCATGGTAACCCGTAGGCTAGACATCAAGTTTCCGCTGATTTGGTACGGTTGTTTTCACGAAAAACCGCGCTAAAATCGATTTCGTCGAAAGTTTTGGTAATTTATTGTGCTGCTCTCGTCATTTTCCTACAAATGGGAATTATATGCTATAATTGCCTTATTAAGAGCTATCAAGATAAAAAATGTAATCAAAATCGTTAGAGCCGTTTTTGAGAAAAAAAATATTTGGTGTTTTGATCACTATGATAACTATAGTTAACTTTCGGTGGATTTTGTCCAAACCCTTATTTTGGCGTCCCATGGGGGCCTGCGGGCGAGATATCAAGTTTGAGCTGATTTGGTACGGTGGTTTCCTCTAAAAATCGTTCACAGACACATACCATTTTCCCAAATAGTGTTTTTCGGACTCAGGAGGGTCTGAAACGTAAAAATCTGAAGAAAACTCAAAATTTTTTTTCAGCCGATTACATAACTTTCCTTTCTACTTCGTAGAGCCAAGGAAAGTAAAAAATCAGGCGGCGGGATATGCTCCGGATTTGATTTAAACTACGAAAAAACGTAGCGCTTGAATTTCCGAAATTTATTGATCTGATGGTGCGCATGCCACGATACCAAATTCGTTTGTCACTTACCGTTCCTTTTGAAGGTACTCGGACAGACGGTCAAGATGATACGTGCTCAAACTTCAACCGAAACCCCCCGAGGAGCCATCTCCAGCGGCGTCCTTGAGAGATGTACGGATGGTTCGAAGGAAGAAAGGCGGAAGGCAGCCAAAAGGAGCGCTGCCGTGAGATGTGGGTTACTCGTTCGGCCACCTGGGCATTACCGGGTTCTCCCAATACCCCAAGCAAGCGTCAGGGCTTCCGAATCAGAATTTCTTCGTCATCACGAGGGTGGAAATCGCCCTGAGGCCATTCGGAAGACCTTCCGAACCCGCGAGTTTCAAGGGCCCAACGGTCGCCAGATGGTCAGTGGCCCACTTTCTTGCCGCGTTGTTAAACTCCCAGGTAAACCGCATCTCTTCTCCGGCTCAACAGTTCGTTGCTTAAGAAGGAATCAAATTGCACCTCCCTTGTGCTCAGTCATTCCAAGTGATTGTTCGCCTAATCGATTTAGGAAGAGACTGACGTTCGTGATTTCTCAGTACGAAACCGCTCACCGCCGAAATAAGGCCTTGTACTTATAAAGCGGTGTTGGAGGCAATTTACATTTTCACGAGCGCTACTAACAAATTTGATAAAGAGGTGGATAACCGAAAAGGATCAGTTTTATTTTCATAGACAAATAGTTATTTGGCACCAGTTGCACACACGATCTCTGAACAACCTGCTCGACACGATGCGTTGTACGGACTCAGTATGCATTCTCACTTGGAAAATCGTTAACGTCCTTAACGAAATGGGGGGAAAAGGGGCAATGTAACCTTTCTACCCAAAAATAAAGACAGCCGTAGCAATTCGTTCCTTGGAAAGCGTTGACTACGATTGTCAGACCTTCTGTTCGATCAACTGCCTATCCAACATGCTCCCGACCTCCATTACTTTTATAACGCGCCGATAGGCTAGTCGCCGCTTTGTCGAGATTACGACCAATACCAGTTATTGCAATCATACTTGAAAACAATTTTAGACACGAAGACTTTTCACGAAATTCGCTAATTCGTTAACGTATTTGTGTACTTATACTGGTATATAAGTACACACATTCGCCCTTACGCTCCACAAAATTCGATAAATCTAGTAATTTTCCAGGCTAAGAGCGTTAACCAGCAGAATGAATAATGCCATACCATACAAATTTGATTTTGAAAGGAAAATATCTGGTGCGTTGCAACACACAACTTTCCTTAGCTCTACGTCAACTCACTTTCTATATGGATTTTATTGTGCTGCTCGTACTCATTGCAGGACCATTATTGAGCAATTGGTACACAGATAATTAATGAGGCTGTAAACACGGTTTTTAAAAAAAAGGATAGTAATCACTTTTGCAGAGTTATTGGAAAATAACTGTTAGAACTGGTAGTAAGCGAAACGGCAGTAGTTGAAATTCAGGAATTTCTGGAGTGAGCCCCATGTATCATATGAGCGTTTTTAAACACTCACCCTTTAGTTATATTATTGGTCTACAATACCGAATTTTTTAAACATTGTACAAAAATTCCAGCGGAGTTTATAAGGAAAAAACTGCGCTAAAAACGCTTTTCGCCGAAAATTTTGATAATGTATTGTGCTGCTCTCGTCATCTTCCCACGAATGAGAATTTTATAGTATATCATTGCCTCATTGAGAGCTATCAATATAAAAAATGTAATTAAAATCGTTAGAGCCGTTTTTGAGAAAAAAATTTTGGTGTTTTGATCACTATGATAACTATAGTTAAATTTCGGTGAATTTTGTTCAAACCCTTATTTTGGCGTCTCATGGTAACCTGCGGGCTAGATATCAAGTTTGAGGGGATTTGGTTCGGTCGTTTTCTCTAAAAACCGCGCTAAAATCGATTTCGTCGAAAATTTTGGTTATTTATTGTGCTGCTCTCGTCATTTTCCCACAAATGGGAATTTTATGCTATAATTGCCTTTTCGAGAGCTACCAATATAAAAAATTTAATCAAAATCGTTAGAGCCGTTTTTGATAAAAAAAACATTTGGTGTTTTGATCACTATGATAACTATAGTTAACTTTCGGTGGATTTTGCCCATGTCCTTATTTTTCCCAAAACCAAGACCATTTTCCCAAATAGTGTTTTTCGGACTTAGGAGGGTCTGAAACGTAAAGATCTGAAGAAAACTCAAAATTTTTATTTCAGCCGATTACATAACTTTCCTTTCTACTTTGTAGAGCCAAGGAAAGTAAAATAGTTCACGAATACAATTTTACAGTATGCCTACAGTATTTTTAGTACGCCTACAATTTCAAAGAGGAGGAGAGCGAGCGTGGAGATGTATTTTAACGTTTCTTCGTTTTGGGAATATCATTTGTAGTTCGGTTTGCTTTGAGAGTACCTGAATCGATTGAGCTAGTTCTTTTGGTTTATTATTCATGCTGAATAAAACACATATGGTACCGGTCAGGAAAATGTTTCTAGCACAGGTTCAGACTAAGCCTATCGTTGTTATGAGCGAGAAAACGGTTAAACAAATTAACAAAAACGCAATTTTGGCAGTTATATCGCAATTACGTCGTGTTTCTAGGTATTTATCGATGCTGGCGGGCATCACAGGCGTAAAACTGCGTCTAGACCAAAAACAGTAAAATCACAGGAAAGTAGGGAGCTTAAGTAACTGTCTCATCGTTTGCACTCCCGCCAAACTACAACCACTCATCAGCCGGACTCGTCACGTCGTGCCAATTGCCTACAGACGCCTGGAATATTTAGTTTCGGAGGTAATCAGGTCATCGTATCGTTTATTGGTATTTTTCAATGCGGAATCGAATGGGATGGGACTCTGAGGTGTGAGACTAAGTCAAGCTGCGCAAGAGAATAATAAACCGTTGTGTAATAATTTGCAGCATTTTCGCGCGAAACCATGGTTGGCAAAGGAAGCCGTTGAGGAGAGCATAAAAATGTACCAAAAACGACAATTTTGGTTTATTATTCATTCTGAATAATAACCCTATGTTTTCGGTCACGAAAAATTGTTTACAACCCCCCCTCAAAATTTGATACTTTACGTTTCAAGACTTGGAGATTCCAAATTTGCAATGTCCGTCCCCCGTCCCCCGCCCGGGCCGTTTTGTGCCTTTAACGTGGTCTAAAAAATTCGTTCGTTCGCTCAAAAATCCGATTTGGTATCTAGTTGTGCCCGCCATCTCGGCAATCCGATCGGACGAAGCCTGTGGTTGTAATGGGCAAAAAACGGTTAAAAAAATTAACGTAACGCAGTACAACGCGGGAGCTACAGCGTTTCGTCGTTTGAACTCCCTCCCTCCCGCCCGTCTCAATAAAAAACGGCGGCAACGCTGCAGGGCGGGCGGCTCAACTCCCCTTTCGCCTCGCAACGGGTTCGCTCGAAGCGCCCGACGCGGCAAAATCATCAGACGTTTTGTTTCCATAGTTCCATTGTAGGCAGGACATGTTTCGTATGGTTTACTAGTATTCGATGCTGAATCGAATGGGATGGGGAGCACTAATACTAGGTCAAGCTGTTCACCAGAATAATATACCATTGTGTAATAATTTGCAGGGTTTTTTTAGTTGTATTATTTACCATTCAGCTATCAAATTATCTTCTAATAATAAGTATTTAACTGTACAGGGTCAGTACACGTAGCTATAAGCTGATGAAGCAAAGTGACTCGCAGGGTGCTGTCAATTAGTGTATTACTGTATACTCTACTCAATAAGTAAAGCTGTGACAGTCCGTTGAACCGAGATAACAACCAAAATGAGCCCAATTGTTTGACGTTTTAAAAAATTTCACAGTAAACGCAGAACTGAAGTTTATGAATCTGACAGAGTGTCTTCTAACAACTTATACCAACATTTTGATCCAACAATTAGTAGTTTTCATCATTTGAATGTAGATATAAGCCACGATAAACCGGAAAATGGGAAGTGCCGGAAGTTAAATTACCGTTTTTTTCATTTTCTCTCGCAGTACTTTGTTACAGAAATACCTGTGCGGGGTGAAATGTTTTGTCATGTGAAAATGGGGTTTTGTGTGCATTCAGGAGAATAAATTATACATCCATCTGAGAATACGTCAATTACACTGAGGAATTGTGTTGAAGAATTTACTAAAGACAGACAGACACGAAACCGAATTTGATTGAGAGGCGTTAAAACGCCAGAATTTTAGGTTTCAAATTTGTGAACCTCAAATCGTTCGACAACCGCGGAAATATTCAGCTTCTGTGTCTAAGGTAATTCGCAACTCTTTGCTCGACCATCGGTGCTATTACACAAAACGGGTAAGGTTGAGCAGTTTACAATGTGTGAACTGTCGTTCGTAAATCTCACCCCATTCTCAAGCATCCACTCGCAGTTGACTGGTATCGTTACCATCCAAAGATAGGTCAGTCGTCAATTCCGCCAATTTGCTAATTGTAAGAGCCTCAGCTGCAAAGGCTGGTTCGTCATCGTTTATTTGATGAAGGACCCAACTCGTTGCCAAGAGGCGATTGGAGAGCGCCCCAAAACAGTTGACACAGTTGGCAAACAATTCGTAGTGTAGTTCCTTCTGGTTCTATTGGCAAATTGTCTCTTTCAGGAGGGGCCCAACCTTGTCCTAATTGTAGATGTTATGGGGACGACTAAATGATTTAGAAGACGCCGCTGAGTAGGAGGATGCACGCGAATCTCCGTAGAAAATGATACTATTGCACAATGCTTCGAGTAGTATGAATGGGATGTAAATTGCCCACTCCAACGAGTTTTCAAGCAGCGATTTATGATACATCCCTGGGGCTGTCGTGATGCATTAAGAGGGATATAGCAATGAAACTGTCAAGATAATGACTGTCAGAAGTCCTGCAAGGCGTTGAAGAACTACTGCACTCAAAATTACAAAGCTAATAAGGGACTGCAGGATGCGGTTCAACTCTAACAAACTCTAACACAGTTTGTTTACTTGCTCTCTGAGCATAAAGGGATCACTGGAACAGAGATGGTGGAATAACTGGCCAGGCTTGGTTCGTCTACTGAACCTGCTATTAGTCAAGTGGACAGCGAGAGAATACGCCAGGAGAGGACTGTCTGGAATGCTGCAGGAGTGAGGCACTCCTAGTGCTCCATCTCAGGACCAACACACGAGGCAAGAACTCAAGACAGGTAGAGGGGATCATCGCACACTGCAAAATGAACACACACGTATGTTATGAGTATAAGTGACGCCCCTCGGTATAGGTGTGGAACCAATGAGGAGGCTCCCTACCATGTCCTGGGTAAAGCAAAGCATGGACCTGTGAAACATTAGGACGGGCACAATAGCACCCGAAAGGGTCAGCCAGAGTCTAATAATAATAAATATGATAAGATATTGACTAGTTGAAAGTAATTTAAAAGTTCAATTAAAATCGCTAGAGCCGCCATTGATGGTTCACGATAACATGGTCCCCACCTCACTCCAATCCACAACACTCACAAATAGAAATAGTTCGTGCATTCACAACATCACGAGGAATACAAAAAAAAAGCCGATCAATTTGTTAAGCCGTCCTTTTGCAAAGGCAAAAACAAGCACACACAGACCACATGCTGAAATTAGGTTTCAAATTCAATAGATTCCAAAACGAAGATTTTTTACACGATTGCAATACTTTCTCAACGGGTAGCAAATAGTAAAAAGGCTTGTTAAGCGCGGTTGATGCACCAGTGGAATTCCTTTGTAACTGCAGCATGAGGGTATTTAGGAGAGGTGGGGCTTCAACCAACACCTCTAGTCCCTTAAAGGCACTACCATTGCAAGGTTTGCCTCACTGCGTGAAATTACTAAGGCCCGTGGGGTGTGTGTTACCATGATACTATCCGCTATATTAGGCCATCTATCTAGGCGTGATTGGCTACTGTCCCGTTGTCTGGGGTAGCGAACCAACAGTCAATCAAAAGAGAGTATTGGCCCAATCCCAGAGGGCTGTGCTCCTGTGAATCACCAAGACCTACAATACTGTATCAACAGAAGCACATCAGGTGATCACTGGTCAGTTACCAGTTCATTTGGCTGTTGAGTGCATGATTGACAAGTGGAGAGTGAAACAGGAGCTTCCCCCACTTTGGGGTGAACTCCGTGCAGACCTCACCACAGAACAGAAACTTGCCGCCATCGATGAATGGGCGTTAGAGAAATGGCAAGCGAGATGGGAATCCTCGTCAAAGGGACGTGATACGTATGAGTTCTTCTCCAACATCCGTGAACGTCTTAAAAGAAGATGGGTTGAGCCTGACCACTGGGCGAGCCAGTTCCTCACGGGACATGGTGACTTCAATGCGCGGCTCCACTTCTTTTCTCTGAAAGACTCTCCATTATGCACGTCTTGCGCCTCCTGTGCAGAGGAAACAAGAAACCACGTGCTGCTCCACTGTAGTTTCTACAACAGTGAGCGACGGTTGTTGGGAGGCCAGAACTTGGCAGCATTGACTGCAACAAAGCAAGCCTACAACCATTTTGCAGAGTTCGCGAAGAAAGTGGTGGCTAAGAAACATGGTCATAGTGGATCTGTCCTTTTGAAACTTGCCACCCAAGTAAATAGTTAGATCAGGTGGGAAACCAGATTAAAAACTCCTCCCAGATGGTACGGGATTCCTCAGGTGGTCACCTCTGTGCAGTAACTCACAGGCAACAGCACTCTACCGGGAGACTGGCTAACGACCAAATACCTGCCATACCTCCCCAGGTCTGAGTTCGATTGATGCTGCAGAGGCCGGCCTCTTGCATATTACCGAAACCGCAAGTTCCATGACTGATATAACCCTCATTGAGGGTTTAAGAACAGTCATCAAATAAGGAAACAGACCTGATATTTCGACGCAAGCCAAATCAATCAGTGTTTTTTGACCTCGGAATGCCAACACCTGCCCTAACGGCAAAGTCATTGTTTCCCCAAACTCCCCTTGTACCTGCAGAAATTCCATTTCCCCTCGGTTTTCCTATCTTTATTTTCCCTCTCCTCAATTTCAAATTCCTATCCACAACAGACAGCTCCTCCCTAATTCATTCGCCTACGAACTCTGCGAAAGTCACTCGTCTCCCAGTGCTCACACAGACACATTCCTCTATCTACTCTCGGCCCATACAGCTTGCTCTATTCTTCCGATACAGTTTCCTGCCAGTTCACGCATATTGCGAGTCGTCCCTTTGTGTCGCCTTCTGGTACACAAACTCTACTCAACTCATTGCATATATAATACAGTCCTCCTCACGCTCACCGAATTTCTTTAATTTCAACCTTCAACTCTCACTATCTCGTGCGCCCAACATGGGACATGATTGAAAGAACGTTTCTCTTCCTCGAGGGCTTCATAAACAAGTTTGCAAAAAAGCCTAAAAACTCGCTCTTTCTAATAACAAAATACATAATTAATTGAAGTTGGAAAAAAAACTAAAAGGGGAGGAAAACATAATGCGAGGACATACCGTCCACCTTTCGGTTTGATGCAGTCAGCTCAGCATGGTGACGTTAAATTGTCTGAAATGGATACTGAATGTCGTATCGTTTTTTTCCTAGGAAAGGGGAATGCCATGAAACATATTTCCGTGCCCCATTTTCTTGAAAACTCAGAGAACACGCAATAATGCGAAACGTCTCAGTAATTTTGCTTTAAATCGTAATATACTTGTGCGTGCACTCATTCGGAAATGGAAAGGACGCGGACACTACAATAAATTCAGCCATCCCCGGACGAAAATATCCAGGCACGCGGGCGCCGTCTGTCGGAAAGCCTTATCTACACACTTTAAAGTGACACAGTTATTACGGCGACCTTCCTTCCCTCAGCCAGGGCGGTCTCTCCCAGAATAGGCCACCAACCGACTAAAGATAGGACCGGTAGAAGCTCCTCCGCTGCTAGACCCAGCGGTGCAACGCTGAAGATGGGGCAGTTACATCATTTGAATAGAATTAAAGCATCAAGTTCCCATGTTTCGAATTCATCTCGATTCAAATTATAGGGAGCCGTCGGTGGTGGAAGACGAAATCGGGAGCTGGAGGAGCTTCCAACTTGGCGAAGGCCACCTATCATTTGGGAGCAGGAGTTGGTTTGAGGGACTAAACGCGATGACTAGATAATTACGAACGAACTCATCAAATCGCCTGAAGTCTCAGACGGCGAATCATTATAATTAACATTCTGCACATTGCCCTCATGCCCCATGTAGACTCGACATTAGGGACTGAAGATTAGATGATGCGACTCCTAAAGGTAATAAACACTCAACCGTAGCATGAATCCAGTTACTCCAAAGAAGTTTCATATAATCGCATAGTGAAATGAAATATTGAACGTGAGCTCTACAATATTCACCTTGAGCCATTGCGGAGGAATGTGAACCAAGGGATTCCAACTGAAAGAGCCTTGACATTCTCGTTACTATGTGTACAACATCGCGCTTTCCTGCACCACTTTACATACCCCTAGAAGAAATTGACTGTGACGCCATAAGCAGACCATTTTCCCAAATAGTATTTTTCAGACTCAGGGGGGTCTGAAACGTAAAGATCTGAAGAAAACTCAAAATTGTTTTTTCAGCCGATACATAACTTTCCTTTCTACTTCGTAGAGCCAAGGAAAGTAAGAATACTACAATTGATTTTTATCGAAAGTTTTCATGATCGATCATGCTGCTAGTTTTGGATTGATTTTGCTCTCGCAATTGGCGTTTTGGACATGACAATAATTTATTAATAACCTTATTTTGGCGTCCCAAGTTGACACGCAGGCTCAATGTCCATATTGAGTTGAATTGCTCGTACTTCCTCAATCGTGGTTACAGGCGCAGAGGCGAATATCACAAATGCCGTTTTATGCACTCGCAAGACTGTTAAGATCCGAGAAAAACTCAAATCGAATTTTTAGTCATTTACACAACGTCCTGCTTCGCAGGGCGGAGGAAAAAGATCAAAGTTTAGGTGGACATAGATGATTGATATGTTTTTAAATTCTGTTTGACCTAATCAAACTCTAATCAGGCTTCATGATGTTCATTAACTAGCCTACTGTCCGGGCCTTATAGTCTCTAGCTGAAAATGTGCGTAGCATCGGCACACATTCAGAGCAGACGGAGAATGGCTATTTCATGATTTGGAAATGTCAGTGTCATTGGCTGCCGCATGATTATTTGTCGTAAGAAGGCTGAATCGATTTTTCATAGCCGGTCGTGAAATCCGTACAGCTCGACAATAAGTTCTCCCAGACCTTCCATTTGGAGTCACTCGCCTCCTCTAAAAGGCCGCCTGACTTAAATAGATCCGTCTCGTAGACCAAACGTTCGACCCGAAGTTGTGTGTTTACCTTCTCTCAAGAGCCGGTAACTCGAGTAAAAGGCGACTCAAACCTTGAAGGGGGGAAGTCGTCAAGTGGTTGAAAAAAAATGAAAGAGGAGGAAGTCGAAATGAACCAAAGGGGACAACTTTAACCAAAATTGTATGCAATAGTCGTTTTTGAGGAAAGAAGTTTGATTTTTGACTATGATAACTATAGTTACTTTGGGATGGATTTTGTTCATAACGTCAGTGCGCAGTAACTTGTGATGATTTGGTCTGGCCTCTCTCTCTTTAAATCGTGTTCACACTTCTTTGAAAAGATCTGAAGTCGGCTCAAACAGATGTTTTCGAAGTGTTACTTAACAGCCTAGACATGGCAAATTGAAATGTCTTTCCAAAGCGTGTGCCTTTGTACAGAGCGGTACTGAGTTTTGACGAGCCAATTCGGTTCGTAATTATAACAGAACGTCAAGGCGCGTAATACCGGCAATTAATAATCTGGTGGCGCGCGCTTCCCAAACCAATTACAACAATCGCTTCTGTTACGACTAGAAGCGTGCCCCAGGGAACAGGTAGTAATGGCGTCCTTCAGAGCCCCATTGTTAGTTGATGATTACCTGGGTGCAGCTCTCGTAAAATGGTACACTAAACGACTTCTTCACTCGCGGAGGATTGATTTCGCGCCCTGTCGCGACAACGATGGACCCTCAATAGACAATCCCAACTGCGCAACTCTGACGAGAAAAGACAAGGTCAGAGTGAATCGTAAATACGATAGGACCGTAATAAAACGAAGGGGGCGCGACGACTGCCGGTAAATAATTCTGCCAGGCAGGCAGATGCGAGGTTAATAACGTATTACCGGAGCGTAGGTATTACACTATTCCTCTTAGCCGAATTGGGCTCTGATTTGCCACGCCTGCATCTTCTTGTTGCAACATACTTCAAGTGCTATTCACGTGTGAATTTGTTGTAATGCGAAGGATCTTGAATAAATTCTGTATATGGACAGCTCTCAATGACGTAACTATACCATAAAATTCCCATCCGTGCGAAAGTGACGAGAGCAGCACAATAAATTACCAAACTTTTCGACAAAAAACGATTTTAGCGCGGTTTAACACTACGCTCAAATGATAATAAAATCTTTTTTACTTTCCTTGGCTCTACAAAGTAGAAAGGAAAGTTACGTAAACGGCTGAAAAAAAAATTTTGAGTTGTCTTCAGATCTTTACGTTTCAGACCCTCCTGAGTCCGAAAAACACTATTTGGGAAAATGGTCTGTGTTTGTGTATGTGTGTCTGTGAACGAGTTTTAGAGAGAACCACCGTACCAAATCCACTCAAACTTAATACCTTGCTTGCAGGTTACCTTGGGACACCAAAATGAGGGTATGAGCAAAATCCACCGAAAGTTAACTATAGTTATCATAGTGATCAAAACAGCGAATATTTTTTTAATCAAAAATGGCTCTAACGATTTTGATTAAATTTGTTGTATTGATAGCTCTTAATAAGGCAATTATACCATAAAATTCCCATTCGTGGGAAAATGACGAGAGCAGCATAATAAATTATTAAAATGTTCGACGAAAAGAGTTTTTAGCGCGTTTTTTTCCCATATAAACTCCGCTGGAATTTTCGTAGAATGTTAAAAAAAATGGGTGTTGTAGTCCAATCCAATACCTATAGGGTGAGTGTTTAAAAACGCTCATGAGATACATGGGGGTCATTCCATAAATTCCTGAATTTCAACTACTGCCGTTTCGCTTACTACCAGTTCTAACGGTTATTACCCAATAACTCTGCAAAAGTAATTACTATCCTTCTTCAAAAAATTTGTGTTTACAGCCTCATTAATTATCTGTGTACCAATTGCTCAATAATGGACCTGAAATGAGTAAGAGCAGCACAATAAAATCTGGAACTGTAAGCGCTGCAGCTTCATGCTGCTGTAAAGTGTTGTTTGACTAAGTCCAAATTAACTGAGTGATAAATGGATTGATTAAATAGAATTAGCCATGCACAAAGTGAATTGACGTAGAGCTAAGGAAAGTTGTGTGTTGCTACGCACCAGATATTTTTCCTGGTAAATCGCTCTCAAACTCCAGAGTCCTAAGCTACCTACGCTATTAAAAATGAATAACGAACGTAAAAATGTTAGGAACCGACAAAATACCGAAATTCAAACTACCGACTGTCTGGTCTACCCCTTTGCTGTAGCAACACTATTTCGACAAACAGGTTGTTTGGCAAAGGCCGACTTAGTTGGGGTTTTGACCTCTGAATGTCCACGCTTGCCATAAGGGGACTCATTGTTATTGTCCTGTATGTTTCCCTTTGGTTTGGTAGCTGCGGGAGTGACTACAGATTTCCCTTTATTCAGGACTTCCCAAAATATCCTTTCCACCTCTCAATTTACATTCTCCTCCACAACACACAGCTCTTTCATGTGTCAAGTCTCGCGACTCACTCGCCTCTTAGCTCTCGCTCTACTCACAACTCAACCATCTCTCTCTCACTCCACTTAGTTCCCCACGCAACCAGTTCACGTGTACTGAGAGTCCCCTTGTTTGCATTTAAATACTCCCACTCAAACTGACATCGTTGTTCTGTCGAGTGTAATACAGTCCTCACCACGTTCATTTATTTCTCAATTCAAGCTTCTCCATTCATGCGCCCTGGTCACAATTGCAAGTCGATAATATCAATGTTTTTCGATATCACTCAAACAAATTCAATCTGGAGCTCAAAGGAACGATCCAAATAAAGCAATATAAAAAAACAATGAGAAGGCAGTCAAAAACAGGTCAGTTGTCAGTAACCTGAGTCGTGTTTACTCGAACCTTCTTAACAAATGAAATCGATACTCCCAAAACCCACATAATTCCCCAATTATACTCAACAGAGTTAATAACTTTGTCACCATGTTTGGTTTCTCAGCCCTTTAACTCCTCTGTTTACGTTTGTTTAACGCCTTGATAGTGATTGAGAAATATACTGGAAATTGGTTATATATCGTACATATAAGTTACACTAGGCACAATAGCTAAAAAAGGCAGTGTGGTGACCCCAAAAACCTCGGTCAATGATCCGGGTTTTACCCCACGGACTACAGGTATATACGTTGTACTGTTTTGCGGCGGGCTGCCAATGGTGGCAACACTGTTGCCACCACCTGTGCAGTTCGCCGCTGTTTATAAAAGCGGAGGAGCCACATTTTCACCAGAGCGGCTACCGACATGGCTTACGAATCCCTCCCATTTTTTAGGCCAGTGAACAAGTACTTAAAGTCCATTTATATTGTGTGAAGGTAAGCTATCAGAGCTTGGTGTTTCATTTTCCCCATTGCCCCTTTATTGCCATTTACTACACTCCGACCAGAGGTTATATTTTTCATTCTAAAAGGAGTTCATTTCATTTCATTTCTATTTTTTCCTGATTAAATTCAAGTGGGTCCCAGTTGGTTTATAATTTGATGTCGGTAGCCATTCTGGTGAAAATGTGGCTCCTCCACTTTTATAAACCGCGGAAAACTGCACAGGTGGTGGCAACAGTGTTGCTACCATCGGCAGCCCGCCACAAACCATTACAATGTGGACTCGCTTTCCCGCCCCTGAATCATTCTGGTCTGAATACTCTTCCAAATTTGCCTCGTGTATCAGCACAGTGAAACGTGTCGACTTCATTATGAACTTTCTTCACCGCGATATCAAGTGTTTTACCTGTTCATCTATCAACCTCAAGCCTACATAAGCCCCTACCAGGGGTGGGTTCTCATTCAGCTATTTTGCTGTCCGCATCTGTCTCTGTCAAATCACCGTATATTTCAAGTTTTATTCTTGCGTAAAATAAATCGGCGTTTTTAATAAACTTCTTCGGCCCAAAGAAGAACTTGACCGAACCCGAAATTTCAAGGCAAGGTCGAAAATTTTCACTGAGGACTTGGGAACCACGTTCAAGAAAGGACAGAACCAGCAGACCAGCAGTGGCCCCCCGTCGATGATTTCTAGAAGACTGATACCTGAAAATTGAAAATCAGTAAACTAATATTTTTCACGCAGGATGAATCGCTTGCGAACTAATTGAGCAGCTCGCTGTAGTCCAGAATTAAAGGGACAGTTCGCAACGCCAACCTCAGACATCGACCTCAACTCGACGGCACATTTTCTCTTTTTGCTAATGTAAGCAAAACAACAAGCCCTTCGTCGGCTAGAAAAAATCTCCGTCGCCTCCTCGACGAGTCGGCACTCCGGCAGAAAACTACTTTATGAACAGCCTGTGAGTCAACTTCCTTTTCAATTCAAAACTCACACTTAACGTTTCTAAGATCTTTCGTAGTTTGCTCGTTTGGAGCAAATGCCATTAACTAAATTGGGGAGAATAAAAAAGAAAGGGGAAAAATACGTACAAGGGAGCTGTTCTGACGACAACATCTAACTCGACTGCGGCAAGTCCTGTTGAATGTTCTTTTCCCTCCTTCAGTTGCAAGGCCCTTTCTCCATACATTTTTTAATTAAATATAACTATACATAACCATGTGTCGGTTTCACCGGAGGATGGGCAAATGATTTCATTTCCTACGAAAATGCGCTAAAATAATGCTGAGCACCCTTGGAGCGACATCGAGGTCTCCAATTACTGGACTTGAAGTAGGTGGCAGCTGGGCAGGGGACCGGTCGCACGGAAATGAGCTCGAAACGCCTTGAATTGAATGTCAAGAAACATGACTAAGAATTGACTGCTTTATTCAACAAATCGCTCCATAACCGTGCGTGGAGGTAATAAGCAGAACGCTAATGATAACCTCACCTTGCAGGTTCCTTTTCTTCCAGAGTCGCATAATTTGTAGACAAGTTATCCAGACGAAGAACGAAGATGCCACAGCCGGATGAATGGAATTCCTCGCAAGGTTATCCGTTTAAGAGTTGACCAGATGGGCCATAGTAGCATAACATGCGCTCGGAGTACGAGATGTACGGGGGGGAACGGTAATGGTGGTCGATGGTGTAGGGTGCGGCAAAGAGGAAAAATTACTTTTGCGGCGGAGGGGCAATTGCCCCGTTCAATGAAGTCGCTAGTTTCCCCAGCCTTAGAAAGTGGGTCTCGAGGCCTTCGGACGAAGACTCGTCTGGCACCTTAGGGCCTTTTATAGACTCGCATGAAGGGCATTTCAAAGGTCGGTTGCTCTCGCGGATATTCCGACCCACCAGATGGGAGCAACCCGGAACAGGCGTTCGATTCGTCCGATTGATATAATCCGATAATGTTTCGAATAGAGGCGAGCATAGTATGCTGAAAAACTGACGACGTGAACGCAATCAACTCAAGGTCAATACCGTCAAGAAACATCCGGTACCTTCACAACACTTTCCTCAACCTCTCATAACACTTGAGGAGCCAGGGGGGAAAACAATCATAGTCCTCAAAATAGCTTTTCGAGAAAAGCAAAATTTAAAGTTTGGAATTGAATAACTCGCATCAACTTAAACATATAAATGTGCAATTTTGTTTATTAACAGCAAATCATCTTGTAAGATATAATCAATAATCTATAGTCTTCTATAATCAATAGAAGGAAAACAAATTAATTTCCGAAACAAGGCGAAAAAAATTGTCCTGTACATCATGGACGCTGAATGTTGTTCCCCAGTTTGTTTAGCCATCCGCATTTGGATGAACTTCTCCGTCCGAACTTCTATCTTCTTCAGTGGGTTTTAGTTCTGCGTAGAATCGTTTAGAGTCTGGGTTCTCAAGGAATCTTGTTTAGTTAGGGAGATCCCGCAATTTGGCGGCTTTGATCGGAAGTCGTCGGGGGTGCAATAGCTCCGGATGAGTATTATGACTCACTGACGGGCTCTCTGTTGGAGTTGTGGAGGGACGTCTTTTCTTCTTGCTTTGGGGGTATCCCTTGGCTTTTCTTTGAAACAATGAACTAGCAAAGGATCCAGAATAGGTATTCTTGTAGAATATTAACTGGGGGCTGTCTTTTCTGATTTCTAGCACTCGAATTGGCCTCGTAGTCATTGGACTTAGGGTACATGTTGGAGAAATGCTTAGTCCAATGCAGAAATGAAACATCTTTCCCACAGTCCACCACCCGGAACGGAGTCGGTTTCAGTCTAGAGTTACGAATGACTTCTCTCCAATCGTCAGGAGTTTCCGTATAGGCTTTTTCATTAATCAAAATTACGGTCGCAATCGAGATAGGAATGCCCTATGATGGGAAAAATTACCTTCACTAAGTCAAACCTGTCTGTGTGCACTAGATAGTGAAGGAACCGAAAAACTGTATAATTTTTATTTTGCCCTCCACAGGAATCGCAAAATAGAATCAAATTGCGAACCTGGGATGGCAAAGCGTTTTGAAGTGATGCATCATCGAACATACTTCATCAGCACCCTTTTTCGCCACAGATTCGTCGTAAGTGTATAACAATGAAGTAGAATCAGCCAATATGTGTACATCAAAGCTAATAAAATTAAGTTGTCGTTTATAGTACACATCATTTGAGGTCACATTACAGGCCAATCTGGTGAAGGAGGGAGTTTAAATCCCTCTTCATCAGACTCTGACTGTTTTTCTCCCAAAGCGCATGGACCATGATGGTTCTTCCCCAGCACGCCCTTTCTGTTGCCTCTAATATTACAGGACTACGAAATGTTTTTCCTATTTTACAAGTTACCATCTGAAAGTTAACTGTAGACGCCACTAGATAGCAGCGAAATCTCAATTTCCACCGAAAGTGGACTATGATTGTTTTTCCCCTTGTCTCCTCACTTATCATCATGCAAGAGACTAATCCCATCCTGCTTTCAACCACTTCGTACAACTTACGTTTTGTATACAAACTGGAACCTGTTGAAGAGCAGAAATTATTGGTTTGCCCAAACTTACGCCAAGATCTTAATTTTGTAACCAGCGCGTATAGCGAACTCATCGCACTCAACACTATTTATCTATTTTTTTGTTTTGGGAAGGTTAGCGTTTACTGTTTTCAGATTACACCGGAAATACTGCGAAAAGAAATTAGTCAACGAGACGACAAACTCGGAATTTCATTTCGTGAGCTAACCCGCTAACTAAATCTATCATGTTGGCACTTATCCGACCATCAACCTGAGTTTTATTTTCAATTACATTTCGGAGATTTACCACCAAAAACAGGGAACTGAGTGGGAGCGAACGCGAGCGACAGACGACACCCGGGCGAGACCGAAGTTTAGAATAATTGGGTGCCTAGTCAGCTCAAATGCCCAGGGCAAGCCTACGCAAAATCGATGAGTTTGTTTCGTCCTGGCACGTCACTGAGAATGCGAGTATCACTCGAGCGTGACCGATTTTATTCGAAGCTTTTCATAATTTATTGGGCTTCTCTTACCAATTTTCCCATGAATGAGAATTTTACGGTACAGTCGTGTTATTTAGCACTGTTCCTACAAGAAATGTAGTAAAAAAACGTCAGAGCCACTTTTGAGAAAAAAATATTTTACCGACAGCAACTAATTAGTTTTCAACCGATTTTGCTGATAACTTTACTTGGGCGTCCTATGTCGATCTGCAGGCAAAATTCACAGATATGTTTTGTTCACAGATATACAGACCACTAAATGGTATTTTTCGGATTCAGTAGCCTTTGAAGCATGATGAAAGGAGGAAAACCATTAATTGGTTTTGTGCCGATCACACAACTTCCCTTCCTACTATGTAAGACTTAGGAAAGTTAAGTCCGGATTCTAAACGACAACTGTCAAATCGCACATTGAAACAAAGTATTTGACTTTCGGTTTAACTGGCCTTCAAGGAATGAGAGAAAGAAGACCCCTTTCACAACTATTGAAAGCAGTTCCCGCTCGTGACCCTCGACGCAGAGTGAATCTGCGTTTTAGCCAAATGGCAGGATGATCGTTACCCCCTTTCTTCTGGCAGCTCTGTACGGGGAACTGGTGATGGTTTCCCCTAAGCTTCATCATTTAAAACTTCTCCTTCTCCTCTTTATACTTGTACTGCAGACATCGAGACGTTTAAATGTCAATTTTGGGGATTTTGTTTTCCAAGTGCCTCGTTTGTAGCTCTAATTAATGCTTCAAGTCGCTGCTGTAGCTCTCAAGTCGTCCTACAGTTTTCAGGCCTTAGAACACGCCACTCTTCAAATCTTGCAATGAACATCGCCATTTCCTTCGAGCTGCCTCCTCGTACACCCCCGTGCTATCGTGTGAGGTCGACCGGATTATTAACTGTGTTTTCGCGTGCCACGAATCCCCTCTTCGGGCTGTTTTATGGAAAGTAGCGGTTCCCCCGTTTTAACGTGATTAGATTCGACTCCCGCGCGAGGGGCGGAGTAAAGTGCATTTTCCTCGGACTCCGTTGTCTCCAGGACCCTCACTTTGGAAAAATATTGGGAGGTCGAATTAGGAACGGCGGAGGCAGGTTGTTCAGGGCGGATTATCGAAGTCGTACTGTGGTGTCTAGGCGGTGGCGCCCCTTTCCACTTCGAGTGGCTTCCTTGTAGGTCATGGCCTCAATCTACTAATCCATCGTCACGACAACACCCTTTTGTTATTTCCGGATCTTTAGTCAGCACCCGCACATCTTCGTCGTACTTTTCCAGTTTAAATTCTATTCAAGGCGAATTTTGGTTGTTCCGTACTTCAAGACGTATTCCACGGCGACAATTACCGCTCGAACGGTTAGAGGGTTCTGCAAAATTCCCCAATTTTCGTGTTTCATATTGGTGGCTTTGTCTCTCGTCAGGTCTTTACGTTTCGAGGGCGTTTCTATTTGTGAAAATGGTCTGTGTATGTATGTGTTCAACGTCGATAGAATTGTGAACAGGTATGCTTTCGAGGAGATGCACCTCGTTGTAGTTGCTTAAGTCCTGCGGGAGAGGGGGCACGTCATGTCGACGAACACCTGGCAGGGCGATTCCCTTCCCAGACGAGAAGTCGAACAATTTCCCTGATGAGGTGTGCTTTTGTGCCTCGTATTTGATAGGTTGAAGGTAGGCGCGTTGAGGTTGCTGATTCACGACACAGCTCAAAAACTGATGATTGCTTCTCGTTTTTATCCAAATTAGATCTTTCAGTCTTTGGGAATTCCGAATTCCAAACTCGGCATTGTTTATTGCTTAACAAGTAAACCAACTAGTGACTTCGACGAAACGCTCACGAATTGAAATTTCTGACAGTCTGCAGTTGTAACTCGTTTCTCACATCCACGTTTTGTAACGCTAACCACGAAAGTGTTCTGGGTACTGGATGAAGCTTGATGGGCCCGATAAACGCAGTAAGCCTGGATTACGTTAAGTATTCGTAGTCGAATCAAAACGAAAATAAATGAATGCGCTGAGCGGGACCTCGAACAAGTCCCGCTTAATTCCCATCTGCCAAAACAAAAGTTGGACTGTAGTTCGTCGCTTAATAACTAAATCAATCGACCCGTTGGAATTAAACCCCTTCCGGAGGTTACAGGAAGGGGGAGGGAAGAGAGAGAGAGAGAGAGAAAGATCGAAAAAATCCTCTTCTTTTAAACGCATAATTAACCAAATCTCTTGTGGATGTTTCGTGTCTCACGCACCCGAATCCAGAACCCCTTCCGCATTATTACCCCTCATTATTAATATTAATGAGATCCTCGTACGGAGTTTCGAGGGGCTCCTGGTTTCGTATCGTTTTTCCATTAATCGCGTATCCGGAACCGTTTATGGAAATCCCTCACGAGAACAAAATCTTGTTCGTGAGGTCTCATTATTCACTAAGAATCGCGTAGTTCGTTGAATTCGTACGTTTTGCCCTAAACGAGAGCTTATAAATATTAGATTGCTCGTAAGGTAGAGGCCTAGCGTTGTGGTTGTCTAACTATCGAAATCCCTCTCCACGTCTTCCTTTTGGCGTATCATCCTAACTATTTTAGTTTATTGACAACCTCAAATCAACGAACGATTTCGCAAATAATTACTTGCATTTGGATGGAGTAAACTAGTGAGAGAAAATGGCTAAACCAAATTGGCGAAACCCCGAGTATCCCCTGAGTATCTGGGACTACTTTCCAAAAACATGCCCATGCTACCAGGCGACCAGTGGACATCACCCAGTGGAGCATTGTGGTCGCGTGCGGAGTACTCCCGGTCGATCTGGAGGCCGGCAGACGATTTGCGAATTGGAAGGTGAAGAAAAAGTTTGGCGTTTCCTGTTCCGAAATTTCGTTACCCCTGAATGAAGGGGACACGAACTCGTCCAGACGAAGGGCGATTATGGCCAACCTAACAAGCGTATGGCAAGAAAGGTGGACAGAGGCTGAAACTGGCCGATGGACGTTTGCCCTATTCCCGTCTGTGGAGGATAGATTGAAAATGAGGTGGGTTAGCCCTGGTTTTTCTGTGTCTCAGCTCTTGCTGGGCCATGGGAACTTCAGGGCGAAGCTCCACCGACTCGGTCTCTGTGACGAAGAGACGTGCAGCTGTGGAATCGCCCCTGAAACAGCGGAACACGTACTTACTGAATGTTCCAGATGGACAAGTCAGCGCGCACGTCTGAGGGAGACGGTGTTTGGGGATGAGCTCCCAATTGACCTGACCCGTTACGTGTCTGCGACTGGCTTCCCGGCGCTGGAGGACTTTGCGAGGAGTGTCTATATCCGAACGGGTACCATCCCCCCTCAGTATTGCACCCGCCTTCGACACCTCTTAGCCTCATTGCACTCACTTCTAAGGTGAATAGAGGCGGAGGCTAGTCGGCACCTCTGAGGAAAGTGGTAGGCGGCCTAACACCCTGAGAGGTCTTCCCCTCAGGCAATGTTAGAACGCCGAGGCATACCAGAAGGCCACTAAGCGGGAGACTGCTTAGCAACTGGTAGCACGGGCTGCTAGAGCCCCGCTGATCCCCCGAGAAGGGGGGCCCACTGGCAGAATCAGGAAGGAATCGTGCTGGTCTGGTTCACTAAGTGCTGGAGGGTGGGCTCTGAAAGCCGTTCTACGACGAGGGGAAGGGTTAAGAGCCCACGGGCTGGCAGAACTCGGACCAAAAGGTCGGCAGTAGAATCTCTCGAACATGCTGTGAATAAGGCCTGGCAGCGTGTTGACTGAATAAGCAGCCACGAACAAGAGCAACTGTTCCCCTGCCATCCACAGATGGCAAAGCCCTGTCACATCATTACTGAGCGTGAGGCTGTACGAGCCAGGCGGGGATAGAACCAGCAGACTCTGGTTCGATCCCCGACCAGGCACCCCCCTCCTCCAAACCCCAGGGGGGTGAGGCAATGGATACCAGCAATAGGCTGGGAAACTGTTCGGGCACACTACTGGGTCGAATGGAATGAGTATCAGACGTGTACAACTGCGCATAGGGAAATTACAGTAATTATTAGAGTCAACTAATTGAACGAACTCGCGGGAACTACAGCGGAAGTCAACGTTTCGTCGTTAGTACTCCCTCCCTCCCACCCATCTCATGAAAACCACCCACCCACTCGCCTCGCAACGTCGTGTCAATTGCCGAGGGCTCGCTGGAAGTCCCCGTCCCAATTTCCCAGACTCTTTTTGCCCAACGGGGCGGAGGAAGGTGAGGGCCACTTCCTCCGCACACCCCTACATCGGATCAAAAATGCCTACAGACGTTTACGGGCGCCTGGCGCCAGGGGAATATTTAGTTCCATTGTAGTCGAGTCATGTTACTAGTATTTTTCGATGCTGAATCGAATCGGATGTGTCTCGGAGCAGTAATACCAGGTCAAGCTGTTCATGAGAATAATAAACCGTTGTGCAATAATTTGCAGGGTTTTTGTTACCTATCGAAATTCTACCTCTTGGACAACCTACCTTTTGGACCACGATAAAGGCAGGATATGGCCGGAAGGTGGACATTGCAGATTTGGAATCCCCATGCCTTGAAACGTTTCATCAAATTTTGGGAAAGGGGGGTGCAAAAAACAATTTCCTAACCAAAAGTCTACAAAAATAAGCTGTGGTAGAGCATTTCGGTTGGTATTAGCAGCAGTTACTGTTGAGGACCAAAGCAGACCTAACGAAGAACTGGTCCTCTAACACATTTAATGTGTGTTCAAAAGCTCAGTTGACATATCATTGCACCAGAATCATTTTATTGCGAACTATCCAAATAAAATCGTAACCTCCTCGTTTATTTGAACTGCCGAAATGATCCCAGTATTCCTGTCCACCTTTCGTGCGTTTCAAGTAAGCGAAATTTGCTAACGAATTCAAGACAAAATGAAAAGCAGTTATATAGCACAAATTATTAAGTTATGGGCAGTGTTCCGTCTACAAAACGGTCGTTGTTTGCAGAGCAGTTACCGCGACGCACCGAGTCAACTTTTGACCGCTACGACTTTGTATTGAAGAATCCGCGGTTTGTTATAATTGAATCTTAAACCACGTGGGTGAAACCCGTTATATTGCAGAGTAAATCTCAGATCTGTGATCATTTCAGTTTCAAACGACAAATGTGAGCGTTTGATGAAACCAACAGGTGACTCGATTTCGTGAGTCGTGAGCGGACTGAGTCAGTCGACGAGGCGGAGCCCCCCCAGCTGGGAAGAACAGCTCGGGGGCTAACTTATCGCCCCGTCATCCACATTTATTTATTTTCACGATTTGGGGGCTATACAGGGTGTTTTGCACTTGGAGTAACAAAACTAAGATAAAATTGGACTGAAAATGGAGTAGAGTGCTGCCAAAAGCACCCTTTTACCTTCATCAGTCGCCGTGATATGCATTTTTAAATTTTACTTATAATATGCCTATATTTTCGGCCAGGAACATTTTTTAAACTCCCCCCCCCTCCTACACGTGGCCCTTTACGTTTTAGGGCAAGGGGATTCCAAATCTGCCATGCCCATTCGGCGTCCAGGCCATATTTGGTCTAAAAAGCTTCTTTCGTACAAAATTCCATTTGAGACCTAGTTGTGCCTACCTGCACGGCAATCTGATCAAGCAACCCATGGCTGACACGAAGAAACATTTTTTTTTTAATGAGCTAAAAACGAAACGTTGGCAGTTTTATGGCAATTACGTCGTGTTTGGTATAATTTCCTGTGAATTTTACGATGCTGAGTCGAATAAGGCTCAGAATTGGCCTCGTGCGCAATTAGATTAAACAATGAACTCCTAATGGTCAAAAACCGACCACGAAAAAAAAAAACAGCAGACACCTGGAAAAATCTGGGCGTCTAGAACAGGTCTAGTGATGTTTATGAGTGTCTGTAGTTCGTTTAGCGAGAGAACGGCTGGACCGATTGCACTGGTTCTTTTTCGTTTTGTTCAGTATTCAGTTCAGACGCGACAATAAGGTTATGAGCGATTTCGGTCGATAGAAAAGGGTCGTGGGGGCAAAAATGTACCAAAAACTAGGGTTTTTCGCATTTTTCTCGAAAACAGCTTAAACAATTTTAATTAAACTTTCAACTTATCTTCCACTAATCAATACCTAACATTATTTCTCCATAAATATCTCCATGAAAATACGGTGAACGGGGATATAGCCCTAAAAAGCCAAAACAGATTTCTTACGACGTTTTTCGGCAAAATGCCTTCAACGAGTTTCACCAAACTCACAGAATGTTTTCAAATAATTAATACCTAGTTTTCGTTCTCAATAAATGTTCCATTCATCAGAGATCAAAATAAAAATGTGTCTAACATAATGATTTTTTGGACATTTTCATAACTTCCATAGGAACGGCTTCACCGTATTCGATCAAACTCACGGAGTGCTTTAAACTGACTAGTACCTACATTTTTTTCTCCGTAAGTGTTCTTGTAGAAATGCGTTGATCGAAGATATAGCGCCCGTATATGTAGCAGGTCGTCGAATATACGGGGGTTGCGGAAAGTTGTGTGCAGGTACGCACCAGATAGTTTATGACACGATCACAATACTTTTCCTTACCCTTCGGGTAACCGAAAGTAAAAATACTGCGATGGATCCAACGAGAACTGCATCTGTGCAACTGAATGCCACTCGTCTGGGTCGCACTTATGGATTTATTGGTGAGTAAATAATGCGAATATAACTTACCCTTCGTGGAAGACAGGAGATGGACGGTCGCTTCCCGGCCCTGTCCCGTTGCCCAACTTCCTGACCAGGTGAGGGCTGGACAGGCCATAGCTGAAGGGCCTCGAGTCGGTCCTCGTGTGATACGGCGCGTCCTCGATGTCCCGGACCGTCATGAGCATCTCAGATAGAAGCTTGTCCAATTCGCGATGCTGGTCGAGAGATGGGCCTTGTGTCGCGTTCAGTCCGTTGCCCGCTGAAGATATACCAGAGTCCATGGACACTGTATGGGGGCTCGCGATGACTTCCTCTTTTTTGGACACGGTCGCGTAGAGGGAGCCGTCCAAAGGGCCGTACGTGTGATTCACTTCGGCATCTGATTTTGAACATGTAACAAAAATAACAAACAAAACCGAAATAACCAAAACTGTACTGGAGACGGAAGCGAGACTACCAAAAAAATTCTAAAATTAAAAAAAGTCCGGGGAACGAACGAAATATTTTTAAGGGTCAGGAAGAGCCGGAAAGAAAAAGATGAGGTTCAAACACTACGTCATCCGATCCGAGTGTAGTCAACTACTCGCGGCACTCAATGAAATACGACTGGCTCTGGCAGAGAGAAAATGGGAAGAACAGGCCAACGCGCCAAGTCCCCACTTCGCTCGCCAACCCGCCGTGGCCTCGCGCTCGACCTGGGCATGGAGTATCGATATCCGATAGTTTCGGATTATCGATGTTCTGCCGACATCTCAAGTGCCGGTACCGTTGCCCGGAGACACGCTCATTTTACTTACATTCTACCGGCTAGTGTCGACCTGTAACTATCAAGTCAGTGTGCGACGCAACAATCTTCATGTGTGTGTGTCAATCCTCGTGTGTGTGTGTCTATACAAAACATTTAATAAATGTTTTTGAAGGATAATAATCAATATTGTAGAGTTATCTGGTAAAAACGTTTAGGAATGGTATGGCCCCTATATTTCTCTTGAGCGTTATTAAACTCTCCTCGTATAGCTACTCAATTGAAGTATCCATCGATTTTTCTGAAGACTACCACTTTCTGAGCGGAGTTTATAAGGAAAAAACTACGCTAAAATCGATATGTTTGGTAATTTATTGTGAAGCTCTCGCCACTTTCCCACAGAAGCATTTGATCGTATTACCGTCTTATCACGCACTGTTTAATCAAACTCGTTAGAGCCGTTTTTTGAGAAATTAGTCCTTCATAGTAGCACCGATCAACAACCATTATTATTGTCTGAACCGGTTTCATCCTTCTTTCGTCAGTTTTCGTATATACGGTCTGAAGAGCACGATGTGAGGCCCAGGTGTATCCGGCAGTCACTATTATACAGAATGAAGCATTGTGCCAATCGTAAATCGTTCGAAAATTCGCCGCATTTATCAACCTACGAATCGATAAATTTAACGACGCACACACAGAGCATTCCCCAAATGACTTTTGCAGGACATAATTTTCCTGTTTACTTTGTTGGGCTGAGAAAGTAATTTAACACAAACGGTGGGTACAGCTTTCGTACAAGTACGCAACCACTAGGAACATTTTATGTCTTTTATGTTTGTTTTTATGCAATGATAACTACGTTTGATTGTGCTCGTTGATGGTTTCGGTATAATGGCCGCGTCAATTGTAATTGACATCATCACTTGGTCACTGTGATGTTACCAAGCGTTACATTTTGTAACAGACGTTACCAAGCTTATCCAACACAAATATTTCGTGACGCAAAGTAAAGACATTAAATGTCAAAAACACACCCAGGAATCGAACCCACAATTCCCGGTTTAGGAGACTGATGCCTTATCCATCAGGCCACTCGGGTTAAAAATTTTGTGACGCTTCTCCGTAACATTTACATTTTTGAGTTTATGTAGCTAAGTAAAGACATAAAATGTCAAAAATCATAAGAGCCGTTTTTGAATGACAAAATATGGGTGTTTTGATCCGAGAATCCATTATTTTGATACGCTCGACGACGTTAATTTTCATATTAAGTTCCGATTGTCGAAAGAAACACGGCTGTTCGTACTTTTGCTAATTCTAACGCGGATAGAATCGCCAAGTAATCGAAATCACGCAATTTCGTCAACGACGAAACTCCGTAAGTACGGACCTAATATTTTATGTAACTTACATCAAGATCGAAAAGTAATTAAGAGCTTTCATCGAATGTTTACGTTTCAATTCCATTAGTTCCAAAATCTGGTTCGACGAATCACAACCTTCCTAATTCCCTCGTACGTTCGGCGGGTTTTACTTAGCAAGGCAATAGTGTTTCTAACTGTGTACGTAGGAACTGATGGAGAAGTACGTCGTGGATTTATAGGGTTGCCCCTACTTACATTACGTCATTGTTTGAATAATCTAGTATGGTTAACGTATGACGAGACGATTGTGGTGAAGTTTTCCGTTTTGATCCTTTTGGCATTATGGGAAAGGGTATAAAATATACGGATAAGTATACACCAGTTCCTCAAAAGGTTGAGATTTGACAAAAACTCGACTTTTCACTGCTTACGATCGTTCTACAGCCAATTCTTTCCACAAACGAAAGTTGCGTTTGTTTTGGGTAAATCCGTTTGATTAATGGAGCGGCTCAATTACCAGCTTTAATCCCGTGTTACGTGAGAGAAGGGGCAACGGTGTAGAATGATCGATGGTATTGAAGCAGAATGATCGATCAAAAAATGCTAATGTTAAGGAGGAGACGCCACATCAGTAGACATCAGATAAAGAGACGTCTTCGATGGATGTTAGTATCTCAGCTTATGTGTTTGTTGACGTACTCCACTGTGCATTTTCAATTTGTCATAACACAACGTGTTTACACATCACGCACCTTCTCGGGATCGTTTCTAGAGCCAACTTCCAACAAAATAGGAGCGACCCACTTATTTGCCAATTCAAAAAATACGTCATTTATAGAGATGTCGTATCTTCAGCCAATGAGTATCTACAAGAGCATTTTTAGATAACTAGGTTACTTTTAAGTCTCCTTCAGTTCAATCGAAATCGGTACTCAAAAATGGTTTGATGGAATATCTTCCCTGTCCCAGGAATATCAAATTAACCAATGTTTCCACATAACCCACAATATCGACAATCCTCTTCTCTCTCCACTAAATAAATAATTTCTTTTCTCTCATGCCAAATAGGCCCTTCCACACCAATTCGTTGTGGCACTTGATATTTGGACTTTGAAGAGGAACCTTTCCGACACTTATTCGCCCAATCACTTTATCGAACCTGCACGAGTTCTATAATCAACTAAAGTTTATTCGTTGGGCGCTGGGGTGGGGGTGGGGGATTTTGGAAGTGGGTCTCATTATACACGTTCCACTTCCGATAAAAAGGATCGATATTTCATGTTACGCTAAGTTGAGGATGATTTTATTATCATTTATTTAACCCTTCCAGTCGAGTTGTAAACATCGGCTACGTAATCTCCCGCTCTTTAATGCTGCTCTCGGCTTGTGTCGACAACGCACGACCGTAGGGAAACGAATATCTTGACAGGTTGAAGAACCCTTTTTGAAATACCAGGTGCGACGAACAAACACAGCTTACCTCAGCGCTCCCCTCAAACAGTTAGAGAAGTGAAAAGTGAGGTTGAGGAAATAACTGCATTTTCGCCGAACTAGCTCAAAACGTTTACGTTGTCACGTAATGAGTCAGTCAAGGTTTGAGAAAATAAAGAGTAATTGATCTCAAGGTGTCGTTCCCTCCAAGGAAAATAACAACGTGCGACAGGGAGCTGTGTAAACGACAAACCACCGCTGAAAAATAGTGGAGCTCTGTCCAAGCTCGGCCCAGATTTGCGGGGGACCCTGCAAGGCTCTCCAGCGACCAGCGGTTCTATTCAAAAGGCCCTGGATCCTATTCGAAGCTATAACAAAGGGCCGAATTGTTGGAGGTAGGCGGGACGAGAGCCGGCTGTCGCCTGCCGATACGTGCAATGTGTAAAGTAGTTCGCCAATCTTTTTTCCCCCTATTGCGATCACCCACGTTTTAGTGCCACTACGCGAGAGTGCAAGCGAAGTCAAGTAAGCAAAATATTATACTTTCTCTTACGAATAATCGTCAATAATACTTTAATTATCCTAAAATTCGTTTGGTACAATACTGGCAATAACACACAAACATCTTTGTGGAGGATGCAGCTCAATCCCACTCAGTTTTCCAAAGGAGGAGGATGAAGAGTGCGATTACCAATTACAAACATTGGATGACAGCTCATCGAATTCATCTAAAGAAAATACTGATTCACTACTGACAAACTCATCCGGTTGCTAGAACAAAGTGGAGTGATTAGCCGAGAATTCCAGGTCAAAGAAGGTTTCTCGAATGAAACAATAAAACGGAGTCAGGAAAAATGTCGACCTGCAGAGGGATTCAGACTTTGCAAGGGAACTGCTTGCTTAGCTTATAGCTTAGGTGGAGGACTGTGCCCTCAGGGAGGGGTCCTACCTCCGCTCCTATGGAACTTGGCCTTCTTGGGAGATTATGTGAGGCGGGGTTCTACAGCCATGGATATGCTGATGGTGTTTGTACTCATTCGCGACAGATTGCCAAGTTTGCTATCTGACCTAATAGAGGCAGCTCTACGTGTGGAGTGGCGAGGTTGGACTGTCCATGAACCCAGCAAATACGGTCGTAGTGCCATTTACAAGACAAAGACAATGGTCAGGACTGTGAATGCAGGAAGTTATGGGCTAAGCAACTCAGCTCAGTGAGCAGGTCAAGTATCTGGGTGTGATTCTGTTCTGGATCAGAAACAAACCTGGAAAGAGCACGTCAGATATACGACCAAGAAGGCAACAACGACCCTGCGGGTGAGTGAGGGAGGACATGGGGTATAAAGCGGGGGCGTGGTGGCCAAGCCCGTTGGGCCGTGAGGCCTTCTGAGCAAGGCAGGGATAAAACCAGCGGACTCTGGTTCATCCCTGATCAGCCACCCCCCTCCACAAAATCCAAGGGGGTGGGGCAATGGGTACCGGCGGCGGCTGGAACACTGAGCAGGCCCCCTACAGGCTCGTTGGGGAGTTAGGACATGGGTCAAACGAGGCCATGGTGAAATGCCACTGGTCCAGCACCTCTGGTGGAGGAGTCCTATGGCCTGCAGCTGCCTCCCTGCTATGTGTGTGTGTGTGTGTGGGGTATAAAGCCCAGACTGGCCTGTAGGTTTTACGAGGTCGTTGTGAGATCAATCATCCCATATGGGTCGAGTATGGTGGCACAGAACTACCATCTGGGAGAAGTGTTGCAGCCTGACGAAAGTTGAAATACAAATTCGTATACAAACTTCATAATTCTCAATAATTTAATGACAAGTAGATTCGACTAACTGCTTGCCACCCCCCTCCACAAAATCCAAGGGGGTGGGGCAATGGGTACCGGCGGCGGCTGGAACACTGAGCAGGCCCCCTACAGGCTCGTTGGGGAGTTAGGACATGGGTCAAACGAGGCCATGGTGAAATGCCACTGGTCCTGCACCTCTGGTGGAGGAGTCCTATGGCCTGCAGCTGCCTCCCTGCTATGTGTGTGTGTGTGTGTGTGTGTGTGGTATAAAGCCCAGACTAGCCTGTTGGTTTTACGAGTTCGTTGTGAGCCATATGGGTCGAGTATGGTGGCACAGAACTACCATCGAAGAGAACTGTTGCAGCCTAGCCAAAGTTGAAATGGAAATTCGTATACTAACTTCATAATTCTCAATAATTTAATGACCAGTAGATTCGACTAACTGCTTGAGTGATAAAAATCCCTGAATGCACATGGGGGTGAGAAAAGTGCTAGAATGAGTCGCATTCAATCATAAACACCCAACAAGACATCATTGCGACATCATAACTTACGTAATTATAGTTTTGTGTGTGAGTTATATATTTATTGAAGGTTTTATGTACCCACCTTGATCCTAGTAACACATCCACCATGAAGAAATGATAACTTATCAACAAATCAGAAAAGCTATCGCAACGTGCCACTTTCTCCTCCCAAAATTCATATGATTACCATTTGCCCCTTCAACAGTAAACAAATGTAGCCTCAGGTTGTAAAATGAATGGTGATTACTTCTGATTCCACGTAACACAACGGTCACGTGATCTCGGATCTTGAAGCCTCCATTAACTGGCCCGTTGGTCTAGGGGTATGATTTTCGCTTAGGGTGCGAGAGGTCCCGGGTTCAAATCCCGGACGGGCCCTCACTTTTTTGCTGTAATTCAACCAGCTACTATCACGTTCAAAATTAGTTAACAATTTGCTGAAGTTTTTCATAATATACATAATTGGGAAGGAGCGTTATATGATCACTCATTAATGCTTGTCGCGCATGCAGGAAGAACACAATAAACTCCGGAACCTTAAGCGCCACCTTTATGTAGAACGTTCCAAACTGAATGAAAAACAGATTTGATTAGTTGGCAGCGTGAAGAAAATCGCTGAATGCGTGAGTAAAATGTGTAAATAATCCTGTTTAGGTATATCCAATAAATGGAATCGACCAATTGCCTTACTTTCGCGCCTGGAAAATAGGCACACATGAACTCAAAATCAGTTCAGCTGTGCTTCCGCTAACTTCGATTCTCAACAAATAACCCGCTTTTCAAAATAATCTATTGTAACAGTAAAAACACTAATTTTTGAAAAATATTTGCTTCAAAATTCGTTAGTGGGAATTCCCAACAAAGCAAAGAATGGGAATCTGGTTCGACTGACGGTGGAATGCAACTTTTACATATGGATGCAAGCAAAGAAATACGTTATCGGCGTTTCGACGTATTTTAGAATATCTAGCGCGACGCATCACTATCGAGCGTTCGGTGCCCAGTTAGTCCGTTGGATTCTCTACTTAATTTAATACAGTAGATAACCGAATCGGCTCAACCTGAAGTAGTATCTTCCAGCAATCTATACGCACATTTTGAACATCGCTATTTTTTTGCAACCACCATTGGGCACATAGGTCGAAGTGAAAATCCAAATTATGTCCTTCAAATTTTCAGTAAAATGGATGTAATGATTTCCATGACATTCATATGGTACTTTGAGCTATCGTTTTGTTGTCGACAGTAGTTTTTGCAGAAATGTGTTGAACTATGATACAACTCTGTACATCTTGCCAATAAATGTGAAGGGTGTGATGCGCAACACAAGATATTTTTCAGTCGACGACAATAACTTCCCATTCGAAACCGCAAGGGTCAGTAAGTTAAAAGTATTTGACTCTCAATTAATTTCGACCGACCTCGGATCAGCCTTGACCGGCTCCTTCCTTCCTGAGCTCACGCCTCCGAAACGGCAGACAATTAATCGCACGCCACGGGATGGGGAAATCCAGGGCTCGATTCCACTGAAATGGAGCGATGAGTCGCGCAGGTAAAAGAGGGTTGGTGCAATGGCCCAGATACCGCAGGAGGCGTAATGGATGTGTAACGTTAGGGATAATGTATGTAATTTATTTGAGTGCATGTCAAGATGTTACATGTGTAGTATTCAAGGTGTTGTATGTGTTAAAATCTCATTTGTTTGTTTATGTAGTTCTCTTAGAGAGGGCTAGGACATAGAGCACCGACTCTGGGAAACCTGCATGGACCAGGCTATAATGGGAAAACTCCTGGGGACGGAGCAGAGTACCCAGCATACAAAAATAAATAAAGGAGTTAGAATCTCCGTCACAGCAAACCAATCCTGGAACCCTCCACGATGTTCAGCCTGGGCATATCATGAGGTATGACTAATGACAGGACTGCCCGGGGGGGGGGGGGGCTGCTGTTCCCAGGAACGTCGGAAGGCGTGTCACAGTGAAGGCGAAAGTGTCCTAGCTGTCAATAGAGGAAATAGTAAGGGTGACCGGAACGAATGAATGAGGAAGGATAAGCAATCGAATGGTAAGGCCTTGTCAGATTGCTGATGGCTTGATATAGACCATGAAAGAGGCCAAGGATGTGTAATGTTTTCCTTTCAATATTACTGTGTACTGGAGGTGAAAAGCGTAACGATTTGAAGTGAAGAGCGGGAAGCACTCGAATGTGGTTACCAACGACTTGTTGACATCTTTCGAGCTTTTAGGCTCGTCATTGTTCTGGCCTGTGACTCGTTTCAGGATTCAGGAGGAGTAGTGCATTGTATGATTTCTACACTGCCACTACACTATAATTCCTTCTAAAAGCATTCCTTCCGAGCGCACTTCGCACTCACCTCTTGTAGTTCAGGAGCTGATTTGTGATAACGAAAGAATTTAGATTTTAAATTCCTTTGAAAATACGAATTATGCAATCTGCTGAATTTTATACGCGTTATCATGGGACTTATTAATTAAACTCAATCACTTATCTAAACAATATTGCGTAAAAGTGAGCAAAGACAAACGTTCCAATGGCAATTCAGTCTAAAGTGTAATACCAAAGAAAAAAATAATTAACAAAGCAAAAGTTAAGAATTGAAAAAACCGAAGGCCAAAGGTCGTTCGTTTTTTTGGCTTCTGACAGCAAAAAATAGATGAATGGACTGCCTGTGCGAAAGTACGATTGATAAAGCGATTTGATAGATCATCGCATCGATCATAGTAAGTGGTATTGTTTTTTTTATAATTTGTTGCAGGAGTGATTTCAACGATTTAGATCAATATATCAATATGTTATCCACATTGTCAATGTTCGACGCAAAACACCGAATAAGTATCAGTTTTTTGACCTAGGAATGCCCGCACCTGCCCTAACGTAAAGTCATTGTCACCCCTACCCCCTTGTTACCTGCAGGAATTCCACCTCTGCGGTTATTTCCAATAACGACGGATTTCCCACTTTGTCTGGACGTTCCGAAATATTTCCTCCCCTCCTTTTCACATTCCTCTCTACAACAAACAGCTCCTACCAAATACATTCATCTACAAACTCTCGTGAAAGTCACTCGTCTCACTGTTCTCACACAGACACGTTCCTCTATCTACTCGCCACCCATACAGTTCGCTCTCTCCTTCCGATACAGTTCCCTGCCAGTTCGGACATATTGCGAGTCGTCCCCTTGTGTCGCCCTTTTGTACACAAATTCTACTCAATTCATTGCACATATAATACAGTCCTCCTCACACTCACCGAGTTTCTTTTATTTCGATCTTCAACTTTCCCTATCGTGCGTGCCCATCAGTCAATCTACGTTATAGACATGACAATCAATATTGTTATCCATAAATGTTCCCCTGACAGTCTGCTGAACGGAGATAAACTAGTGAAACGTGAAATTAAAGGATCAGGACGAATCCGCGGTTCGGTGGGCAGCAAATCGCTAGCGTCACAGAGCGTCTTGGAGCTATCAGTCGTCCATGGTAGCCCTTCAAAACCCACCAAGCTATTTGCTGCAAAACCGGGCGATACCATATCATCTTTTTCTTGTCTTCCTATTATTCTGCTTTCGCCCGTATTATAAAAATTCCAGGTGTTCATTTTATTGGCATGCCAAATAAGTAGGCCCAAAAAGACATTTATTTTCTAAGCTGTTTGTTTGTTTTCATTTAATTATCAGTTGTTTACTTTCTTTTATATTTTTATTATTATTGCCATTTCTTTTACTTGTCGAACAGAGTTATATTCTTTTTCGTTTAATTAAATTAGCTTTATTTATTTTATTAACGCGTATAATTTTTATTTGTTGAAATTTACCAAGGCTCATGGGTTCCTCCCCTTGAGGGTAATAGACTCTTAACTTAACGGCACACTAGTAATTAATGTTTGAGTATTTTCCACCGTACGATTCCATTTTTTGTAATTTAATCTTTAATGGAGACCCTTACATGACCAGTACAAGGGAACAACGGAAATTGACGTTTTCTAAGCGATACTAGGCACCCTAGACCCAATGAGTCGAACTGACGGGTGATTGAAGTTAGATGGGGGGCAATGAGAAGAAATCAGCGCCGGCCAGGGAGAAAAGATCACTTGCGCTACATTCTCCCGCGAGTTCCTCCAACAACTACTAGAGTTCACTACACAATGTTTCGAAAGAACATATATTTTCGACCACGCTAAGACATTGCGGATTTGGAATCTCCATACCACGAAACGTGAAGTGTCAAATTTTGGGATGGAGTTGTAGAAAGGTCGTCCTGACCGCAAACATACGTACATTCTTCACAATGAATAATAAACCAAAAGACAATAATAAATAAATCTTGTCCCGTCCTTCCAGGATTCGCCATACAACGGCGAATAAGCCGAGTCTCTCTTAGCTCACTATGAGCCCATTTACAACCTATTTGCCGTTCAGTTATTATCGATTCTCGGAACCGAACAAACTTGAAGCTCGATTGGCTTCAAGGCCGTAGCAAAGATTCCGGCGGGCAGGGAGGAAGAGAACATTGGTTGGGCTGGTAAATTAGTTGAAGCTGACGACTTCTACGAAATCGGGTCGTAAAACAAATCATAAAATCGTCGAAATGGAATGAGAAAAAGCGAAACTGCGGGGAAGCAAAGGAAGTCCCTGGTGCGCCAAACGTAATCGAGTAATATAAAATTATTTACGTATTTTTACTATTAGCCTTGGCTGATGTGACATGAAGAGACAGGTTTCTTTTTCATTTTATGGCAAGTCGCCCTTTTTGGGGCTATTGTCACGAGTAACAATAGCCCGGCTCGCAGCCCTCCTGGTAAGTAAATTTTCATCGATCATGGAAGAATTAGACTCAGAACGTACACAACCTGTACGTAGTTATATTCATCATGTTATCCTCCTGTTTTGATCACAAACTGAGCTGAGCTGAGCCGAACAAGGGTTATGAAGTAAATCAACTTTTGAAGCTCACGCACCACCATTTTCTACATACGTCGAAAGTCGTTAAGTTCTACCAAATTCATATAAACTAAGTGAAAATCAGGTTGGGTTAGTTGATAGGATAATATAATGATGTACCTGGGGTTAAGGAAAGTCATGTAATGCAGTGCATTACGTATTTTTATGTTTTTACCTCAAAAGAATATAATGGAAAAGAATTAGAATGATTGTTCCTTCCCATTAAATTCATGTTACAGTTAGATATAGAATTGTTACTCAAATTTAGCGCCAAAACCTCCGTCCTAACTCCGTTTTATTGTTGAAATGGGTTTCCATGAACTCGTAGCGAGTTATTTAGTTTCTCTCAAATGGATATTTATTGCACTACATAGTCCACGAAATATCGGATAACAGGAAGTTTTTTTATTTCGTAAATGCAGAACTGAATTAGGTCAATTCGACCAATTTAGTCTTTTACTAACCTACAACAACGTATCACGCGCAAATATTTCTGGAACTGCCCATGAACTCAAGTCACAAATAACCAAATGGGGAAATGAGCCAGGCTTGTGGAGACCTATAGGCTCATTGGCCAGCAGAGAGGGAGATAGAGCCATGCCATGATTGTTTATGGTTTAACGCGCTAGGCACCGTAACGCAGCTCCATGGCTTAACGGAAAATGCACGGCCGCATACGGCCCCTCATGTCGGTAGGGGTCACTGACTTGGGTCGGGAGCCGGGGCAGGTGTAGGACACCACGACTCAAGGCCATGGTTACTGTTAGACCACGCCGACGCTTTGTTTATGAGGAGGAGGCCAGTGCTATCAGCGGCGGGAATCTGTGCCCTCTCCCGCACATCGCTGTAGATGGCGCAGGAGAAGAGGACGTGGGCCTTTCCCCTGTGCCGCCCGGGCAGTCCTCAAAAGACTGCACCTCCGGAAATGTCGGCCACCACCACTCCATATTGATGCGATCCTTCACCAGCGGAATGACACTATGGAGGTGCCTTGCAGTTGGGCCGGCATCCCATCTGGCCTGCGATAGCCTTGTGACCACCTACAACGCCGCCAAGAGCTGTTGTTCAGCCGATTCCTCAAGAAGGAGCACAGGGATCTGGTCCTGGAGCGTGCCGCGGTACTCTGCCAGGACTTTTCTCTTAATATGGGACTAAGTCAAGACCAGATCCAGGGGGAGGGCACCAGCAAGCACTTGCAGGGCTAGATGGGAGGTGGTGCAGTACGCTGGAAGGATCGCGATGATCATATCTTGTTGGACCGTAAGTGGTCGCTGTCTGTCCCAGGCTAAGGAGCAACCCACCAAGTCCCTCCAGTGTACCGCACAATGGGTAAAAAGGCATCTCTGTAGTAGAGGTGCCGGGGGTCCCCAAGTGGAGCCCAATAGTGACCTCACCCGGGCTACGAGGCGGGCACACCTGGTCCTAAGGAGAGCCAGATGATTGGTGGGGCAGCCCCGGGGGCTGAAGACTGTGCCCAGATACATGGCCGTGGTGCCTGGGACCACACAAATACCCGGCGCCAGCTCCAGAGTGCCTCGGGGAAGGGCCGCCCCCGCACGAAGGACACCCAGATGAGTGAGTCTTGTGCACAGCCAACTTTAGTCTGGCACCGTCACACTCCCGCAGAATGAGGCAGGTAGCCATTGGAGGTTTAGTTTAGCCACTCCTGGGGTGTTCGCCCCCACCATCACCGCTATGTCATTGACATACACAATGGGGGCGAATCCATTGGCCTCAAGAAGACTCAAGAGGGATTTATGAGTACGGCCCACACATGACAGCAATGTGGAGAGCACCACACCCTGGGGGCAGCCTGCAGTGACCCGCATGCAGGCCCGCCGACGACCATACCCAGCTGAGACCACTCTATCCTAGAAAAAGCTGGCGAGCAGCCGATAGAGGTTAGGTGGCAGGGCGTGATGTCGTAGGGAACACAACACGGGGGGCCACCCCACCGTGTCAAAAGCTCCCTTGATATCAAATAAGGCTGCTAGGAGTAACATATAACCAAGTCACACAAAAAATTGAGGTTATTCGAACATTTAAATTCGTTAGCATTTCTGACAGAGAGAACTAATGATTTTGATGACACCTAACCAGTTCGTAAATTTTGTAGCGTTTCTAACGTACGAAAGTACGGCGCTCGTACATATAACGTAACATATAAACGTGAGTTGTATGGTTTGCCGTACTAAATGTTTGAACACGGCGATATCGTCGACACCTCCTTTTGAAGTAGGGCAAGTTAAGTGAAATGACGGAGAAGATTTAACAATGTACTTAGTCCACGAGCCCCCACTGATTCTCTCCACAACTGTCAGCTGTGCCTCGGCACAGCTGCCAGTGCACGTTGTACCTATCCGGGAGTAAGGATCCAGAGGGAAGATGGTAATTGTTTGTCTCCCTCGTCGCCATCTGGCCTTTCAATCTCCATTGACCTAATATTCTAATGGAAAGCTGGCTACGGGGAAACCGAACAGATAACTGAGCTTCTAACCTTAGTACTTTCCGAAAAGGATAAATATCAACGACCTCAATTTTGAGAAGCTCTTACCATAAAATATCTGGTGTAAAGCTACCACGTGAATTCGATGATACTATATATACGAACAGGTACTGTGTCTAGTTCCACGCGCTTTTACTTTGCTCAGCCCTCAGTGAAGAAGGGAAGTAATAGGGTTTGTCGAGTTTCCTACCGATATACGTATTTTAAAGGGATTATAATTTCGTAAAACGCCATCTGTGTAAGTAATCTGTGCGTATGTGAACGCAACTAACAGAAACTGGCTGAGCCATGTGCTCAAATTTGATTCCAGTATGCAGTCCAGCATGTGACTGTGTGAGGGTATTCAAAATCTACCTTAAGTCATCACAGTGGACGACTGAGACGAGAGGGAGTGCAAACGATGAAACTATTACTTCAGCTGTTTTGTCATGCAGGTGCTTTGGTGCACTACAATTACTGTGATTTCACTGTATTCGACATAAACTCCTGCGAGACTCATTCCTTTGACCCAGCCTTAAAAATACCTTGAACACAAATACTAAACACAGCGTACCTAAAACTGCCAAAATTTCGTTTTCGTTAATTTTTTAAAACGTTTTTATCCCTAAACAGCCATGGGCGGATTGCCGAGCAGGTGGGGACAACTAGATACGAAACGGGATTTATGTGTGTTAAGGGCATAAATCGGCCTGGACGGCAAATAACCATTGCAGATTTGGAATCCCGACATCTTGAAACGTAAAGCATCAAATTTAGAGGAGGGGTTGTTACGAAAAAAAAGAAATAAGTGGTTAGTAGTAGATTAAATTGCAGCCAAAAAAAGTGTGGGCCCGTCCGGGATTTGAACCCGGGACCTCTCGCACCCTAAGCGAAAATCATACCCCTAGACCAACGGGCCAGTTAATGGAGCCTTCAAGATCCGAGATCACGTGACCATTGTGTTACCTGGAATCAGAAGTAATCACCTTTCATTTTACAACCTGAGGCTACTTTTGTTTACTGTTGAAGGGCCAAATGGTAATCATATGAATTTTGAGAGGAGGAAGTGGCACTTTGCGAAAGCTTTTCTGATTTGTTTTTAAGTTATCATTTCTTCATGTTGCTAGTATCAAGGTGGGTACATACAACCTGCAAATATTCATATAACATACTAAGATATCTATAAGAGAGCACAATACTATGTCCACACCCCATTATATTACACCGTTGTTAAAAGCCCATTGACTTTAATTATGAAAAGTTGCAGCTCATGTCAATACTGGATGCACAAAATTTCTGCAGAATCATCAGTTCGCACAATGCTCTCATTAACAAGATATTATCCAACATGCACGAACAATAGTTGAATCATGGGTGGCTGGCAGCAAGAGTAATTTTGGCAAGGTGAAATATGGGACTTGAATTACAATAAATGAGAGTCATACAACTCTAGCGATACAGTTTGAGATACCAACGAAATCTAGCAGTTTTCGAATCCACCGCCACATTTACAACTGATTATTATGCTTCGTAATTTGAATCCCGCAACCATCACCACCATTCAATCATTTGAAATTTATTCGTAAAGACTTCATTACTATTACAGTCACCTACCACGTCGCTCCACACTACAATAAGTAGGTTATTGACATTTTATGTCTTTACTTTGCTACATAAACTCGAAAATGTAACGGCCAAAAGCGTCACGAAAATTAACCTTTGAGGCCGACTGGACCACCCAACGTTTTAACCCAAGTTGCAACCGCAGCCTCTGTGGCGTGATGCAATAAGGCATCGGTCTCCCAAAGCAGAAGTTGTGGGTTCGAGTCCCACCAGGGTTTAACAGATTTTTTTGACATTTTATGTCTTTACTTTGCTACATAAACTCGAAAATGTAACGCGGAATATGTAACGGAGAAGCGTCACTAAATTTGTGTTGGGTTAAGTGCATGGTAACGTCTGTTACAAAAATGAAAACTATTTTTTGTGTTGTAATTTTATATTTCTTTATTTAAAATAAACAAAATTATATTAAAAGAAAAAGACATAAAATGTCCCTCGTGGTTGCGTACTTGTATGAAAGCTGTACCCACCGTTTGTGTTAGTGATTTTAATTTGTTTAGTTCATCCATTCTTATACAATTCATCAA
Organism: Pachypeltis micranthus; assembly: GCA_020466155.1. Lineage (NCBI taxonomy): Eukaryota > Metazoa > Arthropoda > Insecta > Hemiptera > Miridae > Pachypeltis > Pachypeltis micranthus. The sequence goes on along the minus strand of CM035780.1, from coordinate 21,324,186 downwards.
ATTTTTAAGGCCGTGATTTAGACAACATTATACGGCCCGGACGGTGGACATTACAGATTTGGAATCCCCATGCCTTGAAACGTAGTATCAAATGGGAGGTGGGGGGGGGCGAATAAATTTATCTGAATTTTCCATCTATTTCAACGGTCGTTCATTTTGTCGTGGTGTTTTTCCTATAATTGCGGATTAGTAAACACGAACCTTCTCACCAACATCGGAGGTTTCGTCAATAATCTCTGTACCAGATGCTCGACAAAGGTGGTCAGCAACCCACGAAATTCCAAAACCTGAAATTTTTAACCATCCTAACTAGCTGTAGCCGGTTGTTACGTGGTCATCCCTTTTCAATCGTTTTCTTGGCTCCATAAAGACGAGTTCTGTTCGGACAATGCCATTTTCGTTTTGTTCGTGATTTTTCGTAGGCGCGAAAATAAGGTTATGGGCGATTTCCGTCGATGGAAAAGATGGGTGGGAGACGAAAATGTACCATTCTCTCGAAAACCGCCAATCGACCGATCAAACAGTCAAATTATCTTCTACAAGTGCGTATACAACTTTTATTTTTTATTGGACTACCAAAATATTTGCCAAAAATAATTTATAGAACAAAACAAAGTTTGCCTTGCTAGCTACAATAAACTACCTACACGATGAGAGTTTGCCAAATCATGACAATTAGAAGAAACCTCAGACTGAAAACTGCCGGTTTTTACCTGATAATTTCAAAACAGTAAACTCGACCTTTCTCAATAAAATCGCGTTGACAGACCTCACAAGAAGAGAAGAACAGAAGTCTTATGTGCAGTGATTGCTCAACAATGGTGGTGGCATAAGTAGCAACTCAATAAAACCGACATTAATCGCTGTCATTTCCTACGTGGTGTTTTACCAACTTCAGATGAACTGTGTCAAAATTTTTTTGATGAGTAGCTCAAGCAGAGGAAAGTTGCGTGATACTTCGCTCCCGACGTGAGAGCTCCGATTCTCAGAATTCAAAGCAGGTTCTGACCAATTTCCTCAAAACCTTCGTTAACGATTTTATGTTCCCCGTACATGCTTTCGTAGAAATATGTTGAACGAATATACAGCCTCAGATTGAGAAGGTTATGCAAAATGCGTTTCGCGGAAAACTGGCGAAACATCGAGAACTCAAAATTCAAAGCAATTAAACAGAGCACACCGGTTTTCGTCAGAGAAGAACGATATTTTAATTTAGTTGTTTTACCCGCTGAAACGAAACGAACCGCATTGTTTATAGCTTCAGTCGAGGAGTCGTTTATAGCTGCCACGGTACCAAGAGCCGAATTCTCCAATAGTGGCTCAGGCAGGAATTGGAGCAGCCCATCTGGGGATCCGAAATTTCCCTATTTGCATACTATGAATCATGAATGAGGTGCTTGCTATCTGCGACGAATTGAGGCCCTTCGTTGACATGAGTAAACAGTAGACGGTTCGAACGGCTCGTCGTTGTTTTGAAACTTCCTGCCTAAACGTCGAACAAGAAAATAGGCTGGAAGAAGGATAGAAAGAAAGAGAAGGAAAGAGAGAGACGTAAATGGTTGATTCTTCGCAAATTTTATATCGTGACCCGCGCACCCACGCATTAAATTTGAATATATTTTATATTGACCGATTGCATCCGTCTTCTTGCAGGCTCGTGAAAATGTAGTACAAATGTTTGGAGCAACTGACTAAATCCTTCACAATCTGAGGCTGTTCAACGCATTTCTACGAAAGCGTGTACAGAGAACATACAATCGTTGAAGAAGGTTTTGAGGAAATCATAACTACCTCCTTTTGGTTCATAGGCCGAACCCTCGTAAATCGCGTATTACCCAATAATTGTCGCGGCATAATTGGGAACGACTTAATAAATTCCAGAACCTCAAGCGTTACCCTTCTATGCGTGAAAGTGTGAGCTAACTTCATATAAACTGAATGAAAACGTTATAAGGGCTAATAAATCGCCGAATGCGCGTGGGACCGAAGTAAGTTGCGTGATGTGAGGTTACCACACGAAACATGACCAGACTACACCGGAACGACGAAAACTAAATATCCCAGCCCGTAAGCGCCTGTAGGCAATTAGCACAACGTGGCGAGTCGAACGGGCGGGTGTACAAAAAATAAAACGATTAGTAGATAGTAGACACTAGCTCACTATATTTACTGTGACGCGTTGTAGGCCTCTAGGCATTGTCCCATTCGATCCAGCATTGAAACAACACACAACTTTCCTTAGCTGTACGTCAATTCACTTTGTACATGGCTAATTCTATTTAATCAATTCATTTATCACTCAGTTCATTTGAACTTGGTCAAACAACGCTTTACGGCAGCAGGAAGCGGTAGCGCTTACAGTTCCGGAATTTATTGTGCTGTTCGTACTCATTGCAACACCATTATTGAGCAATTGGTATACAGATAATTAATGAGGCTGTAAACACAATTTTTTTGAGAAGGATAGTAATTACTTTTGCAGAGTTATTGGGTAAAAAGTTTAGAACTGGTAGTAAGTGAAACGGCAAAAGTTGAAATTCAGGAATTTCTGGAGTGAGCCCCATGTATCTCATGAGCGTTTTTAAACACTCAATCTTTAGGTATTGGACTACAATACTAATTTATTTTAACATTCTACAAAAATTCCAGCGGAGTTTATAATTAAAAAACTGCGCTAAAAACGCTTTTCGTCGAAAATGTTGATAATTTATTGTGCTGCTCTCGTCATTTTGCCACGAATGGGAATTTTATGGTATCATTGCCTTACTGAGAGCTATTTATATAAAAAATTTAATCAAAATCGTTAGAGCCGTTTTTGAGAAAAAAAATAGTGTTTTGATCACTATGATAACTATAGTTGTTAACTTTCGGTGGATTTTGCCCATACCCTTATTTTTGCGTCCCATGGTAACCTGCTGGCGAGATATCAAGTTTGAGCTGATTTGGTACGGTGGTTTTCTCTAAAAAGCGCGCTAAAATCAATTTCGTCGAAAATTTTGATAATTTATTGTGCTGCTCTCGTCATTTTCCCACTAATGGGAATTCTATGGTATGATTATCATTTTAAGAGCTACCAATATTAAAAATGTAATCAAAATCGTTAGAGCGGTTTTTGAGAAAAAAAAAATTTGGTGTTTTGATCACTATGATAACTATAGTTAACTTTCGGTGGATTTTGTTCATACCCTTATTTTGGCGTCCCATGGTAACCTGCTGGCGAGATATCAAGTTTGAGCTGATTTGGTACGGTGGTTTTCTCTAAAAATCGTATACAGACACACAGACCATTTTCCCAAATAGTGTTTTTCGGACTCAGGAGGGCCTGAAACGTAAAGATCTGAAGAAAACTCAAAATTTTTTTTTCTGCCGATTACATAACTTTCCTTTGTACTTCGTAGAGCCAAGGAAAGTAAAAAGCATAGAAAACAAGCCCAAATACGGCGTATTTGCGTTAAAACTGCCAAAATTGCGTTTCTGTTAATTTTTACTTTCCTTGGCTCTACGAAGTAGAAAGGAAAGTTATGTAATCGGCTGAAAAAAAAATTTTGAGTTCTCTTCAGATCTTTACGTTTCAGACCCTCCTGAGTCCGAAAAACACTATTAGGGAAAATGGTCTGTGTGTCTGTGTGTGTGTCTGTGTGTGTGTCTGTGTGTGTGTGTGTGTGTATGTGTGTCTGTGAACGATTTTTAGAGAGAACCACCGGCTGATCCGATTGAGCTTGATATCTTTTTTGCCTGCATTACCATGGGACACCAAAATAAGGGTATGAGCAAAATCGAAATTTAACTATAGTTATCAAGGGGGTGGGGATCAAAACGCCAAATATTTTTTTTTCTCAAAAACAGCTCTAACGATTTTGATTAAATTTTTATATTAGTAGCTCTCAATATCAATATAAAATTCCATTGATAAAATAACGAGAGCAGCACAATAAATTACCAAAACTTTCGACGAAATCGATTTTAGCGCGGTTTTTACAGAAAACAACCGTACCAAATCAGCTGAAACATGATGTCTAGCCTACAGGTTACTTTGGGGCGCCAAAATAAGGGTATGGACAAAATATACCGAAAGTTAACTATAGTTATCACAGTGATCAGAACACCATTTTTTTCTCAAAAACACCTCTAACGATTTTGATTGAATTTTTTATATAGATACCTCAATAAGACAATTATACGAATAAAATTCCCATTTGAAAATGACGAGAAAAGCGCAATAAATTCCGGAACTGTAAATGCCACTGCTTCCTGCTGCCGTGAAGAGTTGTTTGACCAAGTTGAAATGAACTGAGTGATAAATGAATTGATTAAAGCCAAAAGTTAACTATAGTTAGTCATAAACTCCACTGAACATGTCATTTTAATTTATTTTGAATAGTATAATAAATAATTTTACTTTCCTTGTTGAACGGAGATAACTCTGCAAAAGTAATAACTATTCTTCTTCAGAAAATTTGTGTTGACAGCCTCATTAATTATCTGTGTACCAGATTGCTCAATAATAGTCTTGCAAAGAGTACGAGCAGCACAATAAAATCTGGAACTGTAAGCGTTCCTGCTGCCGTAAAGCGTTGTTTGACAAAGTTCAAATTAACTGAGTGATAAATGAATTGATTAAATTGAATTAGCCATGTACAAAGTGAATTGTTGTAGAGCTAAGGAAAGTTGTGTGTTGCGACGCACCAGATATTTTTAAATCGTTTTCTGCCCATAACAACCATGGGCTTCGATCCGATCGGATTACCAAGCAGACGGGCACAACTAGATACCAAACGAAATTTTCGTGCGAAAGAACGAATTTTTTAGAGTACGTTAAAGGCACAAAACGGTCGGGCGGCCATTGCAGATTTGGAATCCGGATGTCTTGAAACGTTAAGTATCAAATTTTGAGAAAAGCACAGGGTTATTATTCAGAAGAAATAATAAACCAAAATGAGATATACTGGATGAACGTTTATCTAATTTTCTCCAGAAAGGCTCGAACGATTTCCACCAAACTCGCGGAGTACATTCAGCTAACAAGTTGTGCATATGCGTTGAACGAAGATACAGCGCCTGTATGTACAACATCAATTTTGCAGGTGTTGAGGGAATTATATTGGATACGATAGCGTGATTTCATACAACATTTCACTGCATTGTGGGACGTTTTTCAGTTACTGGGAACGAATTGGGATCTTATCCATCATGCCATCGGTCACAGCGCTCACGACAGATTTAGGTGGAATATTCACCTCCTCAGCTCAACAGCCGGCGCCAACGGGGAGACAACGGGATTCTCGTTGAACACTTTTCATTTTGTGCACAAGTCTCCTCGTTCCCCTCTTAATGGAACCAGCGATTCTCATTCGACTGATTTAAAAAGCGGTCTTCCGATAAGTCGGGGGATTTAGTGAGAGTTGGCAAAGTGATCGGGTTACGGGGGAGATGAAGATGGGCTCTGAAAGGTGTGGGATCCGCACGAGGTCCCATCCTTCTTTTCCCAGGCCTATCTAACGAGCTGGGTGTGGCGCCTGGCACGAATATTGATGTTGAAAGATGTTCCTCGTAACTCCCTTCGCTCTCGTGTTTGGGATGAAAACAACCTGTTCACAAATTGCGGGGTCTTTTCTAATTCGAATGCGGAAATTCAAGGTTCACACGACCGAACGAATGAGCTACCTTCAAACGGAATTAGCAGGAGCTCTCAACTCGACTACGTGGTAAGTGATTCCAATGTCACAGGATCTTCACACATCCTGAATTTAGCAGGGAATAGGGGAAATAAAGGCACGTTCTAAGCCTAACACCACCACCTGCTATACGTTTGGTCCCAATAAACTCCAACAGTCTCGCCTACGGCACATGTAACCGCCAACTTGTTTTGGGGTTGATGCACCTTACACTGTGACAGGCTGACGATATTGTGTTCCTTGGCGCTTCTCAACCTGACTGTCTTATCGCCGACAAAGCGGCGTTTTATGCAAACGACCCGGACGTCTAAAAAAACTAGAGTAAGACGGTTCTCTGCACCGACTCCAACAGAATATTCGAGTCTACTTCTCATGCAAATCAGCTTTAAGCGGAATTGTGCGAAAGAACTCAAAATCGGCCAAAGGTGAAAATACCCCATTTTTCGTGCGATTGGAAATCCGCGGATTTCTTTTGCCCTTAGTGGGAGCGGCAGACAGGACAATTGAAATGATAAGATGATTGTAAGCGATTTCGTGGGGCATCCCATTGTTCGTGGAGGTCCGTGGTTCCGGGCCACATCTGACAATAGGACCAATAAATGGGCGTGTGCACCGACCGCAAATCTCTTGAGTCATTTGAGTCCTCTGGGGCTGTGACAGGCTTCCATTTGATCATTGTCATTGTTTTTTTATCAGATTGACGGAGTTACTAGTCAGACGTGGATGTTATTTCTCGGCTCTCATTCGCTCGTCTTCACTTAATAATCGCGTGACGAATGTTTAAAGTTTGGTGGATTGAAGTTGTGGATTTTTCAGGCGATTTGCGTACTGAAACGGGGCATCTGAGGAGAATCCGTCAATTTGTTTAAGCTACAGCTTCATGCCATAGAGTTCCCTAAATATTGACAAATAAAGACGTAGATATTTGTTCAGTAAAGTGCTTTTTACTTGTTCGCTTCAGAAGTGCCAAAAAAACAGTCTTCAAACCGTTGAACTGATAATTCAAAAATAGCCCCACAGTGAGCGTGCGTTTAACACTCGCACGTGAAATTTGGCTTTGAACACCCATTTACTTCTCTCATATCAGCTCTTGCACACTTTACCGACGTTTTCGGCAATTTAAGCGAGCCACTAATTATACGTTATACGATCCAAACTGGAGCAATTATCCCGCTAAAAGGTCAATTGACGACTTTCGCAGAGTAGTTCAATTGCCAGCTCGAGCATGAGCTCACTAACGAGAGCGTTGGATGAGCTTTCGAAGGCACAATTCAACGAGCAAGTACGTTCCATGTGCTTCGGCTTGAAGTAGGCATTCAATTCTAAACGCAAATACACATGACGTTAATTTTCAATTTACTAATTGAAAAAATCGCCGCGTTACCGATTTTTTCGTCGCGTCTGAGAGTTGAAAGCTGAACTCCCAACTTATTATTCAACTCACAAAAACTAAACCCACAAATTTATAACTAGGCTATTGCAAAGTTACATGAACATGCTACCATTCAAAGTGCCTTCTTGCGCCAGGAAACGACAAAGCACCAGTCGAAAAGTAGTGAGCGCCATAAAGGAATAGGGAGGAACGAATACTGGATGAGAAAAATGACGGCCCTTGTTCATTTCAGAGACATGTGCTCTTTTCTGAACTACACAACAAGACATCATGAAGACTAGAGATCGGAAATGGCGGCAGGACATTCAGCGGCCCATCTCGCAAGCTATACTTTCAAACCCTTGCAATAAATCATTACCTTCGATACGTCTATGAACTGCCGATAATTTGAGCTTTATTTGAGTACTGTACCATAGCCTACAGAATACGAAAAAAAACAATTTGGGAAAATGGTCAGTGTGAGTGTCAAAACAAGGGTATGAGCAAACCCGGCCCAAAACTAAGTATCATAGTGATTAAAACACCAAATAATTTGTTGTCGCAAAAACAGGTTAACGATTCCGATTAAATGTGTGTGAATAACATAACAGTACCATAAAACAACCATCCGTGGGAAAATTACAAGGGAAGCACTAAACATTGTCCAAACTTTCGAAGACAATATATTTCGGAGCAGTTTTTACTTTCTTCTGCACTACGAAGTAGAAATGCTGAAAATTGTCATTTGAGTTCTCTTCAGGTCTTTACGTTCAAGACCCTACTGTGTCCGAAAAACACTATTTAGGAAAATGGTGTGCGTGTCTGTGAACGATTTTTACAGAAAACGGCTCCACCAAATCAGCTCAAACTTGATATCTAGCCCGCAGATCATAATAGAACGCTAAAATAAAAGTATGAGCAAAATCCACCGAAAACTAAGTATAGTCATCATAGTGATCAAAACACTAAATATTTTTTATCTCGAAAATGGCAATAACGATTTTAATTAAAGTTCCGGTACAGACAGATTCAGATAACACGACAAAACCATAAAATTATAATCCGTGAAAACTGGCGAAAGCAGCACAATAAATTACCAAACATTTCGAGCGCATTTTTTTTAGCGCGGGTTTGTTCCTCATAAACCCCGCTCAAATGTTATCATCTTTAGAAAAATTCAGGTGGTAGTAATGGACGTGGCAGAAAATAATAGAAAATTGGGGAAAGGTGCGAGGCGATAAGTGATATTGAAGGTGCTGTGAGACTATGAAAGAAGAACTGTGGAGACTAGAAATGTATATTGAGGAGTTACCGAAGGGTATGTTTCCTCGGGGGATGGAAATGGAGTGACAGCCAACCAATCCAATGCTCAACTTTCGTCTCTACCCACTAGACTACGACCACTGGAGTACCTACAATGGGAATCAGGCGGTACTGGGGCTACTCCAGAAATGTCAGAATTTCAACCACTGCCGTTTCACTTACTACCCATTTCTTGATGCGTTTACTCGATAACTCTGGAAAAGCGATTATTACCCTTATTTTAGAAAATCGTTTAGATTCATCAATCCTCTGCTTACCAATTGCTCAATAATGGCCATAGCGTGAGTGGGAGGAGCACAATAAATTTCGGAACTTCACGATACAGCGTTCTTCCACCATGAACCGATGTTTTACCAAGTTAAAATGAGGACTAATAAACTGAACTAGTAACAAAAGCCACGAAAACCAGCGAATTTATGTAGAGCCAAGGAAAGTTGTGTGGTGCGTCGCACCTGATATTTTCCTAATAAACTCCGCTCAAATAATTGTAGCATTCTCAAAAAACGTTGGGTAGGAGCCCAATAAACGACTTATACGACGTAGAATTCAATAACGCTCATAAGATAACCAGGAGTAACCCCAAAAATTATGGATCAACCCCCGCCGTTTTGCGTACTACTATTGCTCACACGGTTCTTCTCAAGAACGCCCTAGGCATCGGTTGCTCAATAATTGTCGTGGCAGAAGTAGGAGCACCACAATAAATTCCGGGGTACTTTCTACGCAAAATGTGAATTTATGTTTTACGATGTTCAAATGAACTGAGTGAAAAATAAATTGAATTAGTAGGTAAAGTCATTAAAATCACCGAATGAACGTGGGGACTGATGAAAGATTTGTGAATCGTCCACCAGAATTCAGGAACTCGGGCACAGTTTGATGAATGTAGCACAGGGGACGTCCACTGTGTTTATGATTTGTTTCTGACAAAGCAGAACCGTCTCTACGATTGATCCTGGTTTTTCAATTTGTATAATTGTGTCCGAACTACTCTGACGACAAAGCGCAGCTGTGAACGACTAAACAATTCCACGGAAAATCTTGGTAAGAAGTTGGTAAGGCATTATGTATCGTTAAATCACTTCCGGGAAAACTCCGGGTTATTAATACATTTTGGTAGACAGTTTCTGTAGTTTCCCGGCAAAACTGTCAACAGACACAAAAATAACACTTTTTTTAGGGCACTGAATTGAACTTAGGACCCTGGCTTCCTACAACAACACGTCGGGGCTGGTTTGGCAACGTCTGATTTGCCTGAAGACACTGGCAAAGTTGTCTGCCAGATCATACAGGAATAGAAGGAAATTGGGAGGCCAACAAACTGGCGAGGAAAGGTTCTGCGCTTCTTCCAGTGGGACCTGAGCCTTTCACCAAGACCACCAAGAGTCAGTTGATCAAGGAAGTTGGCAAGTAGGAGGAGAAGCGCACGGCTGCATGTTGGCGGGACAGTCGAGGTTGGCCAGTGGGCCATTGAGCGAATGAGAGATCCTCATAGGAGGAGGGAGATAGTATGGCCTGTTTACTGTTGCAGGCACGATCGGATTAAGCTGGGAATCGGAACAGCGGAGCCGCTTCTATCGGGCAGAGCAGTTCAAAGCAGCTCCGATGAAATCTGAAGAGGAAGAAAACTGCTGAAGAACAGGGTGAGGGGGGGGGGAGGGGCGCATTGCCGCGATCGGGAGGTTTGGAAAATCGTGTCAGCGGCGCGCAATGAGACGATCGGCCTATTCCTCTTCCAGACTCCTGCGGCATCACTTCGCTCCTCTTTCTATATCTGGGCTTGGCTATTTCTGTGCGAATATGCGATACTTGGTTAAGAAGGAAGGAAGTATTATTGAGAGACGCCTGGGCACATCTTATAACATTGGCACCCAATGTGGACCTATAACAACTGTACTGTGAGGGCAGGTTTATCAGTGTCATTTGCTAGCTTGATTAAAGGTTAACTAAGTCAAATCGTTCGCTAACTCCCGAAGACGCGTTCATCAATTCACTTTGACACCGCGTTAGCGCTAGCTGTTACTTATGTTTTAACTCGTCTCTTCGCTCGTTAGTTGTCGGATACCTAACCGTTATCAGTTAGTTTTTGGCAGCCATTTTCGGTTGTGTTTCGCTAGCCTCGTTCTGTTTTCGTTTGCGCTTTCGCGATTTTATTAGTATTCTATTCTATTGGGTTTTCGTCACCTAAATTTTAAATCATTGCATTAACAATGGACTTCGACTACGATCTGTCTGACTCTGATTTCTCCGCCGAAGAGGTATACGCGTTTCTTGAGTGGGAGAGAAGGCCGTACCAGGTCCGTCCGAGAATCGAATATTTTGACACACTCGACGAGATTTCCATTCTAGGTTCCGGTTGTCGAAAGAAACAACGGAGTTTGTACTTTCGCTAATTCGAACGGGAATAGAATCGCCAAGCAATCGCAATCACGCAATTACGCCTATGACGAAACTCCTCTTAACGCTCAGGTTCTACGGTCTCGGTAAGTACAGACCTAATATTTTATCGACCTACCACGTTACTTATGTGCATGATATAACTTACGTCAAGTTCGAAAAGTAATTAAGAGCTTTCATCGAATGTTAACGTTTCAATTCTATTAGTACAAATGTCTGGGTTCGACTAATCACGAGTTCTCTAGTTCCCTCGTACGTAATAATAATGCAGCATAGTGCAATGGTGTTCACAGTGTGTACGTATAAACTGATAAAGAAGAACGTCGAGGAATCTATAGTTATCCCTAATTACATTATGTCATTGTTTGAGTAACCAATAATGAGTAACGTTTGACGAGACTATGCCAAGACGATTATGCTGTGGGAAGTTGTTTTGATTCTTTTGGAATTAGCTGTTTGAATGCCGTAATTTGGTTGTTGCTGAGTATGATTGAAATTCTATTTCGTACCTTATTGGATTCCCAACACGAATTTGACGTGAACGATGGCGGTGATAATTATGCGTTTTGACCTCAATGAAAACTATAATTTTGTCAAAACAAAATTGATTTTGTCACTATTAATTTTGGTTCAGTCATTACCTCTCAATCGTGTCCACAATCGCACAAATGTTCTGAAATGGGGGTTTTGGAAAAGTTTGAAACGTAAATATCTGAAGAAAACTCAATCAAATTGTGTTTGTTGCCAATCACGTAGCTCTCATCCTACTTTAATGAGGCTGTATAAAGAAAATGGACATTACAATTCAATGCGATTATTCGTATACATTTTAGAATTATGTGGTAGTAGAGCACGTAAATAACCATTTTTGTTTTCTCTTTGCAGGTTCGATGCTAATAGCTGTAGGCGACTTCTGTGGCGTTAGTAAAACTCCTGGCTCCCTCATTGGGAAACTAGTTTCCCAGACCATTGTTCATTTGCCCCTACTTTCTTAAAGACGATATTCGGAGAAGAAAAAATCTCAAAAGCCCAAAGAGCGTTTTACCACTGGGCTATAATGGTACAGACCACTGGTGCTATCGACTGTGCACACATGAAAATGTCAATTTGAGTAAAACACACCACACATTTGGTGTCGAGAAGTATCGTTTTTCAAATTTTTTAATGTTGCTTGGTGTATGATTAATTTTGAATATTACACGTGACGTTTTCTGTAAGGAACATTTTTTTACTTATGCTTGCCCCACTCACGACGGAAAGTTATAAAATCGACGGAAAAAATCACGACAAACACTTAACAAAAATAATCGCAATACGAAAAATGAGCTACACAATAATTAGAGGAGTAAGGAAAGAATGAGAAGTAAGAAGATAAGAAAAGAATTGGAAAAAAGAGAAAAGTATCAGGTAAGATCACAAACATATTATTTAACAATTCTGCAACTGATATTTTGGGTATTCGTATGAAAATGTCAAATAATGAAATCGACAGGCGGCAAATGAAGGCGGCCCAATGGTACCAACTCTCCAACACATTGTTTTGAATGAAAACTCGCCAAGTCGCCTCTTCGTTCGAGGGATTCTCGTTTGAGCGTAGTGGCAGCCCTTTTTCCCCGCGTTAAAACTCTCGCTAGCTAACTATTAGTCAATTGCCGATTGATAAACCCGATCCGAGCTCAAGAATTTTTTCACTCCATGATTATCGTAAACAGATCGCTACCTAATCAACGTTTTAACTAAAGAATTGATAAACCGGCCCTGACTGTTGAAAGTGTGTTAGACTCAACATTTTCGAAACATTTCAGCACCAAATTCCATTTTACGGCATTCCCTATGAAATCGATGTAACGTTTCCATACAGGTGGGTTAAAGAGAGTTTGCACAAAAATAGAATGCTGTAACCTTAAGCTAAGCAGTAGAATGGATGAATGCCGTGGGATTATGACGGTTCAAATGTTCAAAAATGTGAATGAAGAGCGGTCTATTGAACAAATGAACGAAAACACCTTCGTATCGTTAGCTGAAACCGTTTTGGAGACATTGTGGGTTATACATTTCACGTATGTTTCTCACAATATTTGAATGACACGATGAGACTCATCTCTCTATTTATAGCGTTGTTTGCGTATTTTGTACGTTTTGAAGCCACTTTTTTGTGGTTTACACAGCTCACTGTGGCTACCCCAAAAAAACTGAAGTAATAAAGAACCACGCGCACAAACACTTTGCGCCATAATTAGGTTTTACAGTTTCCTGGGGCCTGATAACGTAAAGATCTGATGAAAACTAACGTGGACAAATACGAAATTAGCAATTCATTTCAGTCAGGCTGTACCATTTTTGGCGATTAGTATAATTTTTTACAGCCCCATTCTGAGTTTGAGCTTTTATTGAGAAATTGTGAGGAGAGTTTTCGGTCGAATATTGTAGATGACGATGCAAAAAAACTAACCGACGTGATTTAGATCCCGTTGTTTGGCGCACCACCACATTTTGTCACCCGCGTAATCCATCAGTCAAACGAATGCTTCGAAAGAATGAAATGAAATATAACACTGCAACTCCCTAACAAGTTAACTGCGGAGATCTCTCGTGTAACTGTTCCGCTTCAGCATCTGCCGTCGTTTTATCACTTTGGCGCAAACTGGCGTGTTATGAGATAAGGGTCCCGGGCGAGAGTGTGAGGACAGAGATGATTACCAGGTTGCGTGAGCAGGTAAACGGCCAGGACAAACTAAAACGGCTATTCTTTTTAGTTATGACCTTCCTTTTCGTAATAAACGCTCGCGTTTGTTTTGTTAACCGAGTGGGAGGGACGAAGATAACGTTCGAAGTAAATCAGGTACCGTCAAACATATTTTGACGACGTTCACCAACGTCCTTGTTGAGGTTTGTTGGACGAATTTCATTGAAAAAGAAAGCGAACGCAATAAGAGCAGAATGGGCATGAAGGGTGACTATAAGTCTAGTATGAATCCATTCCATTTCGCCAGCTATTTCCCCTCGTGTTTCTGCCTTACTTTTATCACTCAGGGAGTTGGAGGTGCTATCACCTCGTAGAGCTAAGGAAAATAAATGTTGCCGGAAATACAATACAGGTAAGTACTGATAAAGCACGGACAACGCGCTGTTACTGTTTTCTTATTCTGACCGCAATCAAACTAGGAGATCCAATGAAACCTCAACTCTTTCCTGAGCTACACGTCAATTCACTTCTGTTCATGGCATTCTTTACTAACTCAAGTTGTTATTTATTATTCATTCTGAATAATACACCTATATATTCGGCGAAGAATATTTTTGTACAACACCCAATCAAAATGTGATACTTCGCGTTTAAAGGCATCAGGATTCCAAATCGGCAATGTCGTGGCAATATTGCCCTTATTGCCGTAATGGCCTTTGAAGTGGTCTAAAAAATTCGTTCTTTCGCACAAAAATCTCATTTGGTACCTAGTTGTGCCAGCCTGTTCGGCAATCTGGTAGGACGAAGCCCGTGGTCGTTATGGGCGAAAAATTGTTAACGCAAGTATTACGTTTTATAGCAAATACGCAGTGTTACGGTATTGTTTGCTACGTATTTTTTTAATGCTGGGTCGAATCGAACGAGTCTCAGAGGAGTAGGACTGCGTCTAGACTGAAAACAGTTAAATTGCAGTAATTATAGGGAGCCAAAGCCAACTACAGCTCGACTGGTAGCATCACACCAATTGCCTACAGGCGCCTGGAACGTCATTTTCGTCATTCCGTTGTGGTCATGTTTCGTATCATTTACCGGTATTACTAAAGTTAACGTACCTGTTTGCCTACTGGCGGATATAACCCAATTTCTTTACCGGTATTGTTCGGTGCTGGATGGAATGAAATGGGATCTCGGAAGTGTGAGACTGTGTCACGCAGCGTTTCCCACCTTAAATTCAGCAGTTAACGAGTTGATCACATTTTTACTTTCCTTGGCTCTACAAAGTTGAAAGGAAAGTTATGTAATCGGCTGAAAAAACAATTTTGAGTTTTCTTCAGATCTTTACGTTTCCTAATCCGAAAAACAATATTTGGGAAAATGGTTTGAGTGTGTGTGTCTGTGAAAGATTTTTAGAGAAAACGACCGTACCAAATACGTTCAAACTTGATATCTAGCCCGCAGGTTACCATGGGACGCCAAAATAAGGATATGAGAAAAATCCACCGAAAGCTAACGACAATGACCAAAACACCAATTTTCTTTTCTCATAAACGGCTCTAACGATTTCGATTAAATTTTTTATATAGATAGCTCCCAATAAGGCAACTATACATTAGAATTCCCATTTTTGGGAAAATGATGAGAGCAGCACAATAAATTACCATCATTTTCGACGAAAATCGATTTTAGCGCGGTTTTCTCCTTATGATTTCCGCTGAAATGTAACTAGAATGTTTTAAAAAAATTGGTGTAGTAGTCCAATCCAATAACTATAGGGTGAGTGTTCGAAAACGCTCATAAAATACACAGGACTCACTCCAGAAATTCCTGAATTTCAACTACCGCCGTTTCGCTTTCTACAAGTTTTAAAAGTTATTACCTAATAACTCTACAACAGCGATTACTATCCTCCTTCAAAAACATCGTGTTTATAGCCTCATTAATTCTCTGTGTACCAATTGCTCAATAATGATCCGGAAATGAGCACGAGCAGCACAATAAATTCCGGAACTGAAAGCGCTACCGCGCCGTTTGACAAAGTCCAAATGAACTGAGTGATGAGTGAATTGGGTAAGTAGAAAAAGTCATCTACACAAGTGAATTAACGTTGAGCTAAGGAAAGTTGTGTGTTGCAAAGGAACCAGAAAATTTTCCTTTAAACTTCGCAAAAACGCGACAGCAATTTAACACCCTTATTTGAGGGAAAACGTGGGGGGCAGCAATACAAATTATCAAACGCTTTAGGAAAACGTTTTACCAAGTTCCAATGAACTGAATGATAGATTGTATTAGTAGCTGAAGGAATGTATGTAGCGCTAAGGAACATTGTGGGGCACCGCACCAATCCTTCTCCTTTTATGAGAGTATCTCCGCACTAATAACCTGAACCGTTTTCGATATATCGTTCTCGTTTTCATCTTTTTACTTTCCTTGGCTCTACGAAGTAGAAAGGAATGTTATGTAATCGGCTGAAAAAAAAATTTTGAGTTTTCTTCAGATCTTTACGTTTCAGACCCTCCTGAGTCCGAAAAACACTATTTGGGAAAATGGTCTGTGTGTCTGTGAACGATTTTTAGAGAAATCCACCGTACTAAATCAGCTCAAACTTGATATCTCGCCCGCTGGTAACCATGGGACGCCAAAATAAAGGTATGAGCAAAATCCCCCGAAAGTTACCTATAGTTATCATAGTGATCAAAACACCAAATATTTTTTTCTCAAAAACGGCTCAACGATTTTGATTAAATTTTTTATATTGATAGCTCCCAATAAGGCAATTATACCATAAAATTGCCAATCATGGGAAAATGACGAGAGCAGCACAATCAATTACCAAAACTTTCGACGTAATCGATTTTAGAGTGGTTTTTAGAGAAAACGACTGAGCTAAATCCCCTCAAATTTGATCTCCAGCCTACAGGTTACTATGGGTCGCAAAAATAAGGGTATGAACAAAATCCACCGAAAGTGAACTATAGTTAGCATAGTGATCAAAACACCAAATTTTTTTCTCCAAAACGGCTCTAACGATTTTGATTAAATTTTTTATATTGGTAGCTCGCAATATGGCAACTATACCATAAAATTCCCATTTGTGGGAAAATGACGAGAGCAGCAAAATAAATTATCAAATTTGTCGACGAAAAGCGTTTTTATTGCAGTTTTTTCCGTATAAACTCCGCTGGAATGTTACTAGAATGTTTAACAAAATTGGTATTGTAGTCCAATCCAATACCCAGAGGGTGAGGTGTTTAAACCGCTCATAAGATAGATGGGGCTCACTCCAGAAATTCCTGAATTTCAACTACCGCTGTTTCGCTAACTACCAGTTCTAACAATCATTACCCAATAACTCTGCAAAAGTGATTACTATCCTTCTACAGCCTCATTAATTATCTGTGTACCAATTGCTCAATAATGGTCCTGAAATGAGTACGAGCAGCACAATAAATTCCATAACTGTAGGTGCTACCGCTTCCTGCTGCTGTGAAGTGTTGTTTGACCAAGTTCAAAGGAACTGAGTGATAAACGAATTGATTAAATAGACTTAGCCATGTACAAAGTGAATTAATGTAGAGCTAAGAAAAGTTGTGTTGCAAAGCACCAGATATTTTTTAATCTATCCTGTTTATATTCATGTCAAACTGGCATTCGTTTGCGTATTTGGTATGTTCTGTGGCTTATTCCACGAAGATCCGTGAAATTTCGCTTAATCAGGAGGGTACGACTTTTTTTGTTGTGTGCCGGTAGACATTTAGTACTGAGCAGCTCAACACCAGAATGAGAGTATGAACTAAATCATTCGCGAGGATATTGTGGAAACCCATTTCATTAAAAAACAGAATAAACAATAAATTGTCTATATTTCCACAGAAATAATGAGCGCAATTGTTAAATCGATTTCGACGGTTAGGTCATCATCAGTAATGTTCATGTAAAGTCCATGTTTGTTACTGATGATGACCTAACCGTCGAAATCGATTTAACAATTGCGCTCATTATTTCTGTGGAAATATAGACAATTTATTGTTTATTTTGTTTTTTAATAAGAGTGAGAGTATTTTAAACGTTCGGGTCATTTGTATATTAGATGTACTGTCTTTAGTTGTAATAAAAGCAGGATTACAACAAAAACATCTGTATGGTAAGTTATGGAGGAAAAAAAGAGGTTTGGGAAGGTGCGACGAATAAAGTCGATTTCAATTTGAAATGGGCTACGAAAGTTTTACATTCGCGTTTGTTTGTAATATTCTTCCGTCTTGTTAAAAGTTAGTACGGACTCGCAATCAACGGTTAGTTCACACAAAGCATTAAGTTTGACGTAGTGCCAACTGACAGTTTAGTCGAGCAAACACAAACCCGTGCAACGTATTTTAGGAGAACTAGAATTACTTACAAGGCCATTTCGAGGATGTCTGGGCACGGGCTGAAAGCGACGGCATCGCTCCGAGTAAACGACCTGTCACAAAATTCACCTTTTCAAACGAAATCTACAGTTTTTGAGAAAACGAGCACACGAAATGACGATGGCGTTCAAACGAAAGGCGCGATAGACGAAGGCGCTAACAAATCGACGGGTATAGACCGACTGACTGACCGACGGTTTTGCCGGTTGCTCGGGTCATCGTGTGACGTCGAGAATCCCCCTGGAGGAGGTGCCAGGAGAGCCTTAACGCTCCTATACGTCTCGTTTCGTCCATTTCACGGTCGGAACGGAACCGAAACGAACCTAACCGAACCGTCTTCTCGGATTTAACTGCTACCTAAACCAGAAAACCTCTTCCGTTCGGATTTGAATTCAAAAAAGTGCGTCCCGAGAGAGCGACATTCACTGACACTCACGGGAAGGTTTTTATTGTCAATAAATACTGGCCTTATCGAAGGAGGAGTCACGACGGTCCCCGATTATATTCAGCGGGAACACAAACAGAAGATAACCGAAAGAAACACTCGAATTTTACACGAACGTTCTCCTTCAAGGTCGGCTAGGCTGCTGGAGATATTTCTGAGCCAAACAAAAGCAGTTGCAAAGGTGATTCACAACCCATTTTAAGACTCACCACCACCAAATGGAGAGAACGTATAACGAACCACATCCATAAACAATTAATAATTGTATCAATTCAATCCCTTTTTATTTTTCTTGCCTAAGAAGTAGAAAGGAAAGTTACGTAATCGGCTGAAAACAAATTGTTGAGTTTTTTTCAGATCTTTAAGTTTAAAGGGCTTCTGAGCCCGAACAACACCATTCGAGAAAACCTTCAATATCTGGTGCGTGTCTATCACTCAGTTCATTTGAACTTGGTCAAACCACACTTCACGGCAGCGCTTACAGTTCCGGAATTTATTGTGCTGGATCATTATTGAGCAATTAGTACACTGTGAATTAATGAGGCTGTAAACACGATATTTTTGACGGAGGATAGTAATCGCTTTTGTAGAGTTATTAGGTAAACACTTTTAAAACTGGTAGTAAGCGAAACGACGGTCGTTGAAATTCAGGAATTTCTGGAGTGAGCCCTGTGTATCTTATGAGCGTTTTTGAACACTCACCCTATAGTTATTGGATTGGACTACTACACCAATTTTTTTAAACATTCTAGTAACATTTCAGCGGAAATCATAAGGAAAAAACCGCGCTAAAATCGACTTTCGTCGAAAATGATGGTAATTTATTGTGCTGCTCTCGTCATTTTCCCACAAATGGGAATTTTATGGCGTGATTGCCTTATTGAGAGCTATCTATATAAAAAATGCAATAAAAATCGTTAGAGCCGTTTTTGAGAAAAAAATATTTGGTGTTTGATCACTATAGTTAACTTGGGGTGAATTTTGTTCAAACCCTTATTTTGGCGTCCCATGGTAGCCTGCGGCGTATATATCAAGTTTGAGCTGATTTGGTACGGTCGTTTTCTCTAAAAATCGTTCACACACAGACCATTTTCCCAAATAGCGTTTTTCGGACTCAGTAGGGTCTGAAACGTAAAGAATGAATGAAGAGAACTCAAAATTGTTTTTCTGCAGATTACATAACGTTCCTTTCAACTTTGTAGAGCCTAGGGAAGTAAAAAAACAACGGCTAAACCACGCCAGCTCAAATTCGGCATTTAGTCCGCAGATGTTGAAATGGAATAAAGGTTTGACCAGATCGGTGGAAAACTAACTATAGCGATCAAAACACCAAAATTTTGCTCAACTCAAAAACTATTGCAACGATTGTGAATTATTAATGTGTACAAACATCTACAAATAACCCGATAGTGTCGCAAAGTTGTCATCTGTGGGCAAATGACAAAAGGAGCGGAACAAATTATCAAAGATTTCGAAGAAACTATCCCAATAAATTCCGACAAATGACACTAGCGTTCTCAAATATCTAGAATTGGAGTCCAATAACCCACCTAAACGATAATAGATAATTAAGGGGAACTCCAGGAGTCCTACAAAGGTAGTTCCAAACGCACAACCGTTTCGCTCACTTCCAATTCTTACGTTTTTACCCGATAAGTACAAAAAAGAAAACACGATCCTCCTCAAGAAAATCATGTGGACATTCTCGCTAACCACTGATCACTCAATTATAGTCGCTGCGTAGGTACGAGCAACTCAATAAATTCTGGAATCTTAAGCGCTATCAGTTTCAAGTTCATATAACTGAATGAACAAAAAAAGCTTGAGCGATGTAAATAGGTTAATGCACGTGGGGCGGAAAAAAGTTGTGTGTTGCTACTCAGCAGATTTCGTTTTTAACGCTTTCGATTTTTTCGCATTGGTCAGCAATTTTCAGCATCTGATTAGTTCAATTGGAGCACAATTTTTTACTAGTCGTTTTAAATAATTTTCCTCACACTCGTATCACGTTTCTCAATAGATCCCCATTTCCTACAATTTTCACTAGATTCCTAAGCAATGTTCACTCCTTTTTCAACCCTTTTCAGTCTACTTCCACTCATTAAGAATTAAACTCAACCTTCTGTGCCGAGTGAAAAATAATTTGCAGCATCTGATTAGTCCAGAGAGAATATTAGAGCGCGGATCAAATCTAATGTGAAAAAGTTGCATAAAAATGTGTGCCATCGGGGTGATCAATATTTCAATGTATGAGACCACTGAAAGTAGCAACTCTCAATGCCGTTTGTTCGTTGAGTTTTTCAACCAACGGTGTTGCAGCTTATTTGAGAGAGAATCAATAGGAGACTGACAATAATTTACAGAGTTCCAGGAGAATGGGGTTGTGGATCCGGTGAAAAGTCGCTAAAAAAAACGAAGAGGCGCCGAGGGAGTTTTCAATACACAATTCCCCGATCTGATTTTCACAGTTTCAATTTCTGTTGAGAAGCGTAACGTAACGTTGAATGAAGATCGATCGCGACGAGCGGAATGCCGACCTTCGGAGGCTCCGAGATAACGGCGATTGGGTTTCCGAACATCCGCTCTGTTGTTGTGTAATATGATGCGCGCAAGGAGCTGTAAGATGTGAAGCACCGAAATGAGTTACTCTCCGGGGCTCCTTCGACAGTTTCAAAAAGTAGATGAAAATCGCGGAGCAAGTTGTGAGGAACGAAGTCGGGCCGGGGAAGTTGAATAGCTGCTGTTTTATGTCAGATCCCTCGTTATTGCTCCTCTCGAGCTCCTCAACTTCCCTCGACGAACTGCAGTAATCGCCTCGAATATGCGGCCTGAATACCTCCGGTTTATCGAACGATCTCGTCGCCAACGACTTGTTGCGTCTGCTTCTTACTCATCTTTACTCCCAACACTTACTGCTTTGATGTTATTATTACAGAATGCCTTCCCGAAGGGTTTGAGGGGATTATGCGCATACCTCCATGCACCGCTCCTTAAACTTGGGTGTTATCTGAACAATTTAAAATATTACGCAATGCGCACGAATGGGGGAGCTTGAAACTGAGCAATAAATGAACGCGGTGAGGACTTTATTACACATGGCAGAATAGCGATGTCCAACTGAGTATGAATATATAAACGATAACAAGGGACTCTCAATACATGTGAACTGGTTGTGAGACACTATGTGGAGGGAGAGGGACAAATTTGTTGAGTTGGGAGTAGCGCGAGCTGAGAGATGAATCGTTGAGAGAACTGAGAGATGACTGTTGTTCGCGAGTGCTGAAGGATGACTGACTTAGAAGGGGCTGTCTGTTGAAAAGAGGAATCTAAGGTTGAGGGGTGGGAAAAGATAATTGGGAAAGTCCAGGACAGGGGAAATCCGTTGTCAAATGGAAATAACTGAGGAGTGGAACCACAGGATCAAACAAAAGATTTGAGATAGAAAGGTGCTCGGAGAAGCAATGACTTCCCGTAGGGCTGGTGAGTACCATTAAGCGTGAGTGCGGATATTCCAGAGGTCAAAGATTCAGCTAATTTGGCTTGCTGAACAAACACTCAGCGATTATTATCCTTCGGCAGACTAATCAATCTGAGTGTTTTGGAGGTAGGACCCTCTTCCTTTTATTCTGATGTGAAGAAGTAAGAAAGTTATCATTCAGTGATGTCAACAACTCCATCATGAGTTTCTAATGATTTTACTCGCTGGATCCACACTTTTAAGTCAATTTCTGAACGTATGTCAAATATTTCAACTATTAAAGTAATTGAGTTAGTTCCGCCAGTAGGTAAATTACAGTGGGCATTACATACTGTGGGCTCTCAGTATCTCACCAGCCAGAGGAGATGGACTGACCTAACAGGTACGTTAACTTTAATATTTCAACTATTTTCAAGTGATACCTCAACAATGTAAACTCAAATTATCAGTAATTTAACCTATATTCTTAAGGCGAGTTTCCAAAGATTCATGATCGATATTTCAACTACTTCCACTCGGCTCCTCACCTATTTTCATTCAACACTCACACTTTTCATGCGAATTATCACAATTTTCTGTGGATTTTCCGACTAATTATTGATTTTCAAAAAATTTGTGCGCGGCTCCTTAACAATTTTTATTTATATTCCATACGACAAGTCAAATTATTTTGTAGGTTCTGAATTGTAATCTAAACTTCCTGATAATGTTTATTCAATCCTGCAGTTACTCAATTTTTGAACGATCTCCGACTGAATTTCCAAACATTTGCTCGACATCTTAACAAGTTTACATGTTTTCACAACAATTTAATTTTTGGGTGATTTAGCAACAGTATCAACTCGTCTATTTCTCACTCGAGTTCTCACAACAATTGAAGGGTACAAGGGAAAAAACGTCAATATCCATTCTGAATCGTTTTGTAAAAAACAGAAATCAAACTTCACTATTTGATCACAGCAGAAGAACGTTCTCCGTCAAGTGTGGCAATGCACTGTCAGCTATCAAATGTATAAGCGCAGGGATTCCTCAGGGAGGAGTGTGGAGTGCGTTTCTTTACGGTTATTACACCTCTGACTACCCTGCCCCAGCAACGGTCAAACAAGCGCATTTCGCAGACGACGTGGCGGCCCTCGTGAAAGGTCCCGATGATACAACCAGCATCACCCTTCAATCTTATGCTGACTCAGTGGATGACTGGTGTGACAAATGGCGAGTGAAGGTAAACCCAACCAAATCCTCCTTAGTGTGTTTCACTTACAAGCTCAAGACAGGGCGCCACATAGTCTCGATTCAGGGTGTACCGGTACCGGAGGAATCCTCGGTAAAATACCTGGGCCTCAACCTTGACAGGAAGCTGGTATGGAACACACACATTTCAAATCTGTTGCAGCGATTGAGGTACCGTCTGAAGCAGGTGAAGTTCCTCATCCAAGGGTCCTCTCGTCTACCTCTACACCTGAAATGGCTTGTCTACCTCACCATATTGAGACCAATGTGGCTACACGGAGGCGAATTCTGGGGTGCGGCCAGTAAGTCACAGTTAAAAAGAATTCAGAGCTTCCAGAACAGAGTGCTTCGAATTATAACCGGAGCCCCCTGGTTCGTTCGCAACTCAACCCTCCACAACGACTTGAACATTCTTCCCGTCCAGGAGGACCTACAGAAGAAGTTCATCAGGCTACACGATAGGTTAACATCCCACACCAACCCTCTCCTCATTCAACTGACCCAGAACCTTCCCCAAAGTCGATCCAATCGCCGGCTGAAGAGGAAACGGCCTATCGACTTCCTAGAAGACACTGAGGACTACTAGTGAGTAGCACCCTCACCCAAGTTCCAAGTCGCTGTTCATAATTCGTGTTAAATTATTCCCAACCAAAATGTATTATATACAATAAAGTTTTCTTCTGTTTAAAAACAACAAACTATTTGATCAGGAATCTGGTTAAAATAAAAAAGAAACTCTATCAACACTTTCTGCTCTTGTAAACATTTAATAATAATATTTTGACGAAATAAAGTATTTTTGGATAATTACAAATGGTGAAAAAAAATTTTTAGTCAGAAAGATGTGATCTGTAACGGTTTTTCACGGGAATTCAATATTGGGCGTCAATGGGTGGGTCGTCCGAGTACTCCTCATCGTCGTTTTCGTCTGGTTCTGCATCCGCTGGCTTCAAATTTTCATAAAATTGTCTGGATTCTGGATTTTCCAGGAATTGTTTGAGGTGTTGCAGATCTTTGTATTTCCCAGGCTTCAGCGGGAGTGAACATGAGTATAATGGCATTAGAGTATTAGGTGTGTTTTTCTGTTTATTTTTCCCTTTTTTAGAGGGATGGTCGAAGGCAAGGGAACTGGCGTAACGTCCGCTGTATGATATTTTGTGAAATATTAATCGTGGGCCATCTTTCGAAATCTTGAGAACTCTGATGTTTCGCGTTGGCATTGGACATTTTTCACGGTAAAACGCTGATAGATAGTTGGTCCATTTTTGAACTTGGACTTCCGTGTTGCAGTTTACGACGATGAAAGGTGAAGGGTTCTTCCTAGTGTCACGAAATCCATCCCGCCAGTCGTCAGGGGTTTCTGTGTATGCTTTCTGGTTGACGATGCTCATATTACGGTCGCATTCGAGATACGAATAATGCCCCCTGATGGGAAAGATGATTTTCACATTGTCAAAACGCTCTACCCTGGTGACGAGGTGATGCAAAAACCGTATCATCGCGTAATTTTTATTTTGTCCTGCGCACGAGTTGTCTTATTTCTGGTTTTAGGTAGTTCGTGACGAAGTGATTAACCATAGAGCATACATCATCTGCACCCTTTTTCGCCACGGTCTCATCATTCGTGTAAAATACCGATGTTTGATCGGATAGAATGTGCACGTTGAAACTTATGAAATTTAGTTGCCTCCTAAAATACACGTCATTAGTCGTGATGTTCGGTGTCGGCAAATTTTTTTGGTAATCCATAACCACTGCAGCAACGTGCTCATTTTTCATTGCCAGCTTTTTGAATTTTCTCTTTAGTGTGTAGATTTTTTCACTTTTCTTGAGATGTAGTTCCTTCTCCAGATTTTTCTTTTTTAGTTCCATCGTTGCAGCAATTTTTGATTCATCATTGGGAGAGTTACTTACTTTTTCGTTGAGCGCTAGCAACTCTACCTTCATGGAATCACACAAACTACAAATGTCCTTTCTAGGATAGTGGACCGAAATATTGAATTTCGACTCAAAAATTTCGCGGAAAGATTCATACGAGACGAAGTTATCAGGGTTTTTGTCAATGTACATGAGATGGAGTTTACTGATATTCGAACTTTCAGGTAAATAGGTTTTTGAACTGTTTTTCAGTGAGTAATGTGACTTCTGACCTTTGAGAGATTTGATGAAGGCCACAATATTGCCGCGAGTTTCATCAGACATTTTATGGGGTCGACTGTTGTGTTTTCCGCGACCATCTAATGGAACGTTTCCCGTTGCAGCAAGAGCTTCTCTTAAATTCTGAACTCTTCCCGATGTTATTCCGTGAATAGTAATAAATGCCTTTAGACACATTTGCACATCGTGAGGAACTCTGTCTACAAACGTACGGACACGATACGAATATGACGCAATGTTGAGTCTTGAGTTGTCGTTTTTCCTTGGTCGCCGCCGCATAACGGGTAAAACAGTGATTAATCCGCACAAGTACTTACTTTGCTCATCGTGATCACCCAACTCGTTAATTCTTAAGAATTCGCCTCCATTTATCTTCAGGAACGACCTCATAAGAACGAAAACGTTTGCAATGGCTGTTTGGTTCAGGTTCGGGGACAGACCGAAGTTTTTTCATAACGTCCTTTAATCCACCACTTTTTTTTCCTCTTCTTGCTGCTTTGTGGTACATTTCCAACTGCACTTTCAGAACTTGAACTTAAATCGTTGCTCATAGTCACCTTGCTGAGGTAGAATGCCAAGGATTCAGAACAGGTATCAGTAAACGAGCAAGTAAACAATCAAACTGAAAATGTGACTCAGAAAATTTTCAGTTTACCACATCTGGACTCCAACGTTTCTTTCCCGGGCGCGCGCGGACTAAAACGGGTTTCCCCGGGACCTATTATTTCAAGCCGTTGAATGAAGAAAAAGGAAACGTTTTTCGATTTGTATGGACACATCTTTTGAAGCCTTCGGCCAAAATGCGATAGATGGCAGTGTTATCTCAAAACCAACGAAAAATGGACTTGAACGTTTTTTTCCCCTGTAACCTTCAATTTATTCACGCTGTCCAGACGATTTTTGAACGGGTTTCAAGGGTTATTTACTTGAATGCTCAAGACGTTTTACTCAAATTATCAACGATCTCCACGCCCTTCCCACAACCGTTGATTCGAGTTCTCATTCGCTTCCTGAACGATCTTTACTCGATTCCTGAGCAACGTTTGTTTGACACGTCAAGGAGAAGGAGTGAAAAATGGATTGGATCAGTGGCTGAAATGTAGGAGAGGCTGAGGAAAGTTATGCATCACCACACCTACTCCGATACGATAGTGAAAATCGAGAAGAACGATGTTGCAAAAACAAGAACAAACTGCTGCAAATTTTAACAATAGCTAAACGGATTTTCTGGAGAAATGGAACTAAAGCGAGCACCTTTGAGTAGTAATTGGCTGAAAACTATGGGCTGAAGCGGTTCGAATTACAAAGAGATGGAAGAGATTCAGCATAGAACGTGTTCAAAGGATCGTGTTACGGACTAAAAGGGAAAAAAAGAGTCCCTCGATAAGACGGCCGGTGTCCTAGAGTGCCTCCAACAAAGGTGCCCTTTTGAATGGCTCTTCGGAGCTTCACCGCAGGATTGAACGCTAGAATGGGACACCACAGTCTCTGCGAAAGTAGAGGAATTAATATGAAAAGCGGTGGGAAGGCGGAGAGAGTGATTATCTCATCAAACCAAATTATTAATGCGGAATTGATATTGAAAGATGCGTTATGTAGTTTGGCATCGCGCAACGCTCTCTTCTGGTTACGGTGAGGAACCTAATGGAACCTGCCTAATCGATGCTTTCCAGAACCTTCCTTTCGCTGGTTGCTCGAAACCTTCTGTTCTCATCACTTTCATTTTCAAGCAGGTCAAATACTCACTATACGCCTCTTGTTAATTAGGGGAGCACAATTAATCATGACTCCAAGTTTCCACGGATAGAAATATACGCTTAAGTTGTGATTGAATTGGGAAGAATAAGAGCACGTCCGCGTTTAGTCGTTACCATATCAGTACTGCTTTATTCTCCGTGTGTTGTTGTTGTCTACTCTTTCATTACATCTCTCCCTTACTTGTACGAAATTGCATGTTTAGACAAATCGGGAAGATGCATTGCATAATAGACTAGATACATTACATAAGATACAAAATCGCAATTCACAACCAGATAAATACATTTTATTTCCAAAATTATATTTTATAATTTCGTTCCCATCACCTTCCTCACGTTTTTACTTTCCTTGGCTCTACGAAGTAGAAAGGAAAGTTATGTAATCGGATGAAAAAAAATTTTGAGTTCTCTTCAGATCTTTACGTTTCAGGCCCTCCTGAGTCCGAAAAACACTATTTGGGAAAATGGTCTGTGTGTCTGTGAACGATTTTTAGAGAGAACCACCGTACCAAATCCACTCAAACTTGATATCCAGCCCGCAGGTTACCATGGGACACCAAAATAAGGGTATGAACAAAATCCACCGAACGTTAACTATAGTTATCATAGTGATATAGTGATCAAAACACCAACTATTATTTTTCTCAAAAACGGCTCTAACGATTTTGATTAAATTTTTTAAATTGGTAGCTCCCAATATGGCAACTATACCATAAAATTCCCATTTGTGGGAAAATGACGAGAGCAGCACAATAAATTATCAAATTTGTCGACGAAAAGCGTTTTTATTGCAGTTTTTTCCGTATAAACTCCGCTGGAATGTTACTAGAATGTTTAACAAAATTGGTATTGTAGTCCATTTCAATACCTATAGGGTGAGTGTTGGAAAACGCTCATGAGAAACATAGGGGTCACTCCAGAAATTCCTGAATTTCAACTACCGCCATTTCGCTTACTACCAGTTCTCAAAGTTTTTACCCAATAACTCTGCAAATGTAATTACTATCCTCTTCAAAAAATTAATTTGTACAGCCCCATTAATTCTCTGTGTACCAATTGCTCAATAATGGTCCTGGAATGAGTATGAGCAGCACAATAAATTCCGGAACTGTAAGCGCTACCGCTTGCTGCTGCTGTGAAGTGTTGTTTGACCAAGTTCCATTTAACTGAGTGATAAATGAATTGATTAAATAGAATTAGCCATGTGGAAAGTGAATTGACGTAGAGCTAAGGAAAGTTGTGTGTTGCAACGCACCAGATATTTTTCCCCGTTATCATTATTTATGTAAATAAGTTCTTCAGGTTTGATCTCGCTTGTTTAAGTCGTTCTGATCTTCTCAGGCCTTCATAGTTAGGAGGTGACTTGTTCAGCGGGTTTTTCTTAAGCACGGGTTGATGGAGTGGATCTTAGCTTCTGGGGGTAACCTGCTTCGATTTCCTTTTCGAAATCCTCGAACATAGTCGACCGTCGATTTGCTCGAGGTGGGGATTGAGAGGGGTTGGTGCAGGTCTTTGGAAGGCTGTTATGTGCAGTAACTCCAGAGATTTTCTTGAAATGTGCTGAATTTCTAGTAACGGTTTTCTCACCTTGGTTTGCTGTCACCGTGGTCCCTTGAAGATCGGATATTACAAACGGGGTTGGGTGTAATGACGGCGTAGTTTTGTTTTTCCAAGATTTGGTCTCCTATAGTTAGCGAAGTTTCTTTTGCATGGCGTACACTGTCAGCATATGATTTGAACTTCTTTTTGTGGAAGGTATCTTTGGATATGTATATTGGAACATTAGTTCTGCTGGTGTGTATCCAGTGGTTGAACGATACATCATCATATAGTTTTCAAGTTGGTTTTCCCAAGTAGCTTTTTCGGCTTCACAGGTTTTAATGAATTTGACCATGTTCTTCAATGAACGCTCCACAGTCCCATTTGCTTGGGGCCAATATGGGGTTACTTTTCTGTATTTGATCCCCATGTTCTGGAGGCATCCCGTAAATTCTCGTCTATTGTATGGAGAGGCCATTGTCGGACTTTATTGAAGCGGGGAAACCGAACATTGTAAACCATTCCTTTAGGTGTTTGAGTACTGTCCTGGTGCTGACATCTCCAATTATTTTGGTAAGCGGGTATCTTGAATATTCATCAATGAGGACTCCAAGGCGTACTTGGAAGAGGAGTTGTGAGAACTGGTGCCAGTGATGCGCTTGGAGAAACAGCAAGGCACGCAATGCAGCTCTTTAGTTTGTTTTCCACTTTTTACTTGCCTTGCTCTACGAAGTAGAAAGGAAAGTTATGTAATCGGATGACAAAAAACTTTGAGTTCTCTTCAGATCTTCACGTTTCAGACCCCCCCTGAGTCCGAAAAACACTATTTGGGAAAATGGTCTGTGTGTCTGTGAACGATTTTTAGAGAGAACCACCGTACCAAATCCACTCAAACTTGATATCCAGCCCGCAGGTTACCATGGGACACCAAAATAAGGGTATGAGCAAAATCCCCCGAAAGTTACCTATAGTTATAGAGATCAAAACACCAAATATTTTTTTCTCAAAAACGGCTCAACGATTTTGATTAAATTTTTTATATTGATAGCTCCCAATAAGGCAATTATACCATAAAATTGCCAATCATGGGAAAATGACGAGAGCAGCACAATCAATTACCAAAACTTTCGACGTAATCGATTTTAGAGTGGTTTTTAGAGAAAACCACCGTACCAAATCAGCTGAAACTTGATGTCTAGACTACAGGTTACCATGGGACGCAATAATGAGGGTATGGGCAAAATCCACCGAAAGTTAACTATAGTCATCATAGTGATCAAAAACCAAATTTTTTTCTCAGAAACGGCTCCAACGATTTTAAAATAAATTTTTCATATTGATTTCGCTTCCTACCAGTTCTAAAAGTTTTTACCCAATAACTCTGTAAAAGTAATTACTATCCTTCTGCAAAAAATTTTTGTTTACAGCCTCATTAATTCTCTGTGTACCAATTGATCGACAATGGTTCTGGAATGAATACGAGCAGCACAATAAATTCCGGAACTGTAAGCGCTACCGCTTTTTGCTACCGTGAAATGTTGTTTGACCAAGTTCAAATTAACTGAGTGATAAATGAATTGATTAAATAGGATTAGCCATGTGGAAAGTGAATTGACGTAGAGCTAAGGAAAGTTGTGTGTTGCAACGCACCAGATATTTGATTTAGATTTGGGAACCAAACTTTTGACCGAAGAAATTCTTTGGTTTTGGATAAGCCTTGGTGTCCAAAGTGTGCCAACTCCATGGCCTTGCTTTGTAGTGAGTCTGGCAAAATTATACGATTGCCTGTAAGTAGGAGCCCATCGGATGTGAGTGACAACTCATTTAGGATTTTGCTTGATTAGGAAGTTTTTTGTCGGACTACGAAAATTTCAATGGGCAGTGAGCGAGTAGAAATATCCCTGGTCTCTCAATGCAATCAGAAAGTGTCAATGTACAGCCAGTTCAGGGATAACGCGGCGAATGAAAAGATTTCACCGTTTGTTTTGGCGTAGCCAGAGCTACAAATCAGTAAAATCAGTTCTGCCGATGTTCCCTCCAAATTTCATTGAGTTTCGATGATGTGAACGTCATACAAAAAACGACTCACAACACAACTTTCCATAGCTCTACATAAATTCGCCGGTTATCGTGGTTTTTGCTACTAATTCAATTTATTTTTCACTGTTCATTTGAACTAGATAAAACACCACTTCACGGTGGCAGGAAGCGGTAGAACTTAGGGTTCCGAAATGTATTGTGCTGCTAGAGCTCATTCCCTGACTATTATTGAGCAATTCGTACACATAGGATTAATGAGGCTGTAAACACGATTTTTTTGAGAAAGGTAATAATCACTTTTTCAGAGTTATCGGGCAAAAACATTAAGAAATGGGTGGTAAGTGAAACGACAGCGGTTGAAATTCCAGAATTTCTAGACTAGCCCTAATATGAGCGTCATCGTGTAGGTATTTCATTGGAGTACCATATAGAGTTTTTTTAAAGATTTTAATAACATAAGTGGTGTTTACAAGGGAAACAGTGCGCTAAAATCGATCTCATTAGGACCTGTCGATATTAAAAACTTATTCAAAATCGTTAGATCCGATTTTGAGAAAAAAAAAAAATTTAGGGCTTTGATCGCTATGATGACTGGTTTGTTTTGGGTGGAGTTCGCTCATACCCTTAGTTCGGCAGCCCATGATGACCTGCAGGCTAGATATCAAGTTTGAGCTGATTTGGTTCTACAGTTTTCTTTCAATCGCGTTCACAAATACACAAACACAACGAAACACGGACAGTTTTCCCAAATAGCTTTTTTCGGGCTCAGTAGGCATTTCAAAAATGTTCTTTTCGGCCGATTGCATAACTTCACTACTTCGAAGAGCAAATAAATGTGAATTCGATCGATTCCGGGTCCCTCCCACCTTCCACCTGAAACTCGCCCCGATGCATTTCCATTAGAATTATTCGGCAATATTTCAGCCTTCCAACCCAAATTCTCCTGCACGAAGACTCCAGTCCACGCCCGAAACAACAATTCCACGGCGGAACGGAACTGAGGGCCAATTCAATCCCTCGAGCAGAAAACGTCGCCTGGAGCCGAGGTAGAATTAATAGTAATCGTGCCAAACCTGTAGTCATAGCGATAACGCATTGGATGGTGCATTGAACGCGGCTCTCCCAGGTCTCGTAAAGTTTCATTTCGATGATAATCAATACGCGCAGAAGAGTTTTTGGCCCCTCAAGGATTTCTCATGACCTACATCATTCCAACTATCTCTCACTTCAGAATAATACAAACCGCGTTTTGACATTTTCGTGTCCTCATTTTAGAACATAAACTCGCAACTCAGTCCAGTAGTTTTGGACCGACTTTGGTCAAACCCTTTTTTTTTTTTTTGACCCGAGGGCGTGTGGGACAAGTCCCTTTGTCACTGCGGCCGCATATGGGCCTATTGTGACGGCCCTTTCTTAGTAGAAGGCGTCGTACATACCCGCCCCCCTTAGGAAGCCGAGTATGTCCTTCACCGCAGAGTCCGCTACAGTTTGGTGTTCAGTGGTCCCCTGACCGAAGTATTCAAAGTGTTTTGCTGCCAAGGCAGGGCACTCACACAGGATATGCTCTGCTGTCTCGTCCTCCTCACCGCAGAGTCTGCATTCCACCGCCTCTAAGATGCCCATCTTGTTGAGGTGATATCTGAGTGGGCAGTGCCTGGTGAGGAAGCTTATCAGTACTCTCAGATCTTGTCTAGAGAGTGTCAGCATCGCCTTCGCCCTTTGACAGGAAGGCGTGACAAGCCTTTTCGCCTGTCTTAGTTGTCGCTGGGATGCCCATGGGCGCCATTTTCCTATACCTCCCATCGAGCAACCAGACGGTTCAGGTGACTTTTCGTCATACCTACGTGGTTCAGGCCCGATGGGTAGGGATTCTGTACCCCTTTTCGCAAGGCGGTTTCATTGTCCTCATGCCCCCTGTGAGCCGGCACCCAAATGAGGAGAGCCTGTTACGGGCGCCGAGCTGCTTGAGCGCATGGAGGCATTCCCACGCCAGCTTAGACCTAAAACTATAGGCTGCGATGGCCTTTAAGGCGCTTTGGCTGTCTGAGAAAATGTAGATCCGCTTGCCCTTGAGCCCTTTGTTCAGGATCTCTTCTGCGATCTCTTGGGTTTTGCCCATTGTTCGCGGCTGCTTATTCAGTCAGCATGCTGTCCTTATTCACAGCTGGCCGCAGACATGCCCCTGGGGACAATGCCGTGGCCGTTCCACTATCCACAACCTATGGTCGCGCCTGGTAGCACGGGCATGCTCCTGGGAAGATAACCCAGAACCAGGTCTCAAACCTTTTGACGTCTCACGTTGATGTTGATCTCCCGGTTGGATATTGAATTTGAGGTCATTTATCCCAACAGTTTCC
This sequence comes from Pachypeltis micranthus, assembly GCA_020466155.1. NCBI lineage: Eukaryota > Metazoa > Arthropoda > Insecta > Hemiptera > Miridae > Pachypeltis > Pachypeltis micranthus. The sequence continues at coordinate 21,291,327 of CM035780.1, read as the reverse complement.
TCTCAATTGCGACACAGACACACACATACAGACTATTTTCTAAATAGGTGTTTTAACATTAAAACATACAAAATGTTTACCCGACTGTATAACTTTCGTTCTTATTTCGTAGGCGATAGGAAAGTAAACATTGTTTCTGTACACATGACATGAATTGAAGACGGTAAACCATACAGAACGCAATAACAATTCGAGTGATTGCGCTGGTGGTGAACAATACGACTCCGACAAATTTGAACTTGAGTGGATCCACCTCCATAACTCGGTTTGTGCGTTCGCACCAGGAATGAGCGAAATGGGCAATGTACCAAAACGGGTTCGGATAATGAACGGTTTCCAGTAACAGGAAGTTGTTTCAGCCGCCACAGTTTTATAGAAAGGCTTTGTTTAGGAGAACGTGGTCCGTTTTAGTTTTGCACGCTGCCGCTAGGTTAGTGAAACTTAGTCGAAGACATTGCAGTGACTGAGTCAATGGTTCAATGATAACACCGAGGCGTTTCTACTGATGTGTTGCGAGTGAACGCGTTTCGCTCCAATTGACAGGTTCATGATAGCGTGGAAGCCTCACTTCTGAACCATTCCTAACCCTAGTCAGCACTCAAAGAACAGGTTAATTTTGTCTTTACATGAAAAGTTAAGTACATTTCCGGCAGGGAAGACAAGATCACCCTACACACTGCTCCAGGAGCGCTAGCTGTCTAAAATCCTTCAGTTTTGAGTAATAAATAAGTGGAAGGGTAACCATTATTTCCGTACAAAATTAAATAGTCGATGTGATTATTGGGAGCTTCGTTAACTGAGACAGTTCATCAAAATATTGCCACAATCAAGACACATCTCAATCAGACCAAACACTCACGGTAAAACGTTCGACAAGGACATCACCTGCAATGCGAATTCTAGGGAAACCCAGTTAAATTCGCAATTCGGAGGTGATTTAACAAGCGCGATAAAACGGAAAGGTGAACACCGCATGTACGGAATGCGGAAGAAGAACACCAAACCACTCCTCAATTCGCGACAAGTTGATTTCAATGAGCTACTGCAAATAATTTACGGCGATACTGACTTACCGTTCGGATCTTCCGTGATGTCAGAGTCCGGACTGAGCGGTGGAGGGTGGTCGAGGTGCTCGTATGAGTCCCATCGCGTGACAGGATCGGACGTGTTGTCAACGGGAACTGCTGGCGTTGGCGCAGGCGCTAATCGCAGAGAATCGGATCTGCCGGCGAAATGTAGCTCAACGGCTCCGTCAAGGGGGAACCTCAAGTCTAGAATAAATAAAAAATGTGTTTAATGACAACACTTGACTACCGCATAGTCTACCAAACATTTTGCGTTTCATTCACAAGATTAGAAAATTAAACTCCACAGAGAAAAAGACTGCTAGACGTTTCAGTTAACAAAATCATAGGTAGTCTAGCAACTGAGGATGTCAGTGTATTCAATACCAGAGCTACTTGATGAGTCCTTTGACTACAGTGAGAATCTGAGGTGTAGTCAGTATCATCTCGGCTACGTGATTTATTCTCACCACTACTCCCTTTCTCTAAGATCTAAACCATTTCCTTTTATCTTTCTACTTTTGGTTCAACTACTATTTTAGTTCAGTTACCCATCCACTTTTACTTCTCTTAGCAATAGGAAGTTAGGAGGAAAGTTATACAGTAGGCCATCAGGTCCTTAGATCTTCCGAAAACAGCATTTGTGAAAATGGTCTGCCTGTGTGAATGAAAGTTATGGATCCCTAACCTATACAGTGTTAACAATATAAATGCTGTGTAAGCACCCTTCAGGTGCTAACGGCTGACGACTCATTTACGAGCAGTTAAATAGAAGTGTTGGAGCCAAGGCTCCTCAGTTCTCTTCAGTCCTATCACCTTGTAACTTGTGTTTTTAGATAAAATAAATAAAAGTTAAATCCTTACTAAAAAGTTCAATTCCCATTCATCAAACATAACTTGAATGCATCAACATGGGATGCTATAAGAAGAGTATGGGCGAAATCAGTCCCAGACTAACTATTGTTATCGTAGTTATCAACATTGCGAGAGCAGGTACACACAACTAAACGATTATATAAAATCTTGAATGAAGAGCAGCACAATAAATTAAACGAAGAGCAGCGAAATAAATGAACGTGGTGAGGTCTGTATTACACTTGGCAGAATTGCGATATCTGGTTGAGTGTGAGTACATAAACGAGAACAAGGGGCTCTCAATACATGTGAACTGGTTGTGAGCTACTAAGTGGAGGGAGAGGGAGAGAGAGTTGAGTTGGGAGTAGTCCGAGCTGAGAGATGAATCGTTGGGAGAACTGGGAGACGACTATTATCATGAGATCTGAAGGATGACTGACTTGGAAAGAGCTGTCTATTGAGAAGAGGAATCTAAAATTGATGGATGGGAAAAGATAGTGGGGAAAGTACAGGACAGGGAGAAATCCGTTGTAAATTGGAAATAACTGAGGAGTGGGACCTCCACAGGTTCAAACAAAAGGGTTGAGATGAAGGTTTTTGGGGAAACAATTTCTTTCTATAGAATAGAAGCCAATGAGTACCGTTAGGTGCGAGTCTGGATATTCCAGAGGTCAAGGACCCAGCTAATTCGGCCTGCCGAACGCTTTATGTTTCATGTCTTTCAAGTCATAAAGGGCTCATCTCTTAATCTTAATCAGAAGCTTTTCTTCCATGGCAGTTATGTTACAATACAGGTTGTGTAAGCTGCAAGAGAAAGAGAGGGCGACAAAGACTTGAAATTGATTGACGAATGAGGCCCACGAGATAGAGAACTGTATTGCCTCTGGGTTTAAACGGTCATTAGATTAGCACGGTAGAGTTGAAATTGAGCAGCAAGTAGAACTACTTCACACGACATGGTGAGTCAATGTAGATACATGAACTGGTGTTAGGACGAGAGCTACTGAACACTACAGGCACTGATTGTGGACTACCTTAGTTTAGAGTCAGGTCTGGAGGGGGGCTGTGTTTAGGAATACCTAAGGTGAACTGGTAAGGGAGGAGCAGGGAGATGAACACTGTGGAAACTCTAAGAGAACCCCCCCCCCCCCTGTCGACTACCAAAATAATCCCTGAAGTCTTTCGTTAGCAGGAAAGGCTAATTGAACTCCCATCAGGTAAGGAAAACCCCTGCGCCTGGGCAACAAACTAATTCAGTCAGACCTGACGCCAAATAGGATATTAGAATGACTTGACGGTGGCGCTTAATACTGATTTTGCGCCTAAGAAAGACTAATAAGTCGTGAATGAGACATGAGTTAAGTGGGCTATAGTATGTTGCATTATCGATTCAGATTCTGAAGACGAGATTCCATATAATACTTATATTATAGATGGACGTTGTGGAATCATAGCTCTACTTGAAGGAAGTGCTCAATATTCCCAGATCAATTCTATTACACAATTTTCCGCAACCCCTGTAAATTCAACGTTCCTGTCTTATATACAGGGCTCTGTATCTTTGCTCAACTCACTCCTTTGGAAACTGTTTTGACCCGGATGGAATTCAACGAATCTCAAAGACAGGTTTTAATTGAGCACGAACTTGTAATTTGAAGAGTTGGTATATCACAGGATTTGAAGACTTAGATGTACAAAGAAGAGATACAACTGTATCGCGAGACCTGAAGGATGAGTGACTCAGAAGGAGCTGTCTGTTGACAAGAGGAATCTAAAATTGAGGCGTGGGGAAAGTCCAGGACAGGGGAAATAACTGAGGAGCTGGGCTTTCCACAAGTACAAACAAAGACTTTCCATACGGCCAGTGAGTACATTAAGTGCGGACGTTCTGATATCAAAAACCTATCTCGGCTTGTGCCAAATACTAACCTACCCTCTCTCATATGATACACGCGTTCTCAAACGAAAGAATCAGGGATGTAGACCAATAGTTAGATATACGATGGAACTTAATACTGGCCATTATATAATTACGAACAACTTCTAAAACTCCAGAACTCAAACAAACGTCATGTTCACAAACTTTTATACGGTGTCTCCCCTTCAATTCCAGAACTGCTGGCACGAACTTTCCCAAAAAAACCATGTTGACAGCCCTATCAATTATGGATTTTCAATGAAGATTGTGGCACAAGTAACAGCAGCCCAATAAATTCTGAATCGTTAAACGCTACAAGTTTCTATGTAGAACGTCAAATTATATTTTTTTAAGGATCACATGAGCCGAATGAAAAGTAGATTGGATTGGTATAGGAGTCGGACCACATATTTTTTTACTGATAACAATATTTTCTTTATTTATTCGAGGAATGTGAAGAAAAAAAAACGTAGCTGCCCCCCCCCCCCCGGGGGCGGTCCCAGAATGAAAGACGTTCAACGAAACGAGCAGCTCCTGATTTTATTGATCTTGGTCGCTATACACGCAACAACAGAACGAAAGGGACAACTAAATCTCGTCGTTCGCGAAAAATCAACGGAAGTAGCTTTAGGAATGTGCTCAGAAAGAAACTAAAATAAGAGGGCCATTTTGTTATAACGGTTTGACAACGAGTTCCGGCTTTTCCGAAGATGTAAAAGCAGAGTTTTAACGAACCGATAAAGCCCCCTAACTATACCCTTTCGCCGGCAAACTAGAAGCAAATACTCAAACTAAACAATACATACTGCTGCCATCTCAGGAAGTGAAGAGAAGTTGAAAGGTACATAAAAATAACGACACTGAACACGATAATAGTTCATCGCCACCTGCAGATTGGGACTCCCTGAAATGCGGCAAAATCTATGATTATCCGAAGAATCTTATCTGCAACTGCTGTCAAGGGATATTAACGACTACTGAGTTCAACGTTGTGTGGCGCGCTCACAATATTACATGTCAGAAACGTGATCGTTCGTTTCCATTGACGTTCAGTTCGCGACTTTTATTGTAAAGCATTTTTATCACGTTTGTGACTTAATTTTAAAATAGGAACGTGTATACGTCATATTTTATAGTAATGTCGATTTGAATTTCTTGGGGGTTTTCATCGCGTTTACTTATTCCTGTGGTAGGGTGTGGGGGGGCCAACAAATTTTAGAATTTACAGGTGTCAGAGCGTGAAGATTTTATCGACGTTTTTGAAATGAAAAGTACACGCCAAAAAAATTTTGAAGCGTTGCATTTGTAACCAGAAAATGTTCTTCATTCCTACTCACGTTATGCAGTTAAGTTTTTACATCGTGGTTTGAATGTAACTAATCTCAGTATTTAGTACACTGGAATGTTCAGCTCACAGAAGGATCATTTGGCCTAATGAAGAGCCCAAGGACGTGTCGACCCCGTCACCTGCAAGATCGGCCCTGATAAGACGTAGGATCGCGTCGCGCCTGAGTCCGATTGCTTCGTCACCAAGTCAGTTCGCGACGCATTGTCGACCAGAAGCCAGAGCTTTCGGCACCTTCTTTCTTCAATTTTCCACACGAAGGACATTGCATGTATTATCTCGCGTACATTCCCAATATTATCTCGCGAATTCATTTTGATTTCGGCGGTTTTGGACTTGAAGACATGTCCCATCTCCGCAGCTCCCCGACTTCCATCGGCCGCAACGCGCGCCACCGCTGAACTGGTCAGGCCTATTTAGTTTAATTTAAATTTAATTTCACACATTAGGAGACGATTTATTTTATCCAATTGTCGATGTTTATTTCTTTTAAATATACTAATCCAATTGGAAGTATGCGTTGATTTGCGTAACCACTTACGAGAGAACACAGCTTTCTTCTTCTTTTTCCAAAATTTTGTTGATAATTAAGAGCCGAAAAAGATCAATTTCTGAACAAGGTATTATTGAGGGGTAATCCTGACCCTATGAGAGGATGGATAAAATCTCCATGCATTAGCTACGTATTGAGCTACCCCTTCTGTGTCCACCGGGCTCGCTCCCATGATATCAATGCTGTCCTTCCACCCTCGAACAACTCTGTCCAAGCTGCGCAAGTCAGCAGCCAACCAGCTGTCGGCAACGCCATCCCAGATGGATATTCAGGGTCCAGTTTGGGTTTTAACCCATCCATCAGTCCATCCTCCAGTCTGGGTTAAGGGGGTAGTGTCCGAGCAGCTGTCACAGGTAACATACTTGGTCTTAGTGGAAGGAGGAGCTCAGCATAAGGTTCACCGGTCTCAGATCCGCCCACGTAGTGTGAATAGTGACAATTTGCCTTCTGCAGTTGTCCCGTCTCCAATGATCCCATCTGATCAGGTTGTAACTAACACAAAACCTGGGGAAATTCGGCGAGTTGGTGGGGGCCATAGTGGTCTGGTGGGGGTGAGAGCGCCAACTCTTCCTGCTTCTCCCTCACAAACACGTTCAGGACGTTTTCATGGCGTCCTTAGGTAAGCTTTGTATTTTGTCTTCTCGTTATTATCCAATTGCCTTGTCTGATTTTCAGTATATTAAGTTCCGTTGTTTCAGTTACTATTTTGGGGTATACATTTCTGTCATCTCTTGCACATTTGGTTCAAGTATACCTTTTGTTTTTAAATTAAATTGTTTTTTATGTACGAATAATTTCTTAAAAATAAATTGTTTTTTATGTGCGAATAATTGCTGTTGCCAACAGCAACTTGTGTACCACTATTGTTTTGCAAATTTTAATTAAGTATTATTATACGTATCCTAATGTTTTTTTAAATTTTGTTGAGGAGGGGGAAATGATGATGTAGACTCGCTAGTGGGGGTCAATGGTCAATGAACGTAGGGCGCATGCGCACTAGAGCAGGCCCCCTCCTCTGCTACCCTTTGGTGTGTTGTACAGAATGTTCTCACTCGCAAATAAACCGTCTACTTACTCAGTTCCGTGAGTGCTATTTGTGCTATTTCTCCCAGGTACATTACTCTGTAAGATTCAATTCGTTCCCAGATATTTTGAATATCAATTTATACGGATCGATAATCGGTTAAATACAGAAAATCACAACCCTTCAAATTCAGAACTGTTTGATGACTTTTTAGTTCTCATTTGAAACAATTACAAATTGAATGGTTACTTTTCTGAATAATTTTTAATACAACTCTCATAATATTACAATAGTTTTTCTCATAAACATTATTTTAAGAGAAAGAACTGAGGGCAGAACGACGAAGGTTGAATGTTGTGTGAATGCGCTGTAGACCAAAGTTTGTAACTCCATAAAAATTCGAGACCCTCAAACATGGTAACAAACTGTTGAGCGGTTAAAGCTTCAACTTTGCTATTTCCCATTCAGCAAGCGTGACGTGAAGGGCTCCACAATGACTCGATATTCCTCCGTTTAGGTGACCAGAAGCTTTCCACCTCCCGGTAGAATCGGAACTACTGGTCTACTAGCTCCACTCAACGTCAGTTACTTGTAATAAATATGGAGGATCGCATTAAACAAATGCACGGGAGGGATGCGTTCCAGCTAAACTCCCCTTACGCACTTCAACGAGAACGTACATGAGCCCTTCATGTTCATCTCTACGCGCGGATAATGACGTACGCAGCAGTAAACCTGGCTCTGTAATTGTGGACAGTCCATTGGTTCTACACGGAGGTATGACAGCCCTAAGGTTGGCACGGATCTATCATTAAAACCAAGTTCAGAAGTACTGATAAGCCCTTGGAACTGTAAGATGATAAGTAGTCGGCGGTAGTCATCGCGAGTTTCTCCTTCAAGAGCACCCCCAACAGGTTGATCACAAATTGAATCACCAAACTGTGGAAAGAACTGGAGAGGCATGCTACAACCAAGAGTGGTTCCTTGCTCGCCCAGTGATTCCACCACAATTGGGACGCCCCATGATTAGCAAGCTGTTAGGAGAGGCTAATGAAAATGTACACCACCTAATCGTTCATTTCCACTCGAAGAGGTGCCAACTTTGTCACAAACGTGAACTACTGCTGCGAGAAACAATTAAACATGGATTTTCACCGAAAAATGCTATCATTTAACATATTATTAACTCATTTACAATGCTTACCGCTGCACGCAATGTCTAGATCTTGGCGAGCGAAGGTCAACGTATAGTCTGTGACTGCGCAAGTGTGGAATTGACAGGCGAATATGAGCTCCCTTTGAAGTAGCAGATCGCCAGACGCTACGCTGCTATCGCCGGGTGAACTGCATCTCGTGCTATTTTCATCGTTGCAGTAATGCCTAGGAGCAAATAAGATCAGTGAGAAGCGAAATAATCAAAAGAAATTTACAATGAAAGACGTTCTTAACACTTTACAGGAGCGAAAACGTTTAGCATCTATTCAGGATTCAGTACCGAATAGTTCGGTCCGACCACAACGTAGAACCATCGCACCTGAGCTTGACGAGAAAATTGCATGAACGTCAAATATTGCCTCAGATGTGTCCATGAAAGTAACAGCACTGATCGCCTTTAGTACCAAATGTGAGCAAATATTAACACACCTTAATCGCCCAAAAACGATGCGCAATACATAAGGGCACTGGGTCTTTACTTAAAATATCTGGTGCGTTGCAACACACAACTTTCCATAGCTCTACTTCAATTCACTTTTTACGTGGCTTTTCCTACTCAAACAATTCATTTATCACTCAGTTCACTCAGTCATTTGAACTTGGTCAAACAACATTACACGGCAGCAGAAAGCGGTAGCCCTTACAGTTCCAGAATTTATTGTGCTGCTCGTACTCATTCCAGGACCATTATTGAGCAATTGGTACACAGATAATTAATGATACTGTAAACACGAATTTTTGAAGAAGGCTAGTAATTACTTTCGCAGAGTTATTGGGTAAAGACGTTTAGAACTGGTAGTAAGCGAAACGGCGGTAGTTGAAACTCAGGAATTTCTGGAGTGAGCCCCATGTATCTCATGAGCGTTTTTAAACACCCACCCTTTAGGTATTTAACTGGATTACAATACCAATTTTTTTAAACATTCTACTAACATTCCAGCGGAGTTTAAAAGAAAAAAACCGCGATAAAAACGCTTTTCGTCGAAAATTTTGATAATTTATTGTGCTGCTCTCGTCATTTTCCCACGGATGGGAATTTTATGGTATAATTGTCTTATTAAGAGCTATCTATATAAAAAATGTAATCAAAATCGTTAGAGCCGTTTTTGAGAAAACAAAATCTGGTGTTATGATCACTATGATGACTATAGTTAACTTTCGATGGATTTGGCCCATACCCTTATTTTTGCGTCCCATGTTAACCTGCGGGCTAGACATGATGTTTCAGCTGATTTGGTGCGGTTGTTTCCTCTAAAACCCGCGTTAAAATGGATTTCGTCGAAAGTTTTGGTAATTTATCGTGCTGCTCTCATCACTTTCCCACGAATGAGAATTTTATGGTATAGTTGCCATGTTGGGAGCTATCAATATAAAAAATTTAATCAAAATCGTTAGAGCCGTTTTTGAGAGAAAAAATTTGGTGTTTTGATCACTATGATAACTATAGTTAACTTTCGGTGGATTTTGTTCAAACCCTTATTTTGGCGTCCCATGGTAACCAGCAAGCGAGATATCAAGTTTGAATGGATTTGGTACGATGGTTCTCTCTAAAAATCGTTCACAGACACACATACACACATACCATTTTCCCAAATAATGTTTTTTGGACTCAGGGGGGTCTGAACCGTAAAGATCTGAAGAGAAATCAAAATTTTTTTTTCAGTCGATTACATAACTTTCCTTGCTACTTCGTAGAGCCAAGGAAAGTAAAAAATGCTACTAGTCTTTTTATCCATTCAGTGTATTTAGTTTCCTAATGAAATTAACTATTACTCTCTAGTGTTCATGGAGGTGTGGGAGTGGAAATGGAACAACTGGTTGAAACACCCCTGATGTCAAGTAGTGAATGAAGGTCCCCAACCACAAATCTGATGACCAGAAGTAGATATAGGAATGAAACGGTAGCCAAAGAGCCCCTGCCAATTGAGACAAAGCTGGCGTGTGGATAAAGTGAGTAACAAGAGAGTTTTGAGTCTAAAAATAACTAAGGGGCTGTAATGTAATGATTAACTTCGCAGTAAGATTGCTGGTATGTGCGATACAAAGGTTGAAGGGGGAATTGGTGTTCCTTTTGAAAAGTCTTAGGTCATTGGCCTTCGTTCCCCCCTTCATTTATTTAACCTTTTTGGTTGTAAATTATAAGTTCGTAACAATGATATTGGAGCACGGTACTACTGCGGACTTCACAATGTAATAAAGTAGTACGGGAGGTATTGGACAACAGGAGTATGGCTAATTTGGTAAGATATAAGGCTATAAGGCTATTGTGGTAAATTAGTTTATTTTTATTATTAATTTGTGATAGATACAATTACTGTTCTGCATTCGCTGATGTCCGTGGGAGTACCGACCAGGTGGCCCCTACCTCCCTCAGACCCCGCAGTTAGAAACGAAAGAAGGGGATAGGATTTCTACTCCCCAGCGACCCCCGACCACCACGGATGTCCGCAGAGCAAGCGCTTTTTCCAGCATCATCAGGCCTTGCCCTGGGTAGGAGTTGGATTTCTCCGTTCCACCTACCTTGCTCTGCGGAGTGCATTCCCCTGGTATCATTTTGGGTCAAACAACCCTTAAGGCCTGAATGGTCACTGGCCCGCACCTTCTTTTGATGGCACTTACGGCTTTTCCTTATCCCAGGGTAGGACGGTTTGGGCTTGCTGACCTCCCTGGGGCAAGGAAGGACCCTGGTAAGCTGCGATAGATGGCCCCACAGCCTCCACCCACTACTAGGGGGCCTATCTGCCGCGCAACCGGTTTTCCGTAAAATTTGCCTAAGGAAGTCATGCCTGGTTCAAGTAGCAACAACTTTCCCTCACATTTACCCACTGACATACTTAACGCGTTTTGTAAATAAAAAAATAAAAAAAGGAAGTCATGCGTACCTATAACGTTTACGAAGTAATTACAAATGCTTTGCTGAACTGCGATATGAACGCCTAACGCTGCCTACGCATAGACTACCATGTTACTTAAAGGCCTTTCCCACTGAGTCGGCAACCAAACATTACAAAAAGGACGAGCAGATCAGAGTTCGTCAGATTATCTCCAGCCTCTGACTTGTACAGTTATAGTTGCTTTTGCCTTGTGTAAATAAAAGTTCTTTTTTAAAAAGTCCTATTCATAGTCTCCAAACTTAACTTGGATGTATCGATTTGGATTCATTGTTCATTCAACCAGGCATTCGACGCCCGCGACTGCATTTCAAGTGAACAAGCAATAATTTTAGTTAGTGGAATTCATTGAGTTTATTCTCCCAATTTAAACTGTTCTAAAAAAGAGGCGAATGTATGCCGGTTATCGTATTTTACACAGTTTCCTATTTCAAGTCCAAGGTTAGGCTATCGTTTCAACTGTACCTATTTCAAACCCTTTCTCTTTCTTTCAGTCAACAATGCTTTGTACCTGACGCTGGCCCGATATACCCTCAAACTGCGCACGAAGTTGAGGAGTCAGGGGGAAAAACAATCACAGTCCACTTTCGGTGAAAATTGAGATTTTGCTGCTATCTAGTGGCGTATACAGTTAACTTTCAGATGGTAACTTGTAAAATAGGAAAAACATTCGTAGTCCTGTAATATTAGAGGCAACAGAAAGGGCGTGCTGGGGAAGAACCATCTTGGTCCACGCGCTTTGGGAGAAAAACACGAGTCTGATGACGGGGGATTTAAACTCCCTCCTTCACCAGATTGGCGTCGTTCTGTGGAGCGTTTCTGTAATTCACACATTCCCAGCTCACCACTGTTTCGTTCCTCGCCGGCGTGTTTACGTTGTTTTTCGATTTGTAAGGTACCTACTCAGTTTGCGCATCGATGGAAAGTGGTAGTGATTTGAGTGAGATCGAAGAAGGGACTGCTGAGAAAACTGCCAAGAAGAGAAAGAAATCAGGCCGCATTTGTGACATTATGAAGATTCTGAGGGCCAGCACCCATGAGGTAGGGTTAGATTGTAAGTGCCACCGACTTCGTTGCTTTGAGAGCGTCAATGAAGCCGAAAGACGACGTATATTGAAATAATTCAATGAAGTTGCCAACTATGACAAATCAAAATCGTTATCTAGGTGGTCTGATTACCGTTCTCCCGGTTATGCGTCGACGAAATAGATTAAACAGCGGGACTCCTAACCTATTTCAGTGTTTCAAAGAAAAGCCAAGGGATACCCCCAAAGCCAGAAGAAAAGACGTCCCACCACAACTCCAACAGAGAGCCCGTCAGTGAGTCATAATACTCATCCGGAGCTATTGCACCCCCGACGACTTCCGATCAAAGCCGCCAAATTGCGGGATCTCCTTAACTTAACAAGATTCCTTGAGAACCCAGACTCTAGACGATTCTACGCAGCACTAAAAGCCGCTGAAGAAGATAGAAGTTCGGACGAAGAAGTTTATCCAAATGCGGATGGCTAAACAAACTGGGGAACAACATTCAGCGTCCACGATGTACAGGACAATTTCGCCTTGTTTCGGAAATTAATTTATTTTCCTTCTATTGATTATAGAAGACTATAGATTATTGATTATATCTTACAAGATGTTTTTCTGTTAATAAACAAAATAGCAAATTTATAAGTTCACGTTGATCCGAGTTAATCAATTCCAAACTTTAAATTTTGCTTTTCTCGAAAAGCTATTTTAAGGACTATGATTGTTTTCCCCCCTGGCTCCTCAGTTGTGATGTGGTTGAGAGAATTTGTATTGGGACCTTCGATTAAATTATTTTGAGTTGCTGGCGCACATTGTGAATTAAATGGTATAATAACTATTGCCAAGCATGTCCCAAATGTAATAGCAACATGATGAACTATATGTCATGCTAAGTAGCCCATCTAGTACATCCCATGCCACATTGGTTAGGGTTGTGACAGTCCCTTTAAAATAAATTAGTCTGGTAGATATTAAAAAACCCTGCAAATTATTACACACGGTTTATTATTTTCATGAACAGCTTGACCTAGTATTACTGCTCCGAGACCCATTCCATTCGATTCAGCATCGAAAAACACTAGTAAACCATACGAAACATGACCTGACTACAATGGAACTACCGAAACTAAATATTCCCCCGGCGCCAGGCGCCTGTAAACGTCTATAGGCATTTATGATCCGATGTAGGGGTGTGCGGAGGAAGTGGCCCTCACCTTCCTCCGCCCCGTCGGGCAAAAAGAGTCGAGGAAATTGGGACGGGGACTTCCAGCGAACCCTCGGCAATTGAAACGACGTTGCGAGGCGAGCGGGCGGGATGAGATGGGAGGGAGTACTAACGACGAAACGTTGACTTCCACTGTAGTTCCCACGAGTTCTTTCAATTTGTTGAGGCACAGAACAAGATACCAAATGGGATTTTTGTGCGAAAGAACGTATTTTTTAGACCACGTTAAAGGCACAAAATGGGGGACAGTGGATGGGGGTCGGCGGATGGTGGACGTCTTGAAATGTAAAGTATCAAATTTTGAGGGGGGGTTGTAAAAATCTTTTCCTAACTGAAAACATAGGGTTATTATTCAGAATGAATAATACCAATAGAAGTAACGAAGAGAAGAAAGAAACCAATAGACAAGTACGATGATCAGTATGGTAATATGATGGATTTCACAATGCCCATGACCAGCAGTGAAGAAGAAACGCTTCTGCTGAATCTCTCCATCGACAGAGGGTGGGTAAATTGAGCAGAAATGACAGTAGGTGTTTCTGGCATGTTGATACGATACATCGCGTGAGTGTTGGAATTGAGCCATAATGCATCGGCACCTTACCCGATCACTGCTGGGTTCACTTTCACTTCATAAATCCCCTTATAAAAAACCCTGCAAATTATTACACAACGGTTTATTATTCGGATAATCAGCTTGACCTAGCATTAATGCTCCGAGATCCATCCTGTTCGATTCAGCATCGAAAAATATCATAATGAAACCCAAAAAAGGTCAAAAAGAACTGAATCGTAATATTAAAATAAACAAAAAAAAACTGAATTTTAATATGAAAACATGCACGCTAAATACTAATATCAAAATTTAACCAAAAATCTATGAAAAAAACCAAAATGAGAATGAAACGAAAGAATCTAAAAAAATTGAATCGTATTTAACCAAAACATCGGGGAAATTGGAACGAGGGCGCTTGAAGCGAAAGGCGAAAGGGGAGTTGAGTGGCGGCGTTGTTGGGAGGCAAGCAAGAGCGGGAGGCGAGGAGCGCGGTTGCTTTTTTAATGAGATGGGCAGGAGGGAGGTAGTTCAAACGACGAAACGCTGTAGCTCCCGCGTTGTACTGCGTTTCGTTAATTTTTTTAACCGTTTTTTGACCATTACAACCACGGGCTTCGTCCGATCGGATTGCTGAGATGGCGGGCACAACTAGATACCAAATCGGATTTTTGGGCGAAAGAACAAATTTTTTAGACCACGTTAAAGGCACAAAACGGCCCGGACGGCGGACGGGGGACAGACATTGCAAATTTGGAATCTCCAAGTCTTGAAACGTGAAGTATCAAATTTTGAGGGGGGGTTGTAAAAAATTTTTCGTGACCGAAAACATAGGGTTATTATTCAGAATGAATAATAAACCAAAATACGAATCCCCTCGTATATTATTTGCAACAATCCGGAACTCCCACCTAATCACCACTAATGGTAACTGCTCTCAACTGATGCTAAACCGTCAGAACCCGGTGAATATAAAACATATTTGGGGCTTTAATATTATGATAACTATGGTTAGTATTGCACCGGTTTTTGCTAAATTCTATTTTCAGGCTAAATAACAAACTTGAGCCGATTTGGTCAAGCCGTTCTTTCTCATTCGTGTTCCGAGAAACGTGAAGATCTAAGGGAAACTCGAACATCTTTCTTTATGACAACCACATAACTTTCCTTCTTACTTCCTAGGACTGAGGAATGTCGAAAAAACTTCTAGTTTGCATCGTAATAGATACTTTTTTTGTTAATTAAATTATTAAACCACTCAGAGGGATTCCGCGTACATCATCTGAGCTGTTCACATAGGAGTCCAGGCCCACAGTTCGTGTTCCCAAGAACTCTAGGGAAGGCGTTCCACACGGTTGAGCCATGCACCAAACCCCTCATGGGACCTTTCCTAATAGAAACGTGCCAGCACTCCGTGGTGAACCGCCTCTGAATAGAATGATCAAATTTCGATGGGGATATTTCGAAACTGTTCTGTTTTGCTACAGGAATAATTCACTCAGTTCCTTAATGGGCATAAGAAGTATTAGAGGTACAACACATCAATTAACCTGTCCTCTTCTATTTATAAACCCACCCGTCAACGTCTATTTTCAGTTGACCGCAGAAAGCGAGGAAAATCGATGACGGCGGACCGTACTGGTTGGTTACACGGTAATTTCATCTAACTGGCGGGACCACCGCAGATTATATTGGGCAAAGTCGCAGTTTGTTCCTGTCACAGCAATTCCCCCAATGGCGCCATGCGTCACCTCCTGCGCAGAAATAGCGTTCTAATGTGTACCTGACAGATTTACGAGCGATTTCTAGCTGAAGCAATACCCAAATAAGTCACCGCTGGCAAACAACCGATAAAACGTTAATGTCTGGTAAATAGATTCCTCGTTAGTATCTCAAAATGAAGCGATACCCCGTAAGATGTTGAACATGAGCCATTAAGCCGAATGTTTAAGCAACTGCACTCATTTTCACTCAAAGGACACGATATCGATCTTTCTGATATTGACGAGTTACAAGAAATACCCTGCATACTGTTAAGTATACTGAATCTCGCGTTGGAAACGAAATGATGCGAAAAAACTCAACATTTCAGCCAATTACATAACTTTCCTGCCGTTTTCTTAGAGATAAGGAACGTACTGAGGGAAAGTATTCACCAACGATTAGTCGCAGTTAGAGTACGATTTCAACTCTTCAAATTTTAACCGATTTCGATAAAGACACACATTTTTATTTGCTAATTTAGAGAATCGAATGTATTCGGAGGTCGCGAGAAGTGAATTGAACGGGAGTTCGACGCGAAATGTGAGACGAGCTCGTGGTGGCAGGGGGGGGGGGGCTCAGGTGAGAACTGCAGCAAGTCGCGACAAGCGCCTTCCTCCCCCCCCCCCTCACACCGCCAACCACCCTCCCACCGGAGCTACTGCTCACGGAGGACATTTGAAGCGGAGAATCGCACAACTTGCTTCGCACCACACAAACTCTGCGGCCGTTTCGTACCTAATCCTCCCTCCCCTCCGCTCTGCCGCACTTCCGACCCCACTTGTCATGGGTCAAGTAATTCGGTACGGAAATAAATACGATTTTATCTCATTACAACTTCTCGACAGTACCGCACACTTTTTATGGCGTTAATCGTATTTGCTCTTAGAGCAATTAACTTTTTCATAGACCTAATTTTAGATACGCCAACGTGACGTTTTCACGTCATCAACAAATAACCATCAAAACTAAAAACCCTGCAAATTATTACACAATGGTTTATACTTCTCATGAGCAGCTTGACCTAGTATTAGTGCTCCCCCATCCCATTCGATTCAGCATCGAATACTAGTAAACCATACGAAACATGTCCTGGCTACAATGGAACTACGGAAACAAAACGTCTGATGATTTTTCCATGTCGTCAGGGAAATTGGAACGGGGGCGCTCGAAGCAAACCCGTTCCGAGGCGAAAGGGGAGTTGAGTGGCAGCGTCGTTGGGAGGGCGTCGATGGGAGGCGAGTGAGCGAGCGGGTTGTTTAATGAGACAGGCGGGGAGGGAGGGAGTTCAAACGATGAAACGTTGACTTCCGCCGCTGTAGTTCCCGCGTTGCACTGCGTTTCGTTAATTTTTTTAACCGTTTTTTGCCCATTACAACCACGGGCTTCGTCCGATCGGATTGCCGAGATGGCGGGCACAACTAGATACCAAATCGGATTTTTGTGCGAAAGAACGAATTTTGTAGACCACGTTAAAGGCACAAAACGGCCCGGACAGCGAACGGGGGATGGGACACGGCGGACGGACATTGAAATTTGGAATCTCCAAGTCTTGAAACGTAAAGTATCAAATTTTGAGGGGGGGTTGTAAAAAATTGTTCGTGACCGAAAAAATAGGCTTATTATTCAGAATGAATAATAAACCAAAACGCCACAAAACAAACAGTTAACGAGTAGACTTAAAATATCCACACACACACACACACACAGACTACGCCCTTAAATGCGGTTTTTCCGATTCAGCAGGCCTTATAACGTAAAGATCTGCTAAAACCACACTTTTTTGGGCACGATTAAGAATACGTTCCTAACCATTTGTGTAAGAACTCACCGGTCAGTCAATAAATAACTTTCCTCCCTACTCTATATGGCTGAGGAAACCAAAAAGAAGCGATACCCCGTGAGATGATGAAGATGAGCCATAAGTAATAAGACAAACTGCCTTAGATGAAGGTACTGGAACTGTACGAGTATATAACGATCGTAGTGATAAACAGTTATGCGAGAGAATGTTTGGGCAACTGCACCCGAACTGAAGTAAATTAAGTCATATCTGGTGCGTTGCAACACACAACTTTCCGCAACCCCCGTAAATTCCACGACCTGGACATATACGAGCGCTATTTCTTCGTTCAATGCATTTGTACACAAACATTTATGCGTAACACAATGTAGTAGAGATAATTCGTGAGTTTTATCGAAATCGTTAGAGCCGTTTTTGGGAAAATTGGAAAACGGGTAAATTAATATTCGAAAAATCTCGTTATCTGAGTTATTGTGTCGCGTTCTGTCTCTGTTCAACAGATTGATAGAGAAATAGTTACGGAAAACAAAATGTAAGTATAGGTTGCTAGAAGGCACTCCATAAGATTGATGAAATCCAGTGACGTAGTTTATGTTAAAAAAAAAACAAAATCATTATTTTCGATACATTTTCATTTTTACCTCTGTTCAATGGATTGTCAGAGGAACATTTATTGAGAATAATACAAAGGTACTACTTAAAAACATTCTGTGAGTTGTTTTTCCACAAAGCGTAAACCCCTATTTTTGTCCTGCTTAAATCTCTGTTGACCGTATTTTGATGGAGATGTATGTAAAGATAATTTGAATGTGTTTATTGCTGTTTTCGAGCAAAATGCGAAAAACCCATGTTTTGGTATATTTTCGCCCCCCTCCCCCCTCCCAAAAACATTTCAACCAGACCAGCCGTTCTCCCGCAAAGACACACACGCACCGAAATTAGGTTTTTAGGCTTCGAAAACCCAATTTATTATACTTTCCTTGCTCTACGAAGTAGAAAGGAAAGTTATGTAATCGGCTGAAAATTTTTTTTGAGTTCTCTTCAGATCTTTACGTTTCAGACCCCCCTGAGTCCGAAAAACACTATTTGGGAAAATGGTCTGTGTTTCAGTCTGTGTGTGTGTATGTGTGTCTGTGAACGAATTTTAGAGAAAACCATCGTACCAAATCAGCTCAAAGTTCATTCTCGCCCGCAGATCACCATGGGACGCCAAAATAAGGGTTTGAACAAAATCCACCGAAAGTTAACTATAGTTATCATAGTGATCAAAACAACAAATATATTTTTTCTCAAAAACGGCTCTAACGATTTTGATTAAATTATTTATATTGATAGCTCTCAATAAGGCAATTATACCATAAAATTCCCATTTGTGGGAGAATGACGAGAGCAGCACAATAAATTACCAAAACTATCGACGAAATCGATTTTACCGCGGTTTTTAGAGAAAACAACCGTACCAAATCATCTGAAACTTGATGTCTAGCCTACAGGTTACCATGGGACGCAATAATGAGGGTATGGGCAAAATCCACCGAAAGTTAACTATAGTCATCATAGTGATCAAAACACCAAATTTTGTTTCTCAAAAACAGCTCTAACGATTTTAATTACATTTTTTATATAGATAGCTCTCAATAAGTCAATGATACTGTAAAATTATCATTCGTGGGAAAATGACGAGAGCAGCACAATAAATTATCAAAATTTTCGACCAAAAGCGTTTTTAGCGCAGTTTTTTCCTTCTCCGCTGGAATTCTTGTAGAATGTTAAAAAAAATTGGTATTGTAGTCCAATCCAATACCTAAAGGGTGGGTGTTTAAAAACGCTCATGAGGTACATGGGGCTCACTCCAGAAATTCCTGAATTTCAACTACGCCCGTTTCGCTTACTACCAGTTTTAACAGTTATTACCCAATAACTCCACAAAAGTGATTACTATCCACTCCAAAAAATTCGTGTTTACAGCCTCATTAATTATCTGTGTACTGATTGCTCAATATGGGTCCTGCAATGAGTACGAGCAGCACAATAAAATCTGGAACTGTATGCGCTGCCGTAAAGCGTTATTTGACCAAGTTCAAATTAACTGAGTGATAAATGAGTTGATTAAATCGAATTGGCCATGTACAAAGTGAATTGACGAAAAGCTAAGGAAAGTTGTGTGTTGCAACGCACCAGATATTTTTAACTTTCCGCTACCCGAAGGGAGTAATCGGGTAAAAAAAAAATTGGGTTTTCTTCAGATCTTTACCCATGAGGCCTACTGAGTCTAAAAAAACTAATTTCGGCGCGTGGTCCGTGTGTGTGTCTGTAGTTCGATCCGATTGAACTGTTTCTGGGTGGGGGGCGAAAATATACCAAAACAAGGGTTTTTCGCATTTTGCTCGAAAACAGCAATAAACACATTCAAATTATCTTTACATACATCTCCATCAAAATACGGTCAACAGAGATTTAAGCAGGACAAAAATAGGGGTTTACGTTTTTTCGAACTTTTCCGTAAATTCCAGGGTAACTTCTTCACCAGATGTGATAAATCCTAATGGAGTGTCTTTTAGTCACCCATACCCACATTTCGCTCTACATAATTATTTCTGTATAAATTTGTTGAACGGAGATATAAGCCAAGTTAACTCAGAAAAGGAGATTTGTCGAATATTAATTTATCGGTATTCTAATTTCCTCAAAAGCGGTTCAGACGATTTCGATCAAACTTACGGAGTACTCTCAGCTAATCAGTGCCTACATTTTGACCTTTATAAATATTTCTGTACAAATGCGTTGAACGAAGATATAGCGCCCGCGTATGTAGGTGGTGCTCGAACTTATGGGAGTGGCGGAAAGTTGTGTGTTGCTACGCACCGCTCGTTTTTAACACTTTCCTCGCCCTTTGGACCCCGGAAAGTAACAACAGGAAACTAACAACCGAAAAGAAACGCCAATACTTCTGACATTTCATTTGAACGCTGAAAGATCTAAATGGTTAAAGGGCATCAACTACTAGTCCTGGTATTCGCAACTATATATCTCCGTTTGCATGATTGTAACAGCAATAATCGAAGAGAACGCAATGTGGGTACACTCTGCTAGAACGTACTACACCAGTTTGATCGCACTTATTATAAACAATAAAAAAATTAAATAAACGCGTGTTTTTGTAAATATTTGATCTTATACCAGTTCAATGGGTCAATAGAAGATAATTTATGCAGCAAATATGTAGCACAGGCTCTTAAAAGCAATATTGCTTGTTTGCCCCTGAGTATTGAACTGGAAAATCATTTTTCGCGGGTTCCGTGAACAGTAATAAAAAAACTTTTTTGAAGTGTCTCCGTTCGTCGCATTTTCCATTGATGTGTAGCGCGAAAGTTACGTACACGTTATTCGAATTAATCTTGTTGGTTTAGCCAACGTCGTTAAAGACGGTTTTTGAAGATGGTGAAAACCATCGTTTTCTCCCACATCCTTTTTGGTACTTTAACCCTCGCTGAAGCAACGAACAAAATTAATAACGAGATCATTCGACTGAACCATGCGTAAAATGAACACGCTTCGTTTATTAAACGAAGTACGAAGGAGGCGGTGGCTCTCAACAAGGAACCGAATAAAGAAAGCCCCGTGTACATTATACGATTTTTATCGCTCAAGGATTTGATTTTGATCGCTCAAGGAATCGCGCTTTAGACTGGTTTCGCTCATATCCTTACTTTGGACTTTGTTGAAGTTAGCTACATATTCACAATCGAGACTTTGACCATTTGCCCCGAAGTCAGGGATGGTCGCACCTTCCTGCGGAGCAAGTGCTCGGACCTAATTGCCCAAATAAGGTCCCTATCCGGGTCAACCTGGGGGGCCTAACATACGCCTGGTACCACTACTAGTCTTCATTCCCGTGGTGCGGTATGCCACGGCGACGTGGTGGCTGGCCCTGATGCAGCATGATCGGCAGCTGGCCCTCACCCTCCAGCGAGACGTCCTTCTGGCTGTCCTTCCAGCTTACCGCACCACATCCCATCTAGCCCTCCAGATACTTGCCGGCGTTCCCCCCTAGACCTACTCCTTGACTTGGCGGTGCTACAGTCCTGCATCAAGTGGTACTGCACAGCTGAATACTGCGGGACATTCCAGGCCCTCCTCCCCTTGCTGGAGCAGGAGAGCTCCAAGGAGCGGAGGCTAGATCTCGCGCAAGACGCCCCCAATGGCAGGTGGCAGGCGCGATGGGACGGGGGTTTCACGGCACGACACCTCCACAGCATCTTCCCCTCAGTCGAGGGGAGGCTGCGGATGGGCCACCTTTCGCAGATGTGCAGCTGCTCTCAGGCCATGGAGCCTTCAACGAGAGGCTGCACTTCTTCGGCCACCGCACCTTCAACGACTGCCGCTGTGGAGGGCCGTGGAAAGTGCATCGCACGTCCTCTTCGCCTGCCGCCTTCACAGAGATGCACGCGAGAGGGCGCGGCTTCCTACAGCGGGAGGGGCCTCAGCACTCCTCTCTAGCAGGGCGGAGTGCCGCTGGCTTCGCCTCTTCGCACAGGCGTGGGCCAACCGGCGGGAAGGCCTGGAGTCATGGTGCCCTGGTGTGTCAATGTCAAGGGAGACAAGTCCCATCCAGCCCTAGCTCTGCGCCCCAATTTGCCGCGCCGCACCTCCACAGGCAGCTGAAGACTGCCTTAGCGTAGAGGCGCGCGCCACACCCTCGGACCAATAAGCCGGTAAACCAACACTGGCCTGGCTTATTTCCCCATTGGGTCGCAACAGTTGACAAAACATATTTACAATCAGGAGATTAATCTGGGTCTTTTCTAGTTTTTCGAAATTTGACCAAGTTACAAATTGGCCACCTTATAAATGTTTTGGCCGTTTGCCCTGAAGTCATGGATGGTCAAAAACATTTATATGAAACATTTAGAATCAGGAGAGGAATATCTACATGGGTCTTTTTCAGATTTTCGATATTTGGCCACCTAATAAATGTATCCAAATTGGTTGTCCTAATAAATATATTTTCATATGCTTTATATGTGTATGCCACCAAAGTCGTAGGTGGCCAATTATGAACCAGGCCAAATATCGAAAAACTAAAAAAAGACCCAGATTAATCTACTGATTGTAAATACGTTTTGTGTCAACCGCCTGGCTTCAGGGCAAATGGTCTAAGTTTCGATTGTGAACATGTAGCTAACTTCAGCCCAGTCACTTTGGTGGGTAGCAGACTAAGTCACGATTGTTGATACAGCCCTCATCTGTTCGAGGGCACGACTGCACAACATGATTCAGCTACTCAACTAGTCCCTGCCTTCCACCCCTATTAGCAACAGTGAATACCTACGGTACCACTCGGCCTCTTGTACGTGTCCTTGCGGCAGGTGGTGATCTCAGTAAACTTTACAATACGGTATAGGTAAAAACAGCCCGCTTTCCGGTATTTTATCCCGTGGCAGGAAGATTCAAAGCAGCTAAACGCAATTGAAATGCTGGTCTCAACAAAAACTTCACACGCATGTGCACACTAAAATGCTGTTCTTCACGTTCAATGTGAAAAAACTGAGTTTATGGAGGAAAAAACCCACTCACGTTTCACTTTAATAGCCAAAAAAGGTCACAAAACCTCCAAAACTGCTCAAATTGTCAACAATTCAACCTTAAACCTTTTTAGTATACTATTACTACATTATTAGTAGTATAACGTATTTCGAATTATATTGCAAAACGTAAAAGTGCAAAGTTAATAGTAAAAAAGCGCTTCGTAGTATTCTCAGGTTAATGAGAACAATACGTGAGCTGGTCCACTCACCTATGGTAACATTTTAGGAGGATATCTCCCCTCAATTGGAGGCCTCTTCTGTCATTTCCAGAGGCTACATTGACAGTGAACTGCCGAGTGTCCTGGGATACCGTGTGAACGCCTGAAGTGTAAACGGGAACGAGGCCCTCGTACACTTTGAGAAACGCTCGGCATCCGCACATTCCTGGCTCGAAGGATGGAGCCCCCAAGACTGTGACGTGGGTCAGGTAAAGAGGGGCGGAGTTTATTCGGATGCACCCGGAGAGCAGCCCTGAGAAGTAGTCCACGTACCTGGAACAAACAAAAGAAATCGCGCTATCAGTCAAATGGACCTGTTTGACGGAAGAAAGGGAACCTGGAGCAAAGCAATCAGCGTGCTGGGTCATCCTGTTCAGTGACGTTAATTCCCATGTTTTGACCATTCGAGTGTGATTACGCCTCAAAGAAATAGGTGGACGGCATATCGTTGGATGAAGGAATTCGAGTGTCCTAAGTGGAAGAAATTCATGAAGCGGAGTTGGCAGTCCCCGTTCTGGTAATCCCACAAATGGAGGATACAGAGAGATATTCCAATACCTACCGAACCTACCATGGTTTCCTGCTTTTCCCATTTAAAAAAACAAGCATTTGATTTCTAGGATGAGAAGGTTGAGAAGCGGTCATGCACTAGAGATTTCTAAACACCTGTGTCCATTCTTCTTCAACGCCCAGGAATTAGCTCACAACGGTGTTTACTCTTCACTTCATTATACAACAAGATCCAGTCAACTTGGCCAAAGTCAATCCACCGTCCAGACCAATAGAAACGTTTACACGGAAATATAATGGTTCGTTAGGGTACTCGGACATTCAAGTTTGAAGTTAAGATATTTTTATGTTATCTTTATTTTGTGTTTCACGCTGTAATGTAAAAACCTAGTGCTGGAGCCATCTTCCTCGACTCCTTGTGCAAGTGCCTCTTGCCTATCCTCACTCTGACTACTTTCAAGTACGTTTAGTTTCTGGGGCGCGGTAGGGATCATGGTTCATTATAACTTCCTTATTAGTCCAGGGCCAGGTTTTGGAGATATTTCAAGACGGAGGTTTCGTTGCTGGAATTCAGTTTCCTTGAAGTATTTCATTTCCTCCGATAAAATCAGCAGGTGACTTTGAACTGTTAGAAACATAGATTTTAACAGAGGACGCGTTAAATTGGTAATGTCGGGCGTAAAATACTCTACGAAGCAGCTTCATTAACAGTCTGAGCAAGTTATTTTTCGCTTGATTGCGAATTCTACGCGGTAATGCATCGTCGGAGGTCACTAGAGATAAATGAGACGATTATTCAGGAGCTCGAAATGCGCCGTCGGTTGCAATTTTCACAAGGCAGCCTTTTACGCCGTTAGATTATTGGTTCTCTCACAGATTTGTCAATGAGCGGCTTTCAGAACGTTTGGTTTCGCTGATCTCAACTCGGTGCCACATCTCGAACTGTCCCTTAACAATTCCGGATGATTTGAGAACCGTTCTCAGCTTGCGTCCGACTTGAAGGTCGCTGTGAACACGCGGATTCAGCAGAAGTTGTATTTTATTACACAATTAAAGGAAAATTGATTACGTACAGCTGTCCGGACACAACAATGTGTCCTATTTATCTCTAATGATATCATTTGGCGATAATGCAACTTTTTTAGCACGTCCTTCTGAAGCTAAGACACGCTGGCGAGGTTTCGTCTATAACAGGGACGCTCTCATGGAATTGATAAAGGGCGTGGTGG
Organism: Pachypeltis micranthus; assembly: GCA_020466155.1. NCBI lineage: Eukaryota > Metazoa > Arthropoda > Insecta > Hemiptera > Miridae > Pachypeltis > Pachypeltis micranthus. Next base: position 21,266,545 of record CM035780.1, on the reverse strand, counting down.
GGTACACGTGGAAATCACCCCAGGACGGCAGTGAGCGAGTCGTTCGTAATCAAATTGATTACGTTTTGATCAATAAGCGCTTTCGGAATGCAGTCAAGAGTGCGAAGGCTTACCCAGGGGCAGATTTCAATTCGGACCACAGCCCAGTTATTGCCCGTGTGCCGGGCACAACCTAAGGTTGCAAGGAAAGTCAACTTGAGGCTGCTTAAGTCAGAGGTTATAGCTGAGGAAGCAGGGAATCAGATGAATCAGGCTGTCGAGAGAATAAGTATTTCTGATATAGATAGTGCATGGCTTGAGTTCAAATTAATGAGGCTGCAAAGGACCATCTGAGCGCGGCAATCGACCCAAGAAAGAAGTGGATGACAGATGACATACTTCGAATGTTCGGAAGAAAGGCGCCTGCTGAAGAACAGGGATGACCGAGCGTACAAGGCACTGCAAACCCGTATTCGAGCTGCAACTCGTCGCGCAAGGGAGGACTGGTTGGCATCTCAGTGTGTTGAGATTGAATATTTGGATGAAATCCATGATGATTTCAACCTGCATAAGAAGGTAAGAGAACTAACCTCCACGGGCAGGAAGAATCATGCTTCGGTGGTGATGGACGAGTGTGGCTTCGTTGCTGTATCCCATGAGGAAAAGTGCCAGGTATGGGAGAAGTACGTGAACGAATTGTCTGCGAAATATCCAGTCGTGATGACGATGACGGGCCACCCATTTTGGTTGACGAGGTTCGGCGTGCAATCTGCACTGCCAAAACCGGGAAGGCTGTGGGTCCTGATGAGGTGAGGGGCTGAACTCAATCTTCGTCACGCTGCCCAAGAAAGCTAATGCTCGTAGGTGCAGAGATCACAGGACCATCAGCTTGATGAGCCATGCTCTCAAGATTCTACTGCGAGTGCTCCACTACAGGTTGTGGCGGAGAGTGGAGGCTGAAATCGGGGATACCCAGTTTGGATTCCGGAGCGCTTTTGGAACAAGCGAAGCCTTATTTGCCATGCAGGTGCTGGTCCAGAAGTGTCTCGACCAGCGGTGCCCAGTTTTTGCTTGTTTTATCGATTTCGAGAAAGCATTTGATAACGTGAAGCATGTGCAGCTTATTCGTATCCTGGAAGAAGTGGGTCTTGATTTCAAGGATCTGAGACTAATCAGGAACTTGTACTGAGGGCAGAAGGCACAAGTTCGTGTGGATGGTTCGCTCTCTGACCAGGTGGCTGTTGCCAAAGGGGTCAGGCAAGGCTGCACGTTGTCGCCATTGCTCTTTAATATTTATTCGGAGCAGGTCTTTAAGGACGCCCTGGATGACTGTGATATTGGCATCCCTGTGAATGGATTGCCTGTGTCCAATTTAAGATATGCGGATGACACGGTGTCGTTGGCCCACTCCGAGGTGGGGCTCCAGGCTCTGTTGGACAGGGTGACAATTGCCTGCAGGAAATATGGCCTGGCTGTCAACGTAGCAAAAACGAAATCGATGGTCATATCGAAGACAGCAAATAGTGGCATCAGATTGGCAGTCAACGGGCAAAGGATCGAGCAGGTGGCACGATTCAAGTACTTGAGGCAATGGGTGGCGGAGACGTGGTCGTTGGAGGGGGAGTTGCGCGGCCGATTCGAAATAGCGCGTGGGGCGTTTAACAACATGCGTAGTATATTGTGTCGCCGGGATGTAAGTTTCACGTTGCGCTGGCGATTTGTTAAGTGCTACGTGTGGTCTATACTTCTGTATGGGGTAGAGACGTGAACATTGAAGGCTAGGGACATTAATCGGCTAGAGGCTTTAGAAATGTGGCTGATTTGGCGTATGCTGAGAATCCCCTGGACCGCAAGACTCCGCAATGACTACATCCTCCAACAGAACTCCCTGAAACGTGAACTGCTGATGACCGTAAAGAGGCACAAAGTGTCGTACTTGGGGCATGTCTTGCGTGGGCCCAAGTACAGTTTTTTGCAGACAATAATGATGGGTAAGATCAGTGGACGTAGGGGAGTGGGGCGGAAGCGCGCTTCATGGTTGTCGAACATACGTAGCTCGATGGGAATTAACCGAGCAGCCGTTTTGTTTCACCTGGCTCAGGACCGTGAGAGATTTGCAGAATTGATCGCCAACCTTCGATGATGGAGACGGCACTTGAAGAAGAAGAAGAAGAAGAAGAAGTGGTGGGGATGCACATTTTGAGATAAAATCTCTGGAAGCTACACACCTTTCCATAATCCCCGTAGTAGGACGAGGGACGTTGGAGATTTGTGGGTGAGTGGCCATGAAGAGTAACAATAATGGCAACGTATACTCACTTCTGTACAACTAACTTACTGCATGAAGTTTTACCAAGCACTCACTCACAATACACCACCAGCCCGGTAAAGTAGACCTACCAAACAGATCCGTTGACTTGAGAGTTTAACTCTTTCACATTATTGACGGCTAGAAGGGGCTTTTGGCAACTTATTGGGGACATTGGTGAAGAAATGAAGCGCAGAGAAGATATTTTGAAAGGAAGCAAGAAGCCGTAGAGGAAAGTTCGAACATTTTGACGGAGGAAGCAACCGACACTCCCTCGCTATCTCATTTTAGTACATCAACATGATTGCTATCTTCTAGCGAGGCCCCACTAATTCGGTTAACTAGTGAATGATGTAAGAGCCCCAGATGCTATCGTTTCTTTCCTTTCGTCCAACCGAAATGCGACGGCACAAAATCCTTGAAAGTGCGTTTACTGATAAAATCTAGCGAGGCAACACCCCCTCAACAACACGGGGAATTAATTATACCAGAAGCCTTTTTGTGGGCGAAACGGTAGCTCCGTATCTCGCAAAGCAATCCGTGTGTCAGAAAAAGCCTGATCAGGGAACCGGCTCAATTTGGAAGAACGACAATTCCGATTAAAAAACGACTTGACTCAAATGAGTAAATCTGGAGTGGGAAGTGTGTTTGGTAGTATAATTTACACGTGGACGCGAGCATTAATCGCAGCAGAAAGAACAAGAAGTAAAAATTCACCTCCATTCCCATAGACCAGAGTTTCCCAAACCTTTTTGTGTCGTAGACCCCTTGCCATGTTTTTGCGCGTTGGGTAGATCCCCTACTTACCTGATATTGATTTCCTGTAAATTTCTAATTGTAGTGAAGTTTAGTGTTAAAAACTTAAAGTAAAAACACGTGTTAATTTATAAAGGGTATCCCAAAATTAACGCAAGATTTGAATTTGCCGCCATTTATGCAGTACAGTGTTGCCAACCCTAAAAACAAAATAAATCGACAGTTGACAGTTTAGGGTTAGTAAAAATGGAGCGTTACGCAACAGAACAACGTGTCTTCATTGTTGAGCAATATTTCAAAAATAATGAATGCTTGGCGGCCGTAGTTCGAAAATTTCATACAAAATATGGTCGGAATAGTGTTTTAACTTCGTCAACTGTGAAGCGATTAATTGAAAAATTCCGAGAGACAGGATCCGTGGGAGACGCCAAACACACTGGTCGTCCAAAAACAAGCCGTTCAAATGTCAATATAGAGGCAGTGCGTGCGAATGTCGGTGACAATCCAGGAACCTCAATTCGGCGTCGTGGACAAGAATTGCAAATTTCAAGAAGCTCTCTACAGCGTATACTCACTAAAGATCTGTGTCTCCATGCTTACAAAATTCAAATAACACAACTACTGAAGCCCAATGACCATGCACAGCGAAGAGAGTTTGTTGAATGGATTATTGAGCAACAACAAATGAATGCTGATTTTTCGAGCAAACTCATCCTAAGCGACGAAGCACATTTTCACCTTGATGGCTTTGTTAATCGCCAAAATTGCCGCTTTTGGGGTTCTGAAAACCCATATGTGACTGTCGAAAAACAAATGCATCCACAACGTGTCACAGTTTGGTGTGCATTTTGGGCTGGAGGCATAATTGGACCATACTTTTCATTCCAATTTTCATTATTTTTGAAATATTGCTCAACAATGAAGACACGTTGTTCTATTGCGTAACGCTCCATTTTTACTAACCCTAAACTGTCAACTGTCGATTTATTTAATTTTTAGGGTTGGCAACACTGTACTGCATAAATGGCGGCAAATTCAAATCTTGCGTTAATTTTGGGTCACCCTTTACATTTATTAATTGAATTTAAATTAAAACTACTCAAAATAAAATTGTGTATCTGTTATCTAAAATATACGTAACATAAAATAAACTATAAATAAAATAACATAAGCAATAAGTCAATATTTTTAGTGAGAAGGATGAACCTGATGCTTTAATAATGAATTATCAACATTTGGCGTAAATTTTGTAAGGGTTAATCTTAAATCTCCTCGGTTAATGATGTCCAGTCTGTTTCTTTTTTTCGTTAGGAGATTGGTAACAGTGCTGAACCCCCTTTCCACTAGGTATGAAAATGGAAAGGAAATTAAAAATTTCCTCGCTATATTCCATAATACAGGATAAGTGACAGTGACGGGTATGTTGTTTTGCAGCAAGAATTGCTGATATCCGTTTTTAAACGGAACCTTAAGTTCTGTGCTGACTGACTCCTAATAAAGGCAAGCAGTTGATCGTGGTCTAGTGGATAAGACAGTCGATTCATAATTGGGTTGTGGATCGAATCTCCGGCGCGATTGCCGTAATTTTTGCCTTAGTCAGCAGCTCTTCAAAAAAAAAAAGCAGGTCCAAACTACCTCAGTACAATTGGCGCCCAACTAGTGGTCGAATTTCTTCTTTCCAAGAAAAAGAAGAGGCCCAGAGAGAAAAATTAAAAAAAATTAAGAGAGATGGTAAAATGGGCGATGCGCCCACTACAATGCGAAAGAAAAAAGACTTTCCTTGTAGCCCTCTCGTTTCTCGAATCAAAGATCGGATTTTCCGGGGATTCGCTCAACTCTCGTAAATTCTTTCCTTAAAAAGAGTCCGCTCCAGGAGCAGCGGTTAACAGACGAGGGGGGAGATGTGCTGACTGACTCCTGTCAAAGGCAACTGGTTGATCGTGGTCTAGTGGTTAAGACAGACGATTCATAATTCTCGACTTGAGTCGAGGATTGTGGATCGAATCTCCGGCGCGATTGCCGTAATTTTTGCCTGAGTCAGCAGCTCTTCAAAAGCATCTCCAAACTATCTCAGTACAGTTCTTCGTTTGTACTTAGTTCAGTCAGTTCCTCTTGTATTATGACATTCGTTTCTTCTATGTCACCATATGGATTAATTACCCACGGTGGTATTACCATAGTCAAAATATCCTCAAACATAGATTCAAAATCTGAATACAGGGCATTTAAAGGCTCCCCGAGGTGGGGTGACCAATCTTGACGGCTTTGATGAGGGCTTCTTCACTCGCAGGATGTTGGGGATTGTGGGAAAACTTCCCCTTCGAGGCGTTGGAGAGGGTACTGTTGGCGGGACGGTTGAACTTCCTTCTTCGTTTTCTTCGGGGCCCACTGACGCTGCCCCCTTACAGTATGATGTAAGTAAATAGGTACTATCAGTGTATGTGTTGAGATCCACTATCGTGGACCCCAATTTTCATTTCATGGACCCCCAAATTTTTTTTTCGCTGACCCCTTGCAGGTTGTCATAGACCCCTAGGGGTCGAGATATAGACCACTTTGGGAATCACTGCCGTAGACCTTGCAGAGGCGCGGTGTGCTCTTTCCCAACCCCCTCATCGGTCACTTACACCCCAGCTTCCTACTTCTTACAAGTATTTAGTTGTCCTATTCATTGCACGGTTACGTTGTCCAAATTCCGTCATAATTGTCTGCAGCATTTCCGTTGCAGCATCCAGGTCTGGCGCCCGGACAGCGTAAAGTAATTCATCAGCGTATAGTGCTGAGAAATGAGGAAACGAGGGTAGTGGTAGGTCGTAGCAGTAGATAGTGTAAAGATATGGGGCCCATACGCTGCCCTGGGGGACTCCAGCTTGAATGTTCCTCGTTGTTGATGACTCCCCTTGTACTGTTACGACAAATAAGAGGCCAGGAGCGAGTAAAGATTGTTGGGCAAGTGTGGCTCGAAGCGTTACTGTCTACTGATTTTGTCCTGTTTTCGGCCCAAAATAACTCAGTCTGTGACCTAGGGATGTAGTAATCGAGCCAAAAAAGCAAAATGATCGAGAAGCAGAAGTAAGACCTTTGTGTTTACGCTGATTCTTAAGGAAAAGTGGATACGAGCTGTTCGGCGAGAAAATTGGACACCATCCAATCATATGCAGCGATCATTTCAAGGAGATTAGAATATTTCTCCTTTTCAAATTTGTTAACTGGAGGTTGAATATCTTATTTGGTTCAGCCGCTCTGATTTGACCATGCTCACAAATGATTGCTTTTCCAGGGGACCTCGCATACAAAATATATGTAACTTCCATTAACACTGTTCGGCAGGCTGAATTAGCAAATCGTTGACCTACGCGTCTTTGATCCACGCCGTTTTGTTACCTATGGAAAGACCAGGTCCTCGGTTACTTCCAACAACGGATTTCCCCTTTTGTATTTTCCAGAATGTTCTTCCCTCCCTCGATTTAGCTCTTTCTCCAACTCACACCACTCTTCCCAGTGCTCACACAGACACATTCCTGTATCAAATGTCGGCCCGTACAGTTCGCACTCTCCTTCCGATACAGTTTCCCGTGCCAGTTCACGCGTATTCCGAATCGTCCCCTTGTGTCGCCCTTATATGCTCAAATCATTATTCATTGCACATATAATACAGTCTTCACGCTCGCCAAGTTTCTCTTTATTTCGTTCTTCAACTCCCCCTTTCGTGCGCCCAACAAACACTTTGTATTGGAAAGGTAAGCAAGAAAGGAGCAGTATCTGCATTGCGATCCAACGCAGTTAGAAAATCACGCGATGAATCACGGCTCACGCATTCAAGTATATCAAGATTCGACGGTGTTTGTGTCACCCGTCAAGGCATTTGTTGTGACCTGGAACGACGACTTAGCATTTAAAAGGTGCCTTCGAAAAGTTTCAAGGATTCGCGCGAAGGGCCCCAATTCCAATCTAAGAACTCCCAATCTTCCATTATCTCGGCCGGTAAAGGAGCGGCATCTCTCGAAGGAAACTCCGCGACTTACAGTTACTTAAGCGCCCTCTCCGCTTTCTGATGCCATCTAAACTTTGCACTGAATAGGTAATTACCTCGCGTTTGATCTCTGAATGCCCTCAAGCGCAACATCACTCAAGAAAACAGCTTTGAGGAGCGGCAATCCGTTTTTAGCCTCCGCACCTTTCGGAGCTCTATCTGGAGCTATTGCCTGGAATTGACGATAATTTACGGTGATTTGTGTGGCAAGGGGTCAAATATCCCGGTAGTTGTGACCAATTCATTCCCTTAAAAAGAACGACTTCTGTCTTGGAACTTAACGTTTTTATGGGAGATCCATTTCAGTCCCCAAGATGAGTTACATTAAATATTTTAGCGATTGGAAATGCTTAATTCTAGAAAATATTCGCTCATCCATTCCTGTAATCCCAAGAATTACCGTCCTAGATGGATCCTCCCCCCCTCTCGCATTTCCCACCTCAGCTCTCTTATCTGCCCCTTGGCTCTCTGGTAACAACAACCCCATTTCCTCCCGAATTACAACACTTACATCTGATCCTCGCTTCCTTCTATCCTCGATCTTTTCATGAGCTCACATCACACTATCTGCTATAATACTAATTGTATCTGCTTAGTGGTTTTCTACATTAGTGGTTCGTGTCCAGGCATAATATACTTAATCAGACAACTCATTAAACTCACCTCAGATATCAAATAAATAACTCTTCTTGGTGAGTAAATAAGGAAATGAAACTAATAACTTAATAAGACCCACTTTGAATTTAATCGAATAAATAGAAATGAAATAAATGAATCGAACTCCTTTCAATAGTTATTCAAAGTAATTTAATTTTCTCTGATCGTGATTAAATACAATCGGGACAAGGGGTTAATAAACAGGGATTTACTCACATTTATCCAAAAATATTCAAGGGAGGGAAGAAAACACTGAACTTTTAATCTTTGGCTGGTTAGGGAAAAGCTCGATTAATACGGATGAAGAACAATAAAGCAGCAGGCGTCGTTTAAGAACTGAACAGATAAAATAGTTCGGACCAGCAACAAAAACATGGCTACTTCATCTTACTAATGACTGTATCGAAACTCAACAAATCCCAAAGTCATGGAGGAAAGCTCGTGTCGTGGCTCTGTTAAAACCTGGGAAGGAGCCGAATCACCCCAAAAACTACAGACCTGTATCTCTTCTCTGCGATCTATACAAATGTATGGAAAGAATGGTTTTGAGCTGGATCTCGGATACCATAGATAGAACCCTAATACCTGAACAGGCAGACTTCAGGGCAGGAAGATCATGCTGCGGACAAATTCTACACTTAACCCAGCATATAGAAGACGGGTTTGAAAGGGGCCAAATAACTGGAGTAGCTTTTGTTGGTGTTCGACGCAACACGTCGAATTGGTTAGTCTTTGACCTCGGACTTCCCCGCGTCATTGTCTCCCACCGCCTAATTGTCTCCAACTATTTCAATACCTGCCCCTCACCTGCGGGAATCCCTCAGCAGCTAAATTTCCCTTAGTTCGCATCCTTACTTAATAGCAAAAACCTCACAATGCCTTATCCTGTTTCTCTTGCACCCGGTCGTCTTGCCTCACCCTCCCACCTTCCTCAATGCTCTATCCTAGCAGCATTTCTTACCCTCTCGACCTCCCAATTGTAATCATCCCACGTATGATTGAGCATTCACCCAAGACAGCACTAGGTCTCGCCTCTTAATCCCATGCCCTAAATTGTACCCTTTACGCACTGCACTCCCTTTTTGCACCACCCAAGCGTGTCTTCCTGCCTATTTGCACCACCCAAGCGTGCCTTCCTCCCTATTTGCACCACCCAAGCGTGTCTTCCTGCCTATTTGCACCACCCAAGCGTGTCTTCCTCCCTATTTGCACCACCCAAGCGTGTCTTCCTGCCTATTTGCAACACCCATGTGTGCCTTCCTCCCTATTTGCACCAGCCCCATGTGCTTTCTCCTACTCGCACCAACTACCGCCTAATTGTCTCCAACTATTTCAATACCTGACCCTCACCTGCGGGAATCCCTTAGCTGCGGGCCCCCAGCCCCCTTTTCTAGGTTTTCCCCTTTCTTTATTTCTTTCTCCCAATTTAATTTTCCTATCAATGACAGAGCTCTTACAAAATCATTCTGCTTCCAACTACCGCCCCAGTAACTTCTCACTCTCTCATATGGTTGCCCGGGCCAGTTCACGCGTTCCGAGTACTGTCCTTGTGTCGCCCATTTGTACTCCATTTCACCTCAATTTTAATTCAACTCAATTCAACGTATAATACAGTCCTCCTCACGCTCACCAGGTTTCAGTTTTATTGCGATCCTCAGCTCCCCCTCAGGCAGCCAACAGTTGGTTTGAGTGCCACATACGACACCATCAATCAAGAAAAACTAATCCTCAAAACATACCAAGTTACCAGGGATTTTAAACTAACCAAATTTATTGAATCTACCCGACAGAACAGAAGATTTTATGTCACACTACCAGCCGGTGGAGAATTCAAAAAAACGGACTTCCACAACACTTGTTTTAGCTCCCTTACTATATAATATTTACACCAACGACCAACCGCACAGCCCCACAGTAAAACGGTTCATTTACGCAGACGACACAGCAGTAGCCGCCCAAGGAAAAACCTTTGAAGAGGTAGAAGAGACTCTCGGACTCTACCTTGAAACCCTTGGAACATATTAAGACTGAAACCATCTTAAGTCTAACCCGACAAAAACCCAAGTTTGCGCTTTTCATCTGAGGAACAAAGAAGCCTGGAGGAAACTTGAAATAACATGGAGACAACGGGAGCTTGAGCACGGCAGTACGCCAAAATACCTTGGTGTTAAATTAGACTGAACACTCTCCTACAAAGCTCACTGTCATGATACAAAGCTGAAAGTAACTGCTAGAAACGATATAATACGGAAACTAACAGGAACAACTTGTGGAGCTCAATCTCACGTACTACGTACATCAGCGATGGCATTGCTGCCATCTCTCTCTGTTCTCTGCAGCAGAATGCGCATCCCCAGTCTGGAATAAGTCAGTCCATGCAAAACAAGTCGACATAGCGGTTGATGAAGCAGGGAGAATCATTTAACGATGCCTTAGACCAACACCTATCTAAAAAATTTACCCAATCCGACGAACAGTTGCATCTGAAATAGAGCGGAAAAAAAACAATCCAGTGATCCAAGACATCCTCTGTTCAATCACCAACAACAACGAACAATAGTTAAGTCCAGGAAAGGTTTTATTAAATCGACAGAACAAAGAAGGATAAACTTGTGGCAAGAGAAATTACAGAGTCCAATACTGGAACTAAAATAAGAACCAAGCGGTGGTTTTGAACTTCCCTTTACCACCTGGAAATCACTAAACCGACTTCGTACAAAAGTAACCAGGTGCAAAACTAATCTGGTCAAGTGGGGCTACACTCAAGAAGATACAACCTGCGACTGTGGATTAGAGCAAGATGTCTCGGTGACAAATGGTTTCTGCTGAGCCTCAAGTGAAGCCTTGGAGGCGCATGGAATCCGTGCCGAAATTCTGTTATTCTAGCTAACGGGATTTTGTAAGCCAGTCTGGTAACAACAACTCAAGTACTCCCCCCCCCCCCCGGTATGAAAGTAATTTATTAAGAATGAGTGTAAGTTATCGAGTGAATGTTTTACGTTACTGTGTTTTGTGTTATGTGTTACATGTAGTGTGCATTTTATTTGCCTGGTTGTACTGTTATTTTTAGGTAGGGCCAGGACACCGAGCACCGGATCGGCAAAACCCTCTCGGACCGGATCACGTAGGCAAACCTCCAGGTAAGAGGAGCAGACCACATGGTCGGACGTCCGAATAGTTCAGGCAATAATGGGAAAACTCCAGGCTATAAGAAGAGGGAGCAGAGTACCTAGCCCGACGAACTGTGTGCCTTACCTCTGCCCCTGCCCTAGTAAAATTGAAACAAAAATAAATAAATGATTGAGAATCGCCGTCTCAACCAATCAAAACCTGAACCGCCACGAGGTCCAGCCTGGACATACCAAGAGGTATGACTGATGCCAGGAGGGCCTGCTGTTCCCAGGCATGCCAGAAGGCGTGTCACTGTCAAGACGTTCTTGCAGTCATTGATTAACAAAGGGGTGACCGGAATGACTGAATGAGGAAGGACAAGTAGTAAGCAAGCAAATGGTAAGGCCACTGAAGTGCTGATGGGTTGTTATAGGCCACAAAAGAGGCCTAGGTGCAACCGTCTCCCCACCGGTCCGGAACAGCAGGTAACAACAACTCCTATAGTCTCATAGATGTCGAATGGATTAGATGGCATATATATACTAATCAGATAAAACGAACAACTAAATTAGTAGGATCAAATATATCACTATCGAGGCCCAGTGATACGAGGGCCACGAAATAAACGAAACCAAATCGATGAGCTGTAATAATTACGCAAATTATACTGTTGATGCTTGGTTTTCTGCCACTTAATCACGTTTGAAAACAAATCCCTCTCCAACCCTATTTCTGAGGAGTCACTCGGAGTAGCAACGAGCCAGTGCCGTGCCATTCACAACAAACACAAATACACAAACAAATTAAGCTTTCTCGTGCATCTTATTTCCCAATAAATGAAGAATCGACCCTAATTCTTACCTCTTGTTCGACGGTAGTTCCAAATCCCCGATTTTATGGTCGAGGTATCTCTTCATTGCGAAACGATCGAGCGCCTGCTCGGGGCTGCCGCAGATGCTGCTGTAGTGCATGTAAGCAGCAATTATCACACCTATGCGCTCCCGACTTCCTCTGAAACAAAATGAGAACAATCCGTGATGTTAGGTCAACAATTGAGCCAAAGTGCAATGGGCTGGAGGGAGGGAGGGGGGGGCAACGTTTTGCAAATACCACCTACAGTTGCAGCTGAGTAGTATCCCATGATTCGTTATCGTGAGCATAGTGCTGTTCGTTCGTTTACTTCTATGATGGGGAATAGATTTTGTTTGACGTACATCGGTTTTAACACCCTTATGATTCTTTCCTTAACCGATTCTACTCACCCCCTCTGGTCTCCCTGGTCATCGTGTGCTATGATTCCCCTCAATCTTAAAGGTCCTTTCAGCTTCTAGAAAAGCCAATTTTCTGACAGCACTTCCCCTCCTCACTTGCCCCATCTGACGCACTCCACTCCCCGGTCTTCATTCTCTTTCTATAGTACTGGGTGCGGCATAAAGGCCGGACGTTTTTGAAAAAATGGTAACTTCGGTAATTTTTACTCAAAAAAGATTTTATTGACATATTTAGATTCACAATTTAAAAGCATTTTAGAAATTCATGAGTGGAAAATCACATCAGTCAAGTGGTGTCCCTCGTTCGCGATACACTGCTGGAGTCTTTCTTGGAAATTTCCGAAAACTCTTCCCAACGTTGCTCTCTCAACTGCGACGATTTCCACGCGAATAGCATCCTTCAATTCCTCCAATGTTCGGGGCTTGTGCTGGTATACACGTGCTTTGAGGTGTCCCCACAGAAAAAAGTCACATGTGGACAAATCTGGGGACCGAGGAGGCCATTGAACGTCACCGAACCTGGAAATAAGGCGGCCAGGGAAAAGAGGACGAATAACGCTCATTGTTGCCCTAGCTGTGCGAGCGGTTGAACCACATACGCCGGATTGCAATACGTTTTTGTCTCAATTCAGGTTTAAAGAAGCCGGTTATCATCTCGACATAGCGTTCTGAGTTGACGGTAACAGCAATGCCATTGTCGTTTTCAAAGAAGTAAGGGCCGATGATGCAAGTTTGGGATATGGCGCACCAAAGAGTAACTTTTGGGCTATGCAGCGGCTGTTCGTGTAATTATCGGGGATTTTCATCAGCCCAATAACGACAATTTTGCTGATTCACCATGCCATTGACGTGGAAGTGAGCCTCATCGCTCATTTTGTTCAATAAGTGCTTCCATCTCACGGGCGAAGGTGCACTCGTTGTGCATAATCCCCTGGGTGTAATTGTTGCACAATGGACAACTTACAGGGGTGAGACCTCAACTCTAGATGCAAAATACGCCCAACCGATCGATCACTGAGGAGAAGTTCAGCAGCATGCAGGCGAGCTGATCGACTCGGGCTGCGAATGAGCGCTTGTCGTACACTTTCAATGTTCTCCGGTGTTCGAATAGATCTTGCAGCTACTGGTGGTTTGTTCCTCATCAACGAACCTCGCGTGCGAAATCCTTCAACCCAACGAAGAATGGTGTTTCTAGAGGGAACAGCCCGATTTCGGTGGATATAAAAATGACGACGAAACTCACGCTGGACTGCCGTGACGGACTCGTTATTACGAACGAAACTGTCGTAAGCAAAAACGCGGTGCTCTACTGTCCACAAGTCCATGACTTCAACTGGTAACTTACCTCTACGTCAATTCACTTCCTATGTGGCTTTGTCTACATAATCAATTCATTTATCACTCAGTTCATTTGAACTTGGCCAAACAACACTTCACAGCAGCAGGAAGCGATAGCGTTTAAAGTTTCGGAATTTATTGTGCTGCTTGCACTCATTCCAGGACCATTATTGAGCAATTGGTACACAGATAATTAATGAGGCTGTAAACAAAAATTTTTTGAAGAAGGATAGTAATTATTTTTGCAGAGTTATTGGGTAATAACTTTTAGAACTGGTAGTAAGCGAAATGGCGGTAGTTGAAATTCCGGAATTTGTGGAGTGACCCCCATGTATCTCATGAGCGCTTTCAAACACTCACCCTTTAGGTATTGGATTGGGCGAATATACAAATTTTTTCTAACATTCTACTAAAATTCCAGCGGAGTTTATAAGGAAAAAGCAACAAAACAAAAACTGCGCTAAAAACGCTTTTCGTCGAAAATTTTGATAATATATTGTGCTGCCCTCGTCAATTTCCCTCAAGGGGAATTTTAATAATTGCCTTGTTGAGAGCTATCAATATAAAAAATTTAATTAAAATCGTTAGAGCCGTTTTTGAGAAAAAAAATTGGGTGTTTTGATCACTATGATAACTATAGTTAACTTTCGGTGGATTTTTTTCAAACCCTTATTTTGGCGTCCCATGGTAACCTGCAGGCTAGACATCAAGTTTCAGCTGATTTGGTACGGTTGTTTTCTCTAAAAACCGCGCTAAAATCGATTTCGTCGAACGTTTTGGTAATTTATTGTGCTGCTCTCGTCATTTTCCCCACAAATGGACATTTTATGGTATAATTGCCTTATTGGGAGCTACCAATATAAAAAAATTAATCAAAATCGTTAGAGCCGTTTTTGAGAAGAAAAAATTTGGTGTTTTGATCACTATGATAACTATAATTATTTTTCGATGGATATTGTTCATACCCTTATTTTGGCGTCCTATGGTAACCTGCAGGCGAGATATCAAGTTTGAGTGGATTTCGTACGGTGGTTCTCTCTAAAAATCGTTCACAGACACACACACCATTTTCTCAAATAGTGTTTTTCGGACTCAGGGGGGTCTGAAATGTAAAGATCTGAAGAAAACTCAAAATTTTTTTTTTCAGCCGATTACATAACTTTCCTTTCTACTCTTTAGAGCCAAGGAAAGTAAAGAAATGCTAATACCTCCCGATTACAATGGTCCCTTCCCCACGTTGGTCGACCCATTAGGGGGGAAGTACTGGCCATTTCAAAAAATTCCGACCTTTATGCCGCACCCTGTACAATCAGTAGGATTCTGACACTCCACTAGCCAATTCATAATATATTCGAACACAATAACCTTGGTTAAATCGTGGCAGAGTGTAATATCCAACTGTAACCTTCGGTTCGACCTTTGCCTGTACTGTAATCGAAGGCTTAGGACGTCTAGTGGTCCCAGCTGTTGGGTGTTCCGTCTTCTATCATTTCCAAGGAGAGGAACGATGTTATCTAAGGGGTCGAGCCGGGACCAACCTTTGTCGCACATCCTCATCCTGCTTTCAACTTTTGGCGCCTGTTAACGACCCCATTCTTAAGAACAGATTTCCTAATACCGACTTGTTATCTGTCGAGTGAAAAGGAGAGCTGGCTAGAGGTGTTTTAATGGTTTGACTGTTCGTTCTGTCATCGCCCCATTTTCCCGCACTCATCAAGAACAAGCCAAATGTTTCATTCTATACGTTCAAGTTCTTGCATCCCACTCGCACGTTGCTGCGGAACGGATTTCTGAAACTGAAATTCACACTGCTCTAGACGAATACAATTCATTTTGGTCGGCTCAACATTTACGAGTCGCCTTCTGCTCAATTTTTCACTCGTGTTTCAACGAACTCTCAAGTATGCAGAACTGTACGCCTGTTCGGTTCAACAGTTCACAATAAAAGAGGCTCATTTTAGCAAAGAACCCTGCAGCCCCAGGCATACTAAAGAATTTCCATTTCTTTTATGCCGTCCCAATCTCACAAAACGTAATTCAACTCGCCCCTTTTCTCCAACTCCGTTCGCCGGCGAATTTAGTGATAAAGTTGAGCAATAAAGGAAGAAAAAAAAGCTGTTCGGCGGCACAAAAGCCGGAGCGGGCAGCGGAGAGTTTCTCTGAGTTATTTTCAGTGGCTTGGGACCCGGTTAAGAGGCCGCTGTATATAATTTTGGTGCTAAGCGGTTTTCAGGCTGAGCTCCAGGGAAGACCAGCGGACAACGGCTCCTGGCGATCACTGCTATTCAAATATGGCACAAATTAAAGGCGTGAAGGGAGCTCAGAAGAAGCCGCAGGCGCTGGGAGATGAGGGAAGTAGCCGTGATTAGGTCCTTTCAATCGTCAGATGATTTCCGCTTCTTCTCATTTGAACGAGCGATGGAGAGGAAAACCAGGTTTTTTGTTCACGACAAAAAGGCCTTTGGTTTTAAATTGCAATTGAATAGCTGTCGCTATTTTATTAGCACGAGGCTTTGGCCGGATTGAATGTTGATACAAGAAATACCAGAAGTCAGTCAGTATTTAGCAGGACCCAAGGCCCCAGAGCCCAATACATCACGGTCCTGGCCAGCGCCACCTCTCACTACTTGCAAGAACCTCGCGCAAATAGTTTAAATTTTAGTGACGCGTTTAATGTTTGTTTATCTGTAGGCCTTGATAGTGGTTGTGACATACACAGTAAATTTGGCAAGCGAGAATTATTTATGACACCTCAAAATCATCCACAAACTCTGTTTTTATGTATTGAGTGACTAGAGTCCCAACGTTAGTGTGACAGAGGTGATGATGGATCAGTTGAATGATGGTGTACTGGGACAAAGCGAACTCTTCCATTCAGTGAAGGCTCGTCTAGGGCATTTGTGCTGAGGGCACAGCAAATGCCCCGATTCGCTCGAAACTTGGCAGTTGTCAGTTGTAACTGAGTGGTTGTCTCATCGAGGCGTCCCCCTGATGCCCGCCCTCGCGTTCGCTCTCACCCAGTTCTTTGTTTGAGGTGGTACAACTTCTACGAGTGTAAAACTCTCTACTACGATATCCTACTTGCTCCCCTGCTCACTTAATGCGATATCGCAATTCTATTGTAACATTAACTCCCAACAAGTGGTCGAACTTCACAAATTATATCAGTTTCGCGATGCCAGCCACGCGGAAAAACTTGAAGGTTTTTGTAGTGCGATGGGGATTTTTGATCCCCCGCCTGCAACTTTCCTGTTCTGCTGCGATGTTGTCCATTCTTGACGAACAGTTGAACACAGCTTTGTTGCTGACGGTTGCTTCGAGAAAAGCAGGAAGGACACATGTCGACCTGCTTCTCGTCTTTCACGATCCCGCTCACATCTACGTAGAGATAAATGCTTGTCCTAAGTCGCAGCAGCCCACACCTCACAACGCGTCAATCCCCCAACTTTCCTCAACATCGACATCTTCCCGCGTGACTGTCCCCGAACTAGTCCAGGAAAATCACTCCTCAGTTTCGAAAAGGTCTGGCGATGACAGAACTCTACCATCAGATCCACATCACTGCCCTGTCCGCGGCAAACATCATGGGGTAAGAAATTGCCCACGTTTCCTCAACTCTAGCCAGGATGCTCGAAGGACCTACGTGGAAGTGCACAATCTGTGTTACGAATTGTCGGGCAGCCTCACACACGCTCAAGAGCTGCCACTCAACGTCCACGAGTGAATGCTGTCAACACAGGCATCACACGGTGCTACACCCCATGAGCCAGGGCGCCACGCTAGTTCCAAAAAGTGCAACTAATCAGTGCACAGTAGTCACAACAGCTTCGCTCAGAACTACCACTTCTGGAACACTTGAGGGCAGGTGTCCTCCGAGGAGGAGGCAAGCACCTACTCCCCTTACTCAGAGAATCGTCTTTCGCCATGAGATGAACCGATTCTCTGAATCCTGGATGTCGCAGCTGTAAAAACCACAAAAGATGCTTGCACCCGAGACATTGTGAAGTGAATGTTTATTTGTAGATCTTAATTCAGTACTTCCACCACAAACATGGGCACCCTTCTGGAACTTAAATCAAAATTCTCTTACTCTCTCTCTCTCTCTTTCTGCTCAAGATTAGGTTCCCCTTTGTTGGGTGGACAGCAACGCTCTGACTGCAGTAGATGGCAGGAAGCTGCAGTGTTCATGAGTACCTGAGGAAAGGCACCTCAAATGGAAGAGTTCGGTTCGTTCCGGTACAATGGTGACGTTCGGACGATACGTACGAGTATGTTTCAACTTAAAGTCACTGTTTTTGGCCTTGTTCCCGGTCTACAATGGGGGTTCACAACTACGACGATCAAAGAAAACGAGAGGGGACCCAAACTACTTTACACACAGAAACTCAGAGTCAACAGTGACGACGTGAGGCCTCTGTCTACTCTGTCTCAGCAAGACCTTCTTGTCCTCGACATGACATAAGTCCCGCAAGTCCGAGGGCACACCAGTACCACATGATTCAGAGAATCCATTGGTTACCGCTCTTTCCCTTTTTTACCTCGTCACGGCAGTTAAATCCATTTCATAGCAGACATCAACAAATCTTAGACTCCAACGTTCTACAATACGCAATCCGCAAGCAGAACACGGAGTTCATAACAACATTCCCATCGCTGTGGCCTGTAATAATAGAAAATCCCCCCCCCCCTCAACACGAGCTACACGCAACGTCTTAATTGTAGCAACGAGTAGATGCCTTAGATGTTGACTCACAAAGCAACACGCGCTTCCGTCCATAAAACATAGCAACAGCCACTCGCTCGCATTTTTCAGAAACGAAAAGGAAATTTTATGGCAGTCTCCAGCCCCAAGTTCCATAAATACGAGGGAGCTCCAAGTAAAGTAAACCCTCGTATCTTTGCCCTCCAGACCGGCAAGGGGTTGTTTATTGCGTGTGTGACGCTGTTGCGTGAGAAATGAGATCACTTCAATGTTGAGCAGACGCGCAAGCTCGTAAATAGTTGTTAGCGTATGTTTCACTTCTCACAAATCAATAGGAATGTTAACGAGAACTGCTATTTCTAGAAAATATCTTCGAAGGCACAGAATTCGACTTCAAAGAAGATTTTTCAAACTTTCGTGCTAATGAACCAATTTTGTATTACAGACAGAACATACACACGAACAAAAAGATCCCCAAAAATATTCCTTGCCAGCAATGATAATTGTTAAAATTTTGAGGTAATGAATACAAGTCACAAAACTTCTCCAAAACGGATTGACCTATTGTTATGACATTTTGTGTGAACATTCAGTCTGAGAATAGAATGTGAACTGTTTCTCATACCCCTAACCCAAACTTTCATTTTTTATATTTTAGACCAATGTTTATTTTTATTTTTTTACGAATTGACATTAAAAATACGCACAACTCTAAATCTCCCTTGTACTAGCAAACCCTATTTTTGTAATAGCTATATTATAATTTTCTACTCTCAGTGGCCGATTACTCTTCAGTTACTACTCGATCAGTTGTTCCCGTCAGTCCAGCAGAAAGTAAAATCGCTGCAAATTATTACATAACGGTTTACTATTCTCATGCACAGAATGACTGGGGCCTCACCTATTCAATCCATCGTCGAAACGGGCAACGACAATGAAGAGCAAGTACAAGACCCATCCGATTAAGCATCGAAAAATACTATTAAACGCCCCGTGAGTTTCTTCAAATAGTACGTAAGCGCGAGCCCCCCTCAGAACGTCAATTGCAGCAGGTCTCGAACTCTACACGAGACGCAGGCTGCACCGTTCGTCAGCGGGCAATTGCCCTCCAGGAGTCACGAGTGGACTATAGATAGGCTAAAACCTGTTCGAATCCTTCAGCGCAACGCAAATAAGAGCTCCCCAGTTGTGGGTGAGTTAGTGCTAAATGCACTAAAAAAACGCTGCAGCGTTCTCGCCAGACAAGGACCGTAGTTGCCATACAGTTCCTAATAAGTGAAAGAGCAGCAAAAGCGACGAGCAAAGCAGCTAAGGAAGCCAACAACCGTTTCGCCCAGTGCGCGAAGAAAGTCATGGCAAAGAAACGTGGTCACAGTTCATCTGTCCATCAGATGAGAAACCGGAGTAAGAACTCCTCCGAAGTTCCTCAGGTGGTCAGACCTCCTCGCGGTATAACGTGGGCTACAGCTCTCAACTGGGGGACTGGCGAACGAGCGACAGGTCTGGGTTTGGTGGATGCAGCGCAAGTGGCCAATTGCATGATAGCGAAACTGCAACCTAAACGACAGTACACTGATAATGACAGTCATTTGATAATGCAACAGTCCTGCGTTCCTCGGTTCTCAAGGATGAGGCATGTATGTGCCGTGTAGCTACTCCACTCCAGCTGGGCCTGATGGTATTTCAGTCACAGATGGAATAAAGCCCCGAAGACTGTTAAACTGCTAGTTTTCAACCTACTTGCCTACGTGGGGAAACCTTTTGCCAGAACGCCGTGTACCCAAACTCTCTTGGTCCCCAAGAAAAGTACCGATGACCCGGGGGGCTACAGACCGATTTCTGAGGTGTCTGAGGACGTGGCAGTTACTGCACCGGGGAAGCTGCCTCAGGAAGTAGTCCGGGTGTCTGGGTGAGGGCATTTATTTCCCTCCTCGCAGGTACCAAGCAGGGCTTGCCGACCGCCCAACCAAGTTTGTAAGGCATTTGTGCATTGGGGGTGAATCCCGAAAGGTCCACACCCCTGTCATCCTCGGTCATCCTCAAACACGTTACAATGTCGTAATTAGTACCTTGCGTGCAGTACGGCAATTCTAGTTGAGTCTTCACTCAGCCAAGAGTCGATATCCTTACAAACTGAGCAGAGCCTTTCCAGGGGGGGAGCCAAATCGGGAGGCCACCCAACTTCTCTAACGCGAACGTGGTCTCTTCTCGTTCCGCCTCGTGGCTCGGAGAGATTGAACACCTGAAAAAAATTAAATTCGTTACATATTTCCTACTACTAATTAAACATGCACAAATTTGGGATAACAAACATCAAGTATAAGCGATACGGAGAACAAGGGACTGGATTCAAGGGAAGGCGATGTAAGTTGGTGATAATCCTGTTCTTGTCTCCCGTCCTATGAACTATCGGTTCACAGCAGTAAAAGCTCAATTTTGTATTCAGATGAAAAATACACGCTTCAGTTATCAACCTTGTTCATCTGTCTCTCGTACAGCTCATTTGCTAACGAGGCTAATCAGTATCTAGTGCCCTTAGCTATAAATCGTTAACATTCTGTCGCACACTGGGCAGTGCGGGTTTACTGAGTTAATGACTGAACCAAGCTGCTAGAAGTATAGAAGAGCTCTGCCAGCGCACCCAGTGGTATTACTGTCCAGATCCCTGGGCCGTAAACTCCAGCGCCCGTCAGGCGCCATGGCACAAGCCTCAAGAGAAGGACCACCATCTTCCCACCTGGTTCTTGCATGAATTCGTTCCCTGACGGGAAGCTTCAAGTTAGACTTCGTCTGTATCGAGCCCCTGGCATGCTGAGCGGGTTTACCCAATATCAGGTAGTGCGGAGCCCTTCTTCCCCATCGGGAGATTCGGGAGCATGTACTATGTACGTGTGAGGGGCTGGCTACAGCGTGCCTAAGAGTGCTAGGGGTTCATCAGCAGCGGCCAGAGGAGGTTGCAGGGATGGACCTCAAGGTTGTCTAACGTTTAGGCACTCCGCATCACAGAGCACCAGCTCATGTTCGCCCACACAATAGGCCGAGTTGTGGCCACAGTGTGGGTTTTCACAGGGCCACCAGTAAAAAAAAAAATATCGGGTGCGTTGCAACACAAAACTTTCCTTAGCTCTACAACAATTCACTTTGTATATGGCTAATTCTATTTAATCAATTCATTTATCACTCAGTTGATTTGAACTTGGTCAAA
The DNA here is from genome assembly GCA_020466155.1 of Pachypeltis micranthus. Taxonomy (NCBI): domain Eukaryota; kingdom Metazoa; phylum Arthropoda; class Insecta; order Hemiptera; family Miridae; genus Pachypeltis; species Pachypeltis micranthus. Next base: position 21,245,185 of record CM035780.1, on the reverse strand, counting down.
CAACGCTTTACGGCAGCAGGAAGCGGTAGCGCTTACAGTTCCATATTTTATTGTGCTGCTCGAACTCATTGCAGGACCATTATTGAGCAATTGGTACACATACAATTTATGAGGATGTAAACACGATTTTTTTTTTAAGAGGATAGTTTTTACTTTAGCAGAGTTATTGGGTAATAACTGTTACAACTGGTAGTAAGCGAAACGGCGCATGTGAAATTCAGGAATTTCTGGAGTGAGCCCCATGTATTTCATGAGCGTTTTTAAACACTCGCCCTTTAGGTATTGAATTGGACTACAATACCAGATTTTTTAAACATTCTACTAACATTACAGCGGGGTTTATGAAGAAAAAACTGCGCTAAAAACGCTTTTCGTCAAACATTTTGCTAATTTATTGTGCTGCTCTCGTCATTTTCCCACGGATGGGAATTTTATGGTATAATTGCCTCATTTAGAGCTATCAATACAAAAAATTTAATCAAAATCGTTAGAGCCGGTTTTGAAAAAAAATAAATTTGGTGTTTTGATCACTATGATAACTATAGCTAACTTTCGATGGATTTTGATCATACCCTTATTTTGGCGTCCCATGGTAACCTGTAGGCTAGACATCAAGTTTGAGGTGATTTGGTACGCTCGTTTTCCCTAAAAACCACTCTAAAATCGATTATGTCGTAAATTTTGGTAATTTATTGTGCTGATCTCGTCATTTTCCCACGAATGAGAATATTATGGAATAGCTGCCTTATTGGGAGTTATCAATATAAAAAATTTAATCAAAATCGATAGTCCATTTTTGAGAAAAAAATATTTGTTGTTTTGATCACTATGATAACTATAGTTAACTTTCGGAGGATTTTGTTCATACCCTTATTTTGGCGTCCCATGGTAACCTGCGGGCGAGATATAAGTTTGATACGGTCGTTTTCTCTAAAAATCGTTCACATACACACACACACACACACACAGACCATTTTCCCAAATAGTGTTTTTCGGACTCAGGAGGGTCTGCAACGTAAAGATCTGAAGAAAACTCAAATTTTTTTTTCAGCCTATTACATAACTTTCCTTTTTACTTTGTAGTGCCAAGGAAATTATAGATCTGTTCATGAAGTTGAAGGCAATCGACACGTGAGACAAGATGTCGACCTTCCTATCCTTATTTTGGCGCCCCATTATCTTAATCGTGTTCACATACAGACCATTTTCTTAAATGGAGGTTTTCGAAGACTTGACAAAACGAGGAAAATGACACAAAAAAGAATTTTCAACCGATTACAAATCTTTCCTTTCTACTTCGTTTGTAAAAAAAAAAGCGTAAGCGGTGGTGACTTGAAGTTTACAGGTAATCTGTGATACTTCAACGCTGCGTCATGTCTAAAGCCAGTTACGCGGCATTTTTCACGTTCGATTCACCTATTCAAAGCTCTAGCAGTAGTAGAGGTCATGGAAGTACAGAGACGATTGTCGTAGCCTCATTTCGTACGGCGATTTCCTTCCTTCGTCGAACAATTGTTGAAGAGGTTCAAAGGTTTTGACGTCGATGACAGCCATTTCAGCTTGAAGGCGGAAATGAGAGTTGGATCATTATAGAAAGAAGGGAGGATAAAGGTAGAGGAACTCATTTGAGGTTGAAGCGGAACCCGTCGAAGGTGTTGACGTTTTTCTGCCTAGTTCTGAAACCGAGTGAATTTTCCCTGGGAATGTAGGTCACCCCTTGGTTTCCCGTTATGTTACTCGGCAATTAAAGCAGTGCGAGTTATCACACAAGTTTTCTTCCCGAGTAAATCAGCGATTTTTACTTCCTTTCAATTGATTGATCATCCAGCACTCAATCAACATCTTTTACGAACAGTACGAGGAAATCGGCATTTGAAACGGCTCTCAAACATTCTTCGTACCCCAGCATTACTATTATTATCATTACTCCTGAAAGTGAGGGCAATGCCTATGGACTGAAAGTTATCTGGGCGGTAGGTCAATGGTTGGACAAGGAGCCTACGCTGATTGCGGTGCCTACGGTGTTCCCCCTGTAAGACACTGTAACATCTATCACATCTGTTGAAGCAGTTACGTATTAGTCGTACAACAGCTGGTCATGACTCCAACAACTACCACACCGCCTACTAAAAAATACCTTTTGATCTCATCAGGTGAAAATACATTGAGCGAAGATGAAACGAAAGTGAATTGTATTCCTTCTAAAACAAGAGTCGTACAACGAACGCAAGAAAATGAGAGAAACTATTAACGCAATTGAATCAGCTGCATAATGTAGTGAACTATGGAGAAGGAGGGGAGCTGCGTTTGAAAGACCTCAATCTTTTCGTCATGCAAAACCCGAGTTATTGAATTTTTAAACCTTCGAAGCATTGGAGTACTTGTAAGGGATTTTCGTAACTTCGTAACGTCAATTTCTGTCTCAAACCCTACTTTCGTAGATTTTATTATTTCAAATACCAATTTGTGGGAAGTCTTCTTATTTACTTATTTGATGCAAGAAAGAATATTAAATTTAATTTATTCTATATATAAATTTTGACGTTCTAAGTCATCGTCATTATCGTGTTATTGAGCTGTTCAGCTCCATTTTGGTTTGGTGCTTTTTGTCTCATTAATTTATTCCTGATTGGAGAAGGAAGCCGGGAAGTTCAATTCGAAAACCCGCATTTCTTCCTTTCTTCGGCCCTAGATCTCAACATTATTGGCGCTCAACGTGAGGCTCGAACATAATAACGCGGGTACAATCAGGGGCACGGCTGCCGTGACATCAACTCCGTATTGCGCAACGAGATTCCGATTGTGAGATACGGAATTGGAACTTGCAAAACGATAATTAAAAGTATGCAGTACGTAGCAACACACAACCTTCCGCAACCCCTGTAAATTCGACACACTCATACGGGTGCTACATCTTCGTTCAACGCATTTATACAGGAACATTCATGGAGAACAAAATGTAGATACCAGTTTGCTGAGAGTACAGCGAAAGTTTGATCGAAATCGTTATTGCCGTTTTTCAGAAAATTAGAAAACCAATAAATTAATATACGACAAAACTCCTTTCCTGAGTGAACTTGGCTTATATCTCCGTTCAACAACTAGATACAGAAATAGCTGCTGAGAACAAAATGTGGGTAAAGGTTGCTAAAAGACACTCCGTAAGATTAATCAAATCTAGTGACGCAGTTACTCGGGAAATTACAAAAATGTTCGAAAAAAACATTATTTTTGACACATTTTGATTTTTATCTCACTTCAATGGACTGTCAGAGGAACATTTATTGAGAACAATATATAGGCGTTGATTATTCACAAACATCCTGCGAGTTTGGTGAAAACCGTTGAAGCCGCTTTGGCAAAACGCGTAAAAAACCTATTGTTGCATTTTTTGCCTCTATCACGGATTAACGTAGTTTCATGGTGATACGAATAGAGAAGAAAAGGTTAGTACCAACTAGTAAAAGATAATTTGAAAGTTTAATAAAATCGTTATGCCGTTTTCGAGAAAAATACGAAAAACTCTATTTTTACTTTCCTTGCTCTACGAAGTAGAAAGGAAAGTTATGTAATCGGCTGAAAAAAAAATTTTGAGTTAGTTATCAGATCATTACGTTTCAGACCCTCCTGAGTCCGAAAAACACTATTTGGGAAAATGGTCTGTGTGTGTGTGTGTGTGAACGATTTTTAGAGAAAACCACCGTACCAAATCAGCTCAAACTTGATATCTAGCCCGGAAGTCACTATGGGACGCCAAAATAAGGGTATGAACAAAATCCATCGAAATTTAACTATAGTTATCATAGTGATCAAAGCACCAAATATATTTTTTCTCAAAACGGCTCTAACGTTTTTGATTAAATTTTTTATATTGGTAGCTCCAAATATGGCAACTATACCATAAAATTCCCATCTATGGGAAAATGACGAGAGCAGCACAATAAATTACCAAAACTTTCGACGAAATTGATTTTAGCGCGGTTTTTAGAGAAAACAACCGTACCAAATCAGCTGAAAATTGATGTCTAGCCTACAGGTTACCATGGGACGCCAAAATAAGGGTATGGGCAAAATCCACCGAAAGTTATCTATAGTTACCAAAGTGATCAAAACACCAAACTTTTTTTCTCAACAACGGCTTCAACGATTTTAATTAATTTTTTTATATTGATAGCTCTCAATAAGGCACTTATACCATAAAATTCCCATTCGTGGGAAAATGACGAGAGCAGCACAATAAATTATCAAAATTTTCGACGAAAAGCGTTTTTATTGCATTTTTTTCCGTATAAACTCCGCTGAAATGTTAGCAGATGGTTTAAAAAAATTGGTATTGTAGTCCAATCCAATACCTAAAGGGTGAGTAAGGTAAGCGCTACCGCTTCCTGTTGCCGTAAAGCGTAGTTTGACCAAGTTCAAATTAACTGCGTGATAAATGAATTGATTGAATAGAATTAGCCATGTACAAAGTGAATTGATGTGGAGCTAAGGAAAGTTGTGTGTTGCAACGCACCAGATATTTGGTTTATGATTCATTCTGAATAATATACCTATGTTTTCAGTCAGGAAAACTTTATTCAACCCCCCACCCCCCACAAAATTTGACACTTTACTTTGCAAAGCATCGGGAATCCAAATCAGCAATGTCCGGCCGCCGTCCGACTTCTGATCCATAAAAATTCCATTTGGAATCTAATTGGGAAGCCGGATTTTACATGAGCTGTCTACACAGTCGAGAAAGAAAACGTGCCCTTAATCACCATAAAAACTGGGAGGTATTTTTTGATTAAATTTTTTATATTGGTAGCTCCAAATATGGCAACTATACCATAAAATTCCCATCTATGGGAAAATGACGAGAGCAGCACAATAAATTACCAAAACTTTGGACGAACTCGGTTTTAGCGCGGTTTTTAGAGAAAACAACCGTACAAAATCAGCTGAAACATGATGTCTAGCCTACAGGTTACGCCAAAATAAGGGTATGGACAAAATCTACCGAAAGTTAACTATAGTTATCATTGTGATCAAACCACCAAATTTTTTTTCTCAAAAACGGCTCTAACGATTTTAATCACATTTTTTATATTGATAGCTCTCAATCAGGCAATGATACCATAAAATTCCCATCCGTGGCAAAATGACGAGAGCAGCACAATAAATTATCAACATTTTCGACGAAAAGCGTTCTTAGCGCAGTTTTTCCTTATAAACTCCGCTGGAATTTTTGTAATAATGTTAAAATAAATTAGTATTGTAGTCCAATCCAATACCTAAAGATTGACTGTTTGAAAACGCTCATGAGATACATGAGGCTCACTCCAGAAATTCCTGAATTTCAACTTTTGCCGTTTCACTTACTACCAGTTCTAAACTTTTTACCCAATAACTCTGCAAAAGTAATTACTATCCTTCTCAAAAAAATTTGTGTTTACAGCCTGTGTACCAATTGCTCAATAATGGTGTTGCAATGAGTACGAACAGCACAATACAATCTGGAACTGTAAGCGCTACCACTTCCTGCTGCCGTAAAGCGTTGTTTGAAGTTCAAATTAACTGAGTGATAAATGAGTTGATTAAATAGAATTAGCCATGTACAAAGTGAATTGTTGTAGAGCTAAGGAAAGTTGTGTGTTGCAACGCACCAGATATTTTAGAAGATTTTCGTCGTCCACCCCTTCCCCTTCAACCGAAATCGCCCATAACCTTATTTTGGCGTCTATAAAAATTACCAACAAAACAAAAAAGAATCAGCTCAATCGGTTCTGCCGTTCTCCCGCAAATCGAACTACAGACACACAAACACACACGGACTACGCGCCGAAGTAAGGTTTTTTAGACTCAGTAGGCGTCATAACGAAAGAAAACCCCAACTTTTTTTGTTGTACAAGATTACATTACTTTCCTTGTCCTTCGCGTAGCGAAAAGTAAAAAGAACGTGCACATCCGAAGGAGGAAATGAGCCTGCGGATGTGGTTCTGGGATAGAAATTAGTCGCCGTTACGATTTACTCGAGCGTAATGATTAAATCTCACAATAATGAATTCCCTTTTTTCGAAGAATAAGCTCACTTTCACCTGCTAGCTACCCCCCCCCCCTGCCCGTCAAACAACGTCCAGTCAAATTAGTAAATTACCATGTAATTGTTTCCGTGCTTGGAGTGGAGCATATGAGCTGCTTCTCGGTGGCCGTGCCTGTACTCCTGCGGCCCGGTGTCTGCGGGGAACCAGAGAGCCAGAATCCGCTCGGTGATGTACGTGAGGTCCATACCAGGTCCGCCGTCTCTCCTCGCCCTCGGCTGGCTCTCGGTGACCCATCCCTGTAAACAAACAAAATGAAAATCAATTAGACGACGGGTGTTTAATGGAAGAAATGGAAAAATTATCTACGCGACAAAAATAATTAATGGAGCACGCAATAAACTGTGAGTTCACAGTCTCAAAAAGAGAGTTGTGCAAAAGCTTCCTGTCGCCGGATGTACGTTGAACTGAGTAAACATTTGTGATGCGGAGAACCAGATGAGTTTGCAGCTAATTTCCTCAGTTTTTCGGATATGAATGTAACAAAATTTGAACACGCCCAATATTTGGTGAGCTTTGTACATTTTCAAAACCAAATTCACGGTTTTCTGTTTTGCTGGTTAACGAACTTAGCCTGGGAATGAGATGAACCATTTTCCTACCAACTTTAACTTCCCTGGCTCGCTTCTGTTCAACGCTAGTGAGTTACGAGTTAAGGAGATTTTGTAATGTATTTATTCAGACTCGAACTAGACGTGCCCCCCCATGTGAAGCGCTCGTAATGCAGTCAGGCATTAAACGCCACGTGGCTCGAAAGCCGTTGGGTGATTTGCACTGGGGGCAAAAATGCATACAGTGGATCCTCAGTTGGACCACCACACATGAGTCAGTAGTCTCGCCTCGATTCCTGTTCAAGGAGCTTGCGGATCCGCGCGCGAATGGCTCTCAAACCAGGGCCAGATAAAGGTCAAATAGAGGAATGTCCGCAATGACCCTGGAGACACACTGGCAGGTCATGGAACTGCGTCAAAGTGGGAAAACATAAACATCTCATCGATAAACTAGGTAAATAAAGCAATAATATTTGTGGGCGTGCGACGGAGAAACTCTCAATATAATCATACCCAGTCAAGCAGGGGAGTGGGGATTAAGAAGTAACGCAAGATTGACATTGTTCGACGCAAGCTGAAGTAGTTGGAATCTTAAGCTTGGGCCAAGGAAGGACTCTTTATAAATCCGACCAAGACCACCACGGTTTCCTTCACTAGACGAAGAAACCTTGATATAGCACCACCCACAATGCAAGGAGCAAGGCTCCAGATAATGAAGGAGGTGAAATACCTCGGGGTGATACTGGACAAGCAGCTCACATGGAACTCGCATGTGAGATATGCGCTGCACAAGGCAACTACAGCCCTCTGGGTGTGTAGGAGGCTGTGCAGCAAATCCTGGGGCATAAGTCAAAAAATGATGGAGTGGCTCTTTAAGGGGGTAATAAGACCCCGCGTCACGTATGCCTCCACGGTGTGGTGGAAGGCGACACGCCGGCTGGCAGTACAAGGAAAACTCCAACAACTGCAGCGGCAGGCGTGTCTTGCTATCACAGGGGCGATGGGTACATGCCCTACTGCTGCAATGGAAGTCCTTCTGAACATCTCACCTCTACATATACACATTCAGAGGACCGCTTACCTGGGAGCGGCAAGGCTTTTGCAGACAGGTAACATTTCCACTTGGGCTAAGACGAGCCTCCACGGAACGAACCAGACAGTTTAAGATAGAAGAGGCAGCAGTCCTTGCTACTGACGTAATGCCAGAGCAGAAGAATTTACGGCTGCCATTCAGCGTCAACGTCCACTCACAGGAACGGTGGGAGAAGGCGACATTCCGGACCGAGGTGGGCGTGCTGCAGTGGTATACCGATGGTTCAGTTAAGGAAGGCCGAGCAGGACTGGGCATTGTAGGGCCCAATTACAGTCTTGCAAAGCCCCTGGGGGAGTACGCCACGATATTCCAAGCGGAAATCCTAGCCATAAAGATCTGCGCAGAAGAGATCCTGAACAAAGGGCTCAAGGGCAAGCGGATCTACATTTTCTCAGACAGCCAGGCCGCCTTAAAGGCCATCACAGCCTATAGTTTTAGGTCTAAGCTGGCATGGGAATGCCTCCATGCGCTCAAGCAGCTCAGCGCCCGTAACAGGCTCTCCCTCATTTGGGTTCCGGCTCACAGGGGGCATAAGGGCAATGAAAAGGCCTCCCGAAAAGGGGTACAGAATCCCTACCCATCGGGCCTGAACCACACGTGGGTCTGATGAAAAGTCACCTGAACTGTCTGGTTGCTCGATGGGAGATACAGGAAAATGGTGCCCATTGGCATCCCAGCGACAACTAAGACAGGCGAAAAGACTTGTCACGCCTTCCTGTCAAAGGGCGAAGGCGATGCTGACACTCTCTAGACAAGATCTGAGAGTACTGATAAACTTCCTCACTGGGCACTGCCCACTCAGATATCACCTCAACAAGATGGGCATCTCAGAGGCGGTGGAATGCATACTCTGCAGCGAAGAGGATGAGACAGCAGAGTATATCCTATGTGAATGCCCTGCCTTGGCAGCAAAACGCTTTGAATACTTCGGTCAGGGGACCACTGAACCCCAAACCATAGTAGACTCTGCGGTGAAGGACATACTCGGCTTCCTAAGGGGGGCGGGTATGTACGACGCCTTCTACTAAGAAAGGGCCAGCGTCACAATAGGTCCATATGCGGCCGCAGTGACAAAGGGACTTGTCCCACACGCCCTCGGGTTAAAAAAAAAAAAGCTTGGGTATTTCCCGTGTGCATTCAATCCAATTATTTGTGATACGTAGACTTCTTCATATTAGCCACAGGAAAGTCTGAAATGCCTGTTCAGTCAGCTTCTCCTCCTGACAAAGGGTTTAAGTTCGATTCAACTTCCGAAGCAACGACGAATTTCCCCTTTTTGGACTTTCCAAATCCCGCCCCATGACTTACCTGATTTCCAACACACACAGCTCTTCCTAAATCAAACTCGTCTCTCAGCTCTCTGGCCGCTCACAGCTCTACTCACTCTCTCTCCCATTAGTTTCCCACACAACCAGTTCTCGTAATCAAAGTCCCCTTGTGTCGCACTTATATGCTCACCACTCAAACTCATATCGCTATTCTGTTAAAGCATGATGCAGTCCTCAATCACGCTCATTTATTTCTGAACTCAAGCTCCCTCTCTCGTCCTCCCAACAGACAACGTTAAGCTTTTGGCTTGGCACACCATCGCCAATTGTCATACATTGGCAGCTTCAAACTCAAATATCTTCTATCTATTCTTTTAAGTATCTTTTTTCTCCCTGGGTTTGATGTTACGTTTATATACTATACACATTAGTCCATGGAACGGATTTCAATGTGCAGCTCAATTTCAAGTGTTCACGCTTCAACTCGCGTTATATTTATAGGATGAGGATAAAAATAAAATGCAGGAAGCGAGTGCGAGGTAAGAGAGTAGGGATTTGTCGGAAGAAAAGACGTAGAAGCGTAGTGGAGCAAATTGTGACAAAGTGGATCTGAGAGGAGGGAGCTACACAGCAGAAGAGGCAAAAAAAGGCCAAGAAGAGGAGAATGTCAAGGAAGTAGAATGAATGTCTTCGCTCAACACACCTGGGCTAATTTGTGCCAAGTGGATTGAGAGGCACGCCCTGAAGTGGGCTATAAGCATCGTCTGCGAGTTCGAGGTAAATTGGGGGCGTATTTTTCACATCCCGTGGCTGTTACGGGCAAAAATTAACAAAAACGACATTCTGGCAGTATTATCGCAATTGCGTCGTGTTTGGTATAGTTTTCTGGGTATTTTTCGGTGCTGGGCTGAATAGTACGAGTATCAGAGGTGTACGACTGCATCTAGACCGAACTGTAAAATCACAGTAATTCGGGTGAGCCAAAGTCTGACATCCATAGGTCAGCTCAACTCGTAACGTCCTGCCAATTGCCTCCAGGGGCCGACGGCTATTTAGTTTTAGCCATTCCGTTGTCGCCAGGTCATGTCTCGAGTCGTTTATTGATATTTTTCGATGCTGAATCGAATCGGATGGGTCTCGGAGGTGCACGACTGCGTCAAGCTGTGCGTGATTATAATAAACCGTTGTGTAATAATTTTGCAGCGTTTTTTTTTTTTTTTTTCTCACAGGCAGCTCTAAACGTCTTTAATGACAGCTGTAAATAACGCGGCAGAACTATAAAATTCTCGTCCGTCGAAAATGGATGAGAGCAGCCCAATTAATTATCAATAACTTGTGCGATTTTACGTTTCTTCGGCATTTTCCCACAAATTTCAGGTACGAAAATTACAGATTTTTACGTTTCTACAACCAACTGAGAAAAGTGAAAATAAAAAAATCCCTGGTTTGTATGTGTGAACTTAGCTTTAAGATAATCATTGTAATCAACTTAGCTTAAGTACACAACCAACAAATAATATGTTTTTATAATATTTTATATCAAACTATAGAAATACGTTGGAAATAAACCATTGACAGAAGGTCATCCACCTGGGTTTCCCCTGGGCCCAGGTCAACTCCCTGAGAACACTGGGGGATTCCCCAGCGCACGAAGAAGGGGGAACTGTATAAAACCCTCGACCTGTATAAAATCGGAAGGGCCTCTAGCCACTTCAGGCTCATCGCCTGATCGAGTTCATCTCCACCAACAAGGTTCTCCCTGACTTCCAACATGGCTTCAGACACCGTCATGGAACCTGCCACCAGCTCCTCAGGGTGACTGAATACATAGCTGAGAGCCGAAACAAGCATCGGCACACATCCATGCTTCTACTGGACGCCCGCCAAGCGTTTGACAGGGTCTGGCATGAAGGCCTGATATTCAAGCTCATCCTGCTCCGCTGTCCATCCTCTCTCATCGGTCTGATTCGCTCCTTCCTCACCGACCAGGACCTTCAGGGTGAGAGTTGGCAAAACTCTATCCACCACCCACCGCATCACGGCTGGCGTACCCCAAGACTCAAAACTCTCCACCGCCCTCTTCAACATCTTCTGCCACGACATACCTGTCCATAGGAAGATCATCACTGCACAATATGCGGACGACGTAGCTCTCCTCTACACCTCCAAAACCAAGCTGCACTGTGCCACAGTCATGAATAAGTTCCTGCCGTCCCTGCTCAGCTGGTACCACAAATGGGGACTATGTCTCAACAAATCCAAATCAGAAGCAGTCTTCTTTTCCCGCCGTAACATCCCCCCCCCCCCAACATCCAAGTGGGGAACCATCCAATCCCTTGGAAACACCAGGCCAAGTACCTCGGTGTCATCTTCGACAGGAAACTCAACTGGTACAGGCAAACCGTCGCAGTTCGTGCCAAAATCAACGCGAAGCCTTCATTGCTCTCCGGCCGTTCTTCAACAACAAAAAGCTCTCGCATCCAACGAAAATCCGTGTCTTCAACGCCATCATCAGGAGCATCAGCACCTACGCTATCCCCGTCTGGGGCACGGCCTCCTCCCTTCGTCAACTCGAGGGCACCTACATGAAGTCCCTTCGAGGAGTCCTCCGCTCACCCCGCTACATCAGAAACCGGCAGCTCCTGAAGGAAACAGGCCTCCCCTCGCTCAGCGCGGCCGTCTCAACCTACGCCCTCAACCTCCGCAACTCAGTGGCGGGTCACCCCAACCCGTCCATCAGCTGCCTCACACAATATGCCCCCAACGCCTCGGACATCGTCCGTAGGCCCTGCTCCCTCATTCCACGCTAACCCCGTCCCGCCCCCCCTGCATCTGCAGGCTGGCCTCCCATTCTTCTGGTTTAGAACCTCCGAGTTGGCAACCGCGGGGGAGGGGTTTTAGTCGGTAAAAATCCGACACTACCCATTTGGGTGTCTTTTGAAGATTTCCCCTTCCCGGAAGCGTCCTGGAAAAAAAAGCTACTTCAGGCAGTCCCATTCCAACCTCCTGTCAGTGACTACTCTAAAAAAAAACCTCTTTTCATTTGAAAACCTAAAAAAGAAAACGACTCTTTGCTTATTGAGTGTAGCTGTTACTCGACCCTGTAGAGTATACTTGTCTCCTCAAAAAACTGGTGTAAAGCTGTTACTTCCCTTCAGGAAGTGTACTGGCTCCCAGTAAAATTGTAGTGCAGCTGTTGATTCCCCTTCAGGGGTTCGTACTTTCTCCTACATTATTAAATTGGTGCACCTGTTGGCCCTCTTCAAGGACCGTACTTGCTCCAATTTTTATATGGCTGAGCTGTAGATCCTCCTTCAGAGGTTCGTACTTCCTCCCATATTTTTGGGAAATTAGTGAAGCTGTTGATTTTATCATACTTGCTCCTATTTTCCAGCGGTGTAGCTGTTACCTCCTTCAGAGGAGTACTTGCTCCCACACGAGGTGTAGCTGTTCCTCATAACGGGGCTACTTGCTCCCTCAAACCTTCAGGGGTGGACAAGGTGGAGTTACATTTTACAAAAACTAAATATGAAAGTAGGACATCCCAAATCCAACCAAAAAATTTATTAACTTCAAAAAAGTCATAACAGTTCTTTTGATCCGGCTGGGCTTCTGCAATGTAGATACACTCAAGAGAATTTTCATAGAAATTGAAGCTACCGCAATATCAACAATGATACTGCGAATTTAAACACACTCCTGAGCGTGCCCAATGGCTTATTCACTTTTCTAAATCAATAAACGCTTACAGACATGTTGAGCTCTAACCAAGAATAAAATACGTCAAATGAGGTTTCATAGCGGAGGAGAAAATGTTGCAAGTGCAAACACCTGCTTCGTATATTCCCTCAAATACGGTGTCCGGAAAGTCGAAATTACCCAAAAGCAACGCCTGTGCCCGGAATAGCGGAAGACTCCTTATATACATCTAACACGGTACATAACCCTCGCGTTGTGAATTCTTTAACCCCTTCAGAAATGGCGGCGTGTAGCTCGGCAACGACTCCGCCCGCCGACTCTCTTAATATTCAGAGCTCATCTACTCCTCCGTTTCTACGAGTCCAAGGAAATAAAGTGCCTCATGGAAGTTTTCGCCGAGATATCGGAGAAAGGAAACTGTTGAGGAAATTTCGCCGCGCTATTCACAATTGAGAATAAGGGTGTTCATACTAACGCAAAATGTCAGGAACGAGGTGTTACGCAACTTCACTAACCCTTTTGTATACTTGGTGGTTTCCGTCGTAAACCGAATAAATAATATTGGGCGCGAGAGGAAGGGAGGGAGAGATAAGAAGAGAGAGTGAGAGAGAACATGGTAAAACATTTGTTGGTTAAATAAGCACCTTAGCCATACGAAGCAAAGTACAAAAGTAACGAACTCGGCTAAAAAACTTTTTTTCTTCAGATTTTCACGTTTCACAGCGTTTTAAGAAAGTTCAGAAAGATCATCATTCGACAAAAGAATAGGAGTGAAAAACACAATAGAGAGAAAACGGCAGAAACAAATTGCACATCCCTTCAAATTCACGGAACGAAAAATTAACGCTACGAGCAAAACCGTTCCAAACTATTGGTGTGGCTGTTCACATTTCGGATGGGACCACACGTGAAGTGGCGAATTGGAAAAAAATAAGTATTTTATTTTAATTTCATGAGACCAGTTGTTCTTTTATTATTATTACCAAACGATTCGTGACGGGATGTGGTTTGTAGTGCCATCGATTCTCTGGACTCGCCCCGCCATCGACGAAAACCATCCAGAAGAGAATCCTTTTTTGTTGTTATCTACGTATCTATTATCGCCGTGTTTTTATACCTCGTTATACCTACCGATTTCCTTTTTTTTACCACCGCCAACTACACCAGCTACCAAATGTATTCATCAGCATCTTTTATTTCCATTTTCTTCAACATCAGACTCATCCGCAGCCTTAGAAAAGCTCTACCAGCTGAGAGTTATTCGTGGATGGAAGAAGTCCAGTTAACCAAACTATAACGGACGAACGACGTAACGGGACGAACCAAACCCTTCGATTCAGCGTAGGCTCGTCCGGAGCATTTGTGCTGACTGGGCGCCTCAAATGCCCCGATTCGCTCGAGACTTCGCTGCCGTCAGTTGTAACCGAGCCAGTTCCCTCGTCGCTGTGTCGTCCGCGCTCGTGTTCGCTCCCACCCAGTTCCCCGTTTGTGGTGGTAAAACTCCCCCGAATGTAATTGAGAATAAAACTCTGTTCCAATTGCAATAGTCGGCTTGATATCGTACTAACTTCCCAACTCTCTTTGTGCAATATCGCTTACAATATTAATCCCCCCCCGTAACATTGGCGCCCAACTAGTGGTCGAACTTCCCCTACAGTAGTTCGAGATGCTGGCCACACAGAAAAACTTGAAGGTTATTCTAATGCGATGGAGATTTTTGATCCCCTACCTCCAACTTTCCTGCCCTACTGCTGTGACCTACTCTCTCGCCCGTCATTATGTTCGAATGTTGTTCGTTCTTGACGAACAGTTGAACACACTTTGTGTTCAATCAACGACGGCTGCTTCGAAGAAAGCAGGACAGATGTAAAGGAGCTTATGATCTACCAACATCTCACGCACGTCTTACCTATCATAGCAGCAGCGGAAACCTACCGACTTTACACCTCACAACCACTCAATCCTGTATCAACATCGACATCTTTCCGCCTGTCTGTCCCCGAACGACCTCTCAAACAACGAGTATGGGGAAACCACGCGCCTTCAAAATGGCCTGGTGAAGACAAAACTCCTTCGCAAGAGCCACATCCCTGCCCTCTCTGCGGCAAACATCAAGGGGTAAACAAAAGTGCCCAAGTTTCTTCAACTCCAGCCAGGAGGCTCGAAGAACCTACGTGGAAGTGCACGATCTGTGTACGAATGGTCTGGCAGCCTCACACACGCTCAATGCACACGTGTGAATGCTGTCAACACAGGCATCACACCCTGCCCCACCCCATGAGCCTGCACGCCACACTTGTTCCTAAAAGTGCAACTAACCACTGCACGGTAGACCCAGAATATTCGTTCTGCACTACCCCTTCTGGAACACCTGAGGGCAGGTGTCCTTTGAGGAGGAGGGAAACTCCGACTCCCCTTACTCAGAGAATCGTCTTTCGCCAAGAGATGGACTGATTCTCTGAACCATGGATGTTGCAGCTGCGTGGGACGAAGACATACGATCCACACATCCCAAGATGTGTACGTCAGAGACATTGTGAGGTGGCTGTTTATTTGTAGTTCTAAATTCAATACTCCCACCACAAACATGGGCACCCTTTTGGAACTTTAATCAAAATTCTCTCTCTTTTCTCAAGATTGCTCCCCTTTGTTGGGTGGACAGCAACGCCCTGATTGCAGTACATGGCAAGAAACTGCAGTGCTCATGTTTACCTGTGGACAGACACTTCATCAGGGGCGGAGTGGTGTAACAGGACTGGTGTGTAGGCTCGTCTGGGGCATTTGTGCTGACTGGCACCTCAAATGCCCTGATTGCTCGAGACTTCGCTGCAGTCAGTTGTAACCGAGCCAGTTCCCTCGTCGCCGTGTCGTCCGTGCTCGCGTTCGCTCCCACCCAGTTCCCAGTTTGTGGTGGTAAAACTCCCACGAATGTAATTGAGAATAAAACTCTGTTCAAATCACATTCGGCCCAACTCTCTTAGTGCGATATCGCTCTACCTATCTCCAAAGCAACATTTTATTTTATTATTTTATATAAACTATCAGAAGATTGAAGTGATTGTTTATTTTTTGTTTTCTTACATGTTCGATTGTATTTTTCCATTACAAAAGCCGTATTTGTTTTTAAATGTTCATTAACACTTTCCTGTATAGCGGCGTATTACAATTAGCCCCCTGCTCATCAGGACAAGGCTTTTAATAGCCATCCAACTATAGTCCATTGTTATGTACGACGGATGTTGGGATTATTTCAGGATTTTCGAAAAAATGCTGTGGTCAGTTCTGAGTATCCATGGAAAAATGAAGCGGCACAAATAAATCATCAGATATGTCGACAAAAATCTATCGTAGAGCAGGTTCCCATATAAATCTTGCTTGATAGACACAGATAGTCTCGTAATAATCGTGCTGACAGTTCGACAATTGTTTGAAGGTTGTAAGAAAGGCGTTCAGGAATTAGTGCACAACTGCGTGGCATAGACGAGGAGCTGTACACAGTTGCTGGGGCCTATTACTAGAGACGCGATAGGCTGCGATTTGCTTACTTTGGTAAAACTACCCAAGGGTAATCATCGACCGAAGGAGGTGAAGGTGAAGAACCAAGAAGCCGAAGAACAACATGATGAGGCACCGTGTGACAGGTCTGTTTGCTTATTTGACGACTGTTCCTAAACCTTCGACGGGGGTTATATCAGTCATGTGCAAGAGGTTGGCCCCTGCAGCATCCACCAAACTCAGACCTGCGGAGGTACGGCAGGTATTTGGTCGTTAGCCAGTCTCCCGATGCTGTTGCCCGTGTGTGGCCGTATGGAAGTGACCACCTGAGGAATCCCGTACCATCTGGGACGAGTTCTTAATCTGGGTTCCCGCCTGATCTAACCATTTACTTGGGAGGCAAGATTCAAAAGGACAGATCAACCGTGACCACGTTTCTTATCCATTACATTCTTCGCAAAATGAAACGGTTATAGGCTTGCTTTGTGGCAGTCATTGCTGCTAAGTTCGACTGCCCTCCCAACAACTGTCGCTCACTGTTGTAGAACCTACAGTGGAGCAGCACATGGTTTCGTGTTTCCTCTGCAATAGTGGCACAAGACGTGCATGATGTAAAGTCTTCGAGAGAAAAGAAGTGGAGCCGAGCGTTGAAATCGCCATGTCATGTAAGGAACTGTCTCGCCCAGTGGCCTGGCTGAACCTATCTTCTCTCAATACGTTCACGAATGTTGGGAAAGAACTCGCACATGTCACGTCCCTTTGACGAGGATTCCCATCTCGCTTTCTCTAACGCCCATTCGTCGATGGCCGCAAGTTTCCGTTCTCTCCACTTGTCAACCATGCACTCAATGGCCAAGTCAACCGGTAACTGACCAGTGATGACCTAGAGGGCTTCTGTTGATACAGCGCAGCCCTCTGAGATTCGGCCGATACTCTCTTTTGATTGACTGTTAGTTTGCTACCCCAGACAACGGGGCAGTAGCCAATTACGCTTAGATAGATGGCCTTGTACATGAGGAGAGTATCATGGTAACTTCAGGCCGCAAAGGAACAGTGAGAGCTCAATAATAAAATAAATATTCACGAAAACACGCTATTCTCACAATTATCAACCGGTTTCCGTGATTATTACTTTGTTTCATTCCAATTTGCAACAAGCTACCGAAATGTTGAATCAGATTTTCTGGAAGAGGAATCGAACAGTGTAAACTACGTAAAATTACCAAGTTCGAATGCACCAAGACGGCCCACAAATCGCTGTTTAACTCAAAGCGATAAATCACCTCGTAATCGACCCGAAACCGGTAAATCAGTTTACAATGATTGCACGTTATCACGAAGGAAGGCAGCCCATTCGTTCCAGCGGCTGCGGCGGTCGTCAGAACGAACAACAAGAAGCCGAGGAGAAGCGGCAACGAAAAAACGAGTTTAAGGGCTCGGAGAAAAGAATACTCTTTTACATCACGGTCTTCAGGCACAAAAGATGGGATGAAAAAGAATAAAAGATGATTAGAAGAAGAAAAGAAAAACGAAAAAAGTAGGCGGAAGAAAAAGTGAAACATTCAATGGGAATAAGACGAGGGCAGAAGATCGTGACTCGCTCAGCTCCTCTGTTTTGGTTATGTCCTTCACACTCACTGGACAAGCTCTGAGGAATACACCAAATGCACGATATAGTGTTACAAAGGTTCGGGGGAACTTTGCCTAAGACTGGCGTAGTCAGACGGGGTTTCAAATACCTTGGCGTCTGATTGTACAAGAAGAATTTCGTTGGTTCAATGAAGAAAAGACTGCCAGACCAGGATTTTGGCGGCTCTGAGCGCAAATGGTGGAATTAGGATGACAAACTGCGTTGAAGCGTGTTTCAAACATTCTCTTCACGCTGTAGCACCAGAAAACCCATTCAGTTGCAGCTATCTGTGTGGCCGTGGAGCACAGTTCATCGGAAAGCAATTTTTTCTAGGAAACGAAGCTATTTCAATCGAGTACAAATAGTGTAATGGGCACGTAGGAACTAAAATACATTACCTAACGAATTCCAAACTAATTAAAAATATCTGGTGCGTAGCAACACACAACTTTCCGCCACCACCGTGATTTCGAACACCAGCTACATATGCGGGCGCTATATCTTCGTTCAACGCATTTTTACAGGAACATTTATGGAGAACAAAATGTAGGGACTAGTTAGCTGAGAGTACTCCGAATGTTTGATCGAAATCGTTAGACCCGTTTTTGAGAAAATTGGAATACCGATAAATTAATATTCGACAAATCCCCTTTTCTGAATTAACTTAGCTTATATCTCCGTTCAACATATATGTACAGAAATAATTATGCAGAACGAAATGTGGCTATGGGTGACTAAAAGACACTACATTAGGATTTATGACATCTGGTGAATAAGTTACCCTGAAATTTACGGAAATGTTCGCAAAAACGTTATTTTCGACACATTTTGATTTTTATCTCTGTTCAATGGACTGTCAGAGGAACATTTATTCAGAACAATATCTAGGTATTAACTATGTTGGACGCAAAGCGTCGACGTTGTCAGAGTCAGTCTTTTTGTTCAGACCGCCTAATTGTTTCCAACTATTTTAACACCTGCCCCTCGCCTACGGGAATCCCTCAGCTGCGAGTCCCCCAGCCCCGTTTTCTAGGTTTTCCCCTTTCTTTATTTCTTTCTCCCAATTTCATTTTCCTATCGACGACAGAGCTCTTCCAAAATCATTCTGCTTCCAACAACCACCCCAGTAACTTCTCACTCTCTCTCACGGTTGCCCACGCCAGTTCACGCGTTCCGAGTACTGCCTTTGTATCGCCCAGTTGTACTCCAGCACGTATAATACAGTCCTCCTCACGCTCACCGAGTTTCAGTTTCATTGCTATCCTCAGCTCCCCCATTCTTGCACCCAACAAACTATTTGGATACATCTTGAAAGTTTGGTGATAATCGTTGAAGCCGTTTTGCCAAAAAACGTAAAAAACCTATTTTGGCTTCATAGGCCTATATCTCCGTTCACCGTATTTTCATGGAGATATGTATGGAGAAGAAAAGTTAGGTATTGATCAGTAGAAGATAATTTGAAAGTTTAATCAAAATCGTTAGAGCCGTTTTCGAGAAAAATGCGAAAAACCCTAGTTGTTGGTACATTTTCGTCCCCCACCCCCTTCCCATCGGTCGAAATCGTCCATAACCTTATTTTGGTGTCTACAAGAAATAACAAACAAAACAAAAAAAGAACCAGCTCAATCGGTTCAGCCGTTCTCCCGCAAATCGAACTAGAGGCACACACACATACACGGACCACGCGCCGAAATTAGGTTTTTTTGACTCAGTAGGCCTCAAAACGTGAAGATCTGAAGAAAACCCAGATTTTTTTTTGACACGATTACTACTACTCTACTTTCCTTCCCTTCGGGTAGCGGAAAGTAAAAATTACCTCATACACCAGTCATAACGCTCGATAACTTCAATAGGTTGAGCTAGGGCGTTTCAAATACAAAATAGTTTCGTATTGACATGGGCAAATTTCTTAAAAATGTTTACGCTCAGTTCTAAACCATCTGAACCATTGACTCCCATTGTAGGCACCCCAGTGATTATAGTCGAGTGGTCAAAGACGAAGATTCATATTTCGACGAAACAAACGGTAGGCGCCTTTTACTAAGTCACTCCTCTTTGATCCGGCATTAAAAGTTCGAAAGTTACATCAGGCTGGATCCATGTCTCAAAACACGGTTGAGAAATGCCCATTCCTTATTTCCCCGTCGACTACTTGAGACAGAAAAGAACAATTGTTCAACGGTTTACGACCGTAGTAATCGCTTCATGTGAGTTACACTTCTCATTTTTACTTTCCGCTACCCGAAGGGAAGGAAAGTATAGTAATCGGCCCAAAAAAAAAAAGTTGGGTTTTCTTCAGATCTTTACGTTTCAGACCCTTCTGAGTCTAAAAAACCTAATTTCGGAGAGAGGTCCGTGTGTATGTCTGTGTGTATGTCTGTGTGTATGTCTGTGTGTATGTCTGTGTGTGTGTGTGTGTCTGTAGTTCGATTTGCGGGAGAACGGCTGATCCGATTGAGCTGGTTCTTTTTTGTTTTGTTCGTTATTTTTGTAGACACCAAAATAAGGTTATGGACGATTTCGGCCGATGGAAAGGGGAGGGGGGACGAAAATGTACCAAAAACTAGGGTTTTTCGCATTTTTCTCAAAAACGGCTCTAACGATTTTGATCAAACTTTCAAATTATCTTCTCCTAATCAATACCTAACTTTTCTTCTCCATACATATCTCCATGAAAATACGGTGAACGGAGATATGGGCCCTTGAAGCAAAAATATGTTTTTTACGCTTTTTGGCAAAACGGCTTCAGCGATTTTCACCAAACTCACAGGATGTTTTCAAATAGTTGATATCTACATATTCTTTCCAATAAATGTTCCTGTGACGGTCCATTGAACAGAGATAAAAAGCAAAATGTGTCGAAAATAACGTTTTTTCTAACATTTCCGTAAATTCCAGGGTAACTTTTTCACCAGATGTGATATATCCTAATGAAGTATCTTCTAGTCACCCATACCAACATTTCGTTCTCTATAATTATTTCTGTATATATATGTTGAACAGAGATATAAGCCAAGTTAACTCAGAAAAGGAGATTTGTCGAATATTAATTTATCGGTATTCCAATTTTCTCAAAAACGGCTCTAACGATTTCGATCAAACTTTCGGAGTACTCTCAGCTAACTAGTCCCTACATTTAGTTCTGCATAAATGTTCCTGTAAAAATGCGTTGAACGAAGATATAGCGCCCGCCTATGTAGCTGGTGTTCGAGCTTAAAGGGGTGGCGGAAAGTAGTGTGCTGCTACGCACCAGATATTTTCCTGTTACCTTAGAGTAGTTGAGAGTATGGAGTTTCACAGGATAATGAACTCCAGGCGACGTTACGAGAGGCACGTTAGAGGTAGAAGCTTCCATAACTAAGCATTGAAGCATAACCAGCATCTACCCCTCAAAATACAGAACATCTCGCGTTTTGGATGCTAGGAGCTCTCAAGTGGGCCGATGGATGACGCTGCGGACACGACGTTGGGCGTGAACCTAATTTGAATAAATGCGACCTATGAGAATTTTGTTGATGACTCGTTAAAAATTAATAAAAACTTATAATGGATCAGAAACTTGAAAAGAATAGGAAATCTTTACTCTCCGGCGTCGTACTTTTTTCATATCAGATCAAAGTTTGAAAAGCTGGGTTAAGTTCCCTTGTCAGTTTCAGAGCTACCGATCTCTTAAACCCCCACCCCCCACCACGCCCCTCATCACCCTCCAAGCATTCATCCGACCTCCGTAATCTTCCATTTCCATTGCCTCTGAAAGCCTTCCCTGCGAAATCAACCTCACTCCCCGAACTAAATCCTTATTCCTTTTCTCCACTCTCAAGAACTCCGAGGATGGTCTCCATCGTTACCCCCATCAAGTTCAGAACAGAGCTTTCGAAAGACAAAAAAAAACCGAACCCCATTTTTAAGCGAGAGACTACAGATTGGAAGCAGTGAGTAATTTACAATGTGTCAACTCAAAGGCGTTGTAATCGTGTCAAAAACAAAAGTTGTGTTGTGTTCAGAACTCCACGTTTTGAGTCCTACTAAGTTCGAAAGTACTGAGTCCGCCAAGTGTGCATCTGTGTGTCGTCTCAGCAACTCCACTGCATAGTATTTCATCCCACAAATGGAATAAGACCCCGAAGGCTGTCAAGTTACCGAGTTTTTAGGGCTCGCAGGGACGGGAAAAATTTGCCTAGGCTGATATCCCAACGCTTTAAGGTCACCAGTATCGCCGAATTGATGCAGCCAGCGGATAACAACTGTGGAAGTGCGTTTTGTGTCGCTTGGTATGTGAAGTACTGGGCAACTACCACTTCCCTACCGCTGCATTATTACTCAATCTACAACCACAGGGAACAGGTTCTCCCCAGAGCCAATTCGGAATTCTCTCGAATAAACAGAGGTCAGTGGTATTTGTTGAAGGACGCAGAAACATCGTGTGGAGATCTCAGAGGGTTTCACGCCATCGTCCGTTAATGGAGGCGGAATTAAAGGGAGGGAAAATTGAGGCCCCTGGCGGAAAATTCGTCTTTCATTTGGGGCAGTTGGCTCACTAAGTAGTGAATTGGCAATTGGGGTCGACCTTTTAATGCGTAGAATAGCATCAAAAGGCTGATCTGGTGACTGGACTAATGCCCACCTTACTCTTCATCTCCTTTTAGGGCATGAATTAGCTAAACTGCCGCCTAAAGGGCACAAATATTTTCGAGCCACTCGTAATCAACTTTGAAGAGTTGTTCCTTAACGTTTCTGCTGTGACTTTGAGCACGTTCTAGTTGATAATGTAAGTTTCCTTTACTTCAACATTAGCGACACTATTAATTTTCGTTAATCCATTAATTCAATTTAGA
Source organism: Pachypeltis micranthus (assembly GCA_020466155.1). NCBI lineage: Eukaryota > Metazoa > Arthropoda > Insecta > Hemiptera > Miridae > Pachypeltis > Pachypeltis micranthus. The sequence goes on along the minus strand of CM035780.1, from coordinate 21,222,534 downwards.
TTTCATCAATTATTGTTCATTTTTTATTATTCAGGTTCTGACAGGACTTTTGAGAACCATAAGGGGGTTATAAGTCTTACTGATGAGCTAATCACGCAGGTGCGGATTTTATCAGGCAAAATACACTAAAAAGCACATAGAGTCGCCATGTCACACTATCGTAGCTCATAGTGAACCAATCCAAGACCAGCCACGGCTTCAGCGACATCCTGCAAAGACACATACACACGGCTTACGAGCGGAATTTAGGGTTGTTGGATTCAGCAGGCCTCAAAACGTAAAGAATTGAAGAAAACTCAACTTTTTTTGACGCGATTGCAATACTTTTCTTATCCTTTGGGTTGCGGCAAGTAAAAATTCCAAGAAAAGCTTCTCGATACACTTTCAAATTGATCAAGTGCCATCACTACGGATCTTCTAAAGCGGTCTCAACGCCCTCGTATTTCTCTTATTAACTACACAAATAAAAAGTACAACTTAGAAGGAGTATTAGGTCTTCTGGACACCCCAATCGCTAGTTACTAACGAAAACGACTCTGTGGAACTGAACGCGATTGTGATAAAATTCTGGAAGAAACGTACATAAAGGCTCACGAGTTCGCTTCACGAAATTTTCGCCAGCCTCAACGTTTCCAATCACTCATAAGGAATCGCATCGGAGTTTTGTGATCGCTAGTCACATTAGCGAGATTTATACGGAGAAACAGCACTTAAATGATGAGAGCAGCACAATATAATATTCAAAGTTTCAAAGACGCTACGAGACTCCACCGTTTGAGCAACAAAATCGCTCTCGCAAGGAGTTTTCACTGAAGCACTCTACAACATCGAACTTACACGAGTTATGTGATGTTTTTTTCTAGAAATGCGCTGGAAGAAGATAAATTGCCTGTGTGCAGCGTATCACGGAGTTTACAGCGGGATTAGAAATGCTATGCCTTCCTCCGCTCCAGGTATTTAAACTACTGCCTTTGGCGAATGAGGAAATAACAGTTCAGTAATGTAAGCGCGGAAAAACGACGAAGTAGGCTAATTTCCATTTCAAAGGTGGCAATCTCGATAGTCGTTTCAAAGGGTAAGGACTTCGAATGGTTTCAAAGTGTACGTACTGCCAATTAACTGAAGGTATTAATTCTTGGCTTTAGAAACTGCGGTGGAACGTTGATGGATGTTGCGTAGCATTAAAGAAGGCAATGAATGGAGGATAGCCTGGTCTCGATTAGCATGATCAACAGGTGTATTTCAAATCGGATTCATTTCTAACCGACGAGAGTTGGTAATAGGCTGGTTAGACCTGTATCATTATTCTGGTAGAGTTAGGGAACTCGAATGAAGAAAAGGAGACCGTTCTGATGGTCATCGTCATCGGGCCAAAACAGATTTATTTATATCAGGGTAGCCATTTGCCTGTAAATAACTTGGCTGAAGCGTTGCACAGATAATCCACGCTAATTCGCTCAGCATGAGCTCAGAACTTCCACAATAAATGTTTTGAGAATCATTAGCGATAATTTCACACAGAAAGAAAGTTCCCAAATCTATGCACGATATTAGTAACAGTCCAGCTTCACAATCCACAAGCTGCAATCCTCCGTCTGGTATTGTGTCGCCCAACAACGGCTGTTCTGCCCGGGGGTTGTCCAACGAAACACGAATAAAAAAGGCCCTAACGCCCCAGAACAGAAAGCTTTCTTTCTCAAAACTGATGCACCCAGATGCGTTCAAAACAGTGTCCTCCACTAAGACCTTCATTTCCTGGAAGTTGAAGAAGTTAAATTCACCATTAACCGCCTTCTCCTCTCTATTGCCAACCATTCGACTCTTTTATTCGAAAACCTCCTGTCATTGTCAGGTCGACGGTCCGAGTGGTCACTATCCAGTTACCATGTGGCTTACTTGGCTGTTGAGTGCATAGAGGACAAGTGGAGAATAAATAGGAAGCTACTCTCAGTCTAACTGGATAGTGATCACTTGGAGCGCTTAAGAAGATGGTGTCTTGTCGACCTTCGTGATCCACATGAGTGCAGAGCTGTGGATTGGGCCGGTTACTCTCCTTTGATTGCGACAAGTAAGTCGGAACGAGAATCTGGAGTCGGATTGGGACTTTTTCAACTTCAAGGATATCTTAGTGGAGGACACTGTTCAGAACGCAGTGTCTATTTTAGAAGAAGAATGACCTTTTCTAGAGTATTTTGCCTATTTATCTTAGTTCTCCACCTCTCTCTCATAGGGAATCCCCTCATACCTCCATGTGGTCTCTAACTGTGACACTACGTACCAAATGAGAGCAAGAACATCAAGGATCATTGCGGACTGGGTGGAACCAACTTCCATGATGTCGGCCTCAGTCTACCTGTCTGTTAGCGCAGTGCCACTCAATCCCTGACCTCAGGTGGCAATGCACCATCAATCTACTTGCAGGCCACGGCATGACGCTTGCTGCGCATACATGGAAATGTGTTGAAAGACTCCTGGGACTGGGCGATCGTGGTCTAGTGGATAAGACATTGGTTCATAATTCTCAACTTAAGTCGAGGATTGTGGATTGGAGCTCCGGTGCGATTGCCGTAATTTTTGCCAGAGCCAGCAGCTCTTCAAAAGCATCTCCAAACTATCTCAGTACAGAAACACAAAACCTCTCAGACCGTTTTCCCAAATTATGTTTTTCGGACTCAGTAGCCTTGAACGTAAAGGTCTGAAAAATACTCAACATTTTATTTTTCAGCAGATGGCTGTCAATAGATTTTTGCTGCTGACTCAGGCAAAAAGTACGTCAATCCCAAGATTTTTGATCATATATCCAGAGTTTCCGAGAATCTTCGTCTTTGACTACTGGACTAGGATCACTATTGGGGTGCTTAAAATAGGAATCAGGCGGTACAGGATAATGAATATCTAACGATGTCAAAAGTATTCCATTGATTTCTCCTCAACAAGACTCAGATATCGTTATGAAATAGGGCAATCGAGTAGAATTGAATGCAGAATAAGACGAAGGAGATGCTCCAAAGACCAGTCCAGGGTCGAAGTACTTTTTTACTCTTTTTGACGTTATTTGTTGATATTGAAATACTGCAAGCAAAAAAACCCTGCAAATTATTACACAATGGCTTATTATTCTCATGAACAGCTTGACCTAATATTAGTGCTCCCCCATACCATTCGATTCAGCATCGAATACTAGTAAACCATACGAAACATGTACTGGCTACAATGGAACTACGGTAACAAAACGTCTGATGATTTTACCCCGTCGGGTCGGGGAAAGCGAACCCGTTGCGAGGTGAAAGGGGAGTTGAGCCGCCCCACCCACCCAGCAGCGTTGCGAGGCGAGGACGCCCGGCCTCGGGTTGTTTGTTTATTGTGACGGGAGGGAGGGACGCTGTAGTTCCCGCGTCGTACTGCGTTTCGTTAATTTTTTTAACCATTTTTTGCCCATTACAACCACGGGCTTCGTCCGATCAGATTGCCGAGATGGCGGGCACAACTAGATACTAAATCGGATTATTGTGCGAAAGAACGAACTTTTTAGACAACGTTAAAGGCATAAAACGGCCCGGACGGCGGACGGACATTGCAAATTTGGAATCTCCCAGTCTTGAAACGTAAAGTATCAAATTTTGAGTGGGGGTTGTAAAAAATGTTTCGTGACCGAAAACATAGGGTTATTATTCAGAATGAATAATAAACCAATAACCGCCCATTATGTTAATACTTAATCACGAAGCCCCTTTACGTGCCTCATATAAATACAAATAAGTGAGACAAATGCTGCGAAGGACGGAAATATTCGCGGGATATCCTCCCAATTACTATGAAACCCCGGTAACGAAATGGCGCTCGATGACTAACGGCTCTCGAATTTAGATGAGCACTTTAAATGTCGCCCCAGGAGGGCCGTAAAGACCCATCGAACACGATGATTGGAGAGGGCAAGTAAGAGATGGCGGAACATCCAGAAGGAAGAATGTTGTTAGTGTAAGTGTTGATTAAGCCAGGGGACTCACCTGTTTGTAGGGTGTGGCGTTCCTCGATGCCGATTCTCCAGCATGCTGCGAACAAAAATATTCTACTGTAAAGCGTCCATTAGAATAGTGGTGTGCACATGCTAAATAATAGAATATTGAACAAAGCTCATACATAAACAGAGATAAGAAGGGCCCTTGCATTCAAGAGGAGCCAGATGCTAGTAGGTGACAGTCTCCTACCTCCTTTTTTACATCCCTTGGCTCTACGAAGTGGAATGGAAAGTTATGTAATCTACTGAAATAAAAATTTTTAGTTCCCTTCAGATCATCACGTTTCAGACCCTACTGAGCCCGAAAAACACTATTTGAGAAAATGGTCTGTGTGTGTGTCCGACAATAACGGTAACACGCTTTGGTAGCCTGTGAGGTGGGGCCCACTTCAGGCAACACCTGTAGTCCGTCAAAGGCATTGCAAGGCTTGCCCCATTGTGGGCAATCAGCAAGACCACTTGAGGAGTAAAGAACCGAGAAACAATCCTCATGTACAAGGCCATCATCTAGGCGCGGTTGGCTACTGCCCCGTTGTATGGTCTATCGACCTCACAGTCAACCAAAAGAGAGTACGAGGGCCTCCCCCAGTCTGGGCTGAACTCCGCATAGACCTTCCTAATGCTTGCAATGAATGGGCATTAGATAAATGGCAAGCGAAATAGGAATCCTCGTTGAAGGGGCACGTATGAGTTCTTCCTCAACATCAGTGAGCGTCTTGGGAGAAAGTGGGTTGAGCCAGTTCCTTACGGGATACGGCTACTTCGATGCGCGGTTCCACATCTTTTCTCTCGAAGACTCTCCATCATGCACGTCCTCCGCCTCCAGTGCGGAGGAAACAAGAAACCATGTGCAGCTCCTGTAGTTTTTACAACAGAGAGCGATGGTTGTTGGAAGAGCAGAATGACCTACCAGCATTGACAGCTACAAAGCAAGACTATAACCGCTTCGCTTGACAAATGTGGTCACAATTGATCTGTTCCTTTGAAACTTGCCAACTTAGGTGGTGGCGCCCTGTTTCTGGATGGAGGCATGGGCGAGGCACTGGCCCTGGCAGGCTGCCATTTGGCCTCAGCTCCCTGAGGGAAGGAGGAGGGCTTAGTAGCTGCTACTGCCACGTATGAGAGGCCTGGGGTACTGGGGTAGGAGGCACGGTCCAAGAAGTGAGAATGAACGGCGGTGAGGGGGCTGTCCTGCAGCTTGAGGGGGCTGGTTGCGATGGGTGTACAGGGTGCTGGGTTATTTCCCTGCATAGTTCTTCCTTCAACACAGCTTCCACAGTTTCCATCAGTGCGATCGTGGCTGGGGGCACTGTTGTCGGGGTTGCTGGTACTTGTACTGGTACTGGTAGAACTGACCTCATTCGCGCCATCTGGCCATTGATAATCAGGACACGCCCAGTCAGATTAGGGTGCACCGCGTGTTTACTACTTGTAGTAGCCAAGTTGCCCAGGCTACTAGGGGGAAAGGGGAAGAGAAGTTGGTTTGGACGACGAGCAGGTTGCTGTGAATTAGACTTGAAGGTCCTTTGCAAGAACGCCTTGTATCAAGGCCTCTACGGCAGATGTTTGGGAGGGACCATCCTATCCCTCCTCAGAAGACTCACCACTACCATATTTTAGTGGGAGTTTTTGGGGTGGAGTTCAAGAAGAGTATTCTTATTTTTAATGGTATTATCATCATGCTTGGGTCAGGCTGTGTGGAAGAGCTCACTCGGCTGCACGAACGATTTTGGTTCCATTACTTTAGGGGGCTCGTGGCAGTAGCTGGGTGGACTACTGGGCAACTATATTTCCCCTCAATAAGGCTGTGCCTTGGGTTTCAGATGCCTGGTCGTACCTAGCTTTTGTAGCCAAGCAATGACTATTTGTAAAAATCACGCAAAATAACCAAATGGCCAAATTTTTGGCCACGCCCCCTAACCAATCACGTTGTAGTACGTCATTTGTTATCCCCTCCACCCTGCCCCTTTACCCCTCTACCATAATTATTAACCAATCGCACTGTAGTACAACCTTTTTTACCCCCACCTCCTACCCCAATTTCCGGAAGTTGACCACCTCTCCTTCGGTTTGCCCCTCCCACTAACCAGTCACGTTATAGTACGACCTTCCCCCCCCCCCCATTACAGTCTCGTCCCACTAACGAATTTACTATAGTAGAGGTACTCCCCCAACACCTACTTACCCTTTTCCCCCTCCATCCAGCCTTCTCCCACGAGCCTTCTGTACTATAGTAGGGGTATCACCCCACCTTCTAATAAAATTCTAGTGCGTTTGGATGACGTCATTTTTTTAAAAAAGTTCCTTCCCCGGGATGGAACGCAGTACTTTTGTATTATAGTCAGGCGTTCTATCCACTAGGCTACAACACAACGTCGTAAAATAACATAAACTTGTAGTATAAGAGAGACAGACGCGACATCATCATTGTGGGACGCTAGAGTGGTCACATGATCGTTCAAGGGCATGACTCATCAGCATGACGCAATAGCAGCTGCCTCAGGCTACTGCGTTGTATTCTCGGAAATGTTTAATAGGTTTCAAAATATGATGCATGATGTGTTTACGTGATTGTATAGCCCCAGGCGTTCTATTCTCGGAATTTAATATTGACACACAAATTATCTCTAAACGTGTTTCGACTCGTCTATTGCGCAGTGAATTGGAATTTATTGCCTCTGTGCAGTCTATAAATATGGAGCGGATTCATTCTTAGTTTTAGTTCTCGTTTGAATATTACGCGAAATTAACCTACAACATGAGTGAATTCAGTGCAATTAACGGAAACTTGGTGACCCCCATTTCCGGTTTCGCTCGCCCATTTCTCCCCTACTCAAAATGACAAAAAAAATGCCCTGCCTTCATCCACTCCCCAGCCTCTGCCGTCTTCTGTCCACTTTTCTATACTTTTTCTTCTGCACCTCGTATCGAAAAGGGAGACACTGCAATCAACCCACCCCCAGAATGAAGCCAAGAACTGCGCAGTTATGTCAAGAAAATCTCCAAATATACAATGAATCCAGTTATGGGAAGCTCGATCAATTCACTGTCAGAAGAATCGATCACTAAGAATACAAATTATTCTAACTTCCGGAAAAAATTCGTACACAAGGTTTACGCAGGAAGGCAACTTTTCGAGTGAATGAGAGAAAAAAATACCTACTCAGTTTGGCTATTGTCGTAATGGGGTTACAGGAGGGGGAGGGGGGACTCTGCAATTGCAACTACGACGCACGAACGTCTGGAGCTGGTGATACATTTCATACCGCGTCACCAGAGCTAAAGAAATGGAAATCACAGGCTTTAAAAGGAGAAGAACGTACTTTATTGTCGTTCGGTTGGCGGATGTGGAGGGCCGCTTGCCACACGGTGATCGCTAGCCGTTGAAAGAAAGAATCGTACACAGCCGTGTCATTGATGATGTAGTCGTGCATTTTATTATTCGACGTTCGGGCACTTCACTTGTGAACCGGCATTTCGATATTGTCAAAGACCAAACAAATCGACTTCTAACTCATAATATTAATATACAAATTAACCATCAGAAACAACGAATATTCGTAAGAGTCGCACAAAATAAGTAAAACCGTTCTGAAAAGTACCAAAATTTTATTTAAAAAACTGATAGGCCTCTTCACCCATTACCAAAGTATGCGGACACACCTGCAACCCCGTGGTTGGCTGGCACCCTAATTTCAACAACTTCGAAGCATCGTGATAGTACAATTTCCACAAAAATGGAATGAAAAACATATTAGATTCGTTTTCAGTGCAATAAAAGGGTATATTGTGTGTACGTGGGGGTTGAGGGAAGCTGCGTGGTCCGTAAGTACGAGAAGTTGACGGAAAAATTTGTTTTTCAACTAACAAATGTGGAAAACCGGTTGCTGAAGGTCAAAAGTGTCCACTTAAAACGTCGTTTTCAGTCGCGTTTATTTGTCAAATCGATTCCGATAAGAAGTTTCTACGTAAATGAGCCGCCGGCTACTAACGATCCAGAGAATTTGGCTGAAATTCTAAAACCCCCTCGCTTGAGCCGAAGGCTTCACCCAACTGAAAAGGGGCTCTTCCAATGTAAACTGGGGCTGGTTTTGTGGTTTGGGTTGAGGTGGAACGCCTTGAACAAATAATCAACCGTCTAAAATTATCCCGGCGGAAACTCCGAACACGCTGGGTCTGTGCGATTTGAGGATACCGTTCCCTTCGATCCAGTCAATTAACCGATCCGAACCCTGAACTCAGTTCGAAAACAGCAATCAGCACCTTCAAATTCTACTTGCTATTCTAAATTTCGTGGGTTTGTACTTGACTTAGCTCTATAGTAGAAAGCAAAGTTGCGTGACCGACTAAAAAAAGGTTTTCATCCGGTCTCTGCATTTTGTTTGCAGTTCGAAGAAATTTCAGAGAAATTCGTTTTTACTTTTCGCCACCCAAAGGATAAGGAACGTCTAGTTATCGCGTCAAAAAAAAGGTGGGTTTTCTTCAGGTCTTTACGTTTTGTGGCCCACTGAATCCAAAAAAGCGCGTGGTCCCTGCGTGTGTCTGTAATTCAATTTGCGGGAGAACGGATGGACCGATTAATAGTAGACGCGAAAATAAGGTTATGACGGCTTCCACCGAATGGAAAGGGGGAGGGGTGGGGGTGGAAGGGGCGAAAATGTACCTAAACTAGGGGTTTTCGCATTTTTCTCAACAGCTCAAATCATTTTGATCAAACTTTCAAATTATTTATAACGTAACGTGCCTAACGTTTCATGGCCATAAATATCATCACGAAAAATATCTGGTGCGTTGCAACTCGCAACTTTCCTTAGCTCTACGTCAATTCACTCGAGTACATGGCTTTTTTTACTTACTCAATTCATTTGAACTTGGTCAAACAACACTTGACAGCAGCAGGAAGCGGTTGCGCGTACAGTTCCGGAATTTATTATGCTGCTCGTATTCATTCTAGGACTATTATTGAGCAATTGGTACACAGAGAAATGATGAGGCTATAAACACGACATTTTTGAAGAGGATAGTAATCGCTTTTGCAGAGTTATTAGGTAAAAACTTTTAGAACTGGTAGTAAAAACGGCGGTAGTTGAAATTCCGGAATTTCCGGAGTGACCCCTATGTATCTTATGAGCGTTTTTGAACACTCACCTTATAGGTATTGGATTGGACTACAATACCAATTTTATTTAACTTTTAATAACATTCCAGCGGAGTTTACAAAGAAAAAAACCGCGCTAAAAGCGCTTTTCGTCGTAAATTTTGATTATTTATTGTGCTGCTCTCGTCATTTTCCCACAAATGGGAATTTTATGGTATAATTGCCTTATTGAGGGCTATCAATATAAAAAATTTAATACAAATCGTTAGAGCGGTTTTTGAGAAAAAAATTGGTGTTTTTATCACTATGATAACTATAGTTAACTTTCGGTGGATTTTGTTCATACCCTTATTTTGGCGTCCCATGATAACCTGCGGGCTAGATATCAAGTTTGGGATGATTTGATACGGTGGTTTTCTCTAAAAATCGTTCATAGACACACAGACCATTTTCGCAAATAGTGTTTTTTGGACTTACGAGGGTCTGAAACGTAAAGAACGGAAGAAAACTCAATTTTTTTTCAGCCGATTACATAACTTCCCTTTCTACTTTGTAGAGCCAAATAAAGTAAAAATACGGTGATCGGAGATATAAGACTAAAAAGCAAAATTAGGTGTTTTACGCTTTTTGGCAAAATGGATGAAACGATGTTTGCCAAACTCACAGAATGTGTTTAGATAGTTAATACCAATACTCTTGATAAATGTTCCCCTGACAGTCCATGGAACAGAGATAAAAATTGAAAATGTACGATAATAATGTTTTTTTAACATTATTGTATTTTCCCGAGTAACTGCGTCACTGGATTTGATCAATCTCACGGAGTGTCTTATAGCAATCTATACCCACATTTCGTTGTGTGTAATGATTTCTGTATCTATGTGTCGAACGCAGATATAAGCCATGATAGCTCGAAAAATGATGTTTGTCGAATATGATTATGAGTTCCTATTTTCTCAAAGCGGCTCTAAAGATTTCGATAACACTTAGTAAGTGCTGTCAACTACGGGGGTTGCGGAAAGTTGTGTGCTGCTACGCACCAGATATTTGTTTAGCTGGGCCTGCGTCCAAAAGGTCAAGGCACAAGTAGAACCTACTCCATAAATTCCGGAGCCTAAAGCACCACCGGTTTTTATGCAGAACGTTGAGCTACTTTCCACCAAGTGGATATAAATTGAATGAAAGACGTGATAGAAATTGCTGAGCGTACGAGGGGCTGAGTTAAGTTGTGTATCGTATCGCACCACATATTTTCAAAATTGGGTTTTTTGGATCGTTAAGATCTGACGAGTAGGGTTGTTGTTGTGTTGTTAGCGACGTATAGATGATATAAATACCGCTCAAAGCTCTACACAACGGAAACAGCCAACCGACGGATTTACAGACCACCCTATGCAAAACAGAGTTAGAATCGACAATCAACAGACTATTTAAGACATATTAAAACTGCGCCCTTACACTCCTTTCCTTTCACTTCCAACAGATTTCCCAGGCAGCGAATGATTAGACACCTTTCTCTTCCACCACCCAACACAACATCCTGTTCCCACTCTCCTCTTATGTAAACACCACAACAAACTAACATACTTAATGGCAAGACGATGATGTCCTTACATCGAAAGCACTCGCCCACAGCATCTCACCAGCCAGAAAAGACGGACCCACCAAACAGGTACTTCAACTTCAGTGATTTACCTACTGGCCCGATGAAAACTCGACATAGAATGATAAATCCCCTTGTCGTTGCTACAAATAGTTCTTGGACAGAGAAAAGTTGGCTGCACCGGTTGTCGATTAAGATTTTGGAGTCATATTGGCTGATCAATAACTATGTAGCTCATCACATCAGTTGACAACGCTGTAATCGCTCGAATTAAAACGTTACTATTTCCTACGCAAGAAAAGCAGCGCCTAGACGAATGCAAGCGTCGCTCACGACGTACTGGCGGGAGTAACGGCAATTGAATGCTCTTGCGGGCCTGTCTGTTGGCTCGGAGTCTTCTTCGACGTTCATCTTTGTAACAACGAACAAGAAAAGGATCATACTGGGAAGCGGCCGCAAGGGCTATTTTCAAGGTCTCACACAAAAGGATTCCATATACGTTTCGAGGACACGTGCTGTGAACAAATGTGCGGTCCTCTTCGAGAAGACGGAAGCGACGACCGAGTAAAGGAAAGGAAATGGAGCACTATGTCTTTGCTTTCGACGAGGGTTTCCCTTTCTTTGGCCTTCAGAAAGTTAAAAAAAAAAAGTATCCACCAGTGCGAAGTATCACACAACTATCCTCCGCCCTACGTGGCTTTTCGCCATATTGCCGATCAACCAACTAACCCAATATGCATTTCTCTGAATCTATTTAAGTTGTCTTTATGTTTCCGTTAGAACTAAACGAAATTTAATTCATAATTGAAAGTTTTGACTCGCTCGGGAAAATTGCCACTTTAGTTCGTATACTTCTCTCCTCATATTTTGTTTAGAGCATTGTTAATTAGGAACAGGACTTATCCGGGAGGCGCACAAGACAGCGCCGACTGGAGCACTCCATGTGATCACTGACCAGTCACCCGTTGACACGACAGAGAAGGGAAAAGGGCTGAACTCTGTATAGACCTCCATATTGAGCGAAAACTTGCTGCTGCTTTAGAGAAATGGCAAGCGAGATGGGAATCCTCGTCAAAGGGACGAGACACGTATGAGTTTTTTCACAACCTCCGTGAACATGTTAGAAGAAATAGTGTACAGCCTGACCACAGGATGAGCTATTTCCTGTGGGACAACTGGCTTCAATGCACGGCTGTGATTCTTTTCTCTGTAAAACTACCCCTTTTGCACAACTAGCGCCTTCAGTGCGGAGGAAAAAAGAAGCCACGCGCTGCTCTAACGCTTTGACCTGGTACAACAGAAGACAAAACCCTGCAAATTATTACACAACGGTTTATTATTCTCATGAACAGCTTGACGTAGTATTACTGCTCCAAGACCCATTCCATTCGATTCAGCATCGAAAAATACTAGTAAACCATACGAAACATGACCTGGCTACAATGGAACTATGGAAACTAAATATTCACCCGGCGCCAGGCGCCCGTAAACGTCTGTAGGCATTTATGATCTGATGTAGGGGTGTGCGGAGGAAGTAGTCCTAACCTCCCTCTGCCCTATCGGGCAAAAAGAGTCGGGGAAATTGGGGCGGGGACTTTCAGCAAACCCTCAGCAATTGGTACGACTTGCGAGTCGAGCGGGTGGGTGGTTTCGATGAGACAGGAGGGAGGGAGGGAGTACTAACGACGAAACGTTGAATTCCCCTGTAGTTCCCTTGAGTTCTTTCAATTAGTAGACTCTAATAATTACTGTAATTTCCATAGACGCAGTTGTACAAGTCTGATACTCATTCCATACGACCCAGGATGTAAAAATACCTTGAAAACGATACAAAACACGGCGTATTAGCGATTATACTGCGTTTTGTGAATTTTTTAAACCGTTTTTTGTCCACAACAACCATGGGCTTCGTCCGATCGGATTGCCGAGATGGCGGGTACAACTAGATACCAAATGGGGTTTTTTTGCGAAAGAACAGATTTTTTAGACCACGTTAAAGGCACAAAAAACGGCCCGGACGGCGGACGGACATTGCATGTTTGGAATCCCCATGTCTTGAAACGTAAAGTAATAAATTTTGAGGGGGGGGGGGGGGAGTGAAAAATGTTTCGTGACCGAAAACATAGAATGAATAATAAACCAAAAACCGTGCGGTCACTGTTGATTTCTACATTTGAACCTTGCCTATCAAGTAAATAGTTAGATCAGGTGACAACGCAGAATATGAACTCTCCCCAGATGGTCATACCTCCACTGACGGACTAGCCAAGTGACAACCTACCACAGATCTGGGTTAGGTGCATGCTGAGCGAGTGCTCATGCTCTTGAACAATGACTTCCGACTGTTGAGGTACAGTCATTTCAAGAAGGAAACAAACCTGTCACACCTCCGACACTTTCCGCCAACGCTGTTCCGACAAACTCGGCTCACGCTCCGCTCGCTCATTTTTTCTGGAACATTCAGGCGGCCTCAATTTCAGTTTCGATATGACAAGAGCAAACATCAGAACGAGAACGCACGCGCCACCAAATATTTGTGTCGGCAAACGTTCCTGAGCAGAGCATGAAGAAACACTGAGTCAATAAATGGGAAGCCGTCGAAATTGGTGATCTCAGCTGATCTCGATATCGGGACGACAGCAGTCAACAATCGCCTTCGTATATTTGGAATTGGCGAACGAGACCTATTCACTACTAACATGTTACTAGACTGAATGAAAAAATATCAAGTACGACACATCACACAACTTTCCTAAGTTCATTTTCATCTTTCTACTAATTGAATCTGTCATTTGCTCGATAACCTTACTGTTGATTAATCGTATGTGTTTCGCTCGGTTTCAATCTAGAAGAACTCTGCTTAGTTCCAGAATTTATTGTGTTGCCATTATTCATGTAACCACTGGTACAAGGACGGGCTGGGCACTGCTGCTTTCTGCCTGACTGAGCTTGGGGTAGGCCGAGGCTTTGTATGGGTGAAGGGTGACGGCCACAGGTTTTTTGTTTCCACCTTACCCCTAGAGGTCCAATGGAGGAGCTAGAGGACACCATAAGATCAGTGGGGAAGAGGGTCCCAGGCGGCGGGTTTCAGATGATTTCAATGCGAGGACTCATGAGCAGCAAGGAACGACTCCAGATATATCAATGGAGTCTGGAGGCTTAGCAGGAAGAGTTCTGCAGTTGTTCTTGGCTCGTCGCAGGAATCTCTAAAAAGACGAAGCGAGCCGAAAGGGTTGAACGTCAGGAAGCTTAAAGCTGTAGCACTTTGAGAAATGCTGAGGCCTGCATTCCCTGCCCAGGGCAGAGATGATGGTATTGCTGCTGACTCTGAGAGGATAATGGAATAAGTGATTCAGTTCTTTGGAAGAACGTTTGATGCATCAATGTCCAAGCAAGAAGGCCCCCTATCTACTGGTGGAATTTATACATAGCTACGCACAAAAAGGCTTGTTAGAGGCATAGAGCAAACAGAAGGGAGAAAGGCACCACACAGCATCAAACTCCTTAGAGGGAAGCCCAGAGGTACCTGTTAACAGAGCAACTTTGCATGTTGGCGGAAGGAGTAAGAAGACATTGATGCAAGACAGTGGGGGCTTGGCTGCAGAATAGTGATGAGAAAGCTCCATGCTTCTGTACACTCCAAAACACAAAGAGGATCCATGCTCACTGTCGGCTTGCTGACCCTTTTATATGCTGGATACTGCTGGGATGAGGCTCCATCGCGCCTAATGAGTGCCATCAGGCGAGAGTGTGACATGTGTGGGCATAATCATGGTTTCAGAACAGGGTACTCGTGCAATATAGCAGCCTGAAAAGTGGTGGAGACCCATACGACGACACAATGTGTTCCCTTCCAGAGTGTACAATTGTTTTCACCCTGGCAGTATCTTTACAGGACCTGAAAATAGCCCGGCAAATGAGAAGCTATATACTGGATAGCAGACTTATGTACGAGATGGCCCAGGGATGGTGCAGGAGGGACGTCACTGCAGGGCCAACTCTCTGGAGATGTCTGACAATATGATCTTAGTGAATACGCAGACGACGCACTGGCAGTAATTATTAGCTACATGCTGGACTCAGTCCAGATAAAACTGGAGCGAGTAATACGATGGCTGAGGGAGTGGATGGGAGCTCATGGGCTCCTCCTCGCCCTGCAGGAGACTCTCCTCCCCATACCAAGTTGTTTGGTTTCCACATCCGTAAGCTGCCAAAGTAACAACCGCGCTTTCTTGTCTCTTTGCCAACACGAAGTAGGCGCAACAGTACGAGGCAGGTGCTTATTATCGTTGAACACTCCATCCACTTATATGGGGCGGAGGTGTGGGCTGATAAAACGAGCATTGCCTAGCTGCACCCTCCACCTGGCTTGACCAATTTCTCAATTGCCAGTGTTGGTGTTAGCAGATGGTCTTCCAATCCCCCTTCCTATAATCGAGTGGAAAGAGATGGAGGTAGGACCTAGGAGGTAACTGAACCAGGGCTACCAGAAGAAAAGGAGGGCATAAACCCTAGAGGGATGGCAAGAGAAGAGAAACACAGCGGCTAAGGCGGACTAGGCATGTACTAGGATTCAAGCCTTTAGTCCATGGCTCAGGAAGTGCCAAAGTGAGGCAACTTCTACCGTATACAGTTCGGGAGACAGAGCATTTAGGGCGTACAAGGCTGCAAGCTCAAACTGCCCATTACTGCAGCGCAACTGTGCTGACTGACTCCTGTTAAAGGCAACCGGTTGATCGTGGTCTAGTGGTCAAGACAGACGATTCATAATTCTCGACGTAAGTCGAGGGTTGTGGATCGAATCTCCGGCGCGATTGCCGTAGTTTTTGCCTGAGTCAGCAGCTCTTCGAAGCATCTCCAAATTACTTCGTAACACAACAATGGATGGTCATTCAATGTTCGAAAAATCTCATTTTCTGATTGCTTATATCTCTGTTCAATGAGTAAATACAGAAATGGCATAGAACAAAAAGTGCGTATACCTTGACCAATTTAAGCTAGTCTAGAAATTTCAAAATAGGTTAAAAGATTTTAAAGACATTTTGGTTGTCATCTTTGGTGGTAACTATGTGGCGTGTTTAGTGGTTTTGTACTATAGTAATTCGTGTCTGGGCCCAACATACTTATCAGACAAGAACTCATGAAACTCACCTCAGATTTCAAATATATAAATAACTCTTCCTGAGAAGAAAATAAGGAAATTAAATTAATAATGTAAGAAGACCCTCTTTGAATTTAATTGAATAAATATAAATGAAAAGATCTCCTTTCAATATTTAATCAAAGTAACCTAATTTGCTCGTATCGTTATTAAAGACAATATCGGGACAAGGGGTTAATAAACAGGGATTTTCTCACCTTTATCTAACAATACTCAAGCGAGGAAGGAAAATTCTGAGCTTGAAATCTCCGGCTGATAAGAGAAAGGCGCAATTAGTACGCCGTGGGGGCGTGTGAAGAATCTGAATGAAAAATGGAGCTCAGCGCCTCGCAAAATCAGAGGTTATATCCCTCACAACTGTCAGCGAGATATTCACTGAGTAGTCAAACACATTGGTGAGTTTGGCGAAACTCGTAAGACTTTCACCAAAAAGCGAAAAAAAACCCTACTTTTTATAGGCCTATAGAGTTCACCAGATTTTTTCAAGATATTGATGTCAAGCATAATGTAGGTACTGATTAGAGAAAGTTAATTTGAAAGTTGAATAAAAATCGGTACAGCCTTCAGGCTTCAAAAACCCTCGTTTTGGTACGTTTTGACCACAAAGATAAACCACCCTTTTAATCCGCCCGGCAAATTGAACTGACGAGCAGATCTTTACGTTTCAGACCCTCCTGAGTCCGAAAAACACTATTTGGGCAAATGGTCTGTGTGTCTGTATACGATTTTTAGAGAAAACCACCGTACCAAATCAGCTCAAACTCGCTTGATATCTCGCTCGCAGGTTACCATGGGACGCCAAAATAAGGGTATGAACAAAATCCACCGAATGTTAACTATAGTTATCATCGTGATTCAAACACCAAATATTTTTTTTCTCGAAAACGGCTCGAACGATTTTGATTAAACTTTTTATATTGATAGGTCTCAATAAGGCAATTATACCATAAAATTCTCATTTGTGGGAAAATGACAAGAGCAGCACAATAAATTATCAAAATTTTCGACGAAAAGCGTTTTTAGCGCAGCTTTTTCCGTATAGACTCCGCTAAAATGTTACTAGAATGTTAAAAGAAATTGGTATTGTTGTCCAATCCAATACCTATAGGGTGAGTGCTTAAAAACGCTCATGAGATTCATGGGGCTCACTACAGAAATTCCCGAATTTCAACTACCACCGTTTCTCTTACTACCAGTTGTAACAGTTATTACCCAATAACTCCGCGAAAGTGATTACTATCCTCCTTCAAAAAATCCGTGTTTACAGCCTCATTAATTTTCTGGGTACCATTTGCTCAATAATGGTCCTGGAATGAGTACGAGCAGCACAATAAATTCTTTAACTGTAATCGCTGCCGCTTCATGCTGCCGTAAAGCGTTGTTTGGCCAACTTCAAAGGGACTGAGTGATAAATGAATTGATTAAATAGAATTAGCCATGTACAAAGTGAATTGTTGTAGAGCTAAGGAAAGTTGTGTGGTGCAACGCACGAGATATTTCCTTATAAACTTCGCTGGAATGTTAGTAGAATGTTAAAGAACATCGATATTGTAGTCCAATCCAATACCTAAAGTGTGAGTGTTTAAAAACGCTCATGAGACACATGGGGATCACTCCAGAAATTCCTGAATTTCAACTACTGCCGTTTCGCTTACTACCAGTTCTAAACGTTTTTACCCAATAACTCTGCTAAATTGATTTCCTTCTTCAAAAAACATGTGTTTACAGCCTCATTAATTATCTGTGTACCAATTGCTCAATAATGGTGTTGCAATGAGTACGAGCAGCACAACAAATTCCGGAACTGTAAACGCCACCGCTTCCTGCTGCTGTGACGTGTTGTTTGACCAAGTTTAAAGGAAATGAGTGATAAATGAATTGATTAGATAGAATTAGCCATGTGCAAAGTGAATTGACGTAGAGCTAAGGAAAGTTGTGTGTTGCCACGCACCAGATATTTTAGTGGGAGAATGATTAGCGAAGTACAATGAATTAGCTAACGTTTCGACGATATCTATTGCTTTTGTTTTCTTACAAATCTCGCTGGTACGACACTAAGGCATAAACAAAAAATCAGGGTGTTAGCCCGACCTATACAATTGAAGTATAAAAATGCACTTAGGACAATCGAGAGCAACATTAGAATACCTTGATTGTAACTACGGCCGTCTATTGAGTAACTTTTTTCGCAGTGTTTCCCCTATAACTTCAGAACTGTAAACACGAACCTCCCACCCCCCATCCACACATGTTGTCACTCCCATAAATTAACTTTACGGAAGTTCTTTGATAAAGGTCTACGCAAAAGTTGCAGAATCCCAAGTAATTCCGGAACTTCAATGTTCACAAGAACTGAATCAAAAATAGATTCGATGAGCAGCTACTGAGTTGAGAAAATTTGTGTAATGCGTCGCGCTTCACGTTTTTGAGGGTTTACAATTTTTTCTTACAAAAATCGATCGAGTGGGTTTTCAAAGGCTCCACATTTTGATACTTTTTTTTTATAGCTAAATGCAAAGACAGAAGATACGAGGAAGAAGTCGATTTTCGGTGGCTCTCACTTCACTTCACGGTCGCGAACACAAATCATCACGAAGCTAACACAAGACGCGTTCAAAAAACTCGATTTCCGAAATTGTAGAAAAATAAATGGCGTTACGAGATTGAGAAAAACAGGATTCTGTGCAGTGCGGCAGAGTGACGCAGTCTGAAGCCGGGCGCGGTGCATCACTGGGGAGTCGAAGCGGCGAGGCGAGCCGGGCGAGTTCCCATAGCAACGCTTCCCTTTCGTCGCCCCCTCGCCGCCCTCACCACCATCCCCCCACCTACGACGCTACGTTGGAAACTTAGAGCAGGAGGCGACTGAAAAAGAGGCGCCTCTTCCCCTCAGACAAATCATAAAATTTAAGACCTTTTTAATCGCGAAACTGTAATAATGTTTTTAACAAAGCGTCCATATTGCAAAATCATGATAACGTTCACTTCCACTTTCCTCACCACCACGCCCATTCGGCGATTATGATGGTTCCAGCGCGTTCTTCTTCAGTTTATACGAAGTTGGTTGAACTTCCATCAACGTTCCGTATAGATACTGGCAGTACTTCAAGATCCAGAATATACCGGGGTGCTCACGAGCGAGACCCTCAGTCTGGAGAGAGAGAATGAATGAATGAATGATGGCGTTTATTTACAAAAACAGAATGAGATTAGGACCATGAGGTCCTCTCTTACATCTATCCTGTAATTATTAGTAAAACAAAAAGACTATTAAACACTGTAAGCGGTTATCTTTTAAAACAAAAAAGTATTCTACAGAAGTGTAGCAAAAAAAAACAAAATATCTGGTGCGATGCAACACACAACATTCCTTAGCTCTACGTCAATTCACTTTGTACATGGCTAATTCTATTTAATCAATTCATTTATCACTCAGTTCCTTTGAACTTGGTCAAACAACACGTCACAGCAGCAGGAAGCGGTAGCGCTTACAGTTCCGGAATTTATTGTGCTGCTCGTACTCATTGCAGGACCATTATTGAGCAATTGGTACACAGATAATTAATGAGGCTGTAAACACGATTTTTAAAAAAAAGGATAGTAATCACTTTTGCAGAGTTATTGGAAAATAACTGTTAGAACTGGTAGTACGCGCAATGGCAGTAGTTGAAATTCAGGAATTTCTGGAGTGAGCCCCATGTATCTCATGAGCGTTTTTAAACACTCACCCTTTAGGTATTGGATTGGACTACAATACCAATTTTTTTAACATTCTACTAACATTTCAGCGGAGTTTATACGGAAAAAACTGCGCGAAAAACGCTTTTGGTGGAAAATTTTGATAATTTATTGTGCTGCTCTCGTCATTTTCCCACGAATGAGAATTTTGTAGTATCATTGCCTTATTGAGAGCTATCAATATAAAAAATGTAATTACAATCGTTAGAGCCGTTTTTGAGAAAAAAAATTTGGTCTTTTGATCACTATGATGACTATAGTTAACTTTCGGTGGATTTTGCCCATACCCTCATTATTGCGTCCCATGGTAACTTGTAGGCTAAACATCAAGTTTCACCTGATTTGGTACGGTGTTTTTCTCTAAAAACTGCGCTAAAATCGATTTCGTCGAAAGTTTTGATAATTTATTGTGCTGCTCTCGTCATTTTCCCATAAATGAGAATTCTATGGTATGGTTGCCATATTTGGAGCTACCAATATAAAAAGTTTAATCAAAATCGCTAGAGCCGTTTTTGAGAAAGAAAATATTTGTGTTTTGATCACTATGATAACTATAGTTAACTTTCAGTGGATTTTGTTCAAACCCTTATTGTGGCGTCCCATGGTGACTTGCGGGCGAGATATCAAGTTTGAGCTGATTTGGTACTGTGGTTTTCTCTAAAAATCGTTCACAGACACACAGACCATTTTCCCAAATTTTTTCTGTTTTTCGGACTCAGGGGGGTCTGAAACGTAAAGATCTGAAGAGAACTCAAAAAATTTTTTTTCAGCTGATTACATAACTTTCCTTTCTACTTTGTAGAGCCAATGAAAGTAATAATACCACAAAAGAAAAACGAACGATAAATCGTGTACATCTTCTAAAATGGAGAGGTTTATATTGAATAATGAGCGGCACTCATTTAATTTGTTCAGCCGTTTCTACCAGACTCGTTCACCTTGGTTTATCGACAGGGCTCGGTGGGTTATTGGTTAACCATAAACTAATAACATTTCAATTCCTCTTAACCTTTAACTTTCCACGAACTGGTATCAGAAGTTGAACGAATATCCCAAACAGTGACAGCTCATCTAAGCGCCTTCTTACAACGCTCCTTCTCGACCTTACTAGCGTCAGAGTTCTGCGGGTCTAGTATCTCTAAATACTTTCCTCAACGCAATCATATTCAATTTACCAATAAAACAAAATAACTTTAAAGTAATAAAGCTACAGAAGGAGGGGGGGGGATGTGCTAAAGCTGAATACGCAGATTTCGTGACAGTAGCAAAAACCGATTTTCGTCGAAAATGTTGATACTTTATTGCGCTGCTCTCGTCATTTTCCCACGAATCGGAATTTGATGGTATGATTGTCTTATTACGAGCTATCAATTTAAAAAAATTAATCAATATCGTTAGAGCCATTTTTGAAAAAAAATGTGGTGTTTTGATCACTATGATAACTATAGTTAACTTTCGGTGGATTTTGCTCATACCCTTATTTTGGCGTCCGATGGTAACCTGCGGGCTAGATATCAAGTTTGATAACTTCCCTTTCAACTTCGTAGAGCCAAGAAAAGTAAAAATATAGGGAAATATAGTGAAATAAGTACAAGAGGAGTGAAATAGTCAATATTGAATTACCAAAAGTATTCCCTCCACCATAGCGGTTTCTGAAGAGTCTTTTTGAATGAAACTGAACTTTGAGTGAAGGAAACACCATCATTTCAACTCCTCATGGAACACCATCGAAGTTATTGACCTTACAGAGACCAATCGCGGATCATTTAACGCCCGCATTGGGATCTTCAAAGGCAAACGAGAACTATAATTATTTCCGAATTCGGACAGTTTCGTTGGAGAGTCGAAGAAGGAGAAAAGTTAAAACCAAAATGACTCGGTCATGAACATAAACTGTCCTGTCGTCCTCAATTTATACATTCCCCAACGCAAAAATAGAAGAGATGTTTGCTTATCGGCCCAGAAAATATCTAGCACGCGCCGTCGGTCGCACACATTCAAAAATTATTGGGTTGCTCCTACGTATTACTTCACTGATCAATCAGCGTGCAAGTAACTGTCAACAAACATTTCAAAGGAAGATTCGTATTCACAGTTCTACAATTATAGGGGAAATACGGCAAGAAAACAGCGACGCATCACACATCTTTCCTCAGTTCCCAGTACATTCAACGATTTTCGTGGCTTCAGCTACACCAATCTCATGGTCTCGTGGTGGAAAGTCATTGTTTCCCCGTAACACCTTTCTATCAAAACCATTTTGTAGTACCCGCGGAAAGCCTCAGTTATTTCCATGTACTGAGGTAAAGTTGGAGATGCTTTTGAAGAGCTGCTGACTAAGGCAAAAATTACGGCAATCGCGCCGGGGATTCGATCCACAACCCTCAACTAACGTCGAGAATTATGAATCGACCGTCTTACCGCAAGACCACGATGAACCGCTTGCCTTTGATAGGAGTCAGTCAGCACATCCAAGTGACAACGGGTTTCCCCCTTCTTCTGGACTTTACCAAATTTCATTTTCCCTCCCCTCAATCTACTTCCCTCTTCACAACAGACAGCTCCCCCCAAACTCATTCACCTATGAGTTCTCACGAAAGTCGATCGTCTCCCAGTTCTCCCAACAATTCATCTCTCAGTTCGCACTACTCACAACTCAACTCCATCTCTCTCTCTCTCTCTCTCTCTCCTCTCTTCTTCGCTGTTTGTGGAAAGTCAAGTACGATGCCTACGCTAATAAAAGATCGCGGGATGTTGAAGTTGTTGAAGTTTTATAAAACAAACTGTGCCGTCAGTCACCATTGACACAGTGAAAAAAAAATTAATAACTTGAGATGTGCGTTCCGTAAAGAGTTGAAGAAAGTAAAACATCAAAAGTCGGGCTCATCGGGAGATCACTGTGGTATTTCGACTTGCTATTGTTTACAGCCGACCATGAAGAAACTAGAGCGACGATTAGGAGCGAGGAATCACAACTCGTAAGTTATTTTTATTCTATTCTATTAATTTATTTTTTTTATCTTCTAATTTATATCAAATACATACAACAGTACAAACAAATTTTCACAATATAATATTTCACTCTAATTGGTGACAAATTTGTTTTGCCAGGAAACTGCACCTCCTCTAACAAAATAGTTCTTGTAATTATCACGATTGTCATTTGCATTTTCACACAAAACTTGTCTATTATATCCCTGTCGTAGACCCACCAGCTGATCGTCCACCCTATCCCCTCGAATAACCTCCCCACTATAAATATCTTCTACATCAAGTGAATTCGATGGCATGTACAACGCTTTAGCTTCCTTCCTCAAAAAATTATGAAGAGCACACGCTGCTAGCACAATGAAATCTATTTTTTCTGGATTCAAGTTGATTTCTGTGTGAAATATCAGGAAACGACTTGACAGAATGCCGAAAGCATTTTCTACTATTCTGCGAGCTCCGCTCAAACGGTAGTTGAATATGCGCTGGTCATAAGTCAATTGTCTATGAGGATACGGTTTAAGAACGTTTTCATGCAAAGCAAAAGCGTCGTCAGCTACAAATACGGAATTGAGGTTTGCCTTGTTGGCACTGTTTGGTGGCAAGTTGAGACTTTTGTTTAGTAACTTCGTATAAAAACCGGTGCATTCAATTACAGCTCCATCACAGACTCTGCCGTTACAGGCAACGTTTACGTATATGAACTGATAGCGTGCGTTAACGATTGCCCTCAAAACTATACTGCAAAAACCCCTTGTAATTATGGACTGTTTGGAGGTGGACCAAATTTAGAAGTTTTCGGAAATTTTCTTCACTCATCCTCTGATAATTCGTTAGATCCTCGTGGTGAGACAGCCTCAGTTCACGGAGCAACGCAATGTGGGAGCTAGTCTCTCTATCTCGCAGCCAACTTATTACCCAGACCCTTTTTTCTTGGGGTTCCCCAAAAACTGACAAAACAAACATAGCGCAACGATGGTGAAAAACTGGGGATCTCCTGAGTCCTGTTTCATTGACCGACAGTTCGCCTACAGGTACCGGACTGTAGTGTGTGCTATCTTCTGGCTATCATCTGCAGATCAGTACGGCCGCCTGCAGACGGTTGACTGCTAGTGTATGGAACTCGGTGATAATGGTCTTACGATTGCCTGCTGAGGCGATGGCATGCAGGCAATCGCATAGTGTGTGGCAGCCTTAACACTCACCACGTCCATTTATTTTTTTAGTTTACAACTCCCCCATTCCTGCACCCAACATTGGTAAAACAAAACTTTACGTTATAGGTAGAAGTTTGAAGTTTCGGAATTTATTGAGGCGATCCTATTCATGCCACGACAATTAATTAGCAATCAGTCAGTGGACAGGTGATTTATGAGAGCCAAAATGACTTTTTTTTAGATGGATCTTGTTTTACTACGTTGTAATTATCGAGAAGCAACAGTGAGAAATGTTATTAGGGTGGTTCTGAAGTTGCTTCTATTTTATGGGCGTTATTAAAGTATCATTAAACCACACAGCCCCCCCCCCTCCCCAAGGTCTTTGGCCAACTTCGTTGTCTTCTGGGCCCTCAGTAACGGTTCTGCACCAGAGGAGCGGCCTGGTCACCGCTTAATTAAATCGTACCCATCGCACATCATAGATGGTAGTATATCGAACTATCAACTGATTTTTCTGAGAATGCTAGTTGAAGCTGAGCGGGAGTTGAAGAGAAAACTGTGCTACAATAGATTTTTTTTAAACTTTGGATAACTTATTGCGCTGCTCTCATCATTTTCCCCACAAAAGAGAATTTTGTTTTGTTTCTTGTTGTTGTCTCGATGATACGGTTCCATAAAGGAAAAAGCCTATTTTATTATAATGATTTGATTAGTACGACGTGCGATGAGCGAACCTTACGTATGAATCAAACGCATTCACGTTTCAGGTCATTAGATGCGCAGCCATCCAACGACCTGCGTAACGTGGTCCATCGATTCACTTCAGACCTAATGCAGAGGAAGATTAACTCTGTGTTCCTCATTCGACGCTTTTCAAGAAATGGTTCCTCCATGAGCCGGAGGTCAGTTTTACGAGCTTTCCTCCGCTGATATCTCGACTGTTGAGTGGAATTGTAAGTGGTTCCCTTATCTTAACTTCCTTCTTATTCCTAACGACCCTGTCAATAAATAGAAATCACGAGGTGGTAAATCGGGAACAGACTTTTTCGTTACTTCAGTTAATAGAATTCCTGGTATTGTCGATCTAACGGAATATCATTGTTTCGGTTAGAACGCCCGATAAATGCTTTTCCTTCGGCAAACTCTCATTTCCTGGTCATTCATCTCGTTACACGATTTCCTTCTGCATTTGGTTGATAACTCACGAGCGTCATTCAACTTCTTTAACTTTATTCAAAATTCATAAGCAGCACAGCGTCAGTCAGACTAATTTATTTTGACACATACTCCGCCTCTCAAGCGTCAACTTTACCCCCATTCGGTGAGGTTTTATTATGGATATCATTTTCCATTATTTTGGCTTTTGTTATAAGCTCAGGAGCTACCAAGTTTTGAGGGCCATTGATCAGAAAAAGTAATTACGATAAAAGCTGATGAAATATACGCATAAACTTCAAAACAAGATCGGCACAGGCCGAATTAGCTGGGTTTTTTGACCTTCGAACTTCTGTGATTGTTTACCCAAACATCTTTCTGATCTCCGTTTTGTTTGTACCTGCCGAAAGCCCAGTTCTTCAGTTATTCATGCGTGAGGACGGATTTCCCCCCCTTTTCTGGACTTTCCAAAATACCCTTTTTAAGCCTTTCCTTTTGGGTTTATTATTCATTCTGAATAATAACCCTATGTTTTCGGTCAGGACAAATTTTATACAACCCCCCCTTCAAAATTTGATACTTTACGTTTCAAGACATGGGGATTCCAAATCTGCAATGTCCGCCCGCCGTCCGGGCCGTTTTATGCCTTTAACGTTGTCTAAAAAATCCGTTCTTTCACATTGGTATCTAGTTGTGCCCCCATCTCGGCAATCCGATCGGACAAAGCCCGTGGTTGTTATGGGGGGGAAAATGGTTGAAAAAAATTATCAAAACGCGGTTTAATTGCAAATACGCCGTGATTGGTATCGTTTTCAAGGTATTTTTCCATCCTGGGTCGAAATAATGAAATTACAGTCATTATAGTGAGCCAAAGTATACTAATTGAAAGAACTCAGGGGAACTACAGCGGAAGTAAACGTTCCCTCCGTTTCATCTCTCAACACGTCGTGCCAATTGCCTACAGGCGCCTACGGGCGACTGGAATATTTAGTTCTCGTCGTTCCATTGTAGTCAGGTCATGTTTCGTATGGTTTACTGGTATTTTTCGTCGCTGAATCGAATGGGATGAGTCTCGGAGCAGTAATACTAGGTCAAGCTGTTCATGAGAATAATAAACCGCTGTGTAATCATTTGCAGGGTTTTTTTCCTGGAACACACATCTCTTTCCAACAGTCAGCTATGTAGAAGCTCATGTGAACGACAGTCGTCTCCTATTTCTGCCAACTCTCGTCTCTCACGCCTCACAACTCAACTCCCTCCACTTAGTTTCTCACGTAACCAGTTCACACTTATTTAGAGTCCCCTTGTTTGCGTTTGAATACTCACGCTCAAACTGATATCGCTATTCCGTCAAGTGTAATACAGTCTGCACTCACGCTCACCACGTACATTCAATTCTCAACTCGAGCTTCCCCATTCGGGCGCCCAACAAATTCCACAATTAGCTTCACGGTAAGGAATCGTATTAATCACTTAATGCCACCTTTGCAGTTACTGGAAAAGTTTCTTAATATCTCCGTGGCTTTGGCGTAGTTTGAATAAATGATTCGATGCCACATGATACAAGCAGTGTCTTAGAAGTTAACATAGCACTCATGTTGTGGCTCTGTCCAACACACGGACTTGATTTCGAGAAGAAACGTTAAATATTCATTAGTAAAAGATGCGCTGTCAATTTATTCAATATCGTTGTAACAGTTTTCAATATAAATTATAGAACGCTTCATTTCCCGTATACATTGGTCCCTCCCCTCCCGACCATTAATGGAAACTGCTCATAATGCTATTTATTGCCTCGAAAACTCGTATTCTATGACTATTGCTGTGTAGTTGTATTCCACTACACTTGCACTCACACCACCCGGTTCCTCCACCATGCCCCCTCGCTCGCACTGCTAACCTACACTTTGAAATATATTTGAATGCAACATCGAACGCTCTTTGGTTCCGCTTCACGTGATGTGCTTTTGATTACAGAGCGTTGCATATTGTCGAGCTCCCGCCCTCAAAATGTATAGGTTTTTAATGGTGCTTTCTCAAAGCATTGGGTTGAGAAATGTAAAAAGCTCGTACGAAGTGTTCGTTGAAAACGAGGTCAGAATGTTGCTCTAGGAAATGTTTAGAGTTTAAATAACGCTAGCGAAAGTCGTGTGAGCCAGACCAGATGTTCAATAAGGAATCCTTCCGACGGATGGGCATTGCATCGCTATTTTCTCTCCGCCAGATGTCGGAGAACATTCGCTTCTCGCGCGTTTTTATCGCATCGCCAATGTTTTCAGAAATAACAGCGCTCGGCGCAATTCCATCAACCCCAATGAAAGATGGAAGGATCGAACGTGAGGGAAAAAGTCGAGCGGTAACCCTGCTAGAAATTACGCCAAAATAAGGACCCACTTGAATCATACGACTGAAACAAATAATTGTATATGAAAATCGAACCGCCCCGAATGAACGAAATAGAAACAACGACAAGGATAGTGAGACTCAACCACAGTAAACGCCTTTGTCAGCTCACTTAGTGAACAATTAAATAAATGAATATGCCCCCATGCTATTCGACTGTTTCACTGACGTTCTCGTCTTTACTGCGTACTCTCAACTAACTGGTGCCCACATTTTGTCTCCACAAATGATTCCGTAGAAATGACTATATATAATGTCTCTATATAAGGCAGGCCGTCAATTTTACGAGGGTTGCGGGAAGTTGTGTACGCACCAGATATTTTCTAGTAATAAATATGGTTTATGTTACTCAGTGATAATGTAGCTCTTAAGTTTATTATTGAAATGTTATGGTAATAGTGTAGACTAGTTAGTACCCAAATTTTCTTCTCCCAAATATCTCCATGAAAATACGGTGAACGGAGATATAAGCCTATGTAGCAAAAATATTTTTTCTCTCTTTTTGGACAAACGGCTTCACCAATTTTAACCAAACTCACAGAATGTTTTCAAATAGTTGATACCATATTATTGTTCTCAATAATATTATTTATAATTTTTTTTTTCAAGCTCACAGCGTTTATTCATGTGGTTGTTGGTGACCCTTGCACCTTACTTCAGGTTTTTCATCTCATAGTTCACGATTGTCGCTCCCTATTTGCCTCCCACCATCATTTTCAGCCAACCCATCACGTCACAGGGTTGCTCGTCTCCTCTTTTTGAAAACCGTCGATAGTGGTCTGCAGTATCCACCCGTTTTGGTTTATTATTCATTCTGAATAATAACCCTATGTTTTTGGTCACGAAAAATTTTTTACAACCCCCCCTCAAAATTTGATACTTTACGTTTCAAGACATGGGGATTCCAAATTTGCAATGTCCGTCCCCCGTCCAGGCCGTTTTGTGCCTTTAACGTGGTCTAAAAAACTCGTTCTTTCGCACAAAAATCCCATTTGGTATCTAGTTATGCCCGCCATCTCGGTAATCCGATCAGACGAAGCCCATGGTTGTTATGGACAAAAACAAGTTAAAAAAATTAACGAAACGCAGTATAATCGCAAATAAGCCGTGTTTCGTATCATTTTCAAGGTATTTTTACATCCTGGGTTGAATGGAATGAGTATCAGACGTGTACAACTGCGTATAGGGAAATTACAGTAATTATTAGAGACAACAAATTGAAAGAACTCGCGGGAACTACAGCGGAAGTCAACGTTTCGTCGTTAGTACTCCCTCCCCTCCCTCCCATCTCGTCGAAGCCACTCACCCACTCGCCTCACAACGTCGTGCCAATTGCCGAGGGTTCGCTGGAAGTCCCCGTCCCAATTTCTCCGACTCTTTTTGCCCAACGGGGCGGAGGAAGGTTAGGGCCACTTCCTCCGCACACCCCTATATTGAATCATAAATGACTACCGATGTTTACCGGGGGAATATTTAGTTTTCGTAGTACCATTGTAGTCAGGTCATGTTTCGTATGGTTTACTGGTATTTTGCGATGCTGAATCGAATGGAATGGGAGCAGTAATCATCAAGCGATACTAGCAAGCTGTTCATGAAAATAATAAACCGTTGTGTAATAATTTGCAGGGTTTTTTGTTTGTTTTCGTTTAATAGGGGGTTTTCCCAATATTCGCCAGCATCCAACTCCTCAACAAGGTTTCGACTTTTTTTCAACGCGCATCCTTTTTTTCTCATCAACGCCGGTCCAGCACAAACATTTCTACATTAAAACGATCAGAGACTTTCGTTTTTCAGTATCGTGAACTAGTACATCCGTTCTTCTCAGAACTGTACATTTTTTTAACTTAAATTCAATGGGCGACAACTTGAGTTATTTTTGTGCTATTTTGCTTTTATTAAATACCAATCTATTTCGTTATAAGATAGTTTATGTCAGAGGTAATAACTTTATTTTATTCTTTTTCATATTTTGAAAATCCACCTCAGGCCAAATAAACACACGAGTTGAAATAGTTAATACCTGTCTATTGTTCTAATTGCGTGTTCCTCTGACAGTCCATTGAATGGAGGTAAAAAACCAAAATGTCTCGAAAATCGCGTTTTTGACCATTTTTATCATTTTCAGAGTAACTGCTTTGCTGGATTAGATCAAACTTACAGAGTTTCTTAAAGCAATCTGTGCTCATGTTTTGTTCTCCGTAACTATCCGTTCAACAGAGATATAAGCCGTGACAGCCGAGAAAACAAGATTTCTCGAACATTAATTTATCGTATTAAAGCAATTGGGTTAGGTCTGTCAGAAGGCAAATTACTAAAATACTATTACTAATGCGGACAATAAATCTGTTAGTAGGAACAAAGATGATTCAAACTTTGCCAACCACCTCAAGACAACTGGACATGAACCTACAAAAATACAGGACTGCACCATCTTACTACACAAACAATACAAAGGACGAAAATTGAACATATTAGAAAACATCTATAAACAAAAAAATTTCAACGGAGAGATCATAAACGAACAAATCAACACAAAACGCGACACCATATTCACGCCACTCAAAACACTACGCAAACGAAAACAACCTACTGACGGATTTACAGACCACCCTATATAGAGAAGACTTAGAATCGACAACTGACAGACCATTCAAGAAGTTCCTTTCTTTTTACCTCTAGTGGGTTTCCCCAGGGGTGTATGACCCCCTCCCTCCCTTCCCTAATGCTCCATCATCCCGTTTACCTTTCTCTTTGTATATAAGGACCACGACCAACTGATGGACTCCAGTATTGACTTAATGGCCAAACGATGATGTCTTTACATCGAAAGCACTTGCCCACAGTTACTCACCAGTTAGAGTAGACTCACCTAACGGGTACATTAACTTTATTATTGTTTTTCTTATTTTCTCAAAAACGGCTCTAACAATTTCGATGAACGGAGTACTCTTCACTACATTTTGTTCTCAATACATGTTTCCATAGAAATGCGTTGAACGAAGACATATACAGCAGGTCTTCAAATCTGCGGGGATTGCGGAAGCTGCACCAGATATTTCCTTATATAAACTCCGCTCAACTGTTATTCGAATTTAAAAAATTTCAGGCGGTAGCGTAATCAAATGCTTATACGACGAGTTTTCAATAACGTTCACAAGATAAATAGGAGCTAATCTAGAAATTCCACAGTTTCAACCACCTCCGTGTCAACTACTACCATTTCTTAGAGTTTTTACCCGATAATTTTGGAACAGTGATTATTATCCTTTTTTAAAAAATCGTAATTATAGTCTCATTAATTCTTCATGTGCTAATTGCTCAATAATGGTCGCGACGTGAGTAGAAGCACCACTATAAATTCAGGGACCGTACGCGCTATCACTACGTGGAGCTAAGGGAAGTTGTGTGAAGCGTCGCACCAGAGACAGAAAATAATGAAATCATTAACACGTATTAAATGCCCTCTACCAGAACTCAGGCTCATAATGAATCAATATACTGAGAGTCGGGCGAAAGTAACAACATTTTACAACACGTGCGTATATCAGTTTTGGGCCCAGGAGTGTCAACAAGTCAATGCCAAATCGATAGAACTACGCGAAGGAGATATTGCTTTTTTTTCGCTGGAATCGGAGAGAATATTTGAATAGAATTCCCCGATTATTCCACGACAAACAACGCAGTGGCCAAGAACCATCTCAAAGCCCCATCGCTCGGCGACCGAGTTATTTTACGACCAGCGTTTGATTCCTTCCTGTAGGAGTTGTTATTGGAAGTATAATCTTGGCAACACTCTAAGAAGAGAAAGAGACGTTAGCTTCAGAGTTTTTGGAAAGAAGAAATACAACTGAGGGAATCGTCGAATAAAAGCTAAAATCTCTCGCCTATTGGGATTTCTTAGATCATCCACGGGAGTAGCTGAGCGTGTATCTATAGCCCGATGATGTCAATCTTCGACGTTCGGCTTTCAAATGTTGACTCACAGCAACGGTGACGTCTAACCTCAAGCCTATTCCAGACACAACCAGAGAGAGAGAGAGAGAGTTGTTGGATACAGAAATAGTTGTGTATTACAAAATGTGGGTATATGTTGCTATAAGACACTCAGTCACTCAAATACAGTTATGTTGTTATCCTGAAAACTTCGAAAGCGTTAAACAAAACACATTCCTGTTCTACGAACCGCCATAGGAACATTTAAGGAGAAAAATTATTTTTATCGACAAGCTGTGGTAATAATAATGCGAACGTTTTGGCAAAAAGTGAAAACCCATATTTTAGCTATATCATCACTCGCCGAATTTTCACACAGAAGACAATCGAGTACTGGTTAGCCGAATGCAATTTAAAAGTTAAATCAATATCGTTGAAGCTGCTATCGATAAAAATTTCGAAAAACCTCGTTTGGCATTTTATGTCTTTACTTTGCTACATAAACTCGAAAAACGTTACGCTGGAGATGTAACGAGAAGCGTCACGAAATTTGTGTTGGGTTAGGTGCATGGTAACGTCTGTTACAAAATCTAACGCTTGGTAACATCACAGGTTTTGATAACCTCAGTGACCAAGTGATGATGTCAATTGCAATTGATGCGGCCATTATATCGAAACCATCAACGAGAACAATCAAACGTAGTTATCATTGCATAAAAAATATAAAAAAATAAAAGACATAAAATGTTCCTAGTGGTTGCGTACTTGTACGAAAGCTGTACTCACCGTTTGTGTTTTGGACACGCGCTAACCCCCCCTTTCACGACAACCAATGCTGGGAATTGTTAGTTTACTTAGCTCTCTGAAGTATGGATGAAGGTTGTGTAATCAACTAAAAAAAGTTTTTTACACTCCCAAAAGCTCCTTAGTACGAAAATCAGCAGAAAATGGCCTATGAACAAGATTCATAGAGAATGGCTGGACCAAATTTTCAATCGAAATTGATTGTTCAACTGAATGTGAGCAGAATTAGTTCTGCCGCACTCTTCAAATCGTACACATGTACTACTGCCCCAAAATATGTTGTTCTGGATTTTTACAGCTTCGTTGGTGCTCAAAAAGGTGTATGGCAAACGGTCTAGTATATTATATAAATATCTCGTGCGTTGCAACACACAGCTTTCCTTAGCTCTACGTCAATTCACTTTGTACATGGCCAATTCGATTTAATCAATTCATTTATCACTCTGAATCACTGAATCACTCTGAATTTGAATCTTGGTCAAACAACGCTTTACGGCAGCAGCAAGCGGTAGCGCTTACAGTTACAGATTTTATTGTGCTGTTCATACTAATTGCAGGACCATTATTGAGCAATTGTTACACAGATAATTAATGAGGCTGTAAACACAAATTCTTTGAAGAAGGATAGTAATTACTTTTGCCGAGTAATTGGGTAAAAACCTTCAAAACTGGTAGTAAGCGAAACGGCAGTAGTTGAAATTCAGGAATTTCTGGAGTGACCCCCATCTATCTCATGAGCGGTTTTAAACACCTCACCCTCTGGGTATTGAATTGGACTACAATACCAATTTTCTTTAACATTCTACCAACATTCCAGCGGAGTTTATAAGAAAAAAAACCGCGGCAAAAACGCTTTTCGTCGAAAATTTTGATAGTTTATTGTGCTGCTCTCGTCATTTTCCCACGGATGGAAATTTCATGGTATAATTGTCTTATTGAGAGCTATCTATATAAAAAATTTAATCAAAATCGTTAGAGCCGTTTTTAACAAAAAACAATTGGTATTTTGATCACTATGATAACTATAGTTAACTTTCGGTGGATTTTGCCCATACCCTTATTTTTGCGTCCCATGGTAACCTGTAGGCTAGACATCAAGTTTCAGCTAATTTGGTACGGTTGTTTTCTCTGAAAACCGCGCTAAAATCGATTTCGTCGAAAGTTTTGATAATTTATTGTGCTGCTCTCGTCATTTTCCCACATATGGGAATTTTATGGTATAATTGTCTTATTGAGAGCTATGAATATAAAAAATTTAATCAAAATCGTTAGAGCCGTTTTTGAGAAAAAAAAATTTGGTGTTTTGATCACCATGATAACTATAGTTAAATTTCGACGGATTTTGTTCATACCCTTATTTTGTCGTCCCATGGTAACCTGCGGCCGAGATATGAAGTTTGAGCTGATTTGGTACTGTGGTTTTCTCTAAAAATCGTTCACAGACACACAGACCATTTTCCCAAATAGTGTTTTTCGGACTCAGGAGGGTCTGAAACGTAAAGATCTGAAGAAAACTCAAAAATTTTTTTTTTCAGCCGATTACATAACTTTCCTTTCTACTTCGTAGAGCCAAGGAAAGTAAAAACGGTTTTCATAAGGTTGGTTTCTACGATTTTTACCAAGTTAAATTAGTTTTAAAAAACTGTTACCGATGCTGACAATGGCTTAATCGTCAAAACCAGTCTACCTTCAACAATGAGAGGAGAAGATCATTTCGCTAACTCAGTTTTCACCTTCCGCTACCGAAAGGGTATTGCGATCTTAAAGTTAAATATGTGGCGGCGATCAGACGTTTTAAACAGCTGTTACCGCGCGCTTAGCAACGAAGGGCTTCTTGTTGTTTTTGTAAACAAATATTTTGAGAGATTGTTGTCAACCTTAGTAAAGCTAACATCAATCTACGGTAAAACTAAAATCTTTATTAAATAGGAGTTACAACCCTTACTTCCTATAAATATATCTGTCAAAATGCGGTGAACGGAGATAAAGATGGGCTATGATGCCAAAGTAGGGGTGTTTTCACTTTTTCGTCAAACCATTTTCAGCAAACGCGTAGGTTGTCTTTCACCTACGTAGTTATTGTCCCCCATAAATTTTCTTCTGACAGTCCATTGAACAAAGGTAATCAAAATGTAAATGTAATTTTTTACTTTCCTTGGCTCTACGAAGTAGAAAGGAAAGTTATGTAATCGGCTGAAAAAAAATTTTTGACTTTTCTTCAGATCTTTACGTTTCAGACCCTCCTGAGTCCGAAAAACACTATTTGGGAAAATGGTCTGTGTGTGTGTGAACGATTTTTAGATAAAACCACCGTACCAAATCCGCTCAAACTTGATATATCGACCGCAGGTTACCATGTGACGCAAAAATAAGGGTATGGGCAAAATCCACCGAAAGTTAACTATAGTTATCATAGTGATCAAAACACCTAATTTTTTTTTCTCAAAAACCGCTCCAACGATTTTGATTACATTTTGTATATTGATAGG
Source organism: Pachypeltis micranthus (assembly GCA_020466155.1). Taxonomy (NCBI): domain Eukaryota; kingdom Metazoa; phylum Arthropoda; class Insecta; order Hemiptera; family Miridae; genus Pachypeltis; species Pachypeltis micranthus. The sequence goes on along the minus strand of CM035780.1, from coordinate 21,187,990 downwards.
TATCAATAAGGCAATTATACCATAAAATTCCCATTTGTGGGAAAATGACGAGAGCAGCACAATAAATTATCAAAAGTTTCGACGAAAAGCGTTTTTGCCGTGGTTTTTTCCTTTTAAACTCCGCTGGAATGTTAGAATGTTAAAGAAAATTGGTAGTGTAGTCCAATCCAATACCTATAGAGTGAGTATTTAAAAACGCTCATGAGATACATGGGGCTCGCTCCAGAAATTCCTGAATCTGAACTACCGCCGTTTCGCTTACTGCCAGTTCTAAAGGTGTTAACCCAATAACTCTGCAAAAGTGATTACTATCCTCCTTCAAAAAATCCGTGTTTACAGCCTCATTAATTTTCTGGGTACCAATTGCTCAATAATGGTCCTGCAATGAGTACGAGCAGCACAAAAAATTCCATAACTGTAGGCGCTACAGCTTCCTGCTGCTGTGACGTGTTTTTTGACCAAGTTCAAAGGAACTGAGTGATAAATGAATTGATTAAATAGAACTAGCCATGTACATAGCGAATTGGCGTAGAGCTAAGGAAAGTTGTGTGTTGCAACGCACCAGATATTCTTTGCTTCGGTTGTGGTCGAACCTTCCAGTGAAAAACGTCGCTCTCGCGTCTGTTATCTCATCAATTGTCTGTCCTAATCGCTATTTTCTCTTTTAGTTACTCCCGCCCGGAGATCGTGCCTTATCGCAAGTACAGAGTCCTGTTCGTACCTGTCCGAGCTTTATTTACGAGTAAACCACGTCGGGGTGGACTGCGCTAAACGCTGCATTACTTTTCATCCATCGACTCAAATGGGATGAGCACGTGACCCCGTACTTCCTCAAGCTTGGATGGCTTGAGATCGAGGAGCAGCTGCAACTACACATCGGGACGACTTAAATTTGGGTCCCCACAGTACCTTGCTGAGAAGTTTGCGTTCCTGGTGGATTGTCACCAGCATCACGCTCGAAGGCCCCTCATACAAATCCCCCTCCACGGAACAACCATTTTCAATAGATCATTCACATCCACAGCCATCCACATTTACAACAACAATCCTAATTCTTTCAAACTAGATCAAAGCGTAAGGACATTTTAAAATACGTCCCCTAATTTGCTCACGGAGAAGTAAATTGCAAGTGCCCAGCGAATAAGTATGAGATATGAACAAGCCCAGGATAAAAAAGAAAAAGATGTGCAACGTGAGCGTGTATCGAGAAGTGTTTGATTTTTTTCTTTTTCATCGTTTTGTATGTTTACGTTACGTTTGTTTTTACTTTCCTTGGCTCTACAAAGTAGAAAGGAAAGTTATGCAATCAGCTGAAAAAATATTTTGATTTTTCTTCAGATCTTTACGTTTCACACCCTCCTGAGTCCGAAAAACACTATTAGGGAAAATGGTCTGTGTGTGTGTGTATGTGTGTCTGTGAACGATTCTTAGAGAAAACCACCGAACCAAATCAGCTAAAACTTCATATCTCGCCCGCAAGTCATCAGGGGACGCCAAAATAAGGGTATGAACAAAATGCCATATGCCAGTTCTAATTCTAACTTCATAGATTTAAATGTAGCGGTAATTGTTCTCTTCTGTTTGAACTTCAAGGGATTCAAAATTGACAGTTATTGAAATTGAACTGTACGGGTAAGAGAGTGGCGTTGTTCATCGTCTAAGCGCATTTCTAATTGACTCACTTCACTTCCCTTTTCATGTTTTAGATTGTACAGATCTTCGTAGTTCCTTATTCTCGTGGCTGGGTGGATCCCTTAACCACGTCCTCACGTATCTGTTATGATTCCTGACCCACAGCTCCTTTATTTACCTTTGGCTTTTGCACGGCGGAGCAGTTCGGCGAGGAATGAGGTCAAATTTTCATTGACGTAGATTCTCTCGCCCGACCAAACCGCCGTGCAGCTTCCTCGCCACGAGGGCCCGATCAGCCCTAGCGGCGCAGATAAGTTCAACAATGGCCGACGAGGGCATCTGTGCTACGATTTTCCTCGAGCGATCCTAAAGGACTGGCCGAACTGACGCAGCTATCAACTTTTAAGAGCTTGGCAGCCAACCTCCTCGACTCGCAGTTCTCGTTCCTGGTTTCGTTCATTTCGACTTTAACACCTGCTCAAGTCAATCTTAGGCTGAAGCTCTTCGACGACCATCTTCAATTCGTGCTTTTTACTTTGACAGCTCACTATTTCGTTTTTTTTTGTCAAAACAGACAACCTCCTTCGCTAACTTGTCAAATTGGGCGCTTACATGGTTTTCTGATTCCTTGAGATCTCGCAGATCTTCGGAGACTGAAGACATCTTACCGAGCTTTCGATTGATTACGTACAATAGGAACGCAGGCTTGTCCGCTGGCTCCCACGTCCTTCCTCATGTAATTCCACGACTTCTGACTCATCTCCACTGTCACCCGGATTCTTGTCACAAGCGTCACATCTTCATTTTACTTCGGCTTCCTTCCTCAACATCCGGAAATTATCGGCTGACTTTAATCGAGTGGAAGCTGGATGAAATCCTCTTACTCATTAAAAGTACTTTTTTTTAGAGAGAGAGAGAGAGAGAGAGAGAGAGAGAGAGAGAGAGAGAGAGAGAGAGAGAGAGAGAGATTGATTAATTGGTTTATTCAATAACCAAGGTCAGTTATTGCCATAGGGCCCTCTCTTCCACTGTCCCTGGAAACATTGACCGATTTATACTCGTCTGGCCGGTATGCACATAAAATGATTGAAACTCCATGTTAATAAAAATATCTGGTGCGTTTCAACACACAACTTACCTTAGCTCTACGTCAATTCACTTTGTAAATGGCTAATTCTATTTAATCAATTCATTCATCACTCAGTTCCTTTGAACTTGGTCAAACAACACTTCACAGCAGCAGGAAGCGGTAGCGCCTACAGTTCTGGAATTTATTGTGCAGCTCATACTCATTGCAGGACCATTATTGAGCAATTGGTACACAGATAGTTAATGAGGCTGTAAACACGAACTTTTTTAAGAAGCATAGTAATCACTTTTGCACAGTTATTGGGTATTAACTGTTAGAACTGGTAGTAAGCGAAACGGCAGTAGTTGAAATTCAGGAATTTCTGGAGTGAGCCCCATCTATCTCATGAGCGTTTTTGAACACTCACCCTTTAGGGATTGGGTTGGACTACAATACCAATTTTCTTTAACTTTTACTAATATTCCAGCGGAGTTTACAATGAAAAAACCGCGCTAAAAGCGCTTTTCGTCGTAAATTTTGATTATTTATTGTGCTGCTCTCGTCATTTTACCACGAATGGGAATTTTATGGTATAATTGCCTTATTGAGAGCTATCAATATAAAAAATTTAATACTAATCGTTAGAGCTGTTTCTGAGAAAAAAATAATTGGTGTTTTGATCACTATGATAACTATAGTTAACTTGCGGTGGATTTTGTTCATACCCTTATTTTGGCGTCCCATTGTAACCTGTGGGAGATATCAAGTTTGAGCTGATTTAGTACGGTGGTTTTCTCTAAAAATCGTTCAGACACACAGACCACTTTGCCAAATAGTGTTTTGCGGACTCAGTTTGGTCTGGAACGTAAAGATCAGAAGAAAACTCAAAATATTTTTTCATCTGATTGAATAACTTTCCTTTCTACTTTGTGGAGCCAAGGAAAGTAAAAAGAGAGACAAAATGATATTTTCTTTATTTCATCTCTCTTCCTTGTCACGTCGCTACGCACTTGAAAACGTTCACTAGTGCAATTCGCCCGATATTGCGCCCCGCCAACCAAATCAAATAAACAAATAGGTGAAACGGAGAACCTTCCTCACTTCCGCCCCACATTTGATGTTACATATTCAAGAGCTGAATCTTCATCTGTCAAGTTTGCAGAACAGGGCACTGGTTAGTTGTGAGTATTTTAAACAATGTTAAAGCCGGTTCTGAGGAAATTTAAAAAAACTGAAGTTTAGTATTCGAAGAATCTCAGTTTTTGGCGTTTTGGGGAGACACGAGCACGACGATATCGTAAAAAGAAAAACATGGCCGTATCAACATGTGTTTACCCGAAACGTCGAGAGCAATTTAGAGCCTGACGGCCTTATGTAATTCCCATCTGCAAGGTGGAATAACAGGAAGTGCCAAATGCGTTTGAAACGCTGTCAGTCGTTGACTTTTTCGATCCTAGATAAGGGCACTAACGACTGTTCGCCTAGGGGATATTGAAAATACTCGATATTTCGATAGGATATTGTCGGTCGTAGTGGTTAATAGGCCATGCGCCACCAGTGAGCCACAGGGAATATATATTTCACCCTGCATAGTACTCTTCATTCTTACGAAGTGACCACAAGATGGGCTTGGGGCCTGTCGTGAGCCCACTGTAAGAACGGGCGTCTGAACTCTAATGTGCCTCCTTTCCGTCTCCCTAGGCCACTATCAGAATTGAAAATCACGTTCTTGGCGCCCCAGGTTGAGCCACTTTAGTTACTCAGGTTCATCCACTACAAGCCCCCACTGACAGTCACCTTTTTTTTCTGATAATGTGAAGTCTCATCACCATCCATTTCCCCTCACATGACTGAAACCTTCCAGTTCGAATACAAAGGACTCAAAAAGGCACGCGGCCCACCAACGGAGACCATAGCACTAAGATTTACATTTGTCCCAGGTTGGTCCTGATTGTCGGTATCATCTCTGACGCGGATTACTGATTCTGAGGCTCATTCCATGGTATTCTGCCGAGGGACACCCATTAAATTAAGCACAAGTATATGTCCCTGGTGATTTTTGGTCTCAGAACTGGTGGGAATGAAGAGCCACAATCTTCCGCTACAACCGATAAAACCGTCGCACCCAGCAATTTCCAGCAGTTGGTCAGCGTTTTGAAGGGTTTGACATCGAAACTAATAACGAGGATTGGTCGAGGCGTTGAGTGGAGTAATTAATTGCGCGGTAGCCAGTTGGAGAGAGAAGGAGCGTATCAGAACCTCATCTGCCCTCAGAGATTAACAGAAAGAAAGAAGAAACGAAGCGGAAAGATTCTTCGTGACGGCGCCTGGCAAAAGCCCGTGTAGGAGTTTCGTGACCCGTTTTAGAAGGAACAAAACCCGGGCGAGGATCCAGAACCTCTCATTAGCCCCAGGGCTTCCTCCACTCACCACAACGAGAGGTCGAGTGTCGCTAAATATTTAGCTGTGCCTGAGCCTCGGTCTGGGATTCAATTCCAGCCCGGAAATGAAGTTCACGAGGAAGAAAACTAGACAAGCCGTGAGATTCTTTCGAAGGTGGACACAGCGTGGTCCTTCGAAGCTACAGACCGAGCTGGTGGTGTTAGGAAGCCTTACGAAACCTTTTGTGTTCATGAAAATTCAAGGAAGACGTGCATTTGGCTACAACGCAACGCAAATAACGCCATAATCCAGTCAAAGATAAAAAACCAAAATGAAGAACAATATTTCGGGCGAAGTGGTCAAGACAGAGATATGAGGAATGGAAGTTGTAATGAGATGAGGGCACTACGGTAAAGTATTTTGTTGTGACCAAGAGGAATGGGTGAAAGGACATCGAACTGGATGGTCTACTCTTAGCCTCCTTGGCTGGGGACATCCTCGAATTAATTTCAAAGAAATCTAAAATCACAAGCAGCTCCCGAGTTACGCAGAACGTTTTTCACAGTAGAAAATGGTGGCGACCTGCAAAACAGCAAATTTACTACCACTAGTGTCAGAGAACTTAACGGTAGGGCGAAGGCGAAGGGATGATTTAATAGTAAAGTTGTCGGGCGGACCGGAGGGTAAAATCCCATTCGCGTCGTTCTAGTCCGGTAATAGAATACCGCAGACCTGGTCCAAGTAGGATCGTTAATTATTTGGCCTCCGGGCAGGAAGATGGTGGGCGTCTGGAAGAGCTTTCATTCTGAACTCCTACCGAAGAGTTTTACGACTGCAATCAACACCCGACTTCCTTGGGCTTTCCATAGCCCCCAAATGCGTCAAACCAGACTGGGGAAAATCATTTGACATCAATTCCCTCGGGAACAAAATAACTCGAAAGGCCGAAATTACGAACTTAGACGCATGCTGAAGGCGGGAAGGAAGGAATGTCCAAGACCCAGGGCCAATACCCAAGGAACAATGACCGAAGTCGAGGTCATTTGAGACCCCATTTCCCATCTGCCCAGATTCGTAGGAGTCGGCTTAGCTAACATCTAGTAACACGGTTATTGTGGGAGAAAAAACATTTAAAGACACCAAGTTCCATACAAGGAGCTGCGATAACACTCAATATACTTATCGCTACTTAAAGACTCCACAGAAGCAGTTCGTTTTCAATATTTTCCCTAATAAATCCCGCTCACGGGGCACTAGCTATCATGTTGGCAGACTGACGTAGGCTACCAGCAGGATGAAAGATCCATAACTAATCTCCACACATCATCCACACAATAATTAGAGACAACCCGCGAAATTCCACAATTCAAACTAGTTCACTGTAACGGAACGAACCAACCCCTTCGATTTAGCGGTCATTTATGCTGACTGGGCACCTCAGATGCCCCGATTCGCACGAGACTTCGCTGCCATGAGTTGTAACCGAGCCGGTTCCCTCGTCGCCGTGTCGTCCGCGCTCGCGTTCGCTCCCACTCAGTTCCCCATTTGTGGTGGTAAAACTTCCCCAAATGTAATTCAGAATAAAACTCTGTGTTCCAATTGCATTCGGTTTCAATCGTACTACTTCCCGACTCACCTAGTGCGATACCACTTCCAATATTAATCCCCCCCAACATTGGCGCCCAACTAGTGGTCGAACTTCCCCTACATTAGTTCGAGATGCCTGTCACGCAGAAAAACTTGAAAGTTCTTCTAATGCGATGGGAATTTTTGATCCCCCACCTTCAACTTTTCTGCCCTACTGCTGTGACCTACTCTCTCGCCCGTTATTATGTTCGAACGTTGTCAGTTCGAACAGCTTTGTGTTCAATCGACGACGGCTGCTTCGAGGAAAACAGGACAGATGTAAAGGAGCTTCTGATCTACCAGCATCTCGCGCACATCTACATAGAAAGGTCAATGCTTATCTAGCATCGCAGCAGCATAAACCTACTACTCAGCGGAAACCGACGGTCCGTTCATCTCACAACGAATCCCGTCATGCATCAACATTGACATCTTCCCGCGTGTCTGTCCCCGAACGACCTTTCAAACAACGAGTCTGGGGAAACCACGCGCCTTCAAAATGGCCTGTTGAAGACAAAACTCCATCGCCAGAGCCACATCCCTGCCCTGTCTGCGGCAAACATCATGGGGTAAAAAAAAGTGCCCACGTTTCTTCAACTCCAGCTAGGAGGCTCGAAGAACCTACGCGGAAGTGCACAATCTGTGTACGAATTGTCTGGCAGCCTCACACACGCTCAAGAGCTGCCTCTCAACGTACATGCGTGAATACTGTCAACACAGGCATCACATCCTGCCCCACCCCATAAGCCAGGACGCCGCACTTGTTCCCAAAAGTGCAACTAACCACTGCACAGTAGACGCAGCATCTTCGCTCTGCACTACCCCTTCTGGAACACTCGAGGGCAGGTGTCCTCTGAGGAAGAGGGAAACTCCGACTCCCCTTACTCAGAGAATCGTCTTTCGCCAAGAGATGGACCGATTCTCTGAACCATGGATGTCGCAGCTGTGTGGAACGCAGACGTACGATCCACACATCCCAAGATGTGTATTTCAGAGAAAGTGTGAGGTGACTGGTTATTTGTAGTTCTAAATTCAATACTCCCACCACAAACATGGGAACCCTTTTCAAACTTTAATAGAATTTCTCTCTCTATGCTCAACATTAGGTTCCCCTTTGTTGGGTGGACAGCAACGCCCTGATTGCAGTACATGGCAAGAAACTGCAGTGCTCATGAGTACCTGACGACAGGCACTTCATCAAGGGCGGAGTGGTGTAACGGGACGAACCAAACCCTTTGATTCAGTGGAGACTTTGCTGCTGTCAGTTGTAACCGAGCCGGTTCCCTCGTTGCTGTGTCGTCTGCGCTCGCTTTCGCTCTCACCCAGTTTGTGGTGGTAAAACATCTCCGAATGTAATTCACGAATAAAACTCTCTGTTCCGATTGCGTTCGGCGTGATATCGTACTAACTCCCCAACTCTCTTAGTGCAATATCGCTTTCAATATAAATCCCCCCCATAACAGTACCATTTGACGAAGCTTCGCCAGAAAGCTTCGTAGTTTATTTAATAAAAGGCAAGACATAATAGGAACAACACAGTTCATTCTAGAACGATACGCACTACCAGTTACTTCAGGGAACAGGTTTGTACTGCGTGGAACTTTTACCCGGATCATTTTCCAGATAACCGCACGAACCTTTCCCGAATCGTCTGTTGGCAGTCCCATAAAGTACCTACGCTACGATTACTTAATAACTGTCATGATATAGGTGGGAGGGATCTAGTTAAATTCCAATGAATGAAACGCGTATTGGATTAGCTGGTCGAGCTACAAAAATCGTTAAATAGAAAGTTGTGTGACGCCACGCACTGCGATATTCACAATTTCTCCAGTGGAATGATCCAACCATCAAGTCGTGCCGCAGAAATTAATTAGTTCGCATAATTGATGACAATCGATGGTTGGTAGTTTTAGCAGCGCTGTCGATGTCATCACACGAAATGACACGATGCGTGACGAAAGAACTGCAACTAGGGTAGAATCAACAATTGATTTCCAAACTATTTGTGATGTTATGGGCACGAGAGGAGGAGCTTGAGAACAGAATTTGACGAGTGAAAGGTCAACACGATGAGCGAGAGAGGACTGTACAATGCGCTTCAATATAAAATAGCGAAAAGAGTTTACTACATAAAATAGCGAGCAAACCGTGCAAGTCACTTTTTGAGTTGCAGAGTTGAGGAAAACGGAAAGGCCGAACAAAAACCAACTGAATATTTTAGACACTTCACGAGGAGAAAATATGGGAAAACGGATTGAGCGAATTGTTCGAAGGAAGGGCTAGACTGGAGAAGGGAAGTCCCCTGGGAAACCCCTGAGGCCGAAAGGCCAATTGACAAAATGGCGAACAGTGACCTGAAGCGTAGGCGATATCTCAACTGGTTCACCGTTACTTTAACATCGCTGCAAACTATTACAAAATGGAATACTATTCTCTAGCGCAGCTTGATGATGTAGAGAAGACCCACCCCATTCGATTCAGCATCCACAATACCAGTCAGCCATGCGATACATGACCTGACTACTTCGGACTAGTGCACTATATTTGCGATTAAACTGCGTTTTGTTACTTTTTTAAAACCATTTTTTGCCCATAACAACCATGGGTTTAGTCCGCTCGGATTGCCGAGATGCCCGGCACAACTAGATACCAAATGGGATTTTGTAGGAAAGAACGGATTTTTTAGAGACAACGTTAAAGGTACAAAACGGCATATATATTGCAGATTTAGAATCCCGATGTCTTGAAACGTAAAGTTTCAAATTTTTTGAGGTGGCGGGAGGGGGGGGTGTAAAACATTTAAGAAAGAAATTGGGTTATATCCGCCAGTAGGCTAATTACTAAAGTTAACGTACCTGTTAGGTGAGTCCGTCTCCTCTGGCTTGTGAGTTACTGTGGGCAAGCGCTTTCGATGTAAAGACATCATCGTCTGGCCATTAAGTCAGTACTGGAGTCAGTCAGTTGGTCGTGGTCTTTATATACAGAGAAAAAGGTGAAAGGGATGATGGAGCGTCGGGGAAGGGGCGGGGAGAGGAGGTCATGTACCTCTGGGGAAACCTTCTAGAGGTGAATGATCTGTCAATTGTGGAATCTAAGATTTTTTTGTGTAGGGTGGTCTGTAAATCCGTCAGTTGGTTGTTTTCGTTTGTGTAGTGTTTTGAGTGGTATGAATATGGTGTCGCATTTTGTGTTGATTTGTTCATTTATGATCTGTCCATTGAAGTTTTTTTGTTTATAAATTTCCATGTTTTCTAATATGTTCAGTTTTCGTCCTTTGTATTGTTTATGTAGTAAGATGGTGCAGACCTGTATTTTGGTGGGTTCATGTCCAGTTGTTTTGAGGTGGTTGGCAAAGTTTGAATCGTCTTTGTTCCTACTAAGAGATTTAATGTGTTCTGAGTATCTGGTACAAGTTATTTTATACACCCCACTTTGGTCGAGTGGGTCTGTCTTTTCAGTCTTTGCAGTTAGTTTGGTTCTAAGTGTGTTGTCCGTATGTAATGCAATTTGTATACCTTCCTTTCGGAGGATATTAGTTATTCCGTATATTTTTGGTCCTGTGTACGTGAATGTGCAGCGTCTTGTTAAAGTCTGTGTATTTTGTGTTTTTGAGTCGTTTGTTTTGGAGTCATATTGTCTTAATAATTTGTTTATTGTTTTTTTGGAGTAACCGTTATTTTCTGCGATAGTATTTATAGTATCAAGTTCTTTTTGGTTTATTATTCATTCTGAATAATAACCCTATGTTTTCGGTCACGAAAAATTTTTTACAACCCCCCCTCAAAATTTGATACTTTACGTTTCAAGACATGGAGATTCCAAATTTGCAATGTCCGTCCGCCGTCCCACGTCCCCTGTCCGGGCCATTTTGTGCCTTTAATGTGGTCTAAAAAATCTGTTCTTTCGCCCAAAAATCCGATTTGGTATCTAGTTGTGCCCACCATCTCGGCAATCCGATCGGACAAAGCCCGTGGTTGTAATGGGCAAAAAACGGTTAAAAAAATTAACGAAACGCAGTACAACGCGGGAGCTACAAGCGTTTCGTCGTTCGAATTCCCTTCGCCCCGCCCGTCTCTTTAAAAAACCAGCCGCTCTCGAGCCGGCTCGCTTCCTTCCCAACAACACCGCCACTCCACTCCCCTTTCGCCTTTCGCTTCGAGCGCCCCCATTCCAATTTCCCCGACGTTTTGGTTTTAATACGATTCAATTTTTTTAGATTCTTTCGTTTCATTCTCATTTTGGTTTTTTTCATAGATTTTTGGTTAAATTTTGATATTAGTATTTAGCGTGCATGTTTTCATATTAAAATTCAGTTTTTTCTAGATACTTTCGTTTTTTACTTTCCGCTACCCGAAGGGAAGGAAAGTATAGTAATCGGCCCAAAAAAAAAATTTGAGTTTTCTTCAGATCTTTACGTTTCAGACCCTACTGAGTCTAAAAAACCTAATTTCGTCGCGTGGTCCGTGTGTATGTGTGTGTGTATGTGTGTGTGTGTGTGTGTATGTGTGTGTGTATGTGTGTGTGTCTGTAGTTCGATTTGCGGGATAACGGCTGATCCGATTGAGCTGGTTCTTTTTTGTTTTGTTCGTTATTTTTGTAGACACCAAAATAAGGTTATGGACGATTTCGGCCGATGGGAAGGGGGGGTGGGGGACGAAAATGTACCAAAAACTAGGGTTTTTCGCATTTTTCTCGAAAACGGCTCTAACGATTTTGATTAAACTTTCAAATTATCTTCTCCTAATCAATACCTAACTTTTCTTCTCTATACATATCTCCATGAAAATACGGTGAACGGAGATAATGACCTATGAAGCAAAAATAGGTTTTTAAGCTTTGGCAAAATGACTTCAACGATTATCATCAAACTCTCAGGATATTTTCGAATAGTTAATACCTACATATTGTTCTCAATAAATGTTCCTCTGAAAGTCCATTGAGCAGAGATAAAAATGAAAATGTGTTGAAAATAACGTTTTTTCGAACATTTCCGAAAGTTCCAGGGTAATTTTTCACCAGATGTGATAAATCCTAATGAAGTGTCTTTTAGTCACCCATACCAACATTTTGTTCTCCATAACTATTTCTGTATATATATGTTGAACGGAGATATAAGCCAAGTTAACTGAGAAAAGGAGATTCGTCGAACATTAATTGATCGGTATTTCAATTTTCTCAAAAACGGCTCTAACGATTTCGATCAAACTTTCGGAGTACTCTCAGCTAACTAGTCCCTACATTTTGTTCTCCATAAATGTTCCTGTAAAAATGCGTTGAACGAAGATATAGCGCCCATCTATGTAGGTGGTGTTCGAACTTGAAGGGGTGGCGGAAAGTTGTGTGTTGCTACGCACCAGATATTTTTGTTTATTTTAATATTACGATTCAGTTCTTTTCGACCTTTTTTTGGGTTTCATTATGATGCTGAATCGAACAGTATGGATCTCGGAGCATTAATGCTAGGTCAAGCTGATTATCCGAATAATAAACCGTTGTGTAACAATTTGCAGGGTTTTTGTAATTTTGTTCGGATAGTGAGATAGTTTTTAGTCTCCGTATCATGTGTCTAAATGCACTTAGTTTATGTTGTTGTGGGTGGTTTGATGTAAAATGTATGGTCGTGTCGGTAGCGGTAGGTTTTCTAAAAATGTCGTATTGTAGTTCGTTGTCGAACCGTGTGATTTTTAGGTCCAAGTAATTAAGAGTTTTATTTTGTTCTTTGTCCATGTCATATTGGATGTTATGGTGGATATTGTTTAAGTCCTTTAGTATATCGGCAGTGTTATCACGGCCTAATATGCAGACGATATCATCTACATATCTGGCGTAGTGTTTGATATCGTGTTTTCAAGGTCGGGATGTGAGTTTCTTCGTAATGTTGTAGAAATATTTCAGTTAATATGGACGAAGTAGGGTTTCCCATACCTAATCCATCTTTTGGCTTGTATATGCTATTGTTAAATTGAAAGTAATTTTGTCCGAGTGTCAGTTTGGTGAGGTTGGTGACGTTTCTAGTGGTTGTCGTGTCTATTTGTCTTAGTTTGGTTTGTAGTATTTCAATGGTTTCTTTTATTGGTATGGAGGGATATAAGTTTTTTATATCAAATGATACCAATCTAGTGTTTGGAGTAATAGTTACTTCTTTTAATCTAGTAGTGAGTTCTTCTCAGTAGTTCAAGCAACCACTACCAACTTCCCGAGGTACGTCTTGTCAATAATAATTCATTCTAATTTGTCTCCAGAAGATCCTTAAAGTTTAGTGTATGTTTAATAACTCACTTACCTGCTGTTATATCGTATAGCCCAGGTGATGCTTAATAAATTAAAAGCAACGTCGGATTAGAGAATATGTTTTATTTTGACTGACTCTCAAGAATCCACACCAGAGTTAACTTGTACAGTCCCCGCCGTTCTTAGAAATATGTTGACAGTTTTGTGAATCACCTATGCACTGATTCCCCAATATTGGTCGTGGTATAAGTATGAGCCACTCAATAAATTGCGGAACATTAAGCTAATATTTTCTACGCACATTGTTGAGCTACCTCAATTGAATGAAAATGATTTTATTAGTTGCTACAGTGATATGAATGCACGCGGGTCTGGGGAAAATTGTGCGATGCGCATATTCACACTTTGGGTTGAAGAAAGTAAAAACATTGGCCTCGCGTGAACTCCGAAGAGTCCGCGCGCCTCTCTCTTACTATTCCCTTCAAGTTGACGAGAAAAACACGGAACAATAGAACGTCAAATTAGCGACTGTTGTCGGAGTAAAACGCGTCGAACAAGTAGCGAACGAGGAGAATAGTACGAGGTCTTCAACCTCATCTTGGAAGCCATCCCGAGTGAATTCTACCCGAGTAGGCCCATCTGCAAGGAGAACCTTCCAACGAACAACTTGCCTTATGAGTAGAGAGGCGGACCTTGTCTCGAAGTCTTACAGTTAAGTTATCCGAGAGCTCTGATCCAACCTCGCGGAGATCAGCGTGTTTCTTTTCACATTTTGAGAATATCATTAATTCAATTAGCCCGATAGAAGACACGAATCGACGAGTATTGCGTGAAATTACGTACACAGATCACTTTCGGAAAAAGTGAAAAGTTTTCACTTGAAGATGAATTGAATTGCAACAGCACGTGTTTATGGGGAAAAATATCTGGTGCGTTGCAACACACAACTTTCCTTAGCTCTACGTCAATTCACTTTGTACATGGCTAATTCTATTTAATCAATTCATTTATCACCCAGTTCCTTTAAACTAGGTCAAACAGCAGCAGGAAGCGGTAGTGCCTACAGTTCTGGAATTTATTGGGCTGCTCGTACTCATTGCAGGACCATTATTGAGCAATTGGCACGCAGAAAATTAATGAGGCTGTAAACACGAATTTTTTGAAGAAGGATAGTAATCACTTTTGCAGAGTTATTGGGTAATAACTGTTAGAACAGGTAGTAAGCGAAACGGCGTTGAAACTCAGGCATTTATCGAGAGAGCCCCATGTATCTCATGAGCATTATTAAACACTGGCCCTATAGAAATTGGATTGGACTACAATACCAATTTTCTTTAACTTTCTACTAACAATCCAGCGGAGTTTATAAGTAAAATATCTGGTGCGTAGCAACACACAACTTTCCGCCACCCCTTTAAGTTCGAACACCACCTATATTGGCAGGCGCTATATCTTCGTTTAACGCATTTTTACAGGAACATTCATCGAGAACAAAATGTACGTACTAGTTAGCTGAGAGTACTCCGAAAGTTTGATCGAAATCGTTAGAGCCGTTTTTGAGAAAATTGGAATACCGATAAATAAATATTCGACATATCTCCTTTTCTGAGTTAACTTGGCTTATATCTCCGTTCAACATATATATACAGAAATAATTATAGAAAACGAAATGTGGGTAAGGGTGACTAAAAGACACTCCATTAAGATTTATCACATCTGGTGAAAAAGTTACCCTGGAATTTACGGAAATGTTCGAAAAAACGTTATTTTCGACACATTTTGATTTTTATCTCTGTTCAATCGACCGTCACAGGAACATTTATTGAGAACAATATGTAGGTATTAACTATTTGAAAACATCCTGTGAGTTTGGTGGAAATCGCTGAAGCCGTTATGCCAAAAAGCGTAAAAAACCTATTCTTGCTTCAGGGGCCCTTATCTCCGTTCACCGTATTTTCATGGAGATATGTATAGATAAGAAAAGTTAGGTATTGATTAGGAGAAGATAATGTGAAAGTTTAATCGAAATCGTTAGAGCCGTTTTCGAGAAAAATGCGAAAAACCCTAGTTTTTGGTACATTTTTGTCCACCACCCCCCCTTTCCATCGGCCGAAATCGTCCATAACCTTATTTTGGTGTCTACAAAAAATAACGAACAAAACAAAAAAAGAACCAGCTCAATCGGATCAGCCGTTCTCCCGCAAATCGAACTACAGACACACACACACACACGCGGCCCACGCGCCGAAATTAGGTTTTTTAGACTCAGTAGGGTCTGAAACGTAAAGATCTGAAGAAAACCCAAATTTTTTTTTGGGCCGATTACTATACTTTCCTTCCCTTCGGGTAGCGGAAAGTAAAAACGCGCTAAAAACGCTTTTCGTCGAAAATTTTGATAATTTATTGTGCTGCTCTCGTCATTTTCCCACGGATGAAAATTTTATGGTATAGTTGCCTTATTGAGAGCTATCAACATGAAAAATTTAATCAAAATCGTTTGAGCCGTTTTTGAGAAAATAATTTGGTGTTTTGATCACTATGATAACTATAGTCAACTTTCGGTGGATTTTGCTGATATCCTTATTTTGGCGTCCCATGGTAATCTGTAGGCTAGACATCAAGTTTCAGCTGATTTGGTACGGTGGTTTTCTCTAAAATCCGCGCTAAAATCGATTTCGTCGAAAATTTTGATAATTTATTGCGCTGCTCTCGTCATTTTCTCACGAATGGAAATTTTATGGTATAATTGCCAAATTGGGAGCTATCAATATAAAAAATTTAATCAAAATCTTTAGAGCCATTTTTGAGAAAAAAATATTTGGTGTTTTGATCACTATGATAACTATAGTTAACTTTCGGTGGATTTTTTTCAAACCCTTATTTTTACGTCCCATGGTAACCTGCGAGCGAGATATCATGTTTGAGTGGATTTGGTACGGTGGTTCTCGCTAAAAATCGTTCACAGACACATAACAGACCATTTCCCCAAATAGTATTTTTCGGATTTTTACTTTCCTTGGCTCTACAAAGTAGAAAGGAAAGTTATGTAATCGGCTGAAAAAAAAATTTTGACTTTTCTTCAGATCTTTACGTTTCAGACCCTCCTGAGTCCGAAAAACACTATTTGGGAAAATGGTCTGTGTCTGTGTGTCAGTCTGTGTGTGTGTATGTGTGTCTGTGAATGATTTATAGAGAGAACCACCGTACCATATCCACTCAAACATGGTATCTCGCTCGCACGTTACCATGGGACGTAAAAATAAGGGTTTGAACAAAATCCACCGAAAGTTAACTATAGTTATCATAGTGATCAAAACACCAAATTTTTTTCTCATAAATGGCTCAAACGATTTAGGTTAAATTTTTTATATTGATAGCTCCCAATATGGCAATCACACCATAAAATTCACATTCGTGGGAAAATGATGAGAGCAGCACAATAAATAATCAAATTTTCGACGAAAAGCGTTTGTAGCGCAGTTTTTTCCATATTAACTCCGCTGGAATGTTAGTAGAAAGTTAAAGAAAATTGGTATTTTTGTCGAATCCAATTTCTATAGGGTCAGTGTTTAAAAACGCTCATGAGATACATGGAGCTCTCTCGATAAATGCCTCAGTTTCAACTACCGCCGTTTCGCTTACTACCAGTTCTTACAGTTAATACCCAATAACTGATCAAAAGTGATTACTATCCTTCTTAAAAAAATTCGTGTTTACAGCCTCATTAATGTTCTGTGTACCAATTGCTCAATAATGGTCCTGCAATGAGTATGAGCAACACAATAAATTCCAGAACTGTTGGCGCTACCGCTTCCTGCTGCTGTGACGTGTTGTTTGACCAAGTTCAAATGAACTAAGTGATAAATGAATTGATTAAATAGAATTAGCCATGTACAATGTGAATTGTTGTAGAGCTAAGGAAAGTTGTGTGTTGCAACGCACCAGATATTTTTTCAGCCGATTACATAACTTTCCTTTCTACTTTGTAGAGCCAAGGAAAGTAAAAAGTGGTACAACTCATCGTTCTGTACAGTATGGTTGGAACATCGATATCAAAAGATCGAAACATCGATGTTTTCGGTGCAATCGATGACGAGATACCGGATAGTAATGGCTTGAGCCTCCAAGTCTGATTAACACACAGATACATTCTCTTTAGGTGGATAGGTCTGTTTCCTTTTTTGATGACTGCCCCTAAACCCTCGACGAGGGTTACATCAGTCATCTCTTCAGGTCGACACACACGAACACACACACACACACTTTCCCAAATGGTGAAGTACCGTTTGTACTTGAAACGTGAATCCCTGACGTTGCAAAAAGGTCAATATGAGTTGCGAAACAAAGTGAATTAATTCAAGAACTGACTGTGTCTGAGTGTTAACTTCATGCTGTGTATACGGATGCCCAAACACTATATGCTTTACACTCTCAAAAGAGAGATCTTTCGGTTGTTTGGAGCACAACCTGCATTTCGGCGAATTTTCCCTTTTAAGGAGCACTGGGGCGCCTGAATGAATAACAGCACCTAATTTCCTATTGTTATACAAAACGTTCGTCATCGCTGTTTTGCCATTAGAAACTGAACCCAACTGCGCTTCTGTTTTATTCAATCGGCTATGCCGTTTAAGATTCCGGCGCACGTTCAGCTGTAGCTGTTCGATGGTACATGAGTCCGCTTTATGACAATGCTCAGTTCAATAATCAAAAAACATACGTGCATCTTCACTTCGACGCAACCTATTAGGGAAGAAATGGATTAATATCCTGATGATGACGAAATGGAACTTTATTTTAAGAGAACAAAAGCCTAATCCGGCCGGTTTCTCACTCATTCAAACGAACTGAGATGCGTGAGAGTGGTTATGATGGTTAATGAAAGTTCACTGAGATGCACGATACAGGAGTTCTGAACAAGGGCACTAGGAAACTTATATCCAAAAACAACAGGAGCACAGGCAAGAGTTAGCGCTCAAAGTGTGACTGTCTGAATGATCGGGGGCTCGCAGAATCAGCGATACAAACTTAATCTGTGGTTATTGGCGGTTGAGAACCGGAGACTGACGTTTTAGGGGGTGAATACAGGAGCGTTCAGACAGTTATGCCTCAGCAGAATAACGTACCTCAGTTACCCGGTTTAGGGCCAGGGAAACCCCCTGTGCGTTGAGACGAGTTCTTGTCATATCCCGAACAAGCCTATCGACAATGGAATTTCCCTGACAACTTCCACATCCCCGTATGAGCGACGTCATCTCGATTACCGGTCAAGTAACTCTGTGCTCAATTACTCAACATCACAGTATACCCATCGAATACTTTATGAACGAACAGTCGTCACTCCACAAGTGACTGCAGATAATCCGAATACGAACCTGTTGTGTCGAGTCAAGCTTCTTATTATTCAAATACCTTTGGTAATTAATTCTAGAAGTAGAACTAAAGGGTCAGCGGGAGCCTCACACAAAAAGAAACGAGATTTCTGGTTTAGCGAATTGCTCCATTATTAGTTATAACTATTTCAAGTGGTCCTGAGTCTCGGGAGGAGGCCGGAGGAGGACTTTCCTCACTGGTGGACCTCATTTGAAGGGTCCAGGGAGAAAACCGACTAAGTCACTTTTTCTTAAAAACGAGAAAACTCGTTTTGAAACTTTGAAACGCGATTGTGTTTGACTAGATGCAAATAAAATATCTGGTGAGTTGCAACACACAACTTTCCTTAGCTCTACGTCAATCCACTCGGGTACATGGCTTTATTTATTCCAGAATTTATTGTGCTGCTCGTACTCATTCCAGGACCATTATTGATCAATTCGTACGCAGATAATTAATGAGACTGTGAACACGATTTTTTTGAAGAAGGATAGTTGTTAGAGTTTTTAAAGCGACAATGAAACAACGCAAACACTCGGATTGAAATTTACAAACGCTCGTTTATCAAAACACGGTAACGAAAACGAAATTGCCTGAAGGGCGATGCAAACAGGAAAATGAACGGACAATTATAAGGAAAAAACGCGCTAAAAACGCTTTTCGTCGAAAATTTTGATAATTTATTGTGCTGCTCTCGTCATTTTCCCACGGATGAAAATTTTATGGTATAGTTGCCTTATTGAGAGCTATCAACATGAAAAATTTAATCAAAATCGTTTGAGCCGTTTTTGAGAAAATAATTTGGTGTTTTGATCACTATGATAACTATAGTCAACTTTCGGTGGATTTTGCTGATATCCTTATTTTGGCGTCCCGTGGTAATCTGTAGGCTAGACATCAAGTTTCAGCTGATTTGGTACGGTGGTTTTCTCTAAAATCCGCGCTAAAATCGATTTCGTCGAAAGTTTTGGTAGTTTATTTTGCTGCTCTCGTCATTTTCCCACAAATGGGAATTTTATGGGATAGTTGCCTTATTGAAAGCTATCAATGTAAAAAATTTATTCAAAATCGTTAGAGCCGTTTTTGAGAAAACAAATATTTGGTGTTTTGATCATTATGATAACTATAGTTAACTTTCGGTGGATTTTGTTCATACCCTTATTTTGGCGTCCCATGATGACCTGCGGGCGAGATATCAAGTTTGAGCTGATTTGGTACGGTGGTTTTCTCTAAAAATCGTTCACAGGCACACATACACACGCACACACTCAGACCATTTTCCCAAATAGTGTTTTTCGGACTCAGGGGGGTCTGAAACATCTGAAGAGAACTCAAAATTTTTTTTTTCAGTCGATTACATAACTTTCCTTTCAACTTCGTAGAGCAAGGAAAGTAAAAATTGAAATAAGTCTTATTATGCACTAAAACATCTATTTAAGTGTTCCACAAAATGTTGACGCTATTATTATACTACTTACTTGTTAAAAAATGTTAAAAAATTACTGCCACCACTCTTTGGTCTATGAGTAACCTGTTCGTCATCCAAACAAACAAGGTTGGAAAGGACCAGGCAACGCATCTTCTCCTCCCCAATCCACCACTAGTGGCTGAGACAATCTGCCTACTACAAGTAGTAAACACGCAGTGGACCCTAAACTCTGGGACATGGCACAGATTTGTGCCTATGTCCAGATTATCCACAGCCAGTTGGTGCGGGTGAGGGTCAACACGATGACACCAATGCAGGACCACGTCACCCGCTGCCTCGTGGAAATTGCAATTGCAAAGCTAGCCATCAAAGTGTGTGCCCCCCCCGCCCCATCACCGACAACATCGCCCATAGCCACAAACATCCTGCGGGAAACTGTGGCTGCTGTCATGCAGGAAGAGCTGGGTAGGGAAATTGCGCAGCAACCTGTGCAGCCGTTGCCACCAGCCCCCAAAGCTCAAGGAGCTCTACCGAGCCAACTAAGTGCCCCAGGCCCCTCATATACAGCAGCAGCAGCTATTGGGCCTCCCTTACGGAGCTGAGAAAAATTGGCCAGGGCCAGGGCCAGAAATCGCACAGGGAAAGATATCCCAAACTCGACAATATACTAAGTGTTCGACGCAAAGCGTCGAAGTTATCAGAGTCTTTGACCTCGGACTTCCCCGCGTCATTGTCTGTGACCACCTAACTGTCTCCAACTATTTCAATACCTGCCCCTCACCTGCGGAAATCCCTCACCTGCGGGCACCCCAGCCCCCTTTTCTAGGTTTTCCCCTTTCTTTATTTCTTTCTCCCAATTTCATTTTCCTATCAACGACAAAGCTCTTCCAAAATCATTCTGCTTCTAACTATCACCCCAGTAACTTCTCACTCTCTCACACACGGTCGCCAGTTCACGCATTCCGAGTACTGCCCTTGTGTCGCCCATTTGTACTCCATCTCACCTCAAGTTCAATTCTACTCAAATCCGTACGCACGTATAATACAGTCCTCCTCACGCTCACCGAGTTTCAGTTTTGTTGCGATCCTCCCCCATTCTTGCACCCAACACAAAGAAAAGATAAAAATGAAAATGTGTCGAAATTTTCTGATGCATACTTTTTCCCATGAACGGTACAATGAAAACATATAAGTCATGATTGCTAGAAAGTGGGCCCATTGTTTTGGAGCGGCTTCAGGTGTAAATTAAATCTGAACCTCGATTTCCTCCGATGCAAACGAAAGAAACCTTTACACAAACGGTGGGTACAGCTTTCGTACAAGTACGCAACCACTAGGAACATTTTATGCCTTTTATTTTTGTTTTTATGCAATGATAACTACGTTTGATTGTGCTCGTTGATGGTTTCGATATAATGGCCGCGTCAATTGCAATTGACATCATCACTTAGTCACTGAGGTTATTAAAACTCGTGATGTTACTAAGCGTTAGATTAAATTAAATTAGAATTTGACATAAAATGCCAAAATGTCAAAAACAAAATAATCGTAACCCTGGTGGGACTCGAACCCACAATCCCCAGTTTAGGAGACCGATGCCTTATCCATTAGGCCACAGGGGCTGTGCCTTGCAACTCGGGTGAACAATTTTGTGACGCTTCTCCGTAACATCTCTGGCGTTACATTTTCGAGTTTATTTAGCAAAGTAAAGACATAAAATGTCAAAAGGGAAGGGTTGTAGGAAACGACGACATTACGATGTTTTTCTTTGAACATGGTGTACATTTTTTTGATGCACAAATTCTCGAACAAATAGATTTTTTTCGAATCTTTCAAACTGTAGTGGCTTTGTTGGCCTCTGGAACTTTTTATGTGAGCATAAAACAAATCTGTAGTGTTCTTGTGGAGCTTTCTGTGGAGAGAAGAGTGTTTTTCTCTTCTGTCTGTTGGGGGTATCCCTGTGAGTTTCAAATTCTGCTTTATATAAATAATTTTACTGTTGGTGATACCACGGATTGAGCGAAATGCTTTTGCACAAACAGGTACATCTACTGCTTTATCTGAGCGGACAATTCTGACTCGGTAAGCGTAACTGGCTTGGCGAAAGTTAGCCGTTTCCTCTGGCTGTCGGCTGACAGTAATCAGTCCACCTAAGTAACTATTCTGTTCGTTATGTGAGGAAAGATCATTGAACTTAGGGATTATCCCCCATTCTCTCATCATGAGTTATTTCCTCAATGCATTTGAACCTCGTGCAGTTACACGGTGGTCCCATTTCGTGAGTCGCAATTCTCAACTTTATAGCAACATCATGTACCCGGCCCGTACGTTTTATTTTCTTCGCCCCCACTCTACTACACTGTTCTTCAACACTGTCGGAACCACTAGTAGACATTTTAACAGTTATTTATAAAAAATAAACACAGAATTATTTCGAGGAACTGGAAAAAACTGTTTCACACACGCGTTGAAGAAAACAATACAGAACTGATAAGAAATGTTGTGAATCACAGAGGCAAGGTGGTGAGGACCGCGTGTTGCGCTGTTGGGGGTTCGGTCAGGGAACAGTGACATCGTCGGTTCTTTCCCTGGACGCGAAGACATCGTCGGTTTTTCCCCTTTTTCTAGTTACTAAAATGAAGAGTATCATTTTCTGATTTCAACGATATAAAAAACTCGATTTGTGAAAAAAAGTGACTTAGTCGGTTTTTTCCCTGGACTCTTCATTTGTAGAGAGGGCTTTTCACGGTCTTCGTGAATGGGCGTCTCTACGTATCAAAGCAAGTCTTGCATATTATAGAATGGTTTTACAAGGCTGAATGCACGAGAGCAATATCTTCAAGGAAAGTTTCAATAGTTCAACCCATACAGAGGCGCACAATAAAAGCGTCGTGCCAATTGCCTACGGGCGCCTGGAATATTCAGTTTTCGTCGTTCCGTCGTTGTCGGGTCATGTTTCGTATGGTTTACTGGTATTTTTCGATGCTGAATCGAATGGGATGTGTCTCGGAGCTGTCAGACTCCGTCAGACTGTTCAATAATAATAAAAGCGTTGTGTAATAATTTGCAGCGTTTTCGTATTCTTTTCGAATTTTCAACGTCCCGTATCGCGATCTATTCCAACGTCAGGCGTCATATTTCATTGCCACAAAGTCATTGTGAATTCTACTAACGAACGCCCGATGAGATCAGACGGGCTTCGCGTTGTTGAACCCGCCCGATCATCACATTTGCGTTTTGTTGCGCTGGACTCCCCGTGGCGCCACTGGACTGCTCAGTAAGCGGTTATTGAGTATCAGGTTGGATGATAACACAGACGTGCTGTGCAGCCGTAACTGCTTTAACTACTTCGTCCAACCGGGCAGGAAGAACTTTACTCCAATCCATTTCCGTTCGTTCTGAAAGCTCATCGACTCAATCGGCCTCTGCCGACTATGATATGGCCACAAAGCCCTCGCCAAGCTAAATATTTGATGCGTAGGCTTTAAAGATTTTGATTAAACCAAAATTTAACAAGCTGTAACTCTTCGAGAGCTTCTTGGCCAATTGAGTCGATGAGCTTTCAAAACGAACGGAAATAAATTGGAGTCAAGTTCTGGTTAAAAAAACACACAAAAATGGAGAAAATAAAAAACTAACTTCTGCCAGGGCGAAGTTTGAGATCAAGGAGAGCGTTATTTTGAGCATGTGGTGAAGAAGAGAGGCTTTATAACGCAAAACAAAACATTTCCGACAAATCGTTCGGCTTACTTTGAGTCACATTCGGATAGTTAGCTTCAACCTTATAATAAGCATAATAAACTCAGAGTCGCGTGAAAGAAAATCTTATTCCGGGAAAATTACAGGGGCTTTCGCTCATCGTCTCAATTTAACTATAAATGACCAATTACTTCGACGAAACCTATAATGAAACCAATTACCGTGGGGAAGTTGAAGAGGAATCGAGAGGCCGACAGAACAAGCCGATCCCGCCCCCACGTTGTGCGCTAACATATTAAGTTTCAACAGAAGTTACAGAATAATCAAGTATCTCGTCTGTTAATAAGACGGCAATTGTGCTTCCACCGCGTAACGATCGATTCGATTCAAAATTCACCGCAATGTGCAGGAGAATTTCAACAACAATCCAGCTAATACAACGCTGTCACTTCCAACACAATGGATCAAAAGCAATGTCAAGAATTTCTTTCAGTCTTGACAGCCGCATTGGGGACAACTAAACCTACTCCAATCACTCAAATAACACCTTTTGAAGCCTATGAGGCCAAGAAAGAAAGATTTGCTTCATACTTGGAACGATTCGATAATTATTGCTGTCGCAAAATGTCGCCCAACATTACTTTTTAAGTGCCACTCAGCAGCCTTAACAATCTCTGAATTCGTCGCACCCCTGAAGGGAAAATTAAAGGATTGTGATTTCTATGTAACGTGTACACGTGAATCAATCATTTCTATAGTACACTTTTCTACGCCCGATTCAGAGGGCTGAAGGACGAATGGATTCGTGAGCAGCTCTTGCAGCAGTCCTCTTTCAAAAATTTCCAGGAATTGCTCAAAAAAGCTACAGCACTGGAAGCATCACGTTTTGAGATAGCCACCAATTGTCTAAACTTCCACGTAGTACCGTCTCAAAGAACGATAGATCACGGAAGAAGTCACGGTCCCCGTAAGTGCAGGTCCACATCAGCGATCACAACAAGAGACTAGTAGACTACAGCTTGTGTGGATGGAATTGTACTCAGATATGTGGTAGACTGCAGAATTGATCGCAACAGCGAAATGCAATTCTTGTCACAAAATCGGTCATGTAAGGTCTGCATCACCACTCTTCTTCAAAAATCGAAGACAAATGCCATCTCTGACTCTTGACTGATGGTCATATCCACTGCACCGAAGACGTGTATGAAGTTGGGCCCAACTCAGATAAATTTCGTTACAGTCTCAACAACAAAACAGCTACAGTTTGAAGTGGACTCAGGAACCAAACGTCTTGGCCTGAACATTCCACTGCAACCTACACCTGTCTCTTTCCGCTCGTACTCAGGAAAATTGACGCGGACCTGTTCATTGTTCCTGCAGGTTGTGATGCTCTCCTGGGACGAGCGTGGATTCGCGCACTCTCCATGACATCGATATAAACCGTCCCACATCAGATCAATCAATTCAGTAACAATAAATACCTTGATTTGCAACTACCCTCTTTTCAGCTTCCAAAGACAAACTTCCGAAATGACTATGTTTTGAAATGATCAAAACAAAAAATTATAAGTTGAACCCCAAAACAATGGCCGCGAGTACATTTGCCCGGTCCTTCGGTTCGCGATTCAGAACGTTTAACTTTTATCACTGTCTAGCACTTCAAAATACGAATTAAATCGCTCGACTAACCGTTGAACTATGGAATCATTGCATGAATCCCACACTTCGTCAATTTTCCGTTGTAACCGAGTTATCGCCTTTCAGTGTGAGGACTGCCTTCTTCGCGTTAATTTGTTTGTTATAATTCGACCAGCCATGGACAATGTGAGATCTTTGAAGTCCCTAACGTGCTCTCAAAGAATATTACCGTTCTTGATTAAGTGATTCGTGATTAACCTGACGTTTACCCGATTATTCCAAAACGGTGAACGCGATACTTCTAGTATTTATATCGATGACTCCCAATAAGGCAACAATTCCATAAAATTCCCATTCGTGGGAAAATGACGAGAGCAGCACAATAAATTACCAAAATATTCGACGTAATCGATTTGAGAGTGGTTTGACATTTTATGTCTTTACTTTGCTACATAAACTCGAAAATGTGACGCGGGAGATGTAACCGAGAAGCGTCACGAAATTTGTGTTGGGTTAAGTGCATGGTAACGTTTTGAACAGAAATGGTAGCCAAGACATCGGAAAATGTGATTTGCCGAATATTATGATATTACAGTTTTCGCAATTCGCTCGAGGGGGCGCAATAGGTTTCCAGGCCTGACATTTTGAAGGTAGGCAACCACCTGAGAGGCTCCTGTTTATTTTCGATCTTGTAACGTTTTTCTCTAAAACCAAGTTGAAAAGAGACTGAACAAGAGATTGAAAATAAACAGGAGCCTGCTCGTGCATGGCGGGTTGCCTGTCGGCTCAATGTCAGGCGCAAAATAAACTTGAGGCGCCCGCGCGTCACTCGCGAAGGCAACGACCCGACACATTCGGGCAGGCTCTTGTTTATTTTGATCTCCTGTTAATTCTCCGAGTTGACTAAACGAAAAAGAGGCTGACGGAACAGGAGATGGAAAGTAAACAGGAACTTGACGAGGAGTTACGGGTTGCATATCTTCACTATCGAAGGCTAACCTACTAAACTCGAAGAGTGTTGTGATTACATCCATAACACCGCTTGAATGACTGGTTAACCCCCTCAGTGAGATGTTCGCTGCTTCTAGTGGAACTCCAGTGTCGGTTTCATCTCTGACGAGTATGCGCGTTCTGAATGTGGTGCATGGAGTGGAATGACAGAGTAATTTGAAGCCATCAAAGCAGCCTCCCCAAAATTCGGATACGTAACTGAGGTGAGTGTGGTGTTTCAAGTTAGTTTTGTGATCGGCAATACCTTTCTGCTGGGCCGTCAATGTGTGTTGCATTAGTCGCGCACTGTTTGTTCACATTCACTCAGTTTCGCCCGCGTTGTTTACATTGAATTTTACGACACTACTAGGCTCAACTCTTACCGCTACAGCGGCCAAAGTGATTGCGTTGGCACATCGTGGACATCAAGGCATGACGAAAAGCAAGGAGTTACTGAGGACCGAAGTATGGTTTCCTAACATGAATAAGCACCTATGCGGAGCTATATCAACATGTATACCTTGCCTTGCCAACTGCTCTAAGACAAGTTGTGTGCGCCGTTCTGGCAATATTAGACTAGGTGGGCACAGGGCTGCAATGCGAGAGGACATACCCTCGTTGATGTGGTTTCTGGCCAGGTCAATAGAGTCTGCATGTCTATTGGAGGCCGCTGATGTCGCGTGCAGTGTAACC
This sequence comes from Pachypeltis micranthus, assembly GCA_020466155.1. Taxonomy (NCBI): domain Eukaryota; kingdom Metazoa; phylum Arthropoda; class Insecta; order Hemiptera; family Miridae; genus Pachypeltis; species Pachypeltis micranthus. The sequence goes on along the minus strand of CM035780.1, from coordinate 21,161,228 downwards.
TGACGAGGCGGAAACCTGTACGTTCTCTCTGTCTTGCATTCGCGCATCTCGACGCAGTGGCTGAGCGCGTTGGGGCGTCAGGCTGTCCGAACCAGGCGGGGATAGGACCAGCGGACTCTGGTTCGATCCCCGACCAGGCACCCCCCTCCTCCAAACCCAGGGGGGTGAGGCAAGGGGTACCGGCAACAGGCTCGTGAAAGGGGAGTTGGGACATGGGCCTCTGTGCCATTGGCCAGCAGCTTCATTGGATGCACTGCAGTCGATGCGACTGAAGTCTGCCTCCTTGTGATCATCATCGCGCATCTCGATATAGTTTTCGGCCCTGTCCGGTTATTATTTGGTTTTTCAATCTTTAGTTCTCACGTGTTTCGTGCATTTCGTCTATGCTGTTTTCTTCCTTCTCTCCTATTCTCTTTTCTCCTTTCCTACTTCTCCATCCCCCGTCAACTTCGGAACAGACGAGGTTTCGCAGCATCCAGAATTCGACTGGGTAAGTCCAAATTATACAGTCCGCATTAACACAAGTCGAGATCCTATCAAGCGGACACCAACACCATCCAGCCCATGGGAGTCGCTTTCATGTTGCGGCGTTGATCGACGATTACAGCCGATATCCGATTGCTGAGGGGATCTTTGACTTCTAACATCGTGACCCGCTGGACGTACAGGCATTTTGCACTTTTCAAAATTCCTACTTCACGGAGGACCTCCTTTCAACGGCCATCAATATTCATCGTTTTGTGAAAAGCTCGGAATAAGCCACAAGAAAGTTACGAGTTGGGAAGATGCATTTGATGGAGTATTTGTTCCAGTATAGAGACACTCCACACTGCTCCACTCAAATCCAACCTTCTAAAGTATTGTTAAGGTCTAATTTTCGTTCATTACTTTCCTTGGCCTTACAAAGTAGAAAGGGAAGTCTACGTTTCAGACCCTCCTGAGTCCGAAAAACACTATTTGGGAAATTGGTCTGTGAGTGTGTATGTGTGTCTGTGAACGATTTTTAGAGAAAACGACCGTATCAAATCAGCTCAAACTTGATATCTCGCCCGCAGGTTACCATGGGACGCCAAAATAAAGGTTTGAACAAAAACCACCGAAAGTTAACTATAGTTATCATAGTGATCAAAACACCTAATATTATAAATATTTATATAAAGTATATAAAACGACCGCCCAGAGAAAATTCTGTACGAAAGAGCGGAATTTTTAGACCTCGTTAAACGCCAATTATGGTCCAGACGGCGGACGGACATTACAGATTTGGAATCCGAATGCCTTCAGATGTTAGTTGCCAAATGTTGAAGCAGGGTTGTAAAACAGATGGGAAAGTACTCTCCATCATGGACGTCTTGCGACTCCAGTACACCAATTTGAATGTCTGTTGTAAACACTTTCCGCTACCCAAAGGGAAAGTAAAGTATAGTAATCGTGTCAAAATTTAAAATCACTAACACAAACGGTGGGTACAGCTTTCGTACAAGTACGCAACCACGACAAACTTCATATCTCACTCGCAGGTTACCATGGGACGCCAAAATAAGGGTATGAACAATATCCATCGATTTAACTATAGTTATCATAGTGATCAAAACACCAAATTTTTTTTTTCAAAAACGGCTCTAACGATTTTGATTAAACTGTTTATATTGATAGCTCCCAATATGGCAACTATACCATGAAATTTCCATTTATGGGAAAATGACGAGAGCAGCACAATAAATTACCAAAACTTTCGACGAAATCGGTTTTAGCGCGGTTTTTAGAGAAAACAACCGTACCAAATCAGCTGAAACATGATGTCTAGCCTACAGGTTACCATGGGACGCCAGAATAAGGGTATGGACAAAATCTACCGAAAGTTAACTACAGTTATCATAGTGATCAAAACACCAAATTTTTTTTCTCAAAAACGGCTTCAACGAATTTGATTAAATTTTTTATATTCATGGCTCTCAATAAGGCAATTATACCATAAAATTTCCCATTTGTGGGAAAATGACGAGAGCAGCACAATAAATTATCAATATCTTCGACGAAAAGCGTTTTTACCGCAGTTTTTTCCTCACAAACTCCGCTGGAATTTTTGTAGAATGTTGAAAAAAATTGGTATTGTAGTCCAATCCAATACCTAAAGGGCGAGTGTTTAAAAAAGCTCATGAGATACATGGGGCTCACTCCAGAAATTCCTGAATTTCAACTACTGCCGTTTCGCTTAATACCAGTTTACCCAATAACTCTGCAAAAGTAACTACTATCCTTCTTCAAAAAATTTGTGCTTACAGCCTCATTAATTATCTGTGTACCAATTGCTCAATAATGGTCCTGCAATGAGTACGAAAAGCACAATAAAATCTGGAACTGTAAGCGGTACCGCTTTCTGCTGCCGTAAAGCGTTGTTTGACCAAGTTCAAATTAACTGAGTGATAAATGAATTTATTAAGTAGAAAAAGCCACGCGGAAAGTGAATTGACGTAGAGCTAAGGAAAGTTGTGTGTTGCAACGCACCAGATATTTTGTTATAATTCAACCGAAATGCAAATTAATACATCAATTCGGAGAAAAGGGTTGCGAAGTGTAGTGGATTGATGTACGAGTGTCGATTTCATCTCTGACGAGTATGTGTGTCCTGAATGTGGTGCATGGAAGTTATATTGTAACTATACTACGACATAATGCTCACTATGTGACCCTTCAGGCTATAATTAGCCGTACCTAAACCACTGCTCTTCAATCCTCTTTCACCTCCGTTTCGAGTCAAGTTTGTAGTTCTTTAATTCTGTGTAAGTTTTTGCTTTTAAAAAAGCCCCTCTGGCTTATACTAAACATAACTTGGAGGAATGAATGACAGAGTTATTTCAAGCCATCAAAGCTGCCTATTTCTATGTGTGAGAGGTGAGTGGTGTTTTAAGTTATTTATGTGATCGGCTTATGTCTGTTATGTTGCATTACGCGAGTGATATCTATAATTTTTGTGGTCGTCAATGTTTGTTGCATTGGGCGCGCACTGTTTGTTCACATAAACTCAGTTTCGCGACTATTCCATTTTTTACATTCTTCCCGTTTCTTTCGCGCGCGTCGTTTACATTCATTTTTACGATAAAACTTTGCTCAACTCTTACTGCTACTGTTAGGCTCACCATTATGTGTGATGCTAGTAAACGTTCCAAATCCCGAACCGAAGTTCCACGCAAATGTACCAGCGGCCACTGGTCTGGGATTTTACCAAAGGGGGAGAATGTTATGAACCCCTTCCTGATGGTTACATAGTTATGCCTTTCTCCCACGTCTCACGTGTGTTGCTATGATCTATCAGTGCTCGTTTATATCAAATTAGGCGTGCACCAGTTATTCAAATACTATTCTCGATACACCTGACGGTTGTCAAAGGATCGTGACAAGAGGGAAAGGTGTCAAAAGTCGTCGAGCAAGCGTTACCTGTCGATAATATGACGTCATCTCTGTGTCGGCGGGCGTCACATTCTCCCGAGACGCTGGTCGACTTTCGTTCTGAAACGAAACGCGCCGACTTTTGACGCTGGCGCTAACGCTCAAAGGGCACCCCGTCGCGGACGCGGGTTACGAGCGGCGAAGCGAACGACGACGCGCGCGGATCTCGGACATGTCCCCCCCCCCCAAACGGAATTCGGTTCGCTACCACGAGACCGACGAAGCGCGGACGACCTTGCGACTGAGGCGGTATGTCGTCCGCAGGGCGGGAACTTGACTGACGATGGTCGCGGGCGGTGGGGAGGGGCGACGCTCGCGCTACTAGCGGCCCGCCCGCGAAATTCCGCTCCTCGCACCACCCGAAGGGAAAACTACAGAAATTGCACCCGGGGGGGGGGGGGGGAGCACTTTGGCTGGCGAAATCGTCCACCACAGGGATGCTCAAACGGTCGATCGCGAGTGCTTTTTGAGTAGAAGAAAATTGTTAATAAGTGGGTAGGTAACTAAAATACAAAACCCTGCAAATTATTACACAACAGTTTATTATTCGAATAAACAGCTTGACCTAGCATTAATGCTCCACGTAACCGGTAACACAAATTTTTCGTGACTCGAAAATCCTAAGACATCGTATATATAGAAGTTTCACTTCAAAACTGAATTTTAATATGAAAACATGCACGCTAAATATTAATATCAAAATGTAACCAAAAATCTATGAAAAAACCAAAATGAGAATGAAACGAACGAACTATTAAATAAATAAACCAAAAATAAACGAATAATGAAAAGGTTAAATACGAAACACGAGCGCTTCCTATAGGAAGCCAAAAGAAAACCGGTGCCCGTAAACGTTGCGAGTCGAATCAAAAGGGGTGGCGAGGGGGCAGCGTTGCCATTTGAGCAGGCGAGCGATTTCGATGAGACCGAAACGTTGACTTCCGCTGTAGTTCCCGCGTTGTACTGCGTTTCGTTAATTTTTTTTAACCATTTTTTGCCCATTACAACCACAGGCTTCGTCCGATCGGATTGCCGAGACGGCGGGCACAACTAGATACCAAATTGGATTTTTGTGCGAAAGAACGAATTTTTTGGACCACGTTAAAGGCAAAAAACGGCCCGAACGGACATTGCAAATTTGGAATCTCCAAGTCTTGAAACGTAATGTATCAAATTTTGAGGGGGGGTTGTAAAAAATTTTTCGTGACCCAAAATCAGAATGAATAATAAACCAAAATGTATTACGTGTTAAAATAGCACTGCTTAGACCAGCCAAACAATCAAAAGCTGCTACGATCGCGTCATTTAAAATATCTCATATATTGGCGAAACACAAGAAACCATTCGACGATGGATCGGTGGTGAAGGAAGCATTTATTGGAGCGGGTGAGACTTTATTTGGAGATCCCTTTAAGAGTTTAACCTCCTCCGTCCAGTGGCGTCATTAATAACATTCCAGACTTTCTTACAATCTGATCCAGGTTCTTCTAATTTTATTCTATAGAAGGAATCCTTACAATTTCTAATGATAGAGGTTAATTTATTTCTTTCTTAAAATATTTCTTAAGCTTAATATTAAAAGGCTCCTTACGAAGTCTCTGAGCAATTGATTCCTTTACACAAATACTTTTCACAATGCCCTGGGTAATCCACAGCTTGATCGGACGAAGACTACGCAAAAACCCTGCAAATTATTACACAATGGTTTATTATTCTCATGAACAGCTTGACCTAGTATTACTGCTCCGAGACCCATTCCATTCGATTCAGCATCGAAAAATACTAGTAAACCATACGAAACATGACCTGACTACAATGGAACTACAGAAACTAAATATTCCCCCGGCGCCAGGCGTCTGTAGTATGTCACCAGTGTGCGGAAGAAGTGGCCTTAACCTTCCTCTGCCCCTTCAGAAAAAAAGTGTCGGGGAAATTGGGACGGGGACACGACGTTGCGAGGCGAGCGGTGAGCGGGCGGGTGGTTTTTGATGAGACGGGAGGGAGGGAGTACTAACGACGAAACGTTGACTTCCGCTGTAGTTCCCACGAGTTCGTTCAATTAGTTGAATCTAATAATTACTGTAATTTCCCTATACACAGTTGTACACGTCTCATTATACTGCATTTCGTCCCTCGTCCAGTCGTTCATGCATACAGTTCTGGATTGATAAGAAAGAAAAAAGTTAAATCAAAATATCGAAGTTCGTTTAAATTCCAGAATTTCTGAGGCTGCCTTGTTTGTGGGATAGTTTCGCGACATTGACACCGACGAGGGATAAGATAAAAAGATCTGCTCAAAACACTCAGCGCAAGAATTGACAGTGCTGGCCAGGAACACAGGATCCCAGTGTACATTTTTAATTAACTCAATCAACTAGTCGTAGAAAATTCTGCCTTCGCCACATTCTTCTGATTCCGTAGGTCTGTTTCCAATTTCAGCAAAAATAAAACCAATTAAATGCGAACGAAGTGTGGGGACTCAAAGCACTCGTCCATACACCTCTGGCTTCGGTTAACCCGGAAGTCCAGTTGTTTAAATCTGGTGACCCCGCGAGAGTCGATGGGCATTACAGGCCCATCTCCCTAATGCCAAATATTACCACAATTATTGAAAAGACTGCAAAGATGTACCTAACCACATGGAAGCTAGTGGTTTCCTTAACCCTAGAATGACAACCTTATTCATTCACCTTTATCTGACAACAGGGGTCCCCTGGACCCCACACCTATTATTTTATTTAGTTTTATTTGTCTAGTTGTTATTTCGACCAACTAAGTTTGCTTTTTCACTCTATGGGATTAAAGGAAAGGAACAAAACAAAAATTGGTGAAATTTTTATTTTTTTATTAACAGTAAACAGATGGAAACTTTGAATACGTTCGAAACTTTTTTATTTCCTTACATTATTTGAAAAAAACTAAATTCGATATGCTTCTCAAAAAACCAGGACATTAATATTTTAAAAGTCAAATATTTTCTGAATCAAAATCAAAAACCCTGCAAAGTATTACACAACGGTTTATTATTCGGATAATCAGCTTGACCTAGCATTAATGCTCCGAGACCCATCCTGTTTGATTCAGCATCAAAAAATATCATAATGAAACCCAAAAAAGGTCGAAAAGAACTGAATCGTAATATTAAAATAAACAAAAAAAACGAAAGTATCTAGAAACTGAATTTTAATATGAAAACATGCACGCTAAATACTAATATCAAAATTTAACCAAAAATCTATGAAAAAAACCAAAATGAGAATGAAACGAAAGAATCTAAAAAAATTGAATCGTATTAAAACCAAAACGTTGGGGAAATTGGAACGGGGGCGCTCGAAGCGAAAGGTGAAAGGGGAGTTGAGCGGAGAGCGGGAGGCGGAGTCATTAGGAGGCAAGCGAGCCTCGGGCGCGGTTGCTTTTTTAATGAGACGGGCGGGGCGGGAGGGAGTTCAAACGATGAAATGCTGTAGCTCCCGCGTTCTACTGCGTTTCGTTAATTTTTTTAACCGTTTTTTGCCCACAACAACCACGGGCTTCGTCCGATCGGATTGCCGAGATGGCAGGCACAACTAGATACCAAATCGGATTTTTGGGCAAAAGAACGAATTTTTTAGACCACGTTAAAGGCACAAAACGGCCTGAACGGCGGACAGGGGACGGCGGACGGACATTGCAAATTTGGAATCTCCATGTCTTGAAACGTAAAGTATCAAATTTTGAGGGGGGTTGTAAAAAATTTTTCGTGACTGAAAACATAGGGTTATTATTCAGAATGAATAATAAACCAAAACGGATCGTCAAAATCGTGAAAAATGTCCGAGCACGAGAATTTTCACTATTCGCTACATTCATAACATTTCGCTGAACGATGTTCACCGCACATTGGTCTTTTATATCCTTGACACAATCTTTAGGTTTTTTTGTCTTCTTCCCTCTTACAGAAAGCACATCGCTGTTTCTTATCAAGCATCGTTTTTTCATTGGTTCCTCCCAAAATCTGCCGAATCGTAAGTTAGAGAGATGTTGGTACGGTTGATTTATATCTTTGTTTCAAGCATGGTTTGATCAATGTAAAGCCCGGTTCGTATAGAAAATTTTTTCGACTGCGGCATTGACTCCTGCCTGTTCAAGCATTCCAAAGAAAAAACGCATTGGCCATCGCCGAGTCTTCCTAGCTGTGGTGTATGTGTGGCACAACTGATCAAATGAATCAGTCCCACCCTTGGTTTTATTGTATGTCATAATCATCTCAGGTTTGCCAGATTTATGACGATTTACGACGTCTTCCTCCTCGTCTGAACTTGCATAACCGCCAAAATCTTCCTCTTCTAGCTCTAGTAACACACGATGGATGTCTTCGGGGTTAGTAAACAATGGTTTTGACGCCAAGCTATTCACAAAAAAAAAAAAAAAAACTACAAATGGGTGAGAAACACGACTCTGACTCCCGACGAAAGCACAAAAGATCACACGTTAACCACAACACGGGGTCCTTTGAACCCCAGAACCACTTTATACGCACACTGTTCGATTTCTAGATGGCAACTGGATTATCTGATAGTGGAATCGTGAAGGAGAGGGTTAGAGGTGTATTTTTGACGGGGGGGAGAGGGGAAGCTGTGATTCACAGAAAAGTGGCACGGCGAAAAGAAGTCCACAGGACCCCTGATGTCATTCTAGGGTTAATGACAGCGAAAGAGTACGCAGGATGCAATTCTTGAAATTGTTGAGGAAATAGCTGGCGCCTTGGATGGAGGAGGCAAATGCATTGCTGTGTTTATGGACTCCCATAAAGCCTTCGGCAGGCTCCCTCATAGCAGCCTGATGAAAGCTTTAGTTAATTAAGAGTTGTTTCGTAAGTGTGATCGAAATCGTTAGAGCCGTTTTTACTTTCGGTTACCCCACAGGAAAAGGAAAGTATAGTAATCGTGTCAAAAAAAATTGGGTTTTCTTCAGATCTTAACGTTTTGAGGCCTACTGAGTCTAAAAAACCTAATTTTGGTGCGTGGTCCGTGTGTGTGCCTGTACTTCGCTTTGCGGGCGAACGGCTGATCCGATTGAGCTGGTTCTTTTTTTGTTTTGTTTTTTATTTTTCGTAGGCACCAAAATAAGGTTATGGGCGATTTCCGTCTATGGGAAGGGGGGTGGGGGACGAAAATGTACCAAAAACTAGGGTTTTTCGCATTTTTCTCGAAAACGGCTTCAACGATTTTGATTAAACTTCCAAATTCTCTTCTACTAATCAATACCTAACTTTTCTTCTCCACATATATCTCCATGAAAATACGGGGAACGGAGATATAGGCCTATGAAGCAAAACTAGGGTTTTTACGCTTTTTGCAAAATGGCTCCAAACGATTTTCACTAAACCCTCAGGATGTTTTTGAATAGTTGAATAGTTAATACCTACATATTGTTCTCAATAAGTGTTCCTCTGAAAGTCCATTTGGTTTTGCGTTTACTATACGTAAAATGTGAAGCACCAGCGATTCTATGGATGTGTAGAAATTACAAGTGGACTCACGTTGAGGGCTGTTCGTACACCGTCGGAGCGTATCCATCGAGGTAGGTGCTGTCGGAGATGGAAGGGCGGATGATGTAAGGATCAGGAGGATTTTATGGGAAGGGAATTTTACCTCGATTTTATGCTTTTGACGCTCTGTGGTCGATGCAGCGGTGAGATCGAGACAACACGTAGCGCGTCGCTCGAGTGACGTTTGCCGGGTTTTACTTGGCAAGCTGTCAGCTAAGTTTTACAGATGAACACGAAGAAAAATGAAAACTAACTTTAAAGAAGCAGAAAATAGAATGAAAAACGGAAAGGAGAAAGATGCGGTCGGCGTTTGCGATAACAATGATTGTAATTGGCGGGTAATTTTTCTAGGTTATATCAGAGGTGGGTGCGTTCCAGTCAAAGTTTCTCAGATTCGTTTCGGTAAACTTAAGTGGGCACAACCACCATTGAACAGAGATAACAATCAAAATGTGAGGAAAATAACATTTCCGTACATTACAGGGTAACTGCTTCAACAGATGTGATAGATCTTACAGTGTCTTACAGGGGGAACACCGTAGGCACCGCAATCAGCGTAGCCTCCTTGTCCAACCATTGACTCATAACTTTCAATCCAACCATAGGCATCCCCACCAAAGCACTGCCCTCCAGGAGTTATGATAATAATAGTAATTTGAACCTGATCGAATATAAACCGCGAAGGTTCACCTCAACACCCCTTGATCAATTAAAATCCTATTGTTACACGGAATTAAATGGTGGCAAAGGTGGTGGCTGAGGAGATTGGCCTCAGCAAGGGACCCGTTTTGTGTCAAACAAAGTACACTTAGCTTGCCCTACGAGGAAGAAATAGGCCCCTCACAATAGGCACGCTAATGCCGTGTAAATTGAATAACACACATTACTGATGAAATTCATAAATCACTCACCTTCTCTTCGCAGGTCTTGTGGCAAAGGTATTTGCAGACTGCAAAACGAACAAACAGTATTGTAATTAAAATGTGCAACCTAGTTAGATAATTATTTACTATTGAAAATATAAATCAATTCTTGTTTGATGATCATTTAAACAACGTAATTCGTTAAATTGGTACAGCATTACATCTCGCGCAAAAAGTTTCTCTCAGGTCTGTTTCCTTATTAAATGTTCCTAAACCCTCGACGAGGAGTTATATCAGTCATGGAAGCTGCGGTTTCGCTAATATGCAAGAGGCCGGCCCCTGCACCATCCACCGAACTCAGACCAGAGGAGGTACGGCAGCTGATCATTTTCTAATCTCCAGGTAGAAAGCTGTTTCCCGTGTGTTACCGCGCGGAGGTGACCACCTGAGGAATCCCGTACCATCTGGGATTTCTTAATCTGGGTTCCCACCTGATCTATTTACTTGGGTGGCAAGTTTCAAAGAGACAGATCAACTGGGCGAACTCGGTGGAACGGTTACAGGCTTGCTTTCTAGCAGCCAATGCTGCTAAGTTCGCCTGCCCTCCCAACAACTGTCGCTCTCTGTTGTAAAAACTGCAGCGCAGCAGCACGTGGTTCCTTGTTTCGTCGCGCAAGACGTGCATGACGGAGAGTCTTTGAGAGAGAAGAAGTGGAGCCCTGCATTAAAGCATTAAAGTCGCCATGTCCCATAAGGAGCAGATTCGTACAGTGGTCTGGAATTCATATGTCACGTCCCTTTAACGAGGATTCCCATCCCGCTTGCCATTTCTCGAGCGCCCATTCGTCGATGCTTCTGTTCTGTGGTGAGATCCGCACGGAGTTCAGCCCAAAGCAGGGGCACCCGTTTCACTCTCCACTTGTCAACCATGCACTCAACGGTCAAGTCAACCGCTAACTGACCAGTCATCACCTGGAGTGCTTCTGTTGATACAGGCCTTGGTGATCGATAGGTGCGCAGCTCTCAGGGTATTGAGCCAGTACTCACTTTTGATTGAGACAACGGGGCAGTAGTAAGTTCCTGCTGCTCGATAATGGTTTAAATTCGCTCTCACAATTATGTTAAATTTTGCGATAATGCAAAATACATTTTCGAATCCCTGGAGAGCTTGCTTTGAAAATATGCGATCATGAATGATAGACGATTGAGAGCATTGTACGAAACCATGAAACAATTTTGGACCAACAACATGACAGGAACGGAAACGCCAACCAAAGAGCACAATTAATGGAAAGTTTATGTACGTGGCACTCACAACGCAATAAACTAATTGGGACACTTTGTTACAAAAGGACGTTTGGAGATGCTTTTGAAGAGCTGCTGACTCAGGCAAAAATTACGGCAATCGCGCCGGAGATTCGATCCACAATCCTCGACTTACGTCGAGAATTATGAATCGACTGTTTTAACCACTAGACCACATCAACCGCTTGCCTTCAATTGGAGTCAGTCAGCACATCTCCCCCCTCATCGTTTAACCACTGCTCCTGGAGCGGACTCTTTTAAGGAAAGAATTTACGAGAATTGAGCGAATCCCTAGAAAATCCGATCTTTGATTCGAGAAACGAGAGGGCTACAAGGAAAGTCTTTTTTCTTTCGCATGCATTGTAGTGGGTGCGTCGCCCATTTTATTTCCCTGCGCTGGAACTTTCACAGCGTCAGCGAATCCCGGACCCGGGACCCGAGAACTCATCTCATTATTTTCTCTCTTAATTTTTTAATTTTTCTCTCTGGGCCTCTTCTTTTTCTTGGAATGAAGAAATTCGACCACTAGTTGGGCGCCAATGTTACGAAAGGTCGTTTGGAGATGCTTTTGAAGAGCTGCTGACTCAGGCAAAAATTAAGGCAATCGCGCCGGAGATTCGATCCACAATCCTCGACTTACGTCGAGAATTATGAATCGACTGTCTTAACCACTAGACCACATCAACCACTTGCCTTCAATTGGAGTCAGTCAGCACAACTTATCGTGTGCAGGTTGAGGAAATGGCCAGAGTGCAGAAGAGAAAATGGTGGCGTTAGCTTCAGCACTTACAGGCCAGGCAATTGACGTTCTGTTAGACATCCCACTGCCGTGCATGTTTTCTCGTGCGTTAGAATCACGATTTGGGGGCGCATACTATAACAACACAACGGTGACATCCTTAACACAATTTCTCTCCCCGTTTCCGTGATCTTCTTACGAATTACGGTCCTCCGCTGTTCGATAACTAATTCTTGCGCTCTCTCCAGTTCACCCCTTCATAACTTGCAACAAACAACCACCATGTTGGGGCAGGGCAAGTTTGGGACTGGGGTTGAAGAAAAACCTACGTGGGGGAAGCCAACTTACTCTCTTTTCTGGTTTGTCTGTAAATACTTAATTATGGCGCGGGGAATTCCAGGATGCAGCTGTTGACCTAATATCGTCACAGATCGAGCTTCCAAAAAAAGGTTGCTGGGAACCTTCGAGCACTATGAACTGGTTGTGCGCCAAACAGATGAGGCGTCCGTGTTGAAATGGAACATAAAGTAATCAAGATTGATTGTCGAAGTGTGTAAACACCCCCATCTTGAAACCTTCCTAATACCAAGAACCGTCGTGAGCAGTAACGAAAACAAGATTTTCTGGGCTGTATAACCTACAGGATTTGCTTCGCCTTCAACTACTCTTAGAGAGGTAAAACATACGCAACTTACCTCGGCAAGAGCTTCCTTCATTGTGAATCGGCTGGTGGCAAAAATTGCAGGGTCGCGGTTTCTTAAATGTTTTCGTTCGAAATGCGTGGCACTGGCTCTCCTGCTCAGGCTGAAAGAAACAAAAAAAAGGAGGGGAATGAATTAACTTGTCGAACGTCAAATAAACGAAATGAAGCGTGGAATGTGAAATGACCAAAAACACAGGGCGTATAAACATTGAAAATCGAGAAGATAAATTGAAGTTTACGACGCGGAATGAACTTATTATTGACACCAAAGGCCAACAATAAATAAACACGAATCGCTCCCAAAAACATCATGCTGACAATCTCATAAATTAAATTCACGCTGTTTACTCATAAGTGGGGACCTAAGCCAACGCAATCAATTCTGTTACCTAAAGCTTTATCGACATAGAACGTCAAGATTCAAGTAAACTAAGCGATAAACATTTACTATAGCTATTTGCTAAAAATGAGCGGGAAAAAATGTGAATTGTTGGTACCAAAGAATTATAAAACGTCAATCTTCATCGTTTTTTATTTACGTTTCGTTCCGTAATACTTTTTTTATTGTAGTTGGTTCGAAACATTTTCAGAGAAATCGTATCGAGTTGAGAGTAGGTTTTGCTGCTCATATTATGCGTTGTTGTAAAAAGTAGAGGGATAATCAATAAATTACCAATGCGATGACGGTTAAACAACACTCAAACGGCCAGGACGATGTTTAGAGAAAACGACCGACCCAAATCCGCTCAAACATGATATCTAGCCCGCAGGTTACCATGGGACGCCAAAATAAGGGTATGGGAAAATCCACCGAAAGTTAGCTATAGTGATCAAAACACCAAATATTTTTTTTCTCCCAAAAACTGCTATAACGATATTGATTACATTTTTTATGTTGATAGCTCGTAATAAGACAATTATACCATAATATTCCCATCTGTGGAAAAATGACGAGAGCACCACAATAAATTATCAAATACTCAGACAAAAATGCGAAAAAAAACGATTTTAGCGCGGTTTTTACCTCATAAACTCCGCTGAAATGTTACTAGAATGTTTTAAATTAATTGGTATAGTAGTCCAAACCAATACATACGGGGTGAACGTTTAAAAACGCTCATAAGATACATGGGGCTCACTCCAGAAATTCCGGAATTTCAACTACCGCCGTTTCGCTTACTACGTACCAGTTCTAAAAGTTTTTACACAATAACTCTGCAAAAGTAATTACTATCGTGCTTCAAAACAGTATTGTTTACAGCCTCATCAATTCTCTGTGTACCAATTGCTCAATAATGGTTCGGGAATCAGTACTAGCAGCACAATAAATTCCGGAACTGTAAGCGCTGCCGCTTCCTGCTGCTGTGAAGTGTTGTTTGACCAAGTTCAAATGAACTGAGTGATGAAGAAGAAGAAGAAGAAAATAGTTTATTACAAAAAACAAATTCATTTTACCTTTCATGACAATAAATAAACCTTACGACATGGTTTTAAAACCGTCCGCCGGAGGATCGGGCCCGATTCCAATTATCTTGAGACTAATGTTTGTTAAAGGGGGAAAGAAACTTTTACAATAGATATTTTACAAAATTAACCGTAATTAAATTCCCTGATAAGACTATGCCTATAACGCCACGCCAATCTACAGTAACGGGCAAGACCCGACCAATCAGGACCATCAAGGAGCACCAGTGCGAAAGTGCCGGCCTTCCAAACACCACGACTCGAAACTCGGCTAGTTTTGGGCATACACATAAAAAGTGGAAGACATCCTCTCGTGCATGAAGATTACACATTGAGCACTCATCCCTTAGGTCAGCTGCATATGGCTTAGCGTTCAATACCAGCGTCTCCGCACGAACCTTGAACGGCCATCTGGCTGTGGAGAGCGGTACCTCGGAGCTGGAAACTAGACTGGCGCACCTCCCTCCTGTTAGGATTCAGCTCGCGGTATACCGTGAATGCGTCGGAGGTCCATCGCCTGCTGACGAAACTGCGCCCTTCTTTCCTTCGCATATTCACTGAGAATTCTCTCTCCATCCATCTTCACAGTCTTCCAGTCCAACGAAGACAAATTACAAGAAACCCGGTACCTTGATGCCAACACAGCCCACTGCTTTGCCCAGAACAATCCTTTTCTAATTATTTCAGACGCTACGATTCTAGGGAGACGGGAGTTCGCCATCTTTGTTATCCTCAGCAGATAATGCAATTGTAATCGCAATGTGAATGCTGACAGTGTATTCAGCTCAGTTTCCAGGTAGACTATATAATTTGGTGTCCACTGGGGGAGACAAAAAAGTTTCCTGACAAACAGCATCTGGACACCCTCCACAGCTGCATACTCCTTAAACCCCCACACCTTAGCGGCATAGCAGAGTGTCGTCCTCACTGTGGCATTGAATATTTCCATCTTAACAGAGAGTGGAATGCCCGGAGTGGAAAAAGCTCCTCCCCACACATAATTCATGGTCGTTCTTGCAAATGCTTGCTGAATGAGAGCCTTGGAGTAAGAGTAACTCCTAAATAAGTGTATTGGTGTACAATTTCCACTTTGCTGCCTCCATAATTCCACTTTTCAGACCTCCTATGCCTTCCTCCCTTCTGAAAGATCATTATCTTGGACTTCCCCATGTTCACCGAAAGATCCCACCGATCGCAGTAGTTCTTCAGCTAGTCAATGTTTGCCTGAAGCCTCACAGGGGTGTCTGCCAAAATCACCAGGTCATCCGCATAGAGAAGCACCCTAATATCGGTACCACCAACTGTCACACCATGCTTCAATTCATCTTCCAAGTCATTGACAAACAGCGCAAAGAGGATGGGGCTCAAAGGACAACCCTGCCTCACTCCAGAACCTACACTGAAATTATGTGTTCTACCATCCCTGGTCCACATTGATGATGACACGTGACTATAGAGACTGCGTAGCATGGCAATGAACTTCGGTGAAATCCCTACACCAAACAACCTGCAAAACAGATATTCCCTGCAAAACCGGTCAAGCGCAGCTGTGAGGTCCACAAAAAAAGCATAAACCTTGCTGCGTGGCTGGCACAGACGAAGCTCCACTAACCCCGTCAAGACAAAAATTGAATCAACCGTAGAGTACCCACGACGAAAGCCAGACTGGCACTCGGTCAGGATCTCCCGGTCCTCCACAAAATCAGTCAGACGATTTGCTAGCAAGCAAGACAGGAGTTTAGCCAAACAGTTTGCAAACTCTGCAAAAGTAATTACTATCGTTCTTCAAAAAAGTATTGCTTGCAGCCTCATCAATTCTCTGTGTACCAATTGCTCAATAATTTTTCGGGAATCAGTTCTAGCAGCACAATAAATTCCGGAACTGTAAGCGCTGCCTCTTCCAGCTGCTGTGAAGTGTTGTTTGACCAAGTTCAAATGAACTGAGTGATGAATGAATTGAGTAAGTAGAAAAAGCCATGTAGAAAGTGAATTGACGTAGAGCTAAGGAAAGTTGTGTGTTGCAACGAACCAGATATTTCTACTTATTTTTTTAGAGGCCGGTTGTGAATTATCTCTCTCTTAACAACTTGAAGCAGTTTTTGAAAAATTTCAAAAAACCTCTGCGTTTCGTAAGACTTTCATCGTCACTAATCGTATTTTTTCACAAAAACGTGCATAAAATATAAAAGTTCGGTACTGATTAGAAGAGAGCGGAAAATATAGAATTTCCGAGTGAAATTAACCTTTTCCAATCCAAATTGGAAAAGTGGCGGCTGTGGCGTGGAGGTTTGTGTATCAGCCTACCATGCCAAATACTCGGGTTCGATTCCCGAGCGTAACACCAAACAATTTGCGGCTGTCACCTCGTGGAAGGCAATGGCAAACCACCACGAGTATACTTGCCTAGTAAGCCACTCAAAATAGTGCCGTTCGGAACCGGCGATAAACTGTAGGTCCCATATACCTGTGTATAACAGTTAATGATACACAGCACAGGTATAAGTGAGAGGTCGCCTACGCCCTCTATGGGTACTTCGAGAAGAGAACAATCCAAATTAAACTTTTTCCAAAGCAAATTGATCCTTTCGCGAAAAATAGGCCAGTGAAGATGTTTGCGAATTGCGGGAGTTTTTAGGTGCAGTATGTAAACAGTTTACTCTCCTGGAGGCTGCCAAATTTTATGACGAGACTAATAAGTATTCGTTCCTAATGCGTTAACGAGAGTAAATTCTTCACGTTCTACGGCTAAAAACGTTCTTCTACATCGCCTGCACTTTGCAAAAATTTTCACTGGGCTAATTTTTTCGAAGGGATTAATTTGACGAGGGAAAAGGTTAATTTGATTCGGAAAAAGATTAATATGGTTAGGAAAAGGATTCATTTGACTTGGAAATGCTACAAAACCGCTGCAAATAATTACACGACGGTTTATTCTCCAGTAAGGTATGATTGGGACGTATTTTTTAGAACGCGTTGAAGGGTTAATATGGTCTAGAAAGCGGACGGGCAAGATTTGAAATCTTCGCGCCTTGAAACGTCAAGTGTCAAATGTTGAGGTAGGTTGTAAAAATATGAATTATAGTTAGTCAAAATGGGACGCCGATTTCGTGGAGGTGACTAGTCCGCGGTAAAATGTCAAATCACAAGAGAGATTGGAAAGTCGTTCCTAGCGCTAAGTCGAGTTGTCTATGACCATTGAGTTCTGGGCAGTTCATTCACACTGGTTCACCTCCTCCAGGGCTCTTCGACCGTCGTCGTATCCCCGTTCCGGCTGGAGAGACCTCTCCGGCCCTTATACAGATAAAGATGCTCGCATACCAAGCGCCGGAGTTGAAGAAAAACCACTAAGTCGGAACTCGTCTTTTATCACAGTTCTCGGACACCGAGCGTGCCTCCCTCCTGCGTAATCCTTATATTACAATACACGAACCCATTTTACGTCATGTCGACAACGGTCACGTCAATTGAACAGTTACTAATTGATCCGTCGATTGTTATTGAGCAATTATTTACCATAATGCGAAAGAATGAATTCGAATGAGTTTATTCCTTCCCAAAACACGAGTTGCACGATCAATACAATATAAACGCAGCAAACTATCACGAAACGGTTTATTATTCTCTTGTACCTCATTACGTAGCCTCACGCCCCTAAAACCCATCCCATTCGATTCAGCATCTGAAAATACCAGTTAACGATACGAAACATGACCCGACTACAACGGAACGTCGAAAATTACAAGTTTCTAGAGCCCACAGGCAATTAGCACCCCGTGACGCGACGAGATGCTGAAACTATTCTTTCGCTGTATTTCGCCAGCGAGTTATTTGAATTATTACACTTTGTCTCCCTATAATTACTATTATTTCATTGTTTCAGATCTACAGTACAGTTGTACACCTGGGAGACTCATTCCATTCGCCCCAGCATCTAAAAGTATCTTGAAAACGATACCAAACACGGCGTATTTGCGTTAAAAAGGCCAAAATTGTTTTTGTTAATTTTTTAACCATGAGGAGGGGTTGTACCAAAATTACCCTGATCGAAAACATAGGTGTGTTATCTGTACTGCGTGTAGGGCTGTAGGTACAACGGGATGATCGCCAATTCTGCTACTTCTTCAGGAACGTATGTCATTCTCACTCATTTCTCCGCCGCCAGATTATTATGCTCCGATGGGGCAGCAATTTTAAGGTCGGAGGGAAAATAAAAGAGGCGAAATTGGGAGTGATGAAGAGGAAAATAGGTTTCAGGTGCTAGAAGACTAGAAATGAAAGCTTCAGGAGACTAGTAGCACTCCGTGTATTACGTATAGGCAACACACACCTCTCAGGGACGGAAATGGAGAGCCTCGGTTTTTGGTGGACAGCCCAGCTGAGCGAGCACTCTCGATTCGGCTTACCCTGCATTTGGACCACTGAACACCTCCAATTCGACACCATACTCGTAACTTATCATTCCTCGTGTCTGTAATGAGGTTGAGAGTAGAAACGATTGCGAAGCCTTTTCTCCAGAGGATGAGTGTAGTAGCTGAGGAATAGTTCAGTCTTTCGATAGCGGCAGTACGCACGTATCGATTATATTCTACACTCAGGGCCGTATTCACCAACTGCGTCGATCTCGTTTAGAGTCGATTAACAGCACCAGACTGGGTTAAGCTCTAGCCCTGATCAAGCGCTAACCCCAAAAAATTGTGCGGTTTGGCAGGGTTAGTTCTTATCTTTCTTTATCATGTTCTGATATTTGTCCGCCATTACCTCGCACTGCCGAGTATTCGCTTCTATTATTGTGAATAATTTACGTATATTTTGGAATAATGATAATAAACAAAGATACTGTTTACTAGTGCTCAGTTATTTCAGTTGCTATTCCACTACGATGATAATCTAATATGTTGGGTTATCGTCATCTCACCCGGCGCCTCAAATGGCTATGAGCAGGATCCGACGACTCCTAGAAGTATGAATTTAAATTCTGTTGCGAACAAAAATATTACGATCGTCGAAAACAAGTTGTTGTTTGCGTAAAATACGTGCTGAGCAGTTTCTGAAAAACCCAGTCGTCATATTGCTGTGTAAGAAAACACAAACGGCTTACCTGGGTGGATTTAGTAGCAGATAAGTAGGAAATATTAAATAATACCACGTTTTTACACCAACATTAGTATATTAAACACGACAATTCTCCCTTCTTTGTTAAAGTTCCTTGCTTGCAAAAGTTGTAACCTCATAATTTGTGTTTTTATTATTTCTTGCTCAGTTCTCATTTTCTTGTACCGCTTCCGATATTTCTTACACGCACAAAGCATTTTCCCGGACTAATTTGGCTTTTTCCTGCAGCTCTTGCAGTTGGAGTACGCGTATTTTCACTGTAAGCTCCTCACAAAATTCAGCTTCGGCAGAGGTTAATGCGGCCACTTTGGTGTAAGACAATAATTAGAAACAATAATTTGGTCAAATCCGGATTATTGAGCATTGGGCATCTACGGGATACACGGTTTCGCGGCCTTTTACGTTTACATGACACTTTGTTTGGACAAGATGTTGAACAGACGTCCAATTGCTTTACTTTATTGAAACCTCAAGAGTCCACTGCCTCCTCGGTATGGCTTAATCGCAGCGTAATAAAGTCTATGCTAACCGCATACCACAGTGATCTCGGCTAGCGAGGTGGGCGCGAAAATGGCTAGCCTTCATCTACTTATCTAGCTCTGATCAGTTGGATCACGATCAACGGCGTTTTGGTGAACGCGGCCCTCAGGGAATTAATAAGAATTATGTTTGCCCGAAGGGAAACTGAGTTTTTAAAAAAAACTTTAAAGCTTTCATTACGGAATTACTTGGTTTACAAAGGGTACAATCGTTGGAGACGGCTAACACAGAAGTGAAGTATTTCAAGTGATCTGCTGAGCTAGTCTTTTAATTCCGAGAATTCTCGGGTTAAAAGTTACCTACAACGCAAATATCTTCTCGTAACTTAAGTTAACCAAATACGAAGTGTAGTTACGCGGCGCTACTCACTGTAATGCGTTTCCCATTTAACACAGTAATCATAGTCTATTTAACGTTTCTATTAACCACATAGTTCCTTCTCATAGCTGACTGTCGCTGTCAGTTGGAGGACGCAGAGCCATCTGCCGCGAGAAGAAACAAAGCAGATGGGCCGATGGCGTAGTTGCCCAGAGAACCGATAGACCGCGGAGTTCCCGCTCGAGTAAATAGTGCGAAGCACTACGCAACTTTCCTCAGTTCCACGGCTCAACTCAGGTGGCATTTGATGGGTGATTTCAGAGAGTAATAAGAGCTTATTATCGACATAATTGAAATATAATAGTTCATATCTTTATACAAGGTTTTATTAAACGAAAATTACAACGTACCGAATTTGGCAGGAGAGGAACCGAACAATGAGAAAAGCGAGTAACTAAGGAAGATCCTACTCGGATACATAACAACGAGTCATATGATTTCATGGAGTTGCATAGTCTTTTAAATAAGCTGGAGGATGTCTTGAACGAGTTGGTCTCTCGGACGAGGTACTAGTTGGCGTGTTAGGCAATTCCGTCCGAGTCGGAGGGACCTCTTCAATTCTAGTTTCGACTTCAGCAGGTGTACTCACGGGTGAATTTTCTTGTACTTCTTCCGAACCCTCTGGATATTGCTCAACCAGTGCAGGTTCTCCTCTCGGTGCAAGTGATCGAATTGAAACTGTTGTTTCTCTCCCATCAGGTAGACGTACATGTGCGTACTCTGGATTTGATTCAAGTAACTCAACTTCTTCCACCATTGGATCGTATTTGCTTTGTCGGACGTGCTTTTTCATAAGTACTGGTCCGCTTTCCGTCAGCCATGATGGCATTGAAACTCCATTACTTGTTCTCCGTTTGTGAGTGAACATCCTTTCGTGTGGCGTTGTATTTGTTGCAGTGCACAATAAAGATCGTATGGAATGAAGTGCGATATCCAAGACGTCTTCCCAAACTTCAGTTTTCATATCCCTGGATTTTAAAGCAAGCATGACAGTCTTCCAAATGATTCCGTTGAATCTTTCTCCCATTCAAACCGCCATTTCCTTGAGAGTTGTATGGTGTAGTCCGGCTGGTGGTGATATTATGAAACGTCAGATAAGCTTTTAGTTCCGCAGACATTAAAGATACACCCCTATCCGTATGTACATAAGCAGGAGTACCAAAGATTCTGAAAAGATACGTCAGGTGTTTTAAGACAGAAGCAGTCGATACATCTGTGCAAGGAAACGCAAAAGGAAATCTCGAATATTCGTCTACTTATTCTTGAGAGTGCATCTGCTGGCGCGTTTTTGTCTCCTGGTCGATAGACAATGTCAAATTTGAAGCACGATAGTTCCTATCGCCATCTCATTATTTTCTCATTCTTTATTTTTCTGTTATGATTCTGATTGAACATGAAAGACACTGAGCGTTGGTTAGTCACTATTTGAAATGGGCGCCCTATCAGGTAATGTCTCCAATATCGCAATGACTCTACTATGGCATAGGCTTCTTTTTCAATGGCGGCATGTTCTAACTCAGATTTGTTCAAAGTTCTTGAGAAAAAGGCGATTGGTCTACCAAATTGGCTCAAGGTGGCTGCGATGGCAAAATCTGATGCGTCGGTTTCTACTTGGAATGGTACATCATCTTGAATAGCAGCTATGGAGGCGCATGCTATGTCATTGTTAAGAGAGTTAAAAGCTGTAGACGAGTCTTTTGAAAGGGGAAAATCTCCTTTTGATATAAGTGGTCTTATTTTTTCTGAGAAACGTGGTATCCATCGGCTGTAGTAGGAAAACATACCTAACGCTCTCTGTAGTGATGGCTTATCCTTTGGAACTGGCATGTCCAGGAGGGGTTTCAAGCGCTGAGGATCAGGTTTGATGGTTCCATTCGATATAATATAGTCAAGTAGGCTGACAGTAGTTATGGAAAACTTGCACTTTTCCTTGTTTAGTGTTAAGTTATACTTAGTGACAGCGTCCATGAATCTTTGGAGGTTCTTGTCGTGATCTTCTTGATTTTTCCCACAAATAGTCATGTCATCCAGGTAGCGATAAGTACCTTCGAGTTTCTCATCATAGACGATTGCATCTATCACCCTCTGGAAGCAGGCAATTCCGTTAGTCACTCCAAACGGAACACGCTGGAACTGAAAAAGTTTACCTGAGGCTTCGAAGGCAGTGTAGCGTCTCTCATACTTCAAGATCGGAATCTCTTTAAATCGATTACACTAAAGACTTGTTTAGCCGAGACCTTTGAGATTATTTCTTCAATCCTTGGCAAAGGGTAAGCATCGAGAAAAGTAAATTTGTTAATCGTTTGCGAGAAGTCTATCACCATCCTGGTTTTGTGCCTCTCATCCCTGACGACGAAAGCTTGGGCACGCCACGGTGAGTTGCTTGGTTCAATAATTCCTTCCTGAACGAGCTTCTCAATTTCAGATTCCATGAATTTGTTATCTTCCACAGAATGTTTTCTGGATTTAGTAGTAATAGGTTTGCAGTGTTTGGAAAAATTAGTAAACAGAGCCACAAGTTTTACCCTGGCAGTAGCTAAGCTGCAGATTTTTAACTGAGGGCGTGAACCATGGAATTCTATTTCAACTGATGAGTGTGCTTTCAATACGTCATGACCTATGATTGCATCTGCACAAAGATCTTTCATCGCCAACAGTTTCACCTTTTCGTACTTGTGAGCAGCAATTTTCAGGTTGACCTCGCATTGCTCCAATACGTCGGTGTGCAGTGAGGAGTTAGCCATAGATAGTTCGTCCACTATTTGGTAAGATTCTAGCTCTGATTCTTGGGACTAAAGAATGGTTTACGAGTTGCAGCACCAGTAATCGTGTATCGTTCGCACTCGCTCTCATCTCATTCCAACCATCCATCAGCTCGACTCGTTTTCGTCGTTCGGTTGTAGTCAGTTCATGTTACGTATCGTTTACTGGCATTTTTCGTGGGTGAATCGATTGGCATGGGTTTTGGGGGTGAGAGACTACGCCAAGCTGTGCGAGAGAATAATAAACCGTTGTGTAATAATTTGCAGCCTTTTGCTATTGTTAGCTCTGCACAGTAGAAAGGAAGGTTATGTAACTTGGAAAATGGCAGAATTAATTGTTTGAGGGTAAGCGGGTAAAAACTTCAACAAATGGCAGTAAGTCAAAGCGGTTGTTTTAATTCTGGAATTTCCGCGGGTGCTCTTAATTAGCTCATGAATGATACTTAACACTCATCGTATTTAATTACCACCTCGAACCCCCGTATCACAGGAGCTGGATGTAAAAGGGAAAAACTTTGCTAAAACCTAATTTGTACGAAACGTTTCATTGTGAACACTTCAGACACATTACGAGATCTTCGGTGGGTTTCATGTCATATAGAACAACGAATTATTGGCTGGTTTCAATATTGAAGGAGTCTGCCGTTAGATTTGCGGGAGTCTAAACCGAATGAGCTTTTTTTTCTTTTGTCTTGATTTTTCGTAGACCCAGAAGTAAGCTTGTGGGCCATTACTATCGACTGGAATGGGGTGGGGGTGCGAAAACGTACTAAAACTAAGAAACTAAGGTTTTCTGAAAACGGCCCTTACGATTTTGATTAAACTTTTAAATTTTCTTCTATTCGGCCTATGAATCAAGAATAGAGTTTTTACGCTTCTTGGCTAAACGGCTTTAACAATTTTCACCAAACTCACAGGATGTTTCCAAATAGTTAGTACTTATATATTGTTATCAATAAATTTTCCTCCAAGAGTCCGTTGAACAGAGATAAAAATCAAAATGTGTCGAAAATAATGTTTTTAAAAACCTTTTCGTGATATAACTGCTTCATTGGATTTGATCAGCGTTTTCAATCAACCGATACTCGTATATCGTTCCTCGTGATGATTTCTGTATCTATCTGTTGGAAATATATACCATGATGTCACGTAGAACAAGATTTTTCGAACAGTAATTTATCGTTTAGCGATTTTCTCAAAAACGTCTACAACTATTTCGATAAAACACAAATAGTACCTATATATTGTTCCCCATAGATGTTTCGGTAGAAATGCATTAAACGAAGATATAGAGCCTGTATATGTAGCAGGTTATGTATTGCTACGCACTAGATATTTTGACTTTCCTTGGCTCTACGAAGTAAAAAGGAAAGTTATATAATCGGCTGAAAAAAAATTTTTGAGTTCTCTTCAGATCTTTACGTTTCAGACCCCCCTGAGTCTGAAAAACACTATTTGGGAAAATGGTCTGTGTGTGTCTGTGAACGATTTTTAGAGAAAACGACCGTATCAAATCCACTCAAACTTGATATCTCGTCCGCAGGTTACCATGGAACGCCAAAATAAGGGTTTGAACAAAATCATTTCAAAATTACGGTAGTGATCAAAACACCGTTGATTTTCTCTCGAAAACGGCTATAACGATTTTTATTACATTCTGGGTGTAATTATTTCCTTTAAACACAATAGCACCTAGAGCAAACGTTTGAAAATGAAAGGTCGCAGCTTTTACCTCGTAAATTTCCGAAAACATTTGAACCGGCTGGTAGTCCATGAAGTTATTTATACGGTGGGATCACTCATAATTAGGAGAAATCCCAGGAGCTCCACAATTGAAATGAAGAGAGCAGCGTAATAAGCTATTAAATATTTCAGTGAAGGTTCTAATCCAGTTTTTTCTTTATTTGTCCCGTTAATATGACACGTTGTTTTCACTGAGGTTGGCGTTCAAAGCTTTGAAGATCGTTAATTTCATCATTTTTTCATTACCCGGGGCTGTCTCGTCGTCTTAGTTGTTTGCTTCCCCGAGAGAAAACCAAAGCAGTAATAGGAAACTGACGTCCTCCCCGAACGAAGTGACATCCTCCTCTGGGATTTAGGTCACCTTTTTTGCTCAGAGACACGAGCTACATTCCCCTGGTCCTCTCCGGGGAAATGCTCCCACAACCTTCCGTAATCCTGAACTATGTTCTATAGCAATAAACCAACCGGGGGTTGATTTAACAATGCGATTCTTCTTTTTTAAACCTCGTTGGTTAAGGGAAGGTGGAAAAGCCATCCCCTCGCTAGAGCCGTTGAGCATCAGCCGCATTGTAGCCGAGTTTTCACTCTAACGGAGCAGAGAAGGAAGTTTTGGGGCGAACAGTGAATTTTACTGGTTTGAAATGAGATCAACGTTTTCAACAACGTGTAACTAAAACTAAGTTACACTTGTAACTTGGTTTCTTCTTGCGGAGGAGTCTGTCAAGCCATAATTTTAGGCTCTTAGCCCCTAAAAGTAAAGTTTCGGTTCACCAAATTACCGCATCTCGCAGATAAACTCCCTGACTTCGGAATTCCGCTGAAACATTCTACTTGTTCTGTTATTATTCTAAATAAAATTGAAAACGCTTCAATTAATTTGAATTATTAACTATCTGGCCCGACCACACAACTTTCCTCAGCCTCACGATGAGCAATGATTAAAATCTTTTTTTCGCTTAGTTTTTACAAACTTTGTAGAACGCAGCTCAACTTTTTACCTAGAAACTGGTGGCGATTGGGGTTCAGGACTTGATTGACCTATTCCTACGCTACGACCATTATTCGTCAGGGCAGAGGTACTTTATGACACTGTCAACATGAGATGGATCGTATTTACTGTTTTGGAATTATCGGCTAAAAAGTGTGAGAAATGTAGTAATCAAAATGGCGATGGAGTGAACTCTGAAAATTCTGCAACAGCCTTCGATTATTTTGTGGACCTTTACAAGTTTTCTCCGTATAGGTAACTTATTTTAGTACCACCCTGATTTTTCTGAGAAAACTAGTGTCACATGCGCGGAATTCGTATGAAGAAACATCACTAAAATCGCTTTTCGTCGAACATTTCGATTGCTTATGCTACTTTCGCCATTCTCCCACTGATAACACTTTTATAGTAATGCTATAGTGTTTGGAGCTCTCCATAAAATAATTCAATCAAAATCTATGCAGCTGTTTTTGAAAAAAAGGTGTTTTGATCTCTAAGACAATTTTAGTTAGTTTTGAACCCATTTTGCTCATACTCTTATTTGAACCAAACGTAAAAACCCTGAAAATTATTACACAATGGTTTATTATTCTCATGAACAGCTTGACCTAGTATTAGTGCTCCCCCATCCCATTCGATTCAGCATCGAAAAATACTAGTAAACCATACGAAACATGTCCTGGCTACAATGGAACTACGGAAACAAAACGTATGATGATTTTGCCCCGTCGGGTCAGGGAAATTGGAACGGGGGCGCTTCGAAAGGGGAGTTGTGGCAGGCGGGGAGGGAGGGAGTACAAACGACAAAACGTCGACTTCCGCTGTAGTTCCCGCGTTGTATTGCGTTTCGTTAATTTTTTTAACCGTTTTTTGCCCATAACAATCATGGGCTTCGTCCCATCGGATTGCCGAGATGGCGGGCACAACTAGATACCAAATGGGATTTTTGTGCGAAAGAACGAATTTTTTAGACCCTGTTAAAGGCACAAAACGGCCCGGACAGCGGACTGGGGACGGGGGACGGCGGATGGCGGACGGACATTGCAAATTTGGAATCCCCATGTCTTGAAACGTAAAGTATCAAATTTTGAGGGGGGGTTGTAAAAAATTGTTCGTGAAAAAACCAAAACGACGGTTGGTTCAGCTTTATCCAACAAAATTGGCTCAATGACAGACTCTGTTGGTTGTAGCATGTAAAAATTGCGCACTCAGGGAATTTTTTCCATAACTGCGAACAAATTGTACAGCGGTTCTACTGGGCAATCGGCGATAAAACAGAAAAGTTCGTTAGAACGAGATTGCACATGTTTCGTTAGAAGTTGTCGATGCATTTGATGTGCCCCACTGCTGTTTGTTTTTACGTGACAAGGAGGCATCCTGTCTGACGTTCCCATTGTGTTCGCCACAATCAACTGAGTGTTGTCATTAGGTCAGCGGGATCATGTGGTAAATCCCCCACGTCATTTGTCTAATTTGACCTGTGGAGGGATAATGGCTGAATCAAATCAGCTCAAACTTCATATCTAGCCCGCACGTCATCATGAGACGCCAAAATAAGGGTATGAGCAAAATCCGCCCAAAACAACCTATAGTTATCATAGTGATCAAAACACCAAATATTTTTTTCCTCGAAAACGGCTCTAACGTTTTTGATTAAATTTTTTATATAGAATTCCTATTTGTACGAAAATGACGTGAACAGCACTATACCGGCAATCGGCGACAAAACAAAAAAGTCCGTGGCAATACAGGACGTAATGCACAATTTTATTTTGGTACAGAATAAATCAACATTAACGTTCCACGTCGTCGTTGACATCTCACGCCCATCCGAAGGGTATAAGAAATAGAGCAGCTGGGGCTTCGTCGATCGAGGTCGTCACTCCTTAATAGTCGGCTACTGTTTACAATTCCAAAATTGGCTTCGCGCCGCCTCAAGCTTCTCAAGATGTAATTGAGGCTGTCAAATGTTCAACTGACCAGTCAAAGCCTTCGTCTCAGAGGAATGAACTGCTTCGCGTTTTTGGTTACCATAACGGGAGCTCTACAATTCGAATGTTTTGGCTGTAGGCGTGTAATGACTAACTACTGTCGGAGCTTTTCCAAACCGCTGAGCTACGAAACGATCATTTTTGCAAGTTTCCTTCGCTTTATCTTAGACGCTGTTGAGATTGAGCGCCAACGAATGTACTTCAAATGCTGTCGTAACGGCTACTAAGTAACAAAGAAAAATACGTCAAAAGGCAGGAAATATATGTCTTTTCGCTATGAGCAATTCTCAGGTAATCCGTAAAAAAAATATTTGGTGCAACGCATTGCCTAGAACGTTGCTCAATATTCTACATTGAACATTTTGTTGCTTAAGGATTCACAACTTATTGGGTTGCTGCCACGACCGTGAGACTGCAGACAAAATTTTTCTCAGAAAGATCGGGAAAAACTGTGATAAATGGTAGTTAGTGAAACGGCAGTGGTTTGAATTCCAAAATTTGAGGAATTGATCCTATTTTAACAATAATAAATGTTAGTACCCGTTCTCATCTCTTTACTATGTTCGTGTTACTCTGAACTTCATTATGACCTCCCGCACTAGTTCACACTGTTGCTTGTTAATTACTTAATTGAGGTTGCCCGGGGGTCACTCGTTTTTATGGCCCGGCATCGTAATTTTGGTCAGATAGGCAGTGCGTTGGATCCCTCATACGTGCCAGCTGACCATGAATCAGCCGGAAGTAGCAACCGGTAGTAGATTTGTTTTCCTTTTTTGGATTTCCCAGGTGTTTTTCGATCCTGAATCGGATGTGTGAGACTGCGCAAGAGAATAATATACCGTTCTGTAATAACTTCGAACGTTTTTGCTTTCCTTGGCTCTACGAAGTAGAAAGGAAAGTTATGTAATCGGCTGAAAAAAAAAATTTTAAGTTTTCTCCAGATCTTTACATTTCAGACCCTCCTGTGTCCGAAAAACACTATTTGGGAAAATGGTCTGTGTGTGTGTATGTGTGTCTGTGAACGATTTTTAGAGAAAACCACAGTACCAAATCACCTGAAACTTGATATCTCGCCCGTACGTTACCATGGGACGCCAAAATAAGGGTATGAACAAAATCCACCGAAAGTTAACTATAGTTATCATAGTGATCAACACCAAATTTTTTTTCTCAAAAACGGCTCTAACTATTTTGATTAAATTTTTTATATTGTTAGCTCTTGATAAGATAATTATACTATAAAATTGCCATTTGCGGGAAAATGACGAGAGCAGCACAATAAATTATCAAAATTTTCGACGAAATCGATTTTAGCGCGGTTTTTATTTAGAGAAAGCAACCGTACCAAATCAGCTGAAACTCGATGTCTAGCCTACAGGTTACCATGGGACGCAAAAATAAGGGTATGGGCAAAATCCACCGAAAGTTAACTATAGTTATCATAATGATATAGCTCTTTGGAGCATCGGATCTGCCCCACACTAAGATAGCAGTCGAAGAGTGGCATCAGAAGTGCTTGGGCTAAGCATGCCCTCGCGTATTGTGAGAAGTCGATGGCGAGTTTCCGTATTTGGGACAGACTCTTGCACACTTTACCACCAATGTCAGCAACACGCATGCTCCAGTTATTAGGGCACCCAGATTCTTGAATGAATCGACAACTTTCGATATTTCATCGCCGATGTGATGGATCTGAGATAGCAACCTACTTGGGCATTTTCTACTGACTTTGCATTTGGGTGCATACCCCACATCCTCCATCCTACACGTCGGGTATAGTTGTATGTCAAGGGCCATCAGGAGCGTTCGTAGATTGTGAGTTCGTCAATTTTGCTCTAAATCAACTTCAGTTTAGTTCAACGGCGTATTCCATTCACTACTACCGGGCCAAGGGAACTAGGTCGCGCTGAGGTGGTCGGTGAGGAGTTTAAAGGTGACCTTGACGAATTTCCGTCGCTGCAGTATTCGCTCGGGTTATTTTATGGACGTTTTCATACCCGCGAAGGCTGTAGCTGAACTACCTAAAGTGAGATCAAATAATCCAAATGCAATTGAATGTACATACGGTACGCCGCATCTTCCCTTGTATATTAGCTACCACTTGGCTAGGTTCTCTAATTTAATAATATACATTCAACTCGCGTATGCTTTCGTACGCAAATCGCACATAACCCAATTGCTTTAATAACTGCAGGATAGATGTAAGAGAGGACCTCATGGTCCTAAGCTCTCTCTCTCTCTTTCTCGTTTCATTCCCCTATTGCGCTCAACGAGGAGAATTGGACAAAGTCGATTAGGCGGCCCGGCCCGTTCGCCAACACGCGGATTTATGGCGCAAGAGATTGGAAGCCTGCCGCCTAATAACAGCCTCAGGCCACCATTTTTCATCCTTCGGACTTTTCCCTCGTTGCAACTTCTGATTCATGAACCTAAACGGCTTTCCGGAACACAATGAGGCCCCTATGCTTAGCCAGACGGCCGTATCCGTTTCCCGTACCAGGAGCTTTTGAATCAATCGATCTCGTTTGAAGCGATCGAGGAGGGAATTGACGAGCCCTTATGATGAGGCGCGAACGGCTTTCTTCCTTTTCCGCTGAGTAAGCGAGTTGAACACAATCAATCATCACCAATTCTGCGTTTTTGAAGCCGAATGGAGAGGAAAGTATTCTATTGTCAGAAGTTACGAAAGGAAAACTCACACAACTATCCGCAAGAATCCATAAATTCAACGATATGCCAAATACAGCAACGCTATCTTCGATGGATTCCTACGAGAACTCTGCACAGGATAAAGTGAAGCTACTAGTTAGTGTTTCACGGAGGCAGTCCTCAATGCCCCAGTTGACCCAAGCATACCAACCAACCATTGTGCCAAGCTCCGTCTAATTTAACCTAAAATAAACACTTGGATTGCCTTATTTGATCCAATATTCACACTTCATATTCTCCCAGTTCGTAACAAAGCATTAGTTTAGTTTTATTCATTTTTACGACTCAATAATATTTAGCTCATACTCCATAACACCGTCAAAATTACGTCTTAGCTGAGTTCAAGATGAAAAGTACTCCCCATGCTTTAATTCCAATGACCTTTCAACAGTCAAAGCTCATAACCTTTTGAAGTGTACAACCCCACGTTCAAATATCTGGTGCGTTGCAACACACAACTTTCCTTAGCTCTACGTCAATTCACTTTGTACATAGCTAATTCTATTTAATCAATTCATTTATCACTCAATTAATTCGAACTTCATCAAACAACGCTTTACGGCAGCAGGAAACGGTAGCGTTTACAGTGCCAGAATTTATTGTGCTGCTCGTACTCATTCCAGGACCATTATTGAGCAATCGGTACACAGATAATTACTGAGGCTGTGAACACATATTTTTTGAAGAAGGATAGTAATTACTTTCGCAGAGTTATTGGGTAAACACTTTTAGAACTGGTAGTAAGCGAAACGGCAGTGGTTGAAATTCAGGAATTTCTGGAGTGAGCCCCATGTATCTCATGAGCGTTTTTAAACACTCGCCCTTTAGGTATTGGATTGGACTACGACACGACTTTTTTTTTAACATTCTACAAAAATTCCAGCGGAGTTTATAAGGAAAAAACTGCGCTAAAAACGCTTTTGGTCGAAAATGTTGATAATTTATTGTGCTGCTGCTCTCGTCATTTTCCCCCGATTGGGAATTTTATGGTATAGTAGCCTTATTGAGAGCTATCACTATAAAAAATTTAATCAAAATCGTTATAGCCGTTTTTGATTAAAAAATTTGTTGTTTTGATCACTTTGATAACTATAGTTAACTTTCGGTGGATTTTGCCCATACCTTTATTTTTGCGTCCCATGGTAACCTGTAGGCTACACATCAAGTTTCAGCTGATTTGGTACGGTTGTTTTCTCTAAATACCGCGCTAAATTCGATTTCGTCGAAAGTTTTGGTAATTTATTGTGCTGCTCTCGTCATTTTTCCACGAATGGGAATTCTATGGAATTGTTGCCTTATTGACAGTTATCAATATAAAAAATTTAATCAAAATCGTTAGAGCCGTTTTTGAGAAAAAAAAATTTGTTGTTTTGATCACTATGATAACTATAGTTAACTTTCGGTGGATTTTGTTCAAACCCTTATTTTGGCGTTCCATGGTAACCTGCAGGCTACATATCAAGTTTGAGCGGATTTGATACGGTCGTTTTCTCTAAAAACCGTTCACAGACACACACACACACACACACGGACCGTTTTCCCAAATTGTGTTTCGGACTCAGGGGGGTCTGAAGAGAACTCAAAATTAATTTTCAGCCGATTACATAACTTTTCTTTCTACTTCGTAGAGCCAAGGAAAGTAATAAGACCTGGAAGTTCTGAAGGTGGTAGACAGTTTGATGAGAATGACCCACATGAAAACGTTTTGCAGCTGAAACTGCACAAGGAGAAAATAATAAAAACAGTGCAGACTCGTGAGGCTGAAGGGCAATTGAAAAGATGTGATGAGTTAGCGCTCACGTACCACGAGTCCCCCTCTGCTCAACCGACAGTCAACAACTTGATGTCGAAGGTGACAGGAAGCAACGACGAAAAAGGAGAGCAGAGATTGAACAAGTGGAAAAACAAGCAAATCGTTGAGGAGAGAAACAAGTATTTCATTCAACGTTCTATTCTGTAGGGGTGGTACACAATTGTACGTGTTAGAGCATCAAAAATATCGTATATGGGGCCAAGGAAAGAAAATGAGGGTATACACCTTTAATTCTCGAAAGTCACGGAGAAATTACTTAATGCACCTAACATCACTTAGCTAATTACCGTATCTTCAACCAATTCATGTTCACCTGTCATCGATGACAAATTCACTCGATTACACAATATTTCTCCGAAACTCGTTCCCTCGGGCCATTAAATATCACTTTCGTTTCGTATCAGCACATTTCAAAGAATCGATAGCTCGCAGCTGCGATACGATGAACGAGATTGGCGACCTACTCCATACGACGTCCTTCTCCGAGCAGGATGCGAGCCAAAGTGCAAGTCGACGGTTCTCAAAGATTAAGTCGATTTACTGAACTTAGCCAACAGATATGAACTGTATCCGTCAGTGTAGGAGCGATTACCTAAAAATAAAATATATAAGTTACGCAGGCGTAATTAGAGGGAGAGTTAATAATAAAAGGGGATGAAACAGCAGAAACCCCTTCTCCTGATTCCCATCAAACTGCACCCCACTCAACCAGAAGCTCAGTGCAGTCATCTACCATCTTTAGCTTTCGCTGCTTGTCTTCAGCAACTCCCACAGTTCCACCCCTGTATAAGCTCAGTCCATACTGGGGATATCTCTTTGTGTAACCCCGCACATCTTTCTATTCTTCAACTGTTCTTTGGAAATCAAAGTTTTTTAAAAAACTTAGTCATCGAAACAAAGAACATAACTTATATATAATATAGCGACTGGATATAGAGATTAGCATTGAACGTTGATATAGGTTTTATCGTCGTGCATGTTTCTCATTTTTTGACACAACTAAAACTAGAAAATGTAGGATAACTATGTCCTCAATTTCATAGTTTAGTTGACGATAAAACCCCACATTTACCGTGTTCAATCGAGGCCACCAATTCATCGTCTTCCTTTTTACTTTCCTTGGCTCTACAAAGTAGGAAGGAAAGTTATGTAATCGGCTGAAAAAAAATTGTGAGTTCTCTTCAGATCTTTACGTTTCAGACCATCCTGAGTCCGAAAAACACTATTTGGGAAAGTGGTCTGTGTGTGTGTGTGAACCAGCTCAAACTTCATATCTCGCCCGCAGGTTACCAAGGGACGCCAAAATACGGGCATGAACAAAATCCACAAAAATTTAACTATAGTTATCATAGTGATCAAAACACCAAATATTTTTTTCTCAAAAACGGCTCAAACGATTTTGATTAAATTTTTTATCTTGATAGCTCTCAATAGAGTAATTATACCGTAAAACTCCCATCCATGAGAAAATGACGAGAGCAGCACAATAAATTACCAAAACTTTCGACGCAATCGATTTTAGCGCAGATTTTAGAGAAAACAACCGAACCAAATCAGCTGAAACTTGATGTCTAGCCCGCAGGTTACTATGGGACGCAAAAATAAGGGTATGGTTAAAATCCACCGAAAGTTAACTATAGCTATCATAGTGATCAAAACACCAATTTTTTTTCTCAAAAACAGCTCCAACAGTTTTGATTAAATTTTTTATATTGATAGCTCTCGATAAGGCAATTATACCATAAAATTCCCCTTTGTGGGAAAATGACGAGAGCAGCACAATAAATTATCAAAAGTTTTGACGAAAAGCGTTTTTAGCGCGGTTTTTTCCTGATATACTCCTCTGGAATTTTTGTAGAATGTTAAAAAAAATTGGTATTGTAGTCCAATCCAATACCTAAAGGGCGAATGTTTAAAAACGGCCATGAGATACATGGGGCTTGCTCCAGAAATTCCTGAATTTCAACTACTGCCGTTTCGCTTACTACCACTTCTAAACGTTGCCAATAACTCTGCAAAAGTAATTACTATCCTCTTCAAAAAATTCTTGTTTACATCCCCATTAATTATCTGTGTACCAATTGCTCAATAATGGTCCTGCAATGAGTACGAGCAGCACAATTAAGACTGGAACTGTAAGCGCTACCGCTTCCTGCTGCCGTAAAGCGTTGTTTCACCAAGTTCAAATTATTTTCATTAGAAAATATTTGTAAGCCGACAATTCAGGGGTAACCGATTCGGCGCAATATTAGCTCAAACATCTTTAGTTATTCTGGGCTACAACTGACGGGAATTGTTGGAGGTTATACGCATTTTTACACATATATTTATTTAATTTAATTATTATCGTTTTTTTAGTTTTTTAAAATGTCCTATAAGCTCACAATTCAGGAGTAACTCACTGGGCTCAATATTAGTTAACAGAGCAACGGATGACGGATTTTCAGCTCGAAGCGCGGTTAATGCACGGCTGCAGGTTTTCTATTGGATAAGTGACATTCATTTTAAGACAAACGATTTGTTCAGATTGTTACAATTGTTTTAGTTGTTCACTTATTCTATTTCTTCGATTTGTTTTTTCAAACACCTAATTACTACCAGGAGAAATTGAATGACAGAGATCTATTTACGATTAAAAGCGTCTGTCATACTGAGTGAGAGGGTCAAACATCCCACCGCTCGTATTTACCAGCGACGGAGCAACTTAGTAAAAAACGTTAAATTTTTTTGCTTGTGAAGAAGTCGAATAAAGTGTTGATTAGCTGCACCAGTTAAAAGTACTCCTAGGCCAATGAGGCCGTCTGTTCGACTCAAGTGCTTCGACTACGAGAACCACTCACTTTTCAATGAGCTTCAGGAAGAATTGATGAGAACAACTATTAAAAATATCTGGTGCGTAGCAACACACAACTTTCCGCCATCCCTTTAAGTTCGAACACCACCTACATATGCTGGTGCTATATCTTCGTTCAACGCATTTCTACAGAAACATTTATGGAGAACAAAATGTAGGGACTAGTTAGCTGAGAGTACTCCGTAAGTTTTATCGAAATCGTTAGAGCCGTTTTTGAGAAAATTGGAATACCGATAAATTAATATTCGACAAATCTCCTTTTCTGAGTTAACTTGGCTTATATCTCCGTTCAAAATATATATACAGAAATGATTATAGAGAACGAAATGTTGGCATGGGTGAATTAAAGACACTCCATTAGGATTTATCACATCTGGTGAAGAAGTTACCTTGGAATTTACGGACATGTTCGAAAAAACGTTATTTTTGACACATTTTGATTTTTATCTCTGTTCAATGGACCGTCACAGGAACATTTATTGAGAACAATATGTAGGTATTAACTATTCGAAAACATCCTGTGAGTTTGGTGAAAATCGTTGAAGCAGTTTTGCCAAAAAGCGTAAAAAACCTATTTTTGCTTCATAGGCCTATATCTTCGTTCACTGTATTTTCATGGAGATATTTATAAAGAAGAAAAATTAGGTATTGATTAGTGGAAGATAATTTGAAAGTTTAATCAAAATGGTTAGAGCCGTTTTCGAGAAAAATGCGAAAAACCCTAGTTTATGGTACATTTTCGTCCCCCCCCCCTTCCCATCGGCCGAAATCGACCAAAACCTTATTTTGGTGTCTACAAAAAATAACGAACAAACCAAAAAAGGAACCAGCTCAATCGGATCAGCCGTTCTCCCGCAAATCGAACTACAGACACACACACGGACCACGCGCCGAAATTAGGTTTTTTAGACTCAGTAGGGTCTGAAACGTAAAGATCTGAAGAAAACCCAAATTTTTTTTTGGACCGATTACTATACTTTCCTTCCCTTCGGGTAGCGGAAAGTAAAAATTACATTCAAGTACAATCTTATGCGACAGGAACTGAATCAGCTTTATGCTTTCAGTGAGATTTGTTTAATGTTGAGAAGGGAATTTATTGTGTTTCAACAATCGAAGTGTCTATGTTTTTAGTAAATAGATTTGTATCAGGGAGGCCGATTTAATTTAGCTCAGCAGCCCTGTGACAGATAACGCAGAGTTTTCGTCATTTGGTCAGTTCTCGTTCCACCATGATACAACCAAAGTTAATACGTGTTGTTGCATTAACAATGTGAGATGGGGGAAAACAGAAACGTAGAGTACTAGCTCACTTTTGCTCGGGGAATAAAAATCAATCACGTTTCTCCACAAATGTGGCACAGCGACTAGGATCTCTAGACATAAGGCGACGATCAACAATAATATTATTGAGAAAAAACACAAGAAGAAGCGAGCGCGCACATAGTCCGTCATAGCGTTTATGGAAAAATCGAGAGAGTTGACTGACAGCCTTGAGGATTCGGCGAAATGGGGAAAACGTAAAAGATAGCGACTTGAAGGACGCTGAATGACTGACCGGACTAACGCCACGCCATCTCCAACACTCGACTGCTGCTCAGTAATTTACTTGTCCCCTTCCGTTGTGGAAACCCAAGGTTTCAGATTATTTCCAACTGAGTTGCTGGAGGCAGTTAAGGGTGACGAGCTAATCACAAACAAAACCGTGAACCTTCTTGCGACACGACTTGAGAAGCGGGAAAAAGGAGTTGGGTACTGAATGATATGAAAGATTTCAAATTTCAATTGAGTCCCCATCGTCTTCATATGTTTGAGTGTGCCCCACTCCCTCCCCACACCATCATCCATCGCTGTTAACCATATTTTCGGGCATTCAAAAAACACAAAAAGCGTAAGCGTGTGGTGCGACGCATTCTTTCGCTCCAAGTCCAATTGGCGGTTTGCATCACTTTAGCAACTAAATCAGATTTTCATCCAGTTTCATCATAAAATATCAGGTACGCCGCATCACACAACTTTCCTTAGCTCCAGGACAATTCACTCAAGTTCATGGCTTATAAAGGGTGTCCCAAAATTAACGCAAGATTTGAATTAAATAGAAAACGCAGTTTTTAGTCTTTTGATTGTAATTTTTTTATTGATTCATAAAGTACATATGATAGGGTTATTTATGGAATAACACATCGGGCAAATGGCCTCCGCGGCTTTGCATACACATGCGCACTCGTTTGTCGAAATTTTCCATGACCGTTCTGCATAAATGTGGCTGAATTTCGTTGATGCAACGTTGAATCTCCTCCTTTAATGCACGCGTAGTTGTGGGCTTGTTGACGTAGACCTGTGATTTTAGATAACCCCATAAAAAGAAATCTAATGGTGTTAAATCACACGATCTAGGGAACTCTGATCACCGAAACGAGAGAGTACACGACCTGG
This sequence comes from Pachypeltis micranthus, assembly GCA_020466155.1. Classification (NCBI taxonomy): domain Eukaryota; kingdom Metazoa; phylum Arthropoda; class Insecta; order Hemiptera; family Miridae; genus Pachypeltis; species Pachypeltis micranthus. The sequence continues at coordinate 21,123,851 of CM035780.1, read as the reverse complement.
AAATGTCTCATGCAATAATTGAAGTGTTTCACGGACTGTATGGCATGTGGCACCGTCTTGTTGAAACCACACATTGGCCACATCAATATCATCCAATTTCGGCAAAAAGAACCGTGTTATCATGTCGCGATATCGAGCAGAAGTAACAGTCACTGTTTGACCAGCCTCATTTTCAAAAAAGTATGGTCCAATTATGCCTCCAGCCCAAAATGCACACCAAACTGTGACACGTTGTGGATGCATTTGTTTTTCGACAATCACATGTGGGTTTTCAGAACCCCAAAAGCGGCAATTTTGGCGATTAACAAAGCCATCAAGGTGAAAATGTGCTTCGTCGCTTAGGATGAGTTTGCTCGAAAAATCAGCATTCATTTGTTGTCGCTCAATAATCCATTCAACAAACTCTCTTCGCTGTGCATGGTCATTGGGCTTCAGTAGTTGTGTTAATTGAATTTTGTAAGCATGGAGACACAGATCTTTAGTGAGTATACGCTGTAGAGAGCTTCTTGAAATTTGCAATTCTTGTCCACGACGCCGAATTGAGGTTCCTGGATTGTCACCGACATTCGCACGCACTGCCTCTATGCCACACATTTGAATGGCTTGTTTTTGGACGACCAGTGTGTTTGGCGTCTCCCAAGGATCCTGTCTCTCAGAATTTTTCAATTAATCGCATCACAGTTGACGAAGTTAAAACACTATGCCGACCATATTTTGTATGAAATTTTCGAACTACGGGCGCCAAGCATTCATTATTTTTGACATGTTGCTCAACAATGTAGACACGTTGTTCTATTGCGTAACGCTCCATTTTTACCAACCCTAAACTGTCAACTGTCGATTTATTTTGTTTTTAGGGTTGGCAACACTGTACTGCATAAATGGCGGCAAATTCAAATCTTGCGTTAATTTTGGGACACCCTTTACTACTCAATTCAAACATCACTGCACGGTGGAAGTAAGCGATAGCGCTTACAGATCCGGAATATATTGTCTTGCTCGTACTCATGCCCCGACCATTATTGAGCAGTTGACCTGTATATTTTATGACAGTTATTGACGACTCGTCGCACAGGTACTTGGTAGAGGACCATCTGCTTTTGGTTTATTATTCACTAGCGAACTTCGTACCGCCTTAGCGTAAATTTGATGCACTACTTTATTTTGTATATCTCGTCATACCTGAGAAGGACTTTACTAGTTTTATTAAATAAAAAACAAAATATATATTTTCATAATACTGTTCATTCCGTAGGGTTCAATAATTTCACTTATATTTTTACAAATCGCTATTGAACAACTGGGAATTTTGAAGTAAACACTGATCTCAATATCACGCGCGCTCTAGAAAGCAACTAATTGCCTCTATACCCTTCACTGCTTCTCTCTATTCTAATACTTTTTGATAAACTATATTTTTAGTTCTATGTTCTGGCGCGTAGATTAATAATGTTGAAGGTTTTCCGACACGGGAACAGGCGAGATATAATTGGCCATGTGAAAAACATGGATTTTCCAGGTTGATACCACATACACTTAGCGACTGCCCTTGCGATTTATTTATTGACATTGCAAATGCAAGCCGCACTGGAAACTGTAGACGTTTACAACTGAATGGCATATCGTTCGGTATCATAGGGATATAATCTTCTGACTGTATTCCCAGTAATGGGGTGTGCACCGCGGCCATATGACCTATTGTGCCAGTCCTAGTGTCTTACAGGTCTATGCCTAGCTTCCTGTGGAAAGCCAGGTAGTTCCTGAAGGAGTCCTCGTTGGTATCCATCCTGGGAGAAGTGGTGCCAAAGACCAAAAATCGCTCCCTCTCAAGTCTCCGGCGATGGGCCAGGACATGGTAGGGAGTCTCCTCATCAGCGCCACACCACCTGCATCGAGGGGTGTCGACTATACCCATAACATACATGTGTTTGTTCATTCTGCATTGCCCAGTAATGATCCCAACAATCTGCCTTAAGTCCTTCCTCTCCATCCACAGAAGGGTGTCATCATCATGATGAGGTGAAGGGTGAATCATAGGGATATTTGGGATTAAAACATCTACGCCTTCGTACTTCACTATCAAAATTGTGGCTTCGATGACGTTGTTCAATAATTTCTTCACTGCAAGCCGGGGGCCATTGCACAGAAGTGGCTGGTTTATGTTCCATGAGAACCTGGTACAGAGTATTAGAAAACTACAACAACTAAATCAGCCAAATCGGTCAAGCCGTTTTCATGCTATGTCGTGACAACGGAAAACGGGTTTCATTTTTATGTATATAGATTCTGAATAATCATCTGTCAGACAAGTTTACTTACGACCCCCCCCCCTCCCGAATTTGATAGTATTCCAGGTCTGCAATAGGAGAGCTTGGGGAAGTTGGCATCGGAGCCTGCGCCTCAGCAACATCAACGAGGCGCCTCTCCTCAGAAGCAAACCTATACACGCCCCCATCGACGATAATTTCCTCATTCCTTTCGACAGAAGGACTCTGCTTAACTTGGGCCCTAAGGCTGGGTGTTTCTGGCTGTCAGGCCACCGCATTCGCATCGGCAGTCGTCTATTGGGGTGGAGATGGTAGAGGAGGGTAAGAGGAAGAAGAGAAAGTGGGTGGTGAAGTGGAGGGAGGCCCTTTCTGAAAACCACGGGTGCTGATGGACAGCCAGGGGATATGATGGTGTTTTTGTTACTCTTGGAGTGGGAATGGCAATGATTACAGCGGGGAACCTGTTGGCAAGGATACCACCTCCCTTCGTTTCACAGACCACCAGTAAGCCACCCTAGAGGGAAACCAGGACCCCCTGCTTGCAGGTTCACTGGTGAGAGTCCTATACTCCTCTAAGGTGATACCATCGACCACCACAAGGAGGTTGATGATGGCTAGGGCCTCCTGGCTTTGACTAAGAAACAGCTTTAGGCCGGCACACACAAACCATTTTCCCAAATAGTATGTTTCTGTTTCAGTAGTCTCAGAAAGATTTAAGCTGTCATTTTGTGGATCCGAAGAAGTAAAAAAGCGATGACAAGGATCAGAACTCTTGAAAATTAAAAATTATCACAGCCCAAGGTACACAACTAGGTGTACTCAGCAACGAAAAATACTAGTAAACCATACGAAACATGACCTGACTACAACGGGACTACGGAAAATAAATATTCCCCCGGTGCCAGGCGCCCGTAAACGTCTGTAGGCATTTATGATTTGATGTAGGGGTGTGCGGAGGAAGTGGTCCTAACCTTCCTCCACCCCATCGGGCAAAAAGAGTCAGTGTAATTGGGACGGGGACAACAGCGAACCCTCAGCAATTGGCACGACGTTGTGAGGTGAGCCGGCGGGTGGTTTTTGATGAGACGGGTGGGAGGGAGTACTAACGACGAAACGTTGACTTCTGCTGTAGTTCCCGCGAGTTCTTTCAATTAGTAGACTCTAATAATTACTGTAATTTCCCTATACGCAGTTGTACACGTCTGATACTCATTCCATTCGACCCAGGATGTAAAAATACCTTGAAAACGATACGAAACAGTAATTATACGCAGTATAATTATTTGCGATTATACTGCGTTTCGTTAATTTTTGAAACCATTTTTTGTCCATAACAATCATGGGCTTCGTCCCTCGTCCAGTCGTTCATGCATACAGTTCTGGGTTGATAAGAAAGCCGCGAAAAAAGTTAATCAAAATATTGAAGTTCGTTTAAATACCAGAATTTCTGAGGGTCGTCCAGGACCTTTCATTCAAAAAGGTCGCAGGGAATAACTAAAATGGCATGTGTTAGTAATAGTAATAGCGGCACAAGATGGGGAACTACCACGAATTGACCAACCTTGTATTATTCAGTACGAAAATATCAGATTCAAAATAACAATAACAGATACCTCCAGTAAATTTCCAAAACCTTCCCGATCCAGAGCCGTTGAACGGTTTAGTCAACACTGCCAACGCAGCGAAAAGTTTGATGAGTCCTCCGAACCCGAAACAGTTTATTTGGATAGCCTGCCAACTGGATCGATGAGAAGAAGAAAAAAAAAATCGCGGCTCCATCCACAGGAAAAAGGTTAACGGTCAGAGTTCAGCCAGGGAGTTCAGTTAATTTGGGATTCCCGTTCCGGTTGCTGCTAGTCTTGAATGAGTGTTTCCGCTGGCATCGACACGTGCATTCGCTCGTTTCGTCACATTTGTCAAGCCGAGAGCAACAATTGAGAGCCACTGCGGTTCAGTCGACGCCAATTTGTTCCCGAGGAGCAAAGCAATCGTAAACATTCGGTTTTATCGATTGAGGTGGAGCGTTTTGAACACTTGATTTCTCCAAGGACTCGCTGGAAGTCCAGACGTCCGACTCGTACTTCAACAGCCGGTTTCTCATATTGCCCCGGAGACATTTTCAAGAACGTACTTCTCCAAGTTCGATAAATATAACGAGTCGCGAAACCGAACCGTCAAGTTGTGTCGAGGAGGCCGTTGGTTCTCATCTCGTCGCTCAAGATTTTTTAGCCGATGTCGATGCAAATGTCAAGCTAGCGATAAGTTGGTGGCTGAGTGGCTCACAAGCTTTTAGGGGCCGTTTCAACGGAGCCTTTCAATTACTTACTCAAAGAGGGGGGAAGGTTCTTAAGGCTCCGAGCGGCTGAGAGGAAAAACGTTGAGAGCGTTTAAGCGAGGAAAAGCTGAGAGGAAGTGAACAAGAATCGGAATCGAAGAGAATAGCAGTGGCTGGTTCTCCGCCTGTTAATTGAAAGCGCTCGTCAGGGCTCTCGCAGAATACAAAGCGCCAGCCTGAAAGAGGGATGAAAGTAGAATTTCACGAAAATGAGAGAAGTGGATTCACTAGTAGCTTTTGCGACGAAGGAGCGTGAACTTTGGGCGGAAGGAAAAATAAACACGCCCCCGACAGCAACGACCGAGTGAGGGACAAAGTGAAAGACCGCCGAAGAACCTGCCTGATGAAACAATAATGACATACGTTAATGGAGTGTTTGCTCTTCCACGTTGATACATCAACAGGCAGACGTAAATTCATGTAACCACACAAGCAGATCCTCCACCCTCCTACGTCTCAAAAAAAATATCTGGTGCGTTGCAACACACAACTTTCCTTAGCTCTACGTCAATTCACTTTGTACACGGCTGATTCTATTTAATCAATTCATTTATCACTCAGTTCAATTGAACTTGGTCAAACGACACTTTACGGCAGCATGAAGCGGCAGCGATTACAGTTCCAGAATTTATTGTGCTGCTCGTACTCATTCCAGGACCATTATTGAGCAATTGGTACACAGATAATTAATAAGAGATACAGATAAGAAAAAACCCGCGCTAAAAACACTTTTCGTCGAAAATTTTGATAATTTATTGTGCTGCTCTCGTCATTTTCCCACGAATGAGAATTTTATAGTATCATTGCCTTATTGAGAGCCATCAACATAAAAAATGTAATTAAAATCGTTGGAGCCGTTTTTGAGAAAAAAAATTTGGTGTTTTGATCATTATGATAACTATAGTTAAATTTCGGTGGATTTCGTTCAAACCCCTATTTTGGCGTCGCATGGTAATTTGCGGGCGAGATATCAAGTTTGAGCTGATTTGGTACGGTGGTTTTCTCTAAAAACTGCGCTAAAATCGATTTCGTCGAAAGTTTTGGTAATTTATTGTGCTTCTCTAATCATTTTACCACAAATGGGAATTTTATGGTATAGTTGCCTTATTGAGAGCTATCAATATAAACAATTTATTCAAAATCGTTAGAGCCGTTTTTGAGAAAAAAAATATTTGGTGTTTTGATCATTATGATAACTATAGTTAAATTTCGGTGGATTTCGTTCAAACCCCTATTTTGGCGTCGCATGGTAATTTGCGGGCGAGATATCAAGTTTGAGCTGATTTGGTACGGTGGTGTTCTCTAAAAATCGTTCACAGACACACAGACCATTTTCCCAAATAGTGTTTTTCGGACTCAGGAGGGTCTGAAACGTAAAGATCCGAAGAAAACTCAAAATTTTTTTTTTTCAGCCGATTACGTAACTTGTCCTTTCTACTTTGTAGGGCCAAGGAAAGTAAAAACCTGTAGTTGCACTTAGTGTAGTGTTCACAATGTTATTCCCTTATTTAAACTCTCGTCGTGCCCAATAAGAAATAAGGAAATATCCAGCAAAACAACGGACGTCTTTTCATTTTTAGTTACGTGGACCCAATTGAACCCGAATGCTGCAGTTGAGCCGCTTAGAGTTCTTCAATAGATTTGCATACTGCGGCTGCGGTGGGGCTGTCAAAGATCGAGGATTTTCCATTTTTCATAGGGTCTCGTCTTTTACCTCGAATGACAGGTTCCTCTGCTCACGAGATTCTCTGCGGCAGTTTTCTCTTCGTCTCCCACTATTTTCGAAATTGTGAGACGTGAGAATTTACATCCTTAGTTTCCATCGATCGACATGATTTTCATCTTGTATTCGGAATAACGGGCGAATAATGTTTTCATGAATAACTTTGGCTAAGAAGCGAAATTGTGAAGTCTTGTACAAATTTTCATGTGTCGACAATAAGAATTTAGACTGGGTTTACTCTAAGGACGGCCCACGCCAACCGACAAGAATTGGTACATCGTCATTGGTACTAGAAGTGATCGAACGAGTCTCATCGTCGTCGTAAGTTCTGCATTACACAGGGCGAATCACTCGACGTCAGAGGAATTTTCCAACACAATAGGCGCTTTAACCCGTATCCGATTTTTCTTCTTTATGAAGATAAAGCTCTATTTGGGGGTTTATTGCTCAATAAATTGGGTCGTCATAATACAGGAGAGCGTATCTCCCAAAACTATCACATTCCTCAAGTAGGGAATGAATGGGTAAAATGGAATAGTGGGGATAAACGGGATACCTTCAAGTCCCCAAGTGGTGCGATCTATCGACTGATTGGCTACACAAGTTCGCCTTGAAGAGAAGACCAGTGCGCAGTTGGTCTTTATGGCGGCAGGTCGGTATCTAACGAGTGAGAAGATTTTTCCGAAAATGTTGAGTTGAAATCGCCCGAATTGGTTGTATTGACCCTGACCGCTGCTCCCTGAGAATACAGAACCCTCAAGAATAGTGGTTGAATAATTAATGGGATTAATTTTAAAAAGATAGGCTTATGAGCTCGCAAATGATAATATTACCGGAAAAGGAAAATAGCTGGAAAAAATTGACCGTATGAATTTCGGCAAAGGCACAAAGAAATACCGCATTCATGCGTTTCTTATATGCCTAAACCTGTACAAATACAATGGTGCACGTTTTAGATAGATTCTAATAAAACTGTAGCAATGGTACTACGACTCATCCATCCCCGACATTCAACGATGTTAGTAGCTTTAGCTACTAATCCAATCTATATTCCACTCAATTCATTTGAACATGGTAAAACATTAATCTAAGTTCTATATGTAAAACTGGTAGCTCATAAAGGTCCGAATTTATTGGGTTGCTGCTACTCAAGACTAAAAATATGCAAAGTATATTTAATTGATGCGGTTGTAAACATGATTTTTTACTTTCCTTAGCAATTCTAAAAGGAAACCCTGCAAATTATTACACAACGGTTTATTATTCTCATGAACAGCTTGACCTAGTATTATTACTCCGAGACCCATTCCATTCGATTCAGCATCGAAAAATACTAGTAAACCATACGAAACATGACCTGACTACAATGGAACTACGGAAAATAAATATTCCCCCGCCGCCAGGCGCCCGAAAACGTCTGTAGGCATTTATGATCCGATGTAGGGGTGTGTGGAGGAAGTGCCGGCCTCATCTGCCCTAACCTTCCTCCACCCTGTCAGGGAAATAGGGACGGGGACTTCCAGCAAACCCTCGGCAATTGGCACGACGGTGCGAGTGGAGCAGGCGGGTGGTTTTGATGAGACGGGTGGGAGGGAGTACTAACGACGAAACGTTGACTTCCCGCTGTAGTTCCCACGAGTTCTTTCAATTAGTAGACTCTAATAATTACTGTAATTTCCCTATACCCAGTTGTACACGTCTGATACTCATTCCATTCGACCCAGGGTGTAAAAATACCTTGAAAACGATACAAAACACGGCGTATTAGCGATTATACTGCGTTTTGTGAATTTTTTAAACCGTTTTTTGTCCATAACAACCATGGGCAAGGTCCGATCAGATAGCTGAGATGGCAGGCACAACTAGATACCAAATGGGATGTTTGTACGAAAGAACGGAATTTTTAGACCACGTTATAGGCACAAAACGGCCCGGACAGCGGACGAGGGACGGCGGACGTACATTGCAGATTTGGAATCCCCATGTCTTGAAACGCAAAGTATCAAATTTTGAGGGGGGGTTGTAAAAAATTTTTCGTGACCGAAAACATAGGGTTATTATTCAGAATGAATAATAAACCAAAAGGAAAGTTACATAACCGACTGAAATTTTTCTTTTTAGATTCAGATCTTTGTTTCCAGAGCTTCTGAGGCCGAAAAACACTATTTGGAAAACTACTCGTATGAGTAGTCAGACCAGCCAGCCGCCACCAACCTCCTCGTTGTGGTTGTTGTTTACATTCTATAGGGGTATAGGGATACATTACAGTTGCTGAAGCATAGGGTTGGGAGGAATGGTTTACGCCATGGCAATAAACATCTGTCTGAGCGATTCCTCTACCACACTTCAGTAGCCATTAGAAACACGAGTATAGGTACCGAGATTCTGAGCAGGTGAGTAGAGCGAAAGGTTATGAGAATCCTCAACTGCAGAGTCTCACAAGGAGGGCTGTACCTGGCCCAAGCAGATGAGACAAGTGGAGTACAGGGATCCGGGTTGAAGCTCGACTGCAGTGCTGTGGGAGTGTAGGGAAGAAAAAGGTTGACTTGCTCTTCAGGAATTTGTGGAGTTTTGGGAGCTTCTCATGAGTGTTCTCAAACGACATCCCTAAGGAGTGTGTGGTGTCCCCTGCTTCCTTGTGGGAATCCTTGGCCAGCGTTACGTATTCCTTTGTACTCGACGACTAGTCTGGAGCCCACTTCAGCTGGACCTGATGGCATTTCACCCCGCAGATGGATTAAGGCCCCGAAGGCGGTTAAGCTGCTGGTTCTCAACTAAGTTCCCTTTATGAGGAAACCTTCTGTTGGATTGCCGTGCGCTCGAACTGTCTTTGTCTCCAAGAAAATTGGCGATGGTTCAGAGGGCTACAGACCAATTTCAATGTCATCTGTGGTCTTCCAAGTGCTGGCGCCTGGTCTCCAGGAGGCTGGGGGTCATTGGCGACGTCCAGAGGCCTTTCCAGCCAGTCGATGGTACTGCCGAGAATCTTATGATCCTGCACACAATGCAGTTTCTGGCTCGGAAGAAAAATTGGTTGTCCTTCACACGGCAAGACATTAGGCCTAGGTCGATTGCCTCCATGATGCGAGGACCAATGTTCGACTTGTTAATTGCGTGAGGTGTGACCGTCACGTTCAGCAGGGAGACCCCTCTGTTTCCTGATACTTCGCAGAGTAAGCTGCTTCATGAAGTATGGTTTGATGTCGCCCCGTTTTTTCAGCTGACTACATAAGTACATAATACTTAGAGCGTAGGAAAGTAAACAAAAAATCAAAATAAATGCCCCTACTCCAACCTTCAACGCAAGACCAAACCCTGCACCTTGTAGCAACTTACCTAATGTAGTATCAGTCACTGTATTGAGGAGAAACCGACACAAAAGGAATTTATGGAATTCTCAAGTCAAAGTTGTCAGCTCGTTCTTGTGAAATAATCAGTGGAAAGCACAAAGGAGTTAGAGTTTAAATGAAACATACCAAACTCACCCGACTCCACCTCAAAACCTCATGAAAATATTTAGCTAGTTCATGTAACAAACCAAACACGGCGTAGAGAATAACATAATAAGAACAAGGAGAAATCGAAGACGGGAATAACAGAAGCCAAATCCCTCGATCACATTATTTTGGCTGTGAGTCACGCCATTTCGCGCTAAGAATGTTGGAAAATAAAGAAGGGAGGGTCAGGTGCAGGGAACAATGGGTACTGGTCCGATGCTAAGACGTTATCTCCACGTTTAAAGCGTATCTGAATGAAGCAGCACTTTATCGTAACTGATTAGAAGAAGGAATTGAAAATCGTTCAATTCACTTTTGTGACCGGAACATTCCTTGCTACGCTGCGGAGGTTCTAGCAAAGGAAACAAAGAAAAACTGCAGGTAGCTCATACCCTCCTTGAAGCGATTGGCAGCATACATCAGGGCGGTTTATCAGATTTCTCCTCTCCTCTTTCCCCGATCTACACATCTTTAATGGAATAGTTCCGGGTCAACAGCAAGATAAGGCTCCTAGCTTGAACGATAGATGATAGAGTTCCAGTAAGGTCTGCTCTGTAAAATATACCAGCCGCTGGCCTCCTTCACATATCTTCCAACTTCGACTTCACAGCCCTTGCATTCCCAGGAGTGGAGCCTGCCGTCTCGTTCGGTTCTGCAGGTTCTAATCATGCCCATAACGCAACTCTGAGTCGTCACTATGACGAATAGGAATCTAAACAAAGTTCGTTACTAAAAAGCTCGGCCTCTCTTTTCGCTATATGCTTGAAAATTCAACTTCCAGGGTTTTCGAGGGGCTAGAGGTTCTGCTGAGTCTTGCACCTATGCACATACATGTGGAGAGAGCTGCCAACTTACAGTTGGCTCATATGCTGGAACTGGGTCTTGTCAGGCAGGAAAGAAGGGCGCAGCAGCACCTGATATTGGATAAGGTGGGTGGGGTGGGGGAGCTCTGCATGTCAGATGGGAAGGGGGTGATCCCTCTCTTGAGGCGGGCACAGGAGTTTATAAGCCAGGGATCTGGACTGCGATACCACTGGGTGCGCTGGCTACAGTTTCCAAGCAGAGCTCGTCGCTGTGACGGTGTGTGAGCAGCACCTCCCAAGTAGGGGACTGAAGCGGAAAAGAATATACATTATGTCAGACAGTCAGGGTGCACTTAAGCCCCTGGCTTCTTACACCATCACGTCAGGGCTGGTTTAGGAATGCCTGACTGGCCTGAAGACCTAGGCAAACGAAAACACATTAACGAGGAAAGGATTTGCGTCCTTCATAGGGATCAGGGAGGTTGGTAAGTGGGAGGAGAAGTACAGGGCTGCCTTTTGGCGAGATGTGCCTGACCAAAGGTCAAAGCTGTTTATCAGACTCTTCAGGGAGCGAACGATAGAGATCCTCAGTCTAGATAGTATCCGGATGGTATGTATTCGCCCACACAATAGCCCCAGTTGTGGCCGCAGAGTGAATTTTCTAAGAGCCATCAAGAAAGGAAAAACCCTGCAAATTATTACACAATGGTTTATTATTCTCATGAACAGCTTGACCTAGTATTAGTGCTCCAAGACCCATCCCATTCGATTCAGCATCGAATACTAGTAAACCATACGAAACATGACCTGACTACAATGGAACTATGGAAACTAAATATCACCCGGCGCCAGGCGCCCGAAAACGTCTGTAGGCATTTATGCGCCGATGTAGGGGTGTGTGGAGGAAGTGCCGGCCTCATCTGCCCTAACCTTCCTCCACCCTGTCAGGGAAATTGGGACGGGGACTTCCAGCGAACCCGCGGGTGGTTTTAATGAGACGGGAGGGAGGAAGGGAGTACTAACCACGAAACGTTGACTTCCGCTGTAGTTCCCGAATTATACTGCTTTCGTTAATTTTTTAAACCATTTTTTGCCCATAACAACCATGGGCTTCGTCCGATCGGATTGCCAAGATGGCGGGCACAATTAGATACCGAATGGGATTTTTGTGCAAAAGAACGAATTTTTCAGTCACATTAAAGGCACAAAACGGACGGCGGACGAACATCGCAAATTTGGAATATCCATGTCCTGAAACGTAAACTATCAAATTTTGAGGGGGGGGGGGGTTGTAAAAAATATTTCGTGACCGAAAAGATAGGGTTATTATTCAGAATGAATAATAAACCAAAAGGGGTTTCCCGAGCGAGGCCCATCCAAGCAAGCAAAAGGGAGGTTTTTCAGGTGCAACTGAACTAGGACACCTGAGCCTCCCTCGAAGTGTTTGCCAGTCTAAATTAGCATGATCATCAAGTTCCTATTCTCTTCTCGCCTTGCCATGCTCAACAGCAGAATTATCCCAACCCTAAACTATACCCATACCTTCCTAACCCAACTTCCTAACTTCCCACAGTTACTGATCTTTAACGCTTGAGCAACCACTTGAAGTGAGTGGCAGTCTAAATCGAGATTACTACCATGCTCTTATAACCGCACTTGCTGATTTGAGCCACTCAAACCCTTCTTGCGACTAGGCGAACTGTGCTACGTGTGAAACATGACTATCTAGAACATTACTCGACGGCTTTGAGATAATCAATGATCGCGGTTATGCACTTCCATAATGTCGATGAAACGTATTGGCGAATAAATGAGATTTTAAATGGACGTTCCACACGCTCGTCGGAATAATAGAAGGAATCAAACCAACCGAGCATTCATCCAGACAAAGCACGGTCATCGCCTCTTGTTCGGGTATTTGATTTCCCACTGAAAACTGATACTAAGCCGAGACGAGAACCGCGCTCTCCGTGAGGTCCACCGCGGATTTCCTACCACACAGCCACCCTTTATCTGACGTCGATGGAGTTTGACATCGATTCCTCTCTGGAATTCCACTGGCAGGTTTTAATTGTGCGTGAGAACTTGCACGACAGTCCGACGAAGTTAATTGAAGCCTGAGGGGAGGCCGTTTTATACCAATTGGATGGCTAAGTGATTCGTGAATCCTACGTCTGCCATGCAAATCCGATTGACTATTTCGGAATACAATAGGATATGCGAGCACGCGAATTTGGTATTTGAATAATTCCTAGTACACAGAGCGGCTTATCGATTGTGGCGATTCCAAAACTGACAAACTACAGTATTCTTGTATCAAAGGGCTGATTTCACACGAAGAGATGAGGCTTTAAAATTCAGAGTAGCTAACACTTAATCATTTCAATATACGTAACGCTGTATGTTAATTAGATAATTAACGACACTGTGTAGTCGTAAAATGGAGGTATAAACAAAAAAATATCTGGTGCGTTGCAACACACAACTTTCCTTAGCTCTACGTCAATTCACTTTGTACATGGCCTTTGAACTTGGTCAAACAACACGTCACAGCAGCAGGAAACGGTAGCGCCCACAGTTCTGGAATTTATTGTGATGCTCGTACGCATTCCAGGACCTTTATTGAGCAATTGGTACACAGAAAATTAATGAGGCTGTAAACACGGATTTTTTGAAGGAGGATAGTAATAGCTTTTGCCGAGCTATTGGGTAATAACTGTTAGAACTGGTAGTAAGCGAAACGGCAGTAGTTAAAATTCAGGAATTTCTGGAGTGAGCCCCATGTATCTCATGAGCGTTTTTAAACACTCACCCTTCAGGTATTGAATTGGACTACAATACCAATTTTTTTAAACATTCTACTAACATTCCTGCGGAGGTTATAAGAAAAAACCCGCGCTAAAAACACTTTTCGTCGAAAATTTTGATAATTTATTGTGCTGCTCTCGTCATTTTCCCACGAATGGGAATTTTATGGTATAATTGCCTTATTTAGAGCTATCTATATAAAAAATGTAATCAAAATCGTTAGAGCCGTTTTTGAGAAAAAAAATTTGGTGTTTTGATCACTATGATAACTATAGTTAACTTTCGGTGTTTTGATCACTATGATAACTATAGTTAACTTTCGGTGGACTTTGCCCATGTCCTTTTTTTTGCGTCCCATGATAACCTGTAGGCTAGACATCAAGTTTCAGCTGATTTTTACGGTTGTTGTCTCTAAAACCCGCGCTAAAATCGATTTCGTCGAAGGTTTTGATAATTTATTGTGCTGCTCTCATCATTCTCCCATGAATGGGAATTTTACGGTATAGTTGGCATATTGGGAGCTACCAATATAAAAAATTTAATCAATATCGTTAGAGCCGTTTTTGAGAAAAAAAATATTTGGTGTTTTGATCACTATGATAACTATAGTTAACTTTCGTTGGATTTTGTTCCAACCCTTATTTTGGCGTCCCATGGTAACCTGAAGGCTAGATATCAAGTTTGAGTGGATTTGATACGATCGTTTTCTCTATAAATCGTTCACAGACACACAGACCATTTTCCCAAATAGTGTTTTTCGGACTCAGGGGGGTCTGAAACGTTACGATCTGAAGAGAACTCAAAATTTTTTTTTCAGCCGATTACATAACTTTCCTTTCTACTTCGTAGAGCCAAGGAAAGTAAAAAACATTAGAAAATTAAATTCTTCATATGCAAAAAGTTCAAAAACATTAAAGATTTTGGCCAAACCCACAGGATGCTTTCAACTGATTAGGAAATACAGTTCGTTCTATACATGTGGAAATGCATCGGACGAATTTGAAGGGCGTAGGTAGAAGAGTATAGCGCAACATCGAATTTACAGGGGAAGAGAAATGTTATGTGATGCGTCACATCAGATATTTGTACCGGATTACCTTATACAGTGGTGTTTTGAACAAATATGTACTCTGTACGTGTGAAAATAAGAAAGCAAAATGGAACATGGAGTGTAATGTATTCAAGTTACTGCCCGGGAAAAGAATACGTTATTATTTATACAACAGAACCAAAAACTAACCGCAAAGAACTCGAACAGTGTTTTTCTCTTCCCATGAAAATCATCCGCTGTCCCTTCAAGAAACCTCAAACCTCCCGTGAAATCTCAGATGTGCGGCTTCTTACTTCCCCAAGAATTAAGGAGGCAGCGGTTGATGGAATCTCAGGAAAGTTGCCCGGCTCTGGTCGGCCCCGTAGATCAAGAAACCTGAGCCGGGCGTTAAAGAGGTTCCTCGGAATCTCAGGACGCATTATTCATTCGTTTCCGGCTTTTTTGAAAACAAATCCACAAAAGGATTCCCGACTTGTAACGTCAGCAAAGGGGAACTATTTCATGAAAACGTGACCCCCCTTTGAATCTCCGGACTAAAATTCCTGTACTGAGGGACTGAGATAAAGAAGGAAGGCTGGTTGGGAGCAAAAGAAGAGAAAGCGAGAGAGAGAGTGTGAGAAAAAAATTGAAGTTTTCACAAAAAAAAAAGGCATGCGGTTCGGAGGAGCGATGAAGACCTACTGGATGGCTTTAAATGACGCCTCATGTTTTACAGGATCCCCAAACGACGACGCATTTAACTTAAGTATTAACTAACATATTTGAGAGATGTACATATTACAGCAACGTTCCATTCGCTGCTGTACAGATTGTTGAACTTGAAAACACATCGCCGCTACACAACGTATTAATCTCCCAGTGTGACTCAGTTACCACCACTGCACTCTGCCAGGCTCTCTTCAGCAACAGAAGCGCAAGGTGGTCCCATGGTGGACTGACGAACTTAATCCCTTCAAGCAAAGTGTAAAAAGCGCCAGAACGAAGTACCAACAGACTCGTGAGCCTAACGCCAGAGCCACGCTCCGAATTGCATCCATCCAAGAGAAGAATGCTTTCCACTGCGCCATGCCTAACGACAAGGCTGGCGAAATTGTGTGGAAGCGGAGAGCTTTGAAAACCCCTGGGGCAGACATTACAAGTCCTCCATAGGAAAAGCAAACGTAGCGCAAGTTTTAGCTGCGATGCAAAATGAGCCAGGCTGGGCCTGCAGCGTTGAAAGTTCGCTGGAAAGCCTCCTTGAGAAGGCGTTCCCTGACGACCAAGCAGCTCGAGATACTGAAGCCCAGAGGGCGGCAAGGAAGCTGATCGTGGACCCTCCGAACGAGCCCAACGTCCCATTGTGGACAACAGGCGACCTCGGCAAGACCCTTACGACCTTGAAGCCCAACAAATCAACTGGGCTGGATAGAATAGAAAGCAATATGCTAAGGAAGGCTGAGCGGACAATCTCCAGCGGCCTCCATCTTATTTAACGACTGTCTGCGGGAAGGACAGTTCCACACTCAGTGGCAGTCTGCGCGCTTCGTCACTCTTCAAAAGGACCGCGATCAGTCAGACCCACGATCGTGTCAACGATTTTGATAAATTCTTTTTTGTATGTACAGTTCTAAGTAACACCACTACCATAAAATGGCTTTCTTAGCACAATTAATTGTCAAAAATTTAGAACGAAATTAATATTCTTTATAAATCCTGCTCACAAAATACTAGCGTTCTCTCTCCCTCTCTCTCTCTCTCTCTCCCTCTCTCTCTCTCTCTCTCTCTCTCTCCCATCTCTCTCTCTCTCTCTCTCCCATCTCTCTCTCTCTCTCTCTCTCTCTCTCTCTCTCTCTCTCTCTCTCTCTCCCATCTCTCTCTCTCTCTCTCTCTCTCTCTCTCTCTCTCCACAATCAAAATGTGAACCTGTTTGATTTTTCTCTGAAGACCGAACATTTTAGAAATATTTTCAGAGACAAGTTATTAGCGGGATATGATTGGTGAATGTTCATTATTGTTTTTGTTTTTTGTGTAATTATTGTGTATAGACTCTTCTTCGCTTATTCTAAATAGATTACTGTTGAAAACCAGATTATTAACTAAAGTAAAGTGAAGTATACCGATGGTTCAGTCATGGGAGGCAGAGCTGGACTGGGCATTGTTGGGCCCAACTACAGTCTGGCTATGCCGCTGGGGGAGTACGCCACGATTTTCCAAGCTGAAATCCTAGCTATAAAGATCTGCGCAGAAGAGATCCTGTCTAAGGGACTCAAGGGCAAGCAGATCTACATATTCTCGGACAGCTAGCACTCGGACAGCATTAAAGGCCATCGCGGCCTATAGTTTTAGGTCCAGGCTGGCATGGGAATGCCTTCATGCTCTCAAGCAGCTCGGCGCCCACAATAGGCTTTCCCTCATCTGGGTGCCGGCTCACAAGGGGCATGAGGGCAATGAAAAGGCTGACCACCTTGCGAAGAAGGGCACAGAAGCCCTACCCATTGGGCCTGAACCTCACGTAGGTATGACCAAAAGTCACCTGAACCGTTTGGTGGCTCAATGGGAGACACAGGAAAATAGCGCCCATTGGCATCGCCAGCCACGACTTAGACAATCAAAAAGGCTTGTTACGCCTTCTGGTCAAAGGGCAAAGGCGATGCTGACGCTCTCTAGGAGGGATTTGAGGGTCTTGATTAGCTTCCTCACCGGACAATGCCCACTCAGGTATCACCTCAACAAGATGGGGATCTCAGAGGCGGTGGAATGCAGACTCTGTGGTGAGGAGGACGAGACTGCGGAGCACATCCTATGTGAACGCCCTGCCTTAGCAGTGAAACGCTTTGGATACTTTGCCCAGGGGATTATTGAGCCCCACATCATAGCAGAAGCTGCGGTGAAGGACATACTCGGCTTCATAAAGGGGGCGGGTATGTACGACGCCTTTTACTAAGGAAGGGCTAGAGAGTCACAATAGGCCCACACGTGACCGCAGTGACAAAGGGACTTGTCCCGATGCCCTCGGTTGAAAAAAAAGTAAAGTGAACACTACAGAGGATTATATGATATTGATTGATTGTGACGTTGTTCGGTATATTTCAAATGAATGTAATGGCAAATTTCTCTATCCCCACTGTATAATGTGTTGATGTAAGATGATTTGTTCGTTGTGTTTGTGTATGCTAGTTAAGGTAGTTAGTGGGCTGCTGAGAGGGGGAGGAATATACAAGTACTCACCCCTCCCAAATAGCAGTAGGTAAGTGTTTAAGTGTCAGTAGGCGTGAATGTGTTGGTATGAGTGTAATTTATTTTGACATGAATGGTGTTTTGGTATGATTGAGCTTTTTTGGGAAGAGAAATTTGTCGCTTTAGTGGAAAATTATATACAACAGTGGGGGGCAATGTAATTTTGTAGCACAAGAGGATGTTGTATATTGATTCCAGGGGGAATGGTAGAGAGGGCCTTATGGCTCTAATTTCCCCTGGTGGATAAATAAAGATAATCATTCAATCTCTCTCTCTCTCTCTCTCTCTCTCTCCCTGTACGACTAAGGTTTAAATCTGTTCATAAAATAATCAGTAACCGTCCCAAAAATTGTAGAATTCAAAACAGGGTCGTTTCATTTATGATAGTTCTTACACTTTTTACACGATAATTCCAAAACAGCACACACAATTGTTCTCAATCAAATCACGTTAACTGTTTCATGAGTCATCTCGGCATTGCTCAACAATGATCGAAGCATAAGCAGGGGTGACTCAATAAATTCGGGAACCTCAAGCACCACCAGAAGCATAAAATTCGAGATTCCAAGTTTAGATAACTCGAATTAAAAACACATTTTATTAGTTGCTAGAATGATAAAAATCGCTGAATCCACGTGAGGCTGAAGTAATTGCTCAAGTTTGCCTGCCAATTCTAATCATAATCCATCTCTTATGCTTACGTCAAAGCTGGGAAATATACCATTCTTTGTCTCGGCTAACTGTCTCACATCTGGCGAACTGACAAACCAGCTCACTCGGCGGAAATACCCTCTTGACGGCGGATCTCGCTCGGAGGTTTACGGCCCAACGAGGTTTACACCTCCAGTTGGTCGTACAACTCTTTTGAACGCATGCACCTGAGCTCTCAACAAGCTCAATTTGCGCTAATCCGGTACGGAACGTGAAGTTAATGGACATTAGAGGCCGACTCCTTCGACGAAACTGCCCTTCATTTCCCGTCTACGCGTGTTAACACGATGCGTGACACGCCAATTGGTTGACATTCGAGGTAGTGGAGCTGAGCTGAGAGTCTTTCGACAAGTTCATTTTATTTCCCTCGGCGAGATGTAGACATCTTTCACTCGTTGGCTGGTGAAGATGGGAACCGCAGAAAGCGATACGAATTACTGGATCCTGCTGGTATGTAGCAGTAAACTCCCGCGATCAAATAAAACGAAAATATTTATGACCCTGTAATCGGATCCCAAATACGAATCGAACAACTTATGCGGTGATGTTCGAATAAATACGAACATACCTTCCAACCCATTGAGAATTGAGATTACTCGTACACCACAATCTTTTAGCATAAATAGAAGTAGCAGCACACTTTGCATAGAAGCAATTGGAAAAAATTACGCTCTCCCGATGAGCTCATTTTCATGGCTCGTGGCGTTCAAACATTTTTTACTTTCCTTAGCCTTACGCGGTAGAAAGGAGATTGATGTAATCAGCTGAAAAAAAGAAAGAAGCGAGTTCCCTTCAGATCACTTCCGGGTTCTGAGTCCGGAAAACACCACTTGGGAAAAAGCTGTGTGTGTGAACAATTTCATACTTGACCTGCAGAATATCATGGGGCGACAAAATAAAGGTATGAGCGAAATCATCCACCAAAACCAAAACTAACTACAGTCGTCATACTGATCAACATTTTTATCGCGAATGGCTCTGACGGTTTTGATTAAATTCGCATTGTGAATTCGCTTTAATTGAATAAACCTATATATTGTTCTCCATAAATGTTCCTCCGTCACGCTGTTGAACAAAGATAACACCCAGAATATGTGTGTTAAGTGTTCTACAGCGTAATATAAAGGATCAGCTGTAGCCGTTCGATAACCATCAACAGACTGTAATCCCAGTGGTGGGATGTGCACTGCGGCCAGACGGCCTATTGTGCCAGTCCTAATGTCTTACAGGTCGATGCCTAGCTTTCTGAGGACCAGGTAGTTCCTGAAGGAATCCTCGTTGGTGTCCATCCTGGGAGAAGTGGTGCCAAAGACCAAAAGTCGCTCCCTTTCAAGTCTCCGGCACTGGGCCAGGACATGGTAGGGAGTCTCCTCATCCGTGCCACACCACCTGCATCGAGCGGTGTCGACTATACCCATAACATACATGTGTTTGTCCATTCTGCATTGCCCAGTAATGATCCCAACAATCTGCCTCAAGTCCTTCCTCTCCATCCACAGAAGGGTGTGTCTTATCTCACTTGATTGCTTTGAGACAAAGCGTTTGGAGTGTCTTACTCCTGCAGCGTTCCAGACTGTCTGATGCAGTCTTCTGGCGTGTTCTCTCACAGTCCTGTTTACTAGTGACAGAGAAATCCCGCAATGGGGCGGTGGCCCAATAGGTACTGTGGACGAAGCACGTCTGGCCAGATGTTCCGCCCTCTCATTTCCAATGATCCCAATGTGTCCTGGAATCCAATACACATTAATTCTGTTCGCACTTGCTAGGGAGTTAAGTCACATCCTGCACTCTCGCACCAGTTTTGACGTAGTGCAGTATTAGCGCCTTGCACGACGCTTGACTATCGGTCAACACATTGATAGTTCTGTTGCTATAGCCTTTCTCATGCATTAGGATTGCCCCGGCACTAATAGCATAAATCTATCCTTGAAAACCCGTTGGAGTGGAACTTAGGGCAATGTGCGTCCCACTCCCTCCAGAGCCACTTATCCACACCCCAGATCCTGTTCCCTCCGGAGTTTTCGATCCATCTGTTGATGCCATTGGGAGGCTGAAACTGGAGGCTCTCGCTGTTCCATGGACCTCCCAATAGCTGAAAATTATATTTCCTCTCGAGCTCATACATGGGCACAATTACGTCTGTGATCATGCTGAGCTCCTTGAAGGTCTCCAAGTCCCTAAATATAGCCAGGTGTCCAATAGCCGGCTATGGCACCTTACCTATACCGAGCTTAGTAAGTCTGTAAGCCACGTTCATCGCCTCTGCCTTGACGTAAATGTCCAGGGGAAGAAGGTCGAACAGTTTCTCCATGGTGATGGTGGGTGTCTTCATCACCCCCGCTATAAGTAGGCACCCCAGCCTTTGTACTTTGACTAAGCTGCTGCCATTCACTCCAATGGCAGCTCTATGCCGCCACACGATCGACCCACATGAGATTATTACATCAAGAGGTAACCTCGACCCGAAAGCTGAAGAAGGAAGTCTTATACGTACGCTAAAACACCCAAAACGGAAGGTAACAATAATTTCTCGAGATTTGAAAGTGCTAAATCACATGTTACACGCTCAGGAAAAATAAGGCTAAAAATCCAAGTTCGAAAATAATTGTGATTTCCTTAAACTACACATTTTGGGACCAAGCCCTGATATAAAAGAAAATAGTGAACGAGCGAAGGAAGACGAATTGAAAAAGAAGAGCAGAGCCCCGAGGAAGAGAGTGAAAATCTTAGTATTGTGGAATGTGAACAACTCCGCAGAACAAGAACAAAATTTGTCTAAAGAGGTCGAAAGGGAGGAGAACGAAAGAGCATGAGTGCTGACTGTGTTATGGAAGAAATAGTCGAAGATGAATGTTGTGTGATCTCTCTTGACGAAGCGCTGAACGAAAACGCAATAAAAAGTGAACTGAAATCGCATCTAAAAACTGAGACTTAGGTCATCACTGAAAGAAAGAATGACAACAACATCATGGACTCAAAAATAGCGCTAACGAGCAAATACAGAACAAACAAGACATTGGGGAGACGAAAAGCCAGGCTAGTAGCTAAAGGTTTAGTAAACTATCAGGAGTGGACTACATTGAAGCATTCCCTCCTGTCGTCAAACTCAGTTCCTTAAGATTGTTACTCGGTATAAGTGAAAAAGAGAATTTTCACACAATTGGATGTTGCAAATACAAAAACCCTGCAAATTATTACACAACGGTTTATTATTCGTATAATCAGCTTGACCTAGCATTAATGCTCCGAGACCCATTCTGTTCGATTCAGCATCGAAAAATATCATAATGAAACCCAAAAAAAGGTCGAAAAGAACTGAATCGTAATATTAAAATAAAAATTAAAAAAAACGAAAGTATCTAGAAAAACTGAATTTTAATATGAAAACATGCACGCTAAATACTAATATCAAAATTTAACCAAAAATCTATGAAAAAAAACAAAATGAGAATGAAACGAAAGAATCTAAAAAATTGAATCGTATTAAAACCAAAAAAAATGAAACGAACGAACTATTAAATAAATAAACCAAAAATAAACGAATAATGAAAAGTTCAATAGAAGATAACAGATATTTTGCAAACAGAAATAGTTGAGACGGAGCGAAACAGTCATCTGTGGAGGTGAAGACGAGAACAAGGCAATTGAACGATAAAGGGACAAATCGTAATGCCAAAGGTTATATACGAAACACAAGCACTTCCTAGAGGAAGCGAAAAGAAAAAAAGAGTCGGGGGGCTTCCAACGAGTAGAGCGGGCGGGCGAGCGTTGCGTTGCGAGGCGAGGACGAAGCGGGTGGTTTTTTATTGAGACGGGTGGGAGGGAGGGAGTTCAAACGACGAAACGTTGACTTCCGCTGTAGTTCCTGCCTTGTACTGCGTTTCGTTAATTTTTTTAACCATTTTTTGCCCATTACAACCACGGGCTTCGTCCGGTCGGATTGCCGAGATGGCGGGCACAACTAGATAACAAATCGGATTTTTGTGCGAAAGAACGAATTTTTTAGACCACGTTAAAGGCCCGGACGGCGGACGGGGGATGGGGGACGGCGGACGGACATTGCAAATTTGGAATCTCCAAGTCTTGAAACGTAAAGTATCAAATTTTGAGGGGGGGTTGCAAAACATTTTTCGTGACCGAAAACATAGGGTTATTATTCAGAATGAATAATTAACCAAAATCGGACCCTGAGCTCCAAAACCGTTAACGATACGTTAATCGAGAGATTTAACGAAATCTGACACATTCAACGCCAAGTGTGACTACACGGTTTTCGTGGTATGTCCTGGGTAATATCAAAACCCAGGTAACAGAAAGCTGCCAACATACTTTCATCTGAAGAACGTTTAAAGATTAAACCTGTTTTATAATTTAAAAATGTACAAAATGGAAAGACCTAAACTCAGAACGATCCTCTGTACTTTACTCGTAATAAAACAAGACACAAAATTCTTTCAGAAGGAAGCATAACAAGTTGTAAGCTCACGAGAGTGGATACCCAGCGATAAAATCACACACGTAAGTAGCAAACTCATTCGCCCACGTAGGCTTCAACGGAATTAACTATACATTGTTTGGAATGATTGATAAACCCCAATTCATTCGTTCAATCGATTCCCCTTCGACCTTCTCGATCTAATGAAGCCTTTGAGTTGGGCTGCCTTTGAATTGTTCTTTCGTCCTTGGTTCCCTGATTTGTTTCCTTTATTTCCACAGAGAGCTAAAGTTACTTTATTAATTACGTCTTGACAATGAGACAGTATGAGACGTAAATAATGCACTTTGGTAGCAGCGAAAAATAGCAATGACAATAATATCGACTCTGGTGTGAATTGAGAGCCAGTCAGGATGAATGTAAAAACATTTCTCTGGGCCGACATTTCGCTTAATTTATTAAGCATCATCAGGCTATAGGGTATCACAGTAGACAATTAGGTTACAGTAAATTATCAGACAATAATAGAGAATCGTTGAACTGAAGGAATTTGGAAAATAATGTAACTCGAGAAATTGCCACTACTTTCTTAGTATTCTAGACAAAGCCTCATTTTCGGGAGTGGTGAGCGCGTCAGACGCGCACAAATTAAATTTGAAGCTTTGGTCGATAGAGGGATTTAACACACTTGATCCTCCTAAAAAATGATCGAGGGTTTCCTCCGACGAGGCTGTTAACAGGGGCTGTACCCTGAAGAGACGCACCAGGGATAATAATCCGGAGGATTGAGAGCGATACCGTCAGGTAGGAGGAAGCCGAGCTAATTTTACTGTAACCTAATTGTCTGCTGTGAGACCCTATAGCCCTGACGATGCTTAATAAATCAAGCGAAACGTCGGCCAATAGAAAGTTTTTTACATTCATCCTGACACCGGAGTAAACTACTACAGTCAATAACAACCCCATATCACCTGGTTCTGGGTTATCTTCCCATGCTACCAGGCGAGACCACGGGTTGTGGATAGTGGAACGACGACGGCATTGTCCCCAGGGGCATGTCTGCGGCCAGCTGTGAATATGGTCAGGATGCTGACTGAATAAGCAGCCGCGAACAATGGGCAAAACCCAAGAGATCGCAAAAGAGATCCTGAACAAAGGGCTCAAGGGCAAGCGGGTCTACATTTTCTCAGACCGTTTCCGTAGTTCCATTGTAGCCAGGACATGGTTCGTATGGTTTACTAGTATTCGATGCTGAGTCGAATGGGATGGGGGAGCACTAATACTAGGTCAAGCTGTTCATGAGAATAATAAACCATTGTGTAATAATTTGCAGGGTTTTTTTACTCAGTTCATCGGAACTTGGTAAAACCGCGCTAACAGTTCCGAAATGTATTCTCCTACTCACGCCCTGGCCATTGTTGAAGAATTGGTACACAAGGAATTTATGATTCTGTAAACATGATGTTTTTAAAAGGATAATACTCACTCTTCCAGAGTTGTCGGGTAAAACCGCTTAGAACTTCAAGTGAAACGGTAGTTGAATTTCCGGAATATCTGGAGTGGCCAATATATATCTTATGAGCGTGTTTAAATATCCCCTCGTGTGAGCGTTGAACCAGCACCTCAATTTTATTGAAGATTCTAGTAACATTTGAGCGGAGTTTACAAGGAACAAACTGAGCTTAAATCGAGTTTCGCCGTTAATGTTAGGTAATTTATTGTGCTGCTCTCGTCATTTTCCCACTGGTTTCAGTTGTGCCAATTGCATTCAGGCTCCTCGAAAATGTCAGTTTTCTTTGTCCCGTTACAGTCAGGTAATAGTTTACTGGTATTTTTCGATGTTGAGTCGAATTTGCCGAGGTTTGAACGCGTCAACTTATGAATTCGAACCATATTTTTACAAATTTAATGAATCACGATTAGGGTGTCTCAAAATAGAGCCGTTGTAGCCGCGTCTAATTTTCTGCATTGACGACAAATGTCCAAATTCCAATATATCTGATAATATTAATTAGTGTGATCGCATTTGATGCAACACATATTGATGGAAGCTCTTCGCGAGATGTCAAGGGGTCAATTTATATTGAAATATGACGCAATATTTATGAACACACGAGCACAAGAAGTGCCCTTGATAACTAATCCTTATACGGAGTTTAATGAACACAAGGAAGTCATCTTATCGACTTCTGTCAGCGAACGGATCTAAATCTCTCTGATCCTAACAACTTACTGCTTGGATTCTTCGAACGTCACCGAACGTATTTATAGTCGATAACCCGATGAAAAGGTTAACGATGAGGTCAGGCAGACGAACCACTTTGCTTTATCAGCCCCAATGGCTCGTGAAATATTCAGGTTCTGATACCCCAATACTGAGAACGAACGGGAGTGTTTCCTTCTCAAACTTAACGTTCTCTCGTTTTGAATACCTCCCAGTTTTTATGGTGATTAAGGGCACGTTTTCTTTCTCGACTGTGTAGACAGCTCATGTAAAATCCTGCTTCCCAATTAGATTCCAAATGGGATTTTTATGGATCAGAAGTCGAACGGCGGCCGGACATTGCAGATTTGGATTCCCGATGATTTGCAAAGTAAAGTGTCAAATTTTGTGGGGGGAGGGGGGTTGAATAAAGTTTTCCTGAGTGAAAACATAGGTATATTATTCAGAATGAATCATAAAGCAAATATCTGGTGCGTTGCAACACACAACTTTCCTTAGCTCCACATCAATTCACTTTGTACATGGCTAATTCTATTCAATCAATTCATTTATCACGCAGTTAATTTGAACTTGGTCAAACTACGCTTTACGGCAACAGGAAGCGGTAGCGCTTACAGTTCAGGAATTTATTGTGCTGCTCGTACTCATTGCAGGACCGTTATTGAGCAATTGGTACACAGATAATTAATGAGGCTGTAAATACAAATTTTTTGAAGAAGGATAGTAATTACTTTTGCAGAGTTATTGGGTAAAAACGTTTAGAACTGGTAGTAAGCGAAACGGCAGTAGTTGAAATTCAGGAATTTCTGCAGTGAGCCCCATGTATCTCATGACCGTTTTCAAACACTCACCCTTTAGGTATTGGATTGGACTACAATACCAATTTTTTTTAAACATTCTGCTAACATTTCAGCGGAGTTTATACGGAAAAAAATGCAATAATAACGCTTTTCGTCGAAAATTTTGATAATTTATTGTGCTGCTCTCGTCATTTTCCCACGAATGGGAATTTTATGGTATAAGTGCCTTATTGAGAGCTATCAATATAAAAAAATTAATTAAAATCGTTAGAGCAGTTTTTGAGAAAAAAAGTTTGGTGTTTTGATCACTTTGGTAACTATAGATAACTTTCGGTGGATTTTGCCCATACCCTTATTTTGGCGTCCCATGGTAACCTGTAGGCTAGACATCAATTTTCAGCTGATTTGGTACGGTTGTTTTCTCTAAAAACCGCGCTAAAATCAATTTCGTCGAAAGTTTTGGTAATTTATTGTGCTGCTCTCGTCATTTTCCCACTAATGGGAATTTTATGGTATAGTTGCCATATTGGGAGCTACCAATATGAAACATTTAGTCAATATCGTTAGAGCCGTTTTTGAGAAAAAAAATATTTGGTGTTTTGATCACTATGATAACTATAGTTAACTTTCGATGGATTTTGTTCATACCCTTATTTTGGCGTCCCGTGATAATCTACGAGCGAGATATGAAGTTTGAGCTGATTTGGTACGGTGGTTATCCCTAAAAATCGTTAACAGACACACACACAGACCATTTTCCCAAATAGTGTTTTTCGGACTCAGGAGGGTCTGAAACGTAAAGATCTGAGAAAAACTCAAAAATATTTTTTCAGCCAATCACATAACTTTCCTTTCTACTTTGTAGAGCCAAGGAAAGTAAAAACGATAAACATGGTTCCTCGATATATTAGCAAGGAGCTCGACATATGCTCCGAAGAATTTCTTGAAGCTTTAAAGCACCTTGTTAGGACCTAGGGGTCTAATGGCGCCCGACCATCCGCCGAGAAAAGATTGTCTGAGCGAATAGCACGCTCTAGAGATTTGTCTCAGAATTTATTCATTAAATTTCCTTTTCCAGTCGCGAAGGAACTAATGGCTCTGGTATTCCTGCGATAATAGCTGGAGCTCCTTGAACGGCGTTTCTTCAAAGGAACATATCGAAGGGGCTAAGTAGCTATCGAGGCCTTTCATATTCATGAATATTCAGGAGAGTAAGAAACGATTATGGTCTCCGTATCTGAGGCGGTGCTCATTATCCCCAATCGACACAATTACTAGATATATTTTTCCCCGTTGAACAAATATTTGTGTTCTCGGCCTAAGTGAATCGTTGTTGAATAAATCACAGTGATTGACATAATTGCATGGCCATTCAAACTATTCAAGTTTTCCAACTCTCCTCACTGGCCAATCACAATTAGAGTAGAGGCCTTGATTACTGAAATAAGTTGTCGAGCGAGAACGTGATGAGCGTGGCACGAGTTTTATTCGAAATGCGCGTATACGGCGAGGAGCGTCACGCAACTGTCCTCAACCCCCTGTCAAATCGATGATACTCGATATGCGAGTATACAGGCGAATGTGTGGTGTGTGGTGGCCATATATGTACAACAGAGTTTCCCAAAACTTTTTTGTGTCGTAGACCCCTTGCCATGTTTTTCCGTGTTGGGTAGATCCCCTACTTACCAGATATTGATTTCCTGTAAATTTCTAATTGTAGTGAGGTTTAGTGTTAAATTTCCATTTATCTTTGTGGAACTTGATCCCTGAAAACATTGCTGGTGAGCGGATGGGATGGTGGTGGGGGGGGGGGAAGAGAAGAAATCTTTTCACTCCTCAAAACGAGGGATCCTTAGTTAATACCTAGTGTAGAACCCAGAACAATAACTAGAAAGTGGGTCCATTGTTTTGGAGCGGCTTCAGGTGTAAGTTAAATCTAAACCTCGATTTCCTCCGATGCGAACGAAAGAAACAGTACAGCTTTCGTACAAGTACGCAACCACTAGGAACATTTTATGTATTTTATTTTTGTTTTTATTTTTTTGTTTTGTGCTCGTTGATGGTTTCGATATAATGGTCGCATCAATTGCAATTGACATCATCACTTAGTCACTGAGGTTATTAAAAGTGTGATGTTACCAAGCGTTATATTTTGTTACACACGCACGTTACCATGCACCTAACCCAACACAAATTTCGTGACCCTTCTCCGTTACATATCCCGCGTTACATTTTCGAGTTTATGTAGCAAAGTAAAGACATAAAATGACAAAAAATAATCGTAACCCTGGTGGGACTCGAACCCACAATCCCCGGTTTAGGAGACCGATGCCTTATCCATTACACCACAGGGGCTGTAGCTTGCATCTCGGGTTAAAAAATTTCGTGACGCTTCTCTGTAACATCTCCGGCGCTACATTTTCGTTTATGTAGCAAAGTAAAGACATAAAATGTCAAAATGTCAAAACTTAAAGTAAAAACACTTGTTAATTTATGCATTTATTAATTGAATTTAAATTAAAACTACTCAAAATAAGATTGTGTATCTGTTATTTAAAATATACGTAACATAAAATAAACTATAAATAAAATAACATAAGCAATAAGTCAATATTTTTAGTGAGAAGGATAAACCTGATGCTTTAATAATAAATTATCAACATTTGGCGTCCATTTTGTAAGGGCTAATCTTAAATCTCCTCGGCTAATGATGTCCAGTCTGTTTCTTTTTGGTTTATTATTCATTCTGAATAATAACCCTATGTTTTCAGCAACGAAAAATTTTTTACAACCCCCCCTCAAAATTTGATACTTTACGTTTCAAGACTTGGAGATTCCAAATTTGCAATGTCCGTCCGCCGTCCCGGCCGTATTGTGCCTTTAACACGGTCTAAAAAATTCGTTCTTTCGCACAAAAATCCGATTTGGTATCTAGTTGTGCCTGCCATCTCGGCAATCCGATCGGACGAAGCCCGTGGTTGTAATGGGCAAAAAATGGTTAAAAAAATTAACGAAACGCAGTACAACGCAGGAACTACAGCGTCCCTCCCTCCCTCCTGTCCCAATAAAAAACAACCGGCCTCGTCCTCGCCTCACAACGCTGCCGGGCGGGCGGCTCAACTCCCCTTTTGCCTCGCAACGAGTTCGCTTTCCCCGACCCAACGCGGCAAAATCACCAGACGTTTTGTTTCCGTAGTTCCATTGTAGTCAGGACATGTTTCGTATGGTTTACTAGTATTCGATGCTGAATCGAATGGGATGGGGGAGCACTAATACTAGGTCAAGCTGTTCATGAGAATAATAAACCATTGTGCAATAATTTGCAGGGTTTTTTCGTTAGGAGATTGGTAACAGCGCTGAACCCCCTTTCCACTAGGTATGACGATGGAAAGGAAATTAAAAATTTCCTCACTATATCCCATAATCCGGGATAAGTAACGGGTATGTTGTTTTGCAGCCAGAATTGTCCCACATTCGTATTTACAGAGTGACGAATTGAACAGGTCAGTGCAAGGTAGCGAAGCTCTGAGACTGCAACTACGACTGCGACTCTCAGATTTTTACAAGTTCAAAACGTATTGCGACCACAAAGCGAATACCAACACCCTACAACTTACACAATTTTATAAGCATATGTAATAAATTTTTTACTTCATAGGTACTTGAATAAATAATGTATATGTCTTGATATTATACGAGATAGTATTGTTAAATTGCACTATAAAACGGTTGGTCCGAATGGTATTATAATTAACAACAACAAACTCTCAACAATAACTCAACCAAATCAATGCACGTCAGAATTAAGACTGGAAATTTCGTTGTTAAGGGAAACATTTCTAGTTGTCACGCTACCGCCTTCGTTGCCAGGTTCTTCACACTTCTTCCCCTTCCTTCCACAGAATGACGTTAATCGGTCACTGTGAACCACTTTACAGGCTGACTTCTTGCCCCAACGCTGTTTGATGCGAATCACGACGTCATTGAGCTTTTTCAATATTTCGTAAGGCCCTTCCCAAGGGCACATCAGCTTCGGGTTGCGGCCTCGTATCCGACGTGGGTTGTGAAGCCAGACAAAGTGTCCCACGCTGTAAGTATTACCCCGGGAACTTCGGTCGTTTCTCCTCTTCATGTCATCAGCCCTTACCTGCAGAGATTCACGGGCTTGAGTATGGGCTTCAACGATCCTGCGGCGAAGGGTTAGCAGCGTACTCTTGAATCTCCCCTTCTTCTGGTGGCCTCCCAAAAAGTAGCTCTAAAGGTAATGTAAGCTGTCGGCCAAACATGAGATAAGCTGGAGAATATCCTGTTGTTGCATGCTCCGAAGCTGGATAGGCTGATAGCGCGACTGGCAGTTGTTGATCCCAATCTTTTTGATGGTCAGATATCATTTTTGCAAGCCACTCATAAAGTGTCCGATGCATTCGTTCAACTTGAGGCCGCAAAGGTGTAGTCTTTGTCTGACGTATTCCAAGTTGTTTCAAGACTTCCTTTATCAACTCTGATTGGAAGTTTCGACCTTGGTCAGAGTGCAGCTCTCTTGGGATGCCATATCGGGAAATCACGTGTTGCAGTAAGGCGTGAGCCACTGTTTCGGCTTTCTGGTTTGGGATTGGTATAGCGTCAGGCCACTTTGTGAAGTAATCAACGACGGTGAGGATATAGCGGTTGCGTGTTCTGTCACAGTATGATAGTATGATGTAAGTAAATAGGTACTATCAGTGTATGTGTTGAGATCCACTATCGTGGACCCCAATTTTCATTTCATGGACTCCCAAATTTTTTTTCGCTGACGTAGACCCCTTGCAGGTTGTCATAGACCCCCAGGGGTCGATATAGAGCACTTTGGGAATCACTGCTGTACATCGTTCTCAAAGCAAAAGAGCTGGCAAATGG
The DNA here is from genome assembly GCA_020466155.1 of Pachypeltis micranthus. Classification (NCBI taxonomy): domain Eukaryota; kingdom Metazoa; phylum Arthropoda; class Insecta; order Hemiptera; family Miridae; genus Pachypeltis; species Pachypeltis micranthus. The sequence continues at coordinate 21,093,085 of CM035780.1, read as the reverse complement.
TCTAGAGCAATTTCTGCTGTTTTAACACTAGGAAAATCATCACGTCATAAAGCTGCCGTTACAAAACGCAAGACTTGCATACACGTAAGAAAATTTGGGAGGAGCACTTTTGCGATACATACCGATTCTCGCTCAGTTCTGGAATGGCAAAACGGACGTAGTGATACTCCCTCCCCTTGCGGAGAAATTAGGTCTGTTTGGGCGCAAGGTTCCGCGCAATAGGCTGACGGCAGTAGTTGTTAGTTACTGAGCAACGAGCAATCAGCAATAGATCTAGGGGAGAGACAGAATTGAGTTTCCAATTAGAAGCACAATTTGGCGGCTTTTAAGAAAGGGGCTGATTGACAGATATCGAATCGATAAGCTCTTAATAGGTGAATTCACTCCAGGCGCTGAGTCAAAAGCCCAATAGTAATAATTTTCACTATTTTAGCGTCTTCCCTCATATTTTGTCCAGCTCTAATACTCAGATTATACTTGCTCGAAGCGACTAGGTAATTGCGATATTATACGAACGTAACCTGCGAGGATGGCACAAACAATATTTCGGCTAGAGGGATGCAGTCTAATGATGATCATTCAGCCGAATTATCATTATCTTCGTTTTGTGAGTTATGTTCTTCTGTCTCGTAAGTTTAAATATTTCGTTCGAACCAAAGTGTTTCGAATCAAGAGATACACACACTCACGTATCGCTCTATATCAGAAATACATTAGTCAAAATTGAATCAAACTGAAGTGGACCTATCTTGAACAAATCCCGGATGCGTCGCAATCCCTCACGTTTGATTTGTGGTCGAAGCTCGTACTTCGTCGGGGTTTTCTCTGTTTGCCATTCAATAGGCCGTCAACATTCATTCATACGATATCGCAAGACAAGTGAGACCCCGTTTGAAAAGACGAGTTGTCCGCTGCGTTTCTTTGGTCAACGGGGGATGAATGGGACTGGAGCGTGTACGCGAGGGGCATAAGAAGACAGGCGGTTTCTCGAAGGACAGGAGATGCTATTCCACGAGCTATTCCTTCCATTTTATTCAGGTCGGCGTTGGAGAAGAATCGAGGGACGGGAAAACAGACCTCATTTAGTTATTCATTACCAGCTCTACAACTTAACGGTCCGGAGAATATTTAATCGATGAACGAAACCGATATGTTAGTTAAGCGCTACGATCTCCTCTCCACAAATCGTAATCAGGACGCTCCATTCCCTCGGATCAATAATTAACAAGCCGATCTTTTGATGAGGACTTGAATCCTCAACTCAAAAGTAAAACGCTACAAATTATTAAACGACGGTTTATTATTCTGTTGAACAGCTCGACCTAGTCTCACGCCTCCAAGACCCATTCCATTCGATTCAGCATCGAAAAATACCAGTAAACGATACGAAACATGATCTAACTACTACGGCACGGCGAAAATTACTGGCGCCTGAAGGCAATTGACACGACGTCTCATTTCGAGCTAATGGTTACTATCAATGCATTGTCCCTCAAGTTCTTTTAATTAGTAGACGTTGGCTCACTATAATTACTGTAATTTCACTATTTTTGATCTAAAGTTAGTCGAACACCAGTGAGACTCATTCCATTCGCTCCAACTTCTAAAAATACCTTGTAAACGATACAACCCCTCACCCATTCCCTCAAAACTTGACACTTTACGTTTTAAGGAATCAGGGTTCCGAATCTGCAATGTCCATCCGTTTATTCGCACAAATTCCCGTTTGGTATCTAGTTGTGCCTGCCTGCATGGCAATACGATCAGACGAAGCCCACAGTTCTTACGGGCAAAGTGGATATAAAAATGAACAAGAACGAAATTTTGACGGTTTTATCGCAATGACCTCGTGTTTGGTATCGTTCTCTAGGTATTTTTCATTGCTGGGCCGAATGAAATGAGTCTCAGAGATGACTGCTAGATCGAAAGCAGGACACACGGATAACCTTATTTCGGCGGGCTAGATATTAAGTTGGAGCCCGTTTGGTTAAGCCATTTACTTTCAATCACGTTCACAGACACACATACACCCAAAAAGGAGACACTAAATAACTTGTAATTAAGGAAATGGGAAGAAAAGAAGGATAAGAGGGAACAAGGAAGGAAAGAAGTATAAGAGGGCACAGGGAAGGAAAGAAGGATAATAGGGCACAGGGAAGGAAAGAAGGATAAGAGGGCACAGGGAAGGAAAGAAGGATAAGACGGCACAGGGAAGGAAAGAAGGATAAGAGGGCACAAGGAAGGAAAGAAAGATAAGAGGATGTTCCATGATAGAACAACCACCAGTTAAGGTACGGCCTGAGCAATACGGGTGGTGATACCTCTGGAGAACGCTTGCTCACACACTCAGCCGATGCATTCCTTCCACCAAACGCCACGCCAGGGCAAGGCCAATGAAGTGAAGAAACAACTGAAGACCTAATGTCAATAAATTAATGTAACCTATTCTCTATAATCAGCTTATATGATCCGTGAGTTGAGCAACTAAGGAAGCAGTTGTACCAACAATATGCATTAAACTACCGTAACCCAATCTAGATCTTCCTCCTTCAAGAAAATTGCTCAATCTTGAACGAGACCTCCCCTCACAGCGGATGTGGATTATTAACGTCTTCAACGACGGCACTGAAGAGAAGGAAAAACGGCGGTTCGCTTCCATCTCATTTACTGTCATTTATAATACGACTAGTTCAAACTATACGGTTGCCAAGTAGTAACGCATTAATTCTGAATCGAATGACAGCCGTTTAATTCAATTTGAGAAGACAAGTCGCTACAATTGGCTCCTTCGAACATACCCGCCTGTTTCCCTGAAAAGCCTGTGTTCGAGTGTAGCGCCTGTGAAGACTCAAAATGAGTAATTAACTTGTTGGAAAGTTACAGTTCAACGGATGTGCAAAATGCGGTGCAGCAGCCACATAAAACGAATTACACAGTTGAAACATTATTTTGGCGATACAGAAGACGTATTTGTGTGTAAAATATTAACCATCAGAAAATATTAGGTGCGCCGCATCACACAACTTTCCTTTTAGCTCTACGTCAATTGACTTGTGTTTATAGCTTTTTATACTGACTCACTTTATTTTTCACCCAAGTAAAACATCACTTCACGGCGGAAGAAAGCAGTAGAGCTGGCAGTTCTGGAATTTAATCATTAATCATAATACGGCCTTGCCCATTATTGAGAAATTGGTACATAGAGAAATAATGAAGCTGCAAATACGATTTTTTTAAACAACAATCCCTTTTCCAGAGTTATCGAGTAAAAACGTTTAGAAATCGTACTAAGCGAAATGGCGGGGGTCGAAATTCCGCTATTTCTGCTATAGCCCCTATGTATTTTATGAGCGTTATTAAAGCCTCATAGGCGCCTTTATTTGTTTTATGGTTCTAGTAACAGTTGAGTGGAGTTTATAAGAAAAAAAATATCTGGTGCGTTGCAACACACAACTTTCCTTAGCTCTACAACAATTCACTTTGTACATGGCTAATTCTATTTAATCAATTCATTTATCACTCAGTTAATTTGAACTTGGTCAAACAACGCTTTACGGCAGCATGAAGCGGCAGCGATTACAGATAAAGAATTTATAGTGCTGCTCGAACTCATTCCAGGACCATTATTGAGCAAATGGTACCCAGAAAATTAATGAGGCTGTAAACACGGAAGGACGATAGTAATCACTTTTGCAGAGTTATTGGGTAATAACTGTTAGAACTGGTATTAAGCGAAACGGCGGTAGTTGAAATTCAGGAATTTCTGGAGTGAGCCCCATGAATCTCATGAGCGTTTTTAAATACTCGCCCTATAGGTATTGGATTGGACTACGGTACCAATTTTCTTTAACATTCTACTAACATTCCAGCGGAGTTTAAAAGGAAAAAACCGCGGCAAAAACGCTTACCGTCGAAAATTTTGATAATTTATTGTGCTGCTCTCGTCATTTTCCCACGAACTGGAATTTTATGGTATAATTGCCTTATTGAGAGCTATCAATATAAAAAATTTAATCAAAATCGTTAGAGCGGTTTCTGTGAAAAAAAATATTTGGTGTTTTGATCACTATGATAACTATAGTCAACTTTCGGTGAATTTTGTTCATACCCTTATTTTGGCGTCCCATGATGACCTGCCGGCGAGATATGAAGTTTGAGCTGATTTGGTACGGTGGTTTTCTCTAAAAATCGTATACAGACACACAGACACCTAGACACAAAGACCATTTTCCCAAATAGTGTTTTTCGGACTCAGGAGGGTCTGAAACGTAACGATCTGAAGAAAACTCAAAATTTTTTTTTCAGCCGATTACGTAACTTTCCTTTCTACTTCGTAGAGCCAAGGAAAGTAAAAATCGATTTTCGTAGAAATGTTTGGTAATTTATTGTGCTGCTCTCGTCATTTTCTCACAGATGGGAATTTTATGGCACAGTTGTCTCATTAGGGGCTGTCTATATAAAAAAATTAATCAAAATCATTATAGCCGTTTTTGAGGAAAAAAATATTTGGTGTTTTGATAATTATGATAACTATAGTTAGTTTTTAGCGGATTTTGCTCATACTCTTATTTTGGTGTCTCATAGTAACCTGCGGCCCAGATATCAAGTTTGAGCTGATTTGGTCCAGCCGTTTTCTCTCAATCGCGTACACAGACCATTTTCACAAATGGTGTTTTTCTGACTCAGCATGGTATAAAACGTAAAGATTTGAGGGGAACTGAAATTTTTTTTCTTCAGCCGATAAGTTTCCTTCTACTTGGTAGATCAAGGAAAGTAAAAGCTACTCAGAGGATGATGTTAACACGTCACATAGAGGGTAACGAGTAAGATACAAAGTTCCAAGAAATGGCGAGCGTGGGAAAAATCGAGGAGCGAGAAGCCTTTTGAAGGCGTTAGAAGTAGATAACAGGCGGGTTTCATCACTGCTAAGTAACGAACGGCAAGTTAAGTGAAATTGGACGAGGTAATAGCGAGGGAAAGAAAGGAGAAAATTGGGATATAAATTAAGTTGGAATTTGATGATGGCTTGTTTGCAATTTCGAAGAGAAAAGAAATAATATGAGTTTCCGCTCGAATTTTAAGGTACCCGTCAAAGCGGATTCTCTTCTACAGCTAGTTTTGAAGCTTTCTCGAATATCCTGAAAGTTTCTTATTTTCAACAATCTCTCCAATGACTCGAGTTCGAAAAATATGCAAAACACACAGAAGTTATACGTCGTAACGGAAGTAAGTTTGCCAACAAGTTTCATAACACTCGAACCAATAAATGTAATCATTTTTACTCAGACGTTGCCGAACCCCACAATACTTGTTAAGTTTTACAACTTTTTCAACGCTTTCCTCATAAGAGGCTCGATCCATTTTGACTAAATTTTTGTGTGTAGGCAGTTCCAAATAACATAATTGGGGAGTTTTCTTTCAAACGGGCTCATATCCATAACTGTTATGCTAGTTATTCACTTCACATTGAGTGAGCTTATATCCAAACTGATATTACCCATATCAAATTCGAACTGGTAGAGAGATAAGCACTAGGCAGGGCTTAGTGAGTAGTAAACAACTCTGATAACAGGTGGTGTTGCCATTACTCTCTGTCAGGCCAAGCGGGGATAGAACCAGCAAAGTCTGGTTCGATCCCCGACCAGGCCTCCCCCTCCTCCAAACCCAGGGGGCAGAGGCAATGGGTACCGGCAATAGGCTGGGGAGATGTGCGGGCCGCCGAACAGGCTCGTGAAAGGGGAGTTGGGATATGAGCCCTCAGTGGCCACGGCAAACTGCCATTGGTCCCGCAGCTTCAGGAAGGCGCTGCGGTCAGTGCGCCTGAAGACTGTCTCCCTGTTATCATCATCATCTTGAGCACCTGTGTTTATCACTGGGCAAGCATGTTTTGTCCTGTACAAAGATCAGCTCGTATCTGACTGTTGTGCAGACGATGTGTGTATCTGAGGCAAGTTTGATTAGTTTGCGATTGTCGTGCTGTGTACGGACTTTTGTGACTACATACTTTTTTTGACTTTGTTTTCGTGATTCGACCTCGATGGAGGAAGGGACAGTGGGCACGTTGAATAAGGGTTTGAGGAAGAGGCTAGTCACATACGAACATCGCCGGAAACAAGATCGGGACAAGAAGTATGGAGATTTTGACTCCAGCGCAAAACGCTGAATCAGTGTGAGTTTTTGACCTCGGAATTCCCTCACCTGCCCTGACGGGACTCCCTGGCCCTTAACGGCAAAGTCATTGCTTCCCCAAAGACCTTCGTCCTCAACCCCTTTTCGTTACCTATGGAAATTCCACCTCTTCAGTTAATTGAAGACCTTCGTCTGGATATTCTGAAATATCATATCCTCCTCTCTCTCTTCACATTCCTCTCCACAACAGACAGCTCCTCTCAAACTCATTCTCCTATGATTCTCGTGATACAGTCGTCACCCAATTCTCCCAACGGACATTTGTTTCACATCTGATCGACATATAATTCGAATTTCTCTTTCCTTCCCCATACAACCACCTTTTTGGTTTATTATTCATTCTGAATAATAACCCTATGTTTTCGGTCACGAAAAATGTTTTACAACCCCCCCCCCCCTCAAAATTTGATACTTTACGTTTCAGGACATGGGGATTCCAAATTTGCAATGTCCGTCCTCCATCCCCCGTCCGCCGTCCAGGCCGTTTTGTGCCTTTAACATGGTCTAGAAAATCCGTTCTATTTCACAAAAATCCCATGTTTGAGTCAGAAAATTTACCCCACACTTCCCTTTCTATGACCTGTCCCTCCTTTCCGTTTACCAATTATTTATTCCCTATTTAGTTGGAGTCGGACACAGAGATGGCAAGGATAGCGACCTTGGAAGAGCCTCTGCTGTCTTCTTACCTGAGATCTCTTGCCGCCTTTTTACTTTAATTGCTATCACAATCCACTTATCACAATTGTTATTATCCGCGGTATTTGCTATCACCAACCACCTGTCCATTTTTGTGAACCAAAATCTTTACTATTTTCGGCTTTTCTGCGCGTTTTTTTCCGTGTACGCGAGCACTACGCGCACGCGAACTTTATTTTTTCTTCAGTGCGGGGCATAAACGGGTTTGAGCTGGAATCATCGCATCCCTCCTGGCCAGGAGCAACCAACGAGAACGCCAACCCAGGTACCATCACCATCTCTATTCACCCCACTCCAATTCAACACCACCTCCCTTTCTTTCCTTCCCTTCCTCCTTGCAAATCCAAACATCCCATTTGGTATCTAGTTGTGGACAAACAATGTTTTAAAAAATGAACGAAACGCAGTATAATCACAAATAAGTTTTCAAGGTATTTTTACATCCTGGGTCGAATGGAATGAGTATCAGACGTGTACAACTGCGTATAGGGAAATTACAGTAATTATTAGAGTCAACTAATTGAAAGAACTTGTGGGAACTACAGCGGAAGTCAACGTTTTATCGTTAGTACTCCCTCCCTCCCTCCTGTCTCATCAAAACCGCCCGCCCGTTCGACTCGCAACATCGTGCCAATTGTCGAGAGTTCGCTATAGTCCCCGCCCCAATTTCCATGACTCTTTTTGCCCGACAGGGCGGAGGAAGGTTAGGGCCACTTCCTCCACACACCCCTACATCGGATCAAAAATGCCTACAGACGTTTACGGGCGCCTGGGGCAGGGGGAATATTTAGTTTCCGTAGTTCCATTGTAGTCAGGTCATGTTTCAATGGTTTACTAGTATTTTTCGACGCTGAATCGAATGGAATGGGTCTTGGAGCAGTAATACTAGGTCAAGCTGTTCATGAGAATAATAAACCGTTGTGTAATAATTTGCAGGGTTTTTTACCACCTTCAGAGCCCCCTTCCCTCTCAATTTACTCAAATCATATCCTGTTCAAGTCACCTCTTCTTTGTACATCTAAGTATTTAAATCTTGTGGTATATCAACTCTTCAATTACAAGTTCGTGCTCAACGAAAACCTGCCTCGAGATTCATTGAAGTCTATCCTGTCTCCTATAACAATAGGCCTTCCAAGCACAATTCTAAAACTAGGCAATGCGATTGGTGTTGTGGAATGAAACTAAAGCTAATCGTCTTGCATTCTAATCTGGGAGACTGGAATGAAATAACAAGACCTTCTACTCGCACAGCCTATGCCCCGATTCCTCGAAAGTGGCGATTGAAGGAAAGGGGTCAGCCTTGAATACTTATTGAGGACGACAACAAAGAGAAGATGGTCAAGAAGTCAAGAATACTTTTGCTTTGGGCATTGGCCAAAAAAGTGATCAAAGGATTGGACGGGGTACCAACCAATACTCCATCAAAACTTTTTTGGAAATGAAGAGCCTGATGAGACCGTTGAATGTGACTGCCTAGAACTCAAAACTGCGACGAACTTCACATTTAACTCATCAGGATTTTGTTACAGTCTTTTGGAGCGTAGTATCGTGTTTTTCCATCCATTTATGTTCATCTACTTACTTATTCTAAACATTTTATTCCTGATTTTATTCATTCATATTAAGTAAACAGAACGAATTGAATTTTCTATACAGCCCAAAAATCGGATTTTTTTTCTAAGAGACCACATAGATTTTCATCAAACGGGCTTATGGTCCTGCAATGAGTACGAGCAGCAAAATAATTTCCATAACTGTAGGCGCTACCGCTTGCTGCTGCTGTGACGTGTTGTTTGACCAAGTTCAAAGGAACTGAGTGATAAATGAATCGATTAAATAGAATTAGCCATGTACCCAAGTGAACTGACGTAGAGCTAAGGAAAGTTGTGTGTTGCAACGCACCAGATATTTCCTCTTAAGTCCCTTAATAATTATCTAATGAGCTACCTTCACGATGAGCGGTTAACGATGGTTGTAATATAATTTGAGGGAACCAGGAAATTCTGCAATTCAAACTGTCGTTGTTTCGTAGGCTTTTTCCTCGATTCAATGACTACTCAATTCCTCGAGAACATCGAAAAAAAATCTTGTTGACAGTACAATAGATTGCCTGTAGACAGACCACCCGTCAAAGATAGCGGCACCACAATAAATTACGGAACGTGACTACCAATTCTACCTATTCTCACTGAACTCACCACCAATTTCATCGATAGGAATGTAGCACACCTTAACTTTCTCGTTAATGAATGCTTTTTACCGCCAGACGTTCGCCGCCTCAGACGACCACGACATGTCCATGACCTCGTACCTACATAAGTTAATTGTGAATTATGTTTTTTTTTTACGTCTCAATCGAACCTTGTAGCACCCATGAGTGCAAGCGAGAGGACAAGGAACTATGATTGTTAAAGCACTACTACCTACCAGTGAGGAATATTGTATAGTAAATTATAATTGTCTCAAACAAAATAAACTTAAAGAAATATCTGGTGCGTTGCAACACACAACTTTCCTTAGCTCTACAACAATTCACTTTGTACATGGCTAATTCTATTTAATCAATTCATTTATCACTCGGTTAATTTGAACTTGGTCAAACAACACTTTACGGCAGCAGCAAGCGGTAGCGCTTACAGTTCCGGAATTTATTGTGCTGCTCGTACTCATTGCAGGACCATTATTGAGCAACTAGTACGCAGATAATTAATGAGGTTGTAAACAAAAATTGTTTTAAGATGGATAGTAATTACTTTCGCAGAGTTATTGGGTAAAAACGTTTAGAACTGGTAGTAAGTGAAACGGCAGTAGTCGAAATTCAGGAATTCATTCACCCTTTAGGTATTGGATTGGACTACAAAACTAATTTTCTTTAACATTCTACTATAATTCCAGCGGAGTTTATAATGAAAAAACTGCGCTAAAAACGCTTTTCGTCGAAAATTTTGATAATTTATTGTGCTGCTCTCGTAATTTTCCCAAGAATGGGAATTTCATGGTATAAGTGCCTCATTGAGAGCTATCAATATAAAAAAATTAATTAAAATCGTTAAAGCCGTTTTTGAGAAAAAAAGTTTGGTGTTTTGATCACTATGATAACTATAGGTAACTTTCGGCGGATTTTGCTCATACCCTTATTTTTGCGTCCCATGGTAATTTGTAGGCTAGACATCAAGTTTCAGCTGATTTGGTACGGTTGTTTTCTCTAAAACCCGCGCTAAAATCGATTTCGTCGAATGTTTTGGTAATTTATTGTGCTGCTCTCGTCATTTTTCCACGAATGGGAATTTTATGCTATAGTTGCCATATTGGGAGCTATCAATATAAAAAAGTTAATCAAAATCGTTAGAGCCGTTTCTGAGAAAAAAAATATTTGGTGTTTTGATCACTATGATAACTATAGTCAACTTTCGGTGGATTTTGCTCATACCCTTATTTTGGCGTCCCATGATGACCTGCGAGGGAGATGTCAAGTTTGAGTGAATTTGGTTCGGTGGTTCTCTCTAAAAATCGTTCACGGACACAGATCTGTTTCTTTATTTCATGACTGTACCTAAACCCTCGACGAGGGTTATATCAGTCATAGAAGTTGCGGTTTCGCTAATATGCAAGAGGCCGGCCCCTGCAGCATCCACCGAACTCAGACCTGTGGAGGTACGGCAGGTATTTGGTCATTAGCCAGTCTCACCGTAGAGAGCTGTTGCCCGTGTGTTACCGCGCGGAGGAATCCCGTACCATCTGGGAGTAGTTCATAATCTGGTTCCCTACCTGATCTTACTTTTTACTTGGGTGGCAAGTTTCAAAAGGACAGATCAACTATAACCACGTTTCTTAGCCATCACCTTCTTTGCGAACTTTGCAAAATGGTTGTAGGCTTCCTTTGTAGCAGTTAATGCTGCTAAGTTCGTTTGCCCTCTCAACAACCGTCGCTCACTGTTGTAGAAACTACAGTGGAGCAGCACATGGTTTCTTGTTTCCTCCGCACTGGAGGCACAAGACGTGCATAATGGAGAGTCTTTCAGAGAAAAGGAGTGGAGCCGCGCATTGAAGTCACCATGTCCCGTGAGGAACTGGCTCGTCCAGTGGTCTGGCTCAACCCATTTTCTAGAAAGACGTTCACGGATGTTGGGGAAGAACTCATACGTATCACGTCCCTTTGACGAGGATTCCCATCTTGCTTGCCATTTCTCTAGAGCCCATTCATCGATGGCGGCAAGTTTCTGTTCTGTGGTGAGATCCGCACGGAGTTCAGCCCAAAGCGGGGGAAGCTCCCGTTTCACTCTCCACTTGTCAATCATGCACTCAACAGCCAAATCAACTGGTAACTGACCAGTGATCACCTGGAGTGCTTCCGTTGATACAGTCTTGTAGGCCTTGGTGATCCACAGGAGCGCAGCTCTCTGGGATTGGGCCAATACTCTCTTTTGATTGACTGTTAGTTTGCTACCCCAGACAACGGGGCAGTAGCCAATCACACCTAGATATATGGCCTTATACATGAGGATAGTGTCGTGGTAACACACACCCCAAGTGGCCTTAGTAATGGCACGCAGTGAGGCAAACCTTGCAATGGTAGTGCCTTTGAGGGACTGGAGGTGTTGGTTGAAACCCCACCTCTCACCTATATTCACTCCTAAATACTTGACGTGCTTTTCAAGAAGGAGCCTGTGGCCGTCAATGCGTATTGTGGGTGGATTATTCACTTTCCCCTTCAAGAGGATTAGCTGGGTTTTTTCCTCAGCCACCTGCATCTTGACATGCTCGCACCATTGGTTGACAGTGCGGAGCACGTGGTGGGTTTTTTCTTCAACTTGGCGGACTGACTCTGCAAAGATCAGCACAGTCAAGTCATCCACATAGGCGTACGGCTCGCAGTCAGTCTCCATGAGTTTCCTGAGAAGACTTTCGAAGAAGGCATTCCAGAGTGCTGGTCCTAGGACCGAGCCCTGTGGGCACCCCTTCTCAATCTTTCTCCGGACGGAGACATGCCTACTTTCGATCGTAGCAGTTCTGTCTGTCAGGTAACTTCTGACGAGCGAGTACAGGTTGCAGGGGATTCCCCTACCTTTGAGTTCATTAAGGAGCGCTGGCCACCAAAGGTTGTCAAACGCCCCTCTGATGTCAATCAGAACTGCTACGACGTACTTAGCCGGTGCCAGCAGGGAAACACGCCGGATCTCGACAATGACATCCTGCGTGGACCTTCCTTTGGTACACCCGTATTGCCTGCCTGTGAGGTTGCGGCTAAAGACTCCTTCGAGGGACTGCAACATCAAGATTTCTAGTGTTTTGCCTAATATGGAAAGAAGGCTGAGTGGTCTCCATGATCGCGGGTCCGACTGATTGCGGTCGCCTCCCTTTTGAAGAGTGACAACGCGCGCAGACTTCCACTGAGTGGGGAACTGTCCGACCTGCAGACAGTCATTAAATAAATTAAGGAGACCGCTGGAGATTGTCCGCTCAGCCTTCCTTAGCATATTGCTTTCTATTTTATCTGGCCCAGGAGATTTGTTGGGCTTTAAGGTCGCAAGAGCCCTGCCGAGGTCGCCTGTTGTCCACAATGGGATGTCGGGCTCGTTCGGAGGGTCCATGATCAGCTCCCTTGCTGCCCTCTGGGCTTCAGTGTCTCGAGCTACTTGGCCATCTGGGAACGCCTTCTCAAGGAGGGCCCATTTTCCCAAATAGTGTTTTTCGGACTCAGGGGGGTCTGAAACGTAAAGATCTGAAGAGAGCTCAACTTTTTTTTTTCAGCCGATTACATAACTTTCCTTTCTACTTTGTAGAGCCAAGGAAAGTAAAAACATTAGGTTATCAGGCACAGCGATAAAATTCGTGAAATGTGCACGAGGCAACGGTACAGGAAGGAAGGAGAATGTCAATACGATTTTTTAGGAAAAATTCCTGAGGACGGTTCTCGAATTGTAGGGAAAACTGCGAAAAAAGGTACCAAAGGCGACGGTAGTTAGAACTTCTTGGAATTACTGTTGTGTAAGTTATTACATTGGACGACCAAATTTCGTTCGTTGACACAATTAGTAGTTTGTAAAGTATTTGTGATTCTCTTTGAAACTAGTTCCCACAGTTGTTGAAGCATCATACGCAGCCAGGAATTTTCCCTCGGAACACTTTGAAACTCCGCGACAGCAGTATCTGAGGATCTGAAGCTGAGTTGCGGTGAATACGACTGTCACCATCTAAAGGAAGTAACGAGCAAGTTCTCGACGAAGTTGTGGGGAAGCAGTGACAGTTTGACGTTGCACAATCTTCCGACAGAGATCTGCTCACTTGAATAGATGCCCTAGTGAAGAGAAGAGCGAACAAGGGGGCTCTCTCTATTAGCCTCTTGGTCGGCGCTCTATCGTCACATCCGCACAGTTCGCTGCCATAAGAGTCATTCGCTTGAGAGATCCGAGAGTTTCAGGCTGAGAAGACCCTCTTGTGCTAACGTTTTCGTCAGCTATTTATCTAACTAACCCCGTAGACCCGATCGCCAAAGAGCCATCTCGAGATAGCTCCTCAAAAAAGCTTGCGGCGCGTAACTTCACTTGCCCTCCTCAGCTGATTGCACTTCGTCTAGGTCAACAACAATCTGCGAACTGCCACGCAAGCGAGCTATTGGTCAATGTCCCCTTAGTTCAACCAACTAGGCAAAACGTTTTACAAAGAAAACAATAGCGCTCAAAGTTCCGCAAATTATCGGGCTGCCGCTACTTATCCCACGATCTTCATACGACAATCAGAGTATAGATAAATGATGTGCCTGTCCACGAGATTTTTGTGTGAAGGCTCGGGTTCCAAGTTTTGGAATTATAGGAGAAACACTACGAAACAACTTCAGCACGCACAAAAAACGACGTTAGTTGGGAGTTTTGAACACAATAATCACTTTTGGGCCGATTTCGCTCGCTTATTTTGGCGTACGAGTCCATATCTTTCTTTTCTACTAAGAAGTGCCAAATAAAGTGAAAAAAAATCGCAGCCAGTTATTCGTGGTGTGCGAAGGTGAACGAAAAGAAAGGCCGAGTGACTCTAATCAAATAATCAACTGATATTAGCTTCTCTCTTCGTGAGTGAGGTATTTACGATGGGACATTTGAGAAGGAGGTCAAGGAAGTGAATTTCTTTCCCTTTATCAAGATCTACGTACGGCGGACTCCGATCATGAATAACTGCCAGTCTCATGAATATTACTCTTCTGTGATTGGATTTAGGATGAAAGCATGACAAGTCAAAGTTTATGCTGAATGAAGAGCGTCTTAACAGAGTGCCGTTTTTGATCTAATCACTTCGGGTTGGCTGTATCAGAGGGATTTTCTTTATTATTATTCCGAGAACCGAAGATTAATGACATGTCACTACGAAGTGAGGTCGCTCCCCCGGAGCCAACAAACGACAAAACTTCTAACGACGTTAAAGAACAATCTATTTTAGGCAGCGAACGGATTTTACTTTCTTCAACCCAAAGGGTAAACAACGTATTTTAATTCGTATCCAGGGCCAGAATACTAAACATCATCGTGAGATGTGTATACTTAGTTGCGAAAGCACGATTGATCGGCCTCCTTAATTTATTGAATGACAGTCTGCTGGTCGGACAGTTCCCCATTCTGGAAGGATGAAGACTGTGTGTATCGCTGCACTTCAAAAGGAAGGCAACCGCAATCAGTCAGATCCGCGATCATGTAGACCGCTCAGCCTTCTTTCCACATTGGCAAAACGTTAGAAATCATGTCTTTATACTCCGTGGAAGAAGTCTTTGGGCGCAACCTCACAGACAGACAATACGGGTGTACAAAAGGAAGGTCCACGCAAGATGTCATTGTCGAAATGGTACAGGATTCCCTAGGTGGTGAGACGTCCTCGGGGTTCAGCTCTTCACCAGGAGAATGGCGAATGACCGAATACCCGGGCCCAGGCCAGTAAGCCAGGCTCTTGCACGATAGCGAAGCTGCAGCCTTCATATCAGTAGACTGCATCATAGACTGATTCAGGAACAGTCACTTGATAAGGAAACAGACTTGCACGTGTGTATTTGTGTCTGTGAACGCGAATGAGAGAAAACAGCTGAACGAAATTAGCTCAAACTTGATATCAAGCCCACAGGTTACCATGGGACGCCAAAATAAGGGTATGAGCCGAATCTGTCAGAAACTAACTACAGTTTTCATAACATCAACACATCTTAATTTTTTTTTCAAAAACGGCTTTGACGGTTTTGATCAATTTTTGTTATATAGACAGCTTCTAATGAGGCAAAAATACTACAAATTACCATTTATGAGAAAAAACCCTGCAAATTATTACACAACGGTTTATTATTCTCATGAACAGCTTGACCTAGTATTACTGCTCCGAGACCCATCCCATTCGATTCAGCATCGAAAAATCTTAGTAAACCATACGAAACATGACCTGGCTACAATGGAACTACGGAAACTAAATATTCCCCTGGCGCCAGGCGCCCGTAAACGTCTGTAAGCATTTATGATCTGATGTAGGGGTGTGCAGAGGAAGTGGCCCTAACATTTCTCCGCCCCGTCGGGCAAAAAGAACCAGGGAAATTGGGACGGGGACTTCCAGCGAACCCTCGGCAATTGACACGACATTGCGAGTTGAACGGGTGGGTGGTTTCGACGAGATGGGAGGGAGGGGAGGGAGTACTAACGACGAAACGTTGACTTCCGCTGTAGTTCCCACAAGTTCTTTCAATTAGTAGACTCTAATAATTACTGTAATTTCCCTATACACGGATGTACACGTCTGATACACATTCCATTCGACCCAGGATGTAAAAATACCTTGAAAACGATACAAAACACGGTTTATTGGCGAATATACTGCGTTTCGTTAATTTTTTTAACCGTTTTTTGTCCATAACAACCATTGGCTTCGTCCGATCGGATTGCCGAGATGGCGGGCACAACTAGACACCAAACGGGATTTTTGTGCAAAAGAACGGATTTTTTAGACCACGTGGCACAAAACGGCCCGGACGGAGGGACGGCGGACGGACATTGCAGATTTGGAATCCCCATGTCTTGAAACGTAAAGTATCAAATTTTGATCAGAATGAATAATAAACCAAAACGGGAGCATCACACTAATTTACGAAACATTATTACGAAAATCTATTTTAGCGCAATATTTCCCCAATAAAGTCCGTTCCAATGTTACTAGAACCTTCAGAAAAATTCCGGTTGTACTGCAATTAATTACCTATCCGATGAGTCTTTAACAACGCTTATAAAATATACAGAGGCAATTGCAGTAAGTTCGAAATTTCAACCACCAACGTTTCACTTAATACCATTTCTAAGAGTGTTTACCCAATAATTCTGGGAAAGTGATTATTATCCTTCTCAAAAAAATCTTGTTCGCACCGTCGTTAATTCTCTGTGCGCCAATTGCACGATGATCGTCGGGGAATGGGTACAAGCAGCACAACAAATTCCGGATCTGTAAGCACTACCAATAAATAATATTTGACCCAGTTCAAATGAACTGAGTGATAAATAAATTGAGTAAGTAGGGGAAGCCATGAACACAAGTGAATTGACGAAGAGCTAAGGAAAGTTGTGTAATGCGTCGCACCAGATATTTGTATTTTATTTTAAGGCAGAAAAGTACGTTTCTTAGTCGACTAAAGAGTCCCTACGCGGCTCTAAACACTACGAGACCAGCAAATGCAATAAGGGTAGTATAATCCACCCAAAACGAACTATAGTTATCGTAGTGATCAAAAGACCAATTTTCTTCTTAGAAATGGCTTTCAACGATCATAATTAAACGTTTTGTATTGACAGCTCCAAATAACACGATGTGGGTTAGAGGAAACCCTGTTGAACTATAGAGAAAATTGGTACGTGGAATAGTTCGTTGACTCTGTAAACATTATTCCTTTTGTTCGACCGGGTTTGGAATATTGGAAGAAAGAAGTTGAAAGACAGGAATGGTGGGTAGATTTCTAGGGCTTTAAGATCAAACGTCTGGTGGAAACTCAACAGTTAGAGCAGCTCGACCTTGGGAACTTCATTTGGGTAAAGGACAGTGACCTCCTCGTATCGATTTGGCTCGAGCTGAGCTGAGCAAAACAACACTCTTCTCAATTTGGACAATCACACTTAATTTTGAATATTCTGAGGCTGAATTTTTACATAAAACTTTCGCCTTTAATTGATACAAACCATGCAAATGTCGATAGAAATTTATATTAGTGCGACGAGGTTTGTTTCCCTCGTTTTAGATCTTAAAATAATGTCTTGAAAGGATTCACTGAGAACCAGTTTGAAAAGATGTGAAGTCGATAAGTCACCATATCACTTCTAATATTCTCTCTAATATATGGAGATTCGTTCCGCCCCCCTCACCAAATACCTTTCAGCGAAGTATAATTACTTTTGACACGTTGATGCACACGTTAAACAAATGCCAGTGGCGTGCTAAAGCGTGCTAATGAATCACTTACCTTGACGAGGAGGTGGATAGGTGCGCTGACAGATGGTCTAGGCCTGTCGTCGGGACTGCAAAGGCATGCGTTCAACCAGGGCATCTCTCATTTCCCTGAAATAACAAAACAGAATTGTAATCCAGTCACCTATTATTCTTTTTACAATACGAGTGAGCGAGATTGATCGAAATCGTGGATGATCTGACTGCTAATCCGTGCAATGTCGATCCGTCAAATTGACGCGACAAACCACAGTAATGTGGCACGTAGGGAACAGACAATACGCTCTGGCGGGCACAGGCTTCTTCTTGAGAAGTAAATTGGTTTTTAAGTATTGGCCCACTTTGAGCAATTAGTAAGACCACTTGGGGTGTGTGTTACCATGACGCAATCCTCATGTACAAGGTCAGTCTACTGGCTACTGCCCGGTTGTCTGGGGTAGCAAACTGCCCAATCCTAGATAAATGCACTCCTGCGGATCACGAAGCCTACAAGACAGCATCTACAGAAGCACTCCAAGTGATCACTGGACAAATACCCGTCGACTTGGCTGTTCAGCGCATGGTGGGTAAGTTGGAGAATGAAAAGGAACTTCCCCGGCTCTGCTCTGGGCTGAACTTCGCATAGACCTCCCCACTGAGCCAAAAATTGCCGGGTTAGTTGAAACGGCAAGAGGGATAGGAGTCCTCGTCAAAGGGAGGCGACAAGTACGAGTTCTGTCCCAACATCAGTTCCTTACGGGAAATGGGGGGACTTTGAAGCTCAGCTCCTCTTCTGTTCTCTCAAAGACTCCATCTTGGACGTCGTGCGGGTCCAGTGCGTAGGAAACAACAAACCACGTCTTGCTTCACTGAAGTTCCTACAGCAGTGAACGATGATTGTTGTAAGAGCGGCGAAACCTTCCAGCTTAGACTGGTACTGCAGCTGTTGTTCGCACAGTTTGAGAAGGTAAAGAAAATAAACGTGGTCACAGTTCACCCCATTGAAACTTTCCTACCAAGTAAATAGTTAGATTAGGAGGGAATCCAGATTTTGAACCGCTCCCAAATAGTACGGATCGCGCATAGCCTCAACAAAAAAAAATTAAAAATACAAGGTGCGTAGCAACATACGACTTTTCGTCAGAAAAGTTGACGACCTGCCATATAGCGCTATATCTTCGTTCAACACATTTCTACGCAAACACGTATGGAGAACAATGTGTAGGAACTAGTTAGTTGAGTGTACCCGTATGTTTTATCGAAATCGTTGGAGAAGAGGAAAACCCTGAAAATTATTACACAACGGTTTATTATTCTCCTGAACAGCTTGACCTAGTATTACTGCTCCGAGACCCATTCCATTGGCTTCAGCATCGAAAAATACTAGTAAACCATCGAAACATGATCTGACTACAATGGAACTACGGAAACTAAATATTCCCCCGGCGCCAGGCGCCTGTAAGCGTCTGTTGGCCTTCCTCCGCCCTGTCAGGCAAAAAGAGTTGGGGAAATTGGAACGGAGACATCCAGCGAACTGTCGGCAATTGGCTTGAGGTTGCGAGTCGAGCGGGTGGGTGGTTTTGATGAGACGGGTGGGAGGGAAGGAGTACTAACGACGAAACGTTGACTTCCGCTGTAGTTCCCGCGAGTTCATTTAATTAGTAGACTTTGGCTCACTATAATTACTGTAATTTCACTACACGCTTCGGGCTTCGTCCGATCGGATTGCCGAGACGGCGGGCACAACTAGATACCCAATGGGATTTTTGGGCGAAAGAACAGATTTTTTAGACCACATTAAAGGCACAAAATGGCCCGACGGGGGACGGCGGATGGACATTGCAGATTTGGAATCCCCACGTCTTGAAACGTAAAGTATCAAATTTTGAGGGGGGTTGTAAAAAATGTTTCGTGACCGAAAACATAGGGTTATTATTCAGAATGAATAATAAACCAAAACGATAAAATAGTGTTCGACAATCTCGTTCCCTCGACAGATAGACATCGAAACAATTGCGGGGGACAAAATGTAAATACGAAATGCTAGAAAATACTCCATAAAATTTATCAAATCCACTTGAGCAGTTACTCTAGAAATTATGAAATGATCAAAAAAACACTATTTTTGGTTTTCTCTCCTTTGAATGGACTGACAGAGAAACGTTTATGGAAAACAGTATCTGAGTGTGAAGACATGCTTCGAGTTTGATGAAAATCGAAGAAGAGAACTAACCAGTTGAAGATAATTTGAAAGTTTAATTAAAAAATCAGCCTTTCCCCCGCAATCGAACTACAGCCATGTCATAAGGAATCATAAAAAATTAAAATAACAGTTTTTGGTGGACCACTCTTACCGCGTGGATGTGCGACGAAGTTTACGCACCCAGAACTACTGAATGTACACACAAAATTTCATAGGAATCGGTCGTGCCGTTTCAAATGAGTTTCGTAACAAACACTGTGGAACGAGAATTTTATACATTAGATCTCTACATCAGCTCATGATCGTCAGTTCTCTTCAACAAGTTTGAGATTATACCGTTCACTGGTAGGGGCCAACAACATCCCCTCCTTCACAACGAGCTACCTACGGTATAAACTAAAACGTTGGTTGGTTCTGAAACCGCTGTAGAACGTTCCATCGACATCCCCAATTGAGACTTGTCACAATCCTTCATTACAGATTCTGTACAACTAACTTAACGAGCGGTCCATCCTTTACAATTGAACAATGATGTAATAGCCTCTCGACGCGAAGAGCATGAAGGTCATTTACGCTGTATAATGTTGCGGGGGTACCTTCTATTTCTCAACGACAATTTGCAATTCGATGAGGGAGAAATAAAACCTGCGAGGGAACGGCGCGGGAACTCGCGACCATAGTCCCTCATTGTGGTCAAGTGGAAAAGTAGTTCAACCGCTCAAACCACTTGTTGTAGTTACTTCAAGAAATCTCTGCCAAATGGGTGTGGCCCGAAGCAACCACATTTATAAAATGCGGAGGAAGGAAAACTGGGGGGTAATAGTAAACTGGGCCAAACTCTCTGTTCCTCTCAGGACGGGCTATTCTCAGCAAATACATAGCAAATTTTTATGATTCGACGTTAAAACATACATACAAACCTAAATCTACCACGAAGCCGGTCGATAACTTCTTTCTACTCCCTTACCAGTTATTCCCGCCAGGTGACTACCGGTGCCACTTCTCACCCCTTAAACTACACGGAGTAGCAGGTGCAAGATGCACTAGTTGGACCCGGCAAAACTTTCTTGATTTCCACAATCATCACCGAAATGCGATCAAATAATCGTATCACCGATTGGCGGTTGTATCACCTGGCATTGCAGCTACTTTATTGGATGGAGGCAGAACAGCTCACACAACATTTAAGCTGCCACTAAATATTCAAATTAATCTGGGTGTAGACAGTGTAAAATTATCACCCGGGATGAATGCACTACGGCACACAAACACTAGCGTCAGGCGTTGAACAGGACATTAAAAGACATCAAAAACAACGACCTACTATTTGACGGCTACTCCTTGCAGGCGATTACAGACAAACCGCTTCCAGTCATTCCACGTTCGACGCACGCTGATGAGATCAACACTTGCTCGGAATGTTGAAAAAGTACACATGAAAGTAAATACAGGCGATACGAAACGTTATCAAAACGATTGTTGGATATCGGCGATGGTAAAGTATGAATTTATTCATAAAATTGCCGAACGATTTCAGCGCAACCGTCAATTCTCAAAATGCTCTCATTGATCAGATATTTTCCGAAATACACACACAAGTGGCACTGAGCGGCTGACAGAAATAGCACTTTTGACAGCGAAAAATGTGGACGCCAACGACTTGAATAACTAGATATAACAGTTGCTGCCAGGGGACTTGGTGTAGAAATCTATCGATAGCGTTTGCGATACCAGCGAAGCAGCGAATTATTGTGGAGTCAGAACTCTGCTCGTGAACATGCAAGAAAGGCGAGGGAGTGGGAAGCGCCACCCACGCGCAGGCTAGACGCTGGAGAGCGGAGAAGCATAGCGAAGAAGATGTGAAGAGAATAGCGAATCGCCATCTCGACCCTTTCCACACAGGAAAACAGAACAGCCTGATTCTTTCTTTGAATTATGGGCATCCCATTGGATCCCAGACGCAGGTGCGAAATCAAATTCATTCGATCGTTAACAGTCCATATTAAATTTATTTTTTTCCTGTTTGAAGAAGTTTATTTTTATTTTTGTGTGAGCCCTGCAGAGGAATAGGACGATAGGCCCCCCCCGAGAAATTTTTACTTTCCGTGCTCTACAAAGTAGAAAGGAAAGTTATGTAATCGGCTGAAAAAAATTTTTTGAGTGCTCTTCAGATCTTCACGTTTCAGACCCTCTTGAGTCCGAAAAACGCTATTTGGGAAAATGGTCTGTGTGTGTGTATGTGTGTCTGTGAACGATTTTAAGAGAAAACCACCGTACCAAATCAGCTCAAACTTGATATCTAGCCCGGAAGTCACTATGGGACGCCAAAATAAGGGTATGAACAAAATCCACCGAAAGTGAACTATAGTCATCATAGTGATCAAAACACCAAATATTTTTTTTCTCAAAAATGGCTCTAACGATTTTGATTAAATTTTTTATATTGGTAGCTCCAAATATGGCAACTATACCATGAAATTCCCATCCATGGGACAATGACGAGAGCAGCACAATAAATTACCAAAACTTTGGACGAAACCGATTTTAGCGCGGTTTCTAGAGAAAACAACCGTACCAAATCCAATCAAACTTGATATCCAGCCCGCAGGTTACCATGGGACACCAAAATAAGGGTATGAACAAAATCCACCGAACGTTAACTATAGTCATCATAGTGATCAAAACACCAAATTTTGTTTTCTCAAAAACGGCACTAATGATTTTAATTAAATTTTTTATGTTGATAGCTCTCAATAAGATAATTATACCATGAAATTCCCATTCGTGGGAAAATGACGAGAGCAGCACAATAAATTATCAAAATTTTCGACGAAAAGCGTTTTTAGCGCAGTTTTTGTCTTATAAACTCCGCTGGAATTGTTGTAGAATGTTAAAATAAATTAGTAGTGTAGTCCAAATCAATACCTAAAGATTGAGTGTTTAAAAACGCTCATGAGATACATGGGGCTCACTCCAGAAATTCCTGAGTATCAACTACCGCCGTTTCGCTTAATACCAGTTCTAAACTTTTTACCCAATAACTCTACAAAAGTAATTACTATCCTTCTCAAAAAAATTTGTGTTTACAGCCTCATTAATTATCTGTGTACCGATTGCTCAATATGGGTCCTGCAATGAGTACGAGCAGCACAATAAAATCTGGAACTGTAAGCGCTACCGCTTCCTGCTGCCGTAAAGCGTTATTTGACCAAGTTCAAATTAACTGAGTGATAAATGAATTGATTAAATCGAATTGGCCATGTGCAAAGCGAATTGACGTAGAGCTAAGGAAAGTTGTGTGTTGCAACGCACCAGATATTTGTGTAGAAAATTTGATAATTAAATATCATGAGAAGGTTGGTAATTACTAACTGATAAACGCTACTCATTATTTATCGTAGATCAATAATAGCGTCTAACAATTTGTGAGATAGATTGAAAATAAGAATACAACGTCTACTAGCAGATACAAAAAGACATTGTGAACTCATTAACTCATTACTCAAGTATCAAAACGGAATTGCCTGCAAATACACATTGATAACCGAAAATGTTGAGCTAATAAGAAATTTCGAGCATTAAAAATGTCCAAATAGTGAATATTCTGTCGTCAACGAATTTATTTTAGGGGACTCTTGACCCCCACCCTGCCAAGAACGCTTCCCTTTTGAGTATATTCAGTTATAACATGTTAATTATGATGAAAGTTCGTTGAAGTAGAACTAACGTTGTGACATGTGTCTACTTTATCCCTCAATATTTAAGCAATACATTCAGTTCTTGGCTATAGATTGACTACAATTTTTGTAATTAACAGGTTGGATTTATTGTTGGTTATTTACGAGAAGTCGCGTCTCCTAATGAGCCTCCAGCAGTTGAACGAATGAACCAGTAAATTATGAGAGCTCGAGGTTGGCGAGTGATGTCAGTTCTGTAAATAGCCACAACGATAATATCGTTATTACACCAAGAACAACTTCACACCTCTCAAGAAGGTCAACAGAGGAAGAGATTTACGATACCTCGGAGGAAGGAATCAATAGCGGGAACAAGGGGTTCGCGAAACTGGTTGCGAGAGGGAGTCGGCGTCATTACGAAGAGTCGGGCAGGGAGCAAGGAGTAAATACCATTAAAAACGTAGTTTCACGCTCGTGTAACACGATCTGCGGATTCGTCGTAACCCAGAGGATATATTTCAAAGGAGTCATTGAGGGCAGAGCCGGGGCAGTTTATAACGAGCAGCGTCGATAGTTCGTAACAAAGCATCCATGTTCTTGGGCCACTACGGTGAGCTTCGTAGCTCCGCGCTCCACTTGGTCAATGGCTCGGCGTGGTTATTTGGGGGACTATTGTGGAAGGGATCGAGGCAGCTGGCGAGAGCACGGGCCTGGACCGTTTCCTCTAGGAAGTTCGGGGGTGAGTGGCAGAATGAGCTGAGATCGAAGGAACAGTCTAGACGCAGCGTGATTATGTCTCAATTGCCCATTTATGTGGGACAAGAACTAGCTTGCACTGACTTTCATCGACTCAATGTGTCAGAGTAGTCTCACAGTTACTGTACCTCGTAGGAACGTAATTGATTAATCGTTGTTTACCAGTAAATCGTGCAAGTGCCACTTTCGCTATCGGTTGTGGAGCCGAAGGCACTCACTCAGCAGCGACACTACCTAAGCCTGTGGCATGAATGGCATAACAACAACGCAATGGATGCATATACTGATGAATGAAACACTGTTACCATACGCGGGCACATATGCATTTGAACAATCCTACCCTCAATTTTAACAAGCACTCATCCCTTCGCTCATCCCACTTTCTGTTGAGTGCAGAGAAAACTACGAAAGTCGCGAGAACAGGACCACATTAGTGCAACTGCTTCCGTCACGGATGAGGAGGGTTTAGTAATTGCGCATTGCAACATCAGGTGAACAACTTTCTTCAGATCATTATCGCTGTATGTTACCCACTAATACACTCACTCTGCTGAAGCTGGTAGATATGACCGTTTTATATTGATATGCCTCTACTTGTGTCACGACCTAAATTGAGTAATGAGGCTACAGGCGTGGACGAGAATGTCAGTATGATATTTTGGAGATTTTTCCTGGCTACGGTTTTCGAATTGGCGAAAAAACATTGGAAAATGGTACGAGAGGCGGCAGCAGTTTGAACTTCTTAGAATGTCTCTAATTATTTTATCGCGGACTTTAAATTATCGTTATGTAGCTACCAAACACGGATTTCGTAAGGGCGCTAATGGAAAATATCTGGTGCGTTGCAACACACAACTTTCCTCAGCTCTACCTCAATTCACTCGTGTACATGGCTTTTTCTACTTACTCAATTCATTTACCACTCAGTTCATTTGAACTTGGTCAAAAAACACTTCACAGCAGCAGGAAGCGGTAGCGCTTACAGTTCCAGCATTTATTGTGCTGCTCGTACTCATTTCAGGACCATTATTGAGCAATTGGTACACAGAGAAATAATGAGGCTGTAAGCACAAATTTTTTGCAAAGTTATTGGGTAAAAACGTTTAGAACTGGTAGTAAGCGAAACGGCAGTAGTTGAAATTCAGGAATTATTGGAGTGAGCTCCATGTATCTCATGAGCGTTTTTAAACACTCACCCTTTAGGTATTGGATTGGACTACAATACCAATTTTTTTTAAACATTCTACTAACATTCAAACGGAGTTTATAAGGAAAAAACCGCGCTAAGAACGCTTTTGGTCGAAAATTTTGATAATTTATTGTGCTGCTCTCGTCATTTTCCCACAAATGAGAATTTTATGGCATAGTTGGCATATTGGGAGCTGCCAATGTAAAAAATGTAATCAAAATCGTTAGAGCTGTTTTTGAGAAAAAATATGGTGTTTTGGTCACTATGATAACTATAGTTAACTTTCGGTGGATTTTGCCCATACCCTTATTTTTGCGTTCCATGGTAACCTGCGGGCTAGACATCAAGTTTGAGCTGATTTGGTAAGGTGGTTTTTTCTAAAAACCGCGCTAAAATCGAATTCGTCGAAAGTTTTGGTAATTTATTGTGCTGCTCTCGTCATTTTCGCACAGATGGGAATTTTATGGTATAATTGCCTCATTCAGAGCTATGAATATAAAAAATGTAATCAAAATCGTTAAAGCCGTTTTTGAGAAAAAAAATTGGTGTTTTGATCACTATGATAACTATAGTTAACTTTCGGTGGATTTTGCTCATACCCTTATTTTGGCGTTCCATGGTAATCTGCGGGCTATATATCAAGTTTGAGCGGATTCGGTCCGGTAAATTTCTCTAAAAACCGCAGTAAAGTCGATTTCGTCGAAAATGTCGGTAATTTATTGTGTTGCTCTCGCCATTTACCCACAAATGTAAATTTTATGGTATAATTGTCTTATTACGAGCTATCTATATAAAAAATGTAATCAAAATCGTTAGAGCTGTTTTTGAGAAAAAAATATGGTGTTTTGGTCACTATGATAACTATAGTTAACTTTCGGTGGATTTTGCCCATACCCTTATTTTTGCGTTCCATGGTAACCTGCGGACCAGATATCAAGTTTGAGCTGATTTGGTGCAGTGGTTTTCTCTAAAAATCGTTCACAGACACACAGACCATTTTCCCAAATAGTTTTTGGGGCAAATAGTGGTTTTTGCGACTCATGAGGGTCTGAAACGTAAAGATATGAAGAAAAAAATTTGTTTTCAGTCGATTACGTAACTTTCCTTTCTACTTCGTTGAGCCAAGGAAAGTAAAAATTGTGACTCCTTTATCCGCACTAAAAAATATTTTAAATTGAACGAAATAGCAAATCGAATATTCTTTTTGCTATATCGACTCAAACTGAAAAACGCAACAAATTATTACACAACGGTTTATTACTCCCTCGCACAGCTCGACGTAGCCTCTCACCTTCGGGAATCATGCCATTCGATTCAACATCGAAAAATACCTTGAAAACTGTCCCAAACACGACGTAATTGCGGCTGGTTTTGCGTTTAATATACGTAAAATGTGAAGGACCAGCGATTCTATAGACCTGTATAATTTCAATTGGCTAGCAAGTGGACTCATCTTGAGGGCTGTTCATACACCGTTGGAGCGTATCTGTCGAGGTAGGTGCTGTCGGAGATGGATGCGGATGATGTGAGGATCAGAAGGATTTTATGGGAAGGGAATTTTACCTCGATTTTTACGCTTTTGACGCTCTGTGGTCGATGCAGCGGTGAGATCGAGACAACACGTAGTGTGTCTCTCAAGTAACGTTTGCCGGGCTTTACTTGGCTAGCTGTCAGCTTGGTTGTATCGAGGAACACGAAAAAATGAAAAACTAACTTTAAATATGCAGAAAATATAATGAAATCGGAAAGGAGAACGATGCGGTCGGCGTTTGCGATAACAATAACAATTGGGGGGTAATTTTTCTTTGATATCAGCGGTGGGTGCGTTCCAGTCATAGTTTCCCAGAGTTCGTTCCGGTAAATTAAGTAGGCACAACCAGCGGCAAAACTGCCAAAATTTCGTTTTTGTTATTTTTTGTGCATAAGAACCATGGATTACAGGCGAGCACAGCTAGATAACAAATAGGATTGTTGAATATTTGAAGATTTCTAATCGTCAAAGCGTCAAATTGTAAGGGGGCGTTGTAAAATATCTGGTGCGTTGCAACACACAACTTTCCTTAGCTCTACGTCAATTCACTTTGTACATGGCTAATTCTATTTAATCAATTCATTTATCACTCAGTTCCTTTGAACTTGGTCAAACAACACTTCACGGCAGCAGAAAGCGGTAGCGCTTACAGTTCCGAAATTTATTGTGCAGCTCGTACTCATGCCAGAACCATCACTGAGCAATTGTTACACAGATAATTAATGAGGCTGTAAGTATTAATTTTTGAAGAAGGATAGTAATTACTTTTGCAAAGTTATTGGGTAAAAACGTTTAGAACTGGTAGTTAGCGAAACGGCGGTAGTTGAAATTTGGGAATTTCTGGAGTGAGCCCCATGTATCTCATGAGCATTTATAAGCACTCACTCTATAGGTATTGGATTTGACAACAATAACGATTTTTTTAAACATTCTAGTAACATTTTAGCGGAGTCTATAAGGAAAAAACCGCGCTAAAAACGCTTTTCGTCGAAAAGTTTGATAATTTATTCACAAATGAGAATTTCATGGTATAATTGTCTTATTAAGAGCTATCAATGTAAAAAATGTAATCAAAATTGTTAGAGCCGTTTTTGAGAAAAAAAATATTTGGTGTTATGATCACTATATCACTGTGATAACTATAGTTCACTTTCGGTGGATTTTGTCGATACCCTTATTTTTGCGTCCCATGATGACCTGTAGGCTAGGCATCAAGTTTCAGCTGATTTGGTACGGTTGTTCTCTCTAAAAACCGCGCTAAAATCGATTTCGTCGAAAAGTTTGGTAATTTATTGTGCTGTTCTCGTCATTTTCCCACAAATGGGAATTTTATGCTACAATTTCCTTATCAAGAGCTATAAATATAAAAAATTTAATCAAAATCGTTAGAGCCGTTTTTGAGAAAAAAAATATTTTGTGTTTTGATCACTATGATAACTATAGTTAAATTTCGGTGGATTTTGTTCATACCCTCATTTTGGCGTCTCATGGTTACCCGCGAGCGAGATATCACGTTTGAGCTGATTTGATACGGTGGTTTTCTCTAAAAATCGTTCACAGACACACATACACACACACACAGACCTTTTTCCCAAATAGTGTTTTTCGGACTCAGGGGGGTCTGAAACGTAAAGATCTGAAGAGAACTCATAATTTTTTTTTCAGCCGATTACATAACTTTCCTTTCTACTTTGTAGAGCCAAGGAAAGTAAAAAATGTTCCAGAGCGAAAACAAGTATATTGCTGTTATATTATTGCTGTGTATATAGCTGTTAACAAAAAGGCGGTTGTTGTATTAACGACAATATTCTCAACTTTATATCAAGTCACTGCAAACAACACCTGTGATAACTGGGGCAACCAAAAGCATAACAACTGGATAAATTGTTATCCCCCTCTTCTTTAATTGGCCTGCCGTTCATTATTCTACAACATTATTCAGAATGAAGAACCGAAAGTAGTCAGTTTTGTAAAAGCTGGGCAGTTTCCAGAGCCGAACTTTTATAAATATCTTTCCCGGAATAAGATAAGCTTCGTTGTGACCATTCGCATTGAACTTTTGAAGCTTAGGGCTCCCAACATCGGTAAACATTGACTCGAACGCAATTGGGGGGAAAAAAACTGTAGGGGCTGCAAGAACGTCGTAAGAGGATGCGACGGAGCTTCTCCCCAGTTGTCGAAATATTCCGAAAGGGTCGGGGAGAAAGGAAAACCCCGATGATGAAGAGTGAGGAACGGCACGTGGTCTTCAAAAGTTCGGCTCGGTTGTTACCGGCCCCTTTTGTGACGAGACACCTGGAGGTCGTTCCTCGGCACACAGAACGAGAACTGAACATGGCTGTGCAGGGGCTAAACAAACCGCGGCGCGTGGGGCAAATTAAGACTAAGCGGTTTACACTCAATTGAACGGGTAAATTGGAATTAGGTCAACAGGCAAGAATGACTATTAATAAAACTCTTAGTCGACCAGTTACAACAAGTAACATACGATTTCAGGAAAACATTCGAAAACAAATCTTTTCGCACCACACAACTTTCCTCATTCCCGCATCTGTTCGGCGACTTTTATCGCTCTACCAAGTAATTCCGGGTTATCGCTCAGTTAATGAGAATTAGATACAACCAGATTCATCAACCCTACATATTACAGTATGACCTTTATCCAGTACTACGCATGTTAAAGAAATGTCGACTAGCGAAACCTCAACCTGCATAATATTCACAAATGAAAACTAACTCCATGGTAGATAGCAAGATTCCTGTTAGTGGCTGCACAAATAGTCACTATGAAAGAACATAGATTGGTATGTTAGAAGGGGGGGGGGCATTTATACGATAGATTATATCGTCTACATTAATCCATTTTCAAACGCTTTGAACAGCGTAAAGCGCGCCACATTTTACCTTTACATTGTAGTGGAAAGGAAAGTTAACTTCAAAAACACTGCTTTTTGGGCATGATACGGGGTGATGCCCTTTGACCCTGCCTGGAGGCAAGCTCCCTCGATACATGCTGCTGGGAATTGTATACGAGATCCCTAAGTTAATATAATTAGGCAAAGCGGAAGGCGTGTTCAAGTTTTGGCCAGGACAGCTAAGCAGGAGCGAGAATCAGCAAAGCGCGCTCGAAAGAGAATATGCATCAGGCCATGGGCTCCATTAGAAGATCTAATGAAGACACCTCGGATGGTCAAAGCACTGATGGACACCCGTTTTCCTGGCTGTTGAACCGACAATGTCACTGGTGGACGCCAGGATCCCCGTGAGGCGAACAGGAAGCCAAAATAGGAGCATGCTAGGGAAACTGTTACCTGGGACACACTACGCTGGGCTGTTAACTCGTTTAAACCATACAGTCCCTGGACCAGCTATTTTCAAAGTCCAACTTTCCATAGCGTATAACAGAGTTGACCAAACATAACTTCAAAAAGCGCATTTTTGTTCTCATATTGAGCTCATGACAGTTAAATATCTTTCTATACTTCAGAAAAGTATTCACTTCATTTGAACAATCCCAGCTGTCATTAATATGACATCCGAGGTATTTCAAACTTTGCACTCTTTCAATAGGAGAGTTATTAACTAATAAATTTGTATTGACATATGTATTTTTTCTGCTTACTATCATATAATTGGTTTTTACTTTCCTTGCTCTACGAAGTAGAAAGGAAAGTTATGTAATCGGCTGAAAAAAAAACGTTGAGTTTTCTTCAGACCTTTACGTTTCAGACCCTCCTGAGTCCGAAAAACACTATTTGGGAAAATGGTCTGTGTGTATGTGCGTCTGTGTGTGTGTATGTCTGTCTGTGAACGATTTTTACAGAAAACCGCCGTACCAAATCAGCTCAAACTTCATTTCTCGCCCGCAGGTTACCATGGGACGCCAAAATAAAGGTATGAACAAAATCCATCGAAATTTAATTATAGTTATCATAGTGATCAAAACACCAAATATTTTTTTCCTCAAAAACGGCTCTAACGATTTTGATTAAATTTTTTATATTGATAGCTCCTAATATGTCAACTATACCATAAAATTCCCATTAGTGGGAAAATGACGAGAGCAGCACAATAAATTACCAAAACTTTCGACGAAATCGATTTTAGCGCGGTTTTTTAGAGAAAACAACCGTACGAAATCAGCTGTAAAATGATGTCTAGCCTGCAGGTTACCATGAGACGCCAAAATAAGAGTATGGACAAAATCTACCGAAAGTTAACTATAGTTATCATAGTGATCAAAATACCATTTTTTTTTGTCAAAAACGGCTTTAACGATTTTGATTAAATTTTTTATATAGATAGCTCTCAATAAGACAATCATACCATGAAATTTCCATTCATGGGAAAATGACGAGAGCAGCACAATAAATTATCAAAATTTTCGACCAAAAGCGTTTTTGGCGCAGTTTTTTCCTTATAAACTCCGCTGGAATGTTAGTAGAATGCTAAACAAAATTGGTATTGTAGTCCAATTTAATACCTATAGGGTGAGTGTTTAAAAACGCTCATGAGATACATGGGGCTCACTCCAGAAATTCAAGAATTTCAACTACTGCCGTTTCGCTTACTACCTGTTCTAAAAGTTTTTACCCAATAACTCTGCAAAAGTAATTACTATCCTTCTTCAAAAAATGTGCGTTTACAGCCGCAATAATGATCTGTGCCCAAATTGCTCAATAATGGTCCTGCAATGAGTACGAGCAGCACAATAAAATCTGGAACTGTAAGAGCTACCGCTTCCTGCTGCCGTAAAGCGTTGTTTGACCAAGTTCAAATTAACTGAGTGATAAATGAATTGATAGAATTAGCCATGTACAAAGTGAATTGTTGTAGAGCTAAGGAAAGTTGTGTGTTGCAACGCACCAGATATTTTCTCTATTGATTCGCAAGCCAAACTCTTCGCTGCATTCATTAACTTTGATTATCAATTCTTGTAAACCTTATAAGCTGTCGGCAATAAGAGTGGTATCGTCTGCATATCTAATATTGTTGATACGTACTCCGTTTACTTTAATACCTTGATTACTGTGATTTATCGAATCTTGAAATATTCTTTCCGGATATATATATTGAATAACAAGGGTGATAAAATACACCACTGTCTGACTCCTCGTGAGATAGATACCTCGTCAGTTATACAACCATCGATGCTTACATGGGCAGTTTGTTGCCAGTACACATTTTTTATGCAACGAATTTCTTTGTCGTCTATTCCCATAGACTCAAGAATTTCTATTAGCTTATCATGTTTAACCATATCAAAAGCTTTCTCATAATCGATAAAGCATAAGAATACATCTTTTTGAACGTCTTCACAGTTCTAGACTAATACTTGATTACTAACCAATGCCTCTCGGGTTCCAAGTCCTTCCCTAAAGCCGAATTGCGATTTACCCACTACCTCTTCGCATTTTCTGTATATGCTGGCATGTATGGCGTGAAATATCTTTAGCACGTGAGGCATGAAACTGATAAGTCTGTATTCATTGCAGTATTTTGCATTTTTCTTCTTAGGCAAAGGTATAAAGGTTGATCTTAACCAGTCTTCAGGATATTCGCTTGTGTCGTAAACGTGGTTTAATAATTGAGCTAAAAGTGTTATGTTTGTATCGTCAATCAGTTTTATGAACTCAGACGGCACCTCATCTGGTCCCGTTGCTTTATTATTCTTCATCGATTGAATCGCCTTTTTTATTTCATCGTTAGTTATATAATTGCCAGTAGGACTTGATGGGAAACAGAGATTGTAGCTAGACCTATTGTTATCAGCAAAAAACTTTTCAATATACGTCGTCCAAATTTGCTTTTTCTCATTTATGTCGAAAATTAACTACCTGCACTGTGGAGAAAATCTTTGACCTTCGTCCTCTTGGTATATTTGTCAAGGCAGGAGCTATAAAAGTGGCTTACAGACTAACTAGACTTGTAATAGTAAGGGTAACACAGGCTATATTCAGCAACTTGGAATCTTTTACATAGCCCACCAAGATCACTGCTGATAAGATATGAGTTCAACAGGAAATACAAAATACAACCCGAAGGAAGCCATACAAGTGCCGAGTCGCCATCGAGTTGAGCCTCCAAATGGTTCTGGGGTCTGGAGGTCTGAGGGGAGTGGAACAGTCATGGTCCCACTCCAACAGTTTCTCAAGAAGAGATTTTTAGGCTGTCATCGTGGGGGGCTTCATAATTCATGAAAAAGGATATAGCAATAAAACTATCAACACTCTGATATAGTCAAGCGTCTTGCAACGCGCTAATAAAGAACTACGCACGACGTCAAAACTGGCGATGGTTTACTTGATTCCTGGGCATAAAAGGATCACAGGTAATGAGAGGGCGGGCCATAGGGCCACTTCCCCACTGTGGGGCTTCCCCACCAGTCAAGAGGACACTGAGAAAATATTCCAGGAGAATAGATACAGATGAAGCTAGATAGATTATTATAGGGATAGATAGATAGATTATTATACCTTTATAAGGATATTTGTTAATACTTTAAGAGTTATCTAACGCAAGGTTGGCGGGACTATGGAAATCTAGTAAACCGTTATTGTACGACCAGTTTGTTTTAATAAAACGTACGTGCTTCGGTGGTTCTGAGTTCGGTACGGATATTTAAACGCCATAGATTGGTTACACTCTTCAAAAGTATTTCGTTACGTCGCCCGTTGATGAGGACGTAGACAGGTTTTTTAAAATCTTGAGGACGCCCTGGGAGGAACTAATGATCCCCATGCACGAAAATTACGGAAAGGCATTACACTTTTTAACCGGGTTACACCAAGCGAGTTGTAAACACATTTTTTTCGAGCGTGTGACGTTTTCAGAAGCGATAATTTGCAGACAACAAAGGATTTTTTCAGGTTCGGGACTCTCATCAAAATGCTCGTTGCGTCAACAACGCGTCCGTGTAACGTCAACAGAGAAATGGAAGTAAAAAGGCTTCGTCGCTCGTTTCGCTATACAAAGCGGCTTGAACGATTTCGGCCTCATTCAATACAACTACCTTATACTACGAGCAGGACAAATATTTGCCTTCTACAACTGGCACAAGAGCTCGTTGAGGAGCGTTTGAAGGCCGGGGAGCTGTTCTCGTTGATAAGCTGCCAAGTTCTAATGAGGAGGACGTGGAAAAGGTTAGCGTAACGGAGTTTGAGATATATTCCAACTATATGAGCGCGGGATGGCGCAGGGCTAATACTCAAAGGAAGAATAAACATGTGAATCTACGACTGTAGGGGCAACGTTGAATCTGAAATGCACAGATTAATTTTGTATATCAGCGGCCCTGTTAATTCCTTTGTCCGACTCGTAGACCTGTCGAATTATTGTGTGCTCCACCCAACAACGGATTTGTAGGGAAAAACTTTATTTAAAAATTCGACGGACTGCTATAGAAGAGCGCTGCACAACACAAAACAAAACGATATTTATTGAGAACGTAATGTAACTGGTAAGTTACGGGCAAAGCAATTCAGTGACCAGGTCGAGTGTCTGGGTGTGATTCTGGATCAGAAACTAACCTGGAAAGATAGCATCAGAAAGGCGACAAAGGCCCTGGGGACGTATCAAAGAATGTGCGACAGGGCATGGGGCGTAAAGCCCAGAATGGCCCGCAGGTTTTACTAGGCTCTTGTGAAACACAGAATTACCATCGAAGAGAACTGTTGGTAGCCTGGCCAAAGGGAAATGCTGGAGTGCCACTAATAGTAGGGATGATGAAAACCACACCTACCAGTACCACGGAGAAAATGTTATATTTGTCAAGGGAGAGGCTATAAAGGTGGCATACAGACTCACCAGCCTTGGAATAGCTAAGGTGCCACAGACGATTGATAGCTATAGTCAGGAATTTGGTAACCCTCAATTCGGCTTTGTCAGTGACAAGATGGAGCCGACGTATGAGTTCGATAGGAAATACAACGTAACGTACAGCCAGAGGGAAGCCTGTGAAACAGTGAAAGTCGTGGGTTTCGGCCTCCCTAATGGCATCAACATCTACACAGATAGATCGAAAACTCCGGAGGGGACGGGCTCTAGAGTGTGGATAAGTGGCTCTGGCGGAATGAACGTACATTGCACTGAGTCCCACTCCAACGATTTTCCAAGCACACATTTATGCTATCATCACCATCATAATGCATCAAAAGGCTATAGCTATCAAACTACCTACATAATGACTGATAGTGAACGTCAAAACTTGTGCGGTAGCGCAGGATGTGGCTTAGCTCCTTTGCAGAATCTAATAGAGTTAACGTTCATTGGATTCCTGGAAATGAGAGGGCGGACCATTTGGCCAGACTGTGTTCGTCTACTGTGGGACTCCTCTGTCACTGGTCAAGAGTACTTCGGGAGAATCTGCCAGAAGAATGCGTCAGACAGCCTGGAATGGTGAGGAGTGAGGCACTCCAAACGCTTAATCTCAGGGCAAACACACGAGATAAGACAGAGCCTTTTGAGGATGGAGAGGAAGGACCTAGGGCAGACTGTGGGGATCATAACGGGTACTACCAAATAAATAAAGACGTGTATGTTGTGGGCAAAGTCGACACCCCTTGGTGCAGGTGGTGTGGCACAGATGAGACCACCTACCACGTCCTGGCTCGATGCTGGAAACTTGAGAGGGAGCGATTTCTGGTCTTAGTTACAACTTCTCCTAGGGTGAACATCAAAGGAGGCCTTTGCAGGAAATACCTGGCATTCCTTACGAGGCTAGGCATGTAATTGGGTTGTGTCCGCCAGTAGGCAAATTACTAAAGTTAACGTACCTGTTAGGTGAGTCCGTCTCCTCTGGCTGGTGAGTTACTGTGGGCAAGCGCTTTCGATGTAAAGACATCATCGTCTGGCCGTTAAGTCAATTAAGTTAAGTTAATTCCTTGAGCTTTCTAGCAGTACTGATTTAACGGCCAGACGATGATGTCTTTACATCGAAAGCGCTTGCCCACAGTAACTCACCAGCCAGAGGAGACGGACTCACCTAACAGGTACGTTAACTTTAGCTAGGCATGTACCTGTGAGACAATGGTAGGTGTGCTTTGGGCATATGCATTTGTACTTAGCTTCGCAGCCTACACCCCTCTCCTGCCAGCACCAATCATCTCTCTGGGGGCGATTCCCAGCGAAACCGTGGTCCCCACGAGACCAATCCCATGGCTTCACGACCAACAGCGGCAGGCTGAAGCCCCCGTAGTATCCATTCCATGTGGCTGCACCTTGAGCAGCCTAAGGACCTGAATGGGTGGCAGGCCCCGGTGCCAAAATTGCCAAGAGGCGTTCTACCAGCACCTACACTTTATCTCCATGGGGTTACGGGGACTGGACTTGCTCCTGCACCTGCCATGGAGAAGGGTGTCAGGCCGTCTTTATGCCGGCCTGAACTGCAATCCCCTTTCCGACCAGCCGAGGGCGGACTATTTGATATTCAGCC
Source organism: Pachypeltis micranthus (assembly GCA_020466155.1). Taxonomy (NCBI): domain Eukaryota; kingdom Metazoa; phylum Arthropoda; class Insecta; order Hemiptera; family Miridae; genus Pachypeltis; species Pachypeltis micranthus. The sequence goes on along the minus strand of CM035780.1, from coordinate 21,056,983 downwards.
GCCCTAGACTGCGACCCACCCATCTAACTCTAACCTAACACTACTAACCTACATACACACTCATACAATAAATACTTTCAACCCTTAAATACATTCACACACTTTCCCGAAGGTCCAGGGCCGGACTACTCGATAGTCATCCCCCCTGGATCCTTCGCTACACTACATATTCCTAGAAGACACAACACATACATTCGCTCATACATACATTCAGCCCTTAAATACATTCACACCGGAGATTCAGGGATGGGCCACTTGATATTCGACCATCCCTGGCACCGCCCACCACACACTAACACAGCACACCTGCACAGCACACTACAAACGCATTACCTAATCACCTACACCTGAGGCCCTGCGCACATTTCCCTGCAGCCTAACCTCTTCCCTATACATCCCTGCTCCCTAACCATTGTCATATCCCACTGCCCTTCCATTCCTAATACCTCATTCCCTTGTGAGACATTTGGACTGGCTCTAAAGGGGTTTAGGCCGCGGTGCTCATCTCAATTTTGGGACAGTCAGACACCTCACAAATCATTCCTCATCGTCCAACGCATTTAACAATTTTAGCTGTCTTCAACTGCTTAATGGAGTTGAATGAATATAGTTGACTGTGGTCAATATTTATATCATATAATCAATGTTGTGCGTATCAAGTGTGCGTGCTGCAACATGTTTTAGAAAGGAGAGATTTTCGCGACCAGTAAAAAAATTAGTGTTATAGTACGGCTGAAATGGCAAACTAGGACACGAAATTAATTGAAATTGTGAGCGCGATCAATATATATTGAAAATGTATTTAAGATGTATTTATTGGTGCTTCACAAAAATGTGTACACACTTTGAACTTCCATAGAAAATTTATTTACCGTTCTACAAAGTTAAATTTCAGGAAAATAGAAAGCTGAAAGTCAGCAATTCTGAGTACGAGTCACCACAGATTCTGTACATCATATCGAAACGTCCAATGAGATTTCTCTACACACTGCTTGACTCTCATTCCAAAGAATGTCTAGGTTACGTGGTTTACGTTTGTACACCTCATCTTTTACTGTGCCCCACAAGAAGAAATCCAGTGGTGTAAGGTCTGGAGAGCGTGCTGGAAACTCGCTTGGCCCCCTGCGTCCTATCCACTGGCCCGACAAATTTTGATCCAGGTAAGCTCGTACGTCCCTGTGATAGTGCGGCGGAGCACCATCTTGTTGAAAATAAAAATCATCATTACCGTATAATGCACGAATGGCAGGAAATATGGAATCAGCAAGCATTGTTAGGTAATTAATACCAGTTACAGTGCCTTCAAATCGAAAAGGTCCAATGAGTCCCCTTGAAGACAAACCGCACCACACATTTACACCAGGCAAATTTACAGCTTTTTCAATTGTAATGTGAGGATTTTCTTCACACCAGTAAACACAATTGTGCCTATTGACAGTTCCATTAAGTTTGAATTGGGCTTCATCCGACCAAATGATGCTACCCATAAATCCCGGTTCACGTATCACCATCTCCTGAATCCATTCACAAAATTGCAACCTTCGATCTGGATCGTCGTCATTTAGCTGTTGCACCAGCCTTGGAACGCAAACACGATACTTGCCTCTCTTCAGAATGCGTAGCACGCTGCTAGCACTTACATCACTTTCACGTGCCCCTTGCCTTGAAGATTTGTTAGGAGAGCGTTGAAACAGTTCCAAGACTGCCGTTGATGACCCATCACTTGTAGCTGTTCGAGGCCGACCTGAATGACCTTTATGCACATCACACACTGTTCCATGAACTTCGAATTTGTCTCGTATGCGTGTAATTGTTAATCTTGAAGGTGGTTCTGTATCATACTCCCTTCTCCACTGTCTTTGAACTTCATTTACATTCTCAAACTTCCAGTACCACTTAACAACCTGCTTACGTTCTTCAAAACTCAAACGTACGTCCCCCATGTTGATATTACAAATTCCAACTGTTTGGGCCTCGTTGCGAGACGGCAAGCTCGGCATCCAGCGACAAGTTTCCTCTTGCCCATCGTCTTCCCCCGCCACTCCTAGCTTCTTCAGACGAGCCACGCGAGGCGGAAACCAGTGCTTTTCGCGTCGTCTTCCGCCTGGACCTTCGCTATTTTCTCTCAAAGTGTGTATACATTTTTTTGAAGCACCCAGTATAAAAATTTAACCGTGAGTTCCCTTCACAGTTCAGGTCATCAATAACTATGAAGTAGTGTAAGTGGTGTAATGCTCAGCGTTATATATTCTTGAACCACCAATGAATTAGCACAGCCCCGTGTAAGACTTCATTCTAATGTTCGAGCATCGTCTACTAAAGTTCAAGTCGTTTAAAAGAAAGTAAGTCGACCCATACAAAACGACTGTAACGCTGCATCTACGATTAAAAACCGCTTGCGCGTAGAATTGCCTTTTCAAAACGTCATATCGAGTTCCTTTTTAGAAAGAAATGAACTATAAAGTAGGAGAAAGAAAAAAAATCGTAAAGGCACATTTTATACAATATTCATGATACGCGACGTACACTTTTCAACGTTCACCTCACGGCGATAATTTAATTTCGGTTTGGAGATGCACAACTGACATTGGCGCCGAAAGTCAACCAATTATGCAAATGCTGCCGCAGCCCACCCACCCGCTGCATTATTAATGCAACATCCCATCCGAGAATGTATTATTCAGAAGTGACTTCACGTTTCATCTTCTTCGGCCTTAAAACTCTCAAGAACAAAAATTTCAGGGTTCGGGAAGAATGCCTTATGAAAAGCGATCGATTTTCATGGGGCAATACGATTGAGCCCCAGATGATAACCCTCATCATAGCACTTTATCACATGTGGAAACACAATTAAGTGCAAATAGCTGATCATCTCGTTAGTCGATTTCCCTGGTTAACGTAGCAGGCATAGGGCATTAGATAAACTAACGCTGCTCAAGCCATTGCCATGTTGCCCACTCTTCGAAATCTCAAAACACTTTCGCGTTGAGCAGTGCAGGACAATACAATCGTAAAACGGCAATACGTAAGTTTAACATGGAGTTTGACGAACAAATCTCAAACAGAGCCTACCCAATGTAACATTATTCTCGAGAGCTACACCCAAAACGTGATAGAACTGCATGATAACATACAGATTGTCTCCATTCAGTTCATTTGAATTTGGTCAAGTATAACATCACGTAACAGATCACTTATTAATATTATATAAGTGAATATGTAATTCGGGTATTTGTTTAAGTGCTCCAACGTAGCCTCATACAGTCTTACATCGCGGCAGGTGTGTGAGTGTCTGAGTGGACTGAAGGCCCTGGCCGAGGACAACAGTGTAACACTGTGTTGGGTGCCAGGGCATCAGGGTATAGAGGGAAACGAACGTGGGTTGGCAAAGAAGGGATCGGCGCAAATCCCTATCGGCCGTGAGACCTTTGTTGGGACTACCTGGAGCCATCTAGGAGGTTGGGACTACCTGGAGGTTGGCCAATGGGAGGATATGTGCAGGGCTGCCCATTTGGCAGGGGCTGCCCGGCCATAGACAGTCAAAACTCTTCATCTGACTCTCCAGAGGGAGGGCCAAGGAGGTGCTTGCACTGGGGAGGAAGGATATGAGGATCATATGTGGCCTGTTCCACTGAGGTACCACCTTGCAAATATTGGCAAGCGCGAGGCACAGATATGCAAGTTCTGCAATGTAGGGCTAAAGACGGCAGAGAATGTGCTGTGCGTATGCGATGGACTCGTGGCATCGCACCGTTGCGTGTTTGGGAGGCCCTTTCTTCAGCCAGAAGAGGTGGCGAATGCAGAACTTGACGATATCCTCCGCTTTGTGCAGGGCTTTTTGAAAAAGCGTCACGAAAATTTTTCAACCCAAGTTGCAAGCACATCCCCTGTGGCCTAATGGAGAAGGCATTGGTCTCCTAAACCAGAGGTTGTGGGTTCGAGTCCCACCAGGGTAACGATTATTTTTTTGACATTTTATGTCTTTACTTTGCTACATAAACTCGAAAATGTAACGCCGGAGAAGTTACGCGGGAGATGTAACAGAGAAGCGTCACCAAATTTGTGTTGGGTTAAGTGCATGGTAACGTCTGTTCCAAAATCTAACGCTAGGTAACATCACACGTTTTAATAACCTCAGTGACTAAGTGATGATGTCAATTGCAATTGACGCGGCCATTATATCGAAACCATCAACGAGCACAATCAAACGCAGTGATCATTGTATAAAAACAAAAATAAAAGAGATCAAATGTTCCTAGTGGTTGCGTACTTGTACGAAAGCTGTACCCACCGTTTGTGTTTCAATGATGTATGACCTCATGCATCATGTTTAAAAAAATTTTTTTTCGTCAATGCTAGTATATATGCTATGATATATGATTCATGGGGTTGAGGTTTCTGGATACGTCCATACAAAAAGTGTAAGCAAAATCGTTATACCCGTCTTTGGGGCGAAAAAATTTGGTGTTTAGATCACTATGTCTAAATGTGATCAGTTAGTTTAGGATAATTTTCTTCATACCCGTATGCGTCCCATGGAAATCCGCAGACTCAATATCAAATTTGGGCCGATTTGGTTAAGCTCTTTTATCTCAATAGCGTCCAGAGAGACACGCACACACCATTTTCTCAAATAGTGTTATTCGGACTTAGTAGCCCTTGAAACGTAAAGAACAAAGAAAACTTGAGCTGGGAGAGACCAGTTCCTAATAGGTCAGCAAAACACAGCTTGGGACATTGAAAATGGTACGTGAATATAGCAAAACAATAATAAAGCGTTGATATCACGCCCTAATGAAAGAGACAGGAACTGCGTCATGGACGAACTCCAAGAGCAAAAGTGATAAATACTTGGCTGTTCAGGCTTCGCTGGTTGATGGGCCGACCCGAAAAATTTCCTGTATATTTTTTTGACCGGGAAGTTTCATTTAACTGAAGGACCCGAATAGAAATCGATAGAGCCGGATAATGGGTTCGCCATCTTCCGAAGGGCGCTGAGCTGACAATGTGGTCGACGTCCATCAGTCATCAAAACATAATCACCTCAAGGGCCGAAATACACGAGTTCAACATCATTCGAAGCCCCCAGCCCGTTAAGGCTCACGATGTTTTTATGCTTTGGAAGTAGGGAAGGGGGGAAAACCCTACCCACCCACTCTTATTTAAGAAAAAACCGTTTGGTAAGTGAATGCGGGCTCTTAACATCTTCACGGAGGGTCGCATCAATTAATGTTTCGATGTGGCAGCTTTAACGGGTCTAGTTGCCGCAATGGAGGCGATAATGATGTAATAGTTAGTGCCAGTGGTGAACCGCAGTGTTCTCGACAGGTCGTTACATACGACACGACGTTGCCTATCAATGCCCTCGTTCAGCTTCCTAGCAGTTTAGTCAAACAACAAATTCTGGGGTCTTATGTCAACCTGATGTCTGAGTTCGCCCTGATCTGGGTCTACATACGATGTGGGACCAGGCCACGAAGAGAATCAGTAGCGTTCTACACGAAGGTGAAGATATGAAGACGCTCGAGTTGAATTCTGAAGAATGCGAAAGAAGCATTGCTCAAATGGCCCGCTCACTGCTGAGCCAGATGAGAATGGAGATTACATTCATAGGGTCCGTATCCTGGGGAAGTGAACAACGAAGGTACAAAATTAAGACCGCCCCTGGACCTCCATCGCCCTGAAATGCAGGATTTGAATGACAGCAAACTGACCTGATGCACCAAAAGAACGCTGCCAATTATTACACAACGGCTTGTTATTCTCTTGCGCGGCTTGATGGAGTCTCACTGCTCCGAGACCCATCCCATTCGATTCCGCATCAAAAAACCCTGAAAATTATTACACAATGGTTTATTATTCTCATGAACAGCTTGACCTAGTATTAGTGCTCCCCCATGCCATTCGACTCAGCATCAAATACTAGTAAACCATACGAAACATGTCCTGGCTACAATGGAACTACGGAAACAAAACGTCTGATGATTTTGCCCCGTCGGGGAAATTGGAACGGGGGCGCTCGAAGCGAACCCACCCGTTCCGAGGCGAAAGGGGAGTTGGGAGGCAAGCGAGCGGGAGGCGCGCTCGCTCGCCTCGAGCGCAGTTGCTTTTTTAATGAGACGGGCGGGGAGGGAGGGAGTTCAAACGACGAAATGCTGTAGCTCCCGCGTTCTACTGCGTTTCGTTAATTTTTTTAACCGTTTTTTGCCCATTACAACCACGGGCTTCGTCTGATCAGGTTGCCGAGATGGCGGGCACAACTAGATACCAAATCGGATTTTCGGGCGAAAGAACGAATTTTTTAGACCACGTTAAAGGCACAAAACGGCCCGGACGGCGGACGGACATTGCAAATTTGGAATCTCCAAGTCTTGAAACGTAAAGTATCAAATTTTGAGTGGGGGTTGTAAAAAATTGTTCGTGACCGAAAACATAGGGTTATTATTCAGAATGAATAATAAACCAAAATACCAGTAAACCATACGAAACATGACCTACGGGCACCTGTAAGAAATTGGCACAACGTGACGAGTCGAGCTGGCAGGGGTTTTTAATGAGACGGGAGAGCGGGAGTACAAACGATGAAACGATCACTTTCGCGGGTTCTTTCAATTAGTAGACTTCGGCTCACTATAATTCCTGCAATTTCGCTATTTTTGGTCACGTACATCTCTGAGACTCGTTCTATTCTACCCAGCGCCGAAAAATACCTAGAAAACGGAACCGAACACGAGGTAATTACGATAAAACTGCCAAAATTACTTTATTGTTGGTTTTAACCAGTTTTTTCCCATAAAAACCACGCCTAGTACTTTTTTCGATTTGTTCGCTAATTTTAGAAGACGCGTAAATAGAAGTATGAGCAAATCTGGTTCGAATTGAGGCTCCGCCAGAATAGCATGTTGCGTACGACTCACCACTGAAGTCTTCAAACTGACCAAACATTTTCGGCGGGAGTGCGTAGGTTTGACAAAACTGCCAGAATATCTTGCACTGAGTAAAGGTATGTCCGTGGACTGGTGGAACAAGGAACGACTAAAGCACTTAATTCTGGCAAATCGCGGATACACATCGGTTTTACGAACAGGAAACACGACCGTTGGTGTCACCAAACGTTTCAAACGCCATTTAATTGATAAATCGGAATTTTCAGTAACTAAATCGGGTTTCTCCAAGGTAGTTTGAAATGATTAAACGATCAGAATGAACAAATCTACGATTAAATTGATATTCCAACAACTTGAACGTAGGTGTATTACTCAGGATGAATAATGAACCAAAAGCATGTTGATTGTATCACGAACCTCCAGCGCACTGATGGTAACTCAATAAAGGTTGTGTTGCAAGCTGAGCGACTCGATAAATTATGGAGCTTAAGCGCAAACAGTTCTAACGTTGTTATAATCTAAATGAAAAACAAATTTGATTAGTTTTGTGATGAGTCGCACCAGAAATGTATTTTTAGACGTCTAACCTATCATCATTGGTCATTTGTTTCAATGTGAAGTGGGAAACCTCATGCCGTGTATAAGCGTATTGCCTCAACAATAAAGATATCTGTATATCTTACCCGTTTGTTGTATTCATCATTTCTGTTCCTAATTCTTCAAAAATAAGCTGTCATAGAGGATTTCGGTTGGTATTAGCAGCAGTTATTGTCGACGACCTAAGCAGAGTTCAGGTTGGACAAAATTGTATCTTTCAACATAAACCGTTTAATCTTCTCTAACGAACTCAGTGCGTGTTCGAATGCTATGATGTGTAATGGTTTGCGGCGGACTGCCGATGATGGCAACACTGTTGCTGCCACCTGTGCAGTTTGCTGCTGTTTATATTAGCGGAGGAGCCGCATTTTAGTAATAAAGGGTGTCCCAAAATTAACGCAAGATTTGAATTAAATAGAAAACACAGTTTTTAGTCTTTTGATTGTAATTTTTTTATTGATTCATAAAGTACATATGATAGGGTTATTTATGGAATAACACATCGGGCAAATGGCCTCCGCGGCTTTGCATACACATACGCACTCGTTTGTCGAAATTTTCCATGACCGTTCTGCATAAATGTGGCTGAATTTCGTTGATGCAACGTTGAATCTCTTCCTTTAATGCACGCGTAGTTGTGGGCTTGTTGACGTAGACCTGTGATTTTAGATAACCCCATAAAAAGAAATCTAATGGTGTTAAATCACACGATCTAGGGGGCCAACTCTGATCACCGAAACGAGAGAGTACACGACCTGGAAATGTATCATGCAATAATTGAAGTGTTTCACGGACTGTATGGCATGTGGCACCGTCTTGTTGAAACCACACATTGGCCACATCAATATCATCCAATTTCGGCAAAAAGAACCGTGTTATCATGTCGCGATATCGAGCAGAAGTAACAGTCACTGTTTGACCAGCCTCATTTTCAAAAAAGTGGTCCAATTATGCCTCCAGCCCAAAATGCACACCAAACTGTGACACGCTGTGGATGCATTTGTTTTTCGACAATCACATGTGGGTTTTCGGAACCCCAAAAGCGGCAATTTTGGCGATTAACAAAGCCATCAAGGTGAAAATGTGCTTCGTCGTCGACCATATTTTGTATGAAATTTTCGAACTACGGGCGCCAAGCATTCATTATTTTTGACATATTGCTCAACAATGAAGACACGTTGTTCTATTGCATAACGCTCCATTTTTACTAACCCTAAACTGTCAACTGTCGATTTATTTTGTTTTTAGGGTTGGCAACACTGTACTGCATAAATGGCGGCAAATTCAAATCTTGCGTTAATTTTGGGACACCCTATATAACAGCTACCGACATCGCTGACGAATCTTCCCCTTTTTTAAGCCAGTGATCAAATATTTTAATTCCCTTTAGATAGTGTGAAGTAAGGTAAGCGATCAGAGCTTGGTGTTTCATTTCCCCCATTGTCCCTATATTGTCGGTGTGGACGACGTGGTGGGTTTTTTCTTCAATTTGGCGGACTGACTCTGCAAAGATCATCACAGTCAAGTCATCCATATAGGCGTACGGCTCGCAGTCAGTCTCCACGAGTCTCCTGAGAAGACAGCACCCTTCTACCTCTTATCAGCCGCCGTGATACGCATTTTTGAAGTTCACGTACAATATATCATATAATACACCTATATTTTCGGCCAGGCCATTCTTTTTCAACTCCCCCCCCCCTCTTCTAAATTTGGCCCTTTACGTTTCAGGTCAAGGGGTTCCAAGCCCACAATGTCCGTTCAGCGTCTAAGCCACATTTCGTCTAAAAAACATTCGTTTTTTCGAAACGCATGGTTTGTCATGAGGAATAAATCAGCTGACAACGAAATGCTAGCAGTTTTATCGCAATAACGTTGTGCTTGGTGTCATTTCTTACGTATTTTACGGCGCTGAGTCGAATAAGTTGGGTGTCTGAGGCGTGGTGGTGCGTCAAGCTGCGCAACCATGCTGTGCAAGAGAATAATAAACCGTTGTTAATAATGTGTAGCATTTTTTTGTTTTATTAACCGCGGCTTTTGCCATAAAACCCCACGTTCTTCCACTTAAAAAAGACTTTTCCCCCAGTGAGTCGACTAATACCTCAAGATTAGCTACAACGGTCGATCTGATGCTCCATTAACTGTTGTGGATCAACACTGAGATCAGGAGCGAGAGGACGAATTCAATCGAAAACTTGACACCTCGTGTCGTAAGGAGGAATTGAGGAGGATCGTGACAAACCGCGTTGATGGAAAATGATCCGGAGATAACGTTTACAAGAGCGATGAACGACTTCGCTATCGTTTACGCCCGAGTTGATCTGTTGTGTGCTCCCAACTTCCCACTCAACCCTGACAACCAGAGCAGAACGCTTTATTCCTCGCGATACCATCTCCAGGAGGAGGCTGGCCGTTGGTAGTATGGTCGGCTCGTGTCATTATCCCGACTCCCTATCGCTCCATCATTGTTCCGTCATCGTTGGATGCAGAAATGACGAAATGCAGGTTTCACGGCGCGTCGTTGAAAAAAAAACCCGCGCGTAAATTGGTTACGACTGGAGATTACGAGTGTTTTTTCCTCTCCAAACAATACGTTGTTATAATTCCAACGAACAACGGGATATTTGATTTCGAAGAGCTTTTAGACACTTGAGCAGCATCACTCGTCGTGTTAACGTCTATTTGTTGAATGATTAATGACATCCTCCTGCGCACAAATCACGTGCTTGACTTACGTTGTGACAGCTGGGCGCTCACCAATTATTTGAAGCAGGTTACTCGATTACTGAACGTAATAACGGAGTATCAGGCATGTGTACGATATTTTTACCTCTCCAACCAGCTGCCACTGAATGTTTCGAGCGTGTCATCCTGCAGGTGGCTGAAGAAAAAAACTAGCTCACCCTCATAAAGGGAAAATAAAATAGCCAACCGGCAATAAGGACTGTTTTTCGCTCATTATACGTGTTTTGAGTCAATGTGTTCTGCCACGAAAGCCGGTGCAGAGTTATGTCTGGATATGGCAGGAGAATTCTGTCCTACATCTAGCCGGGGGTGTGTTCTACAGTCCCCCCCCCCCCTCAAAGAAGCGGGTTTCATAGTATAATGAATACGTGAAGGAAGTGGGGTGTCCCTTTAAGTACGCCTCTTCCAGATGCACAAAGATAATGGCAGACCCGCGATCATGGAGACAGCTCAGCCTTCTTTCCATATTAGACAAAACACTAGAAAACTTGATGTTGCAGTCCTTCGAAGGAGTCTTCGGCAACAACCTCACAGGCAGGCAATACAGGTGTACCAAAGGAAGGTCCACACAGGATGTCATTGTCGAAATTCGGCGTGTTTCCCTGCTGGTACCGGCTAAGTACGGCGCAGCAGTTCTGATTGACATCAGAGGAGCGTTTAACAACCTTAGGTGGCCAGCGCTCCTTAATGAGCTTAAACGTAGGGGAAGGTACCTGACAGACAGAACTGCTACGATCGAAAGCAGGCATGTCTCCGTTCAGAGAAAGATTGAGAAGGGGTGCCCACAGGGCTTGGTCCTTGGACCAGTACTCTGGAACGCCTTCTTCGAAGGTCTTCTCAGGAGACTCATGGAGACTGACTGCGAGCCGTACGCCTATGTGGATGACTTGACTGTGCTGATCTTTGCAGAGTCAGTCCGCCAAATTGAAGAAAAAACCCACCATGTGCTCCGCACTGTCAACCAATGGTGCGAGCATGTCAAGATGCAGGTGGCTGAGGAAAAAACCCAGCTAATCCTCTTGAAAGGAAAAGTGAATAATCCACCCGCAATACGCTTTGGCGACCACAGGTTCCTCTTCTTGAAAAGCACGTCAAGTATTTAGGAGTGAATATAGGTGAGAGGTGGGGTTTCAACCAACACCTCCAGTCCCTTAAAGGCACTACCATTGCAAGGTTTGCCTCACTGCGAGAAATTACAAAGGCCACTTGGGCTATGTGTTACCATGACACTATCCTCATGTATAAGGCCATCTATCTAGGCGTGATTGGCTACTGCCCCGTTGTCTGGGTTAGCAAACTTACAGTCAACCAAAAGAGAGTATTGTCCCAATCTCAGAGCTGCGCTCCTGTGGATCACCAAGGCCTATAAGACTGCATCAACAGAAGCACTCCAGGTGATCACTGGTCAGTTACCAGTTGATTTGGTTGTTGAGTGCATGGTTGACAAGTGGAGAGTGAAACGGGAGCTTCCCCCGCTTTGGGCTGAACTCCGTGCGATCTCACCACAGAACAGAAACTTGCCGCCATCAACGAATGGGCTCTAGAGAAATGGCAAGCGAGATGGGAATCCTCGTCAAAGGGACGTGATACGTATGAGTTCTTCCCCAACATCCGTGAACGTCTTTCAAGAAAATGGGTTGAGCCAGACCACTGGACGAGCCAGTTCCTCACGGGACATGGTGACTTCAATGCGCGGCTCCACTTCTTTTCTCTGAAAGACCCTCCAATAAGCACGTCTTGTGCCTCCAGTGCGGAGGAAACAAGAAACCATGTGCTGCTCCACTGTAGTTTCTACAACAGTGAGCGACGGTTGTTGGGAGGGCAAACGAACTTAGCAGCATTGACTGCTACAAAGCAAGCCTATAACCACTTTGCAGAGTTCGCGAAGAAGGTGATGGCTAAGAAACGCGGTCATAGTTGATCTGTCCTTTTGAAACTTGCCACTCAAGTACACAGTAAGATCAGGTGGGAAACCAGATTATGAACTCCTCCCTGACAGTACGGGATTCCTCAGGTGGTCACCTCCATGCGGTCACACGGGCAACAGCTCTCTACCAGGAGACTGGCTAACGACCAAATACCTGCTGTACCTTCACAGGTCTGAGTTCAGTGGATGCTGCAGGGGCCAGCCTCTTGCATATTAGCGAAACCGCAACTTCTATGACTGATATAACCCTCGTCGAGGGTTTGGGTACAGTCATCAAATAAGGAAACAGACCTGTTGGGACAGTACAGGTATGTTTCATATGAAATGTCTGTTCCTAAACCCTCGCATATAAGCAAGAGGCCGGCCCCTGCAGCATCCACTGAACTCAAACCTGCGGAGGTACGGCAGGTATTTGGTCGTTTGCCAGTCTACCGGTAGACAGTACAGTACACCCCTGACTTCTAGGTGATGTTGCGACAGCACACTCACAGTTGGTGGTGAGGACCCACCTGCCCATTTAAGTACGCCTCTTACGGACGCAAAAGGAATAAGGCAGTGGAATCCTGGACCTCAACTGCACTGTGAAGAGAGCACTAGCCACTCGCTCAGCATCCACCGAACCCGGGTGCGTGAATGTATGACAGGTTCTGATGTCATGGTAGAGAGCTGCCCATGTGTCACCACGTGGAGGTGTGACCTTGGGGAATCCCAAATTACCTGAGATTACGTTCGCTTACTATTTCTCGAAGTTATTGTTATACTTTAATCGTGGAACAGCGAATACTATTTGTACGCGACAATAATAGGAGCGCCCAATGTGAGGTGCTGCCTGGCGGTCGCTGTGCTTCTCGCTGATTATTTCTCTCTCGTTTCTCGTTGTTATCAACAGCGGTTTTTTGTGTGTCAACAATCTCCCGCAGCGCTATCGGTTCCTATGATTTTACTTTCCTTGCTCTACGAAGTAGAAAGGAAAGTTATGTAATCGCCTGAAAAAAAAATTTTGAGTTTTCTTCAGATCTTTACGTTTCAGACCCTCCTGAGTCCGAAAAACACTATTTGGGAAAATGGTCTGTGTGTGTGTCACTAAAGTGTGTCTGTGAACGATTTTTTGAGAAAACCACCGTACCAAATCACCTCAAACTTCATATCTCGCCCGCAAGTCACCATGGGACGCCAAAATAAGGGTTTGAACAAAATCCACCGAAAGTTAACTATAGTTATCATAGTGATCAAAACACCAAATATTTTTTTTCTCAAAAATGGCTCTAACGAATTTGAATAAATTGTTTATATTGATAGCTCTCAATAAGGCAACAATACCATAAAATTCCCATTTGTGGAAAGATGACGAGAGCAGCACAATAAATTACCAAAATTTTCGACGAAATCGATTTAAGCGCGGTTTATACCAGTAGATAAAACAACCGTACCAAATCACCTCAAACTTCATATCTCGCCCGCAAGTCACCATGGGACGTCAAACTAAGTGTATGGGCAAAATCCACTGAAAGTTAACTATAGTTAGCATAGTCAAAATCAAATTATCAAAACACCAAATTTTTTTGTCAAAAATGGCTCTAACGATTTTGAATAAATTTTTTATATTGATAGCTCTCAATAAGGCAATGATACCATAAAATTCCCATTTGTGGGAAAATGACGAGAGCAGCACAATAAATTATCAAAGTTTTCGACCAAAAGCGTTTTAGCGCAGTTTTTTCCTTATAAAGTCCGCTGGAATGTTAGTAGAATGCTAAAAAAAAAATTGGTACTGTAGTCCAATCCAATACCTAAAGGGTGGGTGTTTAAAAACGCTCATGAGATACATGGGGCTCACTCCAGAAATTCCTGAATTTCAACTACGCCCGTTTCGCTTACTACCAGTTCTAACAGTTATTACCCAATAAATCCACAAAAGTGATTACTATCCACTTCAAAAAATTCGTGTTTACAGCCTCATTAATTATCTGTGTACCGATTGCTCAATATGGGCCCTGCAATGAGTACGAGCAGCGCAATAAATTCTTTAACTGTAATCGCTGCCGCTTGCTGCTGCCGTAAAGCGTTGTTTGACCAAGATTCAAAGGAACTAGTGATAAATGAATTGATTAAATAGAATTAGCCATGTACAAAGTGAATTGCCGTAGAGCTAAGGAAAGTTGTGTGTTGCATCGCACCAGATATTTTTTTCCTGACTTCTGTTTTTCTTGTTAGCAGCGTGTTCTTTACCTCGTCATTCAAGTCTGCTCATCGACTATTGCTCCCACAGTTACGGTGTGTGTAGCAGTAATATTCTGTAATATTGTGCTTGTGTCATGAGATGTTCTCCGTGTACTAATTGCTCAATATCGGTCGTGGGATGAGTAGCAGCACCGCAGTAAATTCCAGAACTTTAAGTGCTACCACTAGTTAGGTAAAATTGTGAATTTATGTTTCACGAAGTTATTTATTGCATTAGTAGCTTAAGACATGAAACCCCGCAAATGCGCGTAGGGCTAAGGAAAGTTGTGTGATGTGTTAATTAGTCAATCATCTTTAGCACTATCGATATGCTAACTCGATGCTCCTCAACGTTTTGAACCAAAAACGAGGATGTACTGGTTGAACTACGTTTTCCAATACTCTACGGAATGGTCAGTTTCTAGCTGAGCTCACCCGAAGAAGAAGGGCGAATTGATGAGCAGTCTTTAACCCCAATAAATTTGAGAAGGGTTCCATCCTGCCAGCATTGTGTACCTGTTCTGGACGAAATTGAGATGGAGCACCCCGTTCATTAATTGAGATCCAACGACCTTCCTTTACTGTTTATAAAGGAACTCGATCTAAGAAAGTCCAACGAAGGGCTTAAGGAGCGCTTAAGGTGAAATGTTGTGGTATGACCTACGGGCACTTCTAAAGAGGGACTGATAATAAAAATGATATTCAGGATATCACAGACCAGGAGGTGCCTCGTCAGCAAAAAGGCCTTTAGGACTGTCAACAAAATTAGAGCTTTAAGTTCGTCGTTTTATAACAGCAAGATAACCATTGAGCCTAAGCGCAACCTATTTTCGATATCTCACGGCACTACCTCTCTCATTTAGTTGGGACTCCACACAATGGAAGCGTTACTCCTTTTCACGATTTTCCGTAAGAACCTCCTCTTATCCTTCATGATCGACAGAACGAACATAATACTCTGGGGATAACATCCAGCGAAAACGAACAAACGCTTCGGCGCTTTTCACCCTTCAAGTTGCTTTTGGTTTATTATTCATTCTATGTTTTCAATCAGGACATTTTACAACCCCCCCCTCCCCCAAATCTAAAGTTCACACTTCACGAATCAAGGCATGTTGGATTCCTAATACGCGATGTCAGTCTGAACGCGGTCTAAAAAATCCTTGCTCATACTTCTATTTACGCGTCTTCTAAAATTAGCGAACAAATCGAAAAAAGTACTAGGGTGGTTTTTATGGGCAAAAAGTGGTTAAAACTAACAATAAAGTAATTTTGGCAGTTTTATCGTAATCACCTCGTGTTCGGTTCTGTTTCCTAGGTATTTTTCGATACTGAGTAGATTAGGACGGGTCTCAGAGGTGTAGGACCGTGTCTAGATATCAGAATGAACGCTGTGAAGTAATATCTACTACATGAAGGACCTAGCCGGGCAATACCGCGAAAGTTAACGTTTCTGCGCTCATTTCCACTTTGCCCCCCCGTCACCCACCAGCCACCCGGCCGATTCGTCACGCAGCCTATGTCGCCTAACGTCGCCTAGAAATGTTAATTTTCGTTTTTCTGTTGTAGTGGTCACGTTCGGTATCGTTTACTAGTATTTTTCAATGCTGAATCGAAATTAATGAGTCTCGGAAGTGTTAGACTACGTTGTGTGATAATTTGCAGCGTTTTTGATTTCGTTTCCGAGAAGAGCAGCGCTGTCGGTTGAATTCCTAGCAAATTTTGATAGAAAATGGAATTAGGTAATCGCGTCAAACAGTCATTTGCAGATGAGAGTGGAAGGTTTGATTATAGATAGCTTGAGCAATCCTATAAACAGCAGTCCCTCATTAGAAATAGCTCATGTCTGTGATAAAGCCCCCAAAATGAAACCACTCAAGTCAACCGAAATTCTCAAAAAGATATTTTGAATCTCGGCTTTTACTGTTGAAAATGATCATTCCCTACAATTAATTATACGTGAGCAGTCATTGATTGTTCACGCTGTTACTAATAAAAGTTCATTGGACGAACTGAGTCTTATGTAAAATGATATTATACAACAAAATAGATTCAAAACAATTTTCAACATTTACGCTCACTTTTCGGAGAAGTATATACGTACGAAGTGTTCTGAAGTACTGACGATATATATAATCTTCTGACTGTAATCCCAGTAATGGGATGTGCACCGCGGCCAGAAGGCCTATTGTGCCAGTCCTAATGTCTTACAGGTCAATGCCTAGCTTTCTGAAAGAGTCCTCGTTGGACTGGGCCTGGACATGGTAGGGAGTCTCCTCATCTGTGCCACACCACCTGCATCGAGGGGTGTCGACTATACACATAACATACATGTGTTTGTTTATTCTGCAGTGCCCAGTTATGATCCATGTGAAGAAGGAGAGGCTGGTCCCTCCAACCCTGATGCAATGGAAGCGCTGATGCGGGGTGTCCCTGCTACGGACCTCCAAGCTCTAAGCGTCCGAGTGCTAGACATCCGCACCGCAGTAGGAGGTGGCGCCGTCATTGTCACGGAAACGCCAGAAATGGCCAAGGCGCTCACGAGCCACATTTCCACAAAAAAGGAGTTGAAGCTCCAAGCGTCAGCCCCCCTGGGTCGTTTCCCACGCCTGCTGCTGTGCGACGCGCGGACCGACCTTCAAAAAGAGGACTTGGCCCAACAAGTTGTTGAGCACAACCCTGCGTTAGGCTTGCAGCCGCAGGATGTCAGGCCTCTCTTCACCAAAAAGCGTGGCAGACAGAAGGATTGGGTGATTGAGGTATCACCCAGCCTGTACAAAAAACTAGAGGGGGCAAGGCACCTCCAAATAGCCTGGCAGCGGTGCGCCATACGAAAGTACCAAGCCCCCACTCAGTGCTACAAATGCCAGCGCTATGGCCACCTGGCAGTGGCCTGTACAAGACCTGTTGTGTGCGCCTGGTGCGCCTTGCCACATCTGAGTAAGGAATGCAAGCGTGATGTTCCCTCAAGTGTGCCAATTGCGTCGAACGCAAAATCCAACAGGTCGCACACTCTACACGAGACGCACGCTGTACCATTCGTCAGCGAGCGATTGCCCTCCAGGAGTCACGAGTGGATTATGAATAGGTCAAAAACAGTTCGAATCCTTCAGCACAACACAAATAAGAGTTGCCCAGTTATGGCTGAGTTGCTGCAAAATGCACTCAAGAAACGCTGCAGTGTCCTCGCCATACAGGAACCGTACATAGGATCCAAAACTCTTGGTCTGGGATCGCAGGCACGAGTGGTGGCTGGAGCAAGAACGGGAGCCAAGGCAGCAGTAGCCTGCATCGACCCGTCCATTGACATGCTCGCACTCACTCACCTGAACAGCCAGCACTTGGCCGCTGTGCTCATCCGAGCCGGTGGCTTTGAGCTGGTTGTAATATCATTTTACAGGCAATTTGGCGCACCAGTTGCCAACAGCCTTGAACCACTCGAGCGGGCTCTAGCAGGCCTATCAGGACGACCCTGCATAGTCTGTGCTGACGCAAACGCCAGATCACCATTGTGGGGATCCCCAACCTTGGATGGGGCGGGCGAGGCGTATATAGAGCTGCTCACCAGGTACAACTTGGTTGTTGCCAACGACCCCATGACTGAGGCGACCTATGATGGTCCGGGAGGAAGGTCGTGTATAGACGTCACAGCCGTGTCCCACACCCTGCTACTCAAATTGCAGGGTTGGCGAGTCGTACCAGGTGCAACGCAGAGCGATCACATGGTTATTGACTTTGCCATTACGGATGACAACATCCTCTGCAAAGACACGCGTGAAAAGCGATTCCGCACAAAAAATGCTGACTGGCCGCAATTCTTTAGGGTACTAGAAGGTGAACTGCGTGCCGCAGACACCGACCTTATAGTGCAAGCATCCACACCTGAAGAGGTGGACAGCAAAGTGGACACTTTTACCACAGCACTGCACTCTGCTGGGCTCTCTGTACTTGGCCAACAGAAGCACAGGGCGATCAAAGTCCCATGGTGGACTGAGGAACTTAATCCCCTCAAGCAAAGTGCAAATAGAGCCAGAAGGATGTACCAAAACACTCGTGACCCTGATGCCAGAGCAACACTCCGAACTGCCTTCATCCAAGAGAAGAAGGCCTTCCACCGCGCCATCAAACGAGCCAAACGGCAAGGCTGGCGAAATTTTGTGGAAGCGGAGAGCTCTGAGAACCCCTGGGGCAGACACTACAAGTCCTCCATAGGAAAAGCAAATGTAGAGCAGGTCTTAGCTGCGATGCAAAATGAGTCAGGCTGGGCCTGCAGCATCGAACGTTCACTGGAAACCCTCCTTGAGAAGGCGTTCCCAGATGACCAAGTAGCTCGAGACACTGAAGCCCAGAGGGCAGCAAGGGAGCTGATCATGGACCCTCCGAACGAGCCCGACATCCCACTCTGGACAACAGGCGACCTCGGCAGGGCCCTTGCGACCTTAAAGCCCAACAAATCTCCTGGGCCAGATAAAATAGAAAGCAATATGCTAAGGAAGGCTGAGCGAACGATCTCCAGCGGCCTCCTTAATTTATATAATGACTGTCTGCAGGTCGGACAGTTCCCCACTCAGTGGAAGACTGCGCGTGTTGTCACTCTTCAAAAGGGAGGCGACCGCAATCAGTCGGACCCGCGATCATGGAGACCACTCAGCCTTCTTTCCATATTAGGCAAAACACTAGAAATCTTGATGTTGCAGTCCCTCGAAGGAGTCTTTAGCCGCAACCTCACAGGCAGGCAATACGGGTGTACCAAAGGAAGGTCCACACAGGATGTCATTGTCGAGATTCGGCGTGTTTCCCTGCTGGCACCGGCTAAGTACGTCGTAGCAGTTCTGATTGACATCAGAGGAGCGTTTGACAACCTTTGGTGGCCAGCGCTCCTTAATGAGCTGAAAGGTAGGGGAATCCCCCGCAACCTGTACTCGCTCGTCAGAAGCTACCTGACAGACAGAACTGCTACGATCGAAAGTAGGCATGTCTCCGTCCGGAGAAAGATTGAGAAGGGTGCTCACAGGGCTCGGTCCTAGGACCAGCACTCTGGAATGCCTTCTTCGAAGGTCTTCTCAGGAAACTCATGGAGACTGACTGCGAGCCGTACGCCTATGTGGATGACTTGACTGTGCTGATCTTTGCAGAGTCAGTCCGCCAAATTGAAGAAAAAACCCACCACGTGCTCCGCACTGTCAACCAATGGTGCGAGCATGTCAAGATGCAGGTGGCTGAGGAAAAAACCCAGCTAATCCTCTTGAAGGGGAAAGTGAATAACCCACCCACAATACGCTTTGGCGGCCACAGGCTCCTTCTTGAAAAGCACGTCAAGTATTTAGGAGTGAATATAGGTGAGAGGTGGGGTTTCAACCAACACCTCCAGTCCCTTAAAGGCACTACCATTGCAAGGTTTGCCTCACTGCGTGCCATTACTAAGGCCACTTGGGGTGTGTGTTACCACGACACCATCCTCATGTATAAGGCCATCTATTTAGGTGTGATTGGCTACTGCCCCGTTGTCTGGGGTAGCAAACTAACAGTCAATCAAAAGAGAGTATTGGCCCAATCCCAGAGAGCTGCGCTCCTGTGGATCACCAAGGCCTACAAGACTGTATCAACGGAAGCACTCCAGGTGATCACTGGTCAGTTACCAGTTGATTTGGCTGTTGAGTGCATGATTGACAAGTGGAGAGTGAAACGGAGCTTCCCCGCTTTGGGCTGAACTCCGTGCGGATCTCACCACAGAACAGAAACTTGCCGCCATCGATGAATGGGCTCTAGAGAAATGGCAAGCGAGATGGGAATCCTCGTCAAAGGGACGTGATACGTATGAGTTCTTCCCCAACATCCGTGAACGTCTTTCTAGAAAATGGGTTGAGCCAGACCACTGGACGAGCCAGTTCCTCACGGGACATGGTGACTTCAATGCGCGGCTCCACTTCTTTTCTCTGAAAGACTCTCCATTATGCACGTCTTGTGCCTCCAGTGCGGAGGAAACAAGAAACCATGTGCTGCTCCACTGTAGTTTCTACAACAGTGAGCGACGGTTGTTGGGAGGGCAAACGAACTTAGCAGCATTGACTGCTACAAAGGAAGCCTATAACCATTTTGCAAAGTTCGCAAAGAAGGTAATGGCTAAGAAACGTGGTTATAGTTGATCAGTCCTTTTGAAACTTGCCACCCAAGTAAACAGTAAGATCAGGTAGGGAACCAGATTATGAACTACTCCCAGATGGTACGGGATTCCTCAGGTGGTCACCTCCGCGCGGTAACACACGGGCAACAGCTCTCCACGGTGAGACTGGCTAACGACCAAATACCTGCCGTACCTCCACAGGTCTGAGTTCGGTGGATGCTGCAGGGGCCGGCCTCTTGCATATTAGCGAAACCGCAACTTCTATGACTGATATAACCCTCGTCGAGGGTTTAGGTACAGTCATCAAATAAAGAAACAGACCTGCCCAGTTATGATCCCAACAATCTGCCTTAAGTCTTTCCTCTCCATCTTCAGAAGGGTGTGTCTTATCTCACTCGATTGCTCTGAGACAAAGCGTTTGGAGTGTCTTACTCCTGCAGCGTTCCAGATTGTCTGATGCAGTTTTCTGACTTGTTCTCTCACAGTCCTTTTAACTAGTGACAGAGAAATCCCACAGTGGGGCGGTGGCCCAATAGGTAACGTAGACGAACCGCCTCTGGCCAGATGGTCCGCCCTCTCATTTCCAATGATTCCCCTGTGTCCTGGAATCCAATACACATTAACTCTGTTCGCACTTGCTAGGGAGTTATGCCACATCCTGCACTCTCGCACCAGTTTTGACGTTGTGCAGTAGTTCATTAGCGCCTTGCACGACGCTTGACTATCGGTCAACACATTGATAGTTCTGTTGCTATAGCCTTTTCATGCATTATGATGGTGATGATAGCATAAATCTCTGCTTGAAAAACCGATGGAGTGGAGCCTAGGGCAATATACGTCCCACTCCTTCCAGAGCCACTTAGCTGAACATTATATTTCCTCTCGAGCTCATACATGGGCACAATTGCGTCTGTGATCGTACTGAGCTCCTTGAAGGTCTCCAAGTCCCTAAATATAGTCAGGTGTCCATTAGTCGCCTGTGGCACCTTAGCTATACCGAACTTAGTGAGTCTGTACGCCACCTTCATCGCCTCTGCCTTGACGTAAATGTCCAGGGGAAGAAGGTCGAACAGTTTCTCCATGGTGATGGTGGGTGTAGTCTTCATCACCCCCGCTATAAGTAGGCACCCCAGCCTTTTTGGCATTCACTCCAATGGCAGCTCTATGCCACCACGCGATCGACCCATATGAGATTATTGGTCATTATGACTTCGTAGAACCAGCAGGCCATTCTGGGCTTTAGGCCCCATGTCCTCCCGCACATTCTCTGACACGTCCAAAGGGCCGTTGTCGCCTTCTTGGTCACGTATCTCATGTGCTCGTTCTAGTACTGACGATAGTGAACAAACTAAAACAGATTTACAAATATAACGTATTTTTCCAATTTCTGTTTTATAATAAAATCTCAATCGCTTCAGTTATTCCTCCACCGCGTTGTCTGCAAACGCAGGCCCATTCACACTCAAACTGTGCGCCAAAATGATTCAGAAGGCCACAAAACTCGAAGATTTGGTGAACGTTCAGACTCTCCCCCGTCTGCAATACTCACTTTACAGTTTTTGTAGAGGCAATAGGAAAGTAAATGAAAAATGCGTGTACGTGCTGTCAGAGTCCAATATATCAAGGACCTTGAAAACGTTATTATTGGTGTATTTGAAAGGAATATATCGAACCGTCGTGACATCAACGTGTCATAAACCTCCTGGTCCAGTTACCAAGCTATCAAAAGCTCGAGATTTAAATTATGAAGTGAATTACGACGTGCACGTGCAAGACTCCCAGGAGGACGTTGTCAATGGTCGGAAATAGCTGGCGAAGAAAACAGTTATACAACTCGAGGCCCATGGATGATAGGGTCGTCGCAAAAAAAAAGTCTGTGGACCCCTTAATCTTCTTTTGTTTCCGACCCGTGTGCGACCTCCATCCGCTATATGTCACTCCTGGGCTGGCGCTCGAGTTCCAGTCTTCACTTCAAAGGATTCACCTCGGGGATTTTCATTTGTGGGTGTTGACTGAGTTCATCTTTCACCCTCACGAATTAGCGAGATAAATCGTAAATAGCGCAATTTTCTATTCGCCGGATTGAACTATCGCAGGGCGGCTCTCGCCACAATCTTTTGATACGTCGCTCCTCGGACTATTAATTGGCTTTGCGCCACACAATTTACATTCAAGATCTACGGTCGCCCACGCCATTCATTCATCAGGATCGCCGCTCAATATTCACTTATTTACTCAGGCAACGCCTCCCCGTCTTAGGCAATTTGGCAGAACTCCTTTGGGAGATGATTCATACGATGTGATGTGGAAGCTGAGACGTTGGTTGGTGGCGGGTGGGGGGAGAGTTCTACCTGCTTGCAAGATGTTGAAAAATATATGTATTGCGTGCGAAGTATCACACAACTTTCCTATGATGCGCATCATACGCGGACGCTGTAACTTCGCCCAACTCACGTTAAGGACAAAATGTAATTTATAATTAAAGTACTATGAGAGTTTAATCAAAGTCTTTACGGCCGTTCATGAGAAAATGTGGAAAACAAAGTTTGACGCATTTTCTCGTGTATTTTAGCTAATATTTCGTTCTACGGATAATCATCGTGGGAAATAAAATATTTGATCTGACGCCACTTGACACTTGCTTAAGGAAATTTGTCTAAAATATCTGGTGCGTTGCAACACACAACATTCCTTAGCTCTACGTCAATTCACTTTGCACATGGCTAATTCGATTAAATCAATTCATTTATCACTCAGTTCATTTAAACTTGGTCAAACAACGCATTACGACAGCAGGAAGCGGTAGCGCTTACAGTTCCTGAATTTATTGTGCTGCTCGTACTCATTGCAGGACCCATATTGAGCAATCGGTACACAGATAATTAATGAGGCTGTAAACTCAAATTTTTTGAAGATGGATAGTAATTACTTTTGCAGAGTTAATGGGTAATAACTGTTAGAACTGGTAGTAAGCGAGACGGCGGTAGTTGAAATTCAGGAATTTCTGGAGTGAGCCCCATGTATCTCATGAGCGTTTTTGAACACTCGCCCTTTAGGTATTGAATTGGACTACAATACCAATTTTTTTAAACATTCTACTAACATTCCAGCGGGGTTTATAAGGAAAAAACTGCGCTAAAAACGCTTTTGGTCGAAAATTTTGGTAATTTATTGTGCTGCTCTCGTCACTTTCCCACAAATGGGAATTTGATGGTATGATTGCCTTATTTAGAGACATCGATATAATAAATTCAATCAAAATCGTTAGAGCCGTTTTTGAGAAACAAAAGTTGGTGTTTTGATCACTATGATAACTATAGTTAACTTTCGGTGGATTTTGTCCATACCCTTATTTTTGCGTCCCATAGTAACCTGTAGGCTAGACATCAAGTTTCAGCTGATTTGGTACGGTTGTTGTCTCTAAAAACCGCGCTAAAATCGATTTGGTTGATAGTTTTGGTAATTTATTGTGCTGCTCTCGTCATTTTCCCACGAATGGGAATTTTATGGTATAGTTACCTTATTGAGAGCTACCAATATAAAAAATTTAATCAAAATTGTTAGAGCCGTTTTTGAGAAAAAAAATTTGGTGTTTTGATCACTATGATAACTATAGTCAAATTTCGGTGAACTTTGTTCATACCCTTATTTTGGCGTTCCATGGTAATCTGCGAGCGAGATATGAAGTTTGAGCTGATTTGGTACGGTGGTTTTCTCTAAAAATCGTTCACAGACACACATACACACACACACACACACACACACACAGACCATTTTCCCAAATTGTGTTTTTTGGACTCAGGAGGGTCTGAAACGTAAAGATCTGAAGAAAACTCAAAATTTTTTTTCAGCCGATTACATAACTTTCCTTTCTACTTTGTAGAGCCAAGGAAAGTAAAAACCACTGGCCGCTGCGCTCATTCGAGCCCGTGGCTTTGAGCTGGTTGTAATATCATTTTACATACAATTCAACGCACTAGTGGCCAGCAGCCTTCAAACACTCGAGATGGCCCTAGCAGGACTTTCAACACGACCCTGCATAGGATCCCCGACCCTAAATGGAGAAGGGCGAGGATAGAGTTGCTCACCCTGTACAATATGGTTGTTGCCAACGACCCCATGACTGAGGCGACCTGTGATGGGCTGGGAGGAAAGTCTTGCGTAGTTTTGTCTCACAGCCTTCTGCTCAAATTCGTACCTTATGCTACGCAGAGCGATCACATGGTTATTGACTTTGACATGGCAAACGACAACATTCTCTGCGGCCAAAAGCGATTCTGCACAATAAATGCTGGCTGGCCACAAGTCTCTATGGAACTGGAAGGTGTTAAAGTAATTACTGATGACCGGTCAAAGAAGACGAACTCGCCAATCAGGTATAGCTTTAGTACTGGAAGGTGAACTGCGTGCTGCCGACGGCGACCTAATAGCGCAAGCTGCCTCACCTGAAGAGTAGGACATACTTATTCTACACAGAAACTCCTCCTACTAATGTCACGACCTTTATTCAGTAACCTATGCATAAGTCATTTACAACACTGCCAACACGATGGTTTTAGTGAAACGAAAGTTCCGTGTTTATTGTTGTGGATTAGGGCGAACACTTTGAAAACATTTAGTTGATGAAACGACTGTAGTTTGAATTACGCCATTTTTCGGGTTGCTCCTAACTATCTCATGATCATTATCGAACTTCCATCGTATAAATATCGTATTGTACTGCCCCGAGGATTTTTGGGAGAACGCTAATATAATATCATAATAGCAGTATTTATAAAGCAAAACTGTACCAAAGTAATTTCATTGACGGATAACTTTTTACTTTCCTTGGCTCTACAAAGTAAAAAGGAAAGTTATGTAATCGGCTGAAAAAAAAATTTTGAGTTTTCTTCAGATCTTTACGTTTCAGACCCTCCTGAGTCCGAAAAACACTATTTGGGAAAATGGTCTGTGTGTCTATGAACGATTTTTAGAGAAAACCACCGTACCAAATCAGCTCAAACTTGATATCTCGCCCGTAGGTCATCATGGGACGCCAAAATAAGGGTATGAACAAAATCCACCGAAATTTAACTATAGTTATCATAGTGATCAAAACACCAAATATTTTTTTTCTCAAAAACGGCTCTAACGATTTTGATTAAAGTTTTTATATTGATAGCTCCCAATATGGCAACTATACCATAAAATTCCCATTTATGAGAAAATGACGAGAGCAGCACAATAAATTTCCAAAAATTTCGACGTAATCGATTTTAGAGTGGTTTTTAGAGAAAACGACCGTACCAAATCCCCTCAAACTTGATATCTAGCCCGCAGGTTACCATGGGACGCAAAAATAAGGGTATGAGCAAAATCTACCGAAAGTTAACTATAGTCATCATAGTGATCAAAACACAAAGTTTTTACTATGAAATTTCCATTCGTGGGAAAATGACTAGAGCAGCACAATAAATTATCAAAAGTTGCGACGAAAAGCGTTCTTAGCTCAGTTTTTGGTTTATTATTCATTCTGAATAATAACCCTATGTTTTCGGTCACGAAAAATTTTTTACAACCCCCCTCAAAATTTGATACTTTACGTTTCAAGACTTGGAGATTCCAAATTTGCAATGTCCGTCCGCCGTCCGGCCCGTTTTGTGCCTTTAACGTGGTCTAAAAAATTCGTTCTTTCACCCAAAAATCCGATTTGGTATCTAGTTGTGCCCGCCATCTCGGCAATCCGATCGGACGAAGTCCGTGGTTGCAATGGGCAAAAAACGGTTAAAAAAATTAACGAAACGCAGTACAACTCGGGAGCTACAGCATTTCGTCGTTTGAACTCCCTCCCTCCCCGCCCGTCTCATTAAAAAAGCAACCGCGCTCTAGGCGAGCGAGCGCGCCTCCCGCTCACTTGCCTCCCTTTTCGCCTCGGAACGGTTCGCTTCGAGCGCCCCCGTTCCAATTTCCCCGACGGGGAAAAATCATCAGATGTTTTGTTTCCGTAGTTCCATTGTAGCCAGGACATGTTTCGTATGGTTTACTAGTATTCGATGCTGAGTCGAATGGGATGGGGGAGCACTAATACTAGGTCAAGCTGTTCATGAGAATAATAAACCATTGTGTAATAATTTGCAGGGTTTTTCCTTATAAACTCTGCTGGAATTTTATTAGACTGTTAAAATAAATTGGTATTGTAGTCCAGTCCAATACCTAAAGGGTGAGTGTTTAAAAACGCTCATGAGACACATGGGGCTCACTCCAGAAATTCCTGAATTTCAACTACCGCCGTTTAGCTTACTCCCAGTTCTAACAGTTATTACCCAATAACTCTGCAAAAGTGGTTACTATCCTTCTTCAAAAAATTTGTGTTTACAGCCTCATTAATTATCTGTGTACCAATCGCTCAATAATGGTCCTGCAATGAGTACGAGCAGCACAATAAATTCCGGAACTGTGAGCGCTACCGCTTCTTGCAGCCGTAAAGCGTTGTTTGACCAAGTTCAAATTAACTGAGTGGTAAATGAATTGATTAAATAGAATTAGCCATGTACCCGAGTGAATTGACGTAGAGCTAAGAACAGTTGTGTGTTGCAACGCACCAGATATTTTTAAGAATATTTTTTGGATCAATTGCAAACTTGTAAATTTTACTTTGGTGTCCAAAGTTGATCTGTTGAAATGCCAAATTTGAGCCGATTCGTTATATAATCACACATACAAATCCTCACACGCGTATTGATCATCTTCTCAAACGATATTGTTTACAATATGAAAACTTTGAAACGTAAAGATAAAAAGAAAAGTCGAAATATCGTTCCAGCCGATTCGATAGCTTTTCTTTCTTCAACGAAGGATTTAAAGAAGTAAAAGTGGGCTGATGATTCATGGCCTTCGTGTAGGCTACAATAAGGTCACGTGACATCGTGAGAGTTCCGGGGGACCGAAAGCGTGTCGCAGAAGAAGGCTGTTCTAGTGACGGCATTTTGTGCGTTTGAAATAGTTAATGGTAACATCGGGTGTCTCAGCAAGTAATTTTGTGCTGATACCATAACTCTCTACCTGGTGAGAAACTTGATTCGAGGAACTACAGAGAAGAACTAGATTAGTTCTACTGGAGTAGACGGCTAGATTAGTTTTTGGTGGGTCCGGGAAGGTCTCCTCCAATTTTCATCAAGCCGGTAGAACAGGCACGGAGTAGCATGGCAGCTTTGACGACACTTGGGAGAGAAAAAGAGGATGCCTAAAGGGAGGGAAAATTAACTGAAGCGCCTCGGAATGGGGCCAGGGTAAAAGATAACTTTGGACGAACACGAAACCCTCCTTTTTTTTCGGCGCCCAGAGCCTGGACTAATAATTCTGGTCCTCCCAGCCGTTAAGTAATCGAATTAACTGCTTCAACGAGTCTCGGCCGCCCATTTTGCAGCTTCAGTTCAAAAGGCTAGTTTACGACGAGACACCTCTCAGATTCTGCGGATGAGCGGTGTCTACAGAAGCGGATCATTTTCTTATAAAAAAACAAATTTCGCCAAGAGACTGACAAGAACGCCGATTTGACGATAATTTCTGAGACTAGCGATTTTATAATTTCTATAGTCCGAGCAACATTTTAGGGCAGGGGCAGAAACACTACTGACTTAGATTACAATCTAACTCGGTGCAGTCGCCGCGCATCATGTACGCACAATACTCAGTACGTCAATCTCATCTCGCCACTTTTTCAAGTATAAAGGAAAGTTACGTAATCTGCCGACAAAACGTTCCCAGCCCTGTAAACCGGTCTTGATGTATGTGCGATTCAGAGAAAATGACTGAACCGAATTGGCTAACATTTTATATGACTGCAGGAAAACGAATTATTGTTATTATAGAGATGAAACCACCAAATATTTGTTTTCTCAAAAACGACTCAAACGATTTTAATTAAATTTCTGGAATGGACCAACTACAAATAACGTGACAGTACTATAAAATGTTAATTTACGGGAACACGACAAAAGCAGCTCAATAAAATATCAACAATACATGTAACAATGCCCTGCATTCTCAGATAAACCAGAGGTAGTCCAACTAACTACCTATACGACCCCAGCAATCCCGAAATTCAAACCACCGCCATTTAACTATTTCTTGCAGTTTTTACTTTCCTTGGCTCTACGAAGTAGAAAGGAAAGTTATGTAATCGGCAGAAAAAAAAATTTTGAATTTTCTTCAGATCTTCACGCTTCAGACCCTCCTGAGTCCGAAAAACACTATTTGGGAAAATGGTCTGTGTGTGTCTATGAACGATTTTTAGAGAAAACCACCGTACCAAATCAGCTCAAACTTCATATCTCGCCCGCAGGTTACCATGGGACGCCAAAATAAGGGTATGAACAAAATCCATCGAAATTTAACTATAGTTATCATAGTGATCAAAACACCAAATTTTTTTTTCTCAAAAACGTCTCTAAGGATTTTGATTACATTTTTTATATTGATAGCTCCTAATATGTCAACTATACCATAAAAGTCCCATATACGGGAAAATGACGAGAGCAGCACAATAAATTATCAAAATTTTCGACGTAAAGCGTTTTTAGCGAAGTTTTTTCCTTATAAACTCCGCTGGAATTTTTGTAGAATGGTAAAAAAAATTATTATTGTAGTCCAATCTAATACCTAAAGGGTGAGTGTTTAAGAACGCTCATGAGATACATGGGGGTCACTCCGGAAATTCAAGAATTTCAACTACTGCCGTTTCGCTTACTACCAGTTCTAAAAGTTTTTACCCAATAACTCTGCAAAAGTAATTACAATCCGTCTTCAAAAAATTCTTGTTTACAGCCCCATCAATTCTCTGTGTACCAATTGCTCAATAATGGTCCTGAAATGAGTACGAGCAGCACAATAAAATCTGGAACTGTAAGCGCTACCGCTTGCTGCTGCCGTAAAGCGTTGTTTGACCAAGTTCAAATTAACTGAGTGATAAATGAATTGATCAAATAGAATTAGCCATGTACAAAGTGAATTGTTGTAGAGCTAAGGATAGTTGTGTGTTGCAACGCACCACATATTTTACCCGACAATTCCATCACAGTATCGTAATTATTAGAGAATGGCTGAACCAAATCCGCTCATGTTTCATATTGTAGTAGATGAAATAACAACAAAACGCAACAATTAGCTTCACGATTGGAATCTCATGAGAATACTATTTTTTTAATGTCAACAAAACAAGCAACCTAGCTACGATGTAGAGTTGCTTGACTCAACACTATCCCTTCCTTCTTTTTGTGGACGAACATTAGCGAGAGCCAACGTGTTGGCATGCAGACGTATTTTCCTTACTCCTAAGCGAACGTCAAATAGTACATCGTTGTGCCGCTTTTCAACGATCCACCGTGGTGGACCACGAAAGTTGTGTGTTGCAACGCACCAGATATTTTGTTCCTAGGCACAGGCCAATGTTTTACGGCTTGTGTTTTTTTGGGGTCCGTGTGCACACCTTTGGAGGAAATGATATGTCCCAAGTAGTTGATCTCACACTTGAAAAATGAACATTTTTTAATATTAATTTGTAAATTAAGCATTTAAATACTTGCTCAAGTTTTCCCAAAACTGTATCAAAATCAGGTACATAGACAATCAAGTCATCTAGGTAGTTCAATGCTACTTCGGGTGGTGGCAACAACAACAACAAAACAAGCAACCAGGCTACGACGTGGAGTTGGTTGTCTCCACAATATTTAACCCGCAGGTCAATATGGGACGCCATAATGCGGGTATAGTTATCATAGTAATCAAGACAAAGAATGTAAAGACATCATCGTCTGGCCGTTTAGTCAGTACTGGAGTCAGTCAGTTGGTCGTGGTCTTTATATACAAAGAGAAAGGTGAAGGGAGTGATGGAGCGTTGGGGAAGGGGCGGGGAGAGGTCTTGTTGGTCAGTCTTGTTAGTAGTACCTTAGCCGGACTGGCTGTGTTAGGTATTAAAGAAATTGGGTTGTGTCCGCCAGTAGGCAAATACTAAAGTTAACGTACCTGTTAGGTGAGTCCGTCTCCTCTGGCTTGTGAGTTACTGTGACTGACTCCAGTACTGACTAAAACGGCCAGACGATGATGTCTTTACATCGAAAGCGCTTGCCCACAGTAACTCACAAGCCAGAGGAGACGGACTCACCTAACAGGTACGTTAACTTTAGTATTTGCCTACTGGCGGACACAACCCAATTTCTTTAATACCGTTAATACAAAGAATGTGTTTTTCTCAAAAATTGCTACAACGATTTACATTACATTTTTTGCCTGGACACATCCAAAAGATACGACTATAACCAGGGGGGTAAAGAGCTGCACAATAAATGGACAAAAATTCTATAGAAAATCGGTGTAAGAGCAGTTTTCTGTTCATAACATATAATATACACGTTCTCTAAAAAAAAAATCAGGGTGGTAGTTCAGGATATTTAGGAGCAATCCCAGAAATTATAAAATGCGAACAACTACTATTTCACTTAGAGGCATTTTATCAGTTCCCAAACTCTCGACTTCTCGCACAAACTCCAACTATCATGTCGCATACTGATGAGGGTCGAAAAGAAGAGAACCCGTGGCGAACGGGGGACAGAGAGAGGAAAAAGTGGTGAATCGGTCAACCGGTTTGGAAATCCGATGATAGTCCAACATTACGCAGCAATTACAAGAGAGCTCTTCGCAAATCAATTATGACGAGCCAGTGCTCCGACAGTCGGCCGGTGTTTGTGGGGCAAAGAACGTATTAATAACGTCAAAAAACGCTTCACCAAGAGAAATTTCGTGTGTATTCAGCAGAGTTGCTAGTCCTTCGAAGGCGGACGAAACGAAATTACGGTGGTAAGCAGCTTGGGCTGTAAAAAGTAAAAGACGAAACGAATCCGGGACTCGACAACTGGGGCCTCTTGCCTTCGGAACAACGTGGGCAGACGTAGAAGCTATGACTTGACAGGATTTTGCATTTGTGACGAATGAAGTGCATTGTCCTTGACTCGCGTCCTCGACAAATGGAAAAAGTTGTCAAGCCTCTACCTTAGCCAGCGAGTCACGAGCTTCTAAGAACAACATGATAAGTTCATTGTGTTTAAATTTGAGAGATGATATCGCCAGCTTGACTGTATAAATGTTGAAGGGATGTGAGTGCTACCGAAGTCATAACGCACACAAAGTGAAGACAAAAACCACAGTACTTAACACGAATGAGTGAATGTCAATTATTTCGTAGTGACGATTTTTTACTGCCCCAAGGAGCAAGTCAAGTATAATAGTTGTCAAAAAATTAGGTTATTATCAGATGTTCATGTTTCCTAAGTCAAAATATTGAACATCAACCAAATGGCGTGAGTGTGTGATTGTTGTTGTTCACAAGTCATACCAGTCTGCCTGAAGTACTCATAGTATTCAAAAGCCTAAGGCGAGCCCAGTTTAACTGGTGCAACGAAGGAGGAGGTGAAAGCAGCATGCATGCCAGGTAGAAGCTCCCAGCTACTGCCACTGCGTAGAAGTATCTGTGACCCTGACTGAACTGAGTGAGTTATTTCCTTCACAGATACTGCAAAACGAACGATCGCGACCCAAGCTCGTGAGGAATATCAACCCCACTGAACCAGCAAGCTGTAGAACGAGCGGTGCGTAGCAACACCCAACTTTCCGCCACCCCTTTCAGTTCGAACACCAGCTGCGGGCTCTATATCTTCGTTCAACGCATTTCTACAGAAACATTTATGGAGGACAAAATGTAGGCACTAGTTTGCTGAGAGTACTCCGTAAGTTTGATCGAAATCGTTAGAGCCGTTTTTGAGAAAATTGGAATACCGATAAATTAATATTCGACAAATCTCCTTTTCTGAGATAACTTGGCTTATATCTCCGTTCAACATACATATACAGAAATAATTATGGAGAACGAAATGTGAGTATGGGTGATTAAAAGACACTCTGAAAGATTGATTACATCTGGTGAAGCAGTTACCGCAGAATTTACGGAAATGTTCGAAAAAATGTAATTTTCGTCACATTTTGATTTTTATCTCCGTTCAATGGACTGTTAGAGGAACATTTATTGAGGACAATAAATAGATAGTTAACTATTCGAAAACATCCTGTGAGTTTGGTGAAAATCGTTGAAGCAGTTTTGCCAAAAAGCGTAAAAAACCTATTTTTGCTTCATGGGCCTATATCTCCGTTCGCCGTACTTTCATGGAGATATGTATGGAGAAGAAAAGTTAGGCATTGTTTAGTAGAAAATAATTTGAAAGTTTAATCAAAATCGTTAGAGCCGTTTTCGAGAAAAATGCGAAAAACCCTAGTTTTTGGTACATTTTCGTCCCCCCACCCCCACCCCCTTTCCCATCGGTCGAAATCGTCCACAACCTTATTTTGGTGTCTAAAAAAAATAACAAACAAAACAAAAAAAGTACCAGCTCAATCGGATCGGCCGTTCTCCTGCAAATCGAACTACAGACACAAACACGGACCACGCGCCGAAATTAGGTTTTTTAGACTCAGTAGGCCTCAAAACGTAAAGATCTGAAGAAAACCCAAATTTTTTTTGACACGATTACTATACGTTCCTTTACCTTTGGGGTAGCGGAATGTAAAAAGATGCTCATCCTATCAGTAGTCCGTGGTTCTGCCCAATTCACACAAGTTTATGGACGACATCCGCTCAGTTGTGACGTTGTGTGTGATAACGAGCTTCAATCCTTCTTTCCACTCTTTTCTAGCGCTCAAATCAACCTCTCCTCAAGCCCAGCACTAATTCTAAAGCATCACGGACTAAATGACTCGTGGAAACCTATTTCAATCATAAAGCGGAGTTACGACGATTGTCGATTTCCACGTTTCAGTTTTGTTACTAGTGTTAACTCAAATTTAGTGGAAATAGACAACCGTTCTGTGATAAACTCGTGAACATTATAAGTCCGTTTCCCAGCTGTTGTTAGTCGCTATGGACGCTACATCGTTAGTTCTCAATTCTATTTCATTCATCCATTGCATGTCAGAATTTAGTTCAATAAAGCCTTAATTATCGAGGTCGGCTTTATTACACGTTCTAACTATGTTTTATTATTCTAACGCAACAAATTCCCGGTTGCCCGGTTTCTACTTACTGCTTAAATACATTTGAGCCGTAGCGCATTGCATACGAAGCGCAATCAAGATAGGATATAGTATGCTAAGGTTAACTGTAATTAAATTCTGTCACTACATTCTCTCTACAATTCGTACCTTTTCCACATTAACAGGAGTGATTGTAATAGAGTCGTGCTGCCGTATTTCAACTCACAGGACGGGCACTTACAAATGAAAGTTGGCGATGATGAGCCGAAAAGTTCCTATCAAGCCACTAAACCAGCGGTAATTGACCTAGTTCAAATAGTAAGAGCGGCGATGTACTTGAATAATTATCTACGACAACTGATAAGGCCAAGTCGCAACTTTTCAGGCTACGAAAACTTCAAGGTAAGGAACAATAACGAATGTTTCAACCTAACATCCGCAAAAAAATATCTGGTGCGTAGCAAGACACAACTTTCCTTAGCTCTACGTCAATTCACTTTGTACATGGCTAATTCTATTTAATCAATTCATTTATCACTCAGTTAATTTGAACTTGGTCAAACAACGCTTTACGGCAGCAGGAAGCGGTAGCGCTTACAGTTCCAGATTTAATTGTGCTGCTCGTACTCATTGCAGGACCATTATTGAGCAATTGGTACAAAGATAATTATTGAGGCTGTAAACACACATTTTTTGAAGAAGGATAGTAATTACTTTTGCAGAGTTATTGGGTAAAAAGTTTAGAACTGGTAGTAAGCGAAACGGCGGTAGTTGAAATTCAGGAATTTCTGGTATGAGCCCCATGTATCTCATCAGTGTTTTTAAACACTCACCCTATAGGTATTGGATCGGACTACAACACTACTTTTTTTAACATTCTAGTAACATTCCAGCGGAGTTTAAAAGGAAAAAACCGCGGCAAAAACACTTTTCGTCGAAAATTTTGATAATTTATTTGCTGCTCTCATCAATTTCCCACAAATGGGAATTTTTTGGTATAATTATCTTATTGAGAGCTAAATATATAAAAAATTTAATCAAAATCGTTTGAGAAAAAAAAATTGGTGTTTTGATCACTATGATAACTATTGTTAACTTTCGGTGGATTTTGTCCATACCCTTATTTTGGCGTCCCATGGTAACCCGTAGGCTAGACATCAAGTTTCCGCTGATTTGGCACGGTTGTTTTCTCTAAAAACCGCGCTAAAATCGATTTCGTCGAACATTTTTATAATTTATTGTGCTGCTCTCGTCATTTTCCCACAAATGGGAATTTTATGGTATAATTGCCTTATTGAGAGCTATCAATATAAAATAATTAATCAAAATCGTTAGAGCCGTTTTTGAGAAAAAAAATATTTTGTGTTTTGATCACTATGATAACTATAGTTAATTTTCGATGGATTTTGTCCAAACCCTTATTTTGGCGTCCCATGGTGACCAGCGGGCGAGATATCAAGTTTGAGCTGATTTGGTACGGTGGTTTTCTCTTAAAATCGTTCACAGACACACAGACCATTTTCCCAAATAGTGTTTTTCGGACTCAGGAGGGTCTAAAACGTAATGATCTGAAGAAAACTCAAAATTTTTTTTCAGCCGATTACATAACTTTCCTTTCTACTTCGTAGAGCCAAGGAAAGTAATAAATATGATTATGTTCAATTGTTACCCAGCGGATATCGTTCACGGTCTGGTGTTAGTGTGAATTGGGCAGACCCAAGTACGAACAGAAAGGAGTAAGAGCAACGTACTGGGGTCAGAAGAATGTGTTTCTAATGAGTTACTATTTCCACATAGGTGAGGTATTCTAATTGTAACCAATTACCAATGTTGACAAAAGGTTAAGAGAAAAAGAAATAAACAGAAACAATTAAACTTTGGTT
Source organism: Pachypeltis micranthus (assembly GCA_020466155.1). NCBI lineage: Eukaryota > Metazoa > Arthropoda > Insecta > Hemiptera > Miridae > Pachypeltis > Pachypeltis micranthus. The sequence goes on along the minus strand of CM035780.1, from coordinate 21,021,547 downwards.
GACCATCGTAGGAAAGAGCTGTACGTGCGTGAAACGAAACTGCCTATGCAGTAAGAAGGAATATCGCGTAGCAGTTTTAGACGTTGGACGTTTCTATAGAACTGCTAACGGAGAACGAAATGTAGTTACTATAGCCTGGACCTTGATGACAATGTGCTCGCGCAGCGCCATACCCGACGGCAAAATCGTGAACTTCAGGATTTTTTCAAGAAAACGAGAATCTTCGAGCTTGGTGTAGTCAGCTTTGTCCCCTCAATACCACCGCATTCAGGCTGTTAAATGTCAATGTTGAATGTTTTCGATTTAATTTCCATCTCCGCGAAGTCTGTTTAGGTTGCCTTGTGAAAAACTCCGCGAAAGAAAGTGGACTACGAAAAACCGAACGGAACTGGGAACCGGAGAGCGGGAGCGAAAAAACCTCGTTTTTAATGTGTACGAACAATTCTTACGGGAAAAGGGAGGACAAATGGGATGTTTTAATTAAAATTACATTGGGTTATCTGAGTCGTCGTAAATGTTTTTTTTTTTGCCCAATTGAGATGGCAGCTTTTTCATTTCATTATAACTGTTTTCAAATGAATACATATTCAACGTTCTCATAAACGTTAGTTTCACTGTCAGGCAGGAGCACATATTAACCTCTTTTTCTGTTCTCTTTATAGCGACCCTCAAACGTTTCGACGTTCTGTCACGTTTTCACTCGTGCGATGGGGAAGGGAGAAATAAACACTACCAGAAAAAGAGGTTTTCGGGGTTTTCAAAAAACATTAATCTCAATTTTATTGTGTGGATTTTAAAGGTGGATTTACACGCTAAAATCCCTGCAAATTATTAAACAACGGTTTATTATTCTCATGAACAGCTTGACCTAGTGTTACTGCTACGAGACCCATTCCATTAGATTCAGCATCGAAAAATACTAGTTAACCATACGAAACATGACCTGACTACAATGGAACTACCGAAACTAAATATTCCCCCTGTGCCAGGCGCCAGTAAACGCCTAAGGCATTTATGATCCGATGTACGGATGTGCAGAGAAAGTGGCCCTAACCTTCCTTCGCCCCGTCGGGCAAAAAGAGTCGGGGAAATTGGGACGGGGACATCCAGCGAATGCTCGACGATTGGCACGACGTTGTGAGGCGAGCAGGCAGGTGGTTTTGATGTGACAAGAGGGACGGAGGGAGTACTAATGACGAAACGTTGACTTCCCCTGTAGTTCCGGCGAGTTCTTTCAATTAGTTGACTCTAATAATTACTGTAATTTCCCTATACACAGTTGTACACGTCTGACACTCATTCCATTCAACCTAGGATGTAATACCTTGAAAACGATACGAAACTTAACTTACGGCTTATTTGCGTATATACTGCGTTTTGTTAATTTTTTTAACCATTTTTTTCCATAACAACCATGGGCTTCGTCCGATCGGATTGCCGAGATGGCGGGCACAACTAGATACCAAATGGAATTTTTGTGCGAAAGAACGGATTTTTTAGACCACGTTAAAGGCACAAAACGGCCCTGTGGAATCCCCGTGTCTTGAAACGTAAAGTATCAAATTTTGAGGGGGGGTTGTAAAAAATGTTTTGTGACCGAAAACATAGGGTTATTATTCAGATTGAATAATAAACCAAAAGCAGACTATCCAAGTAGTGATGAGATTAAGGTGAAGTTTAGAAAATTAGCTATCTCATTTTCTCCACAATTCTCACTCATACCACCGTTAAAATGGGTGTTGACAGAAATATGAGGGGATTACAACACGCTAGTACTGAATGCTACATCTGCAGGGTAGAGCAAACTACAACTCCTTACGCAATGATTGAACGACTTATAAACTCTGCCACGACTGACTTGTTCAACGACGCAAGCCAAATCAGTTTGGGCCCTTAAGGCAGAGTCGTTGTTTCCCCGAATCCCCCCTTGTTACCTGCAGAAATTCCAGCACCCCGGTTATTTCCAATGGCAACGGATTTCCCTGAAGCGGGTTTTCCGTCTTTTGGTTTATTATTCATTCTGAATAATAACCCTATGTTTTCGGTCACGAAAAATTTTTTACAACCCCCCCCCCCTCAAAATTTGATACTTTACGTTTCAAGACATTCCAAATTTGCCATGTCCGTCCGCAGTCCGCCGTCTGGGGCGTTTTGTGCCTTTAACGTGGTCTAAAAAATTCGTTCTTTGGCACAAAAATCCGATTTGGTATCTAGTTGTGCCCACCATCTCAGCAATCCGATCGGACGAAGCCCGTGGTTGTAATGGGCAAAAAATGGTTAAAACAATTAACGAAACCCAGTATAACGCGGGAACTACAGCGTCCCTCCCTCCCTCCCATCTCAATAACTCAACTCCCCTTTCGCCTCGCAACGGGTTCGCTTTCCCCGACCCGACGCGGCAAAATCATCAGACGTTTTGTTTCCGTAGTTCCATTGTAGCCAGGACATGTTTCATATGGTTTATTAGTATTCGATGCTGAATCGAATGGGATGGGGGAGCACTAATACTAGGTCAAGCTGTTCATGAGAATAATAAACCATTGTGTAATAATTTGCAGGGTTTTTTACACTCCTTTTTCAAATTTCTCTCCACAACAGACAGCTCCTCCCAAACTCATTCACCTACAAATTCTTGCGAAAGTCACTCGTTCCCCAGTGCTCATACAGACACATTTTCCTCTATCTAATCTCGGCCCATACGGCTCGGCCGATACATTTCCCTGCCGGTTCATGCGTATTCCGAGTCGTCCCCTTGTGTCGCACAAACTCTTCTCAATTCATTGCACATAATACAGCCCTCCTCAAACTCACCGAGTTTCTTTTATTTCGACCTTCAACTCCCCCCCTATCGGGCGCTGAACAGACTAACTTTTCGAATAAAGCGATCGATTCCCGCCACTACCAGCAAGAGATTGGTGGTACCCTAGTTGTGACCCGCGTACATTCACAAGGGATACTGAGACAGAAAAACACACTAAAAAAATAAACAATGGCAGAACCAGTGGTGCTCAAATTTTAAATTTAGCCCGAAAATCAATACTGGGCGCCAAAATGATGGTATGAGTGAAATCAGTCGAAAACTAACTATAGTTATCATGTTGATCAAAACACTGCAAATTATTGCACAACGGTTTATTATTCTCATGAACAGGTTGACCTAGTATTAGTGCTCCAAGACCCATCCCATTCGATTCAGCATCGAAAAATACTAGTAACCCATACGAAACATGACCTGACTACAATGAAACTACGGAAACAAAATATTCCAGGCGCCCATAAGCGTCTGTTGGCATTTATGATCCGATGTAGGAGTGTGAGGTGGAAGTGCCGGACTCATCGACCCTAACCTTCTTCCGCCCCATCGGGCAAAAAGAGTCGAGGAAATTGGGACGGGGGCTTCCAGCCAACCCTCGGCAACTGACACGACGTTGCGAGTCGAGCGGGCGGGTGGTTTTGATGAGACAGGAGGGAGGGAGGGAGTACTAACGACGAAACGTTGACTTCCGCTGTAGTTCCCGCAAGTTCTTTCAATTAGTCCACTCTAATAATTACTGTAATTTCCCTATACGCAGTTGTACACGTCTGATACACATTCCATTCCGAGACACACTTCTGAGGATTCACCCACCATCCACACATGCCAAGTTGCCTTAAAAACTTGTCTAGGGCGTCTCTGCAAGACCTGCTTTGTACCTGCGAGGAGGGCGACCTCATCCGAAAAGGCTTATGCGGCGTGGGGCAAGATCAAACCTTATTTCTTGTCCGGCTAAGGTACTACTAACAAGACTGACCAACAAGACCTCTCCCCGCCCCTTCCCCAACGCTCCATCACTCCCTTCACCTTTCTCTTTGTATATAAAGACCACGACCAACTGACTGACTCCAGTACTGACTAAACGGCCAGACGATGATGTCTTTACATCGAAAGCGCTTGCCCACAGTAACTCACAAGCCAGAGGAGACGGACTCACCTAACAGGTACGTTAACTTTAGTACGTCTGACACTCATTCCATTCAACCTAGGATGTAATACCTTGAAAACGATACGAAACTTAACTTACGGCTTATTTGCGTATATACTGCGTTTTGTTAATTTTTTTAACCATTTTTTTTCCATAACAACCATGGGCTTCGTCCGATCGGATTGCCGAGACTAGATACCAAATGGGATGTTTGTGCCAAAGAACGATTTTTTTAGACCACGTTAAAGGCACAAAACGGCCCGGATGGCGGATGGAGGACGGGGGACGGCGGACGGACATTGCAGATTTGGAATCTCTCTTGAGTAAAGTATCAAACTTTTCGTGACCGAAAACATAGGGTTATTATTCAGAATGAATAATAAACCAAAAACGGCTCAAGCGATTTTCATTAAATTTTGTGTCATGACGGACACATGTGAACGCGATTTTTAATTTATGAGAAATTCGCGGAACAACACAATAAATCAGCAAAACATTTCGACGAAAATCGATTTCGTTCATATGAATCTAGCATTCTCTAGAAAAAATCGAAAGGGTAGTCCAATAAGCTTCCCAAACGTCGATCGTTGGCGTAAGTAGCAGCACCCCAAGAAGTACCGGCACTTCTAGTGCTACCAGTTTCCACGTAGAATTTCGTTGTTTTAGAAGTTCGTAGAATTGAGTGAAAAATATATTGGTTTAGCAGCTATAACGTACTGGGGCTAAGGAAGGTTGTGTGATGTACATGCAAAAAGTGAAAAGGCGAACCACTACCTCTAGACCTTTTGGATCCGATTAGTTATAGTTGAACGTTGTTAAAGTAAAATCGTCGGGAGTGGCGAGTTATTGTAGAAAGGTTGGAAAAGTAACGCGATGCGTCGATTGAAATGGATAAGAGAAGAAGACAACAGTCAGGTTGTGTTGTACGCACGTCTACTTAGTAAACAAAAGAGGATTCCACGAGTGATACCGCACCACGATCAACTCCAATCGAGATTTACCTTTAAGCCAGGTTTGACAACGTAGTTCCTAAGCCTTCCAAATCATCAATTTACGCCTTTCGCGCCGTCTGTCCCACTGACTTTCACACTTCAACAGCGTCGTCCAACATCCAAATAGGTAATCGGATATCTCCTTCGCCAGGGCTGAGCGGGGCGGGACGGAGCGATGGGCATTTTCTCACCGGGCGACCCTTGTTATTCGGAACCAGACCTAATTTCAAATTCAATGAATTTAAATGTAACTCCGGCCCCGCTCTGTAATGCAACCTGAGAGGCGGAGCTGGTTCTGTTTCAGTTTCTTGGGACACGATGGAACGAACAAGTAAAAGGTATTACTTTCACGATTCATGACTGCGGGGAAAACTACTAAGAGCAATGCGTCAAACTTTTCTACTCCCGATACATTGATTTTTAAAAAGAACTTGAACTTAATATACACGATGCACAAACGATACGCAAAGGCACAGGGCTGAAGAGAGCTGGCTAGACGAGGCTGCATCACTCAAACTTGAAACAGTTTAGCCGCTGAGTTGGCAGTTGCCACCGGAAAGTGCTTACGCGGCTCTATGTCTTGTTACCATAGCTATTCGAGTCTACATAACTTCCAAAAACTCGGTGACACGCTATAAATGCCCTAAATAAAATTTGGCGCATTTAAACAGCGTTGAAGAAAGCCCAGAATTCGAAGAATAGTTCAAATTCTTCACCTGAACAGAACAGGTACACTGGTATTAATTTGCCAGAATATTAGGTTGCGTCGAGATTAGAAAAGATTAATAACATGTGCGATGAACTACTCATTCAATGGCATGCCAGTAAAATGAAAAATTAAACGTGAGTTGTTCAGTTAAACAGAGGATGGACGTTAAAGAAGATAAGCCTAGGGGGTCATGTTTTAATGTCGAGCTGCAGAAAGGTGAAAGTGGGTTCAGTTTTCCAAAACGATATTCACTGTATGTTAACAGAAGGTTACACTATTGCCTGAACATACAGAATGAAAGACTCTGCATGTGTTATAGCACTGCCAACCACTTCAATATATATTTCTCTCATATTATATGAACGTAGAAGACGTTAACCAGGTAATATAAAATATGAAGAGTATCCTAACTATAGTTAATTCATGCATCGGCCAACATGATTTAATAAAACCCAGCAAATTATTAAACAATGGTTTATTATTCTCATGAATAGCTTGACCTAGTATTAGTGCTCCGAGACCCATCCCATTCAATTCAGCATCTAATACTAGTAAACCATACGAAACATGACCTGGCTACAATGGAACTACGGAAACTAAATATTCCCCCAGCGCCAGGCGCCCGTAAACGCCTGTAGGCATTTATGATCCGATGTAGGGGTGTGCAGAGGAAGTGGCCCTAACCTTCCTCCGTCCCATCGGGCAAAAAGAGTCGGGGAAATTGGGACGGGGGCTTCCAGCGAACCCGTTGCGAGTCGAGGGGGCGGGTGATTGAGTTTGATATGACGGGAGGGAGGGAGGGAGTACTAACGACGAAACGATGACTTCCGCTGTAGTTCCCGTGACTTCTTTCAATTAGTAGACTCTAATAATTACTGTAATTTCCCTATACACAGTTGTACACGTCTGATACACATTCCATTCCGAGACACACTTCTGAGGATTCACCCACCATCCACACATGCCAAGTTGCCTTAAAAACTTGTCTAGGGCGTCTCTGCAAGACCTGCTTGGTACCTGCGAGGAGGGCGACCTCATCCGAAAAGGCTTATGCGGCGTGGGGCAAGATCAAACCTTATTTCTTGAGCTTATCTAGCGCAGCATCAATCACAATATTGAAGAGCATAGGAGACAGAGATCCCCCTGGCAAACGCTACGCCCAATTGTCATCGTGGCAGACATCTCACCTCCAATGCAAGGCTGTTATATACCCGCAGTTCACATGATTGATAAGTCGATCAGGAGCCCCCATACAACAGAGGCAATTGGCTAAGGCCTGGTCAAAAGCTTTGGCAACCATATGCTTCGTCTTTTCCCCAACCAGACAGAGCACCGTTTGCAGAATCGAAAAATTTTCGGCAGTGCCATCCACTGGGTGGAATGCTCTCTGGACGTCCCCACCTGGAGACATGCCAGCAATTTTTGGAACTGCCGGAAGACTACAGACTACACCCGGTCTGTCACCACTTTTAACGGACAAAGACGAAATATCGGCAGAAGATTTCCCCACGTAGAAAAGTAGGTTGAGAACCTGCAGCTTAACAGCCTTCGGGGGGAAATACCATCAAGTCCAGCTGAAGTGGAGTCGCTGACACAGCACTTATGTTCATCGTACTTGAGGACTGGGACACATATAATGGGGGCTGAGGATTCCCTAGAAGGAGCAAGGGACGCCAGACATTCTTCAGGTATGTGGCTGGAAGCACTCCAGAGAGACTCCCAAAGCGACCACCAACTCTTCTGAACTTTCCCATGCCCTAAACCCTCCAGCATCTCAGCTACGACTATCCTGATACCTCCTCGACAACTCCTGGACCCGCTGGTACTCCACCCGCCTCATCCTTTCACCTGCCCTAGGACCTCTTGCAGGGGACAGATTCGATAAATCTCGGTTTTGCGCCCACACACGTTCTAGGTAGAGAGACGTACCTTGGCGTCGAGTTTCTCGGAGCAACCTCCTTGGCAGGGAAATCGATCGATTTCTCCCTATTCCTCCAACAAATTTAAAAATGTCACACAACTATGTCGTTTCAAGACATTTGGCTGGCCCATTTTCAACAGTACAACGTGTACACGTGTCGACAGGATGACGAAATGGACAGAATTTTGGGGATACAGTCTGGTAGTAGTCGATTAAGCTTCCGAGTTTTGATTCCCGCTGACACTCCAGCGCCTTTTGACGCCTCCGGTTCTAACCCGACCGTTAACACGAGTCACCCGGAGACTCATCAATATTTATACATTTGTTCGCTGTTTGACTAACAAGGAGTTCCTATCTACCAATGTCGACCCAAACTTAATCCTTCTTCGCTCAGTGAATTTTGGACGCAGGAGTTTTTCATTCTAAAAACGAACTCTCAATGCGCTTATGGGCTTATCATCAAAATTAACACTGGCGTCACGATGCTGAATAAAGATTTCATCAAATATTATTTAACAACTATATATTGCGTCGACGTACATTTGTTGCGTCTCTTATCACGCTTGACGGTAACTCAAGTATTCCACAGGACTCGTACGACCTTTCTGTGGTTAATGATTTACGCGCTGTATTTTCTGACTATCGGTTACTCCTTCAGCAACCCCTGCACGCAAAACTGTACTGAAATACGGCAAATATTTGCAAGTTCAACCAGCTCTCTTTCCATAGCGACATGACAGTACTGTGACGCTGAGAGAAAAGTAGAATGACGGGCAAACGAAGATCCGTAAATATGGATTATAGTGAAATGAATTGCATTAGAATCATAGCAGAGTTAACGTGAGCAGAGGAGAAACGGAAACGAGAATAAGAGATTGGTACCACATGAGAAAGGCTGTGGCAACAGAACTATCAATATATTGACCGATAGTCAAGCGCCGTGCAAGGCGCTAATGAACTACTGCAAACGAGAGTGCAGGATGTGACTTGACTCCCTAGCAAGTGCGAACAGAGTTGATGTGTATTGGATTGGACACAAGGGGCGACCATCTGGCCAGACGCGGTTCGTCTATGGTACCTATTGGGCCACCGCCCCATTGTGGGATTTCTCTGTCACTAGTAAAAAGGACTGTGAGAGAACACGCCAGAAGACTGCATCAAACAATCTGGAACGCAGCAGGAGTAAGACACTCCAAACGCTTTGTCTCAAAGCAATCAAGTGAGATAAGACACACCCTTCTGAGGATGGAGAGGAAACACTTAAGGCAGATTGTTGGGATCATAACTGGGCACTGCAGAATGGACAAACACATGTATGTTATGGGTATAGTCGACACCCCTCGATGCAGGTGGTGTGGCGCGGATGAGGAGACTCCCTACCATGTCCTGGCCCAGCGCCGGAGACTTGAGAGGGAGCAATTTCTGGTCTTCGGCACCACTTCTCCCAGGATGAATACCAACGAGGACTCTTTAAGGAACTACCTGGCTTTCCTCAGAAAGCTAGGCATTGACCTGTAAGACATTAGGACAGTCAGAAGACTATATTGGTACCCCACACAATGAAGAGTATTTCGCCTGCATTGGCCAATTTTGCCTACATACTTGTAGCAGTTCGCCTCCCTACCTACGTCAAGATTATCAGTGCGATCTTCCTGCGTCGCACCCTGTTGGATGGAGGGGGAAGGGTACACCCTCTCCAATGCCAGGGCAGTTCACGGCAAGAGTCCGGACGGGGAGCTTCGCCATCTTGACGTGCTACTTTTCCGTTTACTAAATCTAATTCTTCAGTTGTCATTAAAACTAGTTTCTTCAATTGTGTCTTTGTCATGCGTCGGGAATTCGAGGACGGCGAGATAAGTGAAGGAGATCACCCGAATCATCCTGACTCGGCTGCAACATCAGAAGTGGGATCTCCCCGACGTCCCAGGCGTCATCGTCCGCCATCAAGTAGTGATCGCGACAGGTATGATGATGACGATGGTTTTCGTCGATTTTGTTCTGGTTCTCAAGAAGATGATTCGTGGAGGGATTTTGCTCGAGAGCAAATAAAAACCATTCAACAATTTTTGGTGCTTGCGGAGAGAACCGAACGAAACCCTGACGTGTCCTTAATAAACGCTCGCGCTTGGTGCTCTACCGTCGACGTTTTCATGAACGAAAGTCCGCAGAAAGGTGGCAAACTGCTATTTTCGTTGGGAAGAGCTCTGAAGGGTGCTGCCGCCCAGTGGCTACCTCAAATTCTACGTCATCATCGAGATCAACGGCTGGATCCCCCAGGCTGGATGTCTCCTGCTACAACTGCAAGGGCATTTCTTCTCCAGATGTCCGTTGAAGACCTCAGAGAAGAAAGGCGAGCCGGCAGCCACCCGTTCACTGGATAAGCGAGTCGCCTTTTGCCAAGTCAATCCCATGGGCCATCTCGATCATAAGGGTGAGCGTTTTAGTTACCAATTTGACAGTGGTTTAGAATGCTCTCTCTTGAGACTAAGTCTAGATTCTAAATTTGAGGGCACACGATTTGGAAACTCAGTAACGTTACATGGATTAGGTGAACCCACAGTGTCATGTACAAGTAAGGTACATTGTTCTGTCATTATTGATGGGTTTCCATTGAAAACTCTTGCCTAATGTTAGATACGAGATAGTATCTCTTGACGGGCGCCGTACCTACAAGTATGTGCACGATCGAGTACGACGTGTGCCTGATTCAACAGGTTGCCCATCACTGATTGTCAGTGAAGACGAGGCAGACAGTAGTGAATAATTATTACAGTTTAAAGTTCCTGTATTCACGTTTCTCTTCATACGTGTTACATGCCGTTTTTATGCTGGCTGCTTATATTTCTTGTTTGAGTTGAGTTTTTATGCACCTATTGTTGAGCTGTCAAGAATGATCACACAGTGAATGTTTTAATCTTAACCTCACAAAGTCAGACAGTGTTAGGATGCTTGTGATGCAGTTATGGTGGGGAGTCTCGAACAGGATGTTTCGCGTAGGCATGGTGTCAGTATCGAGTGTTCGCTCAGTATGGGGTTTTTTTTGTTTTTTTTCCCCCGAGGGCATGCGGGACAAGTCCCTTTGTCACTGCGGCCACGTGTGGGCCTATTGTGACTCTAGCCCTTCCTTAGTAAAAGGCGTCGTACATTCCCGTCCCGTTTATGAAGCCGAGTATGTCCTTCACCGCAGCTTCCGCTATGATATGGGGCTCAATAATCCCCTGGGCAAAGTATCCAAAGTGTTTCACTGCTAAGGCAGGGCACTCACATAGGATATGCTCCGCCGTCTCGTCCTCCTCACCACAGAGTCTGGATTCAACCGCCTCTGAGATGCCCATCTTGTTGAGGTGATATCTGAGTGGGCAGTGTCCGGTGAGGAAGCTAATCAAGACCCTCAAGTCCCTCCTGGAGAGTGTCAGCATCGCCTTTGCCCTTTGACCAGAAGGCGTAACAAGCCTTTTTGATTGTCTAAGTCATGGCTGGCGATGCCAATGGGCGCTATTTTCCTGTGTCTCCCATTGAGCCACCAAACGGTTCAGGTGACTTTTGGTCATACCTACGTGAGGTTCAGGCCCAATGGGTAGGGCTTCTGTGCCCTTCTTCGCAAGGTGGTCAGCCTTTTCATTGCCCTCATGCCCCTTGTGAGCCGGCACCCAGATGAGGGAAAGCCTATTGTGGGCGCCGAGCTGCTTGAGAGCATGAAGGCATTCCCATGCCAGCCTGGACCTAAAACTATAGGCCGCGATGGCCTTTAATGCGGCCTGGCTGTCCGAGAATATGTAGATCTGCTTGTCCTTGAGTCCCTTAGACAGGATCTCTTCAGCGCAGACCTTTATAGCTAGGATTTCAGCTTGGAAAATCGTGGCGTACTCCCCCAGCGGCTTAGCCAGACTGTAGTTGGGCCCAACAATACCCAGTCCAGCTCTGCCTCCCATGACTGAACCATCGGTGTACCACAGCAGGGCGCCCACCTCGGTCCGGAACGTCTCCTGCTCCCATCGTTCCCCCGAGTGGATACTTACCCTGAATGGCAGCCGAAAGTTCTTACGCTCTGACATAACGTTGGTAGCAAGGACCACAGCCTCTTCCAGTGTAACTGTCTAGTTGTTCTTTGGAGGCTTACCTTAACCCTGGTGGAGATGTTCCCTGTCTGCAAACGCCTTACTGCTCCCAGGTAAGCAGTCCTCTGAATATGTATATGGAGAGGTGAGATGTCTAAAAGGACTTCCATTGCAGCAGTAGGGCACGTATTCATTGCCCCCGCAATAGCTAGGCATGCCTGTCGCTGCAGTTTTTGGAGTTTCCCTTGAGCTGCTAGTTGGCATGTTACTTTCCACCACACTGTGGAGACGTAGGTGACGCGGGGTCTTATTATCCCCTTATAGAGCCACTCCATCATTTTTGGAGTTATGCCCCATGATTTGCTGCACAGCCTCCTGCATGCCCACAGGGCTGCAGTTGCCTTGTGCAGCGCATATCTCACATGTGAATTCCAAGTGAGCTGCTTATCCAGTATCACCCCGAGGTATTTCACCTCTGTACTTATATGGAGCCTTGCTCCTTGCATGGTGGGTGATACTATATTTAGGTTTCTTCGCTTGGTGAATGAAACCATGGTGGTCTTGGTTGGGTTTATGTGCAATTCAGTATGGGGTTAACTCGAGCAGTTGCTCAGGGTGGGTTTTCTTCGAGCAGGATGTGCACTCCGTGGGGCTGGTCACCTGCCTCAGTAAGTGATGCTTTTGTTCATTGGGAGACAGCATATCCTCATCCATGGCATCCAGTGCTGCCTACGTCTGTTGTGAGCGTGTGTTTGTACGGTCATGTATGACGATGGGTCGTTTTGCCCAGTGATCTGACAGGCCAGCAGGAGTGTGCGCATTCAGTCAATTTGATCAGAGTTTTATGGGTTGTAGTTGTCTCCACATCCCTCCCCAAAGTTTGAGCTTGATTTACTCTTTGCCTTTGTGCATTCACTTGGTAGGGACCTTAGTGGTTTTTGGTGAGAACTGACCACACCCGTTTCTGTTGAGTTGTTCTAGTTGCTGCCGTCGAGGACGACGTTCCTCAGGATGGCCGTGTAGCAGTTCGCCTCCCTACCCACGTCAAGATTATCAGTGCGATCTTCCTGCGTCGCACCCTGTCGGACGGAGGGGGAAGGGTACACCCTCTCCAACGCCAGGGCAGTTCACGGCAAGAGTCCCGACAGGGAGCTTCGCCATCTTGACGTGCTACTTTTCCGTTTACTAAATCTCATTCTTCAGTTGCCATTAAAACTAGTTTCTTCAATTGTGTCTTCGTCATGCATCGGGAATTCGAGGACGGCGAGATAAGTGAAGACCACCCGAATCATCCTGACTCGGCTGCAACATACTGATAAGACGATCGAAAGAAAAAGGAGACGAGAATCATGAGGATTTAAGTCGTGAAGTCGAGGAGTGAGAAGTGCTGACGTATTTGAATCGCACCAATAACCTTTTCAGTCAGGGATTTTCACGGAAGGTCTCTCTCTCTCAAACATAACAAATCGGAGTACACCAGGGTGAACAGACCTCATCCAACACAATGCTGAGCAACCCCCCTTCACCCTACTAAACACCGCCATTTCCAACGCAAGGCTGAGCCCTACTCGAGTTATACAGGACATTGTTCGGAAAAAGTAGCGAGAAAAGATAATTAAAAGCGCTCGACCGAGAGCGCAGCGTTAATTGCCCGTTTAATGGACTGTTGACAAGGCCGGAGAAAAGAGAGCCCAATAGGCGTTAAACTACAACCTTCATTCCAACAGCTCGGTAGTTAAAAAAAAAACACTCTCGCTAGCTTTAAGAATTCCGTCTCATGAGCTTTTAATTTCTCATCACTCAGGAGCCGTTGCTAAAAATGCGCTCTTACGCAAGATGAAATAGAAACCGCGATTAAGTTTCCTTGTTAGAAGGATAATGGTCTCAGAGAATGGCAATACTTAATCCGCTATCAAGGTTTAATCAGTTTTTGCACAATTAGTTTTAAAATGAACTCAAGTGCACTATATTGCTTCAGTCAATTCAAAAGATACTGTATTATAATCAGGAGGAAACTATAAAACACTATCCTCTGTAACTTCTCTGAAGAGGAAGCTGTTATACTCAGTGTCTTGCTTTCTATCGATTACAGCCCCTCTAGCGTTGGACTGACACCATCGTTTACACAACGAGCAACACACCACTTTCCGCAATCTTTAAGTTCGAACACCACCTACATATGCGGGCGCTATATCTTCGTTCAACGCATTTTTACAGGAACATTTATACAGAACAGAATGTAGGGACTAGTTAGTTAAGAGTTATTTGTAAGTTTGATCGAAATCGACTGAGCCGTTTTTTAATTTCCGCTACCCGAAAGGAAGGAAAGTATGGTAATCGGCCCAAAAAAAAATTTGGGTTTTCTTCAGATCTTTTTCTGACCCTACTGAGTCTAAAAAACCTAATTTCGGCGCGTAGTCCGTGTGTGTGTATGTGTGTGTATCTGTAGTTTGATTTGCGGGAGCCGATGGGAAGGGGAGGGGACGAAAATGTACCAAAAACTAGGGTTTTTCGCATTTTTCTCGAAAACGGCTCTAACGATTTTGATTAAACTTTCAAATTATCTTCTCCTAATCAATACCTAACTTTTCTTCTCCATACATATCTCCATGAAAATACGGTGAACGGAGATATGGGCCCCTGAAGCAAAAATCGGTTTTTTACGCTTTTTGGCTTTTTGGCTTTCAAACTCACAGGATGTTATCAAATAGTTAATACCTACATATTCTATTGAATAAATGTTCCTGTGACGGTCCATTGAACAAAGATGAAAATCAAAATGTGTCGAAAATAACGTTTTTTCTAACATTTCCGTAAATTCCAGGGTAACTTTCTCACCAGATGTGATAAATCTTAATGGAGTGTCTACTAGTCACCCATACCAACATTTCGTTCGATTTGTCGAATATTAATTTATCGGTATTCCAATTTTCTCAAAAACAGCTCTAACGATTTCGATCAAACTTTCGGAGTACTCTCAGCTAACTAGTTTCCTTATAAACTCCGCTGGGATGTTAGTAGAAAGTTAAAGAAAATTGGCATTGTAGTCCAATTAATACCTGAAGTGTGAGTGTTTAAAAACCGCTCATGAGGTACATGAGGCTCACTTCAGAAATTCCTGAATTTCAACTACCGCCGTTTCGCTTACTACCAGTTCTAACAGTTATTACCCAATAACTCTGCAAAAGTGATTATTATCCCTCTTCAAAAATTCGTGTACAGCCTCATTAATTTTCTGTGTACCAATTGCTCAATAGTGGTCCTATAGTGAGTACGAGCAGCACAATAAATTCCGGAACTGTAAGCGCTACCGCTTCCTGCTGCTGTGACGTGTTCTTTGACCAAGTTCAAAGGAACTGAGTGATAAATGAATTGAGTAAGTAGAATTAGCCATGTACGAAGTGAATCGACGTAGAGCTAAGGAAAGTTGTGTGTTGCAACGCACCAGATATTTAGAAATGTGGAATACCGATAAATTAATATTCGACAAATCTCCTTTTCTGAGATAACTTGGCTTATATCTCCGTTCAACATACATATACAGAAATAATTATACAGAACGAAATGTGGGTATGGGTGACTAAAAGACACTCTGAACGATTGATCGAATTTGGTGAAGCAGTTACTCCTGAATTTACGGAAATGTTCGAAAAAACGTTATTTTTGACACAATTAATTTTTATCTCTGCTCAATGGACTTTCAGAGGAACATTTATTGAGGACTGAGAGTTTGGTGAAAATCGTTGAAGTCGCTTTGCCAAAAAGCATAAAAAAACTTTTTTTGCTTCATAGGCCTATATCTCCGTTCACAGTATCTTCATGGAGATATGTATGGAAAAGAAAAGTTAGGTATTGATTAGTAGAAGATAATTTGAAAGTTTAATCAAAGTCGTTAGAGCCATTTTCGAGAAAACTGCGAAAAACACTAGTTTTTGTTACATTTTCGTCCCCCCCCCCTTCCCATCATCCGAAATCGTTCATAACTTTTTTTTTTTTTTTTTTTTACCCGAGGGCGTGTGGGACAAGTCCCTTTGTCACTGCGGCCACATATGGGTCTATTGTGACACTGGCCCTTTCTTAGTAGAAGGCGTCGTACATACCCGCCCCCCTTAGGAAGCCGAGTATGTCCTTCACCGCAGAATCCGCTACGGTTTGGGGTTCAGTGGTCCCCTGACCGAAGTATTCAAAGCGTTTTGCTGCCAGAGCAGGGCATTCACATAGGATATGCTCTGCTGTCTCATCCTCCTCACCGCAAAGTCTGCATTCCACCGCCTCTGAGATGCCCATCTTGTTGAGGTGATATCTGAGTGGGCAGTGCCCGGTGAGGAAGCTTATCAGTACTCTCAGATCTTGTCTGGAGAGTGTCAGCATCGCCTTAGCCCTTTGACAGGAAGGCGTTACAAGCCTTTTTGCCTGTCGTAGTCGTGGCTGGCGATGCCAATGGTAATGGTTCATAACCTTATTTTGGTGTCTACAAAAAATAACGAACAAAACAGAAAAGAACCAGCTCAATCGGATCAGCCATTCTCCCGCAAATCGAACTACAGATACACACACACAGACTACGGGGCGAAATTAGGTTTTTACTTTCCTTGCCTCTAGGAAGTACAAAGCAAAGTTATGTAACCGGCTGAAAAAAAATTTGAGTTTTCTTCAGATCTTTACGTTTCAGACCCTCCTGAGTCCGAAAAACACTATTTGGGAAAATGGTCTGTGTGTCTGTGAACGATTTTTAGTGAAAACCACCGTACCAAATCAGCTCAAACTTCATATCTCGCCCGCAGGTCACCATGGGACGCCAAAATAAGGGTTTGAACCAAATCTACGGAAAGTTAACTATAGTTATCATTGTGATCAAAACACTAAATATTTTTTTTTCTCAAAAACGGCTCTAACGATTTTGATTAAATTATTTATGTTGATAGCTCTCAATAAGGCAATCATACCATAAAATTCCCATTTGTGGGAAAATGACGAGAGCAGCACAATAAATTACCAAAACTTTCGACGAAATCGATTTTAGCGCAGTTTTTAGAGAAAACCACCGTACCAAATCAGCTGAAAATTGATGTCTAGCCTACAGGTTACCATGGGACGCAATAATGAGGGTATGGGCAAAATCCACCGAAAGTTAACTATAGTTATCATTGTGATCAAAACACTAAATATTTTTTTCTCAAAAACGGCTCTAACGATTATGATTAAATTGTTTATGTTTTAGCACAATAAATTATCAAAATTTTCGACCAAAGGCGTTTTTCCGCGGTTTTTTCCTTATAAACTCCGCTGGAACTCTTGTAGAATGTTAAAAAAAATTGGTATTGTAGTCCAATCCAATACCTAAAGGGTGAGTGTTTAAAAACGCTCATGGATACATCGGGCTCACTCCAGAAATTCCTGAATTTCAACTACTGCCGTTTCGCTTACCACCAGTTCTAAAGGTTTTTACCCAATAACTCTGCAAAAGTAATTACTATCCTTCTCCAAAATATTTATGTTTACAGCCTCATTAATTATCTGTGTACCGATTGCTCAATATTGGTCCTGCAATGAGTACGAGCAGCACAATAAAATCTGGAACTGTAAGCGCTACCGCTTCCTGCTGCCGTAAAGCGTTGTTTGACCAAGTTCGAATTAACTGAGTGACAAATGAATTGATTAAATAGAATTAGCCATGTACCCGAGTGAATTGACGTAGAGCTGAGGAAAGTTGTGTGTTGCAACGTACCAGATATTTTAGACTCAGTAGGCCTCAAAACGTAAAGTTCTGAAGACAATACTGTGACGGAAAGCGCAACAAACGCAATTTTGAACAACCTTTTATTGTTCGCAAAGATATGCCCTAAACTTCGATAAGTACCTTCCGGGACCCCAAAACCACAAATTAGAACGGACTCGCCAATGGGAATGTCGTGATGACTTTGAAACTTGCACAACACTCCTCGGATAATACCGTCCACCAAACCGATTAATTGTTCAGAAGGAACAGCAGGTTGACGAAGGTCGGAAACTGTACCGTCACTGCCAACTCACGCTTCAATGCACCACCTTGAGAGTGCAAGGTGTTGCGTGCACAAAGTTGTTGCTGCAGTTTGGGTTCACCCCCGAGCGCGGGCAACAGATGAGCGCGACAAATTCATACGCGGAAGAGAAATTATACATATAAAAGTGACACGGTGTCAGTTGGTGTAACGATGTTGGAATGTTACTACATTAGATGTTGTTGAACTTGTATCAGCTGTTAGCTGCTTGGTGACGAGTTGTGTTATTGTCGTTAAGGGCAGTTGATTGTTCGACCGCGGATTGTGAAGTCATAAATTGACCTTCGTTTGATTCTGACCATCTTTCTTACAGTATTATTCGTCATCACTTATTATGCATCAAGGTTTGCCTCAAGATAGTTGAACTTGGAGGTGTAGAACGTAGAAAGCTAAATTCAGAGCAGACAGGTCAAATGAAATGAGCGGGAATAGGCTTGAACTCTGGACGAAGGGCGAGTCCCACAGTGAAGGACTCTTCCTACGCAAAGAAGGGGTCAATGATGGCAGCGGTCATGGCAGCCCAAGCTCGTGAAGGCTTAGAGTTTACAAGCACAGTCCTTGTACCAACTGTGGGCTTGCCCCAAACAATTTTTATTAATTATATTGTAAACAATTATCACAGAAACAGCTACTCACAAAGTTCCAGGATTCAAACTGCCATGCAGTCTCCTCCCTATAATCATCATGTTTACTGAACGACAATTTAAATTTATCCTGCTGACTCCTTCCCTTCCTTCACTATCCTGGTACCACTCAAGAAACTAACCTCCCAGGTCATAATTGAGACTTGCCACACCCATTTATTTCCGGACGATTGTCTTGGGCAACACAGAATAACTACCTACTCTGTAGGTATTACCCCAACCCGTCATTGGCTGAACGGCAGATTAAGAACCTAAAAGCGACCATCACTGCTTTTCACGATGAGGACAACCCACCAGGAGCACATCCAGCTGTGCTTTAATTCTGTCAGGCATGCACCGACGAAATTCACACCCACACGACTTTTCCTTGGTAAGGAAATCCACATTCCTCTCACCCTGTGTGGCACCAGGCGTATGCCAACCTGTTGATGGCTAGGAGCACTTCGCAGCATAGTATAATTCCCACCATGCCCCCCTCGGAGTTTACAGGCGGGGGATCGGGTCCTTATTAGATCATACACCCTGAGCTCCGCCATTGGCCATGTCAATTCCAAACTGTCCTATAAATATACCACCCCGTATAGTCATTAGTGCTGTTGTCCGTTTTTGGTTTATTATTCAGAATGAAATATGTTTTCGGTCAGGAAAAATTTATCACAACCCCCCCCTCAACATTTGATACTTTTACGTTTCAATACATAGGGATTCCAAATCTGCAATGTCCACCGCCCGTCCGCCATCCCCCGTCTGCCAACAGGCCATTTTGGGCCTTTAACGTGATCTAAAATATTCGTTCTTTCGCACAAAAATCCCATTTGGTATCTAGTTGTACCTGCCATCTCGTCAATCCGATCGGACGAAGCCCATAGTTGTTATGGACAAAAAATTGTTAAAACAATTAACAAAACGCAGTATAATCGCAAATACGCCGTGTTTCGTATCGTTTTCAAGGTATTTTTACATGCTGGGTCGAATGGAATGAGTATCAGACGTGTACAACTATGTATAGGGAAATTACAGTAATTATTAGAGTCTACTAATTGCAAGAACTCGTGGGAACTACAGCGCAAGTCAAAGTTTCGTCGTTAGTACTCCCTCCCTCCCTCCCGTCTCATCAAAACCACCCGCCCGCTCGACTCACAACGTCGTGCCAATTGCCGAGGGTTTGCTGGAAGTCCCCGTCCCAATTTCCCCAATTCCTTTTGCCCGATGGGGCGGAGGAAGGATAGGGCCACTTCCTCTGCACACCCCTACATCGGATCATAAATGCCTACGTTTACGGGCGCCTGGCGCCGGGGGAATATTTAGTTTCCGTAGTACCATTGTAGTCAGGTTATGTTTCGTACTGTTTACTAGTATTCGATGCTGAGTCGAATGGGATGGGGGAGCACTAATACTAGGTCAAGCTGTTCATGAGAATAATAAACCGTTGTGTAATAATTTGCAGGGTTTTCATATCCCTACATAGTTCACTACCTGCCTCCTGTACGCTTCACATTGGCCCTTGCTCACTGCCTCCCCATCCATATATAGTACTAAATTCACTTGTGCTCCCCTTTCTTCTCCCGCCTACGTGGTACATATTTTTATTATTGTTTTACCCATGGGGGTTTGTAGCTCCTCCCCTGTACTTCCTCCCCTTGGGTAACCTCCCGTCTAGCCTAGTTTGAGCCATTTTTTTCATTGCCTTTGGGCCCTCTTTCCTTTCTGCTTCATTTTTTTATTTCTTTTACTTCGTTATTCCTTCCCTTGAGGGCAGTGGGTGGTTCCTTTCCTTCCCCTTCTCCTGGGTGGGGAGGCAGGGAATTAATCTTCCCATAAGCTGCCGCCATACTAACCAGAATTTCCCCCCACTGTGACAGTATATAAGTGCCTCCCAAAGGGCCCCAGTCTTGGAGTTTCTCTAGCTCATGGGTGATGGGTGACAGAGTCCCCCCCCCCCCAGCAGAGGTTAATGCCATCATCAGCCACACTGTTCCCTCATTTCAGTTTTTCTTTTTCGTTCGGTCATTTTCCTTTTTGCCGCAGACTGAACCACGGTAGGGTTGGGAAAAATGTTTTTCTTGCAATAAATTTGTTTGTCTTGAGAGGGGAGGAGTGTGGAGGATACAACCTTCATCTGGCCCACACAATAAGCCCGGTGGGGGTTTTCCCGGTGCCACCAAGGAGAATTTAAAAAAAAAAACTTCGTGGGAGAGACGCCAAGCAGAAAACTGCGATGGGCCATCTCTCATTCCGATTTTCACGAACCCTGCGTAACGTTCTAATCAAGTCTCTCCCCTTATCAGCCAGACAACAGTTTCAGTGATTGTTGGATAAAGGTTAATAAATCCCTTGTGTATTAATCCCTTGTCCCGTTATTGTCTTTAATCACGATCCGAGCTATTGAAATATTGAAAAGGACTTCGAATCATTCATTTCATTTCTATCTTTTCGATTAAATTCAAAGTGGCACTTGTCAAGTTGTTAATTTAATTTTCCAATTTTCTCCCGAAGAAGTGTTACTTTGCTTATTTGTGAATTAATTTGAGTTTTAAGAATTTCGTCAGATTTATTATATTGGGTTCAGGCACGAACTTCCACTACGAGGGTACACGTTCGTTTCTTTAGGGAATTGACCGAAAATCATATTGAATCGGTGGGGTCGTACGTAGAGTTGAGGAATGTTGTTTGATGCATCGTAGCTGATATTCTTAACTTTTCGATTTAAATGTAGTAAATGACCAACTGACAGGGTCTTCAGGGTCGTTTTTCCAAACTACGTGCGTCCGTTGAACGGATATATGAGTCAAAATACATCAGAAAATGTGAACTACCGACCCTTCAATGTTTCACATAAACTGCCACAATGATTTTGATCAAATTCACAGGATTGTGCTAAACTAGCATGTACATTTCGCCCTCCGAAAGTGTTTCCGTAGAAATCCGTTGATCCAACATATTGAATTTGCATGGGCAGAGATAAGAAAAGTCGCGTAATGAATTCTTCTTCTTTATTTATCAATTCGACTACGAATATTGGTGATCATATAACATTACTTACAAAATTAAAAATAATTGCTATAACAAATATAAATATATAAGTTTTGCACAAAAATTATAAGTTTTTGACTATATTCGAGAACATTTCTCTGTCTCTAGCCACCTCTAAGAGGTTCCCAATATTACTTATTCAAGTCCAATGCCGAATGTTGCGTAGCCACGATAGCTGCTTCCGGCCGATGCCTCTTCTGCCTTCAATTTTTCCTTGTACAATTAACTGCTCTAGTTCGTATTTCTTATTTC
This sequence comes from Pachypeltis micranthus, assembly GCA_020466155.1. Classification (NCBI taxonomy): domain Eukaryota; kingdom Metazoa; phylum Arthropoda; class Insecta; order Hemiptera; family Miridae; genus Pachypeltis; species Pachypeltis micranthus. Next base: position 20,999,935 of record CM035780.1, on the reverse strand, counting down.
GCATAATGTGGCCCAAGTAGGCCGTTTTTCTCTTCTTTACAGTTGCTAGCAGTTCTCGCTCACATTGCATTCTTCTTGAAACTTCCTCGTTGGTCACACGATCCGTCCATGGTATTTTAAGTATTCTTCGAAAGAGCCATAATTCAAATGATACGAGTTTGTTAAGGTCCGCTATTTTCCAACTTAGCGTATAACAGAGTTGACCAAACATAACACTTCAAAAAGCGCATTTTTGTTCTCATATTGAGCTCATGACAGTTAAATATCTTTCTATACTTCAGAAAAGTATTACGTGCTATTTCGATACGGCACTTCACTTCCTTTGAACAATCCCAGCTGTCATTAATATGACATCCGAGGTATTTAAAACTTTGTACTCTTTCAATAGGAGAGTTATTAACTAATAAATTTGTATTGACGACCGTTTACTTTATTACCTTGATTACTGTCATTTATCGAACCTTGAAATATTCTTTCCGAATATATATTGAATAACAAGGGTGATAAAATACACCCCTGTCTGACTCCTCGTGAGATAGATACCTCGTCAGTTATACAACCATCGATATTACATGGGCAGTTTGTTGCCAGTACACATTTTTTATGCAACGAATTTCTTTGTCGTCTATTCCCATAGACTCAAGAATTTCTATTAGCTTATCATGTTTAACCATATCAAAAGCTTTCTCATAATCGGTAAAGCATAAGAATACATCTTTTTGAACGTCTTTACAGTTCTGGACTAATACTTGAATACTAACCAATGCCTCTCGGGTTCCAAGTCCTTCCCTAAAGCCGAATTGCGATTTACCCACTACCTCTTTGCATTTTCTGTATATTCTGGCATGTATAATTTTAAGAAACATCTTTAGCACGTGAGGCATCAAACTGATAAGTCGGTATTCATTGCAGTAGTTTGCATTTTTCTTCTTAGGCAAAGGTATAAAGGTTGATCTTAACCAGTCTTTAGGATACTCGCCTGTATCGTAAACGTGGTTTAATAATTGAGCTAACAGTGTTATGTTTGTATCGTCAATCAGTTTTACGACCTCAGACGGCACCTCATCTGGTCCCGTTGCTTTATTATTCTTCATTGATTGAATCGCCTTTTTTATTTCATCGTTAGTTATATAATTGCCAGTAGGACTTAATGGGAAACAGAGATTGTAGCTAGACCTATTGTTATCAGCAAAAAACTTTTCAATATACGTCGTCCAAATTTGCTTTTTTTCATTTATGTCGAAAATTATTTCGTTGTCCTCATTGACAAGAAGCGAGGATGGTTTTTTGCGATAAACATTCGCAGTTTGTTTTAGTTTTTTGTGTAGATTAAAGTCATCGTACAATTCCTGCAGTCTTTCCATCTCTTGACATTCGCTGTGCGAATTTTCCGTCTAAGTTCTCTGTTCGTCTCCCAATAAAGATCATCATTTTTGCTCCTAAACTCACTACGTCTTTTAAACAGTTGCAATATTTCTTCTGTCATCCATTGCCTCTTGCTTTCTCTTTTATACATTCCAAGCGTTTCTTTTGCTGAGGAGTTAAGTGCTTTCTTGAGTTCTTCCCATAAACTTTTGGGGGCTACTGAAATAACATTTATGCACTGGTTAATTTTTTCCCCCAGTAAGCATTTCGTGACATTATGCTTTAATTTTTCCATATTGAGTTTTACTTTTAAATTCTTTCTTCGTAATGAATTGCATCAGATAATTTCGCGGCGGTTTTTGCCTTCTTTGCTCTCGTGAATACGACCTTTTTTTTTTTTTTTTTTTAATTTTGCACTGCTACCTCTTTTTGTAAATAAATTAATAAACTCCCTCGAAATTTTAATTTTGAGAAAGACTATTTCACCGGACTCTGTAATAAACTGTTTTAAACGGCCCGTTTTTCTCGCCCTTAATTTTCCTCATTCCGGGTCGCACGAAATATAACGCGCAGGGCGTGGCGCCTTTTCACAAATTACGCGACGCCGCCAACATGAAGGTCTTAATTCTATTAGTTTTGGGGCTCTGCTGGGACAGCACGCAATCTTAGCGGAAGCTCAGAGGGCAGAATGGAACGAGGGTTGTATCTCAAGATCACGAGGAAAGCTGAGCTGAGAACGAGCGAATTAATGTCCTGAGAAAAACTACTGAGGGCTTTGTGAACTTATTTCGTTTAACTTGGGACTTTGTACAAACCCCGTTGTAACGATCAGAAGGGAAAGGCAAATCTAAGTCCTTAAGTAGAATAAAAGACTCAATCGGTGTGATTCATGAAGCTGCTCGTGCACCCGAATCAAGTTTTTTCCACAAAATAAATAGAATCTCGGGGCAACCGAGAACCGACGCAAAATGTACAATTAGACGCCCTTTCATTGGAACGAGGGGCAATTTCAATTGGAACAAAACCACCAGAAAACTCTCCAAAATGGCGTGGAATGGCCGGAGGTTGGGGTGCGCAATTTTAAACGCTTTCAGACATTCGACGTGGTCGAATCAACGTTCATCTACTTCATTAAAGGGGTTCAGCCCTCTGACATAGGGGGAGCTCCCTTCATTTGAGAGATGAAACCGTCAATGCAGCGTGGTTACAATTTACACCGCAAATCATCCTTTTCACTTCCATTTGATGTCCGGCAACACGTTCAGATTACTCCAGTTATTTGTTAATGTTCAAAATGCCACATGAGATCCAAAAACGCCATTTGGGGAAATAAGCAAGTGCTTGAAGTGAACGACTAAACCAAATCAATACAAATTTCACAATAACCCTGTTAATCTAGTCTGGACGCCCAACTAGAGTTATAAGATCGAAAACTAAGTACCACTGACGCTCAAAACGCTCAAAACTTTTTTTCACTAAAACGGCTATACCTATTTACGATGTACCGGCTCGTACATCAATAGCATTAACGTTTTGTGTGGAGAATTCCAACCAAGTGAACGACAATAATATTTTTACTTTCCTTGACTCTACAAAGTAGAAAGGAAAGTTACGTAATCGGCTGAAAAAAAAAAGTTTGAGTTCTCTTCACATCTTTACGTTTCAGACCCTCCTGAGTCCGAAAAACACTATTTGGGAAAGTGGTCTGTGTGTGTGTCTGCGAACGTTTTTTTAGGGACAACTACCGTACCAAATCCGCTCAAACTTCATATCTAGCCCGGACGTTACCATGGGACGCCAAAATATGGGTATGAGCAAAATCTACCGAAAGTTAACTATAGTTATCATAGTGATCAAAACACCAAACTTTTTTTTCTCATAAACGGCTCAAACGATTTTAATTAAATTTTTTATATTGATAGCTCGTAATAAGACGATTATACCATAAAATTTCCATTTGTGGGTAAATGGCGAGAGCAGCACAATCAATTACCAAAACTTTCGACGAAATCGACTTTACTGCGGTTTTTAGAGAAATTTACCAAACCGAATCCGCTCAGACTTGATATCTACCCCGCAGGTTACCATGGATCGCAGAAATAAGGGTATGGACAAAATCCATCGAAAGTTAACTATAGTTATCATAGTGATCAAAACACCAAATTTTTTCTCAAAAAAACACCTCTCACGATTTCGATTAAATTTTTTATATTGATAGCTCTCGATAAGGTTATTATACCATAAAATTCCCATTCGTGGGAAAATTACGAGAGCAGCACAATAAATTATCAAAATCTTCGACGAAATAGATTTTACTGCGGCTTTTCCTTATAAACTCCGCTGAAATGTTACTAGAATATTAAAAATAATTGGTGTAGTATTCCAATCTAATACCTATAGGATGATTGTTTAAAAAACCCCATTAGATACATGGGGCTCACTCCGAAAATTCCTGAATTTCAACTACCGCCGTTTCGCTTACTACCAGTTCTAACAGTTATTACCCAATAATTCTGCAAAAGTAATTACTATCCTTCTTCAAAAAATCACGTTTACAGCCTCATCAATTCTCTGTGTACCGGTTGCTCACTAATTGTCCGGAAATGAGTACGAGCAGCACAATAACTTCCGTACTGGAAGCGCTACCGCTTTCTGCTGCCGTGACGTGTTGTTTGACCAAGTTCATGAATGAATGAATTGATTAAGTAGAAAAAGCCATGTAAAAAATGAATTGACGTAGAGCTAAGGAAAGTTGTGTGTTGCAACGCACCAGATATTTATCTGTTCTAAATTGAACAATATTTCGACAAAAATCTATTTCTGTACTACTTTTCTCTTATAAATACCGGTTAGCCCCATCCAGCGAGGCAAATTGAGGGCAATCAACTGGAAAAGCCGATCCCCTTCACCCCAGGCCGTTTTCACAGCTTTACGTACGCACTTATGGCCTCTTTGCATTCATACGCGTCATGTTCTCCGTACGAGTCCCTCGCTCTCCTCCGCTCTTATTTGTCCTCAGATCATCTTGAGATCAAGTTGTGGTTTGTACTGTGTATGTTCCCATCCTTCAGTCTTGAACTCAGTGAACTATCGTTCGTTCTAACCAACTGACCGTGCAATTAATACAGTAATGTTAAGCAAGTGCATCAATACAGTTCTATATCTCGTTCAATTCGTGTGTTTATTTCTCTCTCTTTCTCATGCATTTGATACTGGCGTTCTCACAACTGTCTTGTCACTTGTCTAATAAGCTACCTACACGACAGTAGTTAACTACATACACAGTTACTTCAAAATTAATTAGAAACAACCCAAAAAATTGTCTTTTTGACTAAAACTAAATTAAAACTCCTGTTGCCTTTTTGGGTCGTAACTACATATTCGTTCAACTCATTTCTACGGAAACGCGTAGGTACTAGTCGGCTTAAAACTCGTTAGAGCCGTTCACCTAAGAAATTTAAACAAAACCGTCATTGCGCTCCAAAGGCTACAATCTCCGTTCGCTGAATCTTCGCAGAGATACTCATTTAGAAAAATATCTGGTGCGTTGCAACACACAACTTTACTTAGCTCTACGTCAATTCACTTTCTAACATTTCAGCGGAGTTTAAAAGGAAAAAATACCGTGTTAAAACCGATTTCCGTGGAAAATTTTGTTAATTTATTGTGCTGCTCTCGTCATTTTCCCACGAATGGGAATTTTATGGTATAATTGTCTTATTACGAGCTATCAATATAAAAAATGTTATCAAAATCGTTAGAGTCGTTTTTGAGAAAAAAAAATTTGGTGGTTTGATCACTGTGATGACTATAGTTAACTTTCGGTGGATTTTGTTCAAACCCTTATTTTGGCGTTTCATGGTGACCTTCGGGCGAGATATCAAGTTTGAGCTGATTTGGTACGGTCGTTTTCTCTAAAAACCGCAGTAAAATCGATTTCGTCGAAAATGTATTGTTGCTGATGACGACACTTGGTCCATGGAGCGAGTGACGCAACAGTGAGGTGGATTTCTACCTCACTCCGTTCCTAAAGGGACATAGAGCATTTAGGGCTGATTTGCACCGATTTGGAAAGGCTGCAAGCCCAAATTGCCTGCTGTGCTGAATGATCCTTCCCATGTCCCCTTCTGGCAGGCTGGTGGCGCATAGTGCAAGACACAATTGGTCAGCTCCCGACAGAGGCATTCGTCCGCTCCGAGGAAAACTGGAGGTGCATAGCTCAATTTGCCAGAGCAGTGCTACGCCAGAAGAGGCTGGAACTTACTGACCCAGGGCCAGCATCTTGCAGGGATCAATAATGAAGACCCTGAGGAAAGGCCTCTCTGGGCAGTATGGGAGGATGTATGGGGATGGCGGCAAGCTGCAAGACTCTGAGGATCGAGAGAACAAGAAAGAAGAACTGCCATCGCAGAGAGGCGTCAGGGCCAACCTCATGCAATGTGTTCTCAACACGCAGGTGTAAATTCATGGGGGCCACTAGGAGCAGACCCCCCTTCCTACGCCCCTAAACTCAAGTCCTCTATTGTCATGATCAAATCAATACCCCCATCATTCGTCACCCAGTGTCGTCCCCCATTGCTCTAGCCCATCCCAATCTGGCTCAGCACTGGCACGTTTTGAACTTCTTTCCTAGTTCTTTTGTGCGCTAGCCCCTCTGTCCAGGTGAACTACCACCTGCTAAATGGGTGACCCCACTTCAAGGGTCTTCCGCAGCTGCCACATGAGAGATAATGTTTGGCGCAGGCACAATTAATTGAAATCTCGAGCTCAGAGCTTCCCCGCACCATGCAGTATACTTCCAAAGCCTAAATGGACTTCCCTGCTAGGACTTTCTTCATTATCCCCTTCCCACCACTCGGTTTACATCCTCTCCTGTGCTCGGACCTAACCCCAAAACACACACCCGTCTCTCAGCTCTTGAGCTACTCACTGCTCTACTCTCATTCTTCACAAACCAGTTCACCTATTCAGAGACCCCCTCGTTCGCGCTTAAATACTCATTCAAACTCACATCCAAAGTGTTAATACAGTCTTCACTCACGCTCACCATGTTCATTCGTTTACTTATTTTACTCCAACTCAAGCTCCCCCTCACGTGCGCTCAACATACACTACAGGCAGACTGCGCGGTGTATTTGCGGTTTTCGATTCATTGGGCGTCAGAACGTCAAGACCCGAAAGGAACTCAACTGTTTTTCACACACTACTGCGATTGTTATGGCTAGCGACATTTTTGTACTCCAACGACTCACGGAGGAACTAGTTGCGCGAGAAGTGGGCGTGGAGACGTGGATCAGCTTAATTTGTTGATAGGCGAATGTCAATTTTAGAATGGAGAGTCACGTGTTTAGAATGGAGCTGTATAAGCTTCTACGACTTCTTCGCAAATCATAATCCTCGTGTCTTTATTATAATAATTGAAAATATTATGGAAATATCTGGTGCGTTGCAACACACAACTTTCCTTAGGTCTCCGTCAATTCACTTTGTACACGGCTAATTCTATTTAATCAATTCATTTATCACTCAGTTCATTTGAACATGGTCAAACAACGCTTTACGGCAGCAGGAAGCGGTAGCACTTACAGTTCCGGAATTTATTGTGCTGCTCGTACTCATTTCAGGACCATTATTGAGCAATTGGTACACAGATAATTAATGGGGCTGTAAACAAGAATTTTTTGAAGTAGGATAGTAATTACTTTTGCAGAGTTATTGGTAACATTTCAGCGGAGTTTATAGGGAAAACCGCAGTAAAATCTATTTCCTCGAAAAAGTTGGTAATTTATTGTGCTGCTCTCGTCCTTTTCCCACAAATGGGAATTTTATGGTATAATTGCCTTATCGAGAGCTATCAATATAAAAAATTTAATCAAAATCGTTAGAGCTGTTATTGAGAAAACAAATTTGGTGTTTTGATCACTATGATAACTGTAGTTAACTTTTGGTGGATTCTGCTCATACCCGTATTTTAGCGTCCCATAGTAACCTGCGGGCTAGATATCTAATTTGAGCTGATTTGGTACGGTCAATTTCTCTAAAACCCGCAGTAAAATCGATTTCGTCGAAAATGTTGGTAATTTATTGTGCTGCTCTCGTCCTTTTCCCACAAAGGGGAATTTTATTGTATAATTGCCATATTGGGAGCTGTCAATATAAATAATTTAATCAAAATCTTTACTGCCGTTTTTGAGAAAGAAAATAATTGGTGTTTTGATCACTATGATAACTATAGTTAACTTTCGGTGGATTTTGCTCATACCCTTATTTTGGCGTCCGATGGTAACCTGCGGGCTAGATATCAAGTTTGAGCTGATTTGATACGGTGGTTCTCTCTAAAACTCGTTCACAGACACACAGACCATTTTCCCAAACATTGTTTTTCGGACTCAGGAGGGTCTGAAACGTAAAGATCTGAAGAAAACTCAAAATTTTTTTTTCAGCCGATTACATAACTTTCTTTTCTACTTCGTAGAGCCAAGGAAAGTAAAAAACAATCGAATTACACTAGTTCCCAAGTACGATGTTCAGTGCATTGTTCATTTGTATTTCACCCTGGGCAATATCGTACAAAAATTGGGAGAAGGGAAGGACGTAATGGTTATAAGACATAGTCAACGCTTTCCACAGCACACGCCTTACATAAGCCCTGTGTACTGTTTACTCTAATGCAACGGCAGTTTCTCCCGAAATATTTTATTTCACAGCCGAGCCCAATACACTCAGCAGAATGAAGAAACGTGGAATTTTGTAAAACGCAACGCATAAAATAAAGTGCCCTAATCAAAATAGAAAACTGATGGTAAAATCATCGGGTTGCGTGAAGGTCGTACCACAGTAATTATATGGTAGATGGGGACCACCCAATAAATTCCTGGAGGTTGAGCGCGACCCGTTTCTGTATAGAACGTCATGTTTTGTAAGTTAAAAAAAAACATGAGATAATTTGGCAGATCCAATAAAAATCGCGTTGTGTGTAGTGTCGGATTAGGTTTTGTAGTTAATAAATAAAGTGCGAGATGTCTGAATAACTGGATATCAAATTGAATGCTGCACTGGGGGTTTATTCACATTTCCAAAGGTTCTCGGCTCTTAACATAGAAAATATGTCATCAATTTTGTGTAAAAATGTGTTTAAAACGGCCTTTTTTTGTTTGAAGGCAATGTTATAGGATAATGCGAGTAAAACGTTAAAGTACATAAATTGACGTTTGTGGAATGTGTTGAATGAGATGAGATGCGCAACTCACAGGAGAAATGTCGATGTGAACAAGACGCACAGTCTCACGACGCCGTTATGACGCGGGAACGGGAATCACGCAACACTCAACACATCACAAACGTCAACTGAATACTGAGGGCATCAGCGCAGCGGACTGAGCCGCCCGACGGCTGTGGCGATGGAGCGGGGGATGGGGGGGGTTGGGCCGCGCCCCTCCAATCACCCGCCCGCCGGGACCGCGGAGCGGAGGCGACCGAAGGGCCGAAGGGCTGACGGCGCAGTGTTTGGGTTCCTAGACCCCGGTCCCGCTCTGGGCTGCGCCTCGCCCTGGAGTTTTGAGGTTCCCTCCCCCCTCCCACCCCCCGGCCGGCACCACACAGGAGAGCCCATGAACCACGCATTCCGAGCCCTCCAACGACGACGACGACCAAGGCGGGGCTCCCATCACGTCAAGGCTAGTCAATGGACGAGGTCAGAGGTCCGTCGAACTTTGTTCTTGAACTTCGTCTTGTCGAAATCATCCAGAACGAAGCTGGCGCACGAGAGATGCTGCGGCAACTACCCTCCCTCGTCCTACCATGTACACAATGTGTCTACGAAAAGTACTGTTATGACTTTTTTGAAGTTAATAACTTTTTGGTTGAATTTGGCATGTCCCACCTTGTCCACCCCTGAAGGAGGTGTTCCTAGTTTGAGAGAGCAAGTACCCTCGTTATGAGGAACAGCTACACCTCGTGTGGGAGCAAGTACTCCTCTGAAGGAGGTAACAGCTACACCACCGGAAAATAGGAGCAAGTATGATAAAATCAACAGCTACACTAATTTCCCAAAAATATGGGAGCAAGTACGAACCTCTGAAGGAGTATCAACAGCTCGTCCGTATACTAAATTGGGAGCAAGTGCGGCCTTTGAAGAGAGCCAACAGCTACACCAATTTAATGTAGGAGCAAGTACGAACCCCTGAAGGGGAATCAACAGCTGCACTACAATTTTATCGGGAGCAAGTACACTTCCTGAAGGGAAGTAACAGCTACACCAGTTTAATGAGGAGCCACGTACACTCTACAGGGTAGAGTAACAGCTACACTCAATAAGCAAAGAGTCGTTTTCTTTTCACTTTCCGCTACCCGAAGGGAAGGAAAGTATAGTAATCGGCCCAAAAAAAAATTTGGGTTTTCTTCAGATCTTTACGTTTCAGACCTACTGAGTCTAAAATATCTGGTGCGTTGCAACACACAACTTTCCTTAGCTCTACGTCAATTCACTTTGTACATGGCTAATTCTATTTAATCGATTCATTTATCACTCAGTTAATTTGAACTTGGTCAAACAACGCTTTACGGCAGCAGAAAGCGGTAGCGCTTACAGTGCCGGGATTTATTGTGCTGCTCGTACTCATTGCAGGACCATTATTGAGCAATTGGTACACAGATAATTAATGAGGCTGTAAACACGAATTTTTTGAAGTGGATAGTAATCACTTTTGTGGAGTTATTGGGTAATAACTGTTAGAACTGGTAGTAAGCGAAACGGGCGTAGTTGAAATTCAGGAATTTCTGGAGAGAGCCCCATGTATCTCATGAGCGTTTTTAAACACTCAATCTTTAGGTATTGGATTGGACAACTGTACCAATTTCTTTTAGCATTCTACTAACATTCCAGCGGACTTTATAAGGAAAAAACTTGGCTAAAATCGATTTCGTCGAAAGTTTTGGTAATTTATTGTGCTGCTCTCGTCATTTTCCCACAAATGGGAATTTCATGGTATAATTATCTCATTAAGAGCTACCAATATAAAAAATTTAATCAAAATCGTTACAGCCGTTTTTGAGAAAAAAAATATTTGGCGTTTTGATCACTATGATAACTATAGTTAAATTTCAGTAGATTTTGTTCAAACCCTTATTTTGGCGTCCCATGGTGACCTGCGGGCGAGATATCAAGTTTGAGCTGATTTGGTACGGTGGTTTTCTCTAAAAACCGTTCACAGACACACATACACACACACAGACACACAGACCATTTTCCCAAATAGTGTTTTTCGGACTCAGGAGGGTCTGAAACGTAAAGATCTGAAGAGAACTCAAAATTTTTTTTTCAGCCGATTACATAACTTTCCTTTCTACTTCGTAGAGCAAGGAAAGTAAAAACCTAATTTCGGCGCGTGGTCCGTGTGTGTGTGTGTGTGTGTGTCTGTAGTTCGATTTGCGGGAGAACGGCTGATCCGATTGAGCTGGTTATTTTTTTGTTTTGTTCGTTATTTTTTGTAGACACCAAAATAAGGTTATGGACGATTTCGGCCGATGGGAAGGGGGAAATGTACCAAAAACTAGGGTTTTTCGCATTTTTCTCGAAAACGACTCTAACGATTTTGATTAAACTTTCAAATTATCTTCTACTAATCAATACCTAACTTTTCTTCTGCATACGTATCTCCATGAAGATACTGTGAACGGAGATATAGGCCTATGAAGCAAAAATATGTTTTTTTTATGCTTTTCGGCAAAACGACTTCAACAATTTTCACCAAACTCTCAGGATGTTTTCGAATAGTTAATACCTACGTATTGTTCTCAATAAATGTACCTCGGAAAGTCCATTGAACAGAGATAAAAATTAAAATGTGTAAAAATAACGTTTTTTCTAACATTTCCGTAAATTCCAGGGTAACTTCTTCACCAGATGTGATAAATTCTAACGGAGTGTCTTATATTCACCCATACCAACATTTCGTTCTCCATATTTATTTCTGCATATATATGTTGAACGGAGATATAAGCCAAGTTAACTCAGAAAAGGAGATTTGTCGAACATTAATTTATCGGAATTCCAATTTTCTCAGAAATGGCTGCAACGACTTCGATCAAACTTACAAAGTACTCTCAGCTAACTAGTCCCTACATTTTGTTCGCCATAAATGTTTCTGTATAAATGCGTAGAACGAAGATATAGCACCCGCCTATGTAGCTGGTGTTCGAACTTACGGGGGTGGCGGAAAGTTGTGTGTTGCTACGCACCAGATATTTTAAATTTTTGTTCAGTATAGATGTAGGCTAGTGGAAAAAAATAGAAAAACCCCAAATAACAGCACATAAGTCTTATTTATTTACAAATAAATGCACCTCCCTATTGAAAAAAAAAAGTACATTTTGTTGACACAAAAAATAATCCAAATTTCAGCGACAAACAAACTTTCAGTATTCATACGATTTAAATTGTACACTAGAATAGTAGACTTTTAAGAAAAACGAACAAAAAAATCAAAATACAGATGAATTGCATGTAATACTGTTCAGCAATCTTTGCAGACTTGTGCGCGGTGGTCAACGCACATGGGACGTAGGCATCTGCTACAGAGTCTTCGTTTTCCGATTCAATTCTTCTGTCACAAAGAGAACATCGAATCAGTTTGTCAAAGAGTGGTAGAGATCCATTGTTGTGAAGGGTCAGCTCTTCTTTACCCAAAACCTCTTCAATAAGTACTTTCAAAGGACGTCGTAATGTTCGTGACAATGTGAGGAGTTGCTAAAGCATAGCCTAAATCGAACAAAAAATCTTTTCGTATCACCCTTTTCTGCCAATGTACCATGCCGAACAGTATGGCTGCATTCACCCCAGCCTGGTCCAACATTCCAAAGAAAAACCTTAGGGGCGATGTGTCTTCCTTGATGTTGAGTAAGTATGGCAAAGTTGATCGAAAAAATCCGTGCCTCCTTTAGTCTTGTTATAGGCAAAAATAGCCTTGAGCTTCCCGGTCTCTACATCAATAGAATTGTCATGATGTTGAGATGACACCAAAAGTACCACTTTATTGTTTTTACTTTCCTTGGCTCTACGAAGTAGAAAGGAAAGTTATGTAATCGGCTGAAGAAAAAAATTTTGAGTTCTCTTCAGATCTTTACGTTTCAGACCCCCCTGAGTCCGAAAAACACTATTTGGGAAAATGGTTGTGTGCCTGTGAACGATTTTTAGAGAAAACCACCGTACCAAATCAGCTGAAACTTGATATCTAGCCCGCAGGTTACCATGGGACGCCAAAATAAGGGTTTGAACAAAATCCACCGAAATTTAACTATAGTTATCATAGTGATCAAAACACCAAATATTTTTCTTCCCAAAAACGGCTCTAACGACTTTGATTAAATTTGTTATATTGATAGCTCCCAATATGGTCACTATACCATAAAATTCTCATTAGTGGGAAAATGACGAGAGCAGCACAATAAATTACCAACATTTTCGACGAAATCGATTTTACTGCGGTTTTTAGAGAAATTGACCGTACCAAATCAGCTCAAATTAGATATCTAGCCCGCAGGTTACCATGGGACGCAAAAATAAGGGTATGGGCAAAATCCACCGAAAGTTAACTAAAGTCATCATAGTGATCAAACACAAAATTTATTTCTCAAAAACGGCTCTAACGATTTTAATTACATTTTTTATGTTGATAGCTCTCAATAAGGCAATGATACCATAAAATTTTCATTAGTGGGAAAATGACGAGAGCAGCACAGTAAATTATCAAACTTTTCGACCAAAAGCGTTTTTCGCGCAGTTTTTTCCTTATAAACTCCGCTGGAATTTTTGTAGAATGTTAAAAAAAATTGGTATTGTAGTCCAATCCAATACCTAAAGGGTGAGTGTTTAAAAATGCTCATGAGATACATGGGGATCACTCCAGAAATTCCTGAATTTCAACTACGCCCGTTTCGCTTACTACCAGTTTTAACAGTTATTTTCCAATAACTCTGCAAAAGTGATTACTATCTTTTTTTTTAAAAATCGTGTTTACAGCCTCATTAGTTATCTGTGTACCAATTGCTCAATAATGGTCCTGCAATGAGTACGAGCAGCACAATAAATTCCGGAACTGTAGGCGCTACCGCTTCCTGCTGCTGTGACGTGTTGTTTGACCAAGTTCAAATGAACTGACTGATAAATGAATTGATTAAATAGAATTAGCCATGTACAAAGTGAATTGACGTAGAGCTAGGGAAAGTTGTGTGTTGCAACGCACCAGATATGTTTTTTATTAGCTTCGAGCTTCATTTATCAGATAGCTGTACGGTTATCTGTAAAATAATGTGTTTCGCTGGCCTCGATCTGTTTCCGTATGCGCTCGATATTTTATTATTATGGCCGTTCTATTGTTTGTGGGTTTCTGCCAATTCAATTTAAAATCATTGTACAAGCAGTGGACTCCGAATGGGAGCTCACAGACTTAATTTCTCTGACGAAGAGATAAACGCGTATGTACCAGCTCCGGGGTGAAACTATGCGGATCGAGTCACCAAGCAATCGAAATCACGCAATTTCGTCAATGGTGGAACTCCTAACGTACATGTTCTCCAAACGTAATATTTTACCGTACTTTGTTTGGTTATTTTTTATTATTGTTGACCTTCCATTTCATAGCTTATTTTTGGTGTGAATGATAGGCGAGAATTATGCGTTTTGACCACAATGAAAGTACGAAGTATAATTTCGTGTTCATAACTTAATGTGACTGTTGTGGCTTGAGGTGATTTATAATGAATACACGGACACACTTTTGATGACTTGTGTTGTATTGAGAACAATGTGAATGACGGTATAAAAAAGAGGCGACATGTTAAGGAGACAGTAGCAGAATGGAGACTAACTAAATACTGATAAAAAGGAGTCGTCTGATATGAGAACCTAAGCTCTGACTGTTCTCTGGAGCTGTTCTTCGCTACAATCTCCCCCACTAATTTATTTCAAACTGTATAATCTCTGAGGTAGAGGGGTTGTTGACGTTGACGGCATGATCGTCGAAGTACAGGCGGATTGTGCTGATGTGATGGTGCTTGTGAGGTCAATGGAGCTAGAGTGGCTGATGCAGGTAACTGAGCAGATCGTCGATTGTTGGTAGGTGGATCAACAGCAGAGTTACTGTCCATTGGGATACCAGTTCTTGGATGAAGTGGACGTTCATCCGCAAAGGTGACAGTAGTTTTTGGCACAAGTGATGCAATAAGTTGGTTGATGTGCCTCTTGATTGTGCGACCAGAATCCAATTCTACTATGTAGTGACACTGACCCAACCTCTTTTGAATTTTTCCGAATCGCCAAACATCTTGATTTCCATGGCGAATCCTGACTTGTGCCCTCTCTCCTTCTTGAAAAGAACGAATTTTTAATGCACTTTTGTTGTTTTGCACCAACGCCTTTTTGTTTGGAAGTAAAGCATCTAAGCGGATACGCAATTGCCTTTTTAAATATAATTCCGCCGGTGATTTTCCCGATGCCAAAGGTGTTGCTCTGTAGCGAAAAAGGATATTCCTAATCTTTGATGCAAGTGGCGTAGGATCAGTAGCAGCAGCTTTCAGGCGACGCTTGAGGGTTTGGATGCTTCGCTCGGCTAACCCATTTGTGGCAGGGTGATTTGGTGCACTAAATTTTTGAAATATTCCATTTTGTTTACAATAAGATAAGAATTCTTCACTTTTAAAGATTGTGGCATTATCCGATACCATGACTGAAGGGAACCCATGAATTGAAAATATGTCGTCCAGAAAACAGATCGTTGATGTAGAGGATGGAGCATCATGAAGCATGCGCACCTCTGCCCATTTGGACTTTGCATCAATGACCATGAGAAAAAAATGTTCATCTAAAGGACCAGCAAAATCAATATGAATCCTCTCCAAATTCTCTCCTGGGGTGTTCCAAGGATGAATCATGGCTTTAGGGGGGTTATGAGGGATTGTGGCACAGGCTTCGCAACTCTTTACAACGCGTTCAATGTCTTTGTCAAGTCCTTCCCAGTAAACATATCTGCGTGCCAGCTGCTTCATTTTTGTTGCACCCACATGTGTGGCATGTAACTCTGTCAAAATAGCAGGCTGGAGAGACTTGGGTATTACGGCTCGGTCGGACTTGAAGAGCATGTTGGATGAAACTGTAAATGGGCTATCTTTGCGACTGTTCTTCAGCTCATGCAATAATGCGTGTAATTCTGGATCATTTGTAGTCGCAGTAATGGCCAAGGTAGAGATCTGGAACAGAGTTTCAGCACACAAGGTATTTACTTCATAATCAATAAATACTCCTTGTGGTTTGCCTAAAGAGACTGGAGCACGAGAGAGGCAATCAACGTTTTCATTATCCTTTCCTTTTTTGCACTTAATACTGTAGTCAAGACCACTAAGCAAAGAAGCATACCTCAAAAGACGAGCAGATGTCATTTGCGGCAAAGGTCTATCGGGGTGAAAAATCCTTGCCAATGGTTCATTGTCTGTGACCAGTACAAAACGCTTGCCAAACACATAATTGAAAAAATGGTTTGTGGCATAAACTATAGCAAGAGCTTCTCGGTCTAACTGGCTATAGTTAGTTTCAGCCTGAGTGAGAGCCCTTGAGGCAAATGCGATTGGTTTTTCGTGCCCATCAATTTCGTGGCTTAAAATGGCAGCAATTCCTGTAGGGCTTGCGTCAGTTGTGAGGATCACCTGTTTGGATGGATCGAATGGAATGAGGACCCTATCACTGCATACTTCTGATTTGAGATCCTGGAATGAGGCTTCTGCAGCAGGTGACCACAGGAATTTGACATCTTGTCGGAGTAACTGTCGTAGTTCGTGAGATCTTGTGGAGAAGTCAGGAATGAAGCGTGAGTAGTAAGTGACTAGCCCCAGGAAACGTCTTAATTCGTCGGCATTTTTAGGTTGCGGCATCTGAGACACAGCTTGCACTTTGGTGGGGCATTTCTTGAGTGAGTTGTATGACACAACATGACCCAAATACTTTATGCTCTCCTTAAAAAATGAACACTTGTTTTTGTTCAAGTGGAGATCATTTGTTTTAAGACGTTCCAGACATGCAACCAGATTCCTGGTGCACTCTTCGAGAGTTGTACCGTGGCATATAATGTCATCGAAGTAGGCTTCAACTTTGGGAAGACCATTTAAGAGTTGAGACAAAATGCGGTTGAATTCTGCTGGTGCGGTCTTGATCCCAAAGCTTAGTCGGTTCATCTTGAAAGTTCCTCTATGAGTTGAAATTGTTTGAATCTTGCTCCCCTCTTCATCTACTTTGAGGTGGAGATAGGCTTTGTAGAGATCCAACTTACAGAAAAATCGAGATCCTCTAAGGCTGTGTAGAACTTCGTCAATACAGCGGATTGGGTGATTGGCGGCAACTAATCTCTGGTTGACTGCACATTTGTAATCAACACACAATCTAACACTTCCGTCTGGTTTGGAAATTACAACAAGGGGTGAGCCCCAATCACTAGATGTTACAGGGGTGATGACACCTTGAGATTCGAGTGTGGCCAGTTCTTCTTCAACCCTTCCACGCAGGGCAAAAGGAACATCTCTTTCCTTTATGAAGGTTGGTTTTGCGCCCTCTCTTAACTGGAGTTTTACTTCAATATTTGGAACACACCCTATTCTTTCTTCAAATATGGAAGAGTACTTCTCCAAGATGTCATCCAGTGAACCCACTGAATTGACATTAACTGGTTTAATGGGTGTCTGGTAGTGACTATCTATGTCGTTGAGGCTAATTCTGAGACCACGAATCCATATGCGACCAAGCAGGGCATCGTGTCCTGATGGCACTATGAATAATTCTGCATCTATTGACTTGTTCATGTAGGTAACTGAGACGGTTACTTTACCCTTGGCTTGATAATGTGGTCCGAGTAGGAGCGGAATGAGACTTCAGTTGGCTGGACTGGTACATTGAGACCTAGTTTATTAAAATCTGTCTCTGATATCAGGGAAAAACGAGCACCGGAATCTACTTCAAAATCTTGAGGCTTCCCATTGAGTGAAACAGTAACCACATACTTGTCTGTTTCTGGTGCAACCACATAAAAATCCTGGGCCTCCTCAAGTCTTCCAACACCATAGCTATGCTCTGAGCTATCATTGTCGTCTTCGTGCTGTTGAGAGACCACAGAATGTGTCTTCGACTTTTTTAGCAAAGTTGTAATGCAAACTTTTGTGACATGGCCAATTTTGCCACATGCTGTACATTTAAGCGACTCACGGTCTGTCCTACATTCACGAGCTTTGTGATTCGATCGACCACAGTTGAGGCAAAGGCCATCTAAACCAATAGACTTGTAGTCTACTCGACTTTGGCTGCGGGACTGAGAAAAATGATGCTGATGTGGACTGGAGTGGCGACTAAATTTTCTGGATGGAGACTGCTGTTTGCGTCTATAATGACGAGTCAGATTCGGTGGAAATACGGACCCTTTTGGACATTCATGAAGACTGAGCAGTAAAAATATAATAAAGGGGGGAAATAAAGTGGGACATCACTCTCTGAGAACGAAATCAAAGAGAGAATTTATGAAACGACAATGAAATCTGAGTTTACGATGGAAGAGTAAAAGAAAATGAATACACGGGAAAAGAAAAGAGGGTAAAAGCAAAGAATATGGCCCGCTCCCTCTGGTAAGGCAATAGATCGATATATCACGACCGAGGTCAGGTTATCGATATGCCAGACATCGCTCATAGGCTCTCCCCTACCAACTGCGCCGGTGACGCATATCGATACTTGCAGCCGTAGCGTTCAAGCGAACTATCGATACTTGCAGTCGTAGCGTTATCAAGCGGTCGGTCCATGTTCTTTAGTTCACCCGAAAAGAGCCCTTTTGTGTGGCTAAAGGTAAATGAACCACCAAACGAAGGCGAACCCGAGGAATAACGTGTTCAGAGACATTCTGAAAATTATTGAAAAAGCCACAAGAAACGAGGTCTTCTTATTGGTCTTCAAATCCACTTCAGGGAGTACAAGCCCACACGGGCATCTGCATCTGGAGAAGATATTCGCGGTAGCTCCAAGTTTAACTTTCTTAGCCTCCACTTAGCGCGTTTTCAAAAAAATTTACTAAAACAATTTTTTCGTAATTCGAGAAAGTGACGTTAGTACCAATTACAACCGAAGAGAGCAGTAAATTATCAGGTTGTGCACGTCGCTTCGTGGCTGGTGGCGCCGTTGAGTTCCATTTACTTTTTCCTAACCTCAAATCCCTAACCCGTTCGGTATTGCACCGTCCCTTTCAGAAATCTCCGAATGGTAGCGTTACGACTTCGATTTGAATGTTGATCTAACTCAATAAAACGCGTTAGTTGGTCGTCAAAATGACCATGGTATCGAGAACTGCGTTAGGTATAGCCGCCGGTATATTTGGCACCCTCTTCGTCGGATATTGCGTGTATTTCGACAGACAGAGGAGAAGCGACCCTAATTTCAGGAAGAAGATTCGAGAGAGTAAGTTGTTTGATTTCATTTGAACGTAATGCTTTCACTTTAAGTTTTTTCAAAGCGTAAAGTCTCGAATTAGTTTATAATTCGCCGTGACTCACGAAGAGTTCGATTAAGAAAGTGTCGGGGCAATGTTTGGCCACCGCATTGCCAGGCTGACCTTGCCCTTGGTCCTATTCTTATCAGTAAGTTGTTTAAGAGACTTAACTTGAGTCCTTAACTGGATGTGGCATAACATATTCCATAAACCTAAAAGATATTTTATGTTATAACGACCACAGCCTTTATTCTTCTTCTGGGTAAACATGCACTGTCGGGGTTGGACTGCCCAATTGAATGTACCTCCGCAGTTTTTATTAAACAACATGAACGTGAAATTCATGTGTAGGACGATTTGAAGAGAAAATGTGTATCTGGTGCGTAGCAACAGACCACTTTCCGCAACCCCCGTACAATCGACGAACTTTTGATTCTATTGATCAACTCCAGTGAACCATTTACTCTAGAAATCATGAAAATATTTTTTTAAATATCTGGTGCGTTGCAACACACAACTTTCCTTAGCTCTACAACAATTCACTTTGTACATGGCTAATTCTATTTAATCAATTCATTTACCACTCAGTTCATTTGAACTTGGTCAAACAACACTTCACGGCAGCAGAAAGCGGTAGCTTCGAGTAAAACCGCTAGAACTGGGAGTAAGCGGAATGGCGGTAGTTGAAATTCAAGAATTTCTGGAGTGAGCTCCATGTATCTCAAGAGCGTTTTTCAACACTCACCCTATAGATATTGGATTGAACTACAATACCAATTTTTTTAAACATTCTAGTAACATTTTAGCGGAGTTCATAAGGAAAAAACCGTGCTAAAAACGCGTTTGGTCGAAAATTTTGATAATTTATTGTGCTGCTCTAGTCATTTTCCCAAGAATGGGAATTTTATGGTATCATTACCTTATTGAGAGCTATCAAGATAAAAAATGTTATTTAAATCGTTGGAGCCGTTTTTGAGAAAACAAATTTGGTGTTTTGATCACTATGATAACTATAGTTAACTTTCGGTGGATTCGGCCCATACCCTTATTTTTGCGTCCCATGGTAACCTGTAGGCTAGACATCAAGTTTCAGCTGATTTGGTAACGTGGTTTTCTCTGAAAACCGCGCTAAAATCGATTTCGTCGAAAGTTTTGGTAATTTATTGTGCTGCTCTCGTCATTTTCCCACGAATGGGAATTTTATGCTATAATTGCCTTATTGATAGCTATCAATATAAAAAATGTAATCAAAATCGTTAGAGCCGTCTTTGAGAAAAAAAATTTTTGGTGTTTTGATCACTATGATAACTATAGTTAACTTTCGGTGGATTTTGTTCAAACCCTCATTTTGGCGTCCCATAGTGACCTGCGGGCGAGATATCAAGTTTGAGCTGATTTGGTACGGTGGTTGTCTCTAAAAATCGTTCAGACACATACAGACACACAGACCATTGTCCCAAATAGTGTTTTTCGGACTCAGGAGGGTCTGAAACGTAAAGATCTGAAGAAAACTCAAAAAAAATTTCTTCAGCCGATTACATAACTTTCCTTTCTACTTCGTAGAGCCAAGGAAAGTAAAAACACTACATTCAACACATTTCGGTTTTTATCTCTGTTTTAATGGACTGACAGAGGAAGTTTTGTGCAGAACAAGGTTGTAGGTATTAAATACCCAAAGACATTCTGTGAGTTGTCGCTAAAGCCGTTTTGCCAAAAAGTGAACAAAACCTGCGTTGGCTTCATAGGCCTTCATCTCTATTCTCCGAATTTTCATGGAGGTATTTACGAAGAAGAAAAGTTGGGTACTGAAGAGTAGAAAACAAATTGAAGGTGTAATCAAAATTGGTAGAGCCGTTTTCGAGACAAATGCGAAAACCCCTAGCTTTTCGTACGTTTTCCTTCCTCCTAAAAGATCCAGCTCATTTAGTTCAGCCGTTCTCCCACGATTTGAACTACAGCCGCGCAGGTCTTGTTTTCTAATCGAAACGACTGCTACATTACACTCATTAGCGAGTTATTTCAATCGAAATCCGTAGAGGTTGTGAGTTCGCAATTGTGCAAGAGACAGGGCACTCCATCAGCATCCGCCGAATCCAAACCTGTGGAGATACTGCAGGTTGTGATTTATCCAGTTTCACGATTGGAGTTGTACCATGTGGGAGAGTTCTCAATCTGGTTGGAATCAACTTGACTTTATGAATTGCATCAATTGCAGCATTGAATCATCTGTTCACTGATGTTTTGATATTCTTACATTTACAGGAAGAAGAGCCAATGAGCACAAGAGGCCGAGTAAAGATCAGTCAAAATTCCCTGATCTGAGGGACCACGAGGCAGTCCAGGCTTTCTTCTTGCGAGAGGTTAGTTGAGTCAATGACTGAATTTTTCATTTGCAGCTTCAAACAAGTCTTCTACATGCTCCTCAGTTCTTTTTTGCCTATTTGTGTTCAAAGTGGAAATTAGAAGCAAGAACCAAAATGTAGCGAATTTATAACAGCGTAATATTAACTTAAACTTCTTTGTAAATGTAGTATGAGCAGTGTATACCTTATTAAATGCGTTTACTGTAAAATAGTATCAAACGATAAAGGTTTCCACAAAACATCACGGAAGAGGTTGGTTAACCTGAAAGGAAGGAGAGCAGTCATGTTGACCATCAGTAAGGAGTGAGGATGAATTTATGACTGGGGCACAAGCTGAAAAATTTGATTTGTGAGTTGTCATGATATTTTGGTCCATCAACAAACTCCATATTCATCTCGCTGAGCAATGCATCCCCAGTTTTTATTGGAATTTGATACAGTGCAAATGATTGCCTCTGGTGTGAGCCCACCTTAGCAACATCCATCATTCCCATACAGAGCAGGAAGTTGGGGCTTGCTGCTTTACCAATACGCCTCCTAGATGTTTGGTGTCCCTTGAAGAGGTACATGATAAGTTAGAAACCCACCTCACTGTGGCGCCATGGACCAGTGCTGGAATCAGCCGTCTCTTCTGGGCCATTTTCTACTCGTCTTGTCTCCTCACAAGGGGCTCAGCTTTTCTTCAGGTTGATGTTTCTCCTTTTATAGATACGTCTCTTTCCACTTGGTTACCAGAAAGTGGATTGGGATAACACCCGCTAGGACCTCTTGAAAAGCTTGTGCAGTATGAGCAAGCAATGCAGAAGGCACCTCCTCTGCCATCCAGTTTCTGTGGTAGACAATGCTCATTGCATGAGCCCGCACCTATGCACCATATAAGAAGAGGGAATGTACAAAGCTCATTAACACCTGCTTTGTGCTTGCCAGCAGCCCTCTCGCATTGTCCATCAAACAGGGAAAACCCTGCAAATTATTACACAACGGTTTATTATTCGGATAAACAGCTTGACCTAGCATTAATGCTCCGAGACCCATCCCGTTCAATTCAGCATCGAAAAATATCAAAATGAAACCCAAAAAAAGGTCGAAAAGAACTGAATCGTAATATTAAAATAAACAAAAAAAAACGAAAGTATCTAGAAAAACCTGAATTTTAATATGAAAACATGCACGCTAAATACTAATACCAAAATGTAACCAAAAATCTGAAAAAAACCAAAATGAGAATGAAACGAAAGAATCTTTAAAAATTGAATCGTATTAAAACCAAAAAAAATGAAGCGAACGAACTATTAAATAAATAAACCAAAAATAAACGAATAATGAAAAGTTCAATCGAAGATAACAGATATTTTGCTAACGGAAATAGGTGAGACAGTCATTCGTGGAGGTGAAGAGGAGAACAAGGCAATCGGACGATAAAGGGACAAATCGTAATGCCAAATGTTAAATACGAAACGCGAGCACTTCCTAGAGGAAGCAAAAAAAAAAGAGTCAGGGGGGGGGGGGGGGGCTTCCAATGTGTACAGCGGGCGAGCGTTGCATTGCGAGGGGGTGGCGTTGCCTGTTGAGCAGGCGAGCGATTTCGTGAGACAGGCGGGGAGGGAGGGAGTTCAAACAACGAAACGTTGACTTCCGCGCTGTAGTTCCCGCGTTGTACTGCGTTTCGTTAATTTATTTAACCATTTTTTGCCCATTACAACCACGGGCTTCGTCCGATCGGATTGCCGAGATGGCGGTTACAACTAGATACCATATCAGATTTTTGTGCGAAAGAACGGATTTTTCAGACCATGTTAAAGGCACAAAATGGACATTGCAAGTTTGGAATCTCCAAGTCGTGAAACGTTAAGTATCAAATTTTGAGGGGGGGTTGTAAAAAAATTTTCGTGACCGTAAACATAGGGTTATTATTCAGAATGAATAATAAACCAAAAGCCGTTGTTACTGTGGTAGCCTTCCCAGTTGTGGATCCCAAAATGACACTTTGGTACCCACCATCACTTTTTATATTTTATCAATTTCTCCTAATTAATTTTTCAGGTTCAACTTGGTGAAGAACTTCTTAGTCAGGGTGAGGTTGATGAAGGCGTAGAGCACCTCAGCAATGCTGTGGCTGTGTGTGGTCAACCAACGCAGTTGCTTCAAGTCCTCCAGCAGACTTTACCGCCAAATGTGTTCTACCTTCTCGTGCAGCGACTTCCAGCTGTGTCACAGGTAATTGCCTAATTATTTGTTAACCATTTATTCATTAGGGAGCTTTGAGAGCTACAGAGAAGACTTCCTCTGTGACGAAAGGCAAGACGCTACCCTTAACAAGTTCTTGCAGCCCACAAGCATTCCACCACATGATTAGAAGCTAAAGGTGATTTTAAAATTAACTGGTTCGAGAATGCCGCGATGGAAAGCTCCAGTGCAGATATCCTGGTTGTGCAAGTGTTGTGTGAAGGGCTCAGTGGGGCGTACTAAGGGTGCAGTAGGCCCACAAAAAGTGTTGTGTGCTTTTTAGGTCGTTGAAATGAATTCAACCAGTGACTTGTAGGGTGTAACCGTAGGAGGAAGGCTACCATTCCACAGTAAAACGTTCGAAGAAAAGGCCCTGCTGTGGAAGTCATTCTTCAACGAGGCGCTATATGTTAGACGGCTATAGTTGAACAAAACCACCATTAATATAGAAAAACATGATTTCACGATTCAATATTCATAGTTCACTAGTTGCCGCCTATTTGTCGTGATAATGTCAATCTGTTGAATTCGAAATGAGCCCTTATTTCCTAATACTCCATTTCAGGAGTTGTTCTCAGTCATTTCCGAAGGCAACAACAATGAAGTAGGGGTAGCCCCAACCAATGAATAGGTAAGGAAAAGCCGTGGTTTCCTCATCCTTAACTGTGTGTCAAGACTTGTTCAAAAAGTGGTGTATCGTTTTATAACAAAAGCACGTTTTAGTTGTTAGCGGCGGTGATCTTTGGTTTTGATAAACTCACTGGTTTACGCTCGACAGGGGTTTTTAAACTAATTTATTAACCATTGGTATATTTTATGTTCGATCTAAGGGGTGATTCTGTCTAGTCTGGAAAAGTGCATGTGAAGGCGAAGAAAAGTAATTGATATAATTTTTGTGAAGGAATTTATAGAAAATTCGCCTTTGAACGACTTAATGTGAATTTTCAGTAAGATAGTCCGCGAGCTACGGGGTAGGTATTGTGTCAACTCAGTGAGGGATGAAGAGTTTAGGGAAGTAGAGGGATCTAGCGTAGATGGGTTAACTAGAGCCATAACCTGAATGTGGTATCCTAGTGCTTCATAGTACCAGTCTTTTGTAGCTGTAAGCAGAGGAGTATAAGCACCGTCTGGAAAAGCAGGCGTAATTTCATAGTCTTCACAATACGCTACACTCTCATCCCAAAGTTGAGTAAATTGCTCGAATAACTTCTCTAGGACAGTGTGCATACCTCTGAATACGCTCCTTTCAGCAACATTTGAAAGGGACAATAGACTTTTGTCTCTAATACGTTTGATGTCCCTTGACAGCTCCTTAATTTTGTTGAATTTCCGAAGAAGCTCTCTAGTCGTGACTTTGGCACCAGGGTCCCCCGCCTTTCTTCCTTAGAGCCCAGCTTTCGCTGGAAGCCGGTTGCTTGGGTAATTCGGGCATAACTTAGCTCGAGGGGATATGCAAATTTGTAAAACTAGTAAGTATGGGGTATGCAAATTTGTAAAAAGAGTAAGGTTTTCAGCAGTAGATAGGTATGGGGAGAGATGAATGAGGTCGCTCATTCTGGCCTCGGACTGACCAAAATGATTGGGCATACCGATGGAGGGTCAACCTTCTACGCTGTAATAAACCTTTATTCTGAGCTAACTTCCCAAATGAAAAAGAAAAGCGGCACTGCCTAAGTAAATAAAACGACCTGCATAGGTGATCGCAGAAATGAAAAAGGTATCCGGAAATCCAGAAACAGTTCACAAGTAGCACAACACTCGCGGAAAAGACAAAACAGACTGAATAGTATTGAACAAACTGATAAAAAATAAAAGATTCCGCGTTTTAGGCGGGCTTTTTTACTGTAGCTGCGTTCCTTCGAGCAACGTTCCCGTGGGCCTCACGAGCCGCCAATTAGTTGAACGCTCGAACAGTGTCGACTAAGACCTGATACGGTAATGGTCTAAGCTGCATCCTAGTCTATAGGCACAATGGTTTACTAGTGCGATTGGATGTGGCCTATTGTAATGAGGGGAGAAGGATGTGGTGCCCCCCCTCTGCCACCAGAGGTTTCCTCGCCTTCAGCCTTCAGTGACAGTTCACCCATGCCTGGGCAAAGCGCGCCGCAACTGCTTTCATGGCCAAAAGGCTTCCCGCGAGCTCATCGTCATACAGAGTAAAAAATGACACGAAGAATGTCTTCCACCGCTCCCACACAGGCACAAGCCAAAGGCACCACAAAAAGAGGTGGCGGGAGGTGAACGCCCCATGGTTGTTTTTAATTCCATTTTGGTCTGTGGATTGGTTCCTTTTTGGAAGCCATAATGACATGAAACATGATCAGAGGACTGAATTAAACTTTCCGTGAATTACACGTTTTTCAAGAACGTGACTGTATAGTTATTCCTCCCAAGCTCTAGCTAATATTCCAATATAAGTAGTTGTAACGTTCAATGTGGTGGGGAGGAGAAGTTTCCTTGGAACAACGCTCTTGAACCACACGATGTACATACGATTTATTAACAATAAATATCTGGTGCGTTGCAACACACAACTTACCTTAGCTCTACGTCAATTCACTTTGTACATGGCTAATTCTATTTAATCAATTCATTTATCACTCAGTTAATTTGAACTTGGTCAAACAACGCTTTACGGAAGCAGAAAGCGGTAGCGCTTACAGTTCCGGAATTTATTGTGCTGCTCGTACTCATTGCAGGACCATTATTGAGCAATTGGTACACAGATAATTAATGAGGCTGTAAACGCAATTAAAAAAAAAGGATAGTAATCACTTTTGCAGAGTTATTGGAAAATAACTTTTAGAACTGGTAGTAAGCGCAATGGCAGTAGTTGAAATTCAGGAATTTCTGGAGTGAGCCCCATGTATCTCATGAGCGTTTTTAAACGCTCACCCTTTAGGTATTGGATTGGACTACAATACCAATTTTTTTTAACAATCTACAAGAATTCCGGCGGAGTTTATAAGGAAAAACTGCTCTAAAAACGCTTTTGGTCGAAAATTTTGATAATTTATTGTGCTGCTCTCGTCATTTTCCCACTAATGAGAATTTTATAGTATCATTACCTGATTGAGAGCTATCAATATAAAAAATGTGATTAAAATCGTTAGAGCAGTTTTTGAGAAAAAAACTTGGTGTTTTGATCACTATGATGACTATAGTTAACTTTCGGTGGATTTTGCCCATACCCTCATTATTGCGTCCCATGGTAACCTGTAGGCTAGACATCAAGTTTCAGCTGATTTGGTACGGTGGTTTTCTCTGAAAACTGCGCTAAAATCTATTTCGTCGAAAGTTTTGGTAATTTATTGTGCTGCTCTCGTCCTTTTCCCACAAATGGGAATTTTATGGTATAATTGCCTTATTGAGAGCTATCAATATAATCAAAATCGTTAGAGCCGTTTTTGAGAAAAAAAATATTTGGTGTTTTGATCACTATGATAACTATAGTTAGCTTTCGGTGGTTTTGTTCAAACCCTTATTTTGGCGTCCCATGGTGACCTGCGGGCGAGATATCAAGTTTGAGCTGATTTGATACGGTGGTTCTCTCTAAAAATACACGTACTCGTACACACAGACCATTTTTCCAAATAGTGTTTTTCAGACTCAGGGGGGTCTGAAACGTAAAGATCTGAAGAAAACTCAAAATTTGTTTTTCAGCCGATTACGTAACTTTCCTTTCTACTTCGTAGAGCAAGGAAAGTAAAAAGAAATTGTTATCTCTAAGAGTAAAATAAAACAGGAACTCTTGTAGGAGCCAAAGAGAAGGAGTCCACCAACTACACTGCCCTTCCACGTCTAACCTGAGGCGTCGTCTTCAGGTTGACTTCGGTTCTGATGAGACGGAATGGTGGCGATGAAACTGGGTGTACCAGCAGCTTCGAGTGTCCAGTTTTGGCGAACTCACGAT
This sequence comes from Pachypeltis micranthus, assembly GCA_020466155.1. Classification (NCBI taxonomy): domain Eukaryota; kingdom Metazoa; phylum Arthropoda; class Insecta; order Hemiptera; family Miridae; genus Pachypeltis; species Pachypeltis micranthus. The sequence goes on along the minus strand of CM035780.1, from coordinate 20,972,558 downwards.
CGCGTGCTCACTTGGGATCCCCAAATACACGTTCTGGATTACCAGGAATAACACGGAAAAAATGTTCGGGTGGCCAGGATTACTTTCGGGCAAGAAGTGAACAGCTTGAAGCGCGAAGGCACTAGATTAAAAATGTCCCTTACGTAATAGACAAAAGAAAACAACAAAGGAAACGAAACTTATGACTAAGGACACTCAAGGCAAGAAGTGACCTTTGCCGAAAAACAGAGGCATGGTTCATTTTTAGGTCTTATGTAACTGACGCTAAAACAGTAGTGTGACTTCTACATACCTTCTTTGTTCCTAATAACAGGAGCTGAGTCGCTATCAACATTATACACTGAACTATCACTTTCGTTCATCTCCACAACGAAGTTCCTCATGAAACCCAAAATTACCTACTATTATTTGTTTAACGAAAATGAGAGATGGTCGAAGAAAGTTGGATGGAAAAGTACTAACGTACTAACTGTTCACAGGAAAGGTATTGACTGTCCACAGACGAGGTATAGCTTCAGGGGGCTCCCCTCCCTCCAAGTTCTGTGATCGTTTTTAGTGCGGTGAATTGATTTTATGAAAGGTTCAAATGTAATTGCGAAAGGTTTAATGTTGTTTGCAAATGGTATAGTAGAAAGTTTATGTTTGTGTTATTGGATGCGTAAAACTAATGGCGCGGCTTCTGTTTCAGAGACTCACTGCTGACGCGCCTGAGGCTCCTTCGGGCCAAATTATGGTGGAAGACGAAGTGGAATAAGTTCCCCCCTCCGCCCCCGCCCCCTTCATCCTGTTTAGCATTCATTTAGAATTGATTTCTTGACTAGTTGATATAATGAAAAGTGATTTTTCTAAACTGCCCAATTATTTCACTAGCGTCGTGAGTTTTTTTTTTTATTGATTTCGTTTTGTAATTCGATAATTTCAAGTTACGTTTCATGATTTGTGCGTAACTTGAGAATTTGTTAATTTCCTGAGAACAAACTGACTTTTTTATGAAAATCATGTTTTGAAGGAAACGTCTTAAGTTAACGATTTGTTTTCTGTTGTATCTTGGTTCAGCATGTTTTTGAAGATTAATCGTAAGTACTAAACTAATGGTTTGTATCGTCCTCGTTATAGTACAACTTAGCTCCTCCTCCTTCCCCGACCCTTTTCGTATCTCTAGCTTTACTTCGCACCGCCCTCCCTTCCCATCAATTAGCAATCAACCCCTATGAAGGGATGAAGGAGGAATTGCGTTAGTGTTGATAAGGAACATTACGTTCAGAATATTAGTTCGACTTGCCTGAGGTCTAGTGTTTTCGTGCATTTTGAATTGAATACAGAATCTGAATGCAATAAGTAGTGCGCTGCTGGGTTGTAACCAAAGCTTCTTCCTCCTAGTCCTCTTAACGAACGCTCTTGAGCATTTCACAAATCCAGTTTCCCCGCTGTTGAGGAGATCGCTGTTATTTTTCTTATAAAATTCGCGAGCACTGAATGCCGTTGAAGTGTGGAATATGTGACGTAGGGTGTTGTTGGTGTTGCTCACTGAGAGTGTACGTATATTTTTTGTTTGGAAGATTGTTATTTCATTGGAGGAAATGAAAATAAACATGTTCGCCACAATTGTTGCTTAATTACATCACATGCACTAAAGGTGCTCCTTACATGTTCACTGTTTCTGAACATCCTGAAAATTCGTTAAGGTGTCTTCTAGAGAGGCATGGGTGGCAGGAAGGTGTAGAAAGTGGAACAAGGTAAGAAATAAAAAAGTTTCTGTGTCTGTTGCAGTCAACAGGGTTTTGACTAGGAAGCCCCTGGGCTACTTATGAGGGTAGCATTCAGTTTCGAGAAAGTGCACCGGTAAGTTGCTAATGTCGAGGGCGGGGGTGGGCCACCCACCAGCTTAGCGTGTGTTTGTCTTGGAATGTCACGCCATTTACTTGTGAGGTTACTGCCGTTTTACGTGTGGAGGGGGGGGGGATGTTTGGAAAGCCGCTGACTCAGGCAAAAACTATTGCTATCACCACCTCTGATCCAATGCCCATTTTCGTCAGATTATGATATTGTTAAGGAATATAGAAAGCTTGAAGGTAGAAAATGTACCGCTCAGTTTGGTATCAAGAATGAGAATGGCCTTTTTAATTATTTACACATAAACACATGCAACCAATGCCAATCAACAATGCAGTAACGATGGAGTGCAACAATATGAAGTTCTCAACATCATTCCCCTTCTCCTCCTTCAGATGTAGCTGCTGTATACGGGGTCAGGCAGTCTGTATGGATTACTCTTGGGCGTCCTCTCGGTCGATGAATGCGAAAAACCACGTCAGAAATGACTGACAATTTTGCAGGGCCCTTCCCACGGTGACTGGAGTTTAGGACATTTTCCTACTGTACGCCGCGGCCAAAAACACCATACTTGGTCCCCGACTTTAAATCTCGGTTGCGTAGCCCTGGTATCGTATGTTCTCTTCGCTCCTTCAGCTGCTGCCAGCAGCTTATCTCGTGCTAACTGGTACGTTGCTACAAGGTGCTCCTGCAACGACTTCGCATATTCGGCCTTCGTTTGTACACCAGGGACTGAACCCATCAGCAGGTGGACTGGTAAGGTCAGTGGTCGCCCCAAGTTCAATTCTGCTGGTGAGAAACCTGTAGACGTATGCTCCGTGGCTCTATAAGCCAGCAGTACACAAGGTAGCCACTTGTCCCAATCCCTCTGGTTTTGGTTAACCACTTTTGCGAGCAAGTTCCATAGCGTGCGGTTGAATCTTTCAACAAGACAATTGCTTTGGGGGTGAAGTGGGGTGCTGCATGTCTTCTGTATCTGCAGTAGCTGTAAAACTTCCTTGAAAACGGCAGCTTCGAACGTGGTTCCCTGGTCCGAGTGTATTTCCCTTGGAATGCCGAAACGAGAAATGACGGTTTCTACCAATCCCCGAGCTACTGTTTCAGCTTTTATATCACGAAACTCTGCAAGGAAATGCGCCCTATCTGCCTGCATTGCTTGACAGAGATCACCCAGTGAAGCGCTCCACTCAATACGCACTTGTTCCAGTAAATCGGCACGTTCTCGTTCCCAGCACTGTTGGAACAGCAGTAAAGGCGTTGGAATATCAGAAGATTCACCGAAATCGTCGTTTCTATCAGGCTCGTTAACTTCCGTAGACTCCTCAAAATGTGAAGGGTTGTTGTACTCTTCATCGTTGGAAGCCCCTTCGCGTCGAGAAGTGGAACGGGTATTTACCATCCCACCGCTGCCACCTATGTTAAGGAATATTGAAAGCTTGAAGGTAGAAAATGTACAGTTTGGTATCAAGAATGAGAATGGCCTTTTAAATTATAAACACATGCAACCAATGTCAATCAACAATGCAGTAACGATGGAGTGCAACAATATGAAGTTCTCAACAATATTATCACCACTAGTCCACGATCACTAAGGTGCCAACAATGGGAGTCGGGCCAGGCGGTACAGCCGCGTTGCCTGCAGTAGCAAACTCACAATCAATACTGCCAAAATCAGAGACCCGAGTTCCTCTGGATCACCAAGGCTGCCTCTAAGACAGCATCCATTGAAGCACTCCTTGTGATTACTGAGCTTCTCTAACTCTATGCTGAACTGTGTGTAGACCTCTACGGAATTAACACGTTCACTGCGACAATAATGGTTCAAAACCGATTTTCTGCACTGCAACTTTTTTGTCTCCATTTCTTTCTTTTTGGAACCAAAAAAACATCTGATGATTTGTAGTTCAAATTTCATTAACCTTTGACCTTGAAAAACGTTTGTCAACGCCTGCCTGATTATAGGAAACTATTACCTCTGGCGGGTGGTCGACATTCTGTAGGTGAAGTTATAATACTCTAAAAACCTCTTTTTACTCTTTATTAGGGGTTATTTCATGGCTATTTATTCATAATTTTCGATGCAAATAATATTTGGCGTAAGCTAATAAAAAGTATTGAGTAAAAAACTTACCGTATGAGACAAACGAGAAAAAAATAACGAAAAATCGAGCTGGTGGACCGCGAAGGCTTGGTCATAAACTTGGGACCTTTCACTACGCTGAGTCTGAAAAGGAACTGGCTTCGAGTCGGCTGGACGTGTTGCAGTTGATCTGAATAAGGAAAGGGAGATGTCGACAGGTCGTCGACGTCTGCAAGGGGGAAGGGGTCTCATTTGTCGACAACCGCAGTGAATGTGTTGAAACTTGCTGCCCTAGATAAATGGACATTAGGTAAATGGTAAGCAAGATGGGAATTTTGTCAAAGAAACGTTTTTCCAACGCAAACGTTTTAAGAGAGTGGGTTGAGCCAGTACAAGACATGGCGACTTCAATAAGCAGCTACACTTCTCTCAAAGACTCCATCCTGCACATCTAGTGCCTCCAGTTCTGAAGAAACAAGAATGTGGTTTCTCTGTGCTCCACAGTGGTTCCCAGAACAGCGGGCAACGTTTCTGAAAGAACAGCCCAGCCATACCTTCTAGGTTTGTGTGCTACTAAGCAAACTTATAACAGTTTCAACGAGTTGACAAAGAAGGTTATTACAAACTATGTGGCCACAGTTCATCCCTTCCTTTGAAATTAGCCACCCAAGTTGGAAACCAAGGGATCCCCCAGGGTCTCACATCTGTGGGGTAACGCATGAGCAACAGGTCTCCACCAAGAGTACAGCTAAATCACAACCTGCCTGTTTGGAAGCCTTTTGTATTTTAGACGCGGCAGCAAATAAACACGGGCAGTCCCGTGCAAGTCCTTCGCCGCCACTAGAGAGGGGCTGCCGAGTAGCTATCACCGCGCCTTTGTCTTCTTCCGCTCTGCCACCAGTCTGATGTTCAGCCACCATATCGTCCATTTGTAGCTCCTTAAAGCGTAACATTTTCATAAGTCGAGGATTCCTGGCAGCAATTCACATTCATCGACCATGTAAGTTCCTCAAGAAAACGTCGAATTAGGAAATTCAGCCTGCCGACATGTACATGCTTCAGAACATTTATTCATAGTGAATTTACTTTCCCAACACTCCGTCAGTCACCACACAGTGTGTTCATCATCTACATCGATCACCATACTGTCATCCGCCTTCTGGAAACTACTTGGAGTCCGACCTCTCCCGGAAGACATCCTGTCCCAGGGTTTTATCCAAAGATGACAGGTGACAAGCTCTTGCGTGTACACTGACGCCACGTGGTCGAAATGGTCAGCACGTTCCTTTTCATTTTCCTTTTATTTCCATTCACGTTGAATTCGACTTATTTTAATGCCAAATTGAATTTTCTTTTCTTTTCGTTGTTTTTTCATTGTATACGACTCATTGATAATTTGATGATTATGGAGCTCCATAGGTAGTGCCACACTTGTGACGAAACCCGATCTCAAGCTCGTTTCTATTTTATCTTTAATGAATTAATTAAACTTATATTACTCAGAGCCACGGTTAATTGGTTATGCGAGACTCCCATACCCCTACCTGGTTCAAACACTGCCATAACTCCACAGGTCTGGGTTTGGTGGATACTGAGCCAGTGCCTGGGCTCTTGCACATGTACTGGAACGAACAAAACTCTATCATCCAGTGAAGGCTCCTTTGGGGAATTTGTGCTGATTGAGCACTTCAAATGCCCCAATTAGCTCGAAACTTCACTGTCGTCACTCATAACTAAGTGGTTCTATCGTTGCTCCTGTTTGTGGTGGTAAAACTGCTAATAAAACTCTCTGTTACAATTGCATTTGGTTGATATCCTACGCACTCCACGACTCACTTAGTGCGATATCGCTGTTCTATTAGAACAACTCCTTATGAGTGGTCCTGTCATGAGCCGTCAATTGCTCCCATTGCCATAGCACAAGGATACACATAAAGTAAACATTTTAGCAAAAGTATGGTTGGATTAAATTCTTGACTCATTCGTCTACTCAATGACTATATTTCTCAACTCCAACATTGTTCAATAGCCTGATCACTAAATACCTTAAACCAGTTAACAACAAACAAATAAAACAATAACAGGTTCAATAAATTATATGGCGCAGGGGCGGCCTTCAACAGTAAACATCTAGGGAGCAAGCACAAGGTTCCACAGTTCACAATTTACAATCGTTGATGCACGAACACACCTGCCCTGCGCTTGCACCAGGATTGCTGGCCCCACATCAAATCTAAAATAAAAATACGACCATAATAACTTGGTGCACGTAATCAATAGAAATTTGGGTCGTCAACAAGAATAAAAGAAAAAAATGTATCAGGCGGAGGTTCAGCGATATCAGCCACTTTGGTTGTTAGTGCATCATGACGCTGACAGTCACATCTACACGGGCAACCCACACGCATGTGTCTCCCCCCACAACCTGCATCGACAGTCTAGTCACGTGCTCCTGCAGATATGTTCCTTTTCACATGTTCCTTACCTCAACGTTCTTACTGGAAGGTACTAAGATATTTGTTTAGACTAGTTTTCTTCCAGCAGCTGGCACTAGGAGAACTGTCGCTATGTGGCCATTGGAGGCTTCCCAGGCAACAGATACGCCAATGGTGTGCACGTAAAGTCTTTCAAAGATAAAAAACGTAGCTGGGGCCGCGTAAGGAACTAGCTAGACTCATTTTTTGTAGAGCATGTGAGGATGTTGAAGGAAAAAAGTCGAACGTTTCACATCCCTTTGAAGAGGATTCTCATGCGATTGATCCAAGTCCACACACCATTGCATAATTTAGCCCATAGCAGGTGTTCACAAAACTGAACTCTGTCTAACGAGTCCACCCAAGCTTTCATATTATTTATAAATAGTTCGCGAGTTTAGAGAATCGAAGCAAGAAGCGTCACAGTTTTCGAGCTTATCTGCGACCTTTTCACTGTAGCCTCTCTACTACGCCTAGACCTAACTACGGCCTTCTCTTGTTTCATTATGCTGAGTTCCTTCATCGCCTTTCGATCTTCATCCAAGTTCTCTGCCTTAACCCCGCTTCGAATTCTTTTCACTCATTTCTTTCTAATTGTTTCTATTTCTCTAGGCCTTACACAAACTCTATTGCAAGAGAGAGAGATAGAGAGAGCACAAAAGAGGGGAATAAAAGGTTGCAAGTTTGGGATGTCCTAATTGACTCTACTACGTAGTACCCCGAATTTCAATTCATTCTGCTGTTGCTATGTACTCAGGGATTTTCACCTTCGTTCGACTGCTTATACGTTGGACCTGCGTTGCTAGACTTTCAGTTTAGTTTTATTGCGAAGAACCTATTAATTTTTTAGAAACTATTTCTTTCCTTTTTCTTTATTATATCTATGATTTTGTTTGGTTTGAGAAACAAGGCTCAATTAATATTCCTTGAACCCCTTCTCATTCCGTACAGCAGGAGCAATCCCTTATTTGACACACTTCTCTGAACTTGATGGCCAAACCAGTAGGGTAACAGGTCAGTGTTAACTTGTAAGGCCTCGATGACCCACGGGAGCGCAGATCACAAAGCCGCAAACTTGTATTGACTGCCTGTGAGCTAGTTACCCCACGAAATGAACCTTAACATGAATATGATGTGACCTCGGTAGCACACACTTAGAGTGGCACTGATGGCTCCACTTCTCGCCTGCTTTTCTAGAAGGAGCCTGTCGAAACAAAATCATAGCGAGTTGTCAACTGGCCCCTGAGGGACAATTTTCAACATGTAGCAAAGCAACCTGCATCCGTCTTGCAGGTTGACTCTGTCAGGGCTCTGAGTAGCTCGTTTGAGGAAGGCATTTGGCAGAGCTTATCTGAGTCTGATCTCTCGTAGGTACACGTCTGATCACCATTGTCGCGATCCTATTCGCCAGATTATTACTGAGGAGGGTGTACAAGTCGCAGATAGTCCCCAACTTTTTAATCGGTTGAACCGCCCGAGGTCGTCAAAAAGCCACAAAGAACTGCCACGATGCATAACCACTCTGCCTCTTGCAAACAGTTAGAATGTCTACAACACACCGACTGTGAAGCGCTGGAGGTCTGTTGCATCCCGTAGCAACTGTCCCTTAATGCCCCCCCCCCCCAGCACAGATTACTGCTCATCCCATCCATGTAAATGAAAACATATTTCAGCGCTCTCTAACCCACAGCAACATCATCTAACACACAGAATAATTGACTCGTGTTTAGTAGAGATATTCTCGTAATATTTTAGGCATAACAAACTACTTGCTTAAAAAAGGTCATAAAAAGCACATGATTCACACTTAGTCCAATCACATCTTTCTTTTTCCCCCTTTCACAATAGGAAAATAATAGGAATCCTTTCATTTCCTCTTTTCATGAAATATTCACGTTTCAAAGTCCTTACCTAGTCCAAAAATTGTATTTTGGGGCACTGCAATGTGTTGTTGTTATGGGTGGTTCCCAAAGGAGGAAGGAATGAATGCACTGTGTAGACAGGCATCGCCTTTGTAACTCAACATCACTTCAGTGCTGAAAGAAGCTAATTACTATGTCGTTTTGAGTGTAAGTTTGACACGACTGGCCTCACTTTTCTAGAGTATTGGAAGGTGCACTCCATGCGCAGACACCAACCTGATAGTACAGGCTGGACAGTAAAGTGCACATAACCACCACAATTCACCACTTGACCCCCTCAAGCAGAGACATAATGAAGCTGGAAGGATATACCAGTAGACTCGTGACCCTGTCATAGCTTTCTGAACTGCCTTCATCCGAGAGAAGGAGGCCTTCCACTGTAGCAGCAAAGAGCCAAACGGTAAAGCTAGCGAAATTATGCGGAAGCAGAGAGATTTGAGAACCCCTGGAGCAAGCATTACAAGTCCTCCATAGAAGCGAATGTAGAGCAGGTTGTTGGCGCCAATTGCGTCAATTGTAGAGACTGTTTATAAACGCAGACAGGAGCTCATCGTCGCCTCTAACTCTCTGACTGCTGACCTTTTTGCCGCACGACTACGCTCCGACTCGATACGACAGGGCCTTTGTCAGTCTAATTCTGAGCCCAACGCCGGTTGCCTGCCTACAATCCTCCTTCATTTGCTACGCCACTCAATCTATCCGACTACGACGAACTGGTCAGAAGTTTCTTTTATTTTCGCAATTTAATTTCGGACGGTCCTCCACTTACTTTACTGTTCTTTATTATAACCCTTCGTGCCAACCCTATGCGTTTTATGTATTTACGTCCACTATACAAATTACTCGTATCCCGCTACGCAGTCGATTCGAGAGGGGACCGTGGTCATCCCATTCCCCAACACAGGTTTTAGCAGCAATGCACTGTGACTCAGGCTGGGCCTGCAGCATCAAAGGTTCGCTGTAAACCCTCCTTTCGAAGGCGTTCCCCAGCGACCCTGGATACAGAGACCCAGAGAGCAGTGAGGGAGGTGATCGTGTAACCTTCGAATGAGCCCGACGTCCCAGTGTGGCAACCTCGGCAGGGCCCTTGCGACCTTAAAGCCCTGCATTCTTATTTCGAGTAAAATCACAGCCAAAATTACCATGAAGGCCAGGGAAAATCCAGGACTTTCTCAACAACGTAAGGCATTGGCATCAAACCTGAGTGACAGAACATGGCAGCACAGTACACTACCCGGGTGGATACATAAAGCGCATTACTCAAGGCTCAGAAACGTGGACATTTCATGAACATTGACAGACAATTAACAACAACTACGAGGGACGTCCCAAAAGTAAGTTCCAATCATTTGTAAATCCGTGGGAAAATGCCGTAGGGAAAAAATTCCAACGGGGATACTTCGTGTTACATCTGGTGGCAACACTGAATTTTTCTTATGTTGCTATCACTTGTTGCGGCTTGTCAGCACCAGTGTAAACATGGCTGCTACATTGAAAAACCCGTCAAATTGTGAAATCCGTTCGGTGATCCGTTTTTTAGTTTTTGAGAATGTTTCTGCGCCCGAAATTCACCGCAGACTCTCTTCAGCGTATGGAGAAGGGGTCATGAGCATCGAAATGGTCCGTAAGTGGAAGAGAAGTTTCCTGGAAGGGCGGGAAAGTGTGCACGATGAACAGCGAAGTGGGCGCCCTTCCACTTCTCGTGGAGAGGACGCAGTTTCTGCAGTTCGCAAGCTTTTGGAGGAAGATGCGCGCTTTACTCTAAGTGATATTGTCGAGAAAGTGCACAACAAACATCAATTGACTCGTTCTTCGGTACACCGAATCAAACTTGAAGCCGCAGTTTCGGAATTCTTCAAACAAAATGACGCAGAATGGTATGACACGGGGTTACGTAAACTGGCACCACGGTACCAAAAATGCATCGATCGGAATGGCGACTACGTCGAAAAATAAAGTAGATCCGTATCTTTAAGAATAATTTTTTTTTTTTTCCAAATTGGTTGAGTTTTCGATTTTTCCCAGCACTTCGGAACTTACTTTTGGGACGTCCCTCGTAGTTGCACATTTGAAATTACCAGTCACCTTTGACAATATTGCATTAATTTCTGACGGCTTCATGCACTCTTCATCATTTCGCATTGTAACCCAAAGACGCTCACAATGTTTACATTTAAGCTGAAGGCTTTCTCGTATTAGCAAAGTATCAGTCGTTTAAATTTGATATACTCAACTATATTATTTCTTGAAATTCAGTCTTCAGTATTGTAGTTGATTGTGGAATCAATATCAAAACTTTAGTACAACATGGCGTTCAATCGTTCACTAACGGAATTCAGTATTACAATTCATAAACTACATACTCTACAAATGTTCTACGCATAACAGAAAATACAACCGCTAATCCTGAATCTTCCAAGTTGAATCGAACTACTTTTCAGGCTCAAATTTACAGTCTTTCAAACAAACTCAACTGCCATCGTTTCGATTGCCAGTCAATTAGCAGTATTTTCTTGATAGTGTACTTAAGTTAGCTCATTGTAGAAAATCAACCCAGTTGTTTGAAGGAATGCAGCATCTGTAGTCTCACCTGACACTTGGTGACATGATAGAAAATAACGTCCTCCTCCTAACAACCCCTCTGACATCAATTGGATTTTCTCTTCCAAGCCTTACTGCTACTAGCGTATTAGACTAAGAGTTCAAAAGGGAGAAGATGCGATGCCAGTAGAAGGGCGATTGAGTGGAAAGCATCCACCTTTCTGCTAACGAATGCGAAAACACCCACAGCCTGACGCCACCGCCATTCTGGTCCAAGCTCGGCGCAACAGCTGAGACCCTCTACTTTCAAACCCCATTTCTTTTCGTTTTTTCGATGTGCGCGGCAGCCCTAAGTTCCTGGCATCCCTCGTATGGCTCTCCACATTCTCCATGAGAATTTGCACCTCTTCTGTATCTTAGCATTCTAGATCTTGGAGACCTCCTGGACTTTGATCCTTTACCCAGTCAGACTTTTTCAATTTGAGCCATGTGGCATACGACCATTGACCATTGTCAGCCATTACAAAAATTTCATGGACTCTTAATAAAAATTTTAGAAAAGCAGTAAAGCTCATTTTGGAACGTTAGCAGTTGCACTGCTGCTGCGTTGAGCACTGCTAATACACCTTTTTGGAGATGTAATCCCCCCCCCCCTCATTATTGTTTGTGTGTGTGCTGTGTTGATGGCTGGGAATTGGAGAGAGTGGAAGTACACAGTTCCTCTGGAGAACGAATGAGGCCTGACATTTTCACCATTGGTCACAACCAGTCTACAGTTATGGATGTCAAGGTATCTGGTAGCCACGATCTTGCACTAACATGTCAAGCCAAGAGGCGCAAATGTGACAGGACGGATCTTCGCATTGACGGAGCTCATTGAGTGGAAGCAGGTAACATGAGGTATACATCTTTGATTGTGTCTTGGCGCTTCGTGCACTGAGTGGGTGTGCAAGCTGGCCTTCTCGAAGGTATGATCACCCCGTGTTGTTTGGGCCATATTTGAACTGGAGATCGTTATATCATGGAACATTCTCTTATCCTTCTCCCTCCTAATCCTTCTATCCCTACAGCTGGTGTAAGTCTGAGCTCCCTCCCCATTTCCTAAATTATTCTTTATTTAATTTCCTTTTTTGGGTGCCACCGTGCTACTTACTGTAAGCTTAAAAAAAAAAAAAATCTGGTGCGTTGCAACACACAACTTTCCTTAGCTCTACGTCAATTCACTTTGTACATGGCTTAGTGCACTTAATCAATTCATTTGAACTTGGTCAAACAGCACTTCACAGCAGCAGGAAGCGGTAGCGCTTACAGTTCCAGAATTTATTGTGCTGCTCGTACTCATTTCAGGACCATTATTGAGCAATTGGTACACAGATAATTAATGAGGCTGTAAACACATATTTTTTGAAGAAGGACAGTTATTACGTTTGCAGAGTTATTGGGTAAAAACGTTTAGAACTGGTAGTAAGCAAAACGGCAGTAGTTAAAATTCAGGAATTTCTGGAGTGACCCCCATGTATCTCATGAGCGTTTTTAAACACTCACCCATCAGGTATTGGATTGGACTACAATACCTTCTTTTTTTTTTAACATTCTACTAACATTACAGCGGAGTTCATAAGGAAAAAACTGCGCTAAAAACGCTTTTCGTCGAAAATTTGATAATTTATTGTGCTGCTCTCGTCATTTTCCCACGAATGAGAATTTTATGGTATAGTTGGCATATTGAGAGCTACCAATATAAAAAATTTAATCTTAATCGTTAGAGCCGTTTTTGAGAACAAAAATTTGGTGTTTTAATCACTATGATAACTATAGTTAACTTTCGAAGGATTTTGCCCACACCCTTACTTATGCGTCCCATGGTAACCTGCAGACTAGACATCAAGTTTTTAGCTGATTTGGTACGGTTGTTTTCTCTAAAAACCCCGCTAAAATCGATTTCGTCGAAAGTTTTGATAATTTTTTGTGCTGCTCTCGTCATTTTCCCACGAATGGGAATTTTATGCTATAATTGCCTTATTAAGAGCTATCAATATAAAAAATTTAATCAAAATCGTTAGAGCCGTTTTTGAGAAAAAAAATATTTGGTGTTTTGATCACTATGATAACTATAGTTAAATTTCGATGGATTTTGTTCATACCCTCATTTTGGCGTTCCATGGTAACCTACCGGCGAGATATGAAGTTTGAGCTGATTGGTTACGGTGGTTCACTCTAGAAATCGTTCACAGACACACAGACCATTTTTCCAAATAGTGTTTTTCGGACTCAGGAGGGTCTGAAACGTAAAGATCTGAAGAAAACTCAAAATTTTTTTTTCAGCCGATTACATAACTTTCCTTTCTACTTCGTAGAGCCAAGGAAAGTAAAAACCATTGAATTTTAATGAAAACTGGATGTACATTGCTCAATTTTCCCGCGCAGTGTCGCAGGGATATAGACTAAAAACACAGAAGAAAGACCACTCTTCAACCTCCCAAACTGTTGGGCAGTAGAGGAGGATATATGGATGGTATGTGGCCTGTTCACAGGATCGTCTAGCCAAGATTGGTAAATGTTGCAGATTCTAGGAGGCGAAGCTAAAGTCAGCGAAGCATGTACTTGCGAGTGGCTGGCTCTGGTGCGGTTGGGTGAGGTTGCGAAGTGTTGAAGGCACAATCGGATTAAGCCGTGACCTTAAACACGGAGCTTCTTCTACTAGGCAGAGCCGTTTTTTTTTTAAAGCGGTGCTGATTTAACTAGAATGGAGAACGCGAACTTGGCTGAATGACCAGTAGTGTGGGAGGGGTCGCAATTAAGAGTTTAGGAATCCCACAATCGCGACGGGTGGTGAGACAATCGGCCTATTTCTCGTCCGAACGCCTAGCGCATCACTTCGCTCTTCCCTATACCCTTCTACTGTGGGCTATTGAAGGTATATTTGTGGGACGGACCAGATTATGCGGATATTAATTGGAAAGATTGTTGTTTGATTGAGAGACGCTCGAAGAATTAATCCTATAACACAAGGATGGACCTCAAGGATGTGTTGCGTTTCGTGGGAGAATGGAGGGGAAGCATTGGGGACGTCACATCAGCAAACTCCCATCAGAACAGGGGGGTGGAGCTGAGTGAACACGAGGCAGCTCATGTACACCCACACAATAGGTCCATTTGAGACCATAGCGATGATGGGAGTGGGGGTTGTCAGTTGCCACCAGTATAAAAGAGATATAATGTGTGTGTGTGTGTGCTACATTAAGAGGAGCTAGTGAGAAAACACGTACAAAACTTACGGCATGTTGTCAGGTTTTCTTGACTTACCACAAATCCACCTATTCTTTGGTCTCCCGTGTGATAATAGATACTAAAGTGAGTTTGAAGGCTTGACGATTGCCCTGTAAGCTTTTTACGAGGGTTTCTTACAAGTGCCCTTCCCCCTCTTTAAACAGTCAACTTGACGAATAATAGGCAGAAAGGCTGCGACAGGTGTATAAAGATGTTTCACAGACGCGTTTGGCTCCGATTTATTGATAGATGATTGCAATACTTTCCCTACATTTGGGTTGAAGAAATAGTCATTCACTTGATGCTTACACCCCCCCAATAAAGAAAATAATGTCAATGTGTTTGATTGAAAAACTGTAAAGTTGAAGTTACAGTCAAAATGGCACGACAGCCGAAGTACTTCAATCTACTCACAACACTGTACAATTTGATTCAGTTTTGACATCTCGTTAAGTGACGTACCTTATTTACTGCACGAACAGTATCAATACCAGTGGAGGTAGAAATTGAACGAACTAATAAGATACAGAAGTTGTCATGAGAACTCACAATATTCTACTACGATTGAGGCGCGTTTTCTCTCCTCGGAAGATCACCGTTCAATCAAGTCGCGCTACGCTCTTCTATCAACCCCCCCCCCCTCCCTCCACAAACAAACTTAACAACGCATTTCGCTAAACAAAATATCCCTCAAAGGGTCGTGCTCAACATATTCGCCGATTTCGCCTCTTCGATGACTTTCAATGCACCTCGGTCTATCAAATCGTTGGCCAAGTCGACGCCCAGCTGATGCGCCAGTCGGAGTTTGTGTTCGTCGACTCCAGCGACGCTCAAGCCGCAGTACAATTCTTGGGCGGAGCTGTAAGATAAACGAAATTTGTAAGTTGAAGGTGGTAGAGAAGGTTGTGATTGTACGAGCGTTAGACAATATAATTCTGCAAATTTCAAGTTTTTTCTGTCATCATGCCATTTACGAAAATTATCTGTGTGTTGTTTAGAACTCTAAATAATAAGTATTTTAAATTACTAGCGCGCGAGTGTTGTCATCGGAACATTTGGTGCTCCCTCGGTCGACCTCTGAGTGATCGCGCTCTTGTCGCTACAAGCTCTCCGCTCCGACCTCGATGAAGCCCGTTCCAGCACCCGCCAGTCTGTCTTACCAAAACCCTCAACCGTCGTCAGCCGAATTCTCATATTTTCGAACTGGGTCATCAGTATCCCACGTTTCCCGTTTTCTATACCTCACTTACTCAGTATACTACCCTCCATCTCTCTTTCTCTCTCTATTGGAACCCTTAATCGACCAGACATTATCAGCAGCCCTACTAAAGGTCTTCCACTTCTAGGAAAGCCTGATCTTCCAGCCGTCTCGGGGGATCGTCGTCGAATTCGTCTTTCATCTGCTAACTTCTCTCTGTCTGTCCATTTCGCCACCACGAACGTCGTTTTTGGTCAGAACGTTCCCTTTATTTCATCCTAAATTAATTTTTATATACTAAGTCATTTGTTCAAACCCTTTTCGTTAATATACGAGGGTGAATCAAATATAAACAAGACTTATTTTTTAAAATATTTATTTTGATTTTAAACGCACAAACAATCAAAGTTTATTTTTCGACATAATCTCCTGATTTATAAACACATTTTTCCCAGCGTATAGGTATTTTTTTAATTCCTTCCACGTAAAAAGAGTCAGGTCGTGTTTGTAGCCAATTGCGCACATATGCTTCAACCTCATTATCGCTGTGGAATTTTCGCCCTCCCAAAGCTTCCTTGAGAGGACCAAAAACATGGAAGTCGCAGGGAGACAGGTCTGGACTGTATGGAGGGTGTTCCAGTGTCTCCCAACCCAGTTGCTCCAATTTTTGTACGGTCAGGGCTGCTGTGTGGAGGCGAGCATTGTCATGGAGAAGAATCACTTTTTTCTTCGGAACGTCTCGTCTTTTGCGGCGATATGCAAGTCTGACCTCAGTCAAAATTTGGCAGTAGTATGCCGCATTAATTGTTCTGTGCTCATGCAAAAAATCAAGGTGCAGCAGGCCACGCTGGTCAAAAAAAAGGGTAGCCAAAACCTTGCCAGCCGATAATTGTGACTTGGCTTTCACTGGTCTGGCTTCTCCTTTCTTCCTCCACTCCATACTCGCTTGTTTCGACTCAGGGGTGTAGTGATGCACCCACGTTTCATCACAGGTGACAATGTGAGAAAGAAATGGGTCTCCTTCTTCCCGAAATCGTGCAAGAAGACGCTCACACACTTGAAAACGATTCAGTTTCTGGTCAACTGTGAGAAGGCGAGGAACCCACCTGGCACACACCTTGCGATACCCTAGCTCCTCTGAGAGTACAGAGTAAGTGCTCCCATAACTTATTCCAACCTCAATTGCAATATCCGAAGTTGTTAGACGCCTATCACCTTCAACAAGTTGACGAACACTGTCGATGTTGCCCGCTGTAATGCTGGTGCGGGGTCTGCGGTCATGGCTCTCATTTTCAACACGTTCACGGCCCTCCACGAACTGTTTATGCCAAGCAAACACTCTAGCTCGCGACAGCGTCTCTTCCCCGAACTGTGCAGTCAATCTTCTTCAAGATTTCGGCCGGTTTTACACCTTCTGCAGCTAAAAACTAGATAACAATACGTTGTACAATAGAGGGAGGTACCTCCTTCTCGGACATTGTAACGATGGACGCTGAGCGAGTCTATGATGATGAGTCACGTGCTTCCCTCACTCCTGACAAACCAACCTAACAGCTAATAACAGCTGAACGTTCTTCCATCACTATTGCGCACAGGTCTAAAAGTCTCGTTTATATTTGATTCACCCTCGTACTTCTATTATTTTGTCTGAGTAGAGAAAATAGGTTTCATTTTTTCTTTTTGTGTGCTTCAACCCTTTCTCAAGCTCAGTACATGTGTCTATGAACGTGATCCACTCAAATTTTTTATTTATCCTACAGGACACCATTTGACGCTAAAATAAGGGTACGAGCAAGATCAGTCAGGAACTAGCTATAGTCATCATAGAGATCCTAGTGATGAGAAGTCTGTCATAGTACATATATGTGAGAGAGATGATGCAGGAGGGATGTCATTGCAGGGGCTGCCCAGGGGTCGATAATTGGGCTGACTGTGGAATCAGCGTGGTTTCAGAACAGGGTACTCAACCATTGGAGCTATTAGAGAAGTGGTGGAGGCCCTTAAGACAATACAATGGGGCAACTACTTCTCCTGTGGTGCATGGTTGTTGGTCACCCTCAATGTGAAAAATACGTTCAACTCTGTACAGTGGAAAGACGTTCTGGAGGCCACGGAGGACAGCTGAATACTACTGAGGGTAATGAGAAGCTATCTAGGGGATCTAAGTGAGTGGATGGGAGAGCTCATGGGCTGCCCCTCACCCTGCAAAAGAAGACAGAGCTACGAGTAGTTTTGATGGCAAAGTGAAGAAATGAGACTCTCCTCCCCATTCATGCAGACTCTGCCGAGCTACAAACAAGGGAAGCAGTTCAATATTTGAGAGCGATGTTGGATACGAAGTTGTGGTTTGGCATACGTCCAACAAGCAGCAGGTAAAGCTGCAGCAGCAACAATGGCTCTTTTGCGGTTGAAATTCAGCACTGGAGGGTCACAGCCAAGCACATAGGGGATGCTTACGAACGTTGTACACTCCATCCTCTTATATGGGGCGGAGGTGTGGATGGATACCCTGAGCATTGTCTACCAGGTGGCAACACAAGTGGGATACACCCCAGACAAGGTGGCAGCTGATTTTTACGTCGCCCAGTTCCTCAAGGAACGTGAGTATTTAGGGTGCACCTCGACCAAATTGGTAAGGCTACAAGCCTAAACTGCATGCACTGCAGGGTAATGGTGGGTGATGATTCCACGCCATCTTCACTAGCCAAAGGTGGGCAGGGGGGCAGATGGATGATGCAGTCAGACAGCTCACACCGGAGCAATATGTCTGCACCATGTTGTATTCCAATGAAAACTTGCAGTGCAGTGTAAACCACCTCTGCTGCCAGGACAGTGCACAGGCAGAAGAAGATGGAGCTTCCTGATCCATGACCAGTATCCCCCCCAAGTTGCCCAGCAGATATATGGGAATGGTGGAACAATGTAAGATTCTCGTGAAGGTGAAAAGGACAAGAAAGAAGAGCTGCCATAGCTGGGAGGAGGGCCAACCTAATGCAATGTGGTTTCTATTACACTTTGTCTGTAGACAGTTCCACATAACATAACACTACTAAAGCATTTTCATATGTAGGAAAATGACAGGAGCATCACAACAACTTCGCTGTTAAACAGTAAAACAAGTACCTTTGACTTTCTCCGAGAATAGAACGTTTTGAGCTCAACTGAATTGTCACAGATCCATCGAGACTCCAACAGGCTCCTGTTAGATGAAGAATACCTCCTTCGAGTTTAGACAGAACTGCTACCGGCGCCGAACAACCTCCTCCTAGAGAGCACAGCAGGCTCCTTTCAGCAACTGTGCAAAGAAGCGTCTCAGAATGGCTCAGCGGGGAGAAGAGAGAGCAGTCTTTCACTCGACACTCAACTGCAAGAGCTCCTTGACCCACAGCGTACAACATTTCCGAAACGTCTAAAATCTGCAAATAATAATACGGTTATACGAATGTTAATGAATTCTGACGATAATCAGGCATTTTGTGAGCAGTGGTCAAACGTTAACTAGAATTTAGTGTGAGAACCAGAGCAAAAAATGTTGATTCCAAGGTGTTGCTGTTACGACCCAGGAGACAACGCACATTATTTTAGACCAGGTGAAGCGTCTTCTAGCAGCAGTTTCCGCTCTGATAAGGACAATCCTAGTAGTGACATACACAGCAGTGAACTGGCAGGGAAGTGCCAGATATGCTTGGGTTAGGGGGCCTTACCCTTACGGGATGTAGTAACTAACGAAGCCGTTTGAACTTACTATCATTTCCAACCTTGTCCTGTGTTTAGTCTGCACACTTTTCTCAAGGTCCAAGGGCCTTTTATGAGACTTGCCATCATCCTGTTTTGCTGAAGTTCGACCATTCTTCTCATAGTTTACGACCATTTTCATCAAAATAGAAATTCTCGCCCCCTCCAATCAATTTTAAGCAGCCCTGAGGAGCAGGACACCTTTTGATTGGCCTGCCCATCACAGCTCTTTCTGAACTGGTGTCCGTGAGAACCAGCTAAACGGTTGGCAGCTCATTCAGTATTTCTGGTCTCATTGGAAGGATGAGAACATCTGAGTTGTTCAAGTGCGACAGAGGTGGGATAAAACAAATCCTAATGTTAAGGTTGGCGACCTAGTTCTCTCACGTGAAAACAACTCTTCTCCGGCCCTTTGGTCACTAGCATGAATTGTGGCAGTTATCTTGAAGACAACTCACAGCACCTTTATTCATTTCATTCTATTTTGCGCTTCTGCTTTGCTATAAATCAAATGATCAACCCTTACTTGGGTCCAGTGAAAGACCTTGAATGATCTCGACAGAGGCATAACTGTTGAACTGTATAACACAGCGTACATTCGCCAACCTGCAGTAGAGGGTCCAGCATTTCTCTGCGGTATTCCTTGCGGCTCCATAAAAACGTGCCCACATTTGATCTCTCCCTTTGATACTTGCCACCCAAGTTTGCTGATTGGGAACTCTTCCCATTTGGTACAGATTCCCTAGGGCTACAGGTCTCTACTGGGAGACTGGCTAAATGTTATTGAAATTTGATCACTGTTTTAAAGTAGTAAATTTGTATTTAAAACAGAATGCAAAAAGGAAAAACATTTAAGAACGAGATAAAACGACACGACACCATTTTACCGACATTTTAGGAGACAGAATTGAATATCCAGCTGGCATAAATGCGTTGCCAATGGTGATGAGTAAAGTGTTGGAATAACAAACGAGACGAGTGTCCCCTCACGAGTATTACTGTACAACAACGCCAAGCTTTCTTCGGAATTCTCTATGCTTTGGCCCCCCGAGAGCTTTTGTAAAGATGTCAGCTTCCATGTCTTCGCTCTTCTGATAACTAAGCTTGATGATGCCTGTCTGGACTGCTTCACGAACGAAATGCTCTTTGATGCTGATATGCTTCGACTTCGAACTCACGATTGGGTTGGTAGATAAAGATTGTGCAGCTTGGTTATCATTAAATATTTCAATTTTTGAACGAGATATTCCAAAGTCCTTCGCCAATTGAGTCAAATGCATCGCTTCTTTTGATGCATCCGTTAAGGCCATGTATTCAGCTTCAGCTGTTGATAAAGCGATGGTCCTCTGCTTCCGAGATTCCCAACTTATTGGCCCTCCAGAGTAAATAAAACAGAAGACAGTGTATGACCTTCGGTCAACGGTGCATGATGCCCAGTCAGCGTCAGCCAGACCTGAAATAGGCATCCCAGATTTTTTAAACAAAAGTCCCATTTCTCTGGTGCCTTGGAGGTAGCGCAAAACTCTTTTAGCAGCTCTCCAGTGTGTATCATCGTGACAGGTGTTGAACTGACTGAGATTGCTTACAGCAAACGCTATGTCAGGACGTGTTGCTACGGCAAGATACATCAATGAACCAATTAAATTTTGATAGGGCAGATTGCTATTTTTCTCAGAGTCCCGCTTCCATGGGTGAAGAAACTGGCTTGCAATTTTTCATGTTGAACTTTTCGAGAAGTTCATCGATATATTTGGTTTGGCTCATAATAATTTCATTATTTTTTAAGAAGAACTGAATCCCTAAACAGTAATTCAGATCACCCATTTCTCGAATTTCAAGCGATTTTTGTAATTGCTTCTTAATTTTCTCAGCGAACGTTGTACTTGTAGAAGCGACAACGATATCGTCAACGTAGACTGAAATGATCATTTTTTCATTATTCTTGGTCAGGATATATACGCAGTGGAAGCGTGCTGGGCCCATAACCTATTGACATTTGATCACTGTTTTAAAGTAGTAAATTTGTATTTAAAACAGAATGCAAAAAGGAAAAACATTTAAGAACGAGATAAAACGACATGACACCATTTTACCGACATTTTTAGAGACGAACAGAAGATCCAGCTGGCATAAATAAATGCGTTGCCAATGGTGATGAGTAAGGTGTTGGAATAACAAACGAGACGAGTGTTCAATTCCAATAAATGTACCTCCAAGGGTGTGGGTTTGGTGGAACCTGAGCAATTGCCAGGGCTCTTGTAAGAGTCTTGGTGGCCCCTACGAAGGGCTCTGGTCACACTGAGATTTGTACAGACCCGTCTCTGGCCAATTCTGCTTAAGCTGGCTCATCGCTTGGTTAACACCTTCCCTGCTACGCGTGGTATTACCGCGCTTTCATGTTCTTCCCAATGACTAGAGTGGTAAAACCGCTCTCGAACCTTACGAAAACCCCGTACAATCCAAGCCCGTATTGAGACGGTAGCAGTTCCATAAGCTCTTTTCAATACAGGTAGTAGTGGGAAAGACCCTTGTAAATGAGCGGGGAGTACCCGCCGAGGAGTTCAGGTAGCAACGGTTTTCTATTTTCAGTCTGACAAAAGCCTCAACGGAACGTGTTTCTCCTGCGTTTTCGGCAATTATTTTGTGGTAAGTTATATATTTTACTTTACCATTCTTTTTTACTGTTATTAATGAGCATATATTTATGGAATTTATTAAGAGGAGGATTGAAAAAAAGTACGTGGATGTCTAAACCCATCTCACTTGTCTACTGGCCTACTTTTTGAGTTTTCCCCTTAGATGTTATATACGTATGTATGTTTCAATTCTTCGCCCATCATGCTATTTATCTATGATATTTTCCAGAATAAACATGGTTAAAACTCGAGGGGGTCTTAAAAGACCCCATAATGAGGATGAAGAGCCTCAACCCTCCACGAGTTCCTCGACTGCTCCCTCTCAACGGATTTATAGTGAACAGGACATCAGAACTACTAAATATATTTTACTAATATATTATATTATAACTTTTGAATAAATGTAATATGAAAGCATGTATATGAATGGTTTGCGACAGTAAATTTATTATTCTTTTGTGATATGGATGTATTTTTCTGTAATATGTATTTCTAGTAGGTACCTGCTGACCTCCCAACCTACTTATTCGTCGGTATAATAGTAAAATAATGTAGTTTTTACGGCACGTTTGAAACAAATCGAAGACAATTAAAATATATTTTTCTTTTTGGTTCATGTATCCAGAATAATTATCTTATCACATATTATGTCTAGGCTGTTATCGATACCTAATATCCAGCTAATGCTAGGTGCCTACATTCAAGGCAGTGCATGTTTGATACAAATGAAAGTAAGACGATAAACGAAAAATCTTTGCTCGAGCCCTGAAGAACAGCAGGCGTGGTATTACCGTGCGGTAGTAGTAGGAAAGAAAAATAACGTTTTGTTCCAACCGAAAGCGCGGGTTTACTGCGCGCCGCCATGTTTTGTGTAGCAGTGGTCTTAAACAGGGGTTCAGTCGTTAGCAGCGAAAGTGTTAAAGCGTTCTCCTTTGCCAGGGTCTTCAGATCAGTGGAGTATTCCCAAACCAGCCCTAACGAAATGGTATAAGAAGCCTTGAGCGCAGGCTGACTGTTTGACAAAATATAGATATTTTTCTGTTCCAGCCCTTCTGTACAATCACCATCACTGCCAGAGGGCTCTGTCTGGAAAACTGTTGCTATTGTATCTAGTGGTACAGCTGCCCCGATCCCTGGCCCTTCCACAGATCTGTCTGTATAGTATACCATGGCCCCAGTCTCAAATATAGTACCACCCCCTCCCCAACTGGTTTAATAATCTCCCATCAGTACCCCATTTTTGTTTTTCGTAAATATCTGCGTGAAAATTGACGTTAACAGATGTGGGTCTTACCTCCGATATTCGATGTTCCCAACCCATTCGGTGAATACCAGCTACAGCTAGAATAATTCCATCGTAGTCACCAGAGTCCAGCTTCCTGAGTCTAGTTTGAAGATTTCCTCTGATATCTTTTATGACCAAACTCGGATATTTGCGTTTTAGTTGAGCGATACGTCTGAGGGAGCTTGTTCCTGTCAAGTGAAACCAAATATTCACAACATCATCAATCCCATGCACTGGCTTCGTATCACTTTCATTACTTCAGGTTCACAACCATCGATCGTACTTTTCCCTTCCTAGAGATTATTACCTAAACTAATTAACTGATCGTCGGTTTTGTTACTAAACGCATTTTTGAACTCATCAAGGCACAAATAAACCGGCTACTGTTGACCATTTTTGTACAATGAGTTGCATTCAAACCAGAGCTTCCTCAGTCCCATGAGCTCGAACTGCATTTCTGACATATTAATTTTAGAATAACCCTTTTTGAGTATAATTTTCATAAAAAGCAGATGGTACGCCAAATTAATCAGTATGTCATTTAAATAGCATCGTATCGGTATATATGACACCAACAAGTGGTCTAACTGTCGCAAACTCCAAGTTTGCACCTCAGAATTGTTCAGGGTTGACAGTTATCTTGAAAATGCTTCCAGCCTGGCATCGTCAAATCTCAGTTAGATTCAAAACCCTAGTGAGGGGAGGCGAAAGAAGGTGAAAACGCAAGGCCTTCTGTATTAGAAAATACTGAAGACACTTCTTTGTCAGCATCGCTTCAAATGTTTAAAATCCAATCCATGGGCTGTCCCTCGCCAGGCAGAAGACAGAACTAGTCCCAGTGACGATGCTAAGAATCGAGACTGCAAGCCTAACCACCTGAACGATACTTCCCACGCCATAGTCTCATGAATGAAAGACAAAGTCGGCCAGCTCATGCCAGACGCACAAAAGATGTTGAATCCCGATGAAAACTAGAGGTGAATTACTCAATTTACCGGGGCAGTGCTCATTGCACGAAAAGTAACTAAATCATACTCTTTCGATTTGTAATTCATACTGGGTGCGGCATAAAGGTCGGACGTTTTTGAAAAAATCATAACTCCGGTCATTTTTACTCAAAAACATTTTTTTGACATATTTAGATTCACAATTTAAAAGCATTTTAGAAATTCATGTGTGGAAAATCACACCAGTCAAGTGGCGTCCCTCGTTCGCGATACACTGCTGGAGCCCTTCTTGGGAATTTCCGAAAACTCTTTCCAATGTTGCTCTCTCAACTGCGACGATTTCCACGCGAATAGCATCCTTCAATTCCTCCAATGTTCGGGGCTTGTGCTGGTAAACACGCGCTTTGAGGTGTCCTCACAGAAAAAAGTCAAATGTGGACAAATCTGGGGAACGAGAAGGCCAATGAACGTCACTGAACCTGGAAATAAGGCGGCCAGGGAAAAGAGCACGAATAACGCTCATTGTTGCCCTAGCTGTGTGAGCGGTGGCCCCATCCTGTTGGAACCACATACGCCGGATTGCAATACGTTTTTGTTTCAATTCAGGTGTAAAGAAGCAGGTTATCATCTCAACATAGCGTTCTGAGTTGACGCTAACAGCAATGCCATTGTCGTTTTGGCCGATGATGCAAGTTTGGGATATGGCGCACCAAACAGTAACTTTTGGGCTATGCAGCGGTTGTTCGTGTAATTGTCGGGGATTTTCATCAGCCCAATAACGACAATTTTGCAAATTCACCATGCCATTGAGGTGGAAGTGAGCCTCATCGCTCATGAACATGCTTCCATCTCATGGGCGAAGGTCATTCGTTGTGCATAATCCCCTGGGTGTAATTGTTGCACAATGGACAACTTATAGGGGTGAAACCTCAACTCTAAATGCAAAATACGCCTAACCGATCGATCACTGAGGGGAAGTACAGCAGCATGCAGGCGAGCTGATCGACTCGGGCTGCGAATTAGTGCTTGTCGTACACTTTCAATGTTCTCTGGTGTTCGAATCGATCTTGGAGCTCCTGGTGGTATGTTCCTCACCAATGAACCTCGTGTGCGAAGTCCTTCAACCCAATAAAGAATGGTGTTTCTAGAGAAACAGCCCGATTTCGGTGGATGTTAAAATGACGACGAAAACACGCCGACTCGTTATTACAAACGAAACTGTCGTAAGCAAAAACGCGGTGCTCTACTGTCCACAGATCCATGACTTCAACTGGTAAAAATATGCTAAGACCTCCCGATTACAATGGTCCCTTCCCCACGTTGGTCGACCCATTAGGGGGGAAGTACTGGCCATTTCAAAAACGTCCTTTATACCGCACCTTGTATTACATTAATTATAAATATAAGTTATATTCGTAAATGGCATACCAATGACTGAGTTGGCAGGGAGCGTTTTCAATGAGAGCCCTCTGTGTTTAGAATTCAACAACAAAGCATCTCGAGGATCTTCCCTCCTGAGAACAAAGCCATACAAAGAATAAATGAGATCACCACCGGCTCTTGGGGTCGAAACAAGGGGAAATAATTAAATTCAACATAAATGATACTTACTCGAGAATGGCTCCGATTGCAAGGCCTTCGGGAAGTGTGGTAGGCAGATCTTTCAGCGAGTGCACGACCAAATCAACTTCATCGACAGCCAGAGCGATTTCCAACTCTTTCGTGAATAAACTCTTTTCGCCAATTTTGGGCAAAGGTCGATCGAGAACTTGGTCTCCAGTTGTGTTCATCGACACTAGAAAAAAACAAAACGACCAATAGACGGGTTTAAATAACAGCAAAGAGCGTTGTACATGCAAACAAGGAGCTAGGTTAAACAAGGCAGCTCTCTCGAGCAGTTTGATTCAGAGGGCTCTCTCATTTCACTGGCCTTTCCCCCCATAAACCGAGCACTAAGCTTCGAAGTTGGGGAGCAGTAAAATAACGTGATGAGTGAAGTACCAGAGGGTTCAGGTATTGTTGAGGTATCTCACTGAATAAAGAAGTGGAGTTGACTCTTCAGAAGATAGTTGAATTATGGGGAGCGACTTTCGAACAGGTGGAAAGTGGTACTAGCCCCACTAGGATATGTGTTTGTTGGTGCTTGAAGGCGAGGCAATTTTTTTTTTTTTTTAAGGCAGAAGTTACTAGCAGCCTGCCATTCCTTAATAACCCCTAGAAATTGAGCACAATTTAGCCTGAGGGACATAGGAGGGAGCGTATGCTACTTAGCGGTGGTGCTACTTACCTATATCAAAATCGTTGGTGGGATAGAGCGTCTTCAATTTGTCAATCACCAAATTAGTTTGGATGAGAGCGAGCTGCAACATAATAAATAAACGCTAATAGTAAGACAAAAGACAATTTTTCAACAATATAAATCTCAGTCTGACTTCAGAAAACGACAACATAATAAGTGCCAGTTTAAAATGTGTTTTCATTATTGGAACCTCCCACTGGATTGTTAGGCACAAGAGAATGGAGAGTACTGATGGGCAAATAAAAGCTAATGAACGAGTTGAGTGGGACGGGGGACTGTATTATAAAGGTGGCGGTTCGGCCTGGGACAGACCTTGAAGACCGCAACCGTTACTTGTCATGGGACTTCGAATTGTTGCCAGTTCGCCTAAGCGAGCAAGACAGGAGACAGAGACGCGAGACCGAAAACAGAAAGACAGTCTCCACCCTAGACCAGCGGTGTGTCGTGTCGCGCTTGAAAGGCACCGGCATTTACCAGAAAAATGGCAGCGTTTGAAGACTAAGATTGCGAAAATATCTGTCGTCACTTCTAGTATGAGTGGTACACTGTGGTTCGTCGTACAATTATCCAATAACTGCAGTTTCGTCAGAACACCAATGGCGAAAATAATTTATTGATGAATCGTCTCGATCAATCGAAATTATTTTCGACGACGAATTTCATCAGAATAATTGTACAAAAGTTAAAACAAACTTCCATACTCCAATTTTGTCAACGCATTGTCTTTTTCAGTAAATTTACCACGTAATCAAACTATTTTATTGAGCCGAAAAACACACACGAAACATATTGTCATCAAACTCTTCACTAATAGCGAAAATGATCCTTCTTTGCCTTTCTTTGAATATAATTCGCTCATAGGTAATCTTTTCTTCGATTTGTATAATAATACAAGAATGAATCGTCGTCTTCTTCCTCCAACAGTAACAGTATTTGTCTTTCCATTACACTTTCAAAATGTGTGACACAGTCAACACAACACGCAACTGACTTCATCGACAGACTACAATATGAAATGAATCGCAGTTTTTGATGCAGTCTCGGTCTCGCCTCACAGTCAATGCTGAAGAGACTGAGACACTTGTCGCAGTCTCCTTAACCACCACCTTAACATTAATACAGAATAACGAACAGAGCCCAGTATAAGAGACTAAGGGGGGTCTTCCATGCAACACGAAGGAGGTCTCTGGATGTGTGAACTGGTGTAGGGAGAGCGGGTGAGTAATTGGGTGAGAACTGAATATAGACTGTGAGAGTAGGAATGCTTAAGAAGAGGTGGTAAAGTGAGTAATGGGAAGTAAACATTTTGGAAGCTCTGAAGGGGAAAATCCGTAGTCGAAAATAATCCTTAAGCCTTTTCTCAGCAAAGAGGCTCCCATTTGAAAGGCCTCAGGTCAGGAAGGGCTGGACTTGAATGCTCAGGATTTCACGTTAACGCCTGGGGCAACGAACTACAATTATCAACCGATGACATAAACGCATTTTTGGAAGACGACTGCTTGATGAGCGACTTTAGAGCTCTTCCAAAGCCCAATAACTAAGGGCCAGATAGCTCGATGAATTTCGACATTGTAGCCACAACTACTGGCAATGTCCAGAGACTGGTCTGGACTGTCAATCAGAACTTGATAGGAAATAAAAGGAGGACATATGTGCACTCGAACACTAAAAGGATGGAAATGAAGAGATAAGACTGAAAAGCTAAAAATATTCACGAGTGTAACAAAAATTAAGGCTGTTCCATTTCATTGAATAAGTGTAAGGCGTTCTTGTTTATCGCGTTAGTGAGTGATACCCCAATTCCTGATATAGCTCTCTTATGAATGTTCAAAAACTCTTGATAAGGGAACAGACCTGTGACCCCTGTTCCACGACTGATTACTCACTTGATAGATCGCAAGATTACTGTCAGAGGGTTCAACGAACGGTCAATATGAGAAAAAAAGACCTATTATAGCACTTTTATTACTCTATTTTTCTAAGTGCAGTTAATGTTAGTAGTACTGTTTAACATCACTTGCAGGCTTGCAGTCCCAATGATGGGGGATGCCCTGGGGGTCACCATCGTCACTGCGTTCAAAATTCGCCCAGAATACTCTTAGAAAATTGTAAATTCAATGAATGAATCAAATCTTCACACCACGCTTTAATGATGACCTGCTGACCTACAAAAAAGGCTAACATAAGCTATCTCATGAGAATAGTTACTGTTTTGTTAAAATCCAGAGTACGGTCCGTAACGTTTTAGTTACAATACGTAATTGACGAAGTGAGCAATGAACAGTTTAATTCGAAATTTCGATAACGACCTAATACAAATTTAGGGTGAAAACGGAGCAGTGGTGCACATGGTAGATGAGTCTTTGATAATTCGAAACGTATTCATATCGATTTCAATTGTTATCTTCGGTCTGGAATTTACGTAACACCAATCGCAAGCAATTCTAAGGGCGTAATTACATGAATTAATTGAAGTTCAGATTCTTACAGATTACCATTAACTTAGCTCTCACCTCACTTTTCCTCGAACCAACTTTAAACTGTTTCTCGCGAGGAAACATTACGAAGACACAAATTTTGTCAAGATAAATTCAACATTTGAGTCCACGGTCCTATAGCCAGCGACCATATAAGGTCAGCTACAACCATAGTTAACTTTTAGTTCTCATCATTTAAAAAAATATACTAATGGCTTGGGAAGATTGTACACTATGAATACGGCAAGCAGCGCTGAAGCGATGTAAAATAGGGCACTCAAATACTGCCAGTCAACCTACGTTCTCTAAACTACACGAGTGTCCGGTCTGTTATCTCATTCGTTACGAATAACCTACAGACTGTTACTGTTGATGTTGTTGTTGTTGTTGTGTCTATGGTTTCTTTTCTTTCTGTTTCTCACATTGCCTCAGGCCGGGCCAGAGATCTCACCGGCATTTCTGTTCGTTATGATAACGGCTGCGAAGATAATGCGACCCTTCCTCGTCATTCTTCGTCAGCGTTACCTTCACGTTTTTTCGTTTCATTGACGAAGATGAAATCCCACTCCAGCAGTCTGTACTGAGCAAGATGACAACCACTGTTACCCGTCACAACGAGTACTAGCTGCGCCACCTTCCATCGAGCAGGAAACGACTCCTCTTCCATGCAGTACTACAGTACACATCAGTACGTAGTACAACTTAGCACTACATTATACTCTCTGAAAGCCAATGAAGTGAGAGCGAATAATGCAGAAGGTGCAAGTCTAGACTAACACCATCCATTTTCACAACTCGGTTTGATCTCTTATTAGATACTGATTTGTTCTAGCAGTACTAGAAAATGTAGCCGTTCCGTGAGCGCCTCAAACGATTGCCTCGAGCAAGTTCCTCTCAATAGGAACATAAAGAATACAAGCTGTTAGGGGCCAGAGTAGGGTTTGTTTGGACACCCGTGCAGTCGAAGTAGTTGTCAGTTTGATTTCTGCCTCTTCGTGAATATGAAGATAGTAGGTAGTACGGTACTTCGAATGTAGTACTACAATTTTTGAGCAAGAGAAACTGTGGAAGCAAAGATCTTAATAATGCAATACTATTAATTTAGTTGTTAACGTATTTTGGTCGAGGAACGAGGTAAATACTTTTGTTTTCGTAGTTGCGTGCACTTGACTTTTTTTAGTCGGCATATACTTCACGTATGCCTGTTCGCATATAACTCTACTTCACTACTGAATTGCCTCCCTTCATTCCTAAATTTAATTATACTACATTTATGAGTACATTCCGAAGAATGAACAAAATTGCTTAATCTTGTCGCATATGCTTTGTCAGAATATGTGATTTCTAGTTTTCATTGATAGTTTATTACCTTGAACAGTACGTTTCCCCTTCAGGGCCGTGATTCACCCACTCCCTCTTCCTCCTTAAGAGCGTATCGTATTGATTGATGCAGATTAAACGTTTCATCACAAAAGAGAACCCTCCCGAGCGAATTGTAACTCTAAAAACCGTCTTACAGTACAACGATCAAGAACAAGCCTGGTGCATGTTGTTTGGATTCCACTGTAAATAGTTTTAGTGAGACGCGATTAGAGGGAAGGCCTATACATCCCATTAGGGGTCCAGTGTGGGCTTATGTTAGGTGTGAGCCAACAAAACGGAAGGCTGGAAGCAGTTGCTGTACATGGAGCTCAACTAAATATTTCATTTCTATTCATTACTTCGTGTTTTCATACCAGAAGAATGAAACTCCTGTTGGGAACTGTTTGAACCAAGCACTCATTTAATATGTTTATCTTGTTATATCGTTCCATGTGAGTTTGCTTATGTCGGAGTTAGGATTGAATATGATGTTTACTTCAATTATTCTAGGTCTAGATGATCAACGTCGATCAAGAACAGGAACTTTCAGGTTTTAGCTGACCCGTCACTTTAATTTGACGCAATGTCAGTCCAAATCACGAGGAGAAAAAGAACGAGTAATCTCGTGGAAGTAGTCAAGCAGTTCGATTCATTTCCCAAAGTGAATACTGACGATTTCATCGAGAAGTCCCGAGCAGGAGGCATCGGTATGGCTTCGATTTTCTGAAATGAATGTTTATTGTTATTATGATTGAATTGAATGTCACTTTTGGGATAAGCACCTCGACCTGTGTTTCCATTGTGCCTACCTGAGTGCCTCACAGGGTCATAACTAGGTGACTTCAGCTAGAACCTTGTTTAATTATTACCCTTAGAGAAGTGTATCAATCACTCTCCATTATATCTGGCTCTGGGCCATGACATGCTAGGGAGTCTCTATATATAAACCACACAACATACTATGGGGAGTGTCACTTATATCTACCACATACATGAATTTGTTCATTTTGCTTTGCCCCATCATGATTCCCACTACCTGCCTTGAGTATTTCTTTTCCATCATCAGGAGACTGGTCTTATCATTTGCTGCTCCTGAAATAAGCATTTGGAGTGCTTTCCCATAGCAATCCAGACAGTCTGAGCCATCTTCCTGGCATTTTCTCTCACTATCCTCTTAACTAGTGACGCACATGCCCTACAATGAGGCAGTGGCGTTATAGGTACAGTAGACAACCTGAGTTAGTGGTGAGTACGTGCGATAACGACCTACTATAATTGTAATACGGCATTTTATTCGCAATTACAGTTCGTGGATTTACCACTGCAATCAGGGAACTGGGTGAGAGCGAAACTCGGGCGACAGAATGACACCACAGCAATACAGCAGGCTCTGGTCAGACTCCCAATACTGAAGTTTCAAGTAAATGCGGTAGTCAGCACTAATGCCTCGGGCGAGCTAAATCAAAGAGTTCGGTTCGTCCAGGTACATCACTCCTCCCTTCATGAAGTGTCCCTCCTCAGGTACTCGTGAACGTGACAGTTTCCTCCCATGTACTGCAATCAAAGCGCTGCTGTCGAACCAGCAAAACAGAACCTAATTTTGAGCCGAGAGAGGGATGATTTTGATTAAAGTTCCAAAGATGCCCATATTTGTGGTGGAAGTAGTGAAAAATATCTGGTGCGTTGCAACACACAACTTTCCTTAGCTCTACGTCAATTCACTTTGTACATGGCCTTTGAACTTGGTCAAACAACACGTCACAGCAGCAGGGAACGGTAGCGCCTACAGTTCTGGAATTTATTGTGCTGCTCGTACTCATTCCAGGACCAATATTGAGCAATCGGTACACAGATAATTAATGAGGCTGTAAACATAAATTTTTTGAAGAAGGATAGTAATTACTTTTACAGAGTTATTGGGTAAAAATGTTTAGAACGGTAGTAAGCGAAACGGCAGTAGTTGAAATTCAGGAAATTCTGGAGTGAGCCCCATGTATCTCATGAGCGTTTTTTAAACACTCACCCTTTAGGTATTGGATTGGACTACAATACGAATTTTTTTAACATTCCAGCGGAGGTTATAAGAAAAAAATCGCGCTAAAAACGCTTTTAGTCGAAAATTTTGATAATTTATTGTGCTGCTCTCGTCATTTTCCCACGAATGGGAATTTTATAGTATAATTCCCTTATTGAGAGCTATCAATATAAAAAATGTAATCAAAATCGTTAGAGCCGTTTTTGAGAAAAAAATTTGGTGTTTTGATCACTATGATAACTATAGTTAACTTTCGGTGGATTTTGCCCATGTCCTTATTTTTGCGTCCCATGGTAACCTGAAGGATAGATATCAAGTTTGAGTGGATTTGATACGGTCGTTTTCTCTAAAAATCGTTCACAGACACACAGACCATTTTCCCAAATAGTGTTTTTCGGACTCAGGAGGGTCTGAAACGTAAAGATCTGAAGAGAACTCAAAATTTTTTTTTCAGCGGATTACATAATTTTCCTTTCTACTTAGCAAGAAAAGAAACACCGTAGAAGCAAGGAAAGTAAAAAAAATTTATATGACGTACACATCTTCTGTGGATTGTACGTCCTTGTTTCACTCAGCTCCGGCATCCTGGGGCTCATAGAATCCACCTTGGCAATAGTCGATCTTCTCAGTACAGCGGTTTGAAGCTTCCCTCCTCCCAAGAGGACACTGCCCTCAGATGATCCAGAATAGCTAGTTGAGTGATCACAGTGCACTGAACAGTTGCACTCTTGGGACGTTCTGGCTCATTTGACGGAGATAGGTGTGATACCTGTGTTGAAAATATTCACCTGTGTACGTTGAGTGGTAGTTTTTGAAAATGTGTGAAGTTTCCAGCTCATTCGTACACACATTATAAAT
The DNA here is from genome assembly GCA_020466155.1 of Pachypeltis micranthus. Lineage (NCBI taxonomy): Eukaryota > Metazoa > Arthropoda > Insecta > Hemiptera > Miridae > Pachypeltis > Pachypeltis micranthus. Next base: position 20,939,606 of record CM035780.1, on the reverse strand, counting down.
TTCTACGTTGGTTCTTCTTGACTTGAGGAAATGTGGGGACTTTCTTACTGAATGATGTTATCACAGATAGGGCAGGGATGTGGATCTGACGGTTGAGTGCTGTAATGACAAGACCTTTTCGAAACTGTGTGATTTCCCCACTCGTTATTTTAAAAGGTCGTTCTGGGGCAGTTTTCACTCGGGAAAATGTACGAATTTTAATATATCCTGATTTTGGACTTGGGGCAAAGTTGCTGTTGTGCTGAGAAGGTTCCCAATACACTTCCTGCGATCCAAGAATCTCTTCTGCGATCTCATGTATATAGATATGAGCCTAATGCTGGCACTACTCAACATCTTTCCTCGAAGCAACTGTCGTCAATTGAGCTCAAAGCGGTGTTCAACTGTTCATCAAGAATGGACAACGTTCAAACATAATTATGGGTGAGGGAGCGAGTCGCAGAAGAAAAATTGAAGGTGGAGTATCAATAATTCTCATCGCATTAAAATAATTTTCAAGTTACCTGTCGATCTTGAACAATGCGGAGTTGCTAGCATATTGCGAGCTAATAAAGTTTGTGATAGCTCGACCACATGTTGGGCGCCAATATAACATCGTACTAAGTGTGGGAGGGACGACAGGACAACACTCGACTAAACAACAGCTGCGTTCAGACTCCCGACACCGAAGTTTCGAATAAATCAGGACATTCGGGGTGCCTAGTTAGCACAAATGTCTCGGAAGAGGCCCTGCTACAGTACAGTCCTCAGAGAGTGGAAAACCCACAACACTTTACTTTGTTGCTCAATTAACGTTTTTTAAACCCTTTCACGTTGTGATGTTGTGTTTCAGTGTCTATAGTCGCGTACAGCATAATAATCTTGATTATTCTGATAGAAATTCGATTGTACTATCGCAGCGATGTTGCTTTTCACTTTGTCCCTGACATAGACTTAGATGCCACTCTGAAAGTGAACTTAGACATTACCGTCGCTATGCCTTGTTATAGTAAGTTCTCCAGTACTTTCATCATACTCTTTATCTTTGCAAAAAAAATATAATCAATGGGGCATTTCAATTATTCCAGCTATTGATTACTAAAATATTCTAATTGGATGCTATGTCTAGGTATTGGAGCTGACGTTTTGGATTCAACCAGTCAAAACTTTAAAGTGTTTGGAACGTTGGAGGAAGAGGACGCGTGGTTTGAAATGTCACCTCAACAAAAAACTCAGTTCGACGACGTCAGAAATTTAAACTCGTATTTACGAGGAGAGTATCACGCTATCAACGAGATATTATGGAAATCGGCTCACACGTTTCAACCCGCCAGTATACAAAAGTGGTGAGTGAGTCGAGGAATATTTCTTCGTTGAAAACTAGCTGAGTGTTTTGATTGTTTGGACTGCATGTAGAGAGTTGTGAGACACATGGGCTCCTACTGATAGGCGTTCGATATTGGGGTGCGGGTAAAATGATAATTCCCCGTGGACTGCATTTACGAAGGGGTGATAACTCTTCCCAACAAAACGTCGCGGCACTGACGTGTCTGGATGCCCACAGTACGTACCAGTCACAGATTCCACCGATGAAACACAACCTCTGATACTCGATATCACTCTAAACTCGAAATGCGGTGGTAAACGACGAACTGTAACGATTGAGGTGGCGTCTTGTGAAAGACGTGGACGATTTTGAACAAGAGGGGGGGAAAATTATTGCGAACTGCAAGCGTGGACAATTTATAATAACCTCTGGGGCTGGTTGTGCTGACAGCGTCTCGTAGCGTCAGGATCTTGAGCCTCCTAGATCCGTGAAAAAATTAACGAATTCAGAAGGGAGTAAATGCAAAATTGTGGTTATTCGTGGTAAGAAAAGAAAACAACGATAAAACTCCAGGAACCGCAAATTTCAAATAAGAACAATGGGCAAGGCGTCTCAAACTTTGCTTTGAGCAGGCTGCACCTAGTCTACTACTCCCAAACATGGTCAAATTAGAGGAAATGGTAAGTTTCACGTTCCAGGCTATTAAACGTGGCGTGTTAACTCCGTCTACTGAATTTAACGCCTAAAATCAACTATGGGCTGTGCGACTTGAATCTGTTGAGAAGAATCATTTATAGATAACTCTGGCTATCAAAGGGTGAGTGCTGTAGCCAACGTCTCTGACACCTGCACTGAGGGGTGTCGTATCTATCCATGACATACATGTTGTTTGACGCAAGTCAAATCCGTACGAGTTCTTTGAACTCGGATTTCCCCTAGTCTGTCTCAACCCCCCCCCTCCCCGACACTTAATGACAAGGTTATCGTTCCCTCTCAAACCCTTGACCTGAACTGGGGTTTTTTCCTTCTTTGTGTCTCCTCTCCTCAATCTCAGGTACTGCTCCGCAAGAGACAGCTCATCCCCTGCCCGTCTTGTTATAAAACCCTTTCCTTCCCTTTTCCTTTTACGTCCATTACAGTTTTACTCGGGAGCTCGTGTGCTTCTCCGTTCCACTCATACCCACCCTCCTGTGAAAATCTCCCAACGCCCAAACCCCGTGTAATTGTGGTCTCATTCAGAACCTCGTGAGCAGACAAGTTCGGTAGTATTCTACAACGTGAAGTGCAGTCTAAAGTTAATTTATTCTTCGTGTTACACTTATAAATATTTTCGCGATCATCACTCTAAATACAGTCCTCCTACGTCATTAGCTTTATCTATTTGTGCCCAACACATGTATTGGCTCATTTTGCAGTGTCCCATGACAGTTCCCACTATATCCTTCCTCTCTATTCTTCTCCATCATTTTGCCTCGTCTTAACTCATGGGTTGTTCATGAGATGAAGCATTTGGAGTGATTCACTCCCCCGTCGTTCCTAACAGCTCGATGCATTCTCCTGACATTTTCTGTCGCACTCCTCTTTACTTGGGAGGGAGATGCTCCACAATGGGGAAATATCCTGTTAGGTACAGTTGACGAACCGAATCAGGCCTGGCTGATCCGCCCTCCCATCTCCAGATCTCTTTATGCCCAGGTATAGGAATCCAGTAAACATTAACTTTATTATAGTTTGCTACAGAGTTGAGCCCTGCACATTCCCTCACCAGGATTGACGTAGTTCTTCAGCGGCTTGCAAGATGTTTGACTACGAGTCACGATGTTGATAGTTTTATATCCGCTTTCATGCACTATCACGACCCTAGCGATGATAACATAAATCTAGGCTTGGAAAACCGTTGGAGTGGACTCTCTGATAGTCACTTATCCACACCCCAGAGCCTGTCATCTCCAGGGTTTTAGATCCGTCTGTGTATAATACCATTTGGAGGATGAGTACTTTGACTGTTCCATAAGCTTCCTTCTGGTTGCACTTCGTATTTCCTGTCGAACTTGTATCAGTAATCATGTTGAGCCCTGTAAAGGTTCCAAAGTGTCGTCGGGTGCCTTAGCTATTTCAAGCAATCTAATTGAGAGTCATTTGTTGCCTCTTTACTCCTGTAAAACGAGTACAGTAATCCGGTAACTTGTTTGTTCAAGGCACACACCGCCGAATCAAAGACCAGACGCCTGCCGAATCTTCGGTTCTCTGGAGCTCATCAAGGTTGCCGGGAATCTTCACATTATTTCTGGAAAACCCTTCAATTTGTTGCCAGGCGAAGGCCACATTCACGTTCCGATGTTCGATTCTCTATTTATCGATGGTTCGCTGACGCAACCTTCGTACAACTTTTCTCATAGAATCCACCACTTGTCTTTTGGCGACTCCTCGGTTGGAATCATTCACCCTCTTGACGGCGATGAAGCAATCACAACTAATGGTAATATCGTAATTGTATAATATGTTTTGAGCTAGAGTTGATTTGAGCGCGTGTACTAACAAATGCCTTGAACGACTGATACAGTTAGTGTCGAATACTTAGTATATAAGTCAGAGCGTGTTGTAATGTACGTTATCCCCATTTCAGGCAACACGTTGTATCAATATTCAATTGAAATCGTTCCCACAGACGTTGAAACATTCCTTTCTAAAGCCAAAACGTATCAATATTCAGTATCTGAAAACATGAGATACATCGACCATGACACAGGTACTGTTGCTTTTGTCACATCTATGATTCCTATGTTAGCGTTAGAATTTTTTTTATCGCAAGGGGGCTCAGTTGTCGTCGTATCACTTTGTAATTTGCTCATATGCAGGTTCCCACGGGCTACCTGGAATATACTTCAAGTACGATTTCAGTCCAATGAAAGTTATAGTTACTCAAACAGGAGAACCTGTGTTCCAGTTTCTGCTGAGGCTTTCTTCTATCGTCTCTGGAGTTTTTGTTGTTGCTGGTAAGTCCACCTGACATTTTCTCGAAAATCTTAATTGGATTATGTGATCATTCATGACAGGGCAATACAAGCAGCTTTACCGACTACTTTCTATTTCCATAAATTCCGGTCAACTGTTGAAAAAATATCTGGTGCGTTGCAACACACAACTTTCCTTAGCTCTACGTCAATTCACTTTGTACATAGCTAATTCTATTTAATCAATTCATTTATCAGTCAGTTCATTTGAACTTGGTCAAACAACGCTTTACAGCAGCAGAAAGCGGTAGCGCTTACAGTTCCGGAATTTATTGTGCTGCTCGTACTCAAAGCAGGGCCATTATTGAGCAATTGGTACACAGATAACTAATGAGGCTGTAAACACGATTTTTTAAAAAAAGGATAGTAATCACTTTCGCAGAGTTATTGGAAAATAACTGTTAGAACTGGTAGTAAGCGAAACGGCAGTAGTTGAAATTCAGGAATTTCTGGAGTGAGCCCCACGTATCTCATGAGCTTTTTTAAACACTCACCCTTTAGGTATTGGATTGGACTACAATACCTTCTTTTTTTTAACATTCTACGAGAATTCCAACGGAGTTTATAAGGAAAAAACTGCGCGAAAAACGCTTTTGGTAGAAAATTTTGAGAATTTATTGTGCTGCTCTCGTCATTTTCCCACGAATGGGAATTCTATGGTATAATTGCCTTATTGAGAGCTATCTATATAAAAAATTTAATCAAAATCGTTAGAGCCGTTTTTGAGAAAAAAATTGGCGTTTTGATCACTATGATAACTATAGTTAACTTTCGGGGGATTTTGTTCAAACCCCTATTTTGGCGTCCCATGGTGACCGGCGGGCGAGATATCAAGTTTGAGCTGATTTGATACGGTCGTTTTCTCTAAAAATCGTTCACAGACACACACACACACACACACAGACCATTTTCCATTTTCCCAAATAGTGTTTTTCGGACTCAGGGGGGTCTGAAACGTAAAGATCTGAAGAGAACTCAACTTTTTTTTTTCAGCCGATTACATAACTTTCCTTTCTACTTCGTAGAGCAAGGAAAGTAAAAAAAGGTTTCAATTCTTTGAATGAGTGGATGGCCGCAGATTGCTGTTACCCCATTGTTGAGGTATGGAGGGGGGGGGGGAGCACGTGTGTTTATCTCAATCTCTTCACTGTTATATTTCAAGTCTGTTGTTGACCCACTTATTAAATACACTCGGCCTCATAGTAACCCCTCTTCCCACTGCTTACTGTGATGTTTGCTTTCTCCCTCCCCTCACCACCCAAAGTAGCTGGATTTTCTTGTACCCTAGCTGGTTAGTGGTGCATTGTCATCTGAGGGATGTTAAGGGGAGAGGGAGCAGCACTGCCTGGTTGTCTTTGGAGTAGGACTGAGGCCTGACATTGCCATTGGTTCGCAAATATAATGGGACGGATCTTCGTATAAGGGTGTTGTTGCTACTCAATTCGCTCATGCTCATGGTGAGCTGTGCTATGGCTGACCTACTCCTAATCAGGTGCTGAGTGAGGTTTGAGTTAAAATATAGTACCTGACAATCCTTTTGAGACACCTCAATCTACTATAACTGTCTGTGGTATAAAAATAAAGCAGTATGGTCAGCAATGTCAACAAATAGTTATTTTCTGGGCCTTCTGTGCAATCCCGAGCTTAATTTCCTCTTGACCCTGTGCTGGTTAGGTTTTGCTCTACGTGTGAGATAACTCAGTCTACATAACGAACGAACCCCCCCAATGTACAATTGAACTGGGATATTTCAAACATGTTGATTACATTCTATCGGTTATAGATACGAGAAAGCTATATGTTGCTGCTACACCTTTTTTTTAATTTGAATTATAAAATTGTCCTAAATTTTTTTTCAGGTTTACTTCTGTCTTTAGTACAACGAGTTTTAAAGGCACTGAATTGAAGCCAGATATTTACAAATGTGATAACCTCGAACAATTATGATGTAATTACCAATAACACGCACTTCACTGGTTTTTTAGGTTGTATAAATAAACATTCATTGAATACTTTTTCTAATAAATGCCTTTTGCGTACACATTCTTTCTTTTACGGTGAGTTTCTATAAATATAAAATAACGTCCGTTTTAGTGAGTTCTTACCATAAACAAAGCTACTGAAAACATGTTATTAGTGCTTTATTATAAATGCATTTATTGGCATTGTCTCTCAGGAGGTTGTGTCGCTGTGACCCAGGGGAGGTGGCAAGACGAATTGGACAGACAGCTCTTGATCCATTGCTCGGGTGGTCCCACAGTGAGGTGGATTTCTTCCTTGCCCTGTTCCTTGTGGGACATGTTGCAAATTGGTACAGCTGCAATCCCAAACTGCATGGTTGGGATAGACAATGCTTCTCATGGTATAGGCGGGTAGACTGGCGGCTCAGGGAAGAGGATACACACGCCAGAGCCATTCATCCACGCTCTATTGAATTGACTGTAATAACTGGAGGTGCATTGCTCAGCTAGAAGGTGCTGATCCATATCCAGTATCGCACAGGCATGAAAAACGTAGACGTGAAGGAGAGACCACTCCTGGGCATACAAACCATCTGGGCAGTATGGGAATAGTGGCCTGCTGCAAGATTCTTGTGTTGGTGAAGAGGTGTGAATGCCAACCTGATAAAATGTTCTAAACGTTTACGGGTTGCTTCTCAATATGCAGTAGTAAATTCATGGTCCCATTGTGAACAGACCCTTCCTCCTACATCACAAAAAACTGCGCTAGAAAGAAGAAAAAGTTACGAACGAACTACTGCTGGCTTTCAACTTGATGCTATCATTAGAACTCTTCCAATTGCTTCCAGAACTGTTGACAATAACTTCAAGCTGCATGCTCAACTTTAATGTTCAACTGTCAAGTGTTTTGGCTTTTTCGTTTGTTCCCCTGCTCCAATTTAATTTGTTCAGTGGTTTGTGTGGCTTAAATGATAACTGATACAACCCTTTTATGAGTTCAGGAACAATATTGATAAGGAAACAGTTCCATAATGGTCACCTTTTAAGTATTTTCTCTTTCTCATAGCTCGTTTTCCTTTCTGTGTATTTGGCTGTAGGTGCTCTGAGCAACTAGACAGGCAAAGTCTATTCATTTGGAGCCTAGATGGAGCTGCAACCACTAAAAGTGAAAATGATGACTGTTAGGTTTTTTGAAATTTATTTATCATTTGGCCTTCCATTCAGTACTCTAGTAGTTGTTTATAACGAATGGAATAACGCATATAAATATATAATCGTCCATTTTCTGACGAACTATGTAAGTTTTCAATTTTGAAAAAGAAGATGTAATTTCTCTCAAATCAACCGTGGTGTCCTGTTAAAAGCAACTGCTATTTTCAATGAAAACTCGTGGTGAGCAATTGCTTCAGTTTGGAGATGCATACTGCACGATAAACTATGAATAAATTACGTGTAAATGGCATTTTAACTCTTGTTCTGAAAGGGTATTTTATCGTGTTATTAACTCTAGAAACGACTCTGACACAGTGAAGACAATCATACGTGGAGAGAAACGGAGGACGATTGCAACAACACCACCCGCTACAACAACAACAACAATAGAAGGATCTAGTTGTTTGCGCTTGTGTTTCTCGGGCCGTGCCCACGTGGTGTATCTTATTCGTCGATTATTGTGAATTGTCTACCATGGGAAGACCAGGTAATTATAATATATAATATTGTGTTGCTAAAAGTTGCTTAGTTGAAGAAATGAAAGAGAACGTGTTTTCTTCGTTGTGGTCGCACACGCGCTTTGCCGGCGTGGGATATCAAGAATTTTTTTATCGTGTGTGCTCACACATTCACGACAAACTCTACCTAATCAATTCGTTATACGCAACCAGCGTTATATTTTGTCGTTTGGTCGAAAGCTGTTTGCCAACTCACGACGAAGTAAGCAGCGCGTGTCTTGAGACGTTTCTCAATCTATTCCCTGATCGGTAGGCATCGTGGTCCACTATGAATTTCAAGAAACCCGTAATAAGTTTACGCATAGAGAGGCAATGGTGTACCCGGTCGACATGTCCACAGTGGCTGCATAACTGAATTTGACAACAAGTCTTCTAGCCACCTTTGGTCAGTGTGTTTTAGCAACCTATACTCGCGGTTCATAGCTACAACTATTTGTGAGAGGCCCTTGAAAGGTAGAGTGGGAATGAGAATCGCCGATCGTTAAATTATAGTTTTTACTACTTGTCCCAAATATTTCTGCGTATGGCCTGATGTAAACACCTTCGCGGCGTCTATACTTCCTTTCGTTAGTGGAAAATAACCGTATCTCGATAATTGTGGATGTAACACATTCAAAGTACATTACAGTTACTGCTGTTATTGGTAAGAGAGCATTGTTTGCCTGTAGGACTCGTGAGTACAATTCACGACCACATCTCACAATAACATTCGAGGCAGTTTAACCAAATGTTATCACCCACGAGAAATCGAGTGAATAATAGAAAGTGAAATTCTAGAATAAAACGAAAAAAGAAAACGAAAATATGTCGTCATCTTGAATGTAAACTCATACGTTAAATTAAAAATAGCACTTACCTTCGTTTCTCGGCGTGCGAAATTTAGGAGGAGTTTACTTTTTTGAGGGCTTCCTAAAAGGGAGCGATAATTTGGCGATGGCTCTTCTTGTCAATGCCAAATATACTCAAATAAGTATCCGTTCAATGTCTCCTTACCATCACACGCTGTAGTGACATCCTTCGCTTGTTCGCCTCCTGCTTACCCTCTATGCTAGTAGTGTTGGCTCCACTATCAGGGTCTTTGAAATGCAAGGAGCGTTGCAGCTGAAGGCAGTCATACGACTACCAACATATCACTTCTCGTACAATTTCGCCGCATTCAGGATATGAATACACGTCAGGGATCAAACCGACATTCGTTCGCCACTGTGGAATATTACGTTCGCCTTGTATTCACAATTGGTTAATCGAAGCAGCTGAAATGTACGTATTCACGACTATTCGAAAAGTTGCAAAAGACGAGAAGCGGGCAATGGAAAAGGCAGTGTGCCAGAGGAGGTGGCAATGTCGTGTGGAAAACACCTTGGGGCAGTGTTTGATGAAGTTAGGGATGACACCCTATTTGCACTGTTTGATTCCATCGTGCAAAAGTTCAACAGTTAGTGTGATTCTCGCATTACTCAATCATGATTTATGGTTTACTTATGGCTGCCTTGGCAACTTTATGAGTTGTATATGCGAACAACTGTGGAACTCTTCGAAACCAAAATAAGGGCGAAAACCTTCTTAACTCCCTAACCATCCAACCTAAAATGTCATAGTTGTGAGGCCCATACACTAGGAGGGGGAGCCCCCATCCACATTATCGTTCATGGAGGATTTGATGCGAGGTGTACCTGTGAATGTGTCTATGCTACTGTGAGTGGTGGAACTGTTATTGCGCGGAGAACACCAGTGTTTGTTAGGGGCAATAGGCCTTTGAGAGGATAATAAAAGTAAAATAAAAAGAAGCCTTTAAACCTGCTTTGCTTCTGACTATATCTACACGAAACTAAATAAATGGAAAATAAATTCGCTTTCGTTCGAAAAAAAATGAAAGAAAATAAATTGAATCTTCCGACCTTCTGAAGGAGGAATTATGGAAGTCCGCGGCTGTATATGGGTAGAGGCCACCTTTCGTTGGTGATGGGATGCAGAGATCTGGTAGTCTTCTTCGGAATTTTCTTCGCTTGAGAGCTCCAACAAAGAATGTATAGTTAGTTGGCATTGTTCAGACATAGAAAACTGTGTCGTGTGGGCAGACGAATATCGAGGAATGTGGGATGGTGGCTGCGGTAGACCTCTGTTCACTGCTGACTTGGTCTTTACCATACAAACTTCACCATATTTTACTGTTCGATGTGGACTGCATTTCTAATGACATGTCGCTGGTTCAGGTGGTTTTCGAGGAGTGTAAGAAGGTTCAAGGAAAGGAATGAAGGTCCTACCTTTTTCCTGTGGCTGCAATTCGTTGACAGGGTGGGCCTCAGCTCGATGTCTTCCTTTTCCAGCCGATTATGATGACGAGCCACGTAGTGGTTAATTGGAGGCAGCATGTCACAGATTACTGGGTAGGGTTTTCCGACACAATCAGAGTTCTTAAAAGGGGAGACAAAACAGGGGAACGCAAGGTGATCGAGCTGTGTCTGGAACACGCATGAATTAAGGAGGGGGTTAGGCAGGAGAGGAGAACAGGAGCAAACACTGATCGAAACAACACTTCCCCACAACACACCAACTTCGAACCTTTACTTTTTACATTTTAATTCAAAAACGAAAATATATTTGAACAAAATAAATACGTACCACTCATTAAAAACAGAATGAACAATAAATTGTCTATATTTCCACAGAAATAATGAGCACAATTGTTGAATCGATTTCGACGGTTAGGTCATCATCAGTAACAAACATGAATTGAAGGTACCTCATAGAAAGAACATCTTATATAGTTAGGTGAACGGAGATATTGGGGAAACCAGAGCAGTAACATCGGAAAAACCCGATGTCAATCAACTCAAGACAATGGTGGAGGGAAAACCCAAGCTATTGTAAAAATGAACCTATTAATGGTGAAATGTTTTGAGGGATTACCTCATTTAGAGACTTCCCACACCTATCACTTTTAACAATTTTGAACTTTTCCAGAACATCCAACATACCTCCTTTTGGGCAAAAGTTTTAAACACAGAGTTAAAAAAAGAGTTTTACTCTGCTCGAACAAAACCTTCCAGTTTGATTGCTACTAAGCAAGTTATGTCGAGTTCACCAGTAAGCTAAGAAGGGTACGTTGGAATCTCGTTGCCATAGTTGATGTTTCCCTTTGAAACTTGCCACCCATGTAAATAGTTAGATCAGGTGGGATCTCCTCGCCATATGTCAAGTATTCCTCAGAGACATACCTCCACGAGGTGACCCACTAACAATAGCTCTCCACTGAAGACTGGGTGGATGGCATCCTGCTTGAGAGCCTCAGCTCTTGCCCTACAACACAACAACTGGCTTGGACTGGAAGAGACGTTGAAGACGCTCTTACCAGACTCCATGAGGCCTTAGAGGAGTTTCTGTGTAATGTACAATTTTTATCCTGCATTTGTAGTTTATTATTTCTTTGTGACTTTCAAGACTACGTTTGTATGTTGTTCATTAGGTATTATTCTGATTGATGGCAATAAAGTTTGAAGCTTCTACTCATTTCTTTTTTGTTGCAGATTTTGCAGGAAGAGGTGGCGGTAGGGGACGTGGTGGTGGTGGTGGAGGCTTCCGAGGTGGAAGACCGAGCGGAGGTGGAGAGGGTGGCTTCAGAGGTCGTGGCGGCGGAGGACGCGGTGGAGGAGGCCGCGGCGGCGGTGGCTTCAGAGGTCGTGGTGGCGGACGAGGAGGTGGCAGAGGAAGGGGAGGAGGAAGGCCTAGCGGAGGTAAGTTATCAGTAGTTGAAATTCGTTATTGAATTTAACATTAGACTTTACTCCTACTCTACTAGCTGTTGAACAATCCTCACGCTCTTCGTTTAACGATTTTGTAATTTTCTCAAGGCTTCAAAGGCGGCTCCAACGTCATCATCGAGGCTCATCGTCACCCGAATGTGTTCATCGCCAGAGGTAAAGAAGATGCCCTGGTTACCATCAACATGGCTCCTGGTGACGCTGTTTACGGCGAAAAGAGGATATCTGTAGAGGTGAGTTCTTCTTTTTACATTGCATTTGTCGTCGATCAGAAGCGAGGTTTTGACGCCAGCTATCCCATACCACACTTTTTTTAAATGTCTGATATTATTACTGAAAATATATAAATAAATCGATTGAGAGTTGGTTTGGCGCAGGGCCAGATTTTAGCGATCAGAAAGCTCAATGGCCTGAGCTGAGTTGAATAGAAGTGTTAATTATTTTTAAGTTTTTATTAAACCTTGGACTGAAGTTTCTCTTTAGCTGAAAAGCTGGGTTTTTCTTGGAAAATTACTTCTTCCTAACCACGTCAGAGAAGGGATCGGATGCGCTGCTGGGAAGGCCTGGCAGACCTGATGACAGGTGAACGTGGTGTTGAATCCAGAAGCCTTGATCGCTTTTTCTTGAAACGTAGACCTATTGTAATCACACTCACCCTGCTATAATTTGTTTTACAGAACGAAGGAGAGAAAATTGAGTACAGAGTGTGGAACCCTTTCCGATCTAAATTAGCCGCTGCAATTTTGGGAGGAGTCGACCAAATCCACATGCCCCCGGGAAGCAAAGTGCTGTATCTCGGTGCTGCGTCAGGAACAACTGTCTCTCACGTTTCTGACATCGTTGGACCAGTAAGTTTCCCTGACGAATATTTTGTTGAAAATTCGTTTCCACATTTGTTTGCCGGACAGTTCAGCGTTTAATTTTCGACGTACTTTTCGTAGTGTTTCTAAATAAGCGCAAGATCAATATTATAATTTGTTACTTATTCGTGATTCCAGGAGGGTTTGGTATTCGCCGTCGAATTTTCTCACAGATCCGGTCGCGATCTTCTCAACGTCGCCAAAAAACGAACTAACATCATCCCTATTATCGAAGACGCCCGACACCCTCACAAATATCGAATGCTCGTCGGGATGGTTGACACGATATTCGCCGACGTCGCTCAACCGGATCAAGCTCGTATCGTTGCCATCAACGCTCACAACTTCCTTAAGAACGGAGGTCATTTCGTCATTTCCATCAAGGTAACGTCGAATTTAGATGTTTTGTTCTAATTATCGCATTCAACCCGACCCTAATTTTACCTGTTCTACCCCGGAACTGGAAGGGAAAAAGCTATTTCATCGCTTCAATGCCACAAAATGTTGTATGGAATGTTGCCAAAATAATTTATTTATCATAAATTCTTATTAAAATTGAAATTTTGTATTGGACGACTAAATAAAAAAGGAAGGAAGAGTTAAAATCAAACAAAATACCTTATTTTAAAAAAACAATTTTTATTTTATAAAGACTTGTTGTGGCAAAGTGGTGAAATTGCCTGATTTTGCGCGCCACAGTTTAATACAAAAGAAAACTATTAAAAACGAATTAATCGTTGAGCTCGTATAAAACAGAAATAGAAAATAAAAAGTAACTGCGCGTGAAAAAGTCCGGAACGAAAAGTAGTAAATTGGTGCTTGTACAAGTTTTTGTCGCGTGACGTTTAAAGTTCGTGCTCCTACACTTGATGTACAATGTATAATATGACGCTGGTAGGCGTTGTCGAACTACTAGTATGTTGTTATCCAGCGACTTTTGGGATGGTAGGTGGGTTTGCGCTCCGCAAAGTGAATAAATATTCATGAATAAAATATATCAGCCGTTCTAAAGAGGAACGAGGAGGTGATACGACGGTGGTTGGAATAGTTCATAAAATAAAATAGCACGTGGAGCTGGTGTGCTGACGTCACTCCCATTCAAACGGAATAAAATAAAACTATAATATAAATCAGCATAAACTTAATATAAATCAGCGTATTAGATGAAATAAATGGTGTAGCTACCTGAACAAGACGAAAATTAAAATTTACGCCCGAGGAAATATTTAATGAAACTTGTTTTTTGGTTTAGACTCCGATACAACTGAAAAGACTTGCAATTGGGTTAATATGCCGTAAATAGTTAATAATATCTAAAAAAAATGTTGTAAGCAGAAGTTAAAAATATCTGGTGCGTTGCTACACACAACTTTCCTTAGCTCTACGCTTCTACTTACTCGATTCGTATCACTCAGTTCATTTGAACTTGGTCTAACAACACTTCTCGGCAGCAGAAAGCGGTAGCGCTTACAGTTCTGGAATTTATTGTGCTGCTCGCACTCGTTCCAGGACCATTATTGAGCAGTCGGTACACAGATAATGGATGAGGCTGTAAACACGATTTTTTTGAAGAAGGATAGTAATAATTTTTGAAGAGTTATTCGATAAAAACGTGTAGAACTGGTAGTAAGCGAAACGGCGGTAGTTGAAATTACGGAATTTCTGGTGTGATCTCCATATATCTTATGAGCGTTTTTAAACGTTCACTCTATAAGTATTGTTTGGGACTACTGCACAAACATTTTTGATCATTCTAGTAACATTTCAGCGGAGTTTATAACGATAAAATCGCGCTAAAATCGATTTTCGTCGAAATTTTTGGTAATTTATTGTGCTGCTCTCGTCATTTTCCCACGACGAGAAATTTTATTGCATAATTGTATTATTACGTGCTATCAATATAAAAAATTTAATCAAAATAGTTACAGCCGTTTTTGAGAGAAAAAATATTGGGTGTTTTGATTACTATGATAACTATAGTTCGGTGAATTTCGTTCATACCCTTATTTTGGCGTCCCATGGTAACCTGCGGGTTAGATATCAAGTTTGAGCTGATTTGGCTCAGTCCTTTTCTCTCAAAACCGCGCTAAAATCGATTTCCAAGAAAATTTTAGTAATTTATTTTGCTGCTCTCGTCATTTTCGCATGAATGGGAATTTTATGGTACAGTTGCCTTATTGGAAGCTATCAACATAAAAAATGTAATCAAAATAGTTACAGCCGTTTTTGAGAAGAAAAATATTGGGTGTTTTGAACACTATGATAACTATAGTTAGCTTTCGGTGGATTTTGCTCATACCCTTATTTTGTCGTCCCGTGGTAGCCTGCCGGCTAGATATCAAGTTTGAGCTGATTTGGGGCAGCCGTTTTCTCTCTTTAAGTTCACATACGCAGACTTATTTTCCCAAATACAAAATGTATACTCGCTTTGGAAAAATACACTCATTGGTTGGCTTTGGGGATCTAAGAAGTGCTGTTTTGGAAAGTGCAATGTGGAGAACATCCGTTTAATGTTTTGGAAATTGGAAATAAGGCGAACTCCGTGGTTATGTTAATCCGAATTCCAAGGAGGTGACAAAAAACCCTTACCCGGGGGCTTTTCTGATAGAGCTAAGGGCTGTGTTGTTCGGCCATTCTGTGCTGCAGTGTTAATATTTTTTTAAACTACTGAAAATATTAGAAACTCAAAGAAACCTTAAGTGTAGTAAATGCATGAATAACTTCGACTGCGCTACTAAGGGATGAAATGTAGGTCTTATGTCAAGACTGGATGATGGGTACAAGCCACGTTGGAAACAAGTATAATAGAACTGGGCCCTGGAGAATGCCGATTGGTGACCCTCGGGGTTGAATGTGTTGAGAGTGTGGGGAGATTGAGATCTGTGGATTGTATTGAAACAAATCAAAGGGACGATATACAGAACTGTAAGTTGTTTGTTTGGAGTTAAAGCCCCCTACAGACTGTTGTAGGGGTGCCCCACGGCACTTGTTTGTTGAATGGTGCGCGTCCACACTCCCAGAGTATCATCGAGCGCAACCTCTCCTTTGGTTTCTTTCTTTCTACCTCTCATACAAGCCTCCGTCGGCTTCTTCCCCAAGAACCAAAGCTCCCAGCGTCTTCTGGCCAATCGGCCCGTTGAAAGTTGGGTCGTATAGACTCACCTTGTCAGCGAGCTTGACATCGATCACTCAGCTCCTCTTGAGCACCAATTTAGAAGCATTCGTGGGCGCTGCATACAATGTACGGCCCCTCCAGTAGGTCTACAGAGGAATTCGTGTCTTTGACTTGAGCTAACCACTACCCCCCAGCTCGAAGTAATTACTTATACAAATTTCCCCCTCGAATCAGTCGTGATTTTTATTTAAAACGTTCGTGACGTTTCAGGCAAATTGCATCGACTCCACGGCCCAACCCGAGGCAGTGTTCGCCGGTGAAGTGAAGAAACTGCAGAGCGAAAAACTGAAACCCCAAGAGCAATTGACGTTGGAGCCGTACGAGAGAGACCACGCCGTCGTCGTTGGAGTTTACAGGCCTCCTACTAAAAAAGCTTAAATCCTCTAGTTCGTAATTAATATAAATAACTGACGAGTTCTCCGCTCGATGGCGACCAAGTGGAGCCACCAGACTTACAAATACTTTTCAGGTCAGAGGGCTATCCGAATTTCTGGATAAGTGTAAATGTCAAACCCCAAACTTATTTCAACTTCCGAGTTCCACTTTATTTTTGGAACGTTTACCCGTGTAACTAATTTGTATTTTATTTTACAAATTGATTATATTTTGTACGTAGTTGCTTCTCGTTCGTCTTTCCTTCCCTGACTATCAAGAACACGCCCGGTCAACTGGTGATTGAGATGAATGCGTTCGTCTCTGTTAATTTCAAATATCGCGAAGAGCTTCGAAGGGATTGTACAAAAATCAGAGTGGAAATACAATAATCTGCCTGTTTGCACATAGGTGGGGGTGCTCTATTTGTGACCAATTACCTATGGCAAACAAGGTTAAAGGAAAATATCTGGTGCGTTGCAACACACAACTTTCCTTAGCTCTACAACAATTCACTTTGTACATGGCTAATTCTATTTAATCAATTCATTTATAACTCAGTTAATTTGAACTTGGTCAAACAACGCTTTACGGCTGCAGCGCTTACAGTTCCAGATTTTATTGTGCTGCTCGTACTCATTGCAGGGCCTTTATTGAGCAATTGGTACACAGATCATTAATAAGGCTGTAAACACAAATTTTCTGAAGAACGATAGTAATTACTTTTGCAGAGTTATTGGGTAAAAACGTTTAGAACTGGTAGTAAACGAAACGGCACTAGTTGAAATGCAGGAATTTCTGGAGTGACCCCCATGTATCTCATGAGCGTTTTTAAACACTCACCCTTTGGGTATTGGATTGCACTACAATACCAATTTTTTAAAAACATTCTACTAACATTGCAGCGGAGTTTATAAGGAAAACTGCGCTAAAAACGCTTTTCGTCGAAAATTTTGATAATTTATTGTGCTGCTCTCGTCATTTTCCCACGAATGGGAATTTTATGGTATAGTTGCCATATTGAGAGCTATCAATAAAAGAAACTTAATCAAAATCGTTAGAGCTGTTTTTGAGAAAAAAAAATTGGTGTTTTGACCACTATGATAACTATAGTTAACTTTCGGTGGATTTTGCCCATACCCTCATTTTTGCGTCCCATGGTAACCTGTAGGCTAGACATCAAGTTTCAGCTGATTTGGTACGGTGGTTTTCTCTAAAAACCGCGCTAAAATCGAATTTGTCGAAAGTTTTGATAATTTATTGTGCTGCTCTCCTCATTTTCCCATGGATGGGAATTTTGTGGTATAGTTGCCATATTGGGGGCTACCAATAAAAAAAATTTAATCAAAATCGTTTGAGCCGTTTTTGGGGAAAAAAATATTTGGTGTTTTGATCACTATGATAACTATGGTTAGCTCTCGGTGGATTTTGCTCATACCCTTATTTTGGCGTCCCATGTTAACCTGCAGGCGAAATATGAAGTTTGAGCTGATTTGGTACGATGGTTTTCTCTAAAAATCGTTCACACACAGACCATTTTCCCAAATAGTGTTTTTCGGACTTTGGACGGTCTGAAACGTAAAGATCTGAAGAAAACTCAAATTTTTTTTCAGCGGATTACATAACTTTTCTTTCTACTTCGTAGAGCCAAGGAAAGTAAAAACCGGCGCCCACCCGTTGCGAGTCGAGTCGAAAGGGGAGGTGAGTGGGGGCAGTGTTGCCAGTCCAGCAGGCGAGCGGTTTCGTTGACTTCCGCTGTAGTTCCCGCATTGTACTGCGTCTCGTTAATTTTGTTAACCGTTTTTTGCCCATAACAATCATGGGCTTCGTCCGATCGGATTGCCGAGATGGCGGGCACAATTACATACCTAATCGGATTTTTGTGCGAAAAAACGAATTTTTGGGACCACGTTAAAGGCACAAAACGGCCCGGACGGCGGACGGACATTGCGAATTTGGAATCTCCTTGTCCTGAAACGTAAAGTATCAAATTTTGAGGGGGGGTTGTAAAAAATTTTTCGTGACCGAAAACATAGGGTTATTATTCAGAATGAATAATAAACCAAAAGAAAGAAAGATTCAGCTTTGGTTGTCAGTAGTTAAATACGTAACTTTCCTTTCTACTTTGGAGAGCCAAGTAAAGTAAAAAGGGTGTACGAGCATAAAATGAATTAGTGCTCTTTTCGAAATGTAAATTTAAAAAAAAAAAAGGCAATTTAAAGTTCATAACTTGCGGAAAAGATGATACGGTGGTGTCTCGTAGGTGAAGATGACGGTTCTTGTTAGGAAGTTCTCCGATGGACGGAGGAATGGAGTTGTCCCGAAAGGGCTACAGGTAAATGGATTCACCGAAATGCAGGTGGTGAAAAATTCGGAAGGGGAGAAGGATGCGTTCAGAGCGAAAGACGGGAACAATCGTCATCTCTTCATCAAAAGGTGTTTATTATGATGAACCGCGAACACTGCCAATACGGTAGAAGTTGAACCTGAGGTAATCTATATTGTTGCTGCAGCCAGCTCGTTGTGACCTGTGCCAGTCTGTCAATTCCCTTGTGTTCACGGCTTTATCTACCAGCCCTTAAGAACAAATGGCCTACTCGTTTTCCTCTGTGTTTTACTTTCCGCTACTCGAAAGGAAGGAAAGTATAGTAATCGGCCCACAAAAAAAAAATTTGAGTTTTCTTCAGATCTTTACGTCTCAGACCCTACTGAGTCTAAAAACCCTAATTTCGGCGCGTGGTCCGTGTGTGTGTCTGTAGTTCGATTTGCGGGAGAACGGCTGATCCGATTGTCCTGGTTCTTTTTTGTTTTGTTTGTTATTTTTTGTAGACACCAAAATAAGGTTATGGACGATTTCGGCCGAAGGAAAGGGGGGTGGGGGACGAAAATGTACCAAAAACTAGGGTTTTTCGCATTTTTCTCGAAAACGGCTCTAACGATTTTGATTAAACGTTCAAATTATCTTCTCCTAATCAATACCTACCTTTTCTTCTCCGTACATATCCCCATGACAATACGGTGAACGGAGATATGGGCCCCTGAAGCAAAAATAGGTTTTTTACGCTTTTGGGCAAAACGGCTTCAGCGATTTCCACCAAACTCACAGGATGTTTTCAAATAGTTAATACCTACATATTAGTTTCAATAAATGTTCCTGTGACGGTCCATTGAACAGAGATAAAAATCAAAATGTGTCGAAAATAACGTTTTTTTTAACATTTCCGTAAATTCCAGGGTAACTTTCTCACCAGATGTGATAAATTCTAATGGAGTGTCTTTAAGTCACACATACCAACATTTCGTTCTCCATAATTATTTCTGTATATATATGTTCACCGGAGATATAAGCCAAATTAACTCAGAAAAGGAAATTTGTCGAATATTAATTTATTGGTTTTCCAATTTTCTCAAAAACGGCTCTAACGATTTCGATCAAACTTACGGAGTACTCTCAGCTAACTAGTTCCTACATTTCGTTCTCCATAAATGTTCCTGTAAAAATGCGTTGAACGAAGATTTAGCGCCCGCCTATGTAGGTGGTGTTCGAGCTTAAAGGGGTGGCGGAAAGTTGTGTGTTGCAACGCACCAGAAATTTTTGAAGTTGCAAAGAGATACACAAGTTCTTGCATTACTACCAAATTGGGAGTGGTATCAACATAATCGCGCCCTATTAGGTGATTTTAGATTACGTTTTTACTTTCCTTGCTCTACGAAGTAGAAAGGAAAGTTATGTAATCGGCTGAAAAAAAAAATTTTGAGTTTTCTTCAGATCTTTACGTTTCAGACCCTCCTGAGTCTGAAAAACACTATTTGGGAAAATGGTCTGTGTGTGTCTGTGAACGATTTTTAGAGAAAACCACAGTACCAAATCATCTCAAACTTCATATCTCGCCCACAGGTCATCATGGGACGCCAAAATAAGGGTATGAACAAAATCCACCGACATTTAACTATAGTTATCATATGATCAAAACACCAAATATTTCTTTTCTCAAAAACAGCTCTAACGATTTTGATTAAATTTTGTATATTGATAGCTCTCAATAAGGCAACTATACCATAAAATTCCCATTTGGGGGAAAATGACGGGAGCAGCACAATAAATTATCAAATTTTCCACCAAAAGCGTTTTTAGCGCAGTTTTTTCCTTATAAACTCCGCTGGAATGTTAGTAGAAAGTTAAAGAAAATTGGTATTGTAGTCCAATTCAATACCTAAAGTGTGAGTTTTTAAAAACGCTCATGAGGTACATGGGGCTCACTTCAGAAATTCCTGAATGTCAACTACCGCCGTTTCGCTTACTACCAGTTCTAAACGTTTTTACCCAATAACTCTGCAAAAGTGATTACTATCCTCCTTCAAAAAATTTGTGTCTACAGCTTCATTCATTTTCTGTGTACCTATTGCTCAATAATGGTCCTGAAATGCGTATGAGCAGCACAATAAATTCCAGAACTCTTGGCGCTACCGCTTCCTGCTGCTGTGACGTGTGTTTGACAAAGTTCAAAGGAACTGAGTGATAAATGAATTGATTAAATAGCATTAGCCATGTACAAAGTGAATTGTTGTAGAGCTAAGGAAAGTTGTGTGTTGCAACGCACCAGATATTTATTCTTTCTCATTCTGTTATCGCTCTCACTCTTTCTCAGAGTTCATTGCACTCTCCTCTTCTCCGAATCTCTTCCCCGCCAACTGAGTCCGTGACGTCAAGCGACCTATCGATACATGCAGTCGTAGCGTTATCTCGGTCCATGTTCTTTGTTTCACCCTTCATCAGGTAACGGTTTGTGGTCCAAATCTGATGTTAAATGTCTGGGATATTAGCACGTTGCACTTCATTATATCGAATTGAAAGAGCTGCTGATCGTTACCTTCGGGAGAACGAATAACGCGACATTGCTTCGGGCTCTTGAGCCAACAATGCGCTGAGAACTGCATTAGGTATGACACGAGCTCCGACTAATCGGAGAACGAACAAACAAACACTTTTTGTACGCTATTTTATAACTTAATACAGTTTTAATTGATCTATAAAACACAAAAAAGTTCTGAGTATCAGAAAATCGTATTGACTCATTCGAGAAGTAACAGATTTTTACGAGTTAAAAACACTGAACACGACCAGTGACGAGACAATGAAGACTCACTATAACGTAGTTATTATCCTTCGACAATTTTATGCGAACGAGACGACATTATCGTTAGGTATGGTGCACAGGGGCTCACTCTGTACACCGCCCGGGTTCGACAACATTACGACATCCTTTCAACATTTATTCCTCTACTATAATTACGAACACATTATTTCTACACAAAAGTGACGAGACGTTTCGAAGCGTAAAACGGGGTCGTAAAATTCGCGGATTATTTCTCAAAACGGACTAACATTTCGGGGGAGTATTGACTTATAGTTTAGTTACAACAGTTTAATTAGTTACGAAACGAATTGTACATTAACGTATTACAGAGTTGAATAAACGGCCAGTTCGACGGACGACTCAACCGAAGCCGTTTAACGAACAGTTCGCTGTTTTAGAGTTAAAAACACATTTACAGTTCAAGTGTTACAATGTACTTAGGGATCATCATCTACTATTATTACATTCTTAGAGTAAATTTGAAAATTGTAACGAGAGTCTGACGCATGAGGTTGCAGTGCGCCGATCTCTTCGCCATAAGCCCAGAAACTGCCATAAACACTCGGCAGTCTTTGCAGTGAAGGTGCGCTCTTTGCATTGCTTGGAGGCTCTACTGGTGGTGGCTAGTGTTATCCTAATCCGCCTTCTAGCAGCTGAGTGGAAGGAACTGTACCTGTAATGCTCCGTCGTGGCCGAAACTGAGGGGTCGGAGGATTAACGATAATAAATAATTAGGAAAGGTGCGAAGAGGTATGTTATAAGAGAAGGTGCTGGGAGACTAGGAGTTATAACTCTGGAGACTAGAAGAATGTATTGAAGAGTCAAGGTAGGGCAACCTGCTTCCTCGGAGGATCTGCGCTGCCTCGTTCCCAGGGTTATTGCCAATATTAAGAAGAACGGGGGTTACTCTTCAGAGGAGGCAAGGCCTGGAAGTGGCGGTGGAACTGGCAGCTGATACCAATGATCGGTCCCTGGAACGCGAGTGGCGCCACAATAAGGTGCCTGGTCAATTTCGTGCAGCTAGCTTAACACATAACAGTCGACATCCAATTGTTATCTGAGCTAACTGTTAAGCTGTGCGCGGTTGTTAAAGATAGCACCATTTTTCTTCAAATTTGCAACGTAATCGAAAATCGTTCTACTTTCAACTATTTGAATAGATTAGTTTATTATGACCGAATGAGTTTAATGTCCAAATTTATATCGGATTTCACATTGGATATGTGTGGTAACTGTTTTTGAAAATTTATTTATTACAAATTCCTCATACGGCAGCGACGAAATGAACAAAGAAGGCATTCTAGGCGACAAAAGGGAAGTATGTCCGTACTAAAGTGGCTGGGTCCTAGACAGACTGCTGCCGAAAGGTTGGCGCTTTCTTTTTTAGTTTTCTCTTTTCTAATCCTTTTTTTTTGTTTTACATAAAATAATAAAATTCTCCTTTCTTTTTTTTTGGAAAAGAAATAGATAAATTAGCAAATTACGGGGAAGTGCGGTTGAGCTAAGCCACCTGTAGTGGAGCATTGCCCGCTAGACTGCAGGAGCGAATCCTAGAAACCGCTTTCTTCCGGTCAATTTCAAAATTTCACGCCACACTTTCCATCATGTGAAAAGAAACCAAAAAACCACGCTGCTCCGCAGTAGTTCCTAAAATAGTTGTTAACTGCTACTAAGCTAGCTTATAACCATTTCGCCCAGTTCGTGAAAAATGTTTATGACAAGAAAATGCGGCGGTTGATCTCTCCCTTTGAGACTGGCCACCCAAGCAAACAGTTCGATCTGGTGGGAAACCTGATTAAGAACTCCTCTCACATGTTACAGATTCCCCAGAGTCATGCCTTTACGTAGTGACACACGAGCGTGTCAGCGTCAAGAGTCTGGCTTAACGAAAACATGCCGTATCTCCCCTGGAATCGGCTCGGTAGATGCTGAGCGACTACCCAGGCCGTTGGACCAACGCAAAGCCGCCACCTCCATGACTTTCGACTGATATATCTCTTACGAGTATTAAGGGAGAACGGATTACCAAATCAGATGGTAATCAAATTTGATGTTCAGCTCCCAGGTGACCATGGGACGCCAAAATACGGGCATGAACAAAAGTGGCCCAAAATTAATAGTTATAGCGATCAAAACACGTAATTTTTACCTCTCCAAATAAAACTCCAACGATATCGATTAGTTTTTTGCGTGATAACCGAATAACAACGTAAAATGATCATTTTACGGCGAGAGCAGTACAATAAATAATCTAGAACGTGCTACAGTTTTCTTCCACTACATATACAGTGAAAGTTAAACGGTGCTCGTGAGATAATTAGGAGTAACTCAATAAGTTCTGAAATTCGAACTACTGATCAACTTGTTTCAGAGTGTTGACCCGAATTATTCTATAAGGATTCCGTTGGTTGCTCGATATAGCTCCTGATGCAGGTAGGAGCAACGCAATAACTTCTGGAACGTTACGCACCACAATTTTCTCGCTGTGGTACAAGGGAGTTCTAACAGGCTTGTTCGGCAAGCCAAATTAGCTGGGTCTTTGACCTCCAAAATGTCCGCACTTGCCCTAACAGATGATCGTTTCCCCGAGCACCGACCCCCTTTGTTTACCAATGAAAAGTCCACCTCTTCAGTTGTTTTTTGATTGACAACGAATTTCCCTCTTTTTTCTGGGCTTTCCAGCCCTACCCTTCTTTTACTTTTCTCTTCTCAACAGATAGCTCCTTCCAAGTCAGACATTCTTCAGCACTCTCAAGTCTCACACTACTCACAACTTAACCCTCTCTCCACTTAGTACCCTAGTCACCAGTTCACATGTATTTAGAGTCCCCTTGTTCGCGTTTATATACTCCCACTCAACCTGATATCGCTATTTTGTCAAGTGTAATACAGTCCTCATACGCCCAACAAGGCTCACAGAAACATAAAAATAGCTGAATGCACCTGGTAAAGTTGTGAGGTGTGTTATACGATTGTTACCGGGCGTCTCTCAATAAACAACAATTCCTTCCAAATATATCCTTGTAATATAGTCCGTTCCAGTTAATAGCCCACAGGTACAGAAAGTAAAGAAGAGCGAAGTGCCGCTGGAGTCCGGGAGAGGAATAGGCTGAGTGCCTCGTTGCGCGCCGCAGACCTGATTTTCCTAACCTTCCGAACGCGGCAATGCGGTCCCCCCTCTCCCTGTTCATCAGCAGCTATCTTCCTCTTCATATTTAATCGGAGCTGCTTCAAGTGGCTCTGCCCGATAAAAAGAAGCTCCGGTGTTCCGAGTCACAGCTCAATCTGATTGTGCCCATAACATCACTCCCCCTTGCAAGAAGATCATGTCTTCATGATCAGGCGGTAATGGGAGGGGTGGTTAGGCGTTTTCCCAGGGTAGGTCCTCATCTTCT
The DNA here is from genome assembly GCA_020466155.1 of Pachypeltis micranthus. Lineage (NCBI taxonomy): Eukaryota > Metazoa > Arthropoda > Insecta > Hemiptera > Miridae > Pachypeltis > Pachypeltis micranthus. The sequence goes on along the minus strand of CM035780.1, from coordinate 20,914,894 downwards.
CTTCTTGAGCAGATAGCGAGGAGGCGCGACAGCGGTGGCGCAAGCAGGTGGGAAGGTACGCTTGTGGTTGCTGGGCACGGAGCGATCAGGTTCTTGGTGACTGGAGTGTGGTGGAGCATGAGTCGCTGGGCTTAAGCAGTGGCGTAGGGCCTGGTTAGGCAGCAGCGATCCGACACCTGTGAAGGAGGCCACAGAGAGTGATGGTCCTAGGTAGCTGAAGTGAAGGTGAGCGTTCGTAGAAAAGTGTAGTCCATGAAGCACCGAGCCTGGGTTGTGGACCAGTTGGCAGGAGGCTGGCGACCATGGGAAGCGTGGGCCATGGCGCGTTGTGCTGGCACATATTTAGTTCTGGGTGTGTCTTCAAGAACTCAACTGCGTACGCGTAAATTTTGGGTTGCTGTCCGTTTTCCCCCTCCTCGTGGTACTCATCTCGAAATAGCGCAAACTTCAGCAGACCAATAAACGTGATATCCAAAACAAAACCGTCCTTCTTACTGTGAGGGGACTGAGGGAAGTACTTTCCTAAATCAGCCATCCTCAAGGCTCCTGGCGTGTCAAAGGAAAGAAAAAAAGAAACGCGACGGCGAACCACACGGGCAATTTGACCAAAAGGGACTGAAGACGGACCTGACTAAAAGGCAAGACTGGACAAGGAGATGGGAAAGGAAGCCGCTCCTCAAAATGTACGTAAAACAGCGACGTTTTGGGGTAATAACTGGGTGCGGGTCCTGAGTGAGTTATTTGTATCCCCGGCCACCTCTCCTTTATTCCCCTCTCTTACCATCCGCAGCGTTATTACGCGCAGAGATCCCCGTGAGAGTTTCTGCTCATCGCGCCTGACAAGCTCAGGCCCCAGACTCTCCGAAGCAACACACGCTTCGTCGTTAGCGTTGACAGGTAAATTCAACTTTGCTTGAAAGGTGTTAACGCTTTTTAAAGTAATTACAACTCCAATAATTAACAAATTAATCGTTTAGTGGTTGACGTGTTGACCCCCCACTTTTTTCGAGACTTAATAATAAAAGCGTCATGTTAAGCGTCTTTCGGTTCGTAGGTCTTCAGTGGTCCAGGACTGCGCTCGAACGCTCGAGCCTGCAACAAGAAATTACCCAAATCAGCAACTGAGTTCATGTAAGTGACGAAATATTTGGGCGTGAATACATTTTGATCAAAGTATAAAAATAAATGGGACGGTGGCGCTCAAAAAAGGTAATTAAATAAATAATAAGTGTGGAAATCGGGGGGGGGGGGGCTCTAGGGGAAGTAGGATTGGTGGGGGGAAGGAAAGAAGGATGAGAGTTCCAGGGTTGTTCATCAATGTTGACTTCGAATCACCTCCTCACTAATTTTCGCCAAAGTTCATTTCCGTCTGTCGAGCAAGCGCTGCATGATTCACTACCCAAGCCCGATCCATCGTGACACTGTTTTGTAGTCACCATCATTACGTCACCGCATTGCCGAATCTCGTCTTTTCAACTTTTTTACTTTCCTTGGCTCTACGAAGTAGAAAGAAAAGTTATGTAATCCGCTGAAAAAAAATTGAGTTTTCTTCAGATCTTTACGTTTCAGACCGTCCAAAGTCCGAAAAACACTATTTGGGAAAATGGTCTGTGTGTCTGTGAACGATTTTTAGAGAAAACGACCGTAGAAAATCAGCTAAAACTTGATATCTCGCCCGCAGGTTACCATGGGACGCCAAAATAAGGGTATGAGGAAAACCCACCGAAAGTTAACCATAGTTATCATAGTGATCAAAACACGAAATAATTTTTTTCTCAAAAATGGCCACCAAAATTACCAAAACTTTACTTTGGTAAATTTACCAAAACTTTCGACGAAATCGATTTTAGCGCGGTTTTTAGGGACAACAACCGCACCAAATCAGCTGAAACATGATGTCTAGCCTGCAGGTTACTAGCGCGCTAGGGCGCTACCGCTTCCTGCTGCTGTGAAGTGTTGTTTGACCAAGTTCAAAGGAACTGAGTGATAAATGAATTGATTAAATAGAATTAGCCATGTACAAAGTGAATTGACGTAGAGCTAAGGAAAGTTGTGTGTTGCTACGCACCGCTCATTCAAATCTCGTTTCGCCTTCTGCTTGTCTTGCCTTGTCCACCTCGCTCTTCCCCGCGTTTATACCTCCAGAAGGCCACGCTCTTGAGGATCGGAAAAGTACCTTTGGCACATTGCCCCTGGTACCAGCAGATCAAGGTATTGTGCTGAATATTTAATCTATTATCGTCACGTTCGCAAGTCACCACCTCAATCGTCTTCTCGCCCGCGTCGTCACAACACATCATCTGCATCCACATTTAATTTCCGGCTGCACTGCTTTATTTATCTTAAGAAGAATTGATTTTTGATTGATTGATAGTGACACACACACAGACCACTTTGCCAAATAGTGTTTTCGGACTCTGGAGGGTCTGAAACGTAAAGATCTGAAGAAAAGATTTTTTTTTTTTTCAGCCGATTACATAACTTTCCTTTCTACTTCGTAGAGCCAAGGAAAGTAAAAACACAATGTAGATAGCATCCATTGCAGGAGTTGTTTTGTTTTTACTGTGACGAATGTTGTTTTTGTCTCTTGTGGAGAGGAATTGAAATTGAGGAGAGGGAAAATAAAGAAAGGGAAAAATCCACTTCAGGGGAAATAACGCAGGGGAAGGTATCGAAATAGAAGGAGACAATGACCGGGGAAGTCCGAGGTCAAAGGACTCAAACTGATTCGGCGCTTCGCGTGGAACGAGCAGGAATGAGGATATTCGTCCCTGCAGTGTATTGGGAGGAATCTACATTACTAGGAATAAACACGACAGTCTTTCAGAGTGAATTGTTAGCAATTACCAGCTGTATAGACAAAGTGATGAAGGAAAACACCAATAATAAGACAATTACAATATTCACGGACAACCAATCGTTGATAAAAACACTGGCCAATCCAAATGTTAGGGGCCTACTAGTTGAGGACACCGTAAACAAAGGGAAGGAACTTGCACTGAGGGGAAGGGACTCGCCCAGATGGTGAAATGGATTCCAGGACGTAAGGGCTACAGCGGGAACGAAAGAGCGGATGTATGGCTAAAGAGGGATCGGCTGATCAATACATACCAGTAATGATGGTTACAGTCAAGATGGCTGTTAATAACGGGACAGAGTTAGTAGCGACATAGATAACAATAGAAGCGTTGAGTTCTCTAAGCGTACAGGGACCACAAGGCACAACAAACAAAAGACAGAATGGGCGCTAAAACCAAACAGGAATCAACTAAGAAGACTAATAGGCATGCTAACTGGACATTACGCAGTTAGGAACACACTACATAGATTCACTCGAGCTCAATGCTCCTGTGGGGAAATGGAAATGGTAGAGCATTTCATATGTTTGCCCAATATGGTTCAGAACTAGAAAGAAAGACTTGGAGGACGTAAAATGGATAGGGATGATGTACGAAATAACGAATGGAGGAAAATCCTCACATTTGTGGAGGGAACTGGAAGATTCTGGTCCCCATTTTAGGAGCCAAAGCCTCCATTTTCATGTGGGTGATGGGAAATGGGCCTATTTGTGGCCACAACTCAGGTCATTGTTTCCTCGGGTTGGCCGATGCCCTACAGCCTCCTTCTGACGGCATTCCCTTGGTCTACCCAACGTCACTATTATACCATGAGGGAAGCTCAGAACCATTCCATTAGACAGATTTTAACTATTTGAAAACACCCTCGTTTGAGCAGTTTTTCAAAAACCTTTCTGTTTCGTAGGTTTACAGAATTGCTACAGAGACTCCAGACTTCCTCAGCATTCACTCCTCATCAGGAAGCTTTCGTACTTGAGCCCATGCCGTTGAGTCCATTCAGTGATTTCTTCACCCCGGGGGAGGTTAGAAATGTAATCAATAGGGCACCAAGGAGGAAATCTCCTGCATTGGATGGAATAGTTCAGCCCTTACTAAAGGCGTTACCGCGTAAAGGGATGGCACTACTTACGCAGATTTTTAACGCAGCCCTACGCATTACATATTTCCCCAAGTGCTGGTAACGTGCCAGGGTGATTCTGATAAAAAAGCCCAATAAACCTAAATCGGATCCGAATAGTTACAGGCTGATCAGCTTGCTTCCGTTATTTGCTAAGCTATTCGAACGTCTTCTTCTAACTAAACTGTATGCATTCCTTCACCCGCTCATTCCATCATCCCAATTTGGGTTTCAGCACTTGCACTCCTGCCCACAACAGCTCTATAGGGTGATTGAAATAATCAATGATACGATGGAGCGAAAGGATGTCTGTCTAGCCTTGTTCCTAGACACAGAGCAGGCTTTTGATCGTGTGTGGCATACGGGAGTTCTCTCCAAGATCAAAAACCACTTACCTGACAAATACTATAGAATGGTTCTCTCGTACGTAACTGACCGCACATTCACCGTCAGCTGTGGCGACGCAACTTCTGAAATATGTCGCATTCATGCGGGTGTCCCTCAGGGCAGTGTTCTCGGTTCCTTTCTGTATTTGGTTTATGCTGGTGATTTCCCTAGTTCAGCCACTCTTACCGTGTCCCAATATGCTGATGATGTTAAGCGATGCTGAAACCTGTACTGATGCGGAGAACGTCCTTCAGGTGTACGCTGACATTGTTTCCTTGTGGTGCCGCAGGTGGAGAGTGAGCATGAACCCGCAAAAATCTACAGTGGTTGCGTTTACGAAACAGACTAGAAGAAATGTGCCCTCGATTCAATTCGGTGGTCAGAAGATCTCACAAGAAGAACCAGGACCAGGATACCTTAGGATACAGTTGGATAAAAGACTGACTTGGGAGACCCATACTAAACACCTCGTCACCGAGGTGCGTCAACGCATCAGGCAACTTGGATTCCTCCTAGACCACAATCGCTCCCCATTGGCCTTGTCGACCAAGCGCTTATTATATTTAACACTAATCAGACCGATATGGTACTACTCTTCTGGGCTATGGGGCTCGGCAGCGAACAGTCACATACACCGGATACAAACTACACAGAATCGGGTCCTCCGTCTCATCACTGGGTCACCATGGTATGTTAGGAATACTCTGCTTCATAAGGATCTCAATATACCATTCGTACATGGATACTCCGTCAAAACTACATCCAACTCCACAGATCAATGGAAAGCCACCCCAATAGCCTGATGACGGAAATGCTAACCAATTTACCTCATCCACGAAATCAGCGAAGGATAAAGCGAAAGCGACCGTCAGACTTTCTCCACTAGCCACTTTTATTTTTATTTTTCTCTCTTTTTTTTGGTAAATTATTATTCTGTGTAAATATTTGTAAACTATTATCACTACGTCTGTACATATTCAATATGTCTATCTTATATTAACGCGTTGTTGTAAATCGGACAAAGTCAGGTCTGCTAATGAGCTGTTCCTGCTACATGCTTCATGTTAATTAGGAATTTCAATTCCTACTATATATCTTGTTTTCATAATTGTAATGTTTATAAAGTGGACAATAAAGTTAATATTTAATAATAATAAAAAAAAAAAATCAGGCTCACGTTCAACTGCCGAAGCTGCGTGAGGCATCACATTCGCCTGTTAGAGTTTTCAAGTTGTTGCTTCGCGTGCCTGTTGCCGAGTCGACTTTTCTATTAGTATTTAGCGAATGAACGTGAACACAATCAAACACGTTGGACAGGCCAGAGCTGGAGCCTCGAGTGCAGCAGTGATTAGAGTTGATCATCGATCAAGCCCCGGGACGGCAGATTGACGGGTGATAGATGATCAACTGTACCGAACCTCGATTAACCGTTGACTGACGATTCATAAACCAAACGGATTCCGTTTCCTTCAGGAAAATGTCAACCAGTTTCAGTTCTTCTCCCGTTGAAAGCCGCGTTCTCGTATTTCTCTTTCTCTCTCTCAGGCGTCAACGAGCGAATCTAAATTGGAAAGGTTTTCTTTCAACTCCCATGCAAATGATCCTTTTTGAAGAGCTCCGAACCGACTGAAGCTCAACTTGAGCCCCCTCATCCCGTATTTTGCTAAAGACAGGTGTTCTGTTTCTTTGTTGCTTTAGGACTTGGACGGTAATTGGAAATTGCTGATGTCGAGTGTCGGATGGGTCGACTCAGGATTAATTGGGAGTTATAGTCGAGTCACGTACGCGCAATTACTACGCGTAAATGCATTTTCGTTTGGTTTCTCAGTACATCCGTTGCTCAGATGATTTGAATGGGATACAAAGGGACAAAGTTACTGCCTCCGCTAATTACGCCACCGCAGTCACCGAAAAACCAACGCGTTGGTAGACATGATTTTTACTTTCCTTGGCTCTACGAAGTAGAAAGGAAAGTTATGTAATCGGCTGAAAAAAAATTTTGAGTTCTCTTCAGATCTTTACGTTTCAGACCCTCCTGAGACCGAAAAACACTCTTTGGGAAAATGGTCTGTGTGTGTGTGAACGATTTTTAGAGAGAACCACCGTACCAAATCACCTCAAACTTCATATCTCGCCCACAGGTCACCATGGGACGCCAAAATAAGGGTATGAACAAAATCCACCGAAAGTTAACTATAGTTATCATAGTGATCAAAACACCAAATATTTTTGTTCTCAAAAACGGCTCTAACGATTTTGATTAAATTGTTTATATTGATAGCACTCAATAAGGCAACTATACCATAAAATTCCCATTAATGGGAAAATGACGAGAGCAGCACAATAAATTGCCAAAACTTTCGACCTAATAGGTTTTAGAGTGGTTTTAGAGAAAACGACAGTACCAAATCCACTCAAACTTGATATCTAGCCCGCAGGTTACCATGCGGGGAAAATGCGTTTGCTCTGCGGACATCGTGGTGGTCGTGGGGTCGCTGGAAGGTAGTTTTTAAACTGCAGGGTCTGAGGGATGTGGGGACCCTTTGGTCGGTACTCCCCCAGACATTCCCAAATGCAGAATTGTCAAGCTTGAGATGATTCGGTTGGCTCTACCGCGACGACAGACTGGCTCTCAATTGGTGTGTTTGGGATTGAGAATCCGAGGACATATCTGAAGGAAACTTTTTTTTTTAGCTGCTTACATAAACTTCTTCCCTTTTTAGAGGAAACCGAACAGGGTGAGTTTTATTCACATTTTTTGTTTCTATAAAATATTACCTAATGAATCGTAACAACGTTCTCTGTATGTGCCTGTGTGTCTGTCTGTAGTCAAATTCGTTGATCGAGCCAAAAATACCAATAGAATCCGGAAGCCGGGTTTCAAATTTAAATTAACCGTAATTAAATCGCGAGTACCTCAGACTCAGTTAGGAAATCAGGCGATCTGAACTAAACTCAGACGGAGGCCGCCCGACGCAATTTGCTGAGCTAACAATATCGCGTTCCAATATCCTCAAGGCGGACAACTTCCCTCAAGTTTCCTCCTCAAAGTTGCCACCATCTTGTTACGAGAACGGCTCACAATTCCCTCAGATCAACCGGTAGTCAACTTCTCTCGGGAGAATGAGTTAATTTCAGATCTGCGCCCAAAACTCGTTGCGCTTTCGTCGCCGCTTTTCCTGGCGGTTTTCCTCAGAAAGAGAGAGAGAGAGAGAGAGAGAGAGAGAGAGAGAGAGAGAGAGAGAGAGAGAGAGAGAGAGAGAGAGAGAGAGAGAGAGAGAGAGAGAGAGAGAGGAGGGGGGAGGGAGAGAGAGAGAGAGAGAGAGAGAGGGAGAGAGAGTAAGAGTAAGAGAGATAGAGAGGGAGAGAGTGAGGGAGAGAGAGCGGGAGAGGGGGAGAGAGAGATAGAGAGGGAGAGAGTGAGGGAGAGAGAGCGTGAGAGAGGGAGAGAGTGAGAGAGAGAGATTAGTTTATTTATTGACCAGGAGAAATTAGGGCCATACAGCCCTCTCTACTATTTCCCTTGGAGCTTAAACACAACAATTCCTCGTAGTGTTTACATTCAAACAATATATAAAGGCTACCAAACTGACACAAGTCAAATCAGTCCGAGTCTTTTGACCTCAAACTTCCCCAGTCACTGTCTCCTTTTACCCCCTCGTACATGCGGATGTTCCACTGCCGCGGTTGCAGTTATGTCTAACAGAAGCGCATTTCCCTGGAGTGGGATTTTTCCTTTCTTTATTTTCCCTCTCCTCAATATCAGATTCCTCTCCACAAGAGACAGCTCCTATCAAAATTCATTCAGCTACGAACTCTCGTGAAAGTCACACGACATCTTTCTGTGGCCACTCCGAGACTTTCCTATATCTATTATCGGCCCGTACAGTTCCCGATCTCGTTCTGATACAGTTTCCCTCGCCAGTTCAAGCTTTTACGAGTCGTCCCCTTGTGTCGCCCTTAATACGCAAACTCTACTCACCTCATTGCATTTAATACAGTCCTCACACTCACCGAGTTTCTTTTATTTTCCATATCAACTCTCGCCCTCTCGTGCACACAACACAAACCGCACAATAGTGGCTGGTTTTATCACTCGAAAACTCTCTCCGCTCATTAAGTTCATTCATTCATTATTACAGTCACACCAAAATAAATTACATTCACCCCAACATTGAAAACACAAGTACACACGGAAATTTCAGCCATACGATCATCAATTAAAGGCACACCGAAAATCATTCAAGCATACAGATCTGAAAACAGAACACAAGCCAACAACAGAACAACAGGAGGGCGAGTACTTGTATATTCCTCACCTTTTCCAACACCCCAACCTAAAAACATAAATCGTGCGTATTATGAACTCCTGACGGTTACATAGTTACACATTCTCCCACGTCCCACATGTGTCTCTCTCTGGTCAGTTGTGTTGCTAAGACCTATTTGTTCTTGTTGAATTAATTCATATTCAATTATCAAATTACGCGTTGCATCAATTTTTCAAAATATTATTCTCGACCACCTGGTCACAAGAGTACGCAAAAACGCTTCCACACTCCACGTCAAACATGATGAAAGTTAGTTCGCCGAGAGAATCTAGAGTTAGCCTAATATTCCTGCTTCAACAGTCAATCCTAAGATAATAACAGCAATAATAGTTTAATAAGTAATAATAATAATTCTCTTAGGTCATCGAAAGTGTCTGTTCAACAATATCTTGCGAAAATAATTTTGAAAAGCTCCGACGTTGCGCGACAGGTCAAACAGCTCGATGTTCTCACTAAACACTTTCGCACCTCGCACATAAAAGGACCTTGCTAGGATTTCTGTCCTACGGCAATTCTCAACACTTTGTTCTTCGCACGCGAGTCTCTGTTGAGTAGGAACTCAAACCTCTCGCACAAGGAGGCGGGTTTTTTTGAATTCGAGGGTCTTATAAAACTAATGTTGCCCCTTGCAGCACTCGCCTCTCCCTTACGTTCAGCCATCCGAGCTGACGATAGCGCAGTGTAAGGCGCTCATCCAGGCGAAGGCGGAGGGCGAAACGAAGTGCGGCATTTCCAGCTTTCTGTAGCCTGTCTAGGTCTTCTTCGCGGGGAGAGAGAGAGTGTGTGAGGGAGAGGATGAAGGAGAGCGATAGAGAAAGAGGGAGAGAGACAAAAATGTGAGAGAGACGGTGAGGGAAACAGAAAGAGAGCGTGAGTGAGTGAGTGGTAGCGAGAGCGAAGGAGTGGAAGAACCACGGAGAGAGTGAGAGTGTGAGAGAGAGAGAGGGAGTGAGAGTGAGAGGAACCTGTGAGGTGTCGCCCTTTTGAAGAGTAGCGGAGAAAATGGACGTACTGTGTACAGAGCAAACGATGAACAGAAGCGTTGCTAAGGATGTCCCCTCCACCCTTAGCAAGCCAACCACTCACTTCTCCACCTGATCATTTCAAAACCTGTACAGCTGGGTAAATTCCGCCACATTTCGCCCCTTGCGCTATTTATTACGGCTCGGCCATGCCAGTAAACTGAGTAGCGCACAATAAAGACGAAAAATTGTAAGATAAACTTCCTATTTATCCATAAAATTGCCTGATTTCTATTTATTAACTTATACTACCTACAATTTTTTTTTAAATTCCAATTTTAATCTTTCCACGCTTATTGGTGGTGCACCCCCTGACGCCCATTTTAGGTACTCCAATGATCATTGTTCCTGAGTCAGCGACTCTCCAAACATTTCCAAATGATGTCAGAAGTGGGACATTTATTACGATTCTTGGGGGGGTTGGGGGGTTGGAACTGGAGTACCTATAATAAGAGTCAGGTGGTACAGCGGCACCACGTCTACAAAGAGTTGTTCATTCAATTCAATTACACCCTGGTAGTCCTGTAGTTGTCTAGGTATCTCGATTTACTGGGCTGGAGTTAGCTACATATTCGTAATCGAAAGGTTGACCGTTTGCCCAGCCGTCCTGGATAGTCGTAGTGGCTGACACAGAACATATTTAGAATCAGAAAAGAAATGTCTAGATGGCTGTTTTTCGGTTTTGTGAAATTTGGCCTAGTTCGAAAATGGCTATCTTATGAACTCATATTTTGGATAAGTCATTTTTTCAGGGCGAACGGTCAAAGCTTTTATAAGGTAGCCATTTTCGAACTAGGCCAAATTTCAAAAAACTGAAAAAGGGCCATCTAGATACTTCTCTCCTGATTCTAAATATGTCTCATGTTCACGTTTTGGACGAGCCATTACTTCAGGGCAAACGTTCAAACTCATAGGTGGCCAATTTTAAACTAGGTCAAATTTCAAAAAACTTAAAAGAGCCATCTAGACATTTCTATTCTGATTCTAAATATGTTTTGTGTCAGGCGCTGCGACCATCCAGGACGGCTGGGCAAACGGTCAACCTTTCGATTGTGAATATGTAGCTAACTCCAGCCCAGTCTCCATTTGGGTTTCATTAGCTGCTGTGGCAACGCTGCTTATTCTTTTAAGTTTGCCTGTTAGTAATTGTTTGTAATTAAAGGTTACGGTAGTTTTTTCTAGTAGTTTTTCAAAAATTAACGCTTTAGTTTTCCTAAACAGTGACTCGATTACTCGGGAAAGTACAAAACTGTTCAAACCCAGTACATCCCGCTTTATTACTTTCCTTGCTCTACGAAGTAGAAAGGAAAGTAATGTAATCGGCTGAAAAAAAAAAATTTTGAGTTTTCTTCAGATCTTTACGTTTCAGACCCTCCGAAAAGCACTATTTGGGAAAACGGTCTGTGTGTGTGTGTGTCTGTGTCTGTGTCTGTGAACGATTTTTAGAGAAAACCACCGTGCAAATCATTTCAAACTTCATATCTCGCCCGCAAGCCCCCATGGGACGCCAAAATAAGGGTTTGAACAAAATCCATCGAAAGTTAACTATAGTTATCATAGTGATCAAAACACCAAATATTTTTTTCTCAAAAACAGCTCTAACGATTTTGATTAAATTTTGTATATTGATAGCTCTCAATAAGGCAACTATACCATAAAATTCCCATTTGGGGGAAAATGACGGGAGCAGCACAATAAATTATCAAATTTTCCACCAAAAGCGTTTTTAGCGCAGTTTTTTCCTTATAAACTCCGCTGGAATTTTTTAAGAATGTTAAAAAAAATTGGTATTGTAGTCCAATCCAATACCTAAAGGGCGAGTGTTTAAAAACACTCATGAGATACATGGGGCTCACTCCAGAAATTCCTGAATTTCAACTACTGCCGTTTCGCTTACTACCAGTTCTAAAAGTTTTTACCCAATAACTCTGCAAAAGTAATTACTATCCTTCTTCAAAAAATTTACGTTTACAGCCTCATTAATTATCTGTGTACCAATAGCTCAATAATGGTCCTGCAATGAGTACGAGCAGCACAATAAATTCCGGAACGGTAAGCGCTGGTGATAAATGAATTGATTAAGTAGACAAAGCCATATAGAAAGTGAATTGACGAAGAGCTAAGGAAAGTTGTGTGTTGCAACGCACCAGATATTTGTGGGGTCGTGTTATCGTAAATGGCGTTTTAGGCCTATATCTCCGTTCACCGTATTTTCATGGAGATATGTATATAAGAGAAGCTTTGTACTAACTAGTAGAAGATGGTTTGGGAGTTAAATCAAAATCGTTATGGCCGTTTTTAAGAAACCTTTTTTGAGAAACTGAACCTCGATTTCCTCCGATGCGATTCCTTATGAGTGATTGGAAACGTTGAGGCTGGCGGGCGCGAAAGAAACCTTTACACAAACGGTGGGTACAGCTTTCGTACAAGTACGCAACCACTAGGGACATTTTGTCTTTTATTTTTGTTTTTATACAATGATAACTACGTTTGATTGCGCTCGTTGATGGTTTCGATACAATGGCCGTGTCACTGAGGTTATTAAAACGTGTGATGTTACCAAGCGTTAGATTTTGTAACAGACGTTACCATGCACTTAACCCAACACAAATTTGGTGACGCTTCTCTGTTACATATCCCGCGTTACATTTTCGAGTTTATGTAGCAAAGTAAAGACATAAATGTCAAAAAAAGAACGAATCTTTTCGCAATTTATACCAACATTTTGTTCTCTGTAACCATCCCTTAAACAGAGATACACACCTGAAACATCGGCAGGAGAGGGGTTGAGATATTTCTTTCGTTGTCTTAAACATCAACTTCAGAAACTCTGAAAGCAGTTCTGGGTGAAGTCAACTAACATTTGGCAATGTGGCGGGGGAGGGGGGAAAGGTGCGATGGTACGGCGCTGTTGGGAAGGGGGGGGGGGTAGTGAAGGATGTGAGGGATGTCGTTGGAGGATCTCGATTTCCGGTAAACTAATAAAAGGAAAGGGATTGGAGGAGATCAGAAGCGCGATGATTGCGGTCCTTCATGACGGCAGGAGGGCGGAGTGATTGTTATAGGAGCAATAAAACACGGAGCGACCTATACGTGCCACGTAACAAGACGACATCTCATTACGAAGGTGTCAGCCTGGACGCCTCTCAACCTCATTCGGCGTCCCGGCAATGCGATACCCCGCTGGGTCCCTTCAATTTGTACTCAGATCCGACTATCGGGTTATACGAAAGCGATCTCTCGTAACGCGCTCTGATCGGGTTCAACCCTAAAAATAACCTAGTTACACGCTGTCGATCAATCGAGATCATTCCAGCGATCATCGATCAACTTCAAATGGAACTTCCTCCTTTCCTCCTCCCGCTCCCTTTTGAGACCCCGCAAACCTAAAATATAGGAGAGGGACGAATCTTCCAATCTACAAGTATAAGCGAGTGTTTGGGAAACCCAAGCTGTGGGGAGAGTACCCAGCCTTGTGGCCTCTAAACTCTCCCTGCCACAATCTACATAACTTCGAAAATTCATACCGAGACTAGCCCCCGAAAACCAAACCCTTGGCTTCACAGCCGGGGGTACCATGCCCTAAAGGCTCCACTCCAAGCCCCCCTGGTACCCATTCTATTTGGCAGCCTCCGAACCTGAACGGGTAGCAGACCCCGGTGCCGGAATAGCCAAGAGGCGTTCAGCCGGCACCTGCGCTTTATCTCCAAGGGGATTCCGGGGATTGGACTTGTGCTGCGGTCTATGATCAGGCCTATGAAGGTCAGTAGTATTTCTTCTGCCTGCACCCGGTGGTGTGGAGCCTTTAAGGCAGGACGCCACTGGATGTGAAGCCACGGGTTTGGTCTTGTGGGGCATATGGTCTCGCTGCGAATGTCCGAAGTGATGTAGAGTGCGGCGGAGAGAGTTTAGAGGCCACAAGGCTGGGTGCACTCCCCACACCCAGGGTTTCCCAAACCCTCGCTTATACTTGACCTTAAGAAGTACTTGAGCCTCACTTATTGTAAAGGCAAAGGACACGTTCATATTTCAATCATACTTTTCTACTATTATTCAGCAAACGTCGATGTTGTCTCGTTTTTTGTGCGCACAACAACGGTCTCTTATCTATTGAACAGTATCCAAAGAAAGACACGTCTTTTTCTTAACTCTTTTCGAACGAACGAGCCAAAATAAAGACGGGAAACTGTCAAATACCTTGCCCCCCACCCCAAAAGTGCTCAAGTTACATTTCAAGTCCCTCTCCTTTCTCCCACCATGTACTTGGTGACGTAGCGAAACTGTGATCGGTGCTCCTCCGGATCCATAGGCTGTGCTACCTGTTGGAAATTGCGCGCATCGAAGGGCGCGCATAACTCACCTTGCGAGGTAAAAGTAGTAATCACGCACACCTCTCTACCTCCATCATAGGAATCAGAATTGGAAAAGGGCATAACGATCCTATGAAAGTTTCGTCCGAAGGAAAATGACGAGAGCACCTCGAATTGTCCAAAATTTTGACATAAATTGATTTTGAATTCTTACACGAACAAAACAAACAAATAATAATCGGAAAGTGGAGAAATAAAGAAGATGTGTTGTTCCTAACTACCAACGCTGCTCCTGAATTGATAGAAATTGAGACCGTGGGAGGAAAAAAAGTTGAGAAAGCCTTCATCTATAGTGGAGTATAACTCTGCCAAAGGCTATGTAGATATCCCAGACCAGATTGCAGGTTATTGTACCACATGGCGCAAAGGTCTAAAATGGCACCGCAAATTGGCTTTTGATCTTTTGACCGATACTGCTGTAGTAACTAGCCACAGAATATATATCGTAGCCAAGAATAAGAAAATTACAGAGAGGTGCTAGTCATAGGAATTTTGGCAACAGCTGAAGTCACTAATGGAGGGCCACTCAATGGAAATAACCAGCACAACCTAAAAGAGGGCGATGTGGTGTTTGCTACGATAAACTCGTTGAACAGTCCAACTCTAAGCATGCTAAGAAGTTTAGCAGGCAAATAAGGACTACTTGTCCTATTTGCAAGTACAAGTACATGTGCTGTGACTGTTTTTTTGAACTTCATAAGTGCATTTTGAAAAATCCAAGCTTTCAGCATAGAATACTTTTCTTACCAACGAACATTGCGATGGCCACAATTCTTGTGGGTTTTATGATTTTAGCAACTTTTTACAGCTTTACTTCGTATACTTTTTCCTCGATTACATATTTTTTCAGAACTGCTTGATGTTTTCTTATTTTTTTCCTATCAGGGAACACAAATAAGACACGGTATCAAATTGATACATATGGCCCCTGGATGAAAAATTTTCTGTTTTGCGTTATCAGGCCACATGTATCAATGTGATACATCCGCCATTTTTTAATAAATTCAAGGTTTATTTTGGCGAAATAATGGTTAGTTGTATTTGTGAATAAAGTTGTTGGCCTGTTGGGTCACCAAAAATTTTGGTGGGTCAGATAGCATGGCCTGGACGGAAACAACTGATTTTTCTGCCTGGCGCTATATGTGTTAATGTAGTTGTTTCATTATAAGTGATGTAAATCCCCGCTGTTCACTCACATCGAACAAGTTTTCTCACAAAACATGTGCTTTTTACTTTCCTTGGCTCTACGAAGTAGAAAGGAAAGTTATGTAATCGGCTGAAAAAAAAGAAGAGTTTTCTTAAGATCTTTACGTTTCAGACCCTCCTGAGTCCGAAAAACACTATTTGGGAAAATGGTCTGTGGGTCTGTGAACGATTTTTAGAGAAAACCACCGCACCAAACCAGCTCAAACATGATATCTCGCCCGCAGGCCTTCATGGGACGCCAAAATAAGGGTTTGGACAAAATCTATCGAAAGTTAACTATAGTTATTAAAGAAATTGGGTTATATCCTATACTAACTATAGTTATCATAGTGATAAAAACACCAAATATTTTTTTTCTCAAAAACGGCTCTAACGATTTTGACTAAATTTTTTATATTGGTAGCTCTTAATAAGATAATTTTACTATAAAATTCCCATTTGTGGGAAAATGACGAAAGCAGCACAATAAATTATCAAAATTTTTGACGAAAAGCGTTTTTGCCGCGGTTTTTTCCTTTTAAACTCCGCTGGAATGTTAGTAGAATGTTAAAAAAATTGATATTGTAGTCCAATCCAATATCTATAGGGTGAGTGTTTAAAAACGCTCATGAGATACATGGGGGTCACTCCAGAAATTCCTGAGTTTCAACTACCGCCGTTTCGCTTACTGCCAGTTCTAAAAGTTTTTACCCTATAACTCTGCAAAAGTGATTACTATCCTTCTTCAAAAAATTTTTGTTTACAGCCTCATTGATTATCTGTGTACCAATCGCTCTATAATGGTCCTGCAATGAGTACGAGCAGCACAATAAAATCTGGAACTGTAAGCGCTACCGCTTCCTGCTGCCGTAAAGCGTTGTTTGACCAAGTTCAAATTAACTGAGTTATAAATGAATTGATTAAATAGAATTAGCCATGTACAAAGCGAATTGATGTAGAGCCAAGGAAAGTTGTGTGTTGCAACGCACCAGATATTTGTTCAATTGGTTTACTATACAACGGAAGTTATACTAATAATGGTTATAATCATGAGCAACCTCAGAAATTCCTGACTCTTATTAACTTTTATTAAAATAAATTTTAGTCGAAACTTTTGCTAATTTGCTGCTTGTCATTTTCTCACGTTAGAGCCGTTTTAGATTTAAAAAGTATTTGGCGTTTTGGTAACTATAGTTAGCTTTGAAACAATTTCGCTCATACCCTCACACGGGCTGGTTTAGCCGTTTTTACTCAATTGCGACCACAGACATCTTAAATGTGTCCATCGACCGAATGACAAGTGTCGCGTTATTTTGACTGTATTTTGCGTTTTGTAGATAAAATGTTATTTCATCGTTCACAATCAACGAAAACTTGACAGGTGGACGGAGAACAGTTTCTTAATTGAGAGTCAGGAGCTTGAAGATCAACAAATGTCAAAATCAGGTCTAAAAGAGCCGACGGGTTATTGAGGTATGAGACGGGAGGGAGAGCCTGCGGAAAAGCGTCCTGTCGAACCCTTTAAATGCCCTCTACGAGAGAATCACTCGGATGATTTCCCCTCACGTCAGGCGGCTATTCAGGCACATAATCGTGTCACTGGGCGACGTTCACCTTTGCGACTAGTCGCTTCGGTGACAACAGCGAATCCCGCGCAGTTGGGCCCGATTCAAGTCAAGTCAGCCGTTTTTGAGAAAATGCGGAAAACGAAATTTGGTGTTTGTAGAGAATCTCGTTTTGTGATGTTGATTATATCATGCTCGGCATTTACTGTGGGAAAGTGGAGTAGTCCAAGAACACGTCCTTAGCCCTGCCTCGTAGGAAAAAATATCTGGTGCGTTGCAACACACAACTTTCCTTAGCTCTACGTCAATTCACTTTATATATGGCGAATTCTATTTAATCAATTCATTTACCACTCAGTTCATTTGAACTTGTTCAAACAGCATTTCACGGTAGCAAAAAGCGGTAGCGCTTACCGTTCCGGAATTTATTGTGCTGCTCGTACTCATTGCAGGACCATTATTGAGCTATTGGTAGACAGATAATTAATGAGGCTGTAAACATAAATTTTTTGAAGAAGGATAGTAATAACTTTCGCAGAGTTATTGGGTAAAAACTTTTAGAACTGGTAGTAAGCGAAACGGCAGTAGTTGAAATTCAGGAATTTCTGGAGTGAGCCCCATGTATCTCATGAGCGTTTTTAAACGCTCGCCCTATAGGTATTAGATTGGACTACAATACCAATTTTTTTAAACATTCTACCAGAATTCCAGCGGAGTTTATAAGGAAAAAACTGCGCTAAAAACGCTTTTCGTCGAACATTTTGATAATTTATTGTGCTGCTCTCGTCATTTTCACACAAATGGGAGTTTTATGGTATAGTTGCCTTATTGGGAGCTATCAATATGAAAAATTTAATCTAAATCGTTTGAGCCATTTTTGAGAAAAAAATTTGGTGTTTTGATCACTATGATAACTATAGTTAACTTTCGGTGGATTTTGCCCATACCCTCATTTTTGCGTCCCATGGTAACCTGTAGGCTAGACATCAAGTTTCTGCTAATTTGGTACGGTGGTTTTCTCTAAAAACCGCGCTAAAATCGATTTCGTCGAAAATTTTGATAATTTATTGTGCTGCTCTCGTCATTTTCACACAAATGGGAGTTTTATGGTATAGTTGCCTTATTGGGAGCTATCAATATGAAAAATTTAATCTAAATCGTTTGAGCCATTTTTGAGAAAAAAATTTGGTGTTTTGATCACTATGATAACTATAGTTAACTTTCGGTGGATTTTGCCCATACCCTCATTTTTGCGTCCCATGGTAACCTGTAGGCTAGACATCAAGTTTCTGCTGATTTGGTACGGTGGTTTTCTCTAAAAACCGCGCTAAAATCGATTTCGTCGAAAATTTTGATAATTTATTGTGCTGCTCTCGTCATTTTCCGCCAAATGGGAATTTTATGGTATTGTTGCCTTATTGAGAGCTGTCAATATGCAAAATTTAATCAAAATCGTTATAGCGGTTTTTGAGAAAAAAAAAATTTGGTGTTTTGATCACTATGATAACTATGGGTAAATTTCGGTGGATTTTGTTCATTCCCTTATTTTGGCGTCCCATGGTAACCTGCGGGCGAGATGTCAAGTTTGAGCTGTTTTGGTACGGTGGTTTTTCTCTAAAAATCGTTCACAGACACACATACACACACACGGACACACAGACCATTTTCCCAAATTGTGTTTTTCGGACTCAGGAGGGTCTGAAACGTAAAGATCTGAAGAGAACTCAAAAATTTTTTTTCAGCCGATTACATAACTTTCCTTTCTACTTTGTAGAGCCAAGGAAAGTAAAAATAGTAACCAACTTTCAACTCAACGGTCAACGTTTTAAGCCCTCGGCTCCTCGTCTAGAACTGTCTTTTATTAGCAACGGGTTTCTAGGTAGCAACTGACTATAACCGGTAACTAAAACAACACAACAACAACAGTCAAGTGACAATATTCTCTTTCCCCATAAAAATTAAGAACGATAACAGTGTTAGCACGAAATGGAAGGTCTTTCTTTCAGGGCACGAAGAGCTGCGAAAAAGTGTTCAATGTATTAATCCTTCGCCCGTCAACACCAGGGTTTAAAAAGTTAATTAAACCAACTTAGAAATAGTCGGGAGGAGGCTGGGAGTGAGATTTCGATTAAAGATGATTAGAGCTCAATCGCAGCTTATTGTTGGTTCTGTAATGGAACGGTTCTCAGAGCAACAGGGATAAGTGGGCTCCAGCGTTAAATAATATAGCTCGTCATTCCTGTTGACCCGAGAACCGTTCCAATTACATTGGCAAACAACGTGGGGCCCCCACCAGGGATCCACTGCTGTATGTAGCGTCGTGGCGGAGCTCCATATTAAAATTGCGGAACTATAACTACACCCCAGTCCCCACGTCTCTTTGCATTCATTTCGACATATTGGCACATGTATCGTCTGTGCCCCCCCCCCCCCACCTGACGGGTATAGTCACAATCCCTCTAGAAAACCCTTAACAGGTCTGTTTCTTTATTTGATGAATGTTCCTTAACCCTCGACGAGGGTTATATCAGTCATGGAAGTTGCGGTTTCGCTAATATGCAAGAGGCCGGCCCCTGCAGCATCCACCGAACTCAGACCTGTGAAGGTACGGCAGGTATTTGGTCGTTAGCCAGTCTCCCGGTAGAGAGCTGTTGTTTGTGTGTTACCACGCGGAGGTGACCACCTGAGGAATCCCGTACCATCTGTGAGGACTTCTTAATCTGGTTTCCCACCTGATTTACTTGGGTGGCAAGTTTCAAAAGGACAGATCAACTATGACCACGTTTCTTAGCCATAACCTTCCTCGCGAACTCTGCAAAATGGTTATAGGCTTGCTTTATAGCAGTCAATGCTGCTAAGTTCGTTTGCCCTCCCAATAATGGTCGCTCACTGTTGTAGAAACTGCAGTGGAGCAGCTCGTGGTTTCTTCTTTCCTCTGCACTGGATGCGCAAGACGTGCATGATGGAGAGTCTTGGAGAGAAAAGTAGTGGAGCCGCGCATTGAAGTCACCATGTCCTGTGAGGAACTGGCTCGTCCAGTGGTCTGGCTCAACCCATTTTCTTGAAAGACGTTCACGGATAATGGGGAAGAACTCATACGTATCACGTCCCTTTGACAAGGATTCCCATCTCGCTTGCCATTTCTCTAGAGCCCATTCGTCGATGGCGGCAAGTTTCTGTTCTGTGGTGAGATCCGCACGGAGTTCAGCCCAAAGCGGGGGAAGCTCCCGTTTCACTCCCCACTTGTCAACCATGCACTGACCAGTGATCACCTGGAGTGCTTCTGTTGATACAGTCTTGTAGGCCTCGGTGATCCACAGGAGCGCAGCTCTCTGGGATTGGGCCAATACTCTCTTTTGATTGACTGTTAGTTTGCTACCCCAGACAACGGGGCAGTAGCCAATCATGCCTAGATAGATGGCCTTATACATGAGGATAGTGTCATGGTAACACACACTCCTAGTGGCCTTAGTATGGCTCGCAGTGAGGTAAACCTCGCAATGGTAGTGCCTTTAAGGGACTGGTGGTGTTAGTTGAAACCCCACCTCTCACCTACATTCACTTCTAAATCAGCTTTTCAAGAAGAAACCTGTGGCCGCCAAAGCGAATTGAGGGTGGATTATTCACTTTTCCTTTCAAGAGGATTAGCTGGGTTTTTTCCTCAGCCACCTGCATCTTGACATGCTCGCACCATTGGGTGACGATGCGGAGCACGTGGTGGGTTTTTTCTTCGATTTGGCGGACTGACTCTGCAAAGATCAGCACAGTCAAGTCATCCACATAGGCGTATGGCTCGCAGTCAGTCTCCATGAGCCTCAGTTCCACGGGTATGGTTATTGAACTTCTAAAGTCCTATTGTGCCAGTCCTAATGTCTCACAGGTCCATGCCCAGCTTCTTGTTGTGTCGAATACCAAAAATCGCTCTTTCTCGAGTCCCTGGCGTAAGGGCAGAACATCATAAGGAGCTTCCTCATCTGTTCCACACCACCTACACTTAGGGGTTTCGCTTGTGCCCACAACATACGCGTGTTTGTTCATTTTGCAGTGCCCCGTGATCATTCCCGCTACTTGCATTAAGCGCTTCATCATCAGAAGGCCAGGTATATCGCGTGTTGGCCTTGAGATGAAGTGCCTCGCTCCCACAACATTCCAGACAGTCTCGCGCATTCTGCTCGTACATTCTGAACAAACATAACCTGATTACAGCTAGGCAATTCGGCTTTACACCTGGCGTTGGAGTCGAGGAGGCCCATTATACTCTTACAAAAGACCTTTATGAATTAATGGATAGGAAGAGGAATGGAATCTTGATCTTGATAGATCTTGCCAAATGCTTCGATTCCATAGACAGGAATAGATTGATCAGCGCCTTGGAACGTCATGGAGTAATGGGGAAGGAGATCTTTTGGTTCAAGATCTACCTGTCTAGTAGGAGGCAGTTGGTGAGTGTTGATGGGGTGGAAAGTGGCATACTTCCTGTAAATTTTGGAATAATTCAAGGGAGTACGCTGGGTCCAGATTTATTTAGGATATTTATCAATGATATTGTGAAAATACCCATTAGCGGAAAGGTGTACCTATTCGCCGATGATGCAACCTTCCTGTTTGAACATGAGTCATGGCAAGGGGCTTTTACTCGAGCAAATGAGGGAATGTATAACATATGCTTATGGCTCAACTCCCAATCTCTCACCATAAACGTGAATAAGTCAAAATACATATTGTTTTCCCGTGCCAGAGACAAGGGCTCTCATCCTTGCAACCTGAAATTGCACTTCTGTAATTCAGAGTATGTGGCATGTGGGTGCTCGGAAATAGAGAGAGTTAGAAGCGCACAGTACCTAGGGTTAGTGTTGGATGAGAGTCTTGATTGGAAGGCCCAGGTGATCGCTTTGGCGAAGAAAATCAGGAAATTTGCTCACATATTCCATACCATCCGAAACTACTTCTCGAAGAGCACTCTCATTTTATTGTACAAAGCCTTAGTACAGTCAGCACTTGGTTTTGGCGTTCTCTGGTTGGGTAATGCTTACAGTAGCGTGCTCCAGTAAATGTACTGCAAAGAGCTATTTTGAAGGTACTTCTAAAAAAACCCCGGAGGTTCCCTAGTGCTGAGCTGTTTGACGAGGCCAAAGTTTTTACTATGAAGCAGCTCTATATAAAGCACGCTCTGCTTTACTTCCAGAAGCATCCTGAAATATTGGATACCAACAAGCCGAACTCATCTGAACAGAGTACCCGTGCAGTGAGATTAACAACCCAAGCAGTGATACCCATCCCACTTAGCCGCTTAATGTCTACGTCTCACCACCTGTATCACAGTCTTGCGGACCGTATCGAGCTCTCTGGCCCACCCTCATTCCGTCAGCAGAATGGTTTACAAAAAGTCAGTCTTCTCGTACCTCATTGCTGCCACTCCCTCGGAATGCAATGCCATGATGTGCAGTATTTATACTGTTTGATAAATTATTACTTTGTTTTTCTCTGAAGCATAGTAGGTTTAAGCATATTATTTTCCTGTTTTTCTTTTAAGCATAGTAGGTAGGTATATAGTAACTAGTTGTTTATGAAAAATCTTAGGTCAATATTTGAGGAACTAAATGTTATAAATTAATATAGAATAAGAAGTAATTCACTACTGCAACTCCCCCTCTCCCCTTGGCACGGATCAATGATCCATGAGGGGGGGAGTTTCCATGACAGGACAGGAATTAATATTGATTTTCTCTTTTTGTTTTCATTGTGTATGTAAATATATCGGAAATATATATCATTATTCATTCATTCATTCCTGTTGACAGGTAATGAAGATGTCCGACAATGGGGAAATTTCCCTATAGATACAGTACAGGAACTGAGACTGGCCGGATGGTCTGCCGTCTCATTTCCAGTTTATGCCCAGGAATCCAGTAGGCATCAACTCTATTGCAGTTTGCTAGAGAGCCATCCTGCAATCCCAGGCCAGTTTTGACGTTGTGCAGAAGTTCTTCAGCTATGATAGCCCCAGCGATGTACGTCCCACTCCTCCCAGAGCTACAGATCTCACCCCACAGCCTGTATCTTCCAAGGTTTTTGATCCATCCGCGTACGTGTTAATACCATTTGAAGATTCGTTTGGTTGCATGTGTGTGATGATGGTGAGGCTCCCAAGCTCTTGAAGACAACAAAATGTCCATTACTAGCCCGTGGCACCTTAGCTATTCCAAGCCAAGTTTGCCAGAGCTAAAGTAGGTGACGGGAAGTCTTTTAAATTTGATCGTGAAAATTCTCGGCAGGATAAACGAAGTGGACTGACGCAGTTAACAGAATAAAATGATTAACGCTTTTACCTGCCGGCTCTTCGTAGTCATATTAAGTTAAAGTAATTCGATACCTTAAAGAACCGTTTCGTTCGTACTCGTCCGTGGGCCATTGACGAGGGAGTATTTTGAGCTTCCAGCTCCATTTCTTCGGGTCACTTGAACTGCTCCTCGAATGAATAGCTCTTTGAAAGTTTCTCTAAACTGTCTCGACATTCCGCAGTAAATCGCGAAATTAATTGGGTAGCTCAGGATGATGAAGAAGTTCATGAAGAGAATCAGGATATTCGCGACTCGGTAGTCGAGGATTTCGGTGATGCTGCTCGAAATTATGTGCAGCACCTGCAAAACGATCAGATCGATATAAACAAGTACATCATTATTTTAACGACGAACAAAAACGTTGACTATCATTAAAACTATGATCTGGGGTTATATATAATCTTCTGACTGTATTCCCAGTAATGGGATGTGCACCGCGGCCAGATGACCTATTGTGCCAGTCCTAGTGTCTTACAGGTCTATGCCTAGCTTTCTGAGGAAAACCAGGTAGTTCCTGAAGGAGTCCTCGTTGGTATCCATCCTGGGAGAAGTGGTGCCAAAGACCAAAAATCGCTCCCTCTCAAGTCTCCGGCACTGGGCCAGGACATGGTAGGGAGTTTCTTCATCCACGCCACACCACCTGCATAGAGGGGTTTCGGCTATACCCATAACATACATGTGTTTGTTCATTCTGCAGTGCCCTGTTATGATCTCAACAACCTGCCTTAAATCCTTCCTCTCCATCCTCAGAAGGGTGTCTCTTGTCTCACTTGTTTGCTCTGAGACAAATCGTTTGGAGTGTCTTCCTCCTGCAGCGTTCCAGATTGTCTGATGCAGTCTTCTGGCATGTTCTCTCACAGTCCTTTTAACTAGTGACAGAGAAATCCCGCAATGGGGCGGTGGCCCAATAGGTACTGTGGACGAACCACGTCTGGCCGGGTGGTCCGCCCTCTCATTTCCAATGATCCCACTATGTCCTGGAATCCAATGCACATTAACTCTATTCGCACTTGCTAGGGAGTTAAGCCACATCCTGCACTCTCGCACCAGTTTTGACGTCGTGCAGTAGTTCAAAAGCGCTTTACACGACGCTTGACTATCGGTCAATATATTGATAGTTCTATTGCTATAGCCTTTCTCATGCATTTGGATTGCCCCAGCAATAATAGCATAAATCTCTGCTTGAAAAACTGATGGAGTGGAGCCTAGGGCAATATAAGTCCCACTCCGTCCAGAGCCACTTATCCACACCCCGTATCCTGTCCCCTCTGGGGTCTTCGATCCATCTGTGTAGATGTTGACGCCACTGGGAGGCCGAAACTGGCGGCTATCGCTGTTCCATGGACCTCCCAATCGCTGAACATTATATTTTCTCTCGAGCTCATACATGGGCACAATTGCGTCTGTAATCATGCTGAGCTCCTTGAAGGTCTCCAAGTCCCTAAATATAGCCAGGTGTCCATTAGTCGCCTGAGGCACGCCTCTGCCTTGACATAAATGTCCAGGGGAAGAAGATCAAACAGTTTCTCTATGGTGACGGTGGGTGTAGTCTTCATCACCCCTGCTATGAGTAGGCACCCCAGCCTTTGTACTTCGGCTAGACTGCTGCCATTCACTCCAATGGCAACTCTATGCCACCACACGATTGACCCATATGAGATTATTGGTCTCACTATGGCTTCGTAGAACCAGCAGGCCATTCTGGGCTTTACACCCCATGTCCTCCCGCACATTCTCTGACACGTCCAAAGGGCCGTTGTCGCCTTCTTGGTCACGTATCTGATGTGCTCGTTCCAGACTAATTTCCGATCTAGAATCACACCCAGATATTTGATCTGGGGTTTGTCTAGGGTCGGTCGATGTAATTCCCATTTGACTTCAGGCTGTTAGGTTCCTTTCCCTTAACTTATCACCTATTTGACCACACGAGGTAATACACAAAAGAGCAGTTGGACGTCACGAAGCGTAAGGTGTCGTTCCCAAGTTAATCCGATTGGGCCTGAGGTTTCTAGCGGTGAGTCTGGGAGCAACAGATTTCAGTGTGGTAGGGCGAGAAGAGCCCGATGAAACCATTGCATGTCTGCCTCAGATGCTCAGCGAACTAATGACTCGAAGTTATCAAAACGCTTAAACAAGAGTATTCATTCGCCACTACTGAACTGCCATTCCTCGATAGCCCTTCCGTGAAATTTGAAAGACAAGCTTTACTAAGATTATCGTGGAGCCCCCATCGAATGCAGGCCCTCCCCAAAGCATCCATGTTGAGCGCTTGTACCGGGAAGGTGTGAATGAATTTTTAATGTTGTTGAAAATTAACCCCATCAGCCCAGACATGTGCATGCGTTTAATTTTCCACGAGGGAGTTAAACACATAAAAAGAAATTCGTTCCAACTGACTCACTTCTAATAAAATACCAACCCGTTGAGTCTCCTTTCTCAAACTAATCCTCTTCTGACCAGGTGCAGTACGCCGACAATGGACACGACAAGCTGCAGGAGGCCGAGGGAAAAACCCCAGCTCATCCTCTCAAAGGGAAAATTAAATGGCGGCCCCAGGCTCCTTTTTGAGTGGCAAGTCAAATACTTAAGTGTCAATAGAGGTGAGAGGTGGAGTTTAAGGCTCCGCACCTCCACTCCTTCAAAGGCATTATTTTCGCAAGGTTTGCCTTACGAGCAATTAGCAAGGCCACTTGGGGTGTGTGTTATTGTGAAATGATTCAGCAATACAGCTCCTGCACACATGAGTTTTCCTTCAACATCCGTGCACGTCTCTGGAGAAAGTGGGTTGAGCCAGTCCCTTACGGGACTAGCAAACTCTCAACGCCTCAAAGCTTCTCCATCCTGCACGTGTTGCGCCTCCAGTACGAGAAACCACGTGCTGCTTTGCTGCAGTTCATACAACAAAGAGCGACGGTTGTTGGAAGAGCAACCAAACCTTCCGTCTTGTTTATAACCAACAAATCCCAAATAACAGCTCGTCACATGAGTCGATGTGATCAAATTTCCCCGCAAACAAGGGCACGGAAAGTGAATGTAAGCCGAATTAAAGGGTGGCAGTTCTACGCTATCAAAGTGAACAGCTCAAGAAATTCATGTGACAATGCGATGCGGTTATCAATCTTACCGTAACTACAGCAAGAGGTATTTCTGTGAATAGGAATACAGTAACCACGACGATGAGCATCAGAGTGGTGCAGTTCGAGTCTCGCAACCTTTTACAGTCTCCCTTCTTGTTCTCTTTGAAGAGTTTGTTCCTTTTTATTTGCGCTTTCCTCAGAGCTTTGAAGAGAAGGAGGTTCAAAGCGACCAAAGAGACGCAAGGAAGGGCGTGAACGAAAATGACCCGAAATAGAAAATAAAAGGTGTAGTAGACGTCCGGAGACAAACCGTGTTCTATCCAATCCGCCACTCGAACCTGAAACAGATAACGAACATATTTCTTATCAATAAGAGGGAGAGAGATTGATTAATTGGTTTAACCGAGGGCAGTTAGGGCCATAGGGCCCTCTCTTCCACAGTCCCTGGAAACATTGACCGATTTATACACTTCGGGTAGTTATGCACATAAAATGATTGAAACTCCATATTAATAAAACAAACAAACGTAACGTAAACATACAAAACAATGAGAAGAAAAAATGAAAACACTGCAAATTATTACACAACGGTTTATTATTCTCATGAACAGCTTGACCTAGTATTACTGCTCCGAGACCCTTCCCATTCGACTCAGCATCGAAAAATACTAGTAAACCATACGAAACATGACCTGACTACAATGGAGCTACAGAAACTAAATATTCCCCCGGCGCCTGTAAACGTCTGTAGGCATTTATGATCCGATGTAGGGGCGTGCGAAGGAAGTGGCCCTAACTGCCCTCTGCCCCGGCGGGCAAAAAGAGTCGGGGAAATTGGGACAGGGACTTCCAGCGAACCCTTGGCAATTGACACGAGCGGGCGTTGCGAAGCGAGCAGGCGGGTGATTTTAATGTGACGGGAGGGAGGGAGTACTAACGACGAAACGTTGACTTCCACTGTAGTTCCCGCGAGTTCTTTCAATTAGTTGACTCTAATAATTACTGTAATTTCCCTATACGCAGTTGTACACTTCTGATACTCATTCCATTCGACCCAAAATGTAAAAATACCTTGAAAACGATACAAAACACGGCGTATACTGCGTTTTGTTAATTTTTTAACCATTTTTTGTCCATAACAACCATAGGCTTCGTCCGATCGGATTGCCGAGATGGCGGGCACAACTAGATACCAAATGGGATTTTTGTGCGAAAGAACGGTGCGGTTCACGTTGTACATCTTTTTCTTTCTTTATCTTGTAGTTGTTCACATCTCATACTTATTCGCTAGGCATTTGCAATGTACTTCTGCATCAACAAATTGGAGAATGTATTTTTAAATGTTTGATCTAGTTTGAAAGAATCAGGATTGTTGTTACAAATGCGGATGGAATGATCTATTGAAAATGGTTGTTCGGTGGAGGGGGATTCGTATGAGGTGCCTTCGAGCGTGATGCTGGTGACAATCCACCAGGAACGCAAGCTTCTCAGCAAGGTGCTGAGATGACCCAGAGAATCTTGAACAGCATCGCCCCAATATGTAGTTGCAGCTGCTCTTCGATCTTCAACCATCCAAGCTAGGGGAAGTATGGAGTAACGTGCTCATCCCATTTGAGTCGATAGATGAAACGTCCCTGGGCCCTCTGGAGCATGGTAATTTGCTCGCCAGTCACTGAAGGGTATGCAATGTTGTGCACAACCATGGACTGGACAAGCTAAAGCCTTGCCCTAAAAGGAAGATCCGAGGGATTGATTTATTGATGATAACGTCTTTATTATTAAATCTGGCGAGGTTTGGCCATACATGGACGTTCTTTCAGCTAACCAGAACATTTCAAACAACAAGTGACGAGCACAGATTGGCATGAGACGATATTACATGGTAATCAATTTAGTGTTACAAAAACTACTTCTACTAATAATAAAAAAATAATGATAAATAAAAGTAAATAAATATCTTCTTTACTGCACACCACAATATAAGTAACTTCTTCATTTGCTTATTCAGTATAAGGATAACATGTATTCCTACAGATGTTTCTTAAATGCAGCATAACTGGTCAATTTCTTCAGGTCAGGTGAAAGTCCGTTATAACAGGAAATACTCTGTATAAGACATGACTGGAGATAGGCAGTAGTGCGGCACGGCTATTACCTGTATTATCATCTGATTTATTAATGGTAGTTTGAAAAGCGTCTTGCCGCAAGATGGACGAAGAAGAATCTCTTCTTTTGGCCACAGTTGTATGCTGGTACGCCAAACAAAGAAGATCCACACGAAAGTGGGTGAAACAATGGTTTCTCAACAGAAGAAAATAAAAAATTACGGAAATTACTTCAAGAGCTGCGGTTAGAACCATCTGACTGGAGAAATTACTTGCGAATGAATGAAGAGGCCTACTTTCAATTACTCCATTTGGTTACACCAATGATTAAAAAAGAAGACACCGTCATGAGACAGTGCATTACTCCCCGTGAGAGGCTCGCTGCTACATTACGATTTCTGGCAACTGGGATGAATTTTGAAGAGCTGAAATCTGGGACACTCGTTATCCACAAGCAGCCATGTTCCTTGTATAAATCAATTACGGAAATTACGAAATCCTTGTTGGAAACACTCATTTCGCCGCGAAAAAACGTATGTGGGGAAAGAATTGACAGATTAAACACAGGGCAAAAGGCGATAAGTGAGTTGTTCGATTTTGAATCACAGGAAAGTGCCCGGTTTCCCCACTCACGTTCGTTCCATCGCGCCATCTGTCCGTATTGCCGGGTCGCGTTTCCCCATTCACGAGCAGTTGGAGTGATGCTGTTTTGGCGCGGCGCGATGGCTTTTGGACTGGTTGGAATTCCATCACGTCCCGTCACTCCACTCCAAACCCGACGAGTTTCGCCATTCACGTCGTTCCATTGGAGCACTACCGCGCCATTTGTCTTGTTGGAACGATCGTCAGTGGCCACCTTAAGGGTGGCGGATACCGAGTGCGTCTAGAATGCCTCATATAGAACCGACATTGGAGTTCTCGTTGCGACCAACCAATTCCTCCAACACAGTCAAACTGAGACACCTAAATTACGATCACTGGGGTGTCTACAATGAGAGTCCAGGCGGTACACAAGGGATCACAGGTTCCAGGTTCACCTCAAAGAACTCACACGCACACTTCTTTGCGTTTCGTTTACACAACAACGAAGCTAGAACTCGTAATCTAAGTATCATCTTGTTAAACGTGTTTAAACGACGAAGGCATTTGGGCTCTTCGTTTCCTCGTTAAACTTTCAACAGCCTCATGTTTATATTCAACATCACGATAACCTGAGCATCGTCGGCGGTTTAGGAGGCTCGAAGTGTTATACGGGGCTCAAGATGATCGATTACTTTCTCAACTAAATGAGTCCGTACCTAGGCGATAGATTTCAAGATGGATTGATTGGTTCGTGCTCTTCTGTCAGCCAATTTTGATAGTTTTCTCAATCAGTCGACTGGTGAGTAGAGAAGGTACAGTAAAATACGAGCGCCTGTGAATAATTTGGCTGTAGAGGTCAGAGGTAACGATTAAATTAACACGATTAACGTAACAACCACGAGTGTTCACAACTCTTTATTCTTTATGTGCAAACGTCAGTGGCCTAGTTTTTGTTTCCTATCATTTATAACCTTTTTATTATTCGTCGATCGTACCATCCTCTTTGTTCACTATCTTAACCTTAAATTTACGTAGAAATACCTAAAGGAGAAACCAGGGGTAACGACCAGCCCCGTGCTAGTATGAGCGGAGTGGCTGATCGGGGCTTCATACGAATTAAACGCATGTTCAAGACCCATGGTGACGAACTCCAACGAATTCATCAGCAAGGTGCTACTGTACTGGGGTCGGAAGCCGACCGTACTCTTTTCTGTGCTATGTTTACTTAGGTGGAGGAGACTTACGCGAGCTATGCAATATTGAAGAAGAAGAAGAAGAAGAAAAAAGCTTTATTAATCAAAAGTATTAAATAAACTATATACAACTGTATATCACAAAAGAAATAAAAGCTATACAGCAATGGATTATTGGAAATCCGTCTGCCAGGAGGTATCGCTGCTTTATTAAGTAAATAAATTTAAAAAGCAGAGAAAAAATAAAATAAAAGAAATACAAATTTAAATTAACAAATCATAAAAGGCAAAGAAACTAATCAAAATTAAACTCAGAAATTAATAATTTTCTGTACTTCAGTGCACATTGTACAAAAATCACTAGGGCACTCCAACGTGAAGGATCGTCCAAGACCCGTACAACCTCCTCCCTACTAAATTCCGACTTACCCAATGATGGGACCCTAAACTCATTTAAAATAGGGCACTTCCCCAAGAAATGATATAAGTCCTCGCGGACATTATAATTGCAAAGAACACAATTTTTGACGAGTTTTTTACTATGTGGACTTCCATTTAACCATATTAGTTCCCCACGCAGTTTAAGCATCCACCTAATTTTGTTCAATCCCAAAGATCTACCTACCGTAATGTCCGCACACCTAATATTATGATTGAGCTGTTTAAACAATAAATAATTGTTAGTTTGGCGTGCCCTCTCCAATTGGGCCTGTCGGTGCCCACTCAGAACGTGATTCGTCAAGGACTCTAACTCCTTAAACAAATCAGAAGCAGCAAGTATATTATTCTACCCTCCCGCCGGGTATCTACACTTCTGAGCCAAGCGTAACCAACCAGCAAACCAATAAATGCCCCGATTAATCATTTCTTCCGCCATAATTCTGGGAAAGCGGTGTTGAGGCAATTGCAAGACTTTGACAATATACTTGAAATGCAAGGATAGAGTAAAACCAAATATGCTATCTAGGCCAGTTTCAAGGTAAAGTACATAATTAGGGGTGCATTGGGGTAAGCAAAACAATTTTTTAATAAAATAGCGAAGCACCTTCTCAGCCGCCTCAAATTCTTCATAACCCCATACTTGCGCCGCATAACATAAGACTGAACGCGAGACAGCATTGAAAATCTGTAGCTTCGACTATACAATATTGTGAGGATAGTGAAGAAATGCTGGAATTTCCCTCAGCGGAGGAGCAGGATTATTATGTGAGTATAGAAAGGACATATTCGATATTAAATGCTTTCATATTGCCCCTACAGAGCAAATGAACATTATCGTCAATAATGCTCCCCGAGGAACTTTGAACCTCAACCAATCTGTAGGTGGTTCCTCACGAGCTGTTTTGCCCAAAATACTCATTAAGGAGTTCCATGGCGACATGACCAACTGGCCAACGTTCAAACAACTCTTCACAGCTCTAATCAGAGATGAACCCTCTCTGTCTGACGCTGAGAGATTCCATTATCTCGTCAGCTACGTACGAGGCCCTGCCTATGACACAATCCGCCACATTGCAGTTGTTGGTGAAAATTTCCATCAAGCCTGGAGGGCCTTACTCCGGACTTATGATGACCCCCGCAAGTTGGCTTGCCTGTATTTAGACCTCTTTCTCAGCTACAAACCACAGCCAGGTGAACCCACAGCTGCTTTATTGCAAAAATATCTGTCACACGTTGTGGAGAGTGTGTCTTCCTTCAGGAATTTGGATTAGTACGTTGCTCCGGACGCATCCTCATTTCTACTATTTCCTTGTGCCCCACCACACGCGAATTACGGCGCATTTTGCTGAGCTCCTTTGTGAACTCCTTCATTTCTCCTCAGCATCGGATTTCGCCGACATTTCAATGTCGGCTTATACGAAAGACATCCCTTGAGCTGCCCGTTCCCCTGCAGGAGACGACGCGAAGAATGGAGACTCCCCTCACTGTTTGTGACAACGAAGCTACAAACAAGTATGTTCTGTTTTTCAAGTTAGTTTCTTAAGACAAGGCTTTAACAAATTAAATTCTAATTCCTTCGGTTAACTTTTTAACCAGGTAAATCAGCAAACTGGACGTAATCAAGATTTGAAAATTTGATTTCACTATGATCTATGAAAATTCCCTCATCAGGAGGGCGGGGCACTTCAAACTTCCACTTCCCCGAAACTTCTCTGAGCAGCGAGACGACGGCGCATTCTTCAAATCTTTTTAAAGGAAACCACAAGTTTTCTTTAGGCACCTCGCGCACGAGATTCCGCATTTTCTGACAATGAGAACAAGAGGTAAAATTCAAAAGACCGGGGACACTCCCATCTAACGAGATCTCTCCAGTCTTTATAAATTCTCGTTCGCAAAAAAGCGGAGGAAAAAAGTACATTGGCCCGTCGTTTATCCAAACAATATTTTTAGAGATAATGAAGAAGCAAGTCGTCGCTTTGACGGTTCCATTCGTGCAAGTTACAAAAGGTGTGGGGGGGGGGGTGATATTTTTACAGGGCACATCGAGAACACGGGGAAATTACAGTCTAGAGATCGAGATTTACGGATATTTGCAAGAAAGATATCTGCGCGTGGCGGTGCCACTCTAATCTGCATTATAAGCCGGGGGATTTCTGAGATGGTTTTTTTCTGGTATTGGTAATCCCAAAATTACCTTGCCGTATGCTACCATTCCCATACATCTTCCCATACTGCCCAGCGTACCGTTGGGTACTGGTTATCGATCATCAAGCTTCATCCTCTTGTTTCTGAGCACTGCCTTGGCAAAGTGAGCAATGCACCTTCTGTCCTCGGAATGCAACATGATGTGGACAAATATGTCAGGAGTGAGCTGGCCAATTGTTTTTTTCCACCTTGCACCGCCAGCCTGCCTACTTTTGGCACGATGAGGTCGCATGGGATGCATTTCCACCCTGCGGTGCCGGCTGTTTGGGCTTGCAGCCATACCATTTCGGTACTGGAACGCCCTAAATTCTCCATGTCCCACGAAGAAATGGGTAAGGTTGAAATCTACTGCAATGTGACACAGGCTGAGTCATGGACCAAGTGCTGGAATCAACAGCCTGGTCCACTGCCCCTTCTGGACTTCTGGACTCCCTAGGGTCCAGTCTCTGGTTGCCCTTTTGATAGGTAGGGCTCCTACCACCCGACTGCCAGATGGTGGATTGGGATAACACTTGCTACTACCAGTACTGCCTCCTGAGGATCTGCAGAGTGCGCATCTCCTATGTAGCGCCGCCATATAGTGGTAAGCAATGCTCAGTGTATAACCCCACACTTCCAGAACTTTCCAGCTTTTACAGCTACTAAGCAAGCTTATAACCATTTCACTCAGTTTTTGAGGGAGGCTGTGACAAAAAAAACCTCTTGTTTTGAAAGTTCGCGAGGAAGGTTTTTCAACGCAAAGCGCAAAATCTGTCCAGGTTTTTGACCTCGGAATTTCCCCTCCTGTCCAATGGGTCGCACCTGTGGCAAGGTCAATGTTTCTCCAAAGGTCTTCGCACCTACGGAAATCCCACCTGCACAGATATTTCCAATGGTGGTTTTCCCACCCTTTCCCTCTCCTCCTTTTTCAGATTCCTCTCCACAACTGATACCTTCTCCCAAAATCATTCTGCTACAAAGTATCGTTGGAGTCGGTCCTCTCCTGTTCCCAACACTTGTCTTCTACCATCTTTCGCGATGCGGTCGTCTCCCATTCCCCCAACAGACACTTGTTTCACACCTCTCATCGACTTCTAATTCGGACGTCTCCTTCCTTCCCTGTACAACCAGTTTCACGTCTTCACCCTGAGGTCCCCCTTCTTCGCGCTTATATACTCAACTCACATCCTGTGTAAGTCACCTCTTCTTTGTACATCCCAGTCTTCAAATCTATTACAAGTTCTTGCTCAACTAAACCCCGTATCCGAGAGTCATTCAAATCTATCCTGGTTCAAACAAAGGTGATGGCTAAAAAACGTGGTCATAGTTGGTCTGTTCATTTGAAACTTGCCACCGAAGTAAATAGTTCAATCAGGTGGGAAATCAGGTTATGAACTCCTCCCAGACGGTACGGCTTCCCCTGGGTCATACCTCCTGGATAACATCTTTCCATCCTGAGACTGGCTAAATGGCATGAATTTCGACTGATATAACTAACTCTCTCTTCAAGGCCTTTATATTGACTCTTCTGCGGACTGCAGCGTTGTGGAGATGGCATTTGAGAAGTACTACTATTTTGGACACACATTTCCCATTTTCAGGCGTGCGAATTACTAAAATCTGCGTTTAATCAGAGGTTTGAGCGTTAGAAAATTCCTCATCAATGTTCCGGAAATTGATAGTTTTTGAACAGAGCGACGCTTCAACGTCGACCTGAGTCCAATTCATTTAGATGTTGTCGGGGAGTAACAGTGTAAAATACAAAAGAGCGTAAATTGCTCAAATAAACGGCTGACGTAAAGAGGAAGAGTAGGTTGGCAGTAAAGCTTTGCGCCATCACTTCAGTAAGATGAGTAAGTACTTCGAAGGGTTGGAAGTAAAAGCTCAACTTGGCGTGTCACGTTGCCCTAATAAAAGGTGAAGGTAAAGCGAACTTTTTTTTTTACTGCGCATAAAAATCCAAATTTAAGACTGCGCTGGGGGGAGCTGTCATTGTACTGCGGAACTTCCTTTTTTTTTCATAAGAACGACGAAACGCCCTCCGTTATTCCGAATTGCGGCCACTAAACTTACTAACTCACTCGAAATACATCGTCGGTGGTTTTTGTTGATTTCACCTCTGCAGTTTACACGTTTTTCGCTCCCTACGATCCCTATTTGTTTCGAATGTTCACCGAGATTGTAAAGTGCGTTACGAATGGGCGCATTCAACCAGTTCTAGGTGATACGAATGAACTTGGGCTCACCCGTGGCATAATGACTGGGACAGGAACTAGTGAATGTGGATATAAAGGGTGCAATTATACCCCTGCGAACGGCAAATTGCTAATGTCTAGCATTTGAGTAATTGTAGACTGCACAACTCCACTGTCCTCAATTTACCACCAAACTCCCACTCCCCAGGTCTTTAGACTAATAAATAATTTATAAAGCAATAGTTATTTTTATTTTTCAAGACTGAGGATGCCATCCGGAAAGCGTTGGCCAGATTTTAGAGGACGCAGTTATTTTTCTTCGACTTCCGAGACTTAAATACGAACTGTGCTGGAAGGAGTGTTAATAAACAGTGTCATTAAACAGGCGCAATACTATACGACCTTTAATTATGACGCTGGTGATCTGAAAGAGGAGCGGAATGTTGGGTTGCAGCATTCAGATTTTATTTCGTCGCTTGGAGGAAGGAAGCGTTCACGGTCGACATAAAAATTGCCACGCCGTTAAATTCTGGCCCTAAAGGAGATTTACAGTTCTCTTAAAACTGAAGAGAACAATCAAGCAGAAGCTACCTCATCTAAAAGTACGAGTGAAGCGCCTTCAACGCCACTGACTGTCCTGCTCAAGCACAACGAGATTGAGCAAGCTTTTTTCAAGTTTAATCCGTTCGTGTTGAAAACTGGGTAACCACTGATTCGTCACGGTGTTAAAAATTGCTACCGCGAACCTGTGATGGGAGGAATAACATGAGTCAAGACTGGATAGTCTCCCTGGTCAACGAGGAAGACCTCGTAACAAGTCTGCGATCTACACGTAGCCAGGAAAACAGACATCTAAGACATACACGACGTCTTCAAGGAACAGTTAGAAGAAGAAGAAGATATCAGGGAGGCAACTGCGGACCAAAGGACCTGCTGGAGCTGCTGGGAACAATTGCATTTCGCCATGGCCACAAACAGGCCCATGTCCCAATTCCCCTACGAACTTGTTTTTTTGTTTGTTTTTTTTTTTACCCGAGGGCGTGTGGGACAAGTCTCTTTGTCACTGCGGCCGCATATGGGCCTATTGTGACGCTGGCCCTTTCTTAGTAGAAGGCGTCGTACATACCCGCCCCCCTTAGGGAGCCGAGTATGTCCTTCACCGCAGAGTCCGCTATGGTTTGGGGTTCAGTGGTACCCTGACTGAAGTATTCAAAGCGTTTTGCTGCCAAGGCAGGGCATTCACATAGGATATGCTCTGCTGTCTCGTCCTCCTCACTGCAGAGTCTGCATTCCACCGCCTCTGAGATGCCCATCTTGTTGAGGTGATATCTGAGTGGGCAGTGCCCGGTGAGGAAGCTTATCAGCACTCTCAGATCTTGTCTAGAGAGTCTCAGCATCGCCCTTGGACAGGAAGGCGTGACAAGCCTTTTCGCATGTCTTAGTCGTGGCTGGCGATGCCAATGGGCGCCATTTTCTGTATCTCCCATCGAGCAACCAGACGGTTCAGGTGACTCTTCATCAGACCCACGTGTGGTTCAAGCCCGATGGGTAGGGATTCTGTATCCCTTTTCGCGAGGCGGTCAGCCTTTTCATTGCCCTCATGCCCCCTGTGAGCCAGCACCCAAATGAGGGAGAGCCTGTTACGGGCGCCGAGCTGCTTGAGCGCATGGAGGCATTCCCATGCCAGGTTAGACCTAAAACTATAGGCTGCGATGGCCTTTAAGGCGGCCTGGCTGTCTGAGAAAATGTAGATCCGCTTGCCCTTGAGCCCTTTGTTCAGGATCTCTTCTGCGATCGCTTGGGTTTTGCCCATTGTTCGCGGCTGCTTATTCAGTCAGCATGCTGACCTTATTCACAGCTGGCCGCAGACATGCCCCTGGGGACAATGCCGTGGTCGTTCCACTATCCACAACCTGGGTCACGCCTGGTAGCATGGGCATGCTCCTGGGAAGATAACCCAGAAACAGGTACGAACTTGTTAGGGGCCCTGCTTAGTGCCCCAGCCGCCACTGGTAGCCATTGCCTCACCCCCCCTGGGTTTCTTGGAAGGGGGTGCCTGGTCGAGGATCGAACCAGATTCCGCTGGTTCTATCCCCGCCTGTCTCGGAAAACCTCACGCCCCGATGCGCTTAGCCACTGCGCCCCTCTCAGTTACAAACAGTTATTTCGATGAGGAGACAGATCTGTAGGGTATATTTGAGTTATTTGGTGGAGAGGGGAAATGACAAGGAAAGCTGTGTGATAATATAAAGTATTTTCTTCTAGACAAGGCCTCGTTTCTGCAATTAGTTTTGCACAATCTCCCTAATATTAATTGGTTTAAATTGGTGCTAACTAGTTACCAGAGGTACAGATGACAGTTGCCAATGAACGGGGGCTTATCGATCATCCGCGTTACGTGTATTTCCTCATCGCGGTTCATCGAGAGCAAGTCTGGCAAATTAAACCATCTTGTTGTGCTCACTGAAGGAGAACAATCCGAAATTTCCCTCGTGAGCCCGATTAACGAGGAAATATGGTGGGTTTGGCGATGCTTACACAGAACAGAACTTTTGCACCAGAGCGAGGCCATTAAAACAATAAACCCTCTCATTTCTAAAGTTACTCCTCTCATTCTTCAAAACGAACTTTCCTTTCAGGACGAGTCTTCGTCCCTTGAACTCTCCGGCGGAACTATAAATTTCGTCCCTTGCCTCTCTCCGTTCAAGTTTAAATTCGAGGTTTCGTGCCTTGAGTCTTCTTTTGAATTGTAAGGCGAAACCCCTGAACATAAACAATGGGAGAACCGCAAAGAACTGTGACAAAGGTAAGGCGTTATCGTGAGGTAGTGTATCAACGAGCAAAACCTTGGAGGTACTCAGAGGCACACCTATTGAGTCACAGAAACATACAACTTCCTTAACAGCAACGGCGAGAGAAAGATATCGATTCGACGCATTCAGCATCCTCGATTCCTCGATGTCTACTAGCAAGACTGGAACAGATCATGGCCTGCAAGGCCCATCTGAATAAGAACAAAACTTGGGTATTGTCGTTTGGAAACAAAAGAACAAATCCCACGAGGTAGTCAAACGCTAATAGAGGCTGTTCTTGAAGGTTTCAATGAACGTATGTTATTTTGAGCCATAACAGTCCACAAAAGGTAGTTGATGAGGAGGTGGAAAGACGCAACCTTACAGATATTGACTGACCCAATACTAAGAAAAAACCAAAGTAACATTTTGACCATTCAAAACCCGTTCATACGTGTGACAAATTATTGTAAGCAATGCCAAGGTCGCATTTCTCAACCGGTTGTGCGACGATTATATTCTCGGTCGACCTTGCTTTTTATGCACAATAGATTACGGTAAATCGAACGTGATCATCTTGGTCTGAGCAACTCAACGGTTGGATTACACAAACGTGTCTTACGTGTCGGTTTTTGACCTCGGAATTTCCGCTCCACCTGTAGCAAGGTCATTGTTTCTCCAAAGGTCTTCGCACCTACGGAAATCCCACCTCGTCGGTCATTTCCAACGGTGGTTTTCCCTCCTTTTCCCTCTCCTCCTCTTTCAGATTCCTCTCCACAGCTGAGACCTTCTCCCAAAATCATTCTGCTACGAAGTGTCGCCGAAGTAGGTCCTCTCCCGTTTCTCAACACACTCTTCTTCTAACACCTTTCGCGATACGGTTTCTCCAATTGTGCCAACGGACACCTCTTCCATCTCTCATGACTTCTAATTCGGAATTCTCCTTCCTTCCCAGTACAACCAGTTTCACGCCTTCAGAGCCCTACTTGTTCGCGCTTATATACAGGGTGAGCCATAACAAATGGTGCAGTTTCGAAGGGGTGCTGCATGCCTTGTAGTGGGGTTAACGACCTGGGAGGGGTCTCATTGTGCCCGGGCAGTGGTCCCGTTTTCAGTCGTTACAATGGTTTGGAGCGGAGAGCAACGAGGTTTCGTCATTCGCACGTTTTTTGAAAGTGGCCGTTCGTTCATCGCCACCCAGCGGGCCTTCCGACTGCGTTACAACATCCCACGTCGTGATCCCGTCCCTCACCGCAATGTTATCGCACGTTGGGTTCAAGCATTGGAAGAAACTGGTTCCACAGTAAGACGTAGAGGTGCGGGAAGACCAAGAAACGCAAGAACACCTCAAAATTTGGCTCGAGTGAGAGCAGCAGTGGAACAGTCGCCTCGGCGCTCTGCTGGGAGGCACACAGTAGCACTGAACATCTCTAACACCTCACTAAGGAGGATTTTGCACATGGACTTGTCATTCCATACGTACAAGATTATGATTGTTCAGGAATTGTCACCTCCAGACTACCAAAACCGCTTGAATCGATGCCAAGAGATGATAAACCGCATCCCACCAACGTCCACTTTTTTCAGTTCGGACGAAGCCCACTTCCATCTCTCTGGAGCGGTTAATAAACAAAATTTCCGCTATTGGTGCGACCGCAACCCAAGACAAATTCACGAGAGACCTCTCCACTCCCCGAAAGTCACTGTCTGGTGTGCCATTTCAAAATTTGGGGTGATTGGGCCTTATTTTTTCGAGGAGGATGGAAGGACTGTTACCGTCAATGCTCAGCGTTATCTTTTCATGCTGGAAAGATTTTTTGAACCCGAATTGAACCAGTTAGCTGAAGAAGAGGATCTGGGGGATATTAGGTTTCAGCAAGATGGGGCTACGGCCCACACAGCGCAAATCTCAATGGTGAAACTGCGGCAGATGTTCCCCGCACGCCTCGTCTCTCTCAGGGGTGACTTGGGGTGGCCGGCAAGATCGCCAGATTTGAGTGCGTGTGATTTTTTCCTGTGAGGCTACTTGAAGGAAAAGGTGTTCAAACATCGACCTCACACTCTGGAAGACCTCAAGATTCGAATCAGGGAAGAAATCGCCGCGATTCCCATCGAAATGTGCCAGAGGGCGGCTGAAAATTTCAGGAATCGCCTACATCAGTGCGTCGCTGCTGAGGGCGCCCACCTTCCTGATGTAATTTTCAGGACTTAATCTACCGAAATGGGGTGATGTATGGCGTTCAATAAAACAAACCGTAATCTTCTAAGTTGCACCGTTTTTTTTTAAATCGCCCTTTGAAACTGCACCATTTGTTATGGCTCACCCTGTACTAAACTCACATCCAGTATAAGTCACCTCTTCTTAGTACATCCAAGTCTTCAAATCTTGTGATATACCTACTCATCAATTACAAGTCTATGCTCAACTAAAACCCGAGTGTTGTGATGAGTAGTACCAGCTATTCATTCTATTCTATTTTAGAACTTGATTGCGTTTCCAATTAATTTCTAGTTCTTTCTTTTGAAGAAACTAGAGCGGAAAAAGTGAAGACCAATGCATTTTCAATTTAACAACTCATCTCTAATTCACGACTTATTTCGAAAGTGAGGGCTGCAGAAGGTTCCACGAGAAACCGTTTTTCCTTTCCGCGCGGAGAGGGGAATAAGCGTAAAACTCCAATTTATCGTTGGACTAAAGTTAGCAGTAAAACGTTTATGTCAGCATCCGTCTTATTATCAGCTCTAAGGATAACACTCCCGTTGGGCTTTCGATTTCGTTTGACGCGAATAAGAGGCCTGGAAAGACGAGATAGGCGACCGGACTCGGTGGGGCTCCCCAGCCATCTCGACAGTAAGTCAACGCGATGTTGGCGGCGGCAAAGGTTGTTGGTTTTATCTTATTTCCCCATTTGAAAACGTAGCATATTCTATTTAATGTCTTCTGTTGTGATCAATAATATCCAATTTTCCGTACTCCCGTACTCCGTACTCTTCCCCCCCCCCCCAAGCATGTAGATGAGGAAATTACTCTGGAATTTGTCATTTGTCGAATATTTATATTATAGTATTGTTTACTTTTAAAAAACCAACATGGCAGTTGTACATTACTCTTACCAATGTAGTATCTGCTAAATATCCCCCGTGTTCAGTAACTGGCTTAAAAATTGAGTGGACGAAGGAAAATGGGCGAAGGAAGATGGAAATGTTGTACAATTGGGTTGTTTTCATATTTTTTTTGGGATGTAGGAGGGAGGGTCTGCTCCTAGAGGCCCCTTGAATTTACTGCTGCGTATTGAAAACCAACCCGTAGTCAGAAGAGAAGAAGAAGTGCTGTGACCCTTGGGAGGTGGCAAGACGAGTACAAACTGCCTGCACTGCAGAGCAATGGTGGATGATGCCACCTTCTCGTGCCAAAGGTGTGCAGGCTAGCGGTGCACGGTGGAACGCCTAATTGGCCAGGTCACGCCTGAGTCATTCGACACCTGCTGCGATGTGAGACAGTATGAGGCTAAGGCCTTGAGAGTGGCCTGACTGTCCACCATGATGTAGATTCTCTGCCGCTTCAGTCCCCTCTGCAGCAGCCGCTGCACACAGACTGTCACCGCAGCCACCTCTGCATGGAACACCGTGGCCAGCGACCCCAATGGGATTGCTGCTCTGATCCTCGGCCCAAAGATGCCCGCCCCTGCAAGGCCACCCTGCACCGAGCCATCAGTGTAGCATACCAGGGTACCAGCTTCGAAAGCGGGAGCTCCCCCTACCCACCTGGATCGCTCATGAATGAGTATCCGAAAGGGTAGCACGAAGTTAAACCTCGCGGGCACTGAGTCTACCACAGTGCACACAGTGCTGCACAGTGCAGTTCAGGCCCCCCCCCACCTTCACCTTGTCAAGGATCAAGTGGCAGGAACTCCTCCTCCCTCGCATGATCAGACCCAGCTTCAACATACGCACAGCCTGGAGGAACGCCATCCTTTTAACATGTATGTGGAGTGGAGCTAAATCTAGCAAGACCTCCAGTGCAGCCGTAGGGCATGTTGTCATACAGCCTGTAATGGCCAGACACGCCCTACGCTGCAGTTTATTTAGCTGCAAACTGCACTGTTTTGTTTTCCTCCCTAGTCCACCAGACCAGGGCTCCATAGGTGACTACAGGCCTAACAACCGCAGTGTACAGCCACCGGATCATCCCAGGCCTCAGCCCCCATGTCTTCCCCACCATTCTTTGAGCTGCCCACATCACCACCGACGCCCGCTGTAAGGCTTTTTTCACGTGTGTGGCCCAAGAGAGCTCGTGGAGCTGGCATCAAATTGGAAAGGCTGCAAGTCAATGGTAGATGATGCTCTATTTTCTCGTGACCAAGGTGTGCAGCCTGGTGGTGTACAGTGGAAGGGCATTCGTCCAGTCTGTGCACCATTTAGCAGAAAAACGGAGGTAAATTGCTCAGTTTGCCAGGGCAGCACTCAGCCTGAAGAAGATCTGGGGTCAGTATTCAGCAGGGATGAAGAATGAAGACATCGAGGAAAGACCGCTCCTGAACCTCCCAAACTGCTAGGCAGGGTGGGGGAATTTATGTGAACGGGGACACGCTGCAAGGTTCTCATGAGGTGAAGCGAACGAGAAACCAGAGCTGCCATCGCAGAGAGACATGAGCCAACCTGATGCAATGTGCTAAACGACTCCGAGTTGGTTCTCAATACGATTGATTGAGATTTTTATTTAACAATCAGGGATG
This sequence comes from Pachypeltis micranthus, assembly GCA_020466155.1. Taxonomy (NCBI): domain Eukaryota; kingdom Metazoa; phylum Arthropoda; class Insecta; order Hemiptera; family Miridae; genus Pachypeltis; species Pachypeltis micranthus. The sequence goes on along the minus strand of CM035780.1, from coordinate 20,872,413 downwards.
AGTTAGGGCCATGGGGCCCTCTCTTCCACTCTCCCTGAAAACATATTTACCATATTAAAAGTTCTCTTATAACATAAAATAAACTATTGCTTTAACTAGATCTCTCTAAGTAAATAACTAAAACAGACAAAAACAGTTCAACTGAACCAAATAAATCAAATTCTATTTCACTTCAAATTTCTCTTGTACGAAAACTCCTCCATTTAATGTAGCCTCAACAGTTCAAATCACGCGGTTGGACAACGAACTACAATACGACATTTTTAGAAAACCTACCGCTACCGACACGACCATACATTTTACATCAAACCACCCACAACAACATAAACTAAGTGCATTCAGACACATGATACGGAGACTAACAACGATCCCACTATCCGAACAAAATTACAAAAAAGAACTTGATATTATAAATACTATCGCAGAAAATAACGGTTACTCTAAAAACATTAAACAAATTACTAAGACAATATGACTCCAAAACAAACGACTCAAAAACAGAAAATACACAGACTTTAACAAGACGCTGCACATTCACGTACACAGGACCACAAATATACGGAATAACTAATATCCTCCGAAAGGAAGGTATACAAATTGCATTACGTACGGACAACACACTTAGAACCAAACTAACTGCAAAGACTGAAAATACAGACCCACTCGACCAAAGTGGGGTGTATAAAATAACTTGTACTTGTAAAAACGCATACATAGGACAGACAGGACGAAAAATACGGACCAGATACTCAGAACACATTAAATCTCTTAGTAGGAACAAAGACGATTCAAACTTTGCCAACCACCTCAAAACAACTGGACATGAACCCACCAAAATACAGGACTGTACCACCTTACTACACAAACAATACAAAGGACGAAAACTGAACATATTAGAAAACATGGAAATTTATAAACAAAAACTTCAATGGACAGATCATAAATGAACAAATCAACACAAAATGCGACACCATATTCACACCACTCAAAACACTACACAAACGAAAACAACCAACTGACGGATTTACAGACCACCCTACACAAAAAAGACTTAAATTCCACAATTGACAGACCATCCAACACGTTCCATTTATCTCTAGGGGGTTTCCCCCTGAGCTACATGACCTCCTCTCCCCGCCCCTTCCCCGACGCTCCATCACCCCTTTCACCTTTCTCTTTGTATATAAAGACCACGACCAACTGACTGACTCCAGTACTGACTTAACGGCCAGACGATGATGTCTTTACATCGAAAGCGCTTGCCCACAGTAACTCACAAGCCAGAGGAGACGGACTCACCTAACAGGTACGTTAACTTTAGTAGTTCATTTTTAACTTTCTCCCTAAACTCTACCTCATTTTCCTTCATATCAAACCACTCAGCATGTCATTATATAGCTTGCACCCCTGAACCCCTTCAGTATTTTAAACATCATTATAGCCACGTGCAGTCTCTTCCTTTCGCTCATTTTCAACCAGCCAAGCGGACGATAGTGAGGGGTGACGTGATCGTCCATTTTTAGCCTCAACGCAAAACGGAGTGCTGCATTTTGGGCCTTCTGTAACCGACTCAGTTCCTCGCTCTTCAAATCACACAATGCAGCAGCAGCGTAGTGCAAACGAGGCATTATGAGGGTTTGAACGAACTGAACCCTTACATGCTGTGGAAAGTCTGCAGCTGTCCTCCTTAGTTGGTAGATGGTCCTAAATGCTGTGTTGCATGTGGCTGTCACTTGATTACCCCAGCACAAGTTGCTTTGCATCATGATTCCAAGACTCTTTGCTACGTTTACATATTCTATTTCCACGCTACCACAGGTAACTCTAGGGATCGTACTCATATCTATTCTGGGCAAAATCTTCGGGTACCCAAGCAACATTGCCTTCGTCTTAATGGGATTAATTTCCATTCCACGATTTCGGCACCAGACTTCCACTCTTTCAAGATCTTCGTTCAGCTTTCCTATTGTGCTACACAGGTTTTTCACATTGCAGACCTTCCCTCCTACGTCCAAAAAAGATGAAATGCTAGCTGGAGAGTCAACATAAGAGGAGACTAAACGCACCTTGGAATTAAACGAAGAACCTACGAGTACAATATTTTCGTAGGAATAACAATTGCGTAGAAAGGTTTTTCAAAGCCCTGGTGTGCGATATACGAGTAAACATCTTGGTTATCGTATCACCTAATCGCCCGTTTATTCCGAGGGAGCAATAGTTGAACGAGCTGTGTTTATAGGTTGGGCAATCTGGAAAAGCTGTGTTGAAATTCTTCACAGAACGAGAATTTGTTAACCTCTGTAGAGGACATACTTTCCCAACAAAATACGCACTTTTATAAAGATGCAACACAATCAACGGTAGCGCCCTCAATTTCAAACGCTTCTGAACACACTACACGTTAAATTTAATTATCTCTTACCTTGCAGACTTCAACGTTGTTTTGACCGCCCCATCTAATCGTCGTCGGTTCATAAACTAGTTCGAAAAACCGAGGCGACTGGTGAAGAGTTGCACAAATAGATATGACGGCCACACCCTTGAGCACCCTCGGCATCGTGCACCATGTCCTGGCCACTGGGGCGTGACAGACGTATACGTACCTAGAATACCACCAAAATATCAATCCATCCGTTTATTATTTACGAAGAAATAAATCACACAAGTCACATCTTATGGCATAAATATTATACACGAAAACAACTCGATTGTTGATTTACTATTTAGGCATGGGGCAGAATGAAAGCGAATCGTGTTTAAATACGTTAGACAGGGAGACTCATGAAAACTGGGACGTTAAAACGAGAATTGCGAGGGAGACGCGACTTCCAGGTCACAGCTCTGGTTTCGAAGAGTTTCATGATTAGTGCGTTCCCCCTGTGGATCCGGTGTTCGTAAAATCAGGAAGAAATCAGATTTGCTAGTGCACTCTAGCGGTTCGTGTCGGCTAATTGAAGTGGACTGTACTTGGAAATGAAGTAGAAGGTAAAGATTTATATCCGCACACTCCTTTCGTAGCTTAAAGTGTGCGGCGTCTCAAAAATTATCTCAAGTTTGTTATTTAGCTCGCAGATCACAATTAGGGTAATTAAAAATCGGTAAAAAAATTTAACTGTAGTTATCACAGTGATCGAAACACCAAATACAAATGTTCCAAGTAAAATGACAGCATCGCCAAATTGTTCAAAAATTTTCAATTATAAATCCTGCACTCGCACAAAAAAGTGGGGTAGGCCAATAAAATGCGTGTGAAGGATAAAAGTGTAATGAAGCTCTTGGGATATTTAGTGGTCCCAGAATTTCCGGAATTCTAAACATTTTTTTCGAACCATCAGTTTTTACTCGAAAAATATAAAAGCGATAATTTCGAGATTCGTCTGTGCACGAATTTTCTCATGAATAGCCATCGGAAAAGTAGAAACGTCGCAATAAATTCAGGAGCTTAAACGAAACGAGTGAAAATTTGATTTTCAAGGGCAATTAAACGGGGAAAACCGAATAAAAAAAAAATGTATTGCTGTATAGATAATTTTTGAGACTATTAATATGAATTTATTGGTAACGTTCATATTTACGGTTCTGAAATTACAGGAAACTTCAATTCCCATAATTGGCGGTAGAGGTGTAATTTGAAATGTATTATTTAAGGTAACTATGAGATGGTGATTTGGTGTGGTGTCGTCAAAAGAAACGACGCATTGATAAGGCATAAGAACCACAAACGGTGGGTACAGCTTTCGTACAAGTACGCAACCACTAGGGACCTTTTATGTCTTTTATTTTGTTTTTATGCAATGATAACTACGTTTGATTGTGCTCGTTGATGGTTTCGATATAATGACATCATCACTTGGTCACTGAGGTTATTAAAACGTGTGGTTTACCAAGCGTTATATTCTGTAACAGACGTTACCAAGCGTTACACTTCAATCATTCGATATTTCGTGACGCTTCTCCGTTACATATCCCGCGTTACATTTTCGAGTTTATGTAGCAAAGTAAAGACATGAAATGTCAAAAAGGAATGTTGAGGGATTTATCTCACTCCTCATACGAGATATCGATATAGTTTGGTTCACACGAGCAGTAAAATGAGATTTTCAAGGCCTATAAAAAAATGGCGTTGAAAGGTAAGCGATTAGGATAAACTGAACTCTCCAAATCGCGCAGTACAACCTGCCTCTCCTCCGTTTTACTTTATTTATCCCTGGAATTGAGTGAAGAACTATGGCTGATATTCACTGCCCAATAACTCTCATGGACTGTTTTGTTCTGGGATTTATGAAGGCGGAAGTATACAGCATTGAGGTACCTAATGAAACAGTCGCCTTGTGTGAGGGGGTCCTTGCAGCACCAGAAAAGCTTCAGGAAGACTTCAAGAATGACGATCCATGCCTGAAAACCAGACGAAGAGACATAATGGGTTTTCGTGCCACAGCGGCAACGAGATTCCTCCAGACTGCCTTCTTTGCCGCCTTCACTGCCTTTTTGTAGGCTCAGCTTCTGAGGTGCTTGCCTGGACAGTCCCTCTGCCTGTGCCGCGGTTCTCTTTTCTTTTTGGAGATCAGAGTTTCACCACCAGGTCTGGAAAGCAGCCAGTCGTGACTTTTGTAGTTAGGGGCCCCCATGAGCGGTTGTGCGAGCCAGGCGGCTTCTGCTTCATAGCCACTTTGGGTAAGAGATGGATTCGGGCTGATTCCCCACAAGCTGTCCCACAGTTCAGGCTTCAGTGGCTTTGGCTCGATGAGCGAGGGAACAGAAGGTGGCTGGCTGACCCGGGAGATTGATGATCGAGAGGTTATGCCTCAAGACCATTTCTTTCACCAACCTCCCTCTGGCCAACGCCACAATTCAGCATTAAACAACCAGGTGAATTTCGCTTCCCATATACGCCAATTAGCAGCCTTTCCGAGGCTTTGAGGCTCGATTTCATCTTGCAACTGGCAGTACAGGCTCACCAGCTGGGACGAAGAGTAGTGGCCTAAACGTACGACTGTCAAGGTTTTGTCAAAAAATGACAATCGCTGCTTTGGATCTAACACTTTGGGGTAGCTTCCAGTGATTTCTTTTGTCGACTCCAAGTTTTTCAAACGATGTTAATGTGGTTCTAGTTCCTGAGGGTGTGTCGCGAGTCCCGTCCTCCACTGAAACCCGAGCGCATCCGTAACGTTATTATAACGAAGAAAACAGTTACAAGTCGACGTAGTATTTTACTTTCATCGAGCGCAAAGGGAATTTCAACAAACAAGAGAGAGCAGCAAATGGGCAAATCGAGTTCCACGACTTGTGGCGATGGAGGAAATACAAAAGCAAAGTTGACAGTGAAACTATTTCACTCTGCTCTAGTTGCCGTCAGCTCAACAAAAACTGTGTTCTGACATTTCAATAAAACCGTTTGAATGTGTGTGAAGAGTTTGAATGGAGACGAGTCGGAATCTCTACAGACAAAACTTCTCTAGAACTAGCGGCCGTTTGAAAAGTTTTAATGTTCGTAGTTTTGTGGACATTCCTGTGAAATACGGTTTCCTCCTTTTAAAAACATCCAGGGCAATCCTCGACGTTGATATCAGGCGCAAGTAGCTCGTGAAACTTGACTTCGTAGAGGCTTTTTATCAGTTTATATCAGATGATGTCAACAATCACCTCTGTGTTGAGTTCAAACTGTTTCTCTGCTTCAACTCATCACTTTCTCCCACTGTCTCTCTCTTTATCTCCCTCCCCCAGCTGCAGCACGAGGGCATTCCAGGTTATGCGCAAACTTTCTCCCCTAATGATCTACCAAATTTGGCGAAAGATGACAGTAAAATACTTTGCTCAAAATCAATGTTTAGGAACCATGCTACAGAACGGTCTATCGCGGACTTCACAGGCATAGATTATAGCACGGAAAGTACACTCATTGCTATAGGCGTTCAGAAATCTGCTGATTTGTAAATCCATTAAAGTTTAAAGAAATTATTGTTTAAAATTTTAATTATGCACAGTGCGTCAAGTATGTGTGATCTCATTACGGCCTGTCGTGTCAAGAAGCCTTAAATAGTTCCATTCTGAATCTGATTATCATGATCGAATTTACGATACATTTAAATAACAAGTTCTCAAAATTCACTCTTATGCTGGCAACGATGTTTAAAATTACATCTACCAAAAAACCAGGAGGAAAAATGTGAAATTTTCACAAATTCATAATCAATCAAATCACACCAAAACAACCAACACTTAAATAATCTTATTGCCGTGAACCACCGTCTATCGACTATCACTCACACGACTCGTTTCGTATTATGATGTGGCAAAAATTCTATTAACGACAGACAACAGGATAACGATTCAGTGGATCCCCTCTCACATGGGTATCAGAGGTAACGAAAAAGCGGACCATGCCGCAAAATTGCGGTCGTTTTCCGGCACCTATTCCACTCCCAGACGCACTACAGGTGGTGGAACAGATAGCACAGCAGGAATGGCAACGCTAGTATGAAACGCATTCGTTGAGCAAGGGAATGTACCGCTTTAAAACAATGCCCCGAGTGTGTAACTGGCAAGGGTTCGAAGCGGTCCTGGGCAAATAAACAAATGCCGGTACATGATTGGGCCGAGCAACTCTCCGGACTGCGATTTCTGTGAAGATCAAGAGGAAGACATGATCCACAAATTGATGTTTATGCCTGCTTTTTGAAGATGAAAGGGAACGTGCAAGTGCTGGCGTTATTGTATGAATGTTTATAATTGAGATTGAGTATTTTAATTTCATTATGAGAAAAATTTCAAATTTCACATTAATTTAATTCAAATCATTGACTAGTTACATGATGCACTGTATTGTGATGTCACAACCAATAAAAAACCCTGCAAATTATTACACAACGGTTTATTATTCTCATGAACAGCTTGACCTAGTATTACTGCTCCGAGACTCATTCCATTCGATTCAGCATCGAAAAATACTAGTAAACCATACGAAACATGACCTGACTACAATGGAACTACGGAAACTAAATATTCCCCCGGCACAAGGCGCCCCTTTAACGTCTGTAGGCATTTATGATCCAATGGAGGGGTGTGCGGAGGAAGTGGCCTTAACCTTCCTCTGCCCCCCCGGGCAGGAAGAGTCGGGGAAATTGGGACGGAGACTTCCAACGAACCCTTAGCAAATAACACGACGTTGTGAGGCGAGCGGGCGGGTGGTTTTGATGAGATGGGAGGGAGGGAGGGAGTACTAACGACGAAATGTTGACTTCTGCTGTAGTTCCCGCGAGTTCTTTCAATTAATTGACTCTAATAATTACTGTAATTTCCCTATACACAGTTGTATACGTCTGATACTCATTCCATTTGACCCAGGATCTAAAAATACCTTGAAAACGATAGGAAACACGGCTTATTTGCAATTATACTGCGTTTCGTTAATTTTTTAACCATTTTTTGTCCATAACAACCATGGGGTTCGTCCGATCGGATTGCCGAGATGGCAGGCACAACTTAATACCAAATGGGATTTTTGTGCGAAAGAACGGATTTTATAGACCACGTTTAAGGCACAAAATGGCGTTAAAGGCACAAGACAGCGGATGGGGCATGGCAGACGGAGGGCAGCGGATGGACATTGCAAATTTGGAATCTCCATGTCTTGAAACGTTACGTATCAAATTTTGAGGGGGGGTTGTAAAAAATTTTTCGTGACTGAAAACATAGGGTTATTATTCAGAATGAATAATAAACCAAAAGTCCTCTCATCCGAAGTATAACAACTAAAAAGCAATTGGGTTAGACCTGCCAGTAGGCAAATTACAGTTAACGTACCTGTTAGGTGAGTCTGTCTTCTCTGGCTGGTGAGATACTGTGGGTGAGCGCTTTCGATGTAAAGAAATCATCGTCTGGCAGTTAAGTCAGTACTAAAGTCAGTCAGTTGGTAGTGGTGTTTATATACGTAGAGAAAGTTAAACGGGATGGTGGAGTGTCGATGAAGGGGGGGGAGACCAACTTACGGATTTACAGACCACCCTATACAAAAAAGACTTAGAATCGAAAACTAACAGACTATTTAAGAGTTACTTTCCCTTCACCTCTAGTGGGTTTCCCCAGAGGTGCGTGACCTCCTTCCTCCCACCCCCACTTCCCAAACGCTCCACCAACTGACTGACTCTAGTACTGACTTAACGGCCGGACGATGATGTCTTCACATCGAAAGCGCTCGCCCATAGTATCTCACCAGCCAGAGGAGACAGACTCACCAAACAGGTACGTTAACTTTAGTAACAAAAAAGCCTTACTACACTCAAGAAACGCGCGAGAGAACTCTTTACTAACAATTTATTAACTTTATTTATTACTTTGTTAACAAAACGCAGTATAATCGCAAATAAGCCGTGTTTCGTATCGTTTTCAAGATACATCCTGGGTCGAATGGAATGAGTATCAGACGTGTACAACTGTGTATAGGAAAATTACAGTAATTATTAGAGTCTACTAATTGAAAGAACTCGTGGGAACTGCAGCGGGAAGTCAACGTTTCGTAGTTAGTACTCCGTCCCTCCCTCCCGTCTCGTCAAAACCACCCGCCCGCTCCACTCGCACCATCGTGCCAATTGCCGAGGGTTCACTGGAAGTTCCCGTCCCAATTTCCTCGACAGGGTGGACGAAGGTTAGGGCAGATGAGGCCGGCACTTCCTCCACACACCCCTACATCGGATCATAAATGCCTACAGACGTTTTCGGGCGCCTGGCGCTGGGGGAATATTTAGTTTCCATAGTTCCATTGTAGTCAGGTCAGTTTCATATGGTTTACTAGTATTCGATGCTGAATCGAATGGGATGGGTCTCAGAGCAGTAATACTAGGTCAAGCTGTTCATGAGAATAATAAACCATTGTGTAATAATTTGCAGGGTTTCTTCTTTTGAGGGTGCTGTCTCAAGTTGAATGGCTGGATTATGTGTGACAGTTCCTTTCCGAGTGTTGGCTTGAATTATCAATACACGCCCACCTGGCGCGATGGTTGAAGGAAAGTAAGTTTGTGAAGTTCAATTCAAGTTTGAACGCGTCACCATCCACGTTGCGCTGAGTTTTCAATAATTTCCAAGTAATTTGCGATGCGAGATCGAAATACGCGGTTTTTTAAACCCGGGGGCCTTTTCCTCTCTCTGGAACAATTTTATTTCACAGAACCATTCGGTTTTGACTATTAAAAAAAACGTGCTAAAATTACTCGCGATATGAGTTTTCCATTTTCTTTTCACTTCGGCCCTCAGTATTTCTCTTTCACATTGAGCGTGGTCAGCAACTCTGTTCGGGCCTGGAACTCAAATGTCGGTCCTGGGTCAAGTCGGGGCTAGCGGCGGATGTTCTCAAGAAATGAAACCGTGAGCTGCATGTTACTTTGCGTGTTAAAAGTGCCAAATGTCCGATATAAGTGGGAACCCCCCCACACAGCTAATCAGAGCGTCGGATTTCCATGACAAGCAACCGATATATCAATGGATAACTCCCTGTTTACGTAACTCACCTCCCTCAAACGCTCCCTGAAGTACAGAAGCCTAGTGCTAGGTAGAAAAATGACTGCTTTTTGTTTACATGTGATTGTACGAGATAAGGCTAAGGTAATTAGCTCATACGTGAAGTATTGGTTGACCTGTGCTCACGACAGTCGATGATTTGAAGGTCATTCTGACGCGTATTAATTTCTGTCTTATGCGTGGAAATAATGTATCCTCATAGATCACCTTTGAGGACACGGTAAGGCTTCGATTGCTCAGAAACGTGTACAAAGCAGTATGGCTCGACCTAAAGCGGAAGAGTATATTGGGTTGGTCGTGCAGAAAAAAAGAAGAAATTTCTCGATCAATCGAGCCGTATCTCAGTTGTATGCAATAGAATAGGAAGCGAACCTCTAAGTGCAACATCTACTTCGGTCTTCAGGAAACAGTTTTCTTCCTTTTGGTATGATCCAATGAATTCCAATTACAACACCCTTTTGAAACCTACTTGTAAGTTCCCTTCTCCTTAGCTCCCTTGCAACGTGAGTCGAGTCGGTGGCAGCAGTGGGCTTCTCCTGTCAAAGGAACCTTTTCATTTATTGGAATCACATTGTCAGGACCCCAAAGGGAAGTCTACCTCGTCGCCTTAGAGTCGTTTCCTTTACAAACCTGAGTGGGGAGACCGGCGCTGCAGCAGGGCTGCAGTTGTATGAGTTCTTGGGACAGGAGGTGTGCGCTGATACAATGAGCATTGCCTACCACAGGAACCAGGTGGCAGCGGTGCATAGGACACACTCCGCATTGCTTGCTCGTACCACACACGTTTGTCAGGAGGGAGTACTAGTGGTGGCTAATGTTATTTCAATCCACTTTCTGGCAGCAGAGCGGAAAGAGACTCATCAACAAGGCAAGCAGAGTATGGTCACCAGAAGAGAAGAGGAAGGGCTGTGACCATTAGGAGGCGGCATGATGAGCGGGGCACAGCCTGGAAGGGACAGCGGACCAGGCAGTTGATTCCAGCACTTGGTCCATGACTCGTCCGGCTCCCCAATAAGGTGGATTTCTATATAACCCATCGTTTAGGGGACGTGGAATCTGATGCTTCCCATGGCATCATTTCGTGGCAAAGGTTGGCAGGCTGGCAGTTGAGTTTAGTGAAATCCACGATGTTGAGTTCAGAGGAAAACTGGAGGTGTCCATTGCTCAATTTACCTAAAGAGCGATCGGCTAGAAGAGTGTGGACGTTGATGATTCGAGCACATTATCTCGCAGGAATGAGGAATGAAGACCATTCATGAGCCTCCCAAACTGTTGAACAGATCCACTTAGAAGTTGCGCCAATTGATGATGTCGCATGATGATGCAGTGATGAGGATGACATTGTGTCAGCTGTAGTAGATGGGGGAGGGGTGGGGGTATGACGTAGATCCACTTAGAAGTTTCGCCAATTGATGACGTCGCATGATGATGCAGTGGTGGGGGGGGGCTGCTGTCATGACCGTTGGTGGGGGGAGGGCGACATCATGTCAGCTGGAGGGGAGGGGAGGGGGTGACGTTATGTCAGCTGGAGGGAGAGGAGAGGGGGAGGGGTGACGTCATGTCAGCTGGAGGGGGGGGGGCTCTGACGTCACTCATACCAGAAGTGGCATAGCCCTAACTACTGAGGATGTATGGGAATAGGCGCTCGTTGCAAGGTTCTCGTGAGGGTGAAGAGGACAAGAAGGAAGAGCTGCCATTGCAGATAGGCTAGAGGACCAACCTGATACGGTGTGCTAAAAGGTTCCTGGTTGGATCTCAATACACAGGAGTGAATTGATGGGGCCACTAGGACCAGACCCTCCCTCCTACGACCCCCCCAAAAAAAACTCTGGAAGCGCTCCAGGGTTAATTTACGATACAAAGATCCAAAGCCATAAGAAGAGAAAGCAGAGTGCTCGACCGTTCTCACGTTTAGACAATGAAGGTCAAGACACAGAGCTAGTGTTCCAAAACCTAAATGATCGCCTGTCAACTATTCAGAGAACACGTGGGACCATTTTTCAGTTCCGTAACTTCGTAGGTGATTATGGTAATTGTAAAACCCTGCAAATTATTACACAACGGTTTATTATTCGGATAATCAGCTTGACCTATCATTAATGCTCCGAGACCCATCCTGTTCGATTCAGCATCGAAAAATATCATAATGAAACCCAAGAAAAGGTTGAAAAGAACTGAATCGTAATATTAAAATAAACAAAAAAAACGAAAGTATCTAGAAAAAACTGAATTTTAATATGAAAACATGCACGCTAAATACTAATATCAAAATTTAACCAAAATGAGAATGAAACGGAAGAATCTAAAAAAATTGAATCGTATTAAAACCAAAACGTTGGGGAAATTGGAACGGGGGAGCTCGAAGCGAAAGGCGAAAGGGGAGTTGGGTGGTGGCGGGCGTCGTTGGGAGGCAAGCGAGCCTCGAGCGCGGTTGCTTTTTTAATGAGACGGGCGGGAGCGAGGGAGTTCAAACGACGAAAATCTGTAGCTCCCGCGTTGTACTGCGTTTCGTTAATTTTTTAACCGTTTTTTGCCCATTACAACCACGGGCTTCGTCCGATCGGATTGCCGAGATGGCGGGCACAACATGATACCAAATCGGATTTTTGGGCGAAAGAACGAATTTTTTAGACCCGTTAAAGGCATAAAACGGCCCGGACGGCGGACGGGGGACGGACATTGCAAATTTGGAATCTCCATGTCTTGAAACGTAAAGTATCAAATTTTGAGGGGGGTTTGTAAAAAATATTTCGTGACCGAAAACATAGGGTTATTATTCAGAATGAATAATAGACCAAAAAGTATTAACGATAGGAAGCAGAGGGGTGAGGGAGGGGTCGTACTGGTTTGAAGATTTTAAAGCGATAGCTTTTAGAAGCCGTAATAAAAGTTGACTTCTGATTGCAGGTGCTCTACTGCTATAAAACGTTTAATCTTCGCACAATCCAGTAACGTGCTCCCATTCATCACCTCTTGGTAGTGCTTTTCGAACCATATTTGACTCACCCCTCTAGAAAACCTAAACTTCCATTAATTCTAGGGAGATCATCCAAAGATATCGCTAATCAGTCACTTGAAACTGTCCACAGCAACTTAGTGAGTTGTGCTCAATATTTTGCAGAAAACATTTCGTATCCAACTCCACTATTTACTTCTTCTCCCCTCACCGCTAACCCATATAACTGTTAAGAGCCAACTCTGGAGTCAACAATGAGGGTTCATTCTCCCCAATAACAAAAGTGGTACGGCTCCCCTTTCCCACAACTTTGTTTAGCAGTCTACTAAACTCTCTTCTTGATATGAAGACCACTCCCCCATCAGTCTTTCAAGGTTTGTTCGTCCCTTTTCATTTATCTTGATCTTTAGAAGCGCCGATGGTGGACGAAGGGTCTGAAAATACGATCTTCTTCGAGAAAGATACATCACGCACAACTAAGCAATTAACCGTTTCCAGCTCAAGACGACGTCTGTTCTGGCGGCTTTATTGGTTCCGAAGGGCGATATTCGGCTGGGGCTGCGAGAAGAAAAAAAAGTGGCCAACTTTGTCTGCCATTTTCCCGCATTCCGTGACTAGTCGGGTAAGAGAAGCTTCGAAGAACTTGGAGCGATGAGGGGAAAGAAGAAAAGCAAATATTTGTGGCGCTGCGCTAACGGATTGATTGGGGCTGAAGGGTGCGTGAAGTCAACTGTTTAACAGATGAACGTGATTGACGCCCAGAGATGCAAAATTGTTTCTTTACGTCGTCAGCTGCTTTGCAGAAAATAAATAAACGCACAAAAACCCAGCCATTCTCGTGCAGGGCTCTGGCAGCCTCGTCTCGTTCGTTCTTTGATCCGCATTCTGCGTTGGCAGCAACAGTCCACATTGGTAAATGCTGAATCTCTCGACCGTTTCAAGTCATCATCTATGACTGCCATCGCTTATTTCGCCACTGCCCCTTGGAAACGGGTGAGGGTGTCAACAATGACGTCCTACCACACTCATACTGTTGGGCACACGGGAGGGGGAGTTCAAGATCGAAATGAAAAGAAACTCGGTGAGCGTGAAAGGAGGATTGTATTGTATGAGCAATGAGTATTGATTTGAGTGTGAGTATAAGAAGGGGACGTCAGGGTGAGACTTGGTACATGCTTGAACTGGCGCGGGAAAGTGTATTGTAAGGAGAGTGCCAGTTGTATGGGCCGAGGGAAGGTAGAGGAACGTCTGTGTGAGCACTAGGAGATGAGTGTATCTGAGAAGAGCAGTGTGTTGGAGAAGGAGGTAAATCGAGGGAGAGAAGGACATTCTGGATAATACAACAGGGGGAAATTCGTTGTCGTTGGAAATAACTGAGAACCTGGGCTTTCCGTAGGTAACAAAAGGGTTGAGAGTACCGTTAGGTGCAAGCGTGGATATTCCGTAGGTCAAAAACCCCGCTAATTCTGCCTGCCAAACACATACACATCTCCTAATGTAAACTTTTACGTTAGAAGTGGAAGAAACAGTGCGAGATCAAGCATATCTATAGACATCAGGAAGGAACACTCTTCGTTTCCAGTTATGTGGGGCCTTAACTTCAACGCCGATAGGACCCACTCAACTCTCGTCCAATTGGGTGGAGCATTTAGATCTGATAATGCTCCATGTTCTTCATGATCTTACTCACTTTGAGTCACCACGTCTCTATCAATTAACTCTTTCTATATCGAGCTGCATTGCAACCTCCCCCATTAGACTTTCACTGCCGCACATATTCAGAACTTTCTCTTGCCTCATCAATACCTCGGGCGAGTATCAATCCAATCAGTGTGTTTGACCCAAATTTTTCACTCCTCTCCCGCACCAAACAAACAATAATGGCTAATTACAAGATGTTCTATAAAAAAAACCCTGCAAATTATTACACAATGGTTTGTTATTTTCATGAGCAGCTTGAATTATTATTACTGCTCCGAGACCCATTCCATTCAATTCAGCATCAAAAAATACTAGTAAACCATACGAAACATGACCTGACTACAACGAAACTACGGAAACTAAATATTCCCCCGGCGCCAGATGCCCGTAAAAGTCTGTAGGCATTTATGATCCGATGTAGGAGTGTGCAGAGAAAGTGGCCCTAACCGTCCTCCGCCCCATCAGGCAAAAAGAGTCGGGGAAATCGGGACAGGGACTTCCAGCGAACCCTCGGCAATTGACACGATGTTACGAGTTGTGCGGGCGGGTGGTTTTGAATAAACGGGAGGGAGTACTAACGATGAAACGTTGACTTCTGCTGTAGTTGACTCTAATAACTACCGTAATTTCCCTATACATAGTTGTACAGTCTGATACTCATTCCATTCGACCCAGGATGTAAAAATACCTTGAAGATGATACGAAACACGGCTTATTTGCGGTTATACTGCGTTTCGTTAATTTTTTTAACCATTTTTTGTCCATAACAACCATAGGCTTCGTCTGATCGGATTGCCGAGATGGCGGGCACAGCTAGATACCAAATGGGATTTTTGTGCAAAAGAACGGACTTTTTAGACCATGTTAAAGGCACAAAACGGCCCGGGCGAGGAACGGCGGATGGGGGATGGGGGACGGGGTCGGCGGACGGGGGCGGCAGACGGACATTACAGATTTGGAATCCCCATGTCTTGAAACGTAAAGTATCATATTTTGAGGGGGGATGTAAAAAATATTTCGTGATCGAAAGCATAGGGTTATTATTCAGAATGAATAATAAACCAAAACGTAAATAATATAAAGTATTAATCGTAAAGACTTACCTCTGAACTGCCAATGCTAAAGTCAGCCAAATGGACGCCGTGTGAAAGAGGCCAGGAATAATATCATTCATCGCTCTCCAGGCGTAACAGGCACCAACTGGTGAAAGTGGTTTGTAGTGATTGCCAAACGTGTACATGTAAAACAGCCATGGTGCGGGAAACAAGAGGGTAAACATGTCAGACAGAGCCATGGCCATCAACACAGCGTTAGTTGGCGTTCTCATGTGCCGTTTTGAGAGGACTACGACAATCAGCGTGTTAGCGACGATTGTAATGACCAACAGAAACGGCATACAATAGCCGTAGAGCGGGATGGCGTACGCGATGTCCATTTCTGATGTCACATTGACGAGCCTTTCTCCTTCGCCCAATTCTAAAGAGTAGTTCTTGCCAAACGAAGCATTGCCGCTGAAGAAGTAGTCTGTGTGGTTGGAGAAGCTCGGGTCTTCGAGCTCGACCATAGTGGGGACCTGAAATAAAAAAATGGAGCTGCAATTTCATGTCAATCAGGAAGCGTATCGAGTTAGGAGTCGACTCAGCCCCATCATGAGTTCGTTGCAGTGCTCGACCCTTTCACATTTAGGCCACTAAGAAACCCCCACAACTCAGACAACACTCAGGTAGGCACAAGAGGCCAGAGGGCGGCAAGGAAGCTGATCATAGACGCCAGACATCCAATTGTGCATCCCCAAAGCCTGCACTACAGCATTCAACGAAGCACTCCAAGTTATCGGTTGACTTGGCCATTGAATGGTGGGCAAAAGGATGCTTCAACCGCCCTCGACTCGTAACTCTGTACAGGCCTCTCTAAGTAAACTCCCGCCCCGACCCGTTTAGTCTAGATTGCGAAAAAGGTTGTATCAAAAAATACTCACAGTTGACCTCTCCCTTTGAAACTTTCTTATGAGTGCAAAAGAACGGTCATTTTGATACAGAAACAAACCTGCTGAAAATAGTTACCTCATAACTTTAACGATATCATTCGGTCATTGGATTGGTGGTCATGGTGCCTACATGATTTTTGTGAAAATGTTCGTGTACCACATAAGCCTGGTCTTTACGTGCTGTAAGTGGACATTTGGAGGATCTTGAAGCTTGAGGGAGAGGGAATCTACCGAAAAACTGGGCATCTAAAAAATATAGAACTATCGAGTTTAATAAATAGAAACACGGCAACTGAAGAGCAGGGTTAATGGGTAAGTCCTCACTTGCTTGCTTTTGCTAAAGGAAAATGATGGTAGCGCATATGTTGGGCAAAAGACTGATAATGGATGAGTTACTTGGGCGAAGAGTGATTTGAGTATGAGACGTAAACAGAGAGCGTATTCTTGAACCAGATAAGATAGAAAGCAATACGAGTATGTTGAGGAAGCGGTCCATCTCTTGCAGCCTTCTTAATTTATGTAATGACTGTCTGAAGGACGGACAGAACCCACTCAGTGGAAATCTGCGCGTAACTTCAAAAGGGATGCTACCACAATCAATCAGACTCCTACACACACACACACACACACATAGCAGGGAGGCAGCTGCGGGCCATAGGACTCTGCCAGAGCTGTGGTCTCGTTGGGCCCAGGTCCGCCAATGCCTCACCTTCCTGGGTTTGGTGGAGGGGGGTGCTTGGTCGAGGATCGAACCAGAGTCCGTTGATTCTATCCCCGCCTGGCTCGGAAGGCCTCACGCCCCAACGCGCTTAGCTTCCGCGCCCCCTATCAGACCCCTATTTTGATGTTGCATGATCAGACCAAGATCTGGATGTTGCAGTCCCTCAACGGATTTTTTGGCCCCAATCTCACCGACAGACAGAATGAGTACTAATAGAAAGTCCACGCAGGAAGTCATAGTTAAAATCTGTAATGTTTCCGTGGGCACTGGCTAAGTAGCAGTTCACGTCGACATCAGAGGTGCGTTTGACAAACAGCGCTCTTCAATGAGCTTGAAGGTCCGGAGAATACTTGCTCATCAGAAATTACCTGACAAATAGAACTGCATCGAATGCAGACGTGTCTCAGTCCAGAGGACGATAAAGAAGGGGTGACCACAGGGCTCAGTTCTTAGACCAGCTCTTGGGAACGACTTCGCCAATAATTGGATAATTGAAAGGAAGGACTTCGAGGGTCATCTCGGGAGCCTTACAGAGACTGACTGCGTACCTTAAAGGACTTTACTGTGCTGATCAATACTCAGTTGAGCCACCAAATCGATACAAAACCCCATCAAGTGCTCCATACGCACGTCAAGCCTTAGGAGGCTGAAGAAAAAACCCAGCTCACCCTAAAGAGAGTGAAAAGGAAGCTTTCGCTGCACTGGGTCAAACTCTGAATGAAAACTTGCTTCGCTAGATGAATGTAAGACGTGGTGGAACGAGGGGGGACAGGTAAGGAGAAAGTGGGTTGAGCCAGGCCACTGGATGAGCCAATTCCTTACTGGTCATTGCAACTTCAATGCATGGCTCCTCATCTTTTCTCTCGAAGACTCTCTATCCAGTACTTCTTGCGCCTTCAGTGTGGAGGAAACAAGCAACCATGTGGAGCTGGTTGATGAACAGCCAAACCTTCCAGGTTGCACTGCTACTAAGGAAGCTTACAACTCAATTTGAAACTTGCTACTCAAGTAAATAGTTAAAGCAGGTGGGGAACAAAATTAACAACTCCGTCCAGATGGTACCCCAGGGCCATACCTTCGTGTGATGACACATCGGCAGCAGCTCTCCCTGGGAAACTGACAAAATGACAACCTGCTGTACCTCCTCACGCCTAGGTTCGGTGGATGCTTCACACTTACGAAATAAGACTTCCAATTTGCTCTAGGTGGAGAATCCAGTCAGTGAAAACCTGATAAATTAAGTATTCAAGGGCGGGGAAGTTGATAAAAGTCGTGGAGATCTCGCGTGATCGTTGATAGTCAATCCTTTTGGGGTTACTGTCCGTAAAGACAGGACTGCAAGTTAAAGGGGACATTAATCTGCTTCAGGCAACCAACCGTGCCGTTTGGCAAATACAAAGGCCAAATATTAACAATATTCGACACTGATCCAATTATTGGCGAGGTCTTTAGAATGTATTTTCAGACAGTGGCAATCAATAGATAACCAGAAATACGCGAAGAGCAACCAATTGATCATATAGTACGGAAATAAATTCTCGCTCGGCAAGAATTCGTTCCACTCGTCCTTCTTCAATGAGCGTTTAACGAAGTTAGAACTCCCGGACACAGTTCCCTAACTCGATTCCATCGCGTTGGGCACATTTGTCACGCCGTGTTAACCCGAGCGTCACCGACGTTTTCGTCACTTTCACATCGAGATCAGTGACAAAGTTAAGGAAGCTCTCGATATTTTATCTCTCGACGAAAATCGCTAATAGCAGAAGAGAGGGGTGGACCTAACGAACTATGAAAAGATGAAGAGTGACGTATTCTATTAAACATATTCAATCATGCGCGCTGCCTACGTTTTCAGAAGACGAACACCAGATTATTATCTGTAAATATGTTAAATGGTACGTGGTTTCGTAGAGCAGTTGGCCTGAAGCCTTCCTGCAGCGCCCAGAGGAACATATCACCTTGCAGTAGGGTTCAGGAGTCTTTGGGGTCAGGAACTTAAGCAGAGGAAGCTAGCCCGAAGATCTTCAGAAGCTCGTTAAACTCATTGCCACAGCTGTACTAAACACAGATGAGCTTGCCTTACGGTTCGAAGTTGCAGTGACAACGTCGTCCATTGATGTTATACGTCGGCGACAGCTTCAAGTGCAGATCGCTCTTTCTTTTTTTTTGTACAACCAATGGCTGACTCCACGCTGGCATCGCCTCAGTCGCGTTACTTCAGGGTGGAGTCTCAGTGCCTAGCCCTCCAGGGCTTTCCCATCAGTTTCTATGGTAGTTGGATGCTACTATTCATCCGACGCCAGGTCTATTCTTTTTTGACGGAGTCCATACAAATCCACCTCTAACTTTCTCCGCTTTCCAGCACCTAGTCCCCCCCCCTCCCACTACCACCTGCAGGGTCCATAGGGGCTCAGCCTACCTGAGTGACCAGCCTGCAATATTTGGACAATAAGAGTGATAGTCCAGGCCCAATCCACCCCTTTTCGTAGTAACCTTTTCACTTAGCCTACAGATCTCCTTCATGGCAGGTATTTAACCAACTGCTGCCATAGCCCTGCTTATAGCTCAGCGCTTTGCCAATAATCCCCCCATGACGAAGAACCTTCCCAAGTACTCTAGTAGGTAAGAAATGGGGGAGCCGAACCGGAAGTGACAGTTCTGGCCCAATTGGAGTAGGGGAAGAAAACCAAGCCTCGTACTATAGTACTAGGTTTTTGGCCACGCCCCCTGACCAATCACGTTGTAGTACGTCATTTTTTATCCCCTCCAACACGCCCCCTTACCCCCTCCACCACAATTATTAACCAATCGTACTGTAGTACAACCTTTTTTACCCCACCCCCTGCCTGAATTTCCGGAAGTTATCCACCTCTCCTTCGGTTTGCCTCTCCCAATAACCAGTCACGTTATAGTACAACCTTTTTACCCCCCCCCCCCTCCTTCCTTACAGTCTCGTCCCACTAACGAATTTACTATAGTTGGGTTACAGACGTGGTATAAGAGGGACAGACGTGACATCCTTCTTGTGGGACGCTAGAGTGGTCACACGATCGTTCAAGGGCATGACTCATCATCATGATGCAATAGCAGCTGCCTCAGGCTACTGCGTAGTATTCTCGGAAATGTTTAATAGCTGCGAGGTTTCAAAATATGATGCAATAGCATGACGTTTTCAGGTGATCAAGACCCCAACTCTATATAAGCTGAGTGGATTCATTCTCGGTACCCCTACTTGGGCTGGGCAGGTGGTACATCTTGGTGGTTAGCCTCATTACTTGCTAGGCCACCTAGCTCTTATGCTTTACTGCGCCCCACAGGGATCCCTCACAGTCAGAAATGGAGTATTCAGAATCCTTTCTGTCCCATTTCTGACACACAAGGTGAAGGTTGCTATTTTTGGAGGTTGGAAGATATTTCGCTAGATGGAGGCAGCCCAGCCACTGCCACATGATTGCAAGTTGCCGATAGTCCACGCACTGATGCGTGAAAGCAGCCGTTTAATCACAACAATCAACTAGAGTTCCCAAGTTTTCCAGCAGCGAGGTAATTTGTTAGATTGAATTGAAGGCAACGTTGTGTTAGTAGGTTTCATTTCCATAATTCCTTCATTTCAAGTTTCGTGAGCATTTGACGAAATAGCGCACTTTTACAACTGAGTACACTACAAGCACGTCACGATTGGAGCGTAGTTTCGATCCACACACCCCTAAGTTATGAGTAAATTGTCTGGAGTCCCCTGTGTGGGAAATGTGAACTTGTTCCTCCGTAGGATTTAACGATGGTAGTGAAACATTTGGCATGTAAACCGATTCATCAGATTGAGCCCCTGCAGTCCTCAGTAGAGTGCAGAGTAAATATTCTCGTACATTTATTGCATTCACAGTTGAATATATGTTATGTTGAGAACGAGTGATGTTCTTTCTCTTTGCGTTACCTTCCGTGCTGGAGATTTCCATTCGCCATTAAGCTCGATACGTTTACAATTGATTCAGAAACTCAGTAGTACTCAAAAGGGTTAGGGGAGTAGTATTAATTATTGCCTAGATTAGACATTCATAACACACTTTTCTAGCATGACGCCATCTAAAAGCCTAAGCGAAGTTTGAGGGTCACTTCAGCTCCACTTCATACCTTACCTACTTCTTTTTACAAATGAACACATCCGTTTGTAAACAGTCCGTCCAGGAGCTAAATAGCAGGATCCTCGAAAGCAAACGGATGAGTCATCGACCCTTCTCCACCCCCAACCAACTGAAAAAAATATCTTTCAGGTTTGAAACGATAACTTTCACTGCGGTTCACTCCATTAACTGCGTGAAATGGTGAGTGAAAAAACAAGTTTTGCAGCGGAAGAATAATGTACACCTTACGAAATTTATCGCGACTGATCGTATGAGGGTAGCTTCCACGAAAAGAAGTATAGTGAGAGAATAATTTATGCTCCCGCACGACTTTTGCCAGTAGCCTTTCCTTTTCTTGAACGATTTCGGGTTTTAATTCAACAATTTTCAAGCAGTAACAACTCTTTACGGATATCGAGGTTATGACAGTATAAGTAGGACAAGGGGGGCAGTGCTATTGGACCTCTTTTCTTTCGGCCGAAATGCTGAAGTAAGGAAGAAGGTTACGCAATCAGCCGACAAGTTTTCTTTTAGGTATTGAGGATCAAAAACCATAATTTGATAAAATAGTGCGTGGGCGTACGTGGATGGTCACAGCAATCCTCAATGTTTCCGTGAAGGCACTGGCTATGCGCCGTAGCAGTTCACATCGACATCACAGAAGCGTTTGACATCCTATTGACCCAGCATTCCTCAATGAGCTTGAAGGAATTCCTCGTAATAAATCAGTTGGGTTAAGTCCGCCAGTAGGCAAATTACTAAAGTTAACTTACCTGTTAGGTGAGTCCGTCTCCTCTGGCTGGTGAGTTACTGTGGGCAAGCGCTTTCGATGTAGAGACATCGTCTGGCTGATAAGTTAGTACTGGAGTCAGTCAGTTGGTCGTGGTCTTTATATAAGAAGAGAAAGGTAAACGGGATGGTGGAGCATCGTGGAAGGGCGAGGGGGAGTAAGGTGGTCATGTACCGCTGGGGAAACCCACTAGAGGTGAATGGAACGTCTTGAATAGTCTCTCAGTGGTCAATTCTAAGTCTTTTATGTACAGGGTGGTCCGTAAATCCGTAGGTTGGTTGTTTTCGTTTGTGTAGTGTTTTGAGCGGTGTGAATATGGTGTCGCATTTTGTGTTGATTTGTTCGTACATGATCTGACCATTGAAGTTTTTTGTTTATAAATTTCCATGTTTTCTAATATGTTCAGTTTTCGTCCTTTGTATTGTTTGTGTAGTAAGATAGTGCAGTCCTGTATTTTGGTGGGTTCATGTCCAGTTGTCTTGAGGTGGTTGGCAAAGTTTGAATCGTCTTTGTTCCTACTAAGAGATTTTAATGTGTTCTGAGTATCTGGTCCGTATGTTTCGTCCTGTCTGTCATATGTATGCGTTTTTACAAGTATAGGTTATTTTATATACCCCACGTTGGTCGAGTCTTTTCAGTCTTTGCAGTTAATTTGGTTCTAAGTGTGTACGTAGTGCGATTTGTATACCTTCCTTTCGGAGGATGTTAATTATTCCGTATATTTTTGGTCCTGTGTACGTAAATGTGCAGCGTTTTGTCAAAGTCTGCGTATTTTGTACTTTTGAGTCGTCTTTTTTGGAGTCATATTGTCTTAATAGTTTGTTTATTGTTTTTTTGGAGTAACCGTTATTTTCTGCGATAGTATTGATAGTATCAAGTTCTTTTTTGTAATTTTGTTTGGATAGTGGGATAGTTTTTAATCTCCGTATCATGTATCTAAAAGCACTTAGCTTATGTTGTCGCGGGTGGTTTGACAGATCATGTACGAACAAGTCAACACAAAATGAGACACCATAGTCACACTGCTGAAAACACTACACAAACGAAAACAACCAACCTACGGATTTACGGATCACCCTGTACATAAAAGACTTAGAATTGACCACTGAGAGACTATTCAAGACGTTCTATTCACCTCCTGTGGGTTTCCCCAGAGGTGCATGACCTCCTTACTCCCCCCCCCTTCCACGACGCTCCACCGACTGACTGACTCTAGTACTGACCTAATGGCCAGACGATGATGTCTGTACATCGAAAGTGCTCGCCCACAGTAACTCACCAGCCAGAGGAGACGGACTCACCTAACAGGTACGTTAACTTTAGTAATTCCTCGTAACCTCATCTAGAGAACGGTAATGAAGGGAGAGGGGTGGGGGTAATAGGCTCAGTCCTTATACCAGCTCACAGGGACTGATGGACTGATAGCGAGTCATACGCCTATGTGGACGACTTGATCCACCCGAATTGAGGCTAACCCATATCAAGCGCTTCGAACAGTCATTCAACGGGGCGAGCATGACAAGCAGCAGGTGGCCGAGGAAAAAACCCAGCTCGAAATTAAATAGCCAACCGTCAAAACTTTTTGCTAGCCACAAGCTCCTTCTTGAAAAGTTGTCGACATAGGCCTTCAGAGGCCCCTCTTGACTTGCTTAGCCCAAGATCCCGGCTGTCAGATACTACCTGAAATCCAGGATCGTAGCAGACTGGTCGACATCAACAGCAACGATGTCAGGCCTCAGTACTTCTCCACAGACAACCCAGTAGTGTCGCTCTCTCACCACTTTCCAGCCCCCAGATGACAATGCACCAGCAACCTGCTTGTAGACCGAGTCATGACCCCCATTACTTAACTTTCCTTTCAACTTCGTACAGCCAAGAAATGTACGGAAGCGAGAGAGAGTATATTTTGAATTTGACGAACGTTGAAGGGCTCGTCCGACAAGAGCACGACGAAACGCGGAAATGACGACGTTTTTTGAGTTTTCTTCAAAACTTGGGGGGGAAATAATTTGTAAGAAGTTGTGTAAACGCCTCGTTTGTTTCACGGTCAGGCGGCAGGGAGAAGAAAATTGTGTTAGGGAATTACAGGGAGCCGTTGAAACGAAGAGTTATACCGCTCGTCTAAAGGGAAGTTGTTTTTCGCGATGGAAGTCCCTTATACATTTAGGAGTCAACGACATTTTCAGAAAGCTACCAAAGTAATTAATCGAGGGGACTAATAGGTTTATGAGGCTCGAGAGATGGAGCTTAATTATGAATGTAATACAGATCTTCTGACCAGAGAGGAAAAGAAGGTGGAAAGGCTCGTCCGTCGAGGAAATGCGATCTTCAATAATTGAAGATTCGTTCGTTTCCAAGGGGATTATGAAACATAATAAGCTTAAGAGACTGGAGGGAAATTTGTTGAAACCCATTCTGAACGTGGAACTTGTGTCGGACCGCCTCAACTTCATCTTATGGTTCATTACACAAACCCAGAGTTAAGAAGCTTTATGAACCACTCCACCTGCATTTCACGCTTATTAGAACTCCAAATCCCAAAATGACGGCCGTTTTTCCCTCCATCGCCCTACGTCTCTCTACTAATTAGGCTTTTAAGCTTCGACATGTAGAGACAAACTTCGTCTGGTTACTTGACTTTTGTGACTACCTCGACCTACGATGATGTTGAAGTACATTAATAAATAAACCCGCCGCCCACTCGCAATTTTCACGTCAGAACACATTTCATGCCGATTCCTTAGGGAGTAGTAGAGCATGTTCTTTGGTTAATCGGATAGAGCTCACCTAAGCTTCTGTGACGAGTGTAACTGAGTATTGAGAATAAAACTCTGTCGTAAAGTACCAGATTATTTTTCCTTTCGCTTCAGACTTTTCACGAGCAGCAACATTTATTTTCTATTTATGTTTATGAGCTCAACAATAAATTTATTTCCATCATTTGTTTGTATTAAACATTTTGTGTGCAAAATCTGGTTGGATAACCATTCACCACTTTGTCACAACATAACCCATTGCTTTAATACCTTTAATTACAATCTTTAAAGCCGTTCTTGAAAAAAGAAACATTTAGTGTTTTGATCACCATGATAACTGCAGTTAGCTTTGGGAGGATTTTGCCTATACCTAACTATAAATAAATAATAATTAAGGAAATGCGGAGGGCCCTTTGAGAATAGGAGGATTGTGGGAGGGAGGACGAAGAGTAAGAGACTGATCAACGATAGAACGACCACCACAACTCAGATACGACCTGAGCAACACGGAGTGGCGATACCTTGGAGAACGCCTGCTAATATACACAGCCCACGCGTCTTCTCAGCGTTTTTCTTGCACCAGACGCGGCCAAAGCTGTAACCCTAACGGTAACTGATTCTACTCCACGACCTTCCGACACGTCGTGGAATATTGGCGCCTCTAGGCTTGCCAAGTTAGCGCAAGATCCTCATAGACTCAACGACACAAATAATTTTCCCAAATAGTGTTTTTCGGGCTCAGTAGGCCTTGAAACGTAAAGGCCCGGAGAGAACTCAATTCTATTTTCGGCCGATGGCACAACTTTTGTTTCTACTTCGTAAAAGCGAAAGACACTAATTTCTCAAGGTAGTAATAACCTTTTTTTTTTGTCTTTTCGCAGAACTGTGTTATCGGGCGATCCTGGATGGAAGCCGAGCTACTTCAATAATGAACCAACGAAGAGCTCAAACAGCAAGTTGAGGTTTCTCGCAAATCCGAATTTTTCATCAGGCCGTATCCAATTGCCACAAGGGATAATACTAAAAGGAAAGCGGGACCGTCCGCTCCTTTGAAAAGCGACGCCATTCGATTGTTTCCCGTCTTCCCATTGACTTTCTTCCAGTTCACGCGAAATATACGTCAATTGCCTCTCCAAATTCTGTATAACGATGGAACCACTTTCCCCCCACATTTGCCGCCCTCGTACCATTTAAAAGAGAAGAGAAGATCCAGTTCTCTCGTTAGATCTTAAACCGCTTTCCCCCTCCGAACGATCATTGTCCAAAAACAAAAGGGCATTCCAAATTGCCAGCGGTTCATTCAAACGCCACGACCGAATCTCAACTTGGCACTTCGCTCTCGTGTTCTAAAATAATTAGTTAACTGAGCGGCGAAGTTATTTCAACGAGCGGAGTATAGTGATCGAAACACGCATAAAATCTTCTTTTGTAAGATTTTTGTGATTGAAAAGGAGAAGTTACTGGCGTCGAAAAAGGGTGTAAACCTTCTTTTAACCTTTGAAATATGGAACTTGGCTCTACGACGTAGAAAGAAAAGTTATGTAATTGGCTGGAAATCGACCAGCTTTGACTGCTACTAAGCAAGCTTTTGAATTTTCGTCCAGTTTGCGAAGAAGGTCGTAAACGTAGTTGAAACCTAGTTGTTGGTTCCGGTGGAAACTTGCCACCCAGGAGGGAAACAGGAATAAGAACATCGCCCCCAGATGGTTAGGAATTCCTTAGGATCATACCTCCAAGCGGCAAGACAAAACTTTCTTTTGTTACACGGCAGATGTATCAAAAAATCCGCTGTTCAGGGCTGTCTTCAGAGGAGCGTTTGATAACCTATGACAGCACTGATCAACGATGAAATTGTTACGGGCTTAAAAATATTCCATTCTTACGTATTTTCACCTGTTGATTTCAAAAATCAACATAAAAACCACGTATTAGCTCTTATTTTTGTGGAACAGAGGCACGTCATTTTATATTGTGTATATTTACACAAATTGACAACACAAAGAGTTCTATAGCTTTTTTAC
The DNA here is from genome assembly GCA_020466155.1 of Pachypeltis micranthus. Taxonomy (NCBI): domain Eukaryota; kingdom Metazoa; phylum Arthropoda; class Insecta; order Hemiptera; family Miridae; genus Pachypeltis; species Pachypeltis micranthus. Next base: position 20,845,847 of record CM035780.1, on the reverse strand, counting down.
TTTCCTTGGCTCTACAAAGTAGAAAGGAAATTTATGTAATCGGTTGAAAATTTTTTTTTGAGTTTTCTTCAGATCTTTACGTTTCAGACCCTCCTCCGAAAAACCCGAAAAACACTATTTGGGAAAATGGTCTGTGTGTATGTTTGTCTGTGAACGATTTTTAGAAAAAACCACCGAACCAAATCAGCTCAAACTTCATATCTCGCCCGCAAGTCATCACAGGACGCCAAAATAAGGGTATGAACAAAATCCATCGGAATTTAACTATAGTTATCATAGTGATCAAAACACCAAATATTTTTTTTCTCAAAAACGGCTCTAATGATTGTGATTAAACTTTTTATATTGATAGCTCCCAATATGGCAACTACACCATAAAATTCCCATTTATGGGAAATTGACGAGAGCAGCACAATAGATTGCCAAAACTTTCGACGTAATCGATTTTACAGTGGTTTTTAGAGAAAACGACCGTACCAAATCCCCTCAAACTTGATATCTAGCCCGCAGGTTACTATGGGACGCCAAAATAAGGGTATGAGCAAAATCCACCGAAAGTTAACTATAGTCATCATAGTGATCAAAACACAACAATTTTTTTCTCAAAACACAAAACTTTTTTTCTCAAATACGGCTATAACGATTTTGATTAAATTTTTTATATTGATAGCTCCCAATATGGCAATCCCACCATAAAATTTCCGTTCGTGGGAAAATGACGAGAGCAGCACAATAAATTATCAAAATTTTCGACGAAAAGCGTTTTTAGCCCAGTTTTTTCCTTATAAACTCCGCTGGGATGTTAGTAGAAAGTTAAAGAAAATTGGTATTGTAGTCCGATTCAATACCTATAGGGTGAGTGTTTAAAACCGCTCATGAGATGGATGGGGCTCACTTCAGAAATTCCTGAATTTCAACTACCGCCGTTTCGCTTACTGCCAGTTCCAACAGTACTGGCCCATTAACTCTGCAAAAGTGATTATTATCCCTCTTCAAAAAATTCGTGTACAGCCTCATTAATTTTCTGTGTACCAATTGCTCAATAATGGTCCTATAATGAGTATGAGCAGCACAATAAATTTCGGAACTGTAAGCGCTACCGCTTTCTGCTGCTGTGACGTGTTGTTTGACCAAGTTCAAAGGAACTGAGTGATAAATGAATTGAGTAAGTAGAATTAGCTATGTACAAAGTGAATTGTTGTAGAGCTAAGGAAAGTTGTGTGTTGCAACGCACCATATATTTTTAGAGGTTATAACCTAACTACTACTGTAAGCGCTGTGATAAGAGTGAGCTTCTGCGATTTCTGTTGTTTTGCTTATAGAATTTATTGATTTGAAGTGATTTTAAAGAGCTTCTAAAAAGGCCTCGAAATTGTGTGAACCCAGTGAATAACTAGGGGCCACAAATTTGACTACTTGTAAAGTATCCTAGTTTGACCAGGTTTTGGAGGGGAAAGAAAAGGAAGCTTGGGATTCTTTTTTTTTTTTTTTTTTTTTTTTTGACCCGAGGGCGTGTGGGACAAGTCCTTTTGTTACTGCGGCCGCATATGGGCCTATTATGATATTTGCCCTTCGTCATCAAAAGGCGTCGTACATACCCGCTCCCTTTATGAAGCCAAGTATGTCCTTCACCGTAGCTTCCGCTATGATATGGGGCTCACTAATCCCCTGGGCAAAGTATCCAAAGCGCTTGACTGCTAAGGCAGGGCACTCGCATAGGATGTGCTTCGCCGTCTCGTCCTCCTCACTGCAGAGTCTGCATTCCCCCGCCTCTGAGATGGCCATCTTGTTGAGGTGATACTTGAGTGGGCAGTGTCCGGTGAGGAAGCTAATCAAGACCCTCAGATCCCTCCTGGAGGGGATTGGCTTCAGATGGGAAATTACCCTAGAGAGCTGGCGGGAGAGGGGTTAAGGCCACCAAGCTGACTACCCTCTCCAAGGCCACGGCATATGCCCAGCACTCATGCAAATGTCCCTGAACCCTCACGAGAGAGTTATATCAGCCGAATATCATTGGAGGTTGCGATTTCGCTATCATGTATGAGCCTGGCCATTCGCACAGGATCTTTTGAACCCAGGGCTCTAAAGACACGGTTGGTTGTCATTCAGCTCAAACTGTTGCTCATGTACCACTACGCGAAGATATGATCCTGTGGGATACGTACTATCTGGGAGGAGTTATTAATCTAGTTGTCCATCTAGTTTCCCCGAAGGGGTCTTTACAGCGTTTCGTCCACGGCTAGGGAAGCTCCCTTTTCACTCTCCACTGGTCCACCAAGCGCTGAATGGCAAAGTCAATAGGTAACTGGCCAGTCAGTGCTTCAGTGGATGTTCTCTAGTAGGTATTGCTGATCCACAGGAGCACAGCTCTCCTTTGATTGATTGTGAGTTAGTCATCCTAGACAACAGGGCAGTCGCCTATCGCGCTTTACTGAATGGCCTTCTACGTGAGGATTGGCCTTTGAAGAAGCGAGTTCAGGTGACTTTTCGTCATACCTACGTGTGGTTCAGGCCTGATGGGTAGGGATTCTGTATCCCTTTTCGCGCAGTGGTCAGCCTTTTCAATGCCCTCATGCCCCCTGTGAGCCAGCACCCAAATGAGGGAGAGCCTGTTACGGGCGCCGAGCTGCTTGAGCGCATGGAGGCATTCCCATGCCAGCTTAGACCTAAAACTATAGGCTGCGATGGCCTTTAAGCCGGCCTGGCTGTCGGAGAAAATGTAGATCCGCTTGCCCTTGAGCCCTTTGTTCAGGATCTCTTCTGCGATCGCTTGGGTTTTGCCCATTGTTCGCGGCTGCTTATTCAGTCAGCATGCTGACCTTATTCACAGCTGGCCGCAGACATGCCCCTGGGAACAATGCCGTGGCCGTTCCACTATCCATAACCCGTGGTCGTGCCTGGTAGCACGGGCATGCTCCTGGGAAGATAACCCAAAACCAGGTTGGGATTCTTTCAAAGCAGTTATTCGTGGTTTTTTGGGGAACAAAACAGATGAAAACTATGTTCAGTTGGTGATAAAAATACCGTCAGCTTGGATGCAACATGTCACTTAAAATCCACTTTCTTCACTCCCATCTAGACTTTTTCCCTCCTAGTTGTGGAGCTGTGAGTGAGGAACATGGAGAACGATTCCATCAGGATATTTCTCAAATGGAGAGACGATATCAGGGTCGTTGGAATGAAGCAATGCTTGCGGATTACTGTTGGACTGTACTGTGTGTAAGGATGCTCCAGAACTCACTTACAAGAGACAAGTCAAAAGACAGCAAAGTCACGAAGCAACGACATAATGTTCTTGAAATCCAACCTGCCAGATATTCAAACATCTTTTTGAAACTTTAAGAAGACTGAATGAAGTTTTATAAAATCTAAATGAGATTTCACAATTGTTAGCTGATACTTAAAAACGTATAGTTTTGCCTCGATTGGTTAATATCACGTTTTGACCCATTGTGTATCTATAAACTAGAGCTAATAAAATTTTTTCATTGTCATATTCGTTTTCTCAACCCAAAATTAGTAATATTTCACTCATAAAGTAAGGGAAACATTCTAAAAATATTTTTTTGCTTACCAGTGTAGCCAATGTTCCACAATGAGCTTAAGGGTCTGTGAGTTCCCCGTGACCTGCACATGCTCGTCGGAAGTTACCTACCAAATATAATTACCACGCTCGAATGCAGACATGTCTCAGTGGTCTAGAGGATTGCCCACAGGGCTCGATCCTCGGAATGGCTTCTTCAAAGGCCAATCCTCATGTAGAAAAACCATTCACTTAGGCGCGATTGGCAACTGCCCTGTGGTCTGGGATGACAAACTCACAATCAATCAATCAAAGGAGAGCTGCGCTCCTATGGATCAGCAATACCTACTAGACATCACTAAAGACAGACTGGCCAGTTACCAATTGACATTGCCATTCAGCGCATGGTGGACCAGTGGAGAGTGAAAAGGGAGCTTCCCTAGCCGTGGCCAAACGCTGTAAAGACCCCCTCAAGGGAAACTAGATGGACAAATCAACAATCAAACAGTTTGAGCTGAATGACAACCAACCGTGTCTTTAGAGCCCTGGGTTCAAAAGATCCTGTGCGAATGGCCAGGCTCATACATGATAGCGAAATCGCAACCTCCAATGATATTCGACTGATATAACTTTCTCGTGAGGGTTCAGGGACATTTGCATGAGTGCTGGGCATATGCCCGTGGCCTTGGAGAGGGTAGTCAGCTTGGTGGCCTTAACCCCTCTCCCGCCAGCTCTCTAGGGTAATTTCCCATCTGAAGCCAATCCCATCCAGGAGGGATCTGAGGGTCTTGATAAGCTTCCTCGCCGGACACTGCCCACTCAGGTATCACCTCAACAAGATGGCCATCTCAGAGGTGGCGGAATGTAGGCTCTGTGGTGAGGAGGACGAGACGGCGAAGCACATCCTATATGAGTGCCCTCCCTTAGTAGTCAAGCGCTTTGGATACTTTGCCCAGGGGATTATTGAGCCCCATATCATAGCGGAAGCTGCGGTGACGGACATACTCGGCTTCATAAAGGGGTAGGGTATGTACGACGCCTTTTACTAAGGAAGGGCTAGTGTCACAATAGGCCCACACGTGGCCGCAGTGACAAAGGGACTTGTACGCACGCCCACGGAAAGAAAAAAAAAACAACAAAGAACAGAGTTCAATAGGTTGGTTATCCGTTTTCCAGCAAATTGAACTATAGACCTTGCGTCGAAATGAGGGTTTTCGGACTCTCTAGGCTTCAAAACGTGAAGATCTCAAGAAAAATCAACTTTTTTCTGACACGATCTCAGTAGTTTCCTTAAAACCCCCTGATAATTATTACACAATGGTTTATTATTCTCTTGAACAGCTTGACGGAGCGTGACAGTTCCGAGACCCATCCCATTCGATTCAGCATCGAAAAATACCAGTCAACCACACGAAACATGACTTGGCTACATCGGAACGACGAAAACTAGATATTGCAGGCGCCCGTCAGCAAAGGGACTTGTCCCGCACGCCCTCGGAAAAAAAAGAAGAAGCCAATCCCATGGTTTCACGGCCAGCAGCGTCAAGCCCTAAAAGGAGCCCAGAAGCCCACGTGGTACCCATTTTATTTTGCTGCAACTTGAGCAGAACTTGGTGCCAGAATTGCCAAAAGACAATTATAAAAGGGATCAGGAACAGTCATAACGAAACATACCTGTACGTGTGTCTGTGATCACGATCGAGCGAAAACGCCTGAATCAAATCAGCTTAATATCCAGCTCGCAGGTCACCGTGGGACGCCGAAATGAGGGTACGGGCACATCAACCTGATTGTTAGTTGGGAGCATGGGGTGGAGCTTAAAGACTACTTTTGAATTGGTGACGTGTTTCTTTTTAACTGTGAATCGCTTTACATTTGGAGCGGGTTACTACAACCACGCAAGGCTACTCATGATACAACTGAATATCCTCCCTCCAAGATATGTTTATTTATATAGAATCATACTTTTTTATTTTAGAAATAATTTCCCATTTCTGCCATCAGTGATGGGACAAAGCACAATGTGGACTTACTGTCTGTATTCCGATGCATCATCTCGACTTTTCCAACATCAATTGGATGATCAGGCTCTATAATTTTTAAATCACTACCTATTCAATTTAAAAATAAAAAGACTTTTTTGAATTTTAAAGACAGTATTGGCATATTTCATAAAGGAATGTACGGAAGTTGATCCCAATGTGCTCCATATGTTTAGCCACTTAGGTATTTTGCACTAATAGTTATTCTCGTTTACATTTCTTTTCTTCTCAAGTTTCCGATAATATTATTGTTTTCTTATTAATCAACTCCGAACCTTCACAGAATATTTTCACATCATGAAGATCTGCAATACCTGTTATCTTACGAGTTCCTAGTTTTTACTTTCCTTGGCTCTACGAAGTAGAAAGGAAAGTAATGTAATCGGCTTAAAAAAAATTTTGAGTTCTCTTCAGATCGTTACGTTTCAGACCCCCCTGAGTCCGAAAAACACTATTTGGGAAAATGGTCTGTGTGTCCGTGTGTCTGTGAAAGATTTTAGAAAAAACCACCGTACCAAATCAGCTCAAACTTGATATCTCGCCCGCAGATTACCATGGGACGCCAAAATAAGGGTATGAACAAAATCCACCGAAATTTAACTATAGTTATCATAGTGATCAAAACACCAAATATTTTTTTTTTCAAAAACGGCTCTAACGATTTTGATTAAATTTTTTATATTGGTAGTCTTTAATAAGATAATCATACCAAAAATTCCCATTTGTGGGAAAATGACGAGAGCAGCACAATAAATTATCAAAATTTTCGACGAAATCGATTTTAGCGCGGTTTTTAGAGAAAACAATCGTACCAAATCAGCTGAAACTTGATTTCTAGCCTACAGGTTACCATGGGACGCAAAAATAAGGGTATGGGCAAAATCCACCGAAATTTAACTATAGTTATCATAGTGATCAAAACACCACATATTTTTTCTCAAAAACGACTCTAACGATTTTGATTACATTTTTTATATAGATAGCTCTTAATAAGATAATTATACCATAAAATTCCCATTTGTGGGAACATGACGAGAGCAGCACAATAAATTATCAAAATTTTCGACGAAAAGCGTTTTTGACGCGGTTTTTCCTTATAAACTCCGCTGGAATTTTCGTAGAATGTTTAAAAAAATTGGTGTTGTAATTAAATCCAATACCTATAGGTTGAGTGTTTAAAAACGCTAATGAGATACATGCGGGTTACTCCAGAAATTCCTGAACTTCAACTAGTGCCGTTTCGCTTACTACCAGTTCTAAAAGTGTTTACCCAATAACTCTGCAAAAGTAATTACTATCCTTCTTCAAAAAATTTGTGTTTACAGCCTCATTAATTATCTGTGTACCAATTGCTCAATAATGGTCCTGCAATGAGTACGAACAGCAGAATAAATTCCGGAACTGTAAGCGCTACCGCTTCCTGCTACCATAAAGCGTTGTTTGACCAAGTTCAAATTAAATGAGTGATTATTTGATTAAATAGAATTAGCCACGTGCAATTGAATTGTTGTAGAGCTAAGGAAAGTTGTGTGTTGCAACGCACCAGATATTTTGTCTCGTACACGTATTTATATGTTATTCTTGCAAGCGAAGGTATTTAAAAAAACTCTACCCTTCTCAATAAAATAACGTAGACAGTCTTTCGAATCGCATGTGCACTGATTGCTCAATAGTGGCCAAGGCGCAAGTAGAAGCACAATAAATTCTACAACCTTAAACTCCACCAGTTTTCACGTTGTTATAAACAGATTTGATTAATTTCAAGAGTCGAAATAATCGCCGAGTGCGCCGGAGGACAAGGAAAGTTGAGTGATGAGTCGCATATATTTTCAGCCGTTCAACTTCGTAAATCTAAGGAGTCCCTTCTCAACGTCCCAATTAATTGATTCCGGCGCCATCGCATTGACAGTAAAACGCGCTAGATAACGAAGTCAGGCGTTTGTTTTTCAATCGGTAATTCTCGGGGTCTTGTCGTCACAAGCTTCCGACGGTCTTCTGGTACACCAACACGAACCTTTACTCCGCAGAGTGTCGACCAGCGACTCGCTTGTTGTTTCGCGATAGTTTTCTCGAAGGATTCCTGTCGCCAGAATGACGGACTCCGAGCACCCTCAGTGGAAGCAAGGAGGTAAGAAATTTCTCAAATGATTATACTAATGGGGCGTAATAGGCTTTTATGGCACGAGTCATTGCACAGCTTTTTACTTCCCTTGGCTCTACGAATTAGAAAGTTATGTAATCGGCTGAAAAATATCTGGTGCGTTGCAACACACACCTTTCCTTAGCTCTACAACAATTCACTTTGTGCATCGCTAATTCTATTTAATCACTTCATTTATCACTCAGTTAATTTGAACTTGGTCAAACAACGCTTTACGGCAGCAGGAAGCGGTAGCGCTTACTGTTCCGGAATTTATTGTCCTGCTCGTACTCATTGCAGGACCATTATTGCGCAACTGGTACACAGATAATTAATGAGGCTGTAAACACAAATTTTTGAAGAAGGATAGTAATTACTTTTGCAGAGTTATTGGGTAAACACTTTTAGAACTGGTAGTAAGCAAAACGGCAGTAGTTGAAATTCAGGAATTTCTGGAGTAACCCCCATGTATCTCATGAGCGTTTTTAAACACTCACCCTTTAGGTATTGGATTGGACTACGATAACAATTTTTTTTAACATTCTATAAAAATTCCAGCGGAGTTTATAAGGAAAAACCTGCGCTAAAAATGCAATTCGTCGAAAATGTTGATAATTTATTGTGCTGCTCTCGTCATTTTCACACGAATGGGAATTTTATGGTATAATTGCCTGATTGAGAGCTATCAATATAAAAAATTTAATCAAAATCGTTAGAGCTGTTTTTGAGAAAAAAAAATTTGGTGTTTTGATCACTATGATAACTATAGTTAACTTTCGGTGGATTTTGCTCATACCCTTATTTTGGCGTTCCATGGTAGCCTGTAGGCTAGACATCAAGTTTCAGCTGATTTGGTACGGTTGTTTTCTCTAAAAACCGCGATAAATTTGATTTTGTCGAACGTTTTGGTAATTTATTGTGCTGCTCTCGTCATTTTCCCACACATGGGAATTTTATGGTATAGTTGCCATATTGGGAGCTACCAATATAAAAAATTTAATCAAAATCGTTATAGCCGTTTTTCAGAAAAAAAAATTTGGTGTTTTGATCACTATGATAACTATAGTTAAATTTCGGTGGATTTTGTTCATACCCTTATTTTGGCGTCCCATGGTAACCTGCCGGCGAGATATGAAGTTTGAGCTGATTTGGTACGGTGGTTTTCACTAAAAACCGTTCACAGACACACAGACATACAGACACACAGATCATTTTCCCAAATAGTGTTTTCCGGACTCAGGAGGGTCTGAAACGTAAAGATCTGAATAAAACTCAAAATCTTTTTTTCAGCCGATTACATAACTTTCCTTCCTACTTTGTAGAGCCAAGGAAAGTAAAAAAGTATAGTTCTCTTCAGAACGTTTAAGAGATACGTGCGGGGCAAAGGGGCGGGATCGTAACGACGTGGATGCTCGCTATCGTGCCTGTGGGTAACAAGTTTGAGTCGCTGAATCAAGCGGTACTCGTCATTTGGAATGAAAATTGCATGCAGTCGTTCGGAACTGCCCACACTCAAAATTTAAGCAAAACTATTCGAGCTGTTTTGAGGGAAAAAGTGGTGTTTATATTTTTATGACGATTATTGTTATTTCAGAGCGATTTTGCTTATTTTGGACCGTATGTATCAATTGTTGATCAGCAGAATGAATTTGAAATTTAAGATGATTTTAGTAAGCGGTTCTCTTTAATATTCACTACAACACATGGACACCCGCAGATTTCACATGATGCCTCTTTGGACTTCGAAGGCCTGAAGGGAAGTCACAATGTGGTACTGAGAAAACTAAGATTTGAGGTGTTCTATCCTCAAAACACGTGCGTTGACACATTTTATACTGTTTGAGTCACTAAATAAATCAACACAGAAAATTAATAAACCCGTTTGGTCGAAAGACGGCTCCTTTCAGAGCCATACGCGTTGACGTCTCATGAGGTTTTGGGCCGTTCGCACACGCTGCATGAGTTGGAGAGCGGAAATGTACTGATCGCAGTACTTTGAATTCATTCGAACAGTGCGATAAGTGTCTCGTCAATGCATTTACAGTGTACATTGCATTCCTCAATTGTATTCCTCGATCCCAATCTCTCTACCCTTCCTCCCATCACACAATACAAAACATTCATCAATGTTCAAGATTATCTGGACATCTCACCTCTCCATATACATATTCGGAGGACTGCTTACCTGGAGCAGTAAGGCTTTTGCAGACAGGGAACATCTCCACCAGGGTTAAAGCAAGCCTCCGAAGAACAACTAAACAGTTCAAACTGGAAGAGGCAGTAGTCCTTGCTACCGACGTCATGTCAGAGCGAAGAACTTTCGGCTGCCATTCAGGGTCAGTATCCACTCACAGGAACGATGGGAGCAGGAGACGTTCCGGGCCGAGGTGGGCGCCCTGCAGTGGTACACCGATGGTTCAGTCATGGGAGGCAGAGCTGAACTGGGCATTGTTGGGCCCAACTACAGTCTGGCTAAGCCGCTGGGAGAGTACGCCACGATATCCCAAGCTGAAATCCTAGCTATAAAGATCTGCGCAGAAGAGATCCTGTCTAAAGGACTCAAGGGCAAGTGGATCTACACATTCTCGGACAGCCATGCCGCATTAGAGGCCATTGCAGCCTATAGCTTCAGGTCCAGGCTGGCATGGGAATGCCTTCATGCGCTCAAGCAGCTCGGCGCCCACAATAGGCTTTCCCTCATCTGGGTGCCGGCTCAGATGGGGCATGAAGGCAATGAAAAGGCTGACCACTTTGCAAAGAAGGGCAACAGAAACCCTACCCATTGGGCCAGAACCTCACGTAGGTATGACTAAAAGTCACCTGAACCGTTTATTGAGCCCCACATCATAGCGGAATCTGCGGTGAAGGACATACTCGGCTTCGTAAGCGGCGTGGGTATGTACGACGCCTTTTACTAAGGAAGGGCCTGTGTCACAATAAGCCCACGTGTGGCTGCAGTGACAAAGAGACCATGTCCCGCATGCCCTCGGGGGGGGGGGGGATGTCAAGATTAGCTCTCACCGAATTACCTCAATCCTCCGATTTTATTTTTTAAAGAAGAAGCTTCTGGACGAACCTGCGCCAACTAATTTCACTTTAATGCAGAAAAGTCCGTTTTTTCGGTTTAACTTTCTTTAGAAAGTTAAAGTTCTCGGCTGGACAGAGAAAGTATTTGGCGGTTGAGGTGAACTTTTTAGACGGTTGGGAGGGAAGCAGGTTGTCCTTCTCAAACTGGCTCGAGATAACTCGCTTTAAGTTAACTTTCAATCTTCCCACCTTAATGGAAAATATGGGTCCCTCTCCCGAGGGTTGGAGAAGAAAAAAATAGTTCAAACTCCGTGGTTTTGAAATGATTTTCAAGATTAGCAGCCGCCCTTCGTAGTTAGTTGTCAACCGAGTTGGTTCCTTCGGATCCTTCATGTGAAAATTAACAAAGAAAATAGGAAACTCGGCTAGATCGCCCAAGTTTGTAGCAGTTGTGGATCGGATTTGCAAAGTAATTACTCGTTTGTTGGCATCACGTCGCCAGCGGTCAGTATTAGGGGGAAGACGCTGCCATTAAGAATGAACCTGTAGAACCCTAATCGCAAGGCGTGTGTCGTATAGTTATTTTCATGTTTTATTCATTTTTACTTTACTTAGCTGCAAGGAGTAGGAAGGACAGTGACATTCAAATCATTACGTTTTATGACCTTGAGTACGAAAAACGCTATTTGAGAAAATGGTCTGCGAGTGTGTGTAGCGAGAGGCTGGTTTAGTAATATAGATGTTGTTGTCGTGGCTGTGGTAACCAGTTTGAGGGGCTGAATCGTAGGGCACTGGTGTGTCTGCGTATGAAGCAAGTTGCTGGTCCATCTGAGGGCTGGAAAGTGGAGAGAGAGCGGCTGTTACTAGGCTGCCCCTGCAGAAGGACTGAGGCCTCTAATCGCGGCTGTTAATCCCGACGAGCCTGTAGTGATCCAGTGATGTTCAGATAGCACCTGGCAGCCGGGATCTTGCTCTTTTTTTTTTTCTTTTTTTTTGACCCGAGGGCGTGTGGGACAAGTCCCTTTGTCACTGCGGCCGCATATGGGCCTATTGTGACGTTGGTCCTTTCTTAGTAGAAGGCATCGTACATACCCGCCCCCCTTAGGAAGCCGAGTATGTCCTTCACCGCAGAGTCCGCTATGGTTTGGGGTTCAGTAGTCCCCTGACCGAAGTATTCAAAGCGTTTTGCTGCCAAGGCAGGGCATTCACGTAGGATATGCTCTGCTGTCTCGTCCTCCTCACTGCAGAGTCTGCATTCCACCGCCTCTGAGATGCCCATCTTGTTGAGGTGATATCTGAGTGGGCAGTGCCCAGTGAGGAAGCTCATCAGTACTCTCAGATCTTGTCTAGAGAGTGTCAGCATCGCCTTCGCCCTTTGACAGGAAGGCGTGACAAGCCTTTTCGCCTGTCTTAGTCGTGGCTGGCGATGCCAATTGGCACCATTTTCCTGTATCTCCCATCGAGCAACCAGACGGTTCAGGTGACTTTTCGTCAGACCCATGTGTGGCTCAGGCCCGATGGGTAGGGATTCTGTACCCCTTTTCGCAAGGCGGTCAGCCTTTTCATTGCCCTCATGCCCCCTGTGAGCCGGCACCCAAATGAGGGAGAGCCTGTTACGGGCGCCGAGCTGCTTGAGCGCATGGAGGCATTCCCTTGCCAGCTTAGACCTAAAACTATAGGCTGCGATGGTCTTTAAGGTGGCCTGGCTGTCTAAGAAAATGTAGATCTGCTTGCCCTTGAGCCGTTTGATCAGGATCTCTTCTGCGATCTCTTGGGTTTTGTCCATTGTTCGCGGCTGCTTACTCAGTCAGCATGCTGACCTTATTCACAGCTGGCTGCAGACATGCCCCTGGGGGACAATGCCGTGGTCGTTCCACTATCCACAACCCGTGGTCACGCCTGGTAGCATGGGCATGCTCCTGGGAAGATAACCCAGAACCAGGGGATCTTGCTCTAACTTGGCAAGCCATGATGCGCCCATATGACATTTACAATCCGATATAGGGGTGTGCGGAGGAAGTACCGGCCTCATCAGCCCTGACCTTCCTCCGCCCCATCGGGCAAAAAGAGTAGGGGAAATTGGGACAGGGACTGCTCCCAGTGAACCTTCTACCACTGCGATATCTGCAGACCCGCCTTGCATGGGCCTACCCATGGTGCACCGGCTTGCGCCGTGGACTGTGCACCCCTGCAGTACCATTTTAGGAAAAATATCCCTTAAGGCTAGAATGGTTGCTAGCCCGCCCAGACTGGCGTCCAGACTTACGGCTTCAGCTCCGCCTTGGAGGGGTTTGAACCTACCCTTCCTTGCTGAAAGGGGGGAATGGGCCCCGCAAATGCCAGTTTTCCCCCCTCTGGGGGGGTTTGGACTCCCTCCTAGCGCCCGCTCCCACCTATCACCCATATAAATTTCATCCATCCATCCTCACTCATACTCTAACCTAGAATCGTTCACTCAATAAATTACATTCTTACACCAACCATACATTCCACATTCATACCTGTCGGCTGAGGGGGGGGGGCAAAAACCCCCAGCTGGCCTCGAGCCCACCCACCCATAAGTGGACACCCCGGGGCCCATTCCTCAGGGTGTTCTTAATGTCCAGGGGTCTGGACGGTCCCTAGAAATTAACAAATTGGCAATAAAATTAATCAAAACCAAACCAAATAACTTAACAACAAATGGAAACCAAAAGAACAAATCAAACTGGGCGCCCCAGAGCTACCCCAAGTGGAATCCCCCCCCCCCCGAGGCCAGCCAGGGCGCCACACACACACTCTCCCCACCCAACCCCACGTCCCCTGCGACGGGGGAGTACTCGATATTCCTCCCCCGCAGCCCCTTACTATTCTAATATCACAGCCTAATCTTACATTCTAACCCCCTTGGCAGGGGAGTACTGTATGCGCACATATGACAGGTCGGATCTTCGTATGGCGCAATAATATCAGGGTTGCACTTTTGTCGGTGTCCTGGGGCAGCGTCTGGTATAAAAAGTGTGCTGTGGCGATAAGTAGGCTGAGTGAGTCAGCAGGAATTGTTCGAGACATCACCACCCCTGTGTTGCTCTGGTCACATCAGAACTGGTGTTCGTTCTATCGTGGAACGCCCTCTTGTCCTTCTTTCCTTCCATTCCCAGAGCCCTCCCCATTTACTTCATTATTATTTATTTAGTTTCCTTTTTGAGTGCCGTCCCAATCAGCCATTTCATTTCATCTCACGATAAATACCTCCACGAATTTGATGAACCAGACATAATGCAGTTTTGCAACGTACACTACAGATAGAGGCCCGTTTACTAATCAAAATTACTGTTCTTTCACTGAAGATCTGAGGATATAGCCCAGTCGCAAATCTGCATGATTCCTTTCGTATCTGTACTACTCATTACCGAAAGAACAAAAGTAATTGCAACACCACTTACCTGTTTTGCTCCCTGGATTTAGTCACTGCCCCATAGTTAAATGGGGTTTACACGTCACAGATTCTTGGTTCTGCAACAATAAAAAACCCTTTTGATTCTATGAAAAATGAAGGAAAGACATATTAATGTCCATTCTGACATCACGCTGCCCTTCAATTGACGGCTTAAAAAGCGACTGACTGATAACGAAGTGGTTCAACTGTTAACACTGGAACATGCAAAAGCAAAATTGAGGAACATGATGTCGGCTTGAGTTTTGTGTTGAAATATCTGGTGCGACGCATCATACAACTTTCTACATGAAAAACCCTGCAAATTATTACACAATGGTTTATTATTCTCATGAACAGCTTGACCAAGTATTACTGCTCCCCCATCCCATTCAATTCAGCATGGAATACTAGTAAACCATACGAAACATGACCTGACTACAATGAAACTACGGAAACAAAACGTCTGATGATTTTGCCCCGTCGGGGCAGAGCCCTTCGAGCGAACCCGTTGTGAGTCGAAAAAGAGGAGTTGAGTGGCCTCGTCATTGGGAGGCGAGCGAGGGCGGGTGGTTTTTTAATCAGACTGGCGGGGAGTGAGGGAGTACAAACAACGAAACGTTGACTTCCGCTGTAGTTCCCGCATCGTACTGCGTTTCGTTAATTTTTTTAACCGTTTTTTGCCCATAACAATCATGGGCTTCGTCCGATCGGATTGCCAAGATGGCGGGCACAACTAGATACCAAATGGGGTTTTTGTGCGAAAGAACGAATTTTTTAGACCACGTTAAAGGCACAAAACGGCCCGGACGGCGGACGGTAGATGGACATTGCAAATTTGGAATCTCCATGTCTTGAAACGTAAAGTATCAAATTTTGAGGGGGGGTTGTAAAAAGTTTTTCGTGACCGAAAACATAGGGTTATTATTCAGAACGAATAATAAACCAAAACGGTGGAACCAAGTTTTCAGAATTTATTGAGCCGCCTCTACTTACGCCACGACCATTATTCAGCTATCAGGAGGTTTATGATCAAAATGTTGTTTTTTTTTTTTTGAGAAGGATCATGTTTACTGTTTTGGAAATATCGGGTCACGGTTAGAAATGATAATAAGCGAAACGGCGGGTTTCAAAGTCTTGAATTTCTGAATTTCTTGTTTAATCATAATCCTTGAGACTGTTTTGAGGAAAAAAAAGTTTAATATGACAACTATAGTTAGTTTTCTGTCAAATTCGCTGTGCCATGTCATACTCTCATCTGCAGGCTAAACATAAAATTTGATTCAGCCGTTTCCCCTCAATCGCGTTCACAGGCAGGTCGGATACCTTGTCATAATGGCCATCCCTGAACACGCACTGGTTATATCAGTAGTTTATTGCCGTTAATTATCGTCTATTATTTTGTGTCAAACATCGAGTAAAGTTTGAAAATCGATAAAAATGGTAAGTAGTGAAAGGATCACTATTTCGAGAATTTCGATACTTCAATCCTTGGCTATTAGCAGCTTGTAGAAGTACATATTTAAGTATTCACCGATGCTTTAGGTCTGGAAAACTTTTATACGACTGAACAAAAACTTGTTGCGCTAGATAAATAGCAAGCGAAATGGGAACGCACGTCAAAAGGACGTGACGCGTACAAGAGTGGGTTGAGTCAGTTCCTTGACGGACTTCAATTTCACTTCTTTTCGCTCAAAGACGCAGCAAATCTTCTCTAGTGCGGAGGAAACAGGAAATCACGTTCTGTTCCATCGTGTTCCTACAACAGTGACGGTTGTTGAAAGAGCAGCCAAACCTTCCAACTTGTGGTGCTACTCAGCAAGCTCTTAACCGTTTCGCTTAATTTGCCAAGAAAGTTATGATTAAAAATATCTGGTGCGTTGCAACACACAACTTTCCTTAGCTCTACAACAATTCACATGGCTAATTCTATTTAATCAATTCATTTATCACTCAGTTCCTTTGAACTTGGTCAAACATTGCTTTACGGCAGCAGGAAGTGGTTGCGCTTACAGTTCCAGATTTCATTGTGCTGCTCGTACTCATTGCAGGACCATTATTGAGCAATTGGTTCACAGATAATTAATGAGGCTGTAAACATAAATTTTTTGAAAAAGGATAGTAATTACTTTTGCAGTTATTGGGTAAAAACGTTTAGAACTGGTAGTAAGCGAAACGGCAGTAGTTGAAATTCTTGAATTTCTGGAGTGACCCCCATGTATCTCTTGAGCGTTTTTAAACACTCACCCTTTAGGTATTGGATTGGACTACAGTACCAATTTTTTTTAACATTCTACAAAAATTCCAGCGGAGTTTATGAGGAAAACACTGCGCTAAAAACGCTTTTCGTCGAACATTTTGATCATTTATCCTGCTGCTCTCGTCATTTTCCCACAAATGGGAATTTTATGGTACAATTGTCTTATTGAGAGCTATCAATATAAAAAATTTAATCAAAATCGTTAGAGCCATTTTGGAGAAACAAAATTTGGTGTTTTGATCACTATGATAACTATAGTTAACTTTCGGCGGATTTTGCCCATACCCTTAATTTGGCGTCCCATGGTAACCTGTAGGCTAGACATCAAGTTTCAGCTGATTTGGGACGGTTTTTTTCTCTAAAAACCGCGCTAAAATCGATTTCGTCGAAAATTTTGATAATTTATTGTGCTGCTCTCGTCATTTTCCCACAAATGGGAATTTTATGGTATGATTATCTTATTAAGAGCTACAAATATAAAAAATTTAATCAAAATCGTTAGAGCCGTTTTTGAGAGAAAAAATTTGGTGTTTTGATCACTATGATAACTATAGTTAAATTTCGGTGGATTTTGTTCATTCCCTTATTTTGGCGTCCCATGGTAACCTGCGGGCAAGATATCAAGTTTGAGTGGATTTGGCACGGTGGTTCCCTCTAAAAATCGTTCACAGACACACAAACACACATACAGACCATTTTCCCAAATAGTGTTTTTCGGAGGTCTGAAACGTAAAGATCTGAAGAGAACTCAAAATTTTTTTTTCAGCCGATTACATAACTTCGTAGAGCAAGGAAAGTAAAAAAGCGTGGTTACAGTTGATCTGTCCCTGCGAAACTTGGCACTCAAGTAAATACTGGGATGAGGTGGGAAACCAGATTAAAGCTCACCTCCAGGGCTAAATGACAACCTGCTGTACTCTTGCGTGATACCGAAATCACAATCTCCACGGCCTCACAAGGAACAGTCATTCTAATAAACAATGCTATAGACTAACACCATCTCTGACTACTATGCTGGTTTTTCTACTAACTCGCGACTTTATACTCCCGAATTTCCTTGTAACTAGAAGCTTACTTGCCGAGAGATAGATGAACCTGTGTGTATGACGTTCACAAAGTTCGACCGTCAAAATGTAGCTGGAGGTAACGAGAAGCGTTTCGTTAAGAGACTCATTTGTAATTGATGAGAAGAGCGATAAACTCCCGAGGGAGCCATTTTCTGTACCTCTGGCGCAGAACCAGGATTTATTTCTCGTCATTCGCAGACTCGTTGAGAGTTGGTTGTCACGAGACAAACGTATCAGATGAACACGATTTCCGGAGGTGAAAACGCTTTTGGAATTCAAGACGAAGGTTCCGTCGCCTCCCCACGTCAAACGACGAACGGAGCTTATGTATCTCATTAAGGTAATTAATTACCTCATGTCAAGTGGCCTGCATTGTTTTCTTCGTTTCCTCTAATTACTAACACAATCAGTTAACGAGCGGATCTAATCAACCAGATTCAACAAAGCGGGGACGTCAGTATAGATTTGTAGACACTCGTACATTCTTTTTTCATTCCTTTTTAACAATTTTCCATTTCATTGGATTTTGGAACGCTCAGTCAATTTTCCAACTCTTCCCGAATTCCACATTTCCACATCCTTACTATTCTTGGTTCGGCGAAGTAGGGAAAAAATTGACGTAATTGGTGGGTAAACAATTTTTTGTGAGTTTAACTCAGACATGTTATTAAAGCGATATTTAACTGGGGAACCCAGGAAGTGGGGAATCACCACAAATAGGTGAGCAGGAGTGAAGATGAGCACAGGCGTCTATGGGCACCACGAGACGGCGGTGTAGCTCGGTTCAAACTGATACCGCCTAAGCAACTCAGAAGGGAGTTAAAGCCGTTTAGTTTAACACTAAGCCCGCCGTTCGCTGAAACAGGGCTGGGCGAGGCGTATATAGAGCTGCCCACCAGGTACAACTTGGTTGTTGCCAACGACGCCATGACTGAGGCGACCTATGATGGTCTGGGAGGAAGGTCGTGCATAGACGTCACAGCCGTTTCTCACACCCTGCTACTCAAATTGCAGGGTTGGCAAGTCGTACCAGGTGCAATGCAGAGCGATCACATGGTTATTGACTTTGCCATCACGGATGACAACATCCTCTGCAAAGACACGCGTGAAAAGCGATTCCGCACAAAAAATGCTGACTGGTACAATTCTGTAGGGTACTGGAAGGTGAACTGCGAGCCGCAGACACCGACCTAATAGTGCAAGATTCCACACCTGAAGAGGTGGACAGCAAAGTGGACATATTTACCACAGCACTGCACTCTGTTGGGCTCTCTGTACTTGGGCAACAGAAGCACAGGGCGATCAAAGTCCCATGGTGGACTGAGGAACTTAATCCCCTCAAGCAAAGTGTAAATAGAGGCAGAAGAGTGTACCAAAACACTCGTGACCCTGATGCCAGAGCAACACTCCGAACTGCCTTCATCCAAGAGAAGAAGGCCTTCCACCGCACCATCAAACGAGCCAAATGGCAAGGCCGGCAAAATTTTGTGGAAGTGGAGAGCTCTAAGAACCCCTGGGGCAGACATTACAAGTCCTCCCTAGGAAAAGCAAACGTTGAGTAGGTCTTAGCTGCAATGCAAAATGAGTCAGGCTGGGCCTGCAGCATCGAAAGTTCACTGGAAACCCTCCCAGATGACCAAGTAGCTCGAAACACTGAAGCCCAGAGGGCAGCAAGGGAGCTGATCATGGACCCTCCGAGCGAGCCCGACATCCCATTGTGGACAACAGGCGACCTCGGCAGGGCCCTTGCGACCTTAAAGCCCAACAAATCTCCTGGGCCAAATAAAATGGAAAGCAATATGCTAAGTAAGGCTGAGTAGACAATCTCCAGCCGCCTCCTTAATTTATTTAATGACTGTCTGCAGGTCGGACAGTTCCCCACTCAGTGGAAGTATGCGCGTGTTGTCACTCTTCAAAAGGGAGGCGACCGCAATCAGTCAGACCCACGATCATGGAGACCACTCAGCCTTCTTTCCATATTAGGCATAACACTAGAAATCTTGATGTGGCAGTCCCTCGAAGGAGTCTTTGGCCGCAACCTCACAGGCAGGCAATACGGGTGTACCAAAGGAAGGTCCACGCAGGGTGTCATTGTCAAGATTCGGCGTGTTTCCCTGCTGGCACTGGCTAAGTACGTTGTAGCAGTTCTGATTGACATCAGAGGAGTGTTTGACAACCTTTGGTGGCCAGCGCTCCTTAATGAGCTCAAAGGTAAGGGAATCCCCCGCAACCTCTACTCGCTCGTCCGAAGTTACCAACAGACAGAACTGCTACGATCGAAAGCAGGCATGTCTCTGTCCGGAGAAAGATTGAGAAGGAGTGGCCACAGGGCTCGGTCCTTGGACCAGCACTCTGGAATGCCTTCTTCGAAGGTCTTCTCAGTAGGGTCATGGAGACTGACTGCGAGCCATACGCCTATGTGGATGACTTGACTGTGCTGATCTTTGCAGAGTCAGTCCGCCAAATCGAAGAAAAAACCCACCACGTGCTCCGCATTGTCAACCAATGGTGCAAGCATGGCTTGATGCAGGTGGCTGAGGAAAAATAGGTGGTTAATAGGTGGCTAATCCTCTTGAAAGGGAAAGTGAATAATCCACCCACAATACGCTTTGGCGGCCACAGGCTCCTTCTTGAAAAGCACGTCAAGTATTTAGGAGTGAATATAGGTGAGAGGTGGGGTTTCAACCAACACTTCCAGTCCCTTAAAGGCACTACCATTGGAAGGTTTGCCTCACTGTGTGCCATTACTAAGGCCACTTGGGGTGTGTGTTACCATGACACTATCCTCATGTATAAGGCCATCTATCTAGGCGTGATTGGCTACTGTCCCGTTGTCTGGGGTAGCAAACTAACAGTCAATCAAAAGAGAGTATTGTCCCAATCCCAGAGAGCTGCGCTCCTGTGGATCACCAAGGCTTATAAGACTGTATCAACAGAAGTACTCCAGGTGATCACTGGTCAGTTACCAGTTGATTTGGCTGTTGAGTGCATGGGTGACAAGTGGAGAGTGAAATGGGAGCTTCCCCCGCTTTGGGCTGAACTCCGTGCAGATCTCACCACAGAACAGAAACTTGCCACCATCGATGAATGGGCTCTATAGAAATGGCAAGCGCGATGGGGATCCTCGTCAAAGGGACGTGATACGTATGAATTCTTCCCCAACATCCGTGAACGTCTTTCTAGAAAATGGGTTGAGCCAGACCACTGGATGAGTCAGTTCCTCACGGGACATGGTGACTTCAATACGCGGCTCCACTTCTTTTCTCTGAAAGACTCTCCATTATGCACGTCTTGCGTCTCCAGTGCGGAGGAAACAAGAAACCATGTTCTACTCCACTGTAGTTTCTACAACAGTGAGCGACGGTTGTTTGGAGGGCAAACGAACTTAGCAGCATTGACTGCTTCAAAGCAAGCCTATAACCATTTTGCAAAGTTCACGAAGAAGGTGATGGCTAAAAAACGTGGTCATAGTTGATCCGTCCTTTGAAACTTGCCACCCAAGTAAATAGTTAGATCAGGTAGGAAACCAGATTAAGAACTCCTCCCAGATGATACGGGATTCCTCAGGTGGCCACCTCCACACGGTCACACACGGGCAATAGCTCTCTACCGGGAGACTGGCTAACGACCAAATACCTGCCGTACCTTCACAGGTCTGAGTTCGGTGGATACTGCAGAGGCCGGCCTCTTGCATATTAGCGAAACCGCAACTCCATGACTGATATAACCCTCGTCGAGGGTTTAGGTACAGTAATCAAATAAGGAAACAGACCTGTTCCACCAAGCGCATACAAACAAAGCGAAAAAAAGTCGATCAATGTACGTGGGTCTGATGAAAGTGAGAGAGACGTTTTACTCGAAATTCCAACGTATGTCACAAAATTATCCAACAATATTTCAATGACTGACTACGTTGTGATCTTTTTTTTCTTACATCGACAATATCGTAAAAGTTTCACGCAATGCTGCTGGAGAAACGAAAATACGTTATTTTGTCAAGGTAAGTAGATTGGAGGAGAATTCTCTGGTTAGAAAACATGGTGCTCAGCCTAAGTTCAAACGGTAGCGAACGCGTTGAGTGGCTGCTCCAGCGAAACGGAGTTATGTTTGAGAAGAGCAGCCGTTGAAAAGAGGTGAGCAGGAGCCTGTTGACGTTAACATGTAAACAGATTGACTTACCACTCTGAAAAAAGCCCCTCCGTCGTCTGACCTCGTTGAAGAGTGTCACAAGCGCTCAACATTATTATGAAAGGAGCCGATAGAGCCAGTGCGGCGTGCGAGAAGTGGAATAGCATTGATATGCATTGCCATTGCCATTGCCCTGCTCTCTTTCAAAACGGCAGCCCTTTGTGCGGTCCCCTTCTCAGCCTTCAAGTGAGCTCTTCACTCCGCTAAATGCTCTCGAGTTGGAACGGCGGCACCGAACAGCAGCTCCAACCTTTCGCCCAATAGCGGCCCTTGCAAAAGGAAATCCTAAGCTCATTCCCGGTTGAACCTTTGTTAAAACAGTGTTCTTGGCGGTAGTTTGACGATACCACCGCGTCAACCTCATTTTCCTCTGTCTCTGGCTTTGAGAGCTGAAGACGAATTTCGGTCACCGAACGGGAGACAAATAGAAAGTAGAAAATTGAGAACTGTCACTCGCAAATTGCATTGTCAAGAATGAAAATTCTCCTCGTTTGTGAGAAAAGAAAGAGAAGAACTAGACAGTGTGATTTCTGTGAGCTGTGAAGAGTGACGGGTCTGATGACCAACTGTCAAATAAGAGGGACCTGGATGACAGCTGTAATGAACCTGAAGTACAATATGCCTGCAGAAAAGTTTCACCTCGCTGTGATTGTACTTCAACCGTCGGACGAATATTATCGCCCATACTAAGAGTTATATCAGTAATTGTTTACGAGTTAGTGAATGTAAAGTCATGCAAGGTCCTAGTCCATTAGCAGCAACTTTCAGGTTTGTGACAAGTACGGCAGGCTTTAGTTATATAGCCAGCTCGCTTCCTGCCATGCAGCACCGCAGAAGCAGACACTGGGGGTCATCATGCTTCTTCCATTTTGGGCCTAACCACCTGATGCACTGGAATTGTGCAAGTGCCAAAGCAGGTTTAGCTGTCAAGACGTTGTAATAGGAATAATCTAAATGGTAAAAGGCTTGTTTGGAAGCTGTCGGTGCGGAGAGGTTTGGCCCCTCATCCAACAACTCACGCTCACCGCTTTAGCTACTGTTATAGGATTGTATTTCGGGCGTCACACAATAATCAACACTTCCTTCCAATAACCAAAGTATCGTGTAATTGGTTCCGTTCCAAGAAATAGCCAAGCCCACAGGTATCGAGATAGAAAGAAGAGCGAAGTGGTGCCGCAGGAGTCCGGAAGCCGCGGAACCGATTTTCCTAACCTCCCGATCGCGGCAATGTGGTCCCTCCTCTCCGTTCTTCAGCAGTATTCTTCCTCTTCAGATTTAATCGGAGCTGCTTGGAGTGGCTCTGCCCGGTAAAAGCGGCTCTGGTGTTCCACGTCACAGCTTAGTCCGTTCGTGCCTGTAACGCTAAGGTGGAGCAGAAAGGAATTTCTGGTTTTCTCCTATCTGGAAGTACACAATGGCCAGGGAATGTTTTCAAACGGTACAGAAGTACTGCTTGTGCACTTGGAATGGAGAGGCCGTCGAGGAGTTCAGTCCATAACATTTGCTTCTCCTCTAGAGGTCTTGTCAGAGCTATCCGCTTCCACTAAATTTCTCCATTGGCCAATACTCTCTTTTGACTGACTGTAAGTTTGCTACCTCAGACAACGGGGCGGTAGCCAATCACGCCTAGATAGATGGTCATATACATGAGGATAGTGTCATGTTTATGTGCAATATATACTCGTACATATATCTACTGCCTCAAATATATTTTTTGTTAGTTGAACGACTTGCGTAAATTTGACGAATCTATTGCCCTATTTTGTCGTATAACCAATATAATTGCGTGCAATCGCGCACCTTTAACAATCACGTTTTATCTATCGTCCTAAATATTTTTTCGAAACACGCGTAAATTTAACTACGGTCTATACTTACAAACCCGATCTAGCTTCGGAATAATGAGCAACGTAATTTTTAAAAAACTTTATTCTATCTATTGCCCTGATTTCTCGATATAATTGCGTGCAATCGAAACGCGTAAATTTCACGACTATGTTTTATCTATCGTCCTACGTTTTTTAAAAAAATCAAAACGCGTACCTTTAACGATCGCGTTTTATCTATTGTCTTAAATCTTTTTTCCGAAAAATATTTTTTTAAACCGCGTAAATTTAACGATGCCCTAAGTCTAAACCGATTTACATAAATTATTTAATAAATTTATTTCGCGATAATAACGATACGCGATATTTTTTATTATCAATTTCGTAATTTGCGTAATGTTTGCTAGAAGCGTAGGGCTACCATTTTTTGCGCAATTTTGTCTCAGTAAAAATACGTAGCGACGGGGCTCCACGTGTGCTCAGGATTAATTTAGCGTGAACACGTGTGGGGAATTGGGGTAGGAGGTACTTAGTCGGGCCAGTTGTGTGGGGGGGCATGACGTCACACAGGGAGATTCATAGTGGTGGGGGACGTGACGTCACATGGGAGGATTCTCTCAGAAGTTACACTGATGCGGGGTGGGGGGGGGGGGTTGTCAGGTCAGCTGTAGTTGATAGGAGGGGGGGCTCATCAGCTGTTTGTGCCCTGGGGGGGTCTTACGTAAGATCAGCTGTGGTGGTGAGGGAGTGACGTCATACATCAGCTGGTGGGTTGGGGGGAGGGGGGTTTGACGCCATCAACCCAGAAGTGGCATAAAGGTAAACTACTTTTGTCTTTTGGTACTTTGGATGATTAGGCGAAAGCCTTCTTTTCTTTGCTCTTATCCCCATTTACTTTTCAACAGTTCGAAATCCCCTGTCACTCCCTCTCTTTCTAAATCTCGATCATCGACGTGCAAGTTCTAGTTTCTGCACAGTGGTCACCGGTTCGGTTTATCAAAGGCGTATAATTATCATTTACAAGGTCGATTATAGCACGTGCATGTTGTCACATATGTCACTTTTGATAGTTCAATCCCCAGCAACAAGTCCAGCCGCCACGACACGAAATGCGTTGAGTAACTTCGGAGTCGTAGCCGTAGAAGTTGTAGTGTCTTGAAGCAATTCCCGCAACAGCTCTGAATGGTTCGTTATCCCACGTTGTCGCTAAAATCAATCAGGAACTCCCGCTCCCTTCTGTCGTTCTAACTAATTCGATGCGTCCGCCTAAACGAAGTCAATCGCCATTCATCGCGATAATTTCATCAAGGAGCCGAATGTGAGACAGTGTACGGAGAATCAATCGATTCTCAACCTCGTTAGCTCGTTCAATATTATGGCAGGGGAGTATTCGATAGGAAGGTTTTCACGAATTAACCGCGCACTAATTAGGAGCTGTTTCATTGGTAGCCGACAGGATGATAGCAGACAGCCAGGATAGACGTGAGTGGCGCCGATGTGAGTTGGGGGAGAGTGTATTAACCCCAAGGAATCAGTTCTAGGTGTTGCGTAAAGGAACCTTGTTTTTGTGTCTTTGAGGATGGAGAAGTAGTGCTCCGTTCCTCGAGATTACCCTCCTTGAGGAGGTTATTGGCCCCAGCTCGTGTATTGTGCAATGAGGGTGGTTAGGAAGATAGACAGTTTAGTCTTCCTGCCTGTAACACTGTATTGGGGCATCGAAGGATGCAACGGGTCACTCATGGGTGGCAGAGCCGGAGAGCAATCTTAATGGGATAACAACGGCCCCAGGTGGTTATCCCAATTTGTTTGAAGTGTCCTTGTTAGTTGCGCCAACAGCCGCGCTTCACCCACATGAGATCCAGAACAGGTGGGTGTCCTAAACGGAATAGGAACAATCAAAACAATCAACAAAGGCCAACTGAGGGATGGGTGCCTGACAGGAATGCTTGGCGCCAACATGCGAGCTGTCAGGTGTCAGAAGACGAACCAGAAGAAGCTCCACAAGTTCAAAAGAATGACTTCTCTCACACATGTAATAGAAGGATTATTAAGGAAATTTCAAACTAATTTTGTATAACCGTCGGGTAGGTAGAATAAAAATAGATAAACTCAAAGAAATCTAATCGTTAACTGATCGATAGGCATCCAGCAGTTGGAAGTAATTTACGCAGGAAAAACGTTGCGTGTTTCGAGATTGCGTTCCGACAGCTCTCGAGTTGATTGCCACTCCAACTTTGGGGTAGCGAATAAACGTGAAATACCGTGTCAAAAATTAGAGGGCAGTAACGGCGTTAACTGTTCCATTGCAGAACCTCATTTCCTATTCAGTCTTTTCCTCCGTCAGCAAAGAAGCTACGTTTCTCATTTTACACACAGAAAGATACATATTGTAAGAAAGATGTTCAGAAACAAACGAACGTAAATATCTTCACATTTACGATCGAACAATCAACTGCCGTTGACAACAATACAACTCGTCACCAAGCATCAAACACCTGATCAAACAGCTAATGTCGTAACATTCCAACTTTCTTTTAAAGATCCCTTCCTGCCTCTTCAGATGGACCTGGATGGAAGTATGGTCGTATACGGTCAACGTGCAATACCATCTTTCGGCGCTTAGGAGTAACAAGTCGAACAATTATGCATTTCACTATTTTGCATGGGCGCTGGAGTTTAGGAGAGCGTCCAACGTATCGACGGGGATAGTGCTGCCATACCTGATCTACTGGTTGAAATCGGCTTCCTGTCGCGTTTTGATCGTAGCGTCGTTTGGTTTCTGCTGCTACCTTGTCTCGCGAGCAATATGCGTGTTTTGTAATCGCTGCCTAAGATCTATTGCTAACTGTGTCCGAGTTTACTTTCAGGGGCCAGATCTGCTGGAACAGTCAATTCTCGACCAAATACTAACATTGCAGTAGAGAATCCTGTTGACTTGTGAACCGAAGAACGGTAGGCAAGTAGAGCCAAGGGAAGCCTTTGATCCCAGTCACGCTGGTGATCGGCAACAATCTTTGAGAGCATTTCTCCATGCGTTCGGTTGAACCGCTCAACCAATCCATCACTCTGTGGACGTAAAGGCGTCGTTCGAGTTTTACTGGTGTTTAGAAGCTTCATCACTTCCTGGAAAACTGCGGATTCAAACTTTCCACCCTGATCTGTATGTACTTCAAGGGGAAGCCCAAATCAGAAATATCTGGTGCGTTGCAACACACAACTTTCCTTAGCTCTACGTCAATTCGCTTTGTACATGGCTAATGCTATTTAATCAATTCATTTATCACTAAGTTAATTTGAACTTGGTCAAATAACGCTTTACAGCAGCATGAAGCGGCAGCGATTACAGTTGAAGAATTTATTGTGCTGCTCGTACTCATTCCAGGACCATTATTGAGCAAATGGTACCCAGAAAATTAATGAGGCTGTAAACACGGATTTTTTTAAGGAGGATAGTAATCACTTTTGCAGAGTTATTGGGTAATAACTGTTAGAACTGGTAGTAAGCGAAACGGCGGTAGTTGAAATTCAGGAATTTCTGGAGTGAGCCCCATGTATCTCATGAGCGTTTTTAAATACTCACACTATAGGTATTGGATTGGACTACGGTACCAATTTTCTTTAACATTCTACTAACATTCCAGCGGAGTTTAAAAGGAAAAAACCACGGCAAAAACGCTTTTCGTCGAAAATTTTGATAATTTATTGTGCTGCTCTCGTCATTTTCCCACAAATGGGAATTTTATGGTATAATTATCTTATTAAGAGCTATCTATACAAAAAATTTAATCAAAATCGTTATAGCGGTTTTTGAGAAAAAAAAAATTTGGTGTTTTGATCACTATGATAACTATAGTTAACTTCCAGTGGATTTTACCCATACCCTTATTTTTGCGTCCCATGGTAACCTGTAGACTAGACATCTAGTTTCAGCTGATTTGGTACGGTTGTTTTCTCTAAAAACCGCGCTAAATTCGATTTCGTCGAACATTTTGATAATTTATTGTGCTGCACTCCTCATTTTCCCACTTATGGGAATTTTATGGTTTAATTATCATGTTAATAGCTACCAATATTAAAAATGTAATCAAAATCGTTAGAGCCGTTTTTGAGAAAAAAAAAATTTGGTGTTTTGATCACTATGATAACTATAGTTGACTTTCGGTGGATTTTCTTCATACCCTTATTTTGGCGTCCCATGGTAACCTGCTGGCGAGATATCAAGTTTGAGCTGATTTGGTTTGGTGGTTTTCTCTAAAAATCGTATACAGATACACAAACCATTTTCCCAAATAGTGTTTTTCGGACCCAGGAGGGTCTGAAACGTAAAGATCTGAAGAAAACTCAAAATGTTTTTTTCAGCCGATTACATAACTTTCCTTTCTACTTCGTAGAGCCAAGGAAAGTAAAAATACGTGGTGTATCAGCCCTTCCGCCACAGTTTCTGCCTTTTGGTTAGGAACTGCGAACGCTTCTGGCCATCTAGTATAGTAGTCCATGGCGACTACTACAAAACTATTTCCATGATGCGACCGAGGAAGAGGTCCAAATATATCCACAGCTAGCCGTTCAAAAGGTGCTCCCACCGTGTATGTCTTAAGCGACGCTCGAGTTGTTTTCTGTCTTGACTTTCCCCTCTGACCACAGCAAGCTTTACAGAAATCCCTCACATCCCTATGCAGTCCCACCCAATAGAACCTACGGTGCACCTCAGTGATAGTTGGCTTGTAGCCAAAATGACCCAAGTGGTGAATGCGTTGAAGTATCATTTCCTTGAGCTTACGAGGAACAATGATCTGTCGTATAGCTTGCTTGCCAGAACCGCAGTGACCCTCCCAAACTCGGTACAGTACACCTTCGACGAGTACCAACGAATTAAATGCCGCCCACAGAACTCTTGTATGAGCACTGTGTGAAGAGACTTGGTGCCAAACTGGGCAAGCTCCAACCCTGTTTATCACTTGGGCAGTAGCTTGCCTACATTTAGATAAAAGCTTTTGTTTCTTACATTGTTTTCGTACTTTACTGAGTCTAAAGGATAAGAAATATGTTGCACGCTGCCTTGTCATAAGGTTTGCACGTTTTGAGGTGAGCTGAGTCAGAATGTCAAGGCGATGAATTCTAGATCCTGGACAGGGGTCCAGGCCTTCTGTACTAAAGTGACAGATTTTTGGTTTCTTAGAAATTAAAACCTGAAGATAAGTTTCTAGAGCTATAGAGGTGTTCTCCCCGTTTTTCGAATGTTGAGTGAACAGGGTGAGCTGAGTAAGGTGTCAATTGTATATATTGTCAATAATCCAGCTTACAGTACCCGCTCCCATGTGCTGAGGAACGAATTTCAAGCCCTGGAATGCACGCCCTCGCTACAAACGTAATAAATGAGGCCCTTACAGACGCTCACCAACACTAAAATCCGTCCGTACCATTTTTTGAGCGCCATCTGAAGCTTCTGTTCACATTTCGGCCTAACTGGGAAATCCAGCGCATTGTTCACGCTCGTTCCGCTTCCTCTTCCATTGCGCGTATTTCAGAACAATAGTTGTTTCCGGGTATCGCCAAATGCGAACGGAGAGAATTTCAAAAGGAAACCGCGGGAGTGGAAGCCCAATACTCGTCGGTGGGATTAACTTCGGCAAATATTAGCTGTTGGGGCTGAAAATAGACGGGTGGTCGAGGATCAATCGGGAGCTCTGGATTCTGAGCGGTTGGTGGATTTGGTGGAACGTCGAGGGGAGTTAACTATTCTTTTTATTGAAGCTTGACTATCAAACGAAATCTTCTCAAAGGAATTTGGGGAGCGAGTCAGTAAGTCCATATACATTTCTCTAGGGTAAATCTGAAAGATGAAAAGCTTACAGGTTTTATAAGTAAACAAATTCGCGTTATTGCGAAGAGCTAGCACACAGGCTCACGAGGGATGTCATTGCACACAACGCGTGGAGTCGGGTAGGGATTTTTTGGTGTTGCACTGTCGACCTATTTGGATGGAAGGAGGGGGGGACGTAGGGGGATATCTCATCAGGGGTTGCACTGCAGAGTGCGAAGAAGCTTCAGTCAGCACACACAGATACGTTTTTGGATTCACTGGGCTCTACAACTGAGACATTTTATCAAAACCCAAAGCACAATACTAGCCTTACTATTGACGCCAAGGAAACGCTCCCATGCTGTTGATCATTTGAAGAATATTAAGGGCCGGTTTATCAATGTCATTTGCTAGCTTGACTGAAGGTTGACTAAGTCAAATCG
This sequence comes from Pachypeltis micranthus, assembly GCA_020466155.1. NCBI lineage: Eukaryota > Metazoa > Arthropoda > Insecta > Hemiptera > Miridae > Pachypeltis > Pachypeltis micranthus. The sequence continues at coordinate 20,816,113 of CM035780.1, read as the reverse complement.
TTCGTTAACTCCCGAAGACGCGTTCATCAATTCACTTTGACACCGCGTTAGCGCTAGCTGTTAGTTATGTTTTAACTCGTCTCTTTGCTCTTTAGTTATCGGATAACTAACCATTATCGGTTAGTTTGTTGGCAGCCATTTTCGGTTGTGTTTCGCTACCCTCGTTCTGTTTTCGTTTGCGCTTTCACGATTTTATTACTATTCTATTCGGTTTTCGTCACCTAAATTTTAAGTCATTGCATTAACAATGGACTTCGACTACGATCAGTCTGACTCTGATTTCTCCGACGAAGAGGTATACGCGTTTCTTGAGTGGGAGAGAAGGCCGTACCAGGTCCGTCCGAGAATTGAATATTTTGACACACTCGACGAGATTTCCATTCTAGGTTCCGGTTGTCGAAAGAAACAACGGAGTTTGTACTTTCGCTAATTCGAACGCGAATAGAATCGCCAAGCAATCGCAATCACGCAATTACGCCTATGACGAAACTCCTCTTAACGCTCAGGTTCTACGGTCTCGGTAAGTACAGACCTAATATTTTATCGACCTACCACGTTACTTATGTGCATGATATAACTTACGTCAAGTTCGAAAAGTAATTAAGAGCTTTCATCGACTGTTTACGTTTCAATTCTTTTAGTCCAAATGTCTGGGTTCGACTAATCACGAGTTCTCTAGTCCCCTCGTACGTTCAGCGCAATGCACTAATGTTGTTCACAATGTGTACGTATAAACTGATAAAGAAGAACGTCGAGGAATCTATAGTTGTCCCTAATTACATTATGTCATTGTTTGAGTAACCAATAATGAGTAACGTTTGACGAGACTATGCCAAGACGATTATGCTGTGGGAAGTTGGAATTAGCTGTTGGGATTCTTTTGGAATTAGCTGTTTGAATGCCGTAATTTGGTTGTTGCTGATTATGATTGAAATTCTATTTCGTACCTTATTGGATTCCCTACACGAATTTGACGTGAACGATGGCGGTGATAATTATGCGTTTTGACCACAATGAAAACTATAATTTTGTGTCACCGTCTAATGTGGGTGTGGGATCGTGAATATCAAGCGTGAGTTGACTGGGTTCTGTCATTCTCTCTCAATCATGTCCACAATCGCACACACCATGTTCTGAAATGGGGGCTTTGGAAAAGTTTGAAACGTAAATATCCGAAGAGAACTCAATCAAATTGTCTTTGTTGCCAATCACGTAGCTCTCATCCTACTTTAATGAGGCTGTATAAAGAAAATGGGCATTACAATTCAATGCGATTATTCGTATACATTTTAGAATTATGTGGTAGTAGAGCACGTAAATAACCATTTTTGTTTTCTCTTTGCAGGTTCGATGCTAATAGCTGTAGGCGACTTTTGTGGCGTTAGTAAAACTCCTGGCTCCCTCATTGTGAAACTAGTTTCCCAGACCACTGTTCATTTGCCCCAACTTTCTTAAAGACGATATTCGGAGAAGAAAAAATCTCAAAAGCCCAAAGAGCGTTTTACCACTGGGCTAGAATGCCACAGGCCACTGGTGTTATCGACTGTACACACGTGAAAATGTCAATTTGAGTGAAACACACCGCACATTTGGTGTTGAGAAGCATCATGTATCGTTTTTCAAATTTTTTAAAGTTGCTTGGTGTATGATTAATTTTGAATAATACACGTGACGTTTTCTGTAAGGAACATTTTTTTACTTATGCTTGCCCCACTCACGACGGAAAGTTATAAAATCGACGGAAAAAATCACGACAAACAATTTACAAAAATAATCACAATACGAAAAATGAGCTACACAATAAGTAGAGGAGTAAGAAAAGAATGAGAAGTAAGGAAAGATAAGAAAAGAATTGGAAAAAAAGAGAAAAGTATCAAGTAAGATCACAAATATATTATTTAACAATTCTGCAACTGATATTTTGGGTATTCGAATGAAAATGTCAAATAATGAAATCGACAGGCGGCAAATGGAGGCAATGAATGGTACCAACTCTCCACCACATTGTTTTGGAGGAAAACTCGCCAAGTCGCCTCTTCGTTCGAGGGATTCTCGTTTGAGCGTAGTGGTAGCCCTTTTCCCCCGCGTTAAAACTCTCGCTAGCTAACTATTAGTCAATTGCCGATTGATAAACCCGATCCGAGCTCAAGAATTTTTTCACTCCATGATTATCGTTAACAGATCGCTACCTAATCAACGTTTTAACTAAAGAATTGATAAACCGGCCCTGAGTCTCCATACTCCATACTCGCGAGTTAGAGGAAATCATAATAATTTTACTCTACATAAACTAGTAACATGTGTCGCCTAAATGATTCGACGTGTTGAGCAAGGAAATCGACTAGTTGGCCGATCTTTTTCATTTGGGTGAGATGAGAAATGGAATTCGAGCGAGTTTCAACTGGATTAGCACGGCACAACTGGCGGTACACGTATTTCATAACAGAAGAGTAAGTTGTAGCGGAGGTCATAGGAATAATTCCATCGGGCAACGCGGAGGAGGAATTGCTCATATAATCTGATTTGCAGGCAACAATTTCAGAAGGAAGACGCGCGATGTACCGCTCACAACCGGAAAACACGTTTAGGTTTAGCGTGAGCTCGACGTATTCGCAATGAACTGGTTACAAACGGAATCCTCATATTGCACAACCAACCCCGAAAACGTAAGCAGAATTATGTGGGCAGTAGAGCTTCCTCGCGTATGTCACCAATAAACGCGTTTATTCGGCGGTACCATTTATTGATATGTTCAGACGATATTCCACAGCCTGGATACAGATTTTCGGTCGTAGATCCGCTTTAGAGGATTACCACAATCCACACTTGTTTTCACAATGAAGTGAATTAAAATCGAAGTTTAAGGAGTTGGATGTTAGTTTCCAAGGCGAACCGTTTCTATCCTCAACTCATGTCCTAGCGAAGATGCGCCACCTGTTTCCATTAATTCTCCGCATTAATTCAACTAAATTTATGCAAAAATATTCCAGTTTACTCGAAAGACAAGCTTTATAAGATGCTCCCGGTAATAAACCGGGAATCCAATTTCGCTTTAAGGAAGAAAATAGAAGTTTGAAAGTGATCACCCGACAGCCGGGATCTTTAGCGGAGACCTCTGATTAGTTTCAGCACGAGTCTTGTTGTCTTCCTGCAAAAATTATTAATTTCCATGAGCTCGAGAGGACAACTCGATGAGCGCGGGGACGCAAACTTTTCCTGGTTATTCAGGAGCTTCCAATTTATTGTTCAAAACGGCCCGGCTTTCTTCAGCTAATTAACCTGCGCAGCCAGTTGGTGCAAAATTGATGGTAACTCGAAAACGGGATTTTAAATGAGTTCGAAATTATTAACTCCGTTTTAACTTTTCTCGACTTGAGGCGCGCTCGAAGTATCGTATTAAGAAGATAAAATCTAATTTTTATCTGGATCTACCTTTTACAGGGCTCCTGCGTCAGTAATCTCCAGTCAGCAGGTGCAAAGGACAACGCGTGTGTTAACAGATTACCGCTCACATCGTAGAGCAACTATTTCCATCTTGAATCTTGATCTCATTATCAAACAATTCAAGGGAAATTAACCAATAACGAAAGCCAGGAACAGGAACGCTCGGAGGAGGAGCAACATGTTTACCCAATTTAAAAAAAAACAAAACAATCGTACCTTCCTTGTTCGACTAATCTCTTCTGACGCTTCCATTCAACGGATAGATACCGAAATGGATGTGGAGGACTAAATGGTTGCTAGAAGACACGTCGTAAAATTGTCAAATCCAGTGAAGCAGTTTCGAAAATGTTTCTAAAAAACCCTGCAAATTATTATTGTTCTCATGAACAGCTTGACCTAGTATTACTGCTCCGAGACCCATTCCATTCAATTCAGCATCGAAAAATACAAGTAAACCATACGAAACATGACCTGACTACAATGGAACTACGGAAACTAAATATTCCCCCGGCGCCAGGCGCGGGTAAACGTCTGTAGGCACTTATGATCCGATGTAGGGGCGTGCGGAGGAAGTGGCACTAACCTTCCTCCGCCCCATTGGGCAAAGAGTCGGTGAAATTGGGACGGGGACTTCCAGCGAACCCCCGTCAATTGGTACGACGTTGGGAGGCGAGCGAGCGAGTGGTTTTTGATGAGACGGGAGGGAGTGAGGGCGTACTAACGACGAAACGTTGTCTTCCGCTGTAGTTCCCGCGAGTTCGTTCAATTAGTTGACTCAATAACTACCGTAATTTCCCTATACGCAGTTGTACACATCTGATACTCAGTCCATTCGACCCAGGTTGTAAAAATACCTTGAAAACGATACGATACACGGCTTATTTGCGATTATACTGCGTTTCGTTAATTTTTTTAACGTATTTTTTACCATAACAACCACGGGGTTCGTCCGATCGGATTGCCGAGATGGCGGGCACAACTGATACCAAATGGGATTTTTGTGCGAAAGGAAGGATTTTTTAAACCACGTTAAAGGCACAAAACGGCCCGGATGGCGGATGGGGGACGGGGGACAGGGGACAGAGGACGGTGGACGGACATTGCAGATTTGGAATCCCCATGTCTTGAAACGTAAAGTATCAAATTTTGAGGGGGGGGGGGTTGTAAAAAATGTTTCGTGACCGAAAACATAGGGTTATTATTCAGAATGAATAATAAACCAAAACGCACTGTTTTCGACACCTTTTGGTTTTATCTCTGTTCAACGGATAGTCAGGGGAATGTTTATTAAGAACAACATATAGGTATTAACTATTTAAAAACTTCCTGCGAGTTTGGTGAAAACCGTTAAAGCCGTTTAGCCAAAAACAAGCAAAAATGTGATGTGATATAGGTCTTCATATATTTTATACTTCATATATATTTCCACGGCGATACCGGTGTTAATGGAGAAGAAAAGTTGAGTAGTGACTAGTAGAAGATAATTTGATAGTTTAATCAAAGTGAACTGCAGCAACACACATACACTCACGCAGGTATGTTTCCTTATCAACATGACCTCCTCTCACGAGAGAAAATGTTCTTGAACCGTCGCGAAGAGTCGCGTGTCAGGATGTTTCGCGATCATGCAAGAGCGCCCACCGAATCCAGACCTGTAGCGGCACGCCAGGTTGTCAATAAGCCAGCATCCCCCTGGTACACTGTTGCCTGTGCGTTACCGCGTGGAGGTGAGACCATGCGGATTCCCGTATCACCTGGGAGGAGTTCTTACTTTGGCTTCCCACCTGATATCACTATTTACTTGGGTGGCAAGTTTCAAAGTAACAAATCAACTGCGGCCACGTTTCCTTGTCCATGACCTTCGTCTCAAACTACGCCAAATGGCTAATTTAATTGCAGTCAACGGTTAGTCTTCCAACAACCTTCTCTCACTGTTGAACAAAATACAGTGGTGCCGCACGTAGGACTTGTAAGCCGAGCAGGATGGGGAGTCTTCGAGAGAAAGGAAGTAGAGCTTCACGCTGTAGTGCCCACACATTTTGTTTTCTTCAAAGCTAATAAAGTAAACGAGACGGTGGCCCATGCAGAGCAGCAAAGAACTACGATGGCTTACTGGGTTTAAGGGCAGATGGTGTCTCCATGGCACACCACCGCAGCTTATCCCGAACGAATTCAAGATCAGTCATAGTGTGTCAAGACGCACGAACGAAACACACGGAAGGACGGACCTAGCGCCGAAATTAGACTTTTTGGATTCTGTATACCTCAAAACGTAAAGATCCGGAGAAAATCTAACTTTTTTTGACACGATCGCAATAATTTTCTAACCCTCTGGAGGGTAGCGACAAGTAAAAAACCTTTTTGAGAAACACAATATCATTTTCTGCTCATCAAACGATATACAGCGCTTTTTCAAATTAGCGAGTTCTTCTCAAGAACGTAAACATCGTTTCGTCAAATCAATAAATAGGTCCTTTGATCGAATGAACTCATAATTGACCAAACCAAACAACGTTTTATGGTTACGATAAATATGTGAGAGACGTATTATAGGAGCGAGGAACTGTTGATGTCAATCAGAATGGACGTGGAGGAGAGGTTCAAACGGAATTTGAGACACGTATCCCCGCGTTGGAAACCTTCCAAATCATGCAACGCCCGAACCATTAACCCGCCTTGGTAATCAGTCATACTACCGAGAGGCACAACTATGGTTTGAACTGGATCCCCTTCGAACGAGAGATAAGCGGCCGTTTCGCGTTAAATAATCGAAAACCTGTCTGAGAATCGTCATGTCAAGGGGGTTTCGGTCAATGCGAGGCGGGGCGTGTCAGATTCACGCAAAGGAGCCTGAAATGTCGGACAGCGGATTAGCCCATAACGCATTACCGTGCAGAAGGGAAGGTCTGCGTGGCGCGGCAATCAAGCGATTGAACGGATACATCACAAAGGGTGGAACGGCTGGAAGAACCGTTTTGATTAACCCGATAGGAATGTTGTCAACTTCAATACTCTGTGAACTCACTTGACCAAAGGCGGAGGATCTCCTCGTCTCCCGTAATACTGTAAAATAGGGGTTGATTTCACTAGATCTTAGACTTAAAAGGTAAATGTAATAATTAGCCTCGGCAGCCTTGTAAACAACTTGAGTCGGAAAGAATCAAACTTGATAGAAATTCAAGTTCAACTTTTCATGCCATTGTAAGTTCCTGATAATCCAAAGAACATTCTTCAGGGAATTCTGTAACGTCTCTCCGTTAGCAATGTTTGCTGTTCCATCAACTGCCACACCACAGAACCCTCCGCTCTTTTTACTTTCCTTGGCTCTACGAAGTAGAAAGGAAAGTTATGTAATCGGCTGAAGAAAAAATTTTGAGTTTTCTTCAGGTATAAAGAAATTGGGTTATATCCGCCAGTAGGCAAATTACTGAAGTTAACGTACCTGTCAGTACAGTAAGGGAGTACTGACTTAATGGCCACACGATGATGTCTTTACATCGAAAGCGCTTGCCCACAGTAACTCACAAGCCAGAGGAGACGGACTCACCTAACAGGTACGTTAACTTTAGTTTTCTTCAGATCTTTACGTTTCAAACCCTCCTGAGTCCGAAAAACACTATTTGGGAAAATGGTCTGTGGGTCTGTGAACGATTTTTAGAGAAAACCACCGTACCAAATCCGCTCAAACTTGATATCTAGCCTGCAAGTTACCGTGAGACGCCAAAATAAGGGTATGAGCAAAATCCACCGAAACTTAACTATAGTTACCATAGTGATCAAAACACAAAACATTTTTTTTCTCAAAATGGCTCTAACGATTTTGATTACATTTTTTATAGTGATAGCTCCCAATAAAGCAACTAATCCATAAAGCTCCCATTAGTGGGAAAATGACGAGAGCAGCACAATAAATTATCAAACTGTTCGACTAAAAGCGTTTTTAGCGCAGTGTTTTCCTTATAAACTCCGCTGGAATTTTTGTAGAATGTTAAAAAAAATTGATATTGTAGTCCATTCTAATACCTAAAGGGTGAGTGTTTGAAAACGCTCATGAGATACATGGGGCTCGCTCCAGAAATTCCTGAATTTCAACTACTGCCGTTTCGCTTACTAACAGATCTAAATGTTTTTACCCAATAACTCATTAATTATCTGTGTACCAATTGCTCAATAATGGTCCTGCAATGAGTACGAGCAGCATAATAAATTCCGGAACTGTAAGCGCTACCGCTTCCTGCTGCTTGTTTGACCAAGTTCAAATTAAATGAGTGATAAATGAATTGATTAAATAGAATTAGCCATGTACAAAGTGAATTGTGGTAGAGCTAAGGAAAGTTGTTGATTTTGATCACATTTTTTATATAGAGAGCTCTCAATAAGACAATTATATCATAAAATCCCCATTTGTAGGAAAATGACTAGAGAAGCACAATAAATTACCAAAATTTTCGACGAAAAGCGTTTTTAGCGCGGTTTTTTCCTTATAAACTCCGCTGGAATGTTAGTAGAATGTTTGTAAAATTGGTATTGTAGTCCAATCTAATACCTATAGGATGAGTGTTTCAAAACGCTCATGAGATACATAGGGGTCACTCCAGAAATTCCTGAATTTCAACTACGCTGGTTTCGCTTACTACCAGTTCTAACAGTTATTACCCAATAACTCTACAAAAGTGATTACTATCCACTTCAAAAAATTCGTGTTTACAGACTCATTAATTATCTGTGTACCGATTGCTCAATATTGGTCCTGCAATGATCACGAGCTGCACAATAAAATCTGGAACTGTAAGCGCTACCGCTTCCTGCTGCCGTAAAGCGTTATTTAACCAAGTTCAAATTAACTGAGTGATAAATGAATGGATTAAATAGAATTAGCCATGTACAAAGTGAATTGACGTAGAGCTAAGGAAAGTTGTGTGTTGCAACGCACCAGATATTTTTTTATTAATTTATTTTGTTTGAGAAAATTATAATTTACTATACAATATTCCTCACTGGTTGGTCGTAGTGCTTTAACAATCATTATTTCTTGTCCTCTCGCTTGCACTCATGGGCGCTGCAAGGTTCGAGCGCGACGTAATACATAACGTAGGTGCGGACGAGGTCATGAACATGTCGTGGTCGTCTGGCGGTAGGAAGCTTTCATTAATGAGAAAGTTCGGGTGTGCTAGATCCTCTCGATGTAATTGGTGGTGAATTTAGTGAGAACAGCAGCGACGGGTGTAATGAAATGTTAAAATCTCGATAAATGGTTTCGTTCCTAACCTAAACGGAGCTCTGACTATGCGCCGTTGGAGAGTCGCATTGGTCGTTGGTGTCGCGACTTGGAGCACGTTCCTAATATGGGGAGAGAGTAGCACTTGTGCTATGAAGCAGTGGGGTGAGAGCTTTTGTCTGAGACCTCAGCCTTTTTAAGAGCTCGGTAATGTGCTCGTGAAAAGTTAAGCCTCTGTCTAATATCACTCCCAAGTATTTATGTGATGGAGCATTTGCGACATCAAGAACGAGGTACTTTAATTGTGAATCAGTGAATGTTCTTCTGTAGGTATAGGGCCCTGCCACAGATTTAGAGGTGTTCAGCTTTATTCTCCACTTTCTACACCATTGACTCAAGGTTTCTAGGTGAATTTGCAGTCGTCTGATTGCCTCTTCATAGTGTGCATTGCTTTTTGCATAAAGCAGATCGTCGGCATATAATGGAGAAAGGTCATAGGACTTAGGGAGTGGTATATCAGAGCAAAACATGGAATATAAATTCGGCCCCTACACACTTCCCCGTGGGACGCCCGCCTGGATCGCTCGAGATGATGATTGCTCGTTCTGAACACCTACCACGAACGATCGTTCCGTCAGATAGCTCTCAAAAAGATCAAATAAGTTGTTAAGAAGATGACTTCTCATTTTGAATAACAAGCCTTTGTGCAACATTCTGTCCCTCTCCCTCAATAGACTCCTGAACATAAGCGTACATATGTAATAATTTGATTTACCCCAAGTCTCAGCTTTTGTTTCTCTCAATATTACGCCCATTTATCCCCCTTCACATTATTATCCTGCATTTCAGCTCTTTCGATTGCTTGGCCAGTTATGCTAAAAACCTTTGACACCATGCACCTTAACCCCAAGATAATTTGAAGGGCATTTTAGCCCCTTGCGTGGTGTCAGTGGTGGAAATCCGTAGCTGACTGTACACCGGAACAATGCTCTCATAATGCGGACAAGCCATACCTGTGTTAGGTGCATCAGGACTCTACGACCGTTCTTAAATTCCTGCTTTCAACTTTACTGCATTAATTACGAATTGAGTGTTTTAGGACTTCAAACGTTAGACAAAAGGCGCGTAAAGTGGGTTGTGGAAACCAAAGGCCTTCCATTTTGATGAGATTTTGTGGGTTTATACAAATGATTCAAGAAAAAGTTCAATAAGCCTCTCAATTAAAAGGCGGCCGGTCGAGGGAATTGATATTCTTCTGATTGAGTTGATTGAGAAAAGTTGCTCCACTTTCAATGAGTTCTAATAAAATGTAGGTTAAAAAAAAGCAGAGTGCGGCCTTTTGTAACTTCAACGTCATCTAACTTCCACTGGAATCACCCCTGGTGAACAACCCCGTATGAAGTCAGGCTCATAAATAATGCAAGAGGTATTACGTAAAGGGAACTGGAGGAGGGAAGACCTCGAGCGCGAAATTGCAGGATGCCAGGGAAGCGGAGCGGTGGTCTACAGGATGATTCCATGTCGAGGTTGTAGGCACCGGCTCAACAATATCAAGATTTTTACTTTCTTCAGCCCTTCAAATTAGTGTGGAAGGGAATCCGCCGAATCCGAATAAACACCGTTTCCGAAAATGATTGGCGCATGTGCGTGTTTGTGGGCGTCTGAAGTCACGGAAAAATGGACGAAATGCTTCTATTTCAACAGCTTCTCAGCGTGAAATGCATCTTTCGTGCAAATGGTCTGTCGCGGTAGAGATTAACATGTTTATCGTTTGATAAGCAGAAAATGATTTTGTGTTTCTCAAAAAGGGTTTTTACTTTCCGCTACCCAAAAGGAAAGAAAAGTATAGTAATCGTGTAAAAAAAAGTGGGTTTTCTTCAAATCTGTACGTTTTGAAGCCTACTGAGCCTAAAAAACCTAATTTCGGGGCGTGGTCCGTGTGTGTGTCTGTAGTTCGATTTGCGGGAGAACGGCTGATCCGATTGAGCTGGTTCTTTTTTTGTTTTGTTCGTTATTCTTTGTAGACACCAAAATAAGGTTATGAGCGATTACGGTCGATGGGAAGAGAGGGTGGGGGGCGAGAATGTACAAAAAACTAGGGTTTTTCGCATTTTTCTCGAAAACGGCTGTTACGATTTTGATTAAACTTTCAAATTATCTTCTACTAGTCAATACAAAACTCAGTCTCGCGCGAGCACTTGTTGAGTCAACATCGGAGAGTTCTCTCGCGTAAAGGAAAAAACACTGCCCGCCCGGTCGGCGGTAATGTTTACATTGCGTAATGGATGACCCGGACAACGTCGAAGGCCGGCCTACTATTGAGGACATTATCACCGAAACAAGGAAGCAATTATTGCAACACCGTGAGGCCACAATGCAATTCGATCTGTGGATCCCCACGTAAGTGACGCATTCAATAATTTGTATGGTGTCGTAAAATCACTTTGCGATTACCTAAATCAAGCTAGCGATCAAATTGTCAATCTCAACGAGAAAATAAAAATACTTGAGGAAAATCAAGGGGTACCCAAACCGACTCAACCCCAGGTCAAGTCTTATGAGACTGATGATGAGGAACTCTCAAGAGAAACAGATTGGATCCTGAAAAAGTCACGTAAAAAGCGCAAAGCTAATTCATCCCCCGAGGTAGATAGTTCCCCTAAAACCAAGGATGAGGTCAAACTGATAGAAAAAAAGCCTAAAAAGGACCCACCTCCTCCACCTATAAATGTCGTAGGTACGAAGAGCTATTCGGTAATCAAAGACATAATTAAAGATATCCCTAAAGAGAAAGTCAAAGTCACTGCTCTGAACAATGACATCTGGAAAATTAACGTGGATTCTCGTGAAAATTGGAAATTGATCACAGAGAATCTACGATCAGGAAAAAACAATGGTACACTTACCAGGATAAAGCCGAGAGGCCAATTAAAGTCATGGCTAGAGGTCTACACGCTTCGTGTGACAAAAGCGAAATCATTGAAGACCTGAGAAATCAAGGTTTTAATATCTTGGACGTCACCAACATTCTCAAGAAAGGTAGTAAGAAAAACGAGAGAGGTGTAATTGAAACCTTCCAAGTACCTCTTCCTCTATTCATGTTAACATTTGACAAAAATGATAATATTACCAAAATACATGGCATAAGGGCTATCCTCAACATAGTTGTGAAAATTGAACCATTAAGGAACACCACTAAACTTATTCCACAATGCAAAAAATGCCAAAGCTATCTTCATACTCAATCCTACTGTGGAAAAGACATGTGTGAAATGTGCTGGACCACACATAACAGCCGAATGTCCTCTTGACAAGGCTAATGCTCCGAAATGCGTTAATTGTAAAGGGAATCACCCAGCAAATTATCGCGGCTGCGAAGTAGCCAAAGAGCTACAAAGAATGAGGAACAATGCCACCAAACCCCAAGTGAAAAAACTCGGTAGGGAAAATATTTCTACAGAAAAAAGTGGTAGCAGGCGAAAATCGCTTACTTCAGCAATAGCAGGTGATACCACCTGCAAAGCCTCGTTTGCTAACGTAGTTGCAAAAAAAGAGGCGACCGTGTCGAACACTGAAAAAATGTTCGGCCAAATACTAGAGAGATTAAATGAACAAAATCATACTAATAAGCTGCTATTCGAGAGAATAGCGAAACTAGAAAAAAGACTAACCAGCTACGGAATAATATGATGGAATATACATTAAGGATAGCTACATGGAACGCTAATGGATTACTGAATCACATAAAAGAAGTGGAAGCATTTCTCCATTTTAACAAGATAGACATTCTACTCGTTTCTGAAACTCATTTCACTAATTCTTCCTACATTAAAATAAAAGGGTACATTTGCTACCATACAATTCACCCCAGCAATAAAGCTAGAGGAGGCTCAGGAATTATAATTAAAGAAAACGTGGTGCATCACGAAGAACTGAAAATCGAGGAGGGAAAAAAGCAAGTGCCCTCGGTCAAATTGCAACTCAAAACAAATATTACAGAATAGCAGCAATTTACTGTCCCCTCGAGACATAACCTGAAGCAAGATGACTATAGAAGTCTTTTTGAAAGGCTAGGAACCAACTTCATTATCGGAGGTGACTTTAATGCCAAAAATACATACTGGGGATCTCGGTTAACGACAACAAAAGGTAAAGAATTGTATGCAGCAGCAACCACACTCAAGTGTGATTTCTACTCTTCTGGCAGGCCCACATATTGGCCCACGGATCCTAAAAAAGTCCCCGATCTAATCGACTTCTTTGTTAGCAGAGGTATCTCAAGTGGATACATAAACGTAGAGGATAGTGACGACCTACCATCTGATCACTCACCCATTATCGTAACAATCAGTGAAAAAGTTATCCTGAGAGAAAAAACCCCAAGTTTGTTCAATAGGAAAACTTGTTGGACCTGCTTTCGTCAGCAACTGGAAACAACAATAAATCTGAAAGTACCAATGAAAACTCCAGAACAGATAGAAGATGAACTAGACCTCTTTATTAATAACATACAACAAGCAGCCTGGCAAAATACGCCAGTAATTCAAAACGATAATAGTGAAAATCAAAAATTGTATCCAATGGAATTGAGAAATTTACTGAATGCGAAACGAAAAGCAAGGAGAAAGTGGAAAAATAATAGAACTCCCGAAAACAAAACATTACTTAATAATTACGCTAACAAACTTAAGCACCTAATTAGAACTATGGAGAATGAAACAGTAGATCACTTTTTAAGTAAACTGACTGCGGAGAAAGATACGGAGTACTGCCTCTACAAGGTTACCAAAAACATGAAACGACCCAAAGTCCCATTACCTCCAATCAAAAAGGAGGATGGAACTTGGGCCAGAAGCAATAAAGAGAAAGCTGATCTTTTTGCAGAACATCTCTTCGAAACTTTTCAACCATTACCAAATCAAATACCAGACGAAAATATAACTCGGACGGAAAAAACTGACGAACTCAAAATAGTCCCAGTGACACTGAAAGAACTTAAGGATGAAATAAAAAGCAACATTAATGCTAAAAACGTTCGGCTACGACCTGATATCAGGTCGTGTTGTGAAAGAGCTTCCCAATAAAGCAGTGATAAAATTGCTTCACATTATTAATGCTACATTTAGACTGAAATACGTACCTTCCCAATGGAAAGTTGCGGAAGTCATCATGATCTCCAAACCAGGGAAGTCACCAAACGAGAAGACGGGATATCGACCAATATCCCTCCTCCCCGTTATGTCAAAGCTGTTCGAAAAATTGCTTCTTAAACGATTCAAACCCATAATTGAAGATAGAAACTTGATCCCAAACCATCAATTCGGATTCAGGCAAAAACATTCAACTATAGATCAAGTCCATCGAATAACTAACATAATTGAAAAGGCCCTTGAAGGTAAGAAAATCTGTGCCAGCATATTTTTAGATGTGGCACAGGCCTTTGACAAGGTTTGGCATGAGGGACTGGAGTACAAACTGCACCGAGATCTCCCAAAACAGTACTACTTACTGCTAAAATCTTACCTTGAAAATAGACATTTCAGGGTGAAGCAAGATGACCAATACTCTGGCTTGAAGCCAATTAAAGCAGGGGTCCTGCAAGGGAGTGTCCTAGGGCCAGTCCTTTATCTTCTGTATACCCGGGACTTACCTCAACAAGAAGGTACAACTGTTGCCACTTTTGCTGATGATACGGCTATCCTCTCAGTAGATGATGAAGCCGAAGCCGCAACTAGTAATCTACAGACGTCAATTACTGAGATTTCTAAGTGGACAAAGATGTGGAGAATAAAGTTAAATGAATCAAAATCAGTTCACATCAACTTTACTAACCGAAAAATTCCTGTCATGGATGTTGAGATCAATTCAAATAAAATACCCCATACCGATGCAGTCAAATACTTAGGTATGACCCTCGACTCCAAATTAAACTGGAAAAAACACATAGAAAAGAAAAAACCCTGCAAATTATTACACAACGGTTTATTATTCGGATAATCAGCTTGACCTAGCATTAATGCTCCGAGATCCATCCTGTTCGATTCAGCATCGAAAAATATCATAATGAAACCCAAAAAAGGTCGAAAAGAACTGAATCGTAATATTAAAATAAACAAAAAAAACGAAAGTATCTAGAAAAAACTGAATTTTAATATGAAAACATGCACGCTAAATACTAATATCAAAATTTAAGCTAAATTGATGAAAAACCAAAATGAGAATGAAACGAAAGAATCTAAAAAAATTGAATCGTATTAAAACCAAAACGTCGGGGAAATTGGAACGGGGGGGGCGCTCGAAGCGGAGCGCGTCGTCGTCGTTGGGAGGCCAAAGGGGTCGTTGGGAGGGAGGCGAGAGCCGCCTCGAGAGCGGTTGGTTTTTTAAAGAGACGGGCGGGGCGGAGGGAATTCAAACGACGAAACGCTTGTAGCTCCGCGTTGTACTGCGTTTCGTTAATTTTTTTAACCGTTTTTTGCCCATTACAACCACGGGCTTCGTCCGATCGGATTGCCGAGATGGCGGGCACAACTAGATACCAAGTCGGATTTTTGGGCGAAAGAACGAATTTTTTAGACCACGTTAAAGGCACAAAACGGCCCGGACGGCGGACGGGGGACGGCGGACGGACATTGCAAATTTGGAATCTCCATGTCTTGAAACGTAAAGTATCAAATTTTGAGGGGGGGTTGTAAAAAATTTTTCGTGACCGAAAACATAGGGTTATTATTCAGAATGAATAATAAACCAAAAGAGGAAATTAGAATTAAATTCAGAAAGATGTATTGGTTGATGGGAAGCAATTCTGCTCTCGCTCTCCACGAGAAACTGCTTATTTATAAGCAGATCCTTCTGCCCTATATGGACCTATGGAATTCAGTTATGGGGCTGTGCCAAAAACAAATATTAACAAAATCCAAACCTCCCAAAATAAAATACTGAGAAGCATAGTGCATGCGCCCTGGTACATGAGAAACGATGATATTCATCGAGATTTGGGGATGGAGACAGTCCACGAAATTATCGCAAGGTACTCGAGGAGGCATGAACAACGTCTCCACAACCATGAAAACCCGGAAATGCTCTACGTTTTGGACAACGAGGATGAACTCCGACGACTCAAGCGGAAAAAACCTCTGGACTTAGTTAGTGCTGTTGAAGTACAAGTATAGCTCAGTGTTGTCGATAAACTGTTATGCGAAGGGGCTTGGTTTTACTGTAAACGGGTCCTCAAGGAGTGTTTGAAAAGATATGTAATATTGCTAGATGGATTGTATTTTAATATTCAGTTGCAATAATAAATCACGAAAAAAACAAAAAAAAAAAAAAAAAAAAACTTTTCTTCTTCATACATATCTCCATGAAAATACGGTGAACGGAGATATAGGCCCCTGAAGCAAAAATACGTTTTTCACCCTTTTTGGCAAAATGGCGTCAACGATTTTCACCAAACATTCAAGATGTTTTCGAATAGTTAATACCTACATATTGTTCTCAATAAATGATCCTCTGACAGTAAATTGAACACAGACAAAAATCAAAATGTGTCGAAAATAACGTTTTTTCGAACATTTCCGTATATTCCAGGGTAACTGCTTCACCAGATGTGATCAATCTTACAGAGTGCCTTTTAGTCACCCATACCGACATTTCGTTCTCTATAATTATTTCTGTCTATATGTGTTTTGAACGGAGATATAATCCAAGTTAACTCACAAAAGGAGATTTGCCGAATATTAATTTATCGGTATTCCAATTTTTTCAAAAACGGCTCAGACCATTTCGATCAAATTTACGGAGTACTCTCAGCTAACTAGTCCCTACATTTTGTTCTCCATAAGCGTTTCTGCAGAAATGCGTTGAATGAAGATATAGCACCAGCATATGTAGGTGGTGTTCAAACTTATGGGGATGGCGGAAAGTTGTGTGTTGCTACGCACCGCTCGTTCAGAAATGCAGCTCAAACGGTTTTCCCAAAACCTTTTGTTATGGGGGGAATAAAATAACGCAACGATAGCGTAAAATCTTCATTCGTGGGAATACGAGAGACTCATAAATTTCGCTTATGTGGTACTCAAATTATAAAACGCTGCAAATTATAATACAACGTTTTAATATTCTCTTACGCCACAATGTAATTGAGACCTACCCTGTTCAATCCTAAGTCGAAAAATACCTGAGTTCCTGACTACAATGGAACATCAAAAATTGACACGTCGAACGATCTGCGTTCTGGTAAAGAAAGCTGAGAGAGGCTAGAAGAATGCCGGGTAGGTGGGAGAAGTGCGATGGGGTTGTGGTAAAACCCCAAACTGAACAAATACGTTAAAAGACAAAGCTGTCAAAAATTCACACCAGAATAAAATGGGTAAGAGCTAATTGACCGGGTAAGTTGGAAATTCCAGCGAAGGAGGGAACAAAAGAGTCAGGTATCAGGAGGTCAGGACATGAGAGCTTGGGGGTTCCCCCAAGCCGTGCTCAACATAAGGAGCAACGTCAGATATTTCGGCATTCAAACTAACTTTTTTCTCGCTATAAATCCAGAATCGAAAACACGAATGACTCTAAAAAGTCATGGCGACAGTCTCAACAACTCCCCTTTACTCAGGCTTTCCATGAATGTCGTGGCGCAACTAGCAGCAGCCCAATCAATTTCGTGTACTTTAAGCGCTACCAGCTTCAACGTTAAACGTTTACAAGTTTCCATGAACTGCGTGGATTAGTAGCTAGAATGTACATAGGGCCGAGGAAAGCTGTATGAAGCATCGCACTAGATGCTGTTTTACTAAAAAATGGTTTCAACGATTTTGATTAAATGATTGATGCAGACAGCTCCAAATGATACGTTGCGCGCAATTAGTATTTCCCGTTGGGGTGACTTGGGCAGAGGATTGGGGGAAGTTGGACTAGAGATTGTCTTCTCTACATAGCCATAGTATGTTTTATCGACTGCTACTCAATAAATTTTGTACGTAAGTAGGGGCAACTCAAATTCGTTTTAGTTTGACCGACTTCATATTATTCGAGCGAAAAACGGATTAGATAAGTTGGCAATCGTCCTAAAAATAGCCGAACGAACGTGGGGTTGATGCGTTACACAAAATATCTGGTGCGTTGCAACACACAACTTTCCTTAGCTCTACAACTTTGTACACGGCTAATACTATTTAATCAATTCATTTATCATTCAGTTAATTTGAACTTGGTCAAACAACACTTTGCGGCTGCAGGAAGTGGTAGCGCTTACAGCTCCAGATTTTATTATGCTGCTCGTACTCATTGCACGATCTTTATTGAGCAATTGGTACACAGAAAATTAATGAGGCTGTAAACACGAATTTTTTTAAGGAGGATAGTAATCACTTTTGCAGAGTTATTGGGTAATAACTGTTAGAACTGGTAGTAAGCGAAACGGCGGTAGTTGAAATTCAGGAATTTCTGGAGTGAGCCCCATGTATCTCATGAGCGTTTTTAAACACTCACCCTTTAGGTATTGGATTGGACTAAAAATACCAATTTTTTTAAACATTCTACTAACATTCCAGCGGAGTTTATAAGGAAAAAACTTCGCGAAAAAATTCTGAAGTCTAAAATTGTGATAATTTATTGTACTGCTCTCGTCATTTTCCCACGAATGGGAATTTTATGGTGTAAAGTCTTATTGAGAGCTATCAATATAAAAAATGTAATAAAAATCGTTATAGCTGTTTTTGAGAAAAAAAATATTTGGTGTTTTGATCACTATATCACTATGATAACTATAGTTAACTTCCGAAGGATGTTGCCCATAACCTTATTTTTGCGTCCCGTGGTAACCTGTAGGCTAGACATCAAGTTTCAGCTGATTAGGTACGGTTGTTTTCTCTGAAAACCGCGCTAAAATCGATTTCGTCGAAAGTTTTGGTAATTTATTGTGCTGCTCTCGTCATTTTCCCACAAACGGGAATTGTATGGTATAGTTGCCATAGTGGGAGCTACCAATATAAAAAGTTTAATCAAAATCGTTAGAGCCGTTTTTGAGAAAAAAAATATTTGGTGTTTTGATCACTATGATAACTATAGTTAAATTTCGGTGGATTTTGTTCATACCCTTATTTTGGCGTCCTATGGTCACTTGCGGGCTAGATATGAAGTTTGAGCTAATTTGGTACGGTGGTTTTCTCTAAAAATCGTTCACAGACACACATACACACACACAGACCATTTTCCCAAATAGTGTTTTTCGGACTCAGGGGGGTCTGAAACGTAACGATCTGAAGAAAACTCAAAATTTTTTTTCAGCCGATTACATAACTTTCCTTTCTACTTCGTAGAGCAAGGAAAGTAAAAATTTTGTGTTTTGATCACTATGATGACTATAGTTAACTTGCGGTGGATTTTGCTCATACCCTTATTTTGGCGTCCCATGGTAACCTGCGGGCTAGACATCAAGTTTCAGCTGAGTTGGTGCGGTTGTTTCCTTTAAAAACCGCGTTAAAATGGATTTCGTCGAATGTTTTGGTAATTTATTGTGCTGCTCTCGTCATTTTCCCACAAATGGAAATTTTATGGTATAATTATCTTATTATGAGCTACCAATATAAAAACTTTAATCAAAATCGTTAGAGCCATTTTTGAGAAAAAAAATATTTGGTGTTTTGATCACTATGATGACTATAGTTATATTTCGGTGGATTTTGTTCATACCCTTATTTTGGCGTCCCATGATGACCTGCGGGCGAGATATGAAGTTAGAGCTGATTTGGTTCGGTGGTTTTCTCTAAAAATCGTTCACAGACACACACACACAGACCATTTTCCCAAATAGAGTTTTTCGGACTCAGGAGGGTCTGAAACTGAAAGATCTGAAGAAAACTCAAAATATTTTTTTCAGCCGATTACATAATTTTCCTTGCTACTTCGTAGAGCCAAGGAAAGTAAAAATCGTTCTTTTAGCGCACAGAGAGACAGAATTGTCGTAATGAACGGTTGAGGCGGTCAGATTTGAAGGGATCGGCCGACTTTGAAGAAGGGTTTGCTTCAAAGAATCCCCTTCCCCGAGGCAGCATCACCCTACGGTTCCTGTGAACTTCGCCGACGTCCCCCTCCACATAATTTGTACAGTTCACCTCTCTGCCATCTCCTTCACTTTGAATTGTGGATAGCTTCCTCTGTCAATTGTTTTAGTTCTCCTCTTAATTTGCGGTATGGCGTATCGACGTGTCACCAAGTTTCCCGCCGTCGTTAGTAGCAGCCTCCTCGCCCGCAGAAGTGAGTTCTTCCATCCAGTATGAGTTTTGATTCAATACCCTCCGCCTAAAAGGTTAATTAATTATTGTAATCGGTCAAAAACTAAGTTGAGTTTCGATCGGATCTCCGCGTTTTGAAGCCTCGTTTGGCGCGTTACGTCACACAGCTCTCCTCAGCACCACGTACTTTACTGGGTAACTACTCATTAGCGGGAAATAAACATCTGACGCGACGCATCACACAGCTTTCCTTAATTATTTTCTCAACTAGCTCCAGTGAAGCAGTTAAGTCTAGAAATTATGCGTGTCCAATAAATATTATTTTCAACAAGTAATATTATTTGATAATTAATTTGGTTCAATGGACTGTCAGAGGAACATTAAATGAGTCGAATACTATTGTTTATTTAAATACATCCTGAAGGTTTGGTGAAGATCGTTCTAGTCAATTTACTTGAAAAGTGATAAAATATCTGGTGCATTGCAACACAAAACTTTCCTTAGCTCTAGATCAATTCACTTTCTACATGGCTTTTTCTACTTATTAAATTCATTTATCACTCAGCTCATTTGAATTTGGTCAAACCACACTTCACGGCAGCAGGAAGCGGTAGCGCTTACAGTTCCGGAATTTATTGCGCTGCTCGTACTAATTCCAAGACCATTATTGAACGATTGAAACACAGAGAATTGATGAGGCTGTAAACACGGGTTTTTTTAAAGAGGATAGTAATCACTTTTAAAGAGTTTTCGGGTAAAAACTATTAAAACTAGTAGTTGGCGAAACGGTGGTGGTTGAAATTCCGGAATTTTTATAGTGACCCCCTTATATCTTGTGAGCGTTATCAAACGTTTACTTTATAGATATTGGATTGGACTACTACACTAATTATTTTTAACATTGTAGTAACATTCCAGCGGAGTTTATAAGTAAAAAACCCTGCAAATTATTACACAACGGTTTATTATTCGGATAATCAGCTTGACCTAGCATTAATGCTCCGAGATCCATCCTGTTCGATTCAGCATCGAAAAATATCTTAATGAAACCCAAAAAAGGTCGAAAAGAACTGAATCGTAATATTAAAATAAACAAAAAAAACGAAAGCATCTAGACAAAACTGAATTTTAATATGAAAACATGCACGCTAAATACTAATATCAAAATTTAACCATAAATCTATGAAAAAAACCAAAATGAGAATGAAACGAAAGAATCTAAAAAAAATTGAATCGTATTAAAACCAAAACGTCGGGGAAATTGGAACGGGGGCGCTCGAAGCAAAAGGCGAAAGGGGAGTTTGGTGGCGTCAGGAGGCAAGCGAGCCTTGAGCGCGGTTGCTTTTTTAATGAGACAGGCGCCCCGCGGGGGAGTTTAAACGTCGAAACGCTGTAGCTCCCGCGTTGTACTGCGTTTCGTTAATTTTTTTAACCGTTTTTTGCCAATTACAACCACGGGCTTCGTCCGATCGGATTGCCGAGATGGCGGGCACAACTTGATACCAAATCGGATTTTTGGGCGAGAGAACGAATTTTTTAGACCACGTTAAAGGCACAAAACGGCCCGGACGGCGGACGGGGGACGGGGGACGGCGGACGGACATTGCAAATTTGTAATCTCCAAGTCTTGAAACGTAAAGTATCAAATTTTGAGGGGTGGTTGTAAAAAATTTTTCGTGACCGAAAACATAGGGTTATTATTCAGAATGAATAATAAACCAAAACCGCGCTAAAATTTAGTAAAAAATTTTCATAGTTTATTGTGCTGCTCCCGTCATTTTCCACGAACGAGAATTCAGTAGTACAGTTGGTACAGTTGCCATATTGGGAGCTGTCTATATAAAAAATGTAATCAAAATCGTTAGAGCCATTTTTGAGAAAAAAAATGTTTTGTGTTTTGATCACTATGATAACTATAGTTAAGTTTCGGTGGATTTTGCTCATACCCTTATTTTGGCGTCTCACGGTAACCTGCAGGCTAGATATCAAGTTTGAGCTGATTTGGTACGGTCGTTTTCTCTAAAAATCGTTCACAGACACTGACCATTTTCCCAAATGGTGTTTTTCGGACTCAGCGGGGTCTGAAGAATACTCAAAATTTTTTTTCAGCCGATTACGTAACTTTCCTTTCTACTTTGTAGAGCCAAAAAATAAAAAATCGTATCGAAGTTGAACAGAGATATTCTTAGAGAAGAAAAGTTGAGTAGTAACTTGAAGAAGATAATTTGAAAGTTTAATGAATTCGTTTTACCAGTTTTTGAGAAAAATGCGAAAACCCCCGATTTGTAGAACATTTTAGTCTCCAATCCTCCTTTTCCATCGATGGATCCAAATTTGAACCACGCACAACCATATTTTCGTCTCGTCAAAAAATAACCAACAAAACTCCAAAAGAACCCGCTCAAGGTTTCCATCAAAGCCCCAAAGGTGTTAAGATCTGAAGGAAACAACTTTTTTTGACACGATTACAAAATTTCCGTTCCTTATGGGTAGCGGAAAGTAAAAAGGTGGGTAATAAGAGCATTCCAGTGGGAGGAAAGAAGTGTTTCGATAGCATTGACATACTAAAGGCGCATCAGAGAATTCGGGCAGTTAGGTTAGAAAATTATGTTCGTGACGACTTAACTGTGATTCAAACTAGGGTCCGCAGTTATTATGTTGTTTGTTGTCGACTGTAGTATTTTTATGACCAGCCTGCCTGAAGTTCTAATACAGGTCTAATTCTGGATGTAGTTAACAGGTTGGTGTACTATAAACCAATTTCGGAGAAAAACAGGAAAACGTACAGAAGTATCAGGCACTACGCGTCGCACAACTTTTCAAAGCGTGTACCTGTAATCTTCAGGACGACACACGTACAAACACACCTGGCGTTGAATGATGTACCAGTAATACCAATCATTTTGGGACAGGAAACAAGTGCTGCAAAACTAGTACAAAGTGAACGTTCCAGAATTGAGTTGTACGTCCTCACTTGAATTGATGTTTTGATCGCTATGATAATTTAGCGATTCCTGCAATAATTATGATGATAGTATTAACAGATTTTAGTTATAACCTTATTTTGGCGTCCCATAGTTATCTGCAGGCTGAACATCGAATGCAGCGGTTCTCTTTCAATCGTGTCGAGCCATTGTATCGTAAACTTCTGAAGGGGTTAAAAAAAGTCAGCCGAACACTTAGCGTACTGCTTAGGACTAAGAGAAGTAACAGCTACTGAACTCAACTTTGGTATCTCAATAACTCCGCTGCTCTCGTTTTACCTACGAACAAAAACGGTGTGATTACGGGGCGTGGTAACTTCAATGTGCGGCTCCACTTGTTTTGGTTTATTATTCATTGTGAATAATAATCCTCTGTTTTCGGCCAGGAATTTTTTTTTACAACACCCCCTCAAAATTTGATACATTTCAAGAACTCGGGATTCCAAATCTGCTATGTCCTTCCTCCGTCTTGTGTCTTTAACGTTGTCTGGAAAGTCCGTTCTTTTGTACGTTGGTATCTAGTTGTGTCCGCCCGCTAGGCAATCCGATCGGACGAAACCGATGGTTGATTTATCGCAAATACGCCGTGTTTGGTATCGTTATTAAGGTATTTTTAGATCCGTATCAGACGTATACAACTGCGTATAATGAAATATTACGGCAATTATAGTAATCCAAAGTCTACTAGTTGAAAGAACTCGCGGGACGATAACTACAGCGAAAGTGATCATTTCATCGTTTGTACTCCCTCTCCCACCCACTTGTCACATCAATACCATTCGTCAGCTCGACCCGCCACGTCGTGCCAATTGCCAATATTTTGTTTTCGTCGTTCAGTTGTAGTCAGGTCATGTTTCGTATGGTTTACTGGTGTTCTTCGACGCTGAATCGATTAAGATGGGTACTGCCAGACTCCGTCAGGCTGTTCAAGAGAATAATTAACCGTTGTGTAATAATTTGCAGGGTTTTTCTCAAAAGTTTCCGTCCTGCCGTACTTCCACAGGTCTGGGTTTGATGGATGCAGAGTGAGGCACCGGAACCTCCATGTTCGACTGATGTTACTGCTTTATGAGCGTTAAGAAAAACAGTCATTTTGATATGGTAACCGACCTGTCGGACTAAATTCTGGAGGAATAATGCAGAACAAAATGCGCATGTTGATGGATAGATGGCACCTTGGTCCAAATCGGTTCAGCATCTTGAAACTTGATAACTTTGAAAAAGCGGATTTTACTTATCTCCACCCAAACAGTAATAACAGTATCCAGTCGGCCGAAAAATGAGCCGGGACATAGTGGTTTTGAGATCACTCTAGTTTGACTATCAATTATTTGCGCGCGATTCGTTTAGTCTTATCCGTTGAAGGCTCTTTTATACTCCAGCGGAACGGGAACCGCTCCCGTAACAATTGTAAGGATTTTGTCGTGCCGCTGATGACAAGAAAATAGAAGGGCAGGAAGAAGGAATTCAAACTGCCGATTAGAACGGTTCTAACGGTTCCACTATTAACCGTTCCATTCACTTTCGTGTGTTGTTCCTGCCGACTAGAATTTTCAGTTAACACCGTTTGGAAGTCGTGTTTCAAATTTCAAGTGCTGCAATGGTATAATTGACATCTCGAGGTGCCGAGTAAATCTTTCGGGGGACGAGAATTTGTCTGAACGAATGTTTCGCGCCGCTAAACGGTAATTCGACTTCATGAACTAGGTCTTAATAAGTTCGCTGGCGGATTGAACGCTCGAACATAACGAACGCCAGGCTTAGTAGTCGGATAAGTAAGATGAAAGCGATATTACAATCGAAATAATGTCAAAAATTTAGGAAATCAACGGGAATACTCCGCGGAGGATAATGAGGTTGACTGAACGTCAAATGAAATACTGAAGTCGATACTAACTAGACTCGATGTATGCGTATCGATACCAGGATCATTTCCACGAAGAAGGATTTCAGGTGACGAACCGGCGAAGTGAGCTGTGGCAGCAAGGTTGAACTATCGTATTTTAACCAACCCAAACTACTAATACTAATGTGAGACGGGAAAGAGCGACACTTTCTGTTGATAATAGACCTTCCCCAATCCGCTTTCTGTTGGTGAAAAATTGATAGCAACTTACGTACACATTTTCTATTTCGTTGTTTCAGGTGGGTATCAAGTTCACTGGAAACTTGGTTGTTGAAAGGGGATGTTTTTAGAAATACATACTTAACGCACACAGTTGACCTACTTTATTGTTACTGTCATCACGTAATGTGTTGCCCTATTTGCAGCGGCTATAAGTTATTCATTTTTATTCTCATGAATAGAACCAGGTTCGGTGGAGGAGAAACCTTTACCCATATTCTGTGCAATATGCGGAGACGACGCAACTGGGAAGCACTACGGGTCGATATCCTGCGACGGTTGTAAAGGGTTTTTCAGACGTTCAGTTAGAAGGCACAATTTCTACCATTGTAGGTAAGAATCCAATATGCTTCTCGTTATCCGCGTTCATTGATTTCAGTGGTAAATGAAGAAAAAGTAAATTAATATTCTGTGTTGCAGGAAATCCAGAGATTGCGTTATAACAAAAGACAGGAGAAACCAGTGTCGCTACTGTCGGTTACGAAAGTGTTTCAAGTGCGGTATGAAGAGAGAAGGTAATTATGTACTTTTCTAGCATTTTCGCTGGGGTCATCAAAAATTATAATTTTTCGTCGTGCAGCTCTCCCCTCACCTTATGTGCCTTGTGCTTATGTTTTCATCGATTACTACAAAACCTGATCTGAACATCGCCAAAATATTTGAAAGGACATCATTATTGTTTAGCTTTCATCTTCTGACTCCTTCCACATCTTGAGGGTAGCCCTAGCTGGAACGGGGAATTCCTGGGAAAACCTTTCATCCTCGATCTTTATACTGGAATCATCATATTTTGGTACCAGCAACCCTCACTCACTAAACCATCTTAGTTAGTAATCTAGAATAAGCTATTGGATGGGGGAGCACGCGTAGCTTCACCACTGGACTAGTTAGGAGACTGCATCCAACTCTTAACATGAGCGGCTCGTGGAACAGGATCATTGCCGGGAACAACTTGTTCCATAATGGCCAGAGGCCATTTGATGGGCGGGGTTTTAGAACTAATACCTCGCCAGCGGCATTACTGGGAACATTCTGACCCCACATTGCACGGTGTTGAGTAGCAAGCAAGTATTCTTGGATCCCACGCAGCCAAGAGCGTAGCACAAGCCAATTAACCCATGCGTAAGAGTCAATGCAGGAGTAGCAGGACTTCAATAAATAAAATGGTTATTTATCGACGCTCAGATGTACCAAAATACTTTGCTTACGCAAAATTGAGTAACTAGTACAAAAAATATCTGGTGCGTTGCAACACACAACTTCCCTTAGCTCTACGTCAATTCACTTTGTACATGGCCAATTCGATTTAATCAATTCATTTATCACTCAGTTAATTTGAACTTGGTCAAACAACGCTTTACGGCAGCAGGAAGCGGTAGCGCTTACAGTTCCAGATTTTATTGCGCTGCTCGTGATCATTGCAGGACCAATATTGAGCAATCGGTACACACATAATTAATGAGGCTGTAAACACGAATTTTTTGAAGTGGATAGTAATCACTTTTGTAGAGTTATTGGGTAATAACTGTTAGAACTGGTAGTAAGCGAAACGGGCGTAGTTGAAATTCAGGAATTTCTGGAGGAGCCCCATTTATCTCATGAGCGTTTTTAAACACCCACCCTTTAGGTATTGGATTGGACTACAATACAATTTTTTTTTTTAGCATTCTACTAACATTCCAGCGGACTTTATAAGGAAAAAACTGCGGTAAAAACGCTTTTGGTAGAAAATTTTGATAATTTATTGTGCTGCTCTCGTCATTTTCCCGCAAATGGGAATTTTATGGTATCATTGCCTTATTGAGAGCTATCAATATAAAAAATTTAATCAAAATCGTTAGAGCCATTTTTGAGAAACAAAATTTGGTGTTTTGATCACTATGGTAACTATAATTAACTTTCGGTGGATTTTGCCCATACCCTTATTTTGGCGTCCCATGGTAACCTGTAGGCTAGACATCCAGTTTCAGCTGATTTGGTACGGTTGTTTTCTCTAAAAACTGCGCTAAATTCGATTTCGTCGAAAATTTTGGTAATTTATTGTGCTGCTCTCGTCATTTTCCCACAAATGAGAATTTTATTCTATGATTGCCTCATTGAGAGCTATCCACATATAAATTGTAATCAAAATCGTTAGAGCCGTGTTTGAGAAAAAAAATATTTGGTGTTTTGATCACTATGATAACTATAGTTAACTTTCGATGGATTTTGTTCAAACCCTTATTTTGGCGTCTCATGGAGGCCTGCGGGCGAGATATCAAGTTTGAGCTGATTTGGTACGGTGGTTTTCTCTAAAAATCGTTCACAGACACACTTTAGTGACACACACACAGACCATTTTCCCAAATAGTGTTTTTCGGACTCAGGAGGGTCTGAAACGTAAAGATCTGAAGAAAACTCGAAATTTTATTTTCAGCCGATTACATAACTTTCCTTTCTACTTCGTAGAGCAAGGAAAGTAATAATATGTATGTGTATGACAAACAAAATAAACTAACCATACCAATCGTGTTGTTATTGGCCAAAAATTGGTTTAATAATTAACCAAAAACGAAATTTTGGCAGTTATATTGCATAAACAACCTGTTTGATAGTGCTTCCTAGGTATTTTTGGATGCTGAATCGAATAGGATGGATCTCAGATGTGTAGAACAGCATCTAGTTGGAAAATTATGATTTCACAGTAAGTATACTAAGGAAAGTTCGAATACTTGAGTGAAAGTTATCGTTTCTCCCTGGCCAGTGCTCATTTCCAGCGCAGCCTCTCATCACACTCCAATCACCCGCCTCCTCGACTCAACACGTTGTACCGGTTGCCTTGCGTCGTCTAGAAAACGTCAATTTTCGTTGTTCCATTGTAGCCAGTCGTGTTTCGTATCGATTGCTGGTATTTTTCAATCCTGAATTGAATGGGGTGGGACTCGGAGGTGTGAGAACATGTCAAGCTGTGGAAGAGACTTATAAACCATTGTATGAGAACTTGCTGCGTCTTAAAACATGATTATTTTTGGTAATTGGACTGATCATCCCTTAGCACGACATGTTCAGTATTTCTAGGTACCTTACGACATGATTATAACAATGGAATGTTGTTTGTATACAGCTGTCCAAAACGAAAGGGATAAAATTCGCCAACACAGAAGTACTGAAGATTATTCGCCTTGTTTATCGGTCACCAACCTTCGAAAAGTGGATGAGGATACGAACACTTACTGCGGTTACTTTAAGGTGAATTATATTTAATATTTGTTTTATTTTACTAACGAGAACAGGTCAGAGCCGAATTATTTGAAATTTCACACACCTGTTGGCTCACAGTAATAGTTAGTGTTGACTGCAACAGCCAGAAGAGTTAGTTTGTAAGTAAAAGTTAGTTCTATTGTCATTGCTGTGAACAAAGTCGTAGTGACCCACCTTGTATATATGTCGGGGGGGGGGGGGAGTTGTAAGGAATTTTCAGACTCAAAAAACGTAGTGTAAATCAGAACAAAGGGAAGAAGCATACTGCGTCAATCATCGCCTCACGTGCTTCCCAGCAACTGCTTGCTCGTGTTTGGTGGACTGAATTCCACTGTTGTAGTACCTCAACTTTGTTAATGGAGCTTCATGTTTAATTTTAACGCTTCATCTGCATCAACATGAGTCTCCACGGCTCATTGCTGCACATCCCCTAGCGCAATTCTGTAACCTCGTAGGTCTCCCCGATTCAGGCAGCGACTACATTGATAAGCACTACACACATCATTGACTACATTGAGGTTTGTAGAAGCATAGCGTGATCCTAGTAAAGAGAGTTTGGTTCTCATCGAGGATTTAAAAAGGAATAAGAACGACAATGAAGAGTGCCTCTTGGTCCAACAGCATTTGTTGGATGTTCTTGACACTCGTACCATGGCTAGAAATGTACTCATTGGTTACTTCACTTCTGTCGGGTTCCCTTTTCAAGGGTGTGGCCTTAAAAAGGGCTGCCGAAATTTTTGTAGGTCCTGGCCGGTAGGCAAAGTGTGAGGCGAGGGACGAGTTCCTCAGGCGTCGAAACGTAGATCGAAGGGCTCGGTTGAGCAGTAGCTCCTCACAGCAAGGAATTCAGTTAGTCGGGGCTCCTTCTCCTTCAGACGCGCGATGAGGGACTCGGTTGAGTCGAAGGGCTCGGTTGAGCAGTAGTTCCTCACAGCGAGGGACTCGGTTGAGCAGTAGCTCCTCACGGCGTGGAACGAGTTCCTCAGGCGTTGAAGCGTAGTTCGAAGGACTCGGTTGAGTCGGCGCTCCTTCTGCTTCAGACGCGAGATGATGGACTCGTCGTCTCCACTGGCACTGCTGATGGTGGCTGCTTGTTGTCAGAAGAAGGAATAACGTTTGTTCTTGCAGGCAGGCCCTCATGTACGTTCTCTTGGAGGGGGTAGTCTGTGGCTCATGGCTAGTGCCATCTGTCTGGGTGAACCGCAGGGTAATCCCACTTATTTCCTCTGCCATCAGACTTCGCCGTGTGGCGCCTTTTGTCGGTAAAGGGTGGCCAGCCGCCACAACTTCTATTGGCAACGAACTGGCTCATGAAATCTCGAGAAACCCTATAAATCGACTGTATTACTCGCCAAATGATGTGTCCTGAAGGTTTAGTATCCCTCTGACGACTGTGGATTGTTGCGTGGTAATGCGGCTTGAGGGGCTGATGGTATCTGCCAGCATGATAAAGAAGTTCTCGGCTATTCTAGCAATCCCCACTGTACACCTCTTCAACAGGTCCATAACTGATGACAGGTTTGCATCAAGTGTCATAGGTTGTGCCAATTCCCTTGGGGGTTCAGAGCTAGATCCAGACAACATATATCTGTCTACTCTATAAACTACTGTTATAACTGTTTCGTACGGAAATATTATTTGACGACGGCTATTTTCAGGGTAACTTGCACGACCTGAGAGGTAAGAGGATTGCTGAACTACCTCAAGTGTGTGGCGGCCTCAAGCTTTATATTTTCTATTTACTCGAATGGGCCTCCAGGCTGCCCCCGTTCAATGAGCTTTCGCCAAGTAGTAAGGTAAGATTTTACACTATTAAAGAAATTGGGTTGTGTCCGCCAGTAGGCAAATACTAAAGTTAACGTACCTGTTAGGTGAGTCCAGAGGCAAATAAAGACTAAAGTTAACGTACCTGTTAGGTTAGTAGTCCGTCTCCTCTGGCTTGTGAGTTACTGTGGGCAAGCGCTTTCGATGTAAAGACATCATCGTCTGGCCGTTTAGTCAGTACTGGAGTCAGTCAGTTGGTCGTGGTCTTTATATACAAAGAGAAAGGTGAAGGGAGTGATGAAGCGTTGGGGAAGGGGCGGGGAGAGGTCTTGTTGGTCAGTCTTGTTAGTAGTACCTTAGCCGGACTGGCTGTGTTAGGTATTAAAGAAATTGGGTTGTGTCCGCCAGTAGGCAAATACTAAAGTTAACGTACCTGTTAGGTGAGTCCGTCTCCTCTGGCTTGTGAGTTACTGTGGGCAAGCGCTGATGTAAAGACATCATCGTCTGGCCGTTTAGTCAGTACTGGAGTCAGTCAGTTGGTCGTGGTCTTTATATACAAAGAGAAAGGTGAAGGGAGTGATGATGCGTTGGGGAAGGGGCGGGGAGAGGTCTTGTTGGTCAGTCTTGTTAGTAGTACCTTAGCCGGACTGGCTGTGTTAGGTATTAAAGAAATTGGGTTGTGTCCGCCAGTAGGCAAATACTAAAGTTAACGTACCTGTTAGGTGAGTCCGTCCCCTCTGGCTTGTGAGTTACTGTGGGCAAGCGCTTTCGATGTAAAGACCAACAAGACCTCTCCCCGCCCCTTCCCCAACGCTCCATCACTCCCTTCACCTTTCTCTTTGTATATAAAGACCACGACCAACTGACTGACTCCAGTACTGACTAAACGGCCAGACGATGATGTCTTTACATCGAAAGCGCTTGCCCACAGTAACTCACAAGCCAGAGGAGACGGACTCACCTAACAGGTACGTTAACTTTAGTATTTGCCTACTGGCGGACACAACCCAATTTCTTTAATACCTAACACAGCCAGTCCGGCTAAGGTACTACTAACAAGACTGACCAACAAGACCTCTCCCGCCCCTTCCCCAACGCTCCATCACTCCCTTCACCTTTCTCTTTGTATATAAAGACCACGACCAACTGACTGACTCCAGTACTGACTAAACGGCCAGACGATGATGTCTTTACATCGAAAGCGCTTGCCCACAGTAACTCACAAGCCAGAGGAGACGGACTCACCTAACAGGTACGTTAACTTTAGTATTTGCCTACTGGCGGACACAACCCAATTTCTTTAATACCTAACACAGCCAGTCCGGCTAAGGTACTACTAACAAGACTGACCAACAAGACCTCTCCCCGCCCCTTCCCCAACGCTCCATCACTCCCTTCACCTTTCTCTTTGTATATAAAGACCACGACCAACTGACTGACTCCAGTACTGACTAAACGGCCAGACGATGATGTCTTTACATCGAAAGCGCTTGCCCACAGTAACTCACAAGCCAGAGGAGACGGACTCACCTAACAGGTACGTTAACTTTAGTATTTTACACTATATTCAGGGGAAACCTTTGGTAGGGTAGGCACTGGGAGTGCGTGAGCGCAGTAGAGCACCACAATTATCTCGCGGCTATGTATATACGTAAACACAAAGGCGAACGATGTACACGTCCTGTGGACGAGCAGATGACATCACAGATGGGGTCCCTCGCTATTTTCAGCGGGGTGAATTGGCCGTGTTGGTACTTCCATGTCTTGGTTATTGAGAGAGTCCATAGAGGAGACTGGGGGTCCCAGCTCAGATTGTCTTAGCTCGTCAATGAGTCGTTTCATCGCATACCTATCATATAACTGCATCCTGTAGTGTAAACGGCTTTAATATGACACCCGGTGTGAGAGCATCTGATCTTCCACCCTAAAAACCCTCGCGCTGGAACGCAGTGGCTAGTTGTAAATTTTTGGCGACGTCAATGGCTTCAGTAGGTCAAGCCTTGTTCGAATTTGTCCACCCAATTACAATTCAGCAGTCGTCTTTGCATAGATACCAGAATCTCTTGTGATTTTGTCTGAATCGAACCATTTTGAGACTCAATGGCATCTAATTTGCTTCTTTTTTTTCTTTTTTTTAACCCGAGGGCGTGTGGGACAAGTCCCTTTGTCACTGCGGCCGCATATGGGCCTATTGTGAGGCTGGCCCTTTCTTAGTAGAAGGCGTCGTACATACCCGCCCCCCTCAGGAAGCTGAGTATGGTCTTCACCGCAGATTCGGCCATGATTTGGGGTTCAGTGGTCCCCTGACCGAAGTATTCAAAGCGTTTTGCTGCCAGGGCAGGGCACTCACACAGGATATGCTCTGCTGTCTCATCCTCCTCACCGCAGAGTCTGCATTCCACCGCCTCTAAGATCTTGTTGAGGTGATATCTGAGTGGGCAGTGCTCGGTGAGGAAGCTTATCAGTACTCTCAGATCTTGTCTAGAGAGTGTCAGCATCGCCTTCGCCCTTTGACAGGAAGGCGTGACAAGCCTTTTCGTCTGTCTTAGTTGTGGCTGGCGATGCCAATGGGCGCCATTTTCCTGTATCTCCCATCGAGCAACCAGACCGTTCAGGTGACCTACGTGTGGTTCAGGCCCGATGGGTAGGGATTCTGTACCCCTTTTCGCGAGGCGGTCAGCCTTTTCATTGCCCTCATG
Source organism: Pachypeltis micranthus (assembly GCA_020466155.1). Taxonomy (NCBI): domain Eukaryota; kingdom Metazoa; phylum Arthropoda; class Insecta; order Hemiptera; family Miridae; genus Pachypeltis; species Pachypeltis micranthus. The sequence continues at coordinate 20,783,414 of CM035780.1, read as the reverse complement.
CCCCGTGTGAGCCGGCACCCAAATGAGGAAGAGCCTGTTACGGGCGCCAAGCTGCTTGAGCGCATGGAGGCATTCCCATGCCAGCTTAGACCTATAACTATAGGCTGCGATGGCCTTTAAGGCGGCCTGGCTGTCTGAGAAAATGTAGATCCGCTTGCCCTTGAGCCCTTTGTTCAGGATCTCTTCTGCGATCGCTTGGGTTTTGCCCATTGTTCGCGGCTGCTTATTCAGTCAGCATGCTGACCTTATTCACAGCTGGCCGCAGACATGCCCCTGGGAACAATGCCGTGGCCGTTCCACTATCCACAACCCGTGGGCGCGCCTGGTAGCATGGGCATGCTCCTGGGAAGATAACCCAGAACCAGGCATCTAATTTGCTTTAAAACCTATCAACGAGTAGCCTCCTCGATGCCCTCAACAGTATGTTTTATTTATTTGAACTTAAATACAGTTCTCTTTCCATTGAATCTATTGGAGTCACAGTTTCCCGCTTTGTGCTTTTAGTTTTCTCTTTGCTTATTTGAAAATTCGAGTATCGAAGACGTTGTCGTCATTTATATCCCTCTTGGTAAATACGTGAACAACTTACCCTCCCAATAGCTTATCGAGCTTAATGAGCGAGCGGTTTCCCCGTTTTCATTAGCTAAAAACGAAGTTTGGCGACTAGTCTCATTCGCGAGCGTGCGATTCGTAATTAAAGCTGTTTGGTTGCCAGTTCGTCGCGTGTTGAGGGTAAACAAAGATTTCGAAATTGTTTCGCTTACCAATCGGTGTAATTGTAAGCGGAGGGTTGTCGATTATTTGACAAGCGGATGAATCCTCGAAATATGTTACGGCGTCGGTTGGAACGGTAATTGGCATCCTTTCGAGAAGAGTTTTCGAGTACAGTAATTTTATAAATAGAAGGAAGGAGGCGCTTTTTTATCAATTGGCGAAGCCCGGGGCTTAGAGAGGACGAAAACCTCCGTTGACGGTCGAGGGGAATGAATAAAGTTGAAGCTTTCGCCAGGACTCGTTTGCTTCACTGAGCCACAATATCTGGAATACTAGGAAAGTTTCCACTTTGCGGGCCTTTGCTTTTGCGTGCAAGTTGTCGCCATTAAGATGGTTGTTGAAGGCTTGCGACTACTAACTTCCCCGGTTTTGTACGAACATGAGGAGAAATTGCGATATAGATGAGACTGCTCAACTGTGTCGAGGATCTGAAGTACTCTCTCCAACTTTCTTGTTCTCTTCATTAACTGAACGTCTTACCTAAGCCCTCTGTCGCGGATGTTATGGTTTCTATGAAGGGCGAGTTGGATGGGTACATTATCGAGATGCACACACAGTATTTTAAATAACTTTATTTATTTTTATTGGTACCACAGACGGAGCTGTGCTCTTTTATTGTCGATGTTGGGTTCTATATCCATTATGTATCGCGCCTACCTGCTTTGTTGCTTGAGCGGGTCTCTGTTATTATGAAATTGGCTGTTCCTTAACACCCTTAAGACATGTATCATCATGATGACCATCCCTGAACCCGCACAGGAGTCTTGCGATCCACTAAGATGGTTAATCAGTTGTAATGGGTGTAATAGAGGTTTGTGCGATTTTTCTTGCATACGAGAGCACAGTCCCTCACTTAGCATTCACCAAACCCTGTACAGCTGGTTGTCATTTAGCCAGTCCCCCGGTAGAAAGCTGTTGCGCATGTGTTACCACGCAGGGGCGTCACCCTGGGGAATCCATACCATCTCGAAAGAGTTCACAATCAGGTTTCCCACTGGATCTACCTTCTTACTTGGGTGGTCAGTTTCACAGGGAGAGGCGTTTTTACTTTCCTTGGCTCTACAAAGTAGATATGTGGCATCATCGGTACGTCGAAGAAATGCACCTACACGTGGCACTCAGTTTCCATCACGGACCACCATGCAGCGTGCCTGTACCATCAACCAGCGGCCACTTCACAAGAGATCACAACTGTCAACTCCACGCCGCATTCACTGATCTCAGGCTGTTTTCTTCCTACGCCCATTCCAGTTTCCGACACCAATCTGTTCTATCCACGTTTCCCCTTTTCCCTTTTGTCTCGGGGTCCCACTTTCTTTCTTCCTGTCGTTTGCTATAAACTATTTTTAATGAATAACAGGATACCTAGTTCATGTAGTCCATTTGAATCCTAAATTAATTACATAGAATCAGCGAATCCATAGATATAATCGACCAAAAAAAAAATTGTGTTGTCTTCAGATCTTTCGGAGAACCTGAAAAACACTATTTGGAAAAATGATCTGTGTGTTTTTGTGGACGCGATTGAGAGAAAACTGCTGATCTAAATCTGCTAAAAACTTGATACACGATCATATCTTGCAGATCACCATGGGGCGTCAAAATAAGGGTATTTGCAATGTCTGCTATGGTTATCATAGTGATTGAAACTCTATATATTTTTACTTTCCTTGGCTCTACGAAGTAGAAAGGAAAGTTATGTAATCGGCTGAAAATTTTTTTTTTGAGTTTTCTTCAGATCTTTACGTTTCAGACCCTCCTGAGTCCGAAAAACACTATTTGGGAAAATGGTCTGTGTGTCTGTATACGATTTTTAGAGAAAACCACCGTACCAAATAGCTCAAACTTGATATCTCGCTCGCAGGTTACCATGGGACGCCAAAATAAGGGTATGAACAAAATCCACCGAAAGTTAACCATAGTTATCATAGTGATCAAAACAACAAATATTTTTTTTCTCAAAAACCGCTCTAACAATTTTGATTACATTTTTATTATTGGTAGCTCTTAACATAATAATTATACCATAAAATTCCCATTTGTGGGAAAATGACGAGAGCAGCACAATACATTATCAAAATTTTCGACGAAATGGATTTTAGCGCGGTTTCTAGAGAAAACAACCGTACCAAATCAGTTGAAACTTGATGTCCAGCCTACAGGTTACCATGGGACGCAAAAATAAGGGTATGGGCAAAATCCACCGAATGTTAACTATAGTCATCATAGTTATCAAAACACCAAATTTTTTTTCTCAAAAACTGCTCTAACGATTTTGATTAAATTTTTTATATAGATAGCTCTTAATAAGATAATTGTACCATAAAATTCCCATTTGTGGGAAAATGACGAGAGCAGCACAATAAATTATCAAAATTTTCGACCAAAAGCGTTTTTAGCGCGATTTTTTTCCTTATAAACTCCGCTGGAACGTTAGTAGAAAGTTAAAGAAAATTGGTATTGTAGTCCAATCCAATACCTAAAGTGTGAGTGTTTGAAAACGCTCATGAGATACATGGGGCTCACTCCAGAAATTCCTGAATTTCAACTACCGCCGTTTTGCTTAATACCAGTTCTAACAATTATTACCCAATAACTCTGCAAAAGTGATTACTATCCTCCTTCAAAAAAAACGTGTTTACAGCCTCATTAATTTTCTGGGTACCATTTGCTCAATAATGGTCCTGGAATGAGTACGAGCAGCACAATAAATTCTTTAACTGTAAGCGCTACCGCTTCCTGCTGCCGTAAAGCGTTGTTTGACCAAGTTCAAATTAACTGAGTGATAAATGAATTGATTAAATAGAATTAGCCATGTAAAAAGTGAATTGTTGTAGAGCTAAGGAAAGCTGTGTGTTGCAACGCACCAGATATTTTGCTCTCAAAACCGGCCATGTCCTGTAAGGCTCAACTCACTTTTCCCTGAGAAGTGCACGGACATTGGTAAAAACTCGTGTATGTGTCACATCCTTTTGACGAGGATTTTTCCAATCTCGCTTGCCATTTATGCGATGCCCATTCATCTAGTGTGACAAGTTTTTGTTCGATGATAGGTCATTACGGAATTTGGCCCACAGTGAGGGAAGCTATTTACTCTCCACTTGCCCATCGTGTACGCAAAGCCAAGTCAATGGGCAACAACTGGTCAGCGATCACTGGGAGTGCTACAGTGCTGGTATGCCTTGGTGATCCACAAGAGCACAACTCTCTGGGATTGTGCCAGAGCTTTCTTTCGATTGACTGAGAGTTTGTTACCCCTGACGACTAGGCAGTAGCCTGTTGACAGGAACATGCACCCTATGTGCCGTTGCTAATTGCTCGTAATGAAGTAAACCTTACGAAAGTATTGGCTTGTACCTGTATTTACTCCTAAGCACTTGACTTCCTCCACAAGAAAAACCATTGGTCGCCAAAGCGTTTTCAAGGTTGGCTATTTAATTTTCCCTTTTCTTTTATAAATTTACCTCCAGCTTGATATGTTCGCAACACTGAGTACGGAGCCCTGTTGGCACCCCTTTTCTATCGTTGTGAGAAGCTAGTGCAGGTTACGAGGAAATCCCTGGCCTATAAGGTTCTCAAACGTTCCTCAGATGTCAATGACATACTTAGCCTGGCCACACATTAGGGATTTCAACAATGAACTCTCCTTTGGTACGCCCTCATTGTCTGCCTGTGAGGTTGCAGCCGAGAACCTCTTCCATCTAACGTTTTGGCATCATATGGAAAGGGAGTGTAGTGCTGACCATCCACTAGGTCAGTAGTACAGGACTGTGCAGCAGGGAAAAAATGTCCGCACTGCTCACCAGACATTGTCGTAGGGGGGGATTGAAAAGGTTTACTTCAGAAGCCAGAATTTTTCACTCAGGACGGGTCTCATTTCATATCAGGGCAGCCCTTTGGCGTCACGACTTTTCATGCTACCAGATCTAACGGATGGCGGAATATCCCTGTCGATTAAAGAGTGAGGTTCTTTGCCTTTATCTGTTGTCTGATTGCTGCCAAACTATCTTAAGTTGTTCAGAGGAAGCTGAAAGTACCATTAATGGGCGAAGAGGTAAGAAAGTATACATTTTAAAGGAAAACATTGTCTGAATGTACTTGTTGTTGTCGTTTATTATGGAACTGTGAATTCAGCACCTTTTCAGTTCCTGATTGAATCCCGTATAACTTCCAATTGGTCCATTGGCTATTATGATTTACATCTCCCCTTTCCACCTCAAAAATTGCTATCTTACAGTTTATGTTCAGGGAGACCTTTAACTTTTGCTGTGGCTCGGATTACCTAGAGCTGCTGGTAACTTTGAACTCGACATTAAGTGATGATCAATGTTGTTGTAATTGCCAAATTGTTTATTTTCAGATACTGCTGTGCAAATCGAAAGTAGTTCAGCTTTTCATCTTAGAGATGGCCTATCGCTCGATGCAAGCCAATGACGTCATAATTCTCTACGACCTTTGCTTCATTCCGAGAAAGACTGACGGTACGTTGAAGAAGAAAACGGATTTGAGAAATATTCAATCCCAGTTTGATTTGCTTTGCATGGAATTCTCCATACAATTAGTGACTAGTGACATTAGGTCACTGGCCTAACCCGAACAGTGTCTGGCACTTAAAAGCGTAAATCTGAAGTGTTGAGTGTATCACTTGGGGATTGAAAAAATGCAGTGGACGGTACTGCTAAGAATCTCACAGTTGTGCCCACAGTGCTGTCCCTGGCCAAGAAGAAAGGCAATTATGTATGGTTGTCCTCTGTGGTGTGCTGGCTGCTGATTTACTTGTCAGTTATGTGTGCTCTCTGTACCATTGGAGTTGGCGATAAGGCGTGGCATTTAAGAGTGGCGACCTTCTTGTGTCCTACACTTCAATTTTGCGATTGATAGTGTGCTGGGTAAGATGCCTTAAGAAGTTGGGTTTGTACCAAGCAGGGCTTCCAGATTACCCTAGACAAGCTTGTAAGGCAGTTTGGTATGTGTGGATTGGGGGTGAATCTTGAGAAGTGTGGTTCAGTCTCTTAGGTGCTCTAGAAGTGTGGTTCTATTGACAAAAGTCGTGGATGGGGGGTTTTACCAATGGCGAATCCTGAGGTTCTAGCTAGAGTCCTCTAGAGCCGAGTTTCCTGGAAAGTTGCGTGGATCTTGAAGTACTTGCTCTCAATGCTGACCAACCAGCTGGTTTTTGGGAGGTTGACTGTCGTCAGGGTAATAAGTCTTCATAGAATGGTGCTTTTTTTCACGCTCCGGTTTTATCTGGGGGACTCTTGTGTTCCACCTCTCTCTATCACTAATCTGTTCCTGCTCTGTAAGCGCCTACTCACTTTGCAGGCATTTGGAAGGGACGTTGCGCGTGCTGTGGGTGCCCAACTCTGGCGAGGGTAGAGAGCATCCATGGAGGATATTACCGTCATTTTCATGCCAGTGTGACATCCTGAAATGTGACGCATTTGTGTGGAGTCACTGCCTTCGGTGATAAGGTGTATAAGAGGTCAGAATCATAACGTTGGGCATGTTCGCCGTCGTGCCTGTGGAAACCAGTTTGAGTCATTGAATCATGTAGTGCAGGTCACCTCTCACTGATCGTTTGTATCGTCGCCACAGCCTCATGCGTGGAACCACTCTCTTCCCATCTGGATCTTTCTTGAATAAGTATTCTGAAGGGTTGTTTGAAGTTTTACTTCACTCATACAGAGCCCCTGGCATGGAAAGCCCCGAGCATGGTACTCGGCTAGGTGGTGTTAAAGCGTGTCCAATTATTATCAACCATTTTGCATAAACAAAGTTATCCAACCCCGCTTTTGATGTTGCAACTTCTTGCGAATCACACGAATATTTTGTTATTTTGCAGATCTGGAGCCAATTTCTGGTCTAGAAATGTCTCATATTGCTTCACTGATGCTGGATGAATTAGTGAACCCTTTGACTGACTACCAGGTGGATGAGATAGAGTTCGCTTGCCTGAAATCTATGCTTTTCTTCGATCCTAGTAAGACATTGATTTTATTATTGCTAATCACTTCTTACAGATTTAGCCCCCCGTGGGACTCTTCCCGCAACCTGAGAAGGCAGTGGGTGCGCAACTCTTGTCGATGCCAGGTGAAATGCTTACTGAGCCTGAGTCTGTAAGTGCAGTGAACCTGAAGCTTTGAGATATTTTCCCTATTGTAGAGTTACAGACATGGTTGGAACCTACAAAATGGAACGAGATGGCTAATCCAGAAACATCATTAACTAGTCGAAGTGAGAAGATGGAAGAAATGGCCGGAGAAGAGGGCCTGGGAGTCATGCGATCACCTCAGTTCTGCTAACCTTGTACGGGATCGCTTTTTTGCATTGACCTGAAACCGTTCCATTACATTGGCACCTCATATTGGTAACAGTTCTATTCTTCTGCTTCATCTTCCTTCTTCAACTTTGCGATTGGTGATGTTCTTGAGTGGAGCCTGCCATCTCCTTCCGTGCCAGAGTCTCGTATTGAATTCAAGAAACCAGAAACGTGTAGCTCATTATAGCCTACCTTAGCCCTGATGCTGCTTAAATGGAAGAAATCACTAGATGACAGGGAGAAGAAAACGAACAACCACCAGTCTGGAAAGGCGTATCTGCAAACTCATTTGCCCCCTTCTTGCTCTGATTCAAAGGACATAAGTCCTTTATCCCTCCTTCACATTACTCAAACTGAAATCTGGCAGATCTGGCTGTTACTCAAGTGTACCCGAGTGAAGCAAATCAACAGCAAATCACAATCCGGTTCTTGCTGATCTTTAACCGTAATGTCGAAGTCGGAAGATGGAAGAAATGGTCGCTGGGAGCCATGCGATCACCTCAGTTCTTCTAACCTTCTACAGGATCGCTTTCTTTCTAAATGTGTTCAGCGCAAATTGTGTATGAAAGTATAGTTTGATTAACCTTTGTGAGTGCGCTGCTCTGTACATTTCTTTACCCGCATCAGCCGCTCATCTCCCTTGTACTGTTGCAGATACAAGAGGTTTGTTGGGGGACTCGGAAAAAGTCAGGTACTGTAGATCTCAAATAGCGGCGAACTTCGAGAGCTACCTGATGGAGAGAGACTGCAACTTGGACAAAGGGGCGAGAGGAATCGAGGAGTTGTTGTTACTTATGCCATTGCAGCGAATCGCTTGGCAGGTGAGCGTGATACCGTTTTTTTTTACTTTGGTAATAGTTATAGTTGTTGAGCGTATTTCCTGTTCATCTCAGGGGATAACTTGGATATTTATTGGCAATAGTTCGAAAGGGTAAGGGCTTTTGTTGTTCGTAGCCGTATTGGGAGTGATGTTTTCACTCTCTGGTGGAAGATTTGAAGTAGTTGTGTGACACACAAACTCTCTTCCCTGACTTCTTTTCATATTTCGATTCAATCTGTTCTGATCACCCATCAAGTTAGTTAGTTAATAACCCTTCACCCGCCTCTGCACAATTCTCAATAATTACAGATGCAACGCCGTGAGTAAGTTTTATGTGTGATGCTGAAAATAGATCCCTGTTTCATATTTTCTTGTGCTCCGAGGTATGTTAGGCGAGTGCCTTGGGACATGACGCCTTCCTCTCGGGACCAGCTGACTCTGGTTCGATCCTGCACTAGGCACTATCCCCCCTCTAAATACACGGTGGTGAGGCAGTGGGTACCAGGGGAGATAGGAAATGGGCCATCTGGCAATGGCTACTGCTGCTGTTCCCACAGCTTAGGGTTTCTTTCACTGTAGACTTTTTCTGTCAGTAAGAGTATTTCAGTTTTTGCCACTATTGATGTGAAACTGAGTCTAGGAGGATGGTTGTTAATGCCACAAAACAATGAATTGTACAGTGTTATTCTATTATTACAAATTGATGTGTGTGTAGACCCATAGCCTAAGTGCAAATCTGCATGCTCAGTATGGACCCTTATATTGGCGTAACTGTTTCTATGAAAGGAAACTAGTGCGCTAGATGAATGGGGGCATTACGTAATTGGCGAGCGGGAATCCTTTGCCAAAGGGCGAGTTTTGAGATTTTTATCAACGTTCGTGAATGTTTGAGTGGGTTGAGAAAGACCACCAGACGAGCTAGCTCCTTACACGACATCCACGGGACTCCATCTTCGCCTCCAGTGCGGAAGAAGCAACAAACAATCTGTTGTTCCACTGTAGTTTCTACAATAGCGAGCAACAGTCATTGGAAGACCCTCGACATAACCTTCCAGCTTTGATTGATACTAAGCAAGCTTCTAACCGTTTCATCTAGTTTACCTTCTTCTCCAGAAGGTAATGATTACAAAAAAAAGTAGCCATAACTGGTCTCTATTTTTGAAACTTGCTTCCCGAGTAAACAGATAGATCAGGAGGGAAACGAGATTAAGAACTTCTCCCAACATACCTCTATGTGGTAACACGTGGGCAACAGTCCTCTACGGAGAGACTGTTTAAATTACAACCTGCCATACCTCTGCAGGACTGTGTGCAGTGGATGTTGAGTGAGTGTCTGTGCTCTCGTGTGCTACCTCACCTTCATGCGATGCGACGATGAAGGGGATTTCCACCTAACTCAGTTCTTAACAGGACATGGAGCATTTAGTGCTTACTCGCACCAAATTGGAAAGGCTGCGAGTTCAAACTGCCTGCACAACAGGGCAGTAGTGGATGATGCTTCCCATGCCATCTTCTTGTGAAAGAGGTGAGGAGGATGGCGGCACACTGTGGTCAGTTCATGCCAGAGGCTTTCGTCCACTCCATGCTGTTTTCAGAGAAGAACTGGAGGTGCATTGCTCAACCAGAATAAGATGAAGCTTGCTGATCCGGGGCCATTATCTTGCAGCGATTAGAAATGCAAAAAAATAGAGGAAAGACCACTCCTGAACCTCCCTAATTGCTGGGCAGTATCGGAGGATGTATGGGAATGTCGGCACGCTGCAAGATTCTCGTGAGGGTGAAAAGAACCAGAAAGAAGAGCTGCCATCGCAGAGAGGTGTGAGGATCAAGCTGATGCAATGTGCTAAATGGCTCCGGGTCGGTTCTCAACACGCATTAGTAAATTCAAGGGGCCACTAAGAGCAGAGCTTCCGTTCTTCGTCCCGAAAAAAAGAAAAACTGACTAATTGACACAATACTCTGAATTGTTCCAACCAACACAAATTTGAAAGTTTTTAATTTGGAGTGCGAAAGTTTATTAGCTTGAAGTTCATTTTAACCGTTAGGACAGAACCACAATTGCTCGTACACTCTTGCTCGCACCTTGTTTCAGCTTCGTTTTCTCTACAATTTCAGCTCATCGATCTAATTCAGTCCGCAATCCTGTACGGGCAAGTAACTGTGGACTCGCTGGTTGAAGAAGCTCTGATTGGCAGCAGCGGAAGTGCTTCGGAGCGTCTCCCTAGGTTGACGCCAGTTCACTTTTGACTGCGCAGGTTATAAACTTGAATTAGCCGATCACTTTTCGAGCTTCGATTTTGAAAATTAATTTTTAAATAAAGAAAGCGTTATTTTTAAGTTAGTCGTAACGCGGAGAGAGAAGGACGATTTTAATGAGAAAGTGAGTATTTATCAATTTTTTTCGTTAGGTTGTCCCCCGGCGTTTGTCAGCGTTCAATCAGAGAGTTACTTAATATCATTTCTGACCATCAGTTTGCTTGGGGTTTCCACGTTTGTTAAGTTTGTAGCGCAATTATCAATTTTTCGCGATATTGTTTGTTTTGGAAGTTTTTTCGTTTTCCATGAAAATTACGAATAGGATAAAGAATCATTGAGACCATTCGGAGAAAATTGATAAGCTCTTTACTGCTCAAATGGTAGTAAGTATTAACTACCCGTTTGTACGTCTTGTTTTACTACTAAATTGTTATCCTCCGTCTTGTGTGACGCCGATAAAATGAATAGTTGTAAGGGAACCTCATTTTTAAAAATCAGTTATTACTTATGTTTAGTTTTTGCTTTTACCATTATCATTACGTCATTATCGTACGTTGTAGAAGTTTTTAGAATTCTTTGCAATGTGTGTTTACAATAAATAAAGAATTGAAAACTATTGGCGCGGCGCATGAAGCCTGTTGTTCTGAATGTTGGGCGAGAAAAGTGGAAGGAGTCGCGAAACCTGAGCGTTGAACTTTAAATTCCCTTGAACTTAAACTTGATGATTGGGCTAGAGCTCCTATGTAGGAAAATGGAGTGGAGATCGTGACAATTATCCTTGAATTCAGATTTCGCTGTGTCTTGCACCTTTTTTTCTTCTTTTTGTACGTGGGAGGGAGAGTCTCCTCTCAGTGGCCCCATGAATTTCCTCATGCGTATTGAGAACCAACTAGGGACTGCACATTGCATCGGATTGGCTTTCACGCCTCTCTGGGATGGCGGCTTGTGTGTCTCGTCCCCTGCACTATCGCGAGAATCTTGCAGCGTGCCATCATTCCCATACATCCTTCCAAATTGCCCAGCAGTCTGGTCTGTCCTTCATGGCTTCATTCTTCGTTCCTGAAAGATACCAGCCCTGGATCAACAAGCTCCACCCTCTTCTAGCTGAGCACTGCCCGGGGAAAATTGAGCAGTACTTCTCCAGTTTTTATCAGAATTTAACATAGTGCGGACGAATGCCTCTGGCGTGAGCAGGCTGACTGAGTCCTACACGATGTACCATCAACCTGCCCGCCTTTAGCTCGATAAGGTGGCATGGGAAGCATCATCCACCATTCCCCTGCAGTGCATTGCTCGAAGCTTTTCAAATTTGTCACATGAGCAACTGGCTAAGGTAGAAATGCAGCTGACTGCGCACAGCACAGACATGGACTTGAGGCTGGACTCAGCCGTCTGGTCTGCTGCCTCTTTTGAGCTGTGTCCCACTCGTCTTGCCACCTCCCGAGAGTCAGTCCTATTTCTGTTGGTCATACTCCAGTTCCCCCCTGGTTGGTTGCAGCACTTAACAACTATACGAGAAAGCGATGAGGAGGGTATATCTCATCTGGACCACTCCCATCCGCTTCCAGTGGTTGAAAATGCTCTATATCAGCGCACACGTGAGAGATGGAGTGATGACACAAGCCCCCTTTTAGTGTTGGCTGTTGGCCATCAGATTGGAACGAGTTGCTGTTTCTGTGGTAGCTGTATCTGCGACTTGCCAGATGTGGAAACCATAGGGCAACTGTTTGTAGCTCCGTGGTTTCCGCGTGAATGGGGAAATGAGTTTCCATTTTTTGCCTCGTCACCAGGTTGAGAGAGATACCCCATGAGCATCTATCAGTATCTCTCACCCATCGCATTACTCACTCCTGGTTTATCTAAGTCCAGCGTGAGGCCAATAATTACTGCCGCCACGTCATCCGCATACCCCACAAGGATCATATTGTCAGGAATCTCGAGACAAAGGAAGCCATCCCATATGATTTCTTTGTCACTCAATGGCGGTTGGTTTCCTACCTTGAAGGATGATGTGTACTGAGGTAGGTTTGGAGATGATTGAAGAGCTGCTGACTCTGGCAAAAATTACGGCAAATGGCGCAGAGCTCCTATCCACAATTCCCGACTTTCGTCAAGAATTATGAACCAATGTCTTGACCACGATCGCCCGGTGCCTTTAATAGGAGTCAGTCAGTACAGATGCCCGCCAAATATCAACTTGAGTCCTCAGTAGGTCAACATGACTACTACTCAGAGGCTGCTTCTGCTATTAACTGCTCCCGAATTGGTTCTTGCATCAGTTTTACAGGGAACTGAGTTCACACTTTGTAACTCCAACAGCAAGGAAATACGGATGACCCTTGTCCAAGGTTCAACTGGTCTGGCAGGCCAGGCTATAGTGGGGATTTGTGTTAATAAGTAGCTCCCAACGATCCTGTAGAACCAGAATACTCCCGCTTAACTGAAACTTGTGTTTGTTGGCGATTCTTGTCTGCAAGCCACAGACCTCTTAGTGAGAAACTGGCAAAAAAGAAACGGAAAAAGGCTCCAGAATTTCGTATCCCACAACTGAAGCAAGGCTCAAACTGGATATCGCTTCCTATTGACAAGACGAACGCTTTTGCTGACACGCTTGAAACCAGATTCACCCCTCATAACATGGATTCTCTTTCCTTGGAGCAACAAGATGCTACTGCTTTTCCCTCACCTGCTATCGTCTTCTCTCCAAGCCAAATACACGACATAATAAGCAAATCTTCGTCTCGCAAAGCACCCGGTGTTGACCTTCTGGTTCGGCCTCTGTTACTCAACGCCCCACGTAAACTTCTATCCCACCTTCCACGCATATACACATCTGCAGCTCGTATTGGGTATTTTCCGCAGAAATGGAAGCATGCCACAGTTACTATGATTCCGAAACCAGACAAACCTGAAGATCAGCTAACATCTTACAGGCCAAACAGCCTTCTTGTCATCCTGGCTAAAATTTTTGAACGCCTTCTCCTCCATAATTATATGACCTACACAAGCCATCTAATTCCTGACCAGCAGTTGGGGTTCCGCACTTCGCTTTCCTGTCCACTTCAGCTACAACGGATCACCAACTATATAAAAAAATCATAGCATCAGCGGCATGTGTGCCATGCAGCTTTTTTTGATGCGGAGCAAGCTTTCGATCGGCTTTGGTATGACGGCCTCCTTTTCAAAATCAGACCATACCTTCCAAACAACTAATACTCTCTCCTGCAAAGCTATCTAGAGGGGAGAACGTTTGAAGTTAACATTCAAAATGAAAAATCCACAACACGGCGAATACTCGCAGGAGTTCCTCAAGGTTCAGTTCTGGGTCCATATTTGTACTCATTCTACTGTCACGTCACACCACCATATTTCTGTATTGCTGCATCGATTACGGTCCCGTGTGTTCAGCTTACGGTCTCTTCTGCACAACCCCACCATTTCCCTGCACAATAAAGTACTTATTTAAACGTCCCTTATCCGACCAATATGGACTTACGCCATCGCTGTTTGAGGCACGTGTTTGCCGTCGCAATTCCGCCGTATTGAGCAAAAGCAAAACGCAACCCTACATAAACGTATTGTCCACACGCCTCCATTTGTTCGCAACCTGACTATTTATAATGACTTCTCATTGGAAACCGGCTCTTTTACATCGCATCATGTCTACATTCACTACGCACAATCTCCACCACCCCAATCATCTGGTCCAAGAAGGCTTCGTCAGACCATCGCATCAACGCCTGGTCCGTCCCCGCCATATTCTAAATATTGTAGCAACCTAGACCCACTTCAATGTCAAATGTCAATGGTTACTGTACTGAACTAAGTGCGTAACCTTCAGTTATAGAAAAACAGTGTTTTCCATCACGCCATTAAGGTATATTTATATATATAAATAGTCTTAATAAAGTTACAACAAAAAATATCTGGTGCGTTGCAACACACAACTTTCCTTAGCTCCACGTCCATTCACTTTGTACATGGATAATGCTATTTAATCAATACATTTATCACTCAGTTAATTTGAACTTGGTCAAGCAACGCTTTACGGCAGCAGGAAGCGGTAGCGCTTACAGTTCCAGATTTTATTGTGCTGCTCGTACTCATTTCAGGGCCAATATTGAGCAATTGGTACACAGATAATTAATGAGCCTGTAAACACAATTTTTTGAAGAAGGATAGTAATCACTTTTGCAGAGTTATTGGAAAATAACTGTTAGAACTGGTAGTAAGCGAAACGGGCGTAGTTGAAATTCAGAAATTTCTGGAGTGAGCCCCATGTATCTCATGAGCGTTTTTCAACACTCACCCTTTAGGTATTGGATTGGACTACAATACCAATTTTTTTTTAACATTCTATGAGAATTCCAGCGGAGTTTATAAGGAAAATATCTGGTGCGTAGCAACACACGACTTTCCGCCACCCCTTTAAGTTCGAACACCAGCTACATATGCGGGTGCTATATCTTCGTTCAACGCATTTTTACAGGAACATTTATTCAGAAGAAAATGTAGGGACTAGTTAGCTGAGAGTACTCCGTAAGTTTGATCGAAATCGTTAGAGCCGTTTTTGAGAAAATTGGAATACCGATAAATTAATATTCGACAAATCTCCTTTTCTGAGTTAACTTGGCTTATATCTCCGTTCAACATATATATACAGAAATAATTATAGAGAACGAAATGTTGGTATGAGTGACCAAAAGACACTCCATTAGGATTTATCACATCTGGTGAAGAAGTTACCCTGGAATTTACGAAAATGTTCGAAAAAACGTTATTTTTGACAAATTTTAATTTTTATCTCTGTTCAATGGACCGTCACAGGAACATTTATTGAGAACAATATGTAGGTATTAACTATTTGAAAACATCCTGTGAGTTTGGTGGAAATCGCTGAAGCCGTTATGCCAAAAAGCGTAAAAACCCAATTTTTGCTGCAGGGGCCCATATCTCCGTTCACCGTATTTTCATGGAGATATGTATAGAGAAGAAAAGTTAGGTATTGATTAGGAGAAGATAATTTGAAAGTTTAATCAAAATCGTTAGAGCCGTTTTCGAGAAAAATGCGAAAAACCCTAGTTTTTGGTACATTTTCGTCCCCCCCCCCTCCCATTGGACGGAACCGGACATAACCTTATTTTGGTGTCTACAAAAAATAACGAACAAAACAAAAAAAGAACCAGCTCAATCGGATCAGCCGTTCTCCCGCAAATCGAACTACAGACACGCACACACACAGACATACACACAGACATACACACAGACATACACACAGACATACACACAGACATACACACGGACCTCTCTCCGAAATTAGGTTTTTTAGACTCAGTAGGGTCTGAAACGTAAAGATCTGAAGAAAACCCAAATTTTTTTTTGGGCCGATTACTATACTTTCCTTCCCTTCGGGTAGCGGAAAGTAAAAACTGCGCTAAAAACGCTTTTGGTCGAAAATTTTGATAATTTATTGTGCTGCTCTCGTCATTTTCCCACGAATGAGAATTTTATAGTATCAATGCCTTATTGAGAGCTATCAACATAAAAAATTTAATTAAAATCGTTAGAGCCATTTTTGAGAAACAAAATTTGGTGTTTTGATCACTATGATGACTATAGTTAACTCTCGGTGGATTTCGCTCATACCCTTATTTTGGCGTCCCATGGTAACCTGTAGGCTAGACATCAAGTTTCAGCTGATTTGGTACGGTTGTTTTCTCTAAAAACTGCGCTAAAATCGATTTCGTCGAAAGTTTTGGTAATTTATTGTGCTGCTCTCGTCATTTTCCCTCAAATGGGAATTTTATGGTATAATTGCCTTAGTGAGAGCTATCAATATAAACAATTTAATTAAAATCGTTAGAGCCGTTTTTGAGACAAAAAATATTTGGTGTTTTGATCACTATGATAACTATAGTTAACTTTCGGTGGATTTTGTTCAAACCCTTATTTTGGCGTCCCATGATGACCTGCGGACGAGATATCTAGTTTGAGCTTATTTGGTACGGTGGTTTTCTCTAAAAATCGTTCACAGACACACATACACACACACAGACTGACACACAGACCATTTTCCCAAATGGTGTTTTTCGGACTCGGGAGGGTCTGAAACGTAAAGATCTGAAGAAAACTCAAAATTTTTTTTTCAGCCGATTACATAACTTTCCTTTCTACTTCGTAGAGCCAAGGAAAGTAAAAAAGAATTTCGTATCTGTAGGATCTGCTAGGGCTAGGGCGATGGAATAATTTTAGATCGGCCAACCTTCGATACGAAACTAGCTATAGGCTCAGGCTGTCTAGACTTAGTTGTTGTGAGCAGTCGTAGTAGGAGAGGAGCTATTATCCTGGAACTAGTGTGTCTGAGGAAATGTTTACGTTACTATTAATATTGTTGCGGATGTTACGAGTATATCCGCCGTTAAAAATGGGCTTTTGAGGCGACTTGCGAGACTTGTGGATGAGGGGGGGGGGTTGTTGAGTCGTTATGTACTCTCGCTGGTAATGACCTTCCTAATTGTCAAACCCCCTCGTTTTAAGGTCCTCGTTTTCGCTCAATATCTGCAGCGAAGCCTATAAATTCAGCCACATACAGCCCCCCCCCCCTCCCACCACTACAGTTTAATGACTTAGCCCTCCCTCGTAGTTTGAACCGTCTCTCCAGTTGCCACTACTCTCAGCCTTCTTGCTGGTTGGGATCCTCTTTCGCTGTGCATGCATTATTCATATTCATTGAGTCACCCCATATCACAAGCTGTTGTTTCGCTCACTTCTCTCGCACGATGAGAACTACCGCTGGTTATATCTGCTCAGTGGCGGAAATTACTTCCATCATTCACCTTCGTAAGCTTTTTAATTAGCACGCACAGGTACTGCTAATCCCCTATCAACCCTACAGTCCTCATTAGCTCATCTACGCTTACACATTCAACCGTATGCTATCGACTTCTACCACTAACAAACATGAATTACACGCGAACAAACGCCTCGCGGATGAGAACGTGTTTGTAGAGTCATAACTTGCCCTAAAACTACTTTGCAGTAAAAAATGTAATCGAAAATATCTGGTGCGACGCATTACACAACTTTCTGTAGCTCCCCTCTCACTGGTAGAGAGTATGCCGAGATCATGTATTTGACTGAAAAGGCAGTATTACCTAGGTAATTTATAATTTTCATTAGGAGAGAAAAACAGGAAAAAAAGTAGGAGAGCAGCACATTGAATTATTAAATATCTGGTGCGTTGCAACACACAACTTTCCTTAGCTCTTCGTCAATTCACTTTGTACATGGATAATGCTATTTAATCAATTCATTTATCACTCAGTTAATTTGAACTTGGTCAAACAACGCTTTACGGCAGCAGGAAGCGGTAGCGCTTACAGTTCCAGATTTTATTGTGCTGCACGTACTCATTGCAGGACCATTACTGAGCAATTGGTACGCAGATAATTAATGAGGCTGTAATCACAAATTTTTTGAAGAAGAAGAAAGAATTTTTTGAAGAAATTTCTGGAGTGACCCCCCATGTATCTCATGAGCGTTTTTAAACACTCACCCTTTTGGGTATTGGATTGGACTACAATACCAATTTTTTTTAACATTCTACAAAAATTCCAGCGGAGTTTATAAGGAAAAAACTGTGCTAAAAACGCTTTTCGTCGAAAATTTTGGTAATTTATTGTGCTGCTCTCGTCATTTTTCCACGAATGGGAATTTATTGTGTGATTGCCTTATTGAGAGTTATCAATATAAAAAATTTAATCAAAATCGTTAGAGCCGTTTTTGAGAAAAAAAATATTTGGTGTTTTGATCACTATGATAACTATGGTTAGCTTTCGGTGGATTTTGCTCAAACCCTTATTTTGGCGTCCCATGGTAACCTGCAGGCTAGATGAGTTAGTTGTTTGGTTTTGTTGCTTTTCTTTAATCCCATAGAGGGAAAAAGTAAACTTCGTTGGTCGAAATAACAACTAGAAAAACAAAAATAAATAAAATACTAGGTGTGGGGTCCAGGGGACCCCTGTTGTCAGATTCAGATTAAGGTGAATGAATAAGGTAGTCATTCTAGGGTTAACCACGATCGTTGAAGTACGGATTTCAATCCAAACAGGACAGGCAGGCGCCAAGTAGCCGTTGCAGTCGTAGATGCGCGCAACCTGAGATACTATATTTCGTACCTAGCGCTTTCAGCGACGCATTTAGGTTTCAAGAGCTCACAACTGGGATATTTCACATCCTGGACCACCTGAGTGTATTGCTGACGGACTTGCCAAGACGAAGGCAACCTCCCGTATACGAAATTAGTTTCCTCGAAAGGTCGGTACCGTCAGCAGTCAATTTTCATTCCGTCAAGCAGTCATCCGTAAATATGGATTCGGTCAATGGTCGAGCTGCTCCTCAGGCGCAAGATGTCGGATGCTGGGCCTACAGGCAATTCCAAACGTCACTGTTGTGTTGTATTTACGATCTTCGGCCAATCACCAACGCGTGTTGGAAAATACGGTCGTCAGTGTGAATCTTGATCATTCGACACATTCTCGTTTTGAGAAAGTTGAATCGAGGGACCGAAATTTTGGCACTTCGCGCTACCTGAAAGGCCGTTTTAAATTATGTTAACGTTGAATGGCGACGAGGGAAGAGGCGTCATTATGTAAAATGGTTTGGCAAGTGGCCAGAGCGGCTCCCGTCGAGCTCTGAAGGTTGTGGAAATAAGAGGAGACCAGGAAGTAGGGGAAAAGCTTGAGGATCCGAAGGGATTAGACCCTCATGAATTAGGGAGTGTGAGTTCGTTCGAATGGGTTGTAAACCTTAAAAAACGAGGGGAGCGAAAAAGGAAGCGTGGGGACACTGTGCGCACGATATACACCCAACGAGGCCCTGGAGATGGAATATTTCGAATTCAATAATCCCGCATTCAATCAAGAATCACCAAGAACTTGTTCGTTTTCACTTCAGCCCCTCTACTAATTCAATTTATGCTCGGCCCAAAACTTTAAAGAGCGCTCTAATGAATGCTATAGAAGAGACGAGAGATGTCGTGGTACGAAAGGAAAACAAACCGCATGAACTTCTCTGACCTCCCAGAGTCAAATAGAGAAGCGAAGCATCGCTCAACATTCCTCGACCCCAGTGAACTCGTTGAAAAACAAACTCAACGTTCGGTCTAACATTTTCTGACGTATTTTGACTCAAAGGGTACTCGCAGCTATCTGCTACATTCATTTCGTTCTCCGCTAGTGTTTTCGTACATTTCGCCCTCCTCGCCCCCGCCCATCGCTTTCACAATAATGGAAACTACCCTTATTTGGGTGAAACAGAAGATCTGGTGTGGAGAGTCACACGACTTCCTTCAGCACTCTGTACTGTCAGCGACTTTTATGACTTAAGATACGAATTCAATTTATTTGTAACTCAGTTGAATTTGAACGTGCTAAATAATAATTTCTCGCTTTGGGTAGAAAATCTTAGTGGTCAAGGTTCTGGAATTTATCGAGCTGCTCCGCGTGGTGGTACATGGGCAACAGCTCTCCACCGGGAGACTCGCTAAATAGCCAGCGATACACGAGCAGATATCTGCGACAGATATCGCGTTTTTAAACGATATCTGTGGGAAAGATCTGTGCGTTAGTGGGCGTTAAAAAATGATGAAAGATGTGAAAATCGACCAGAGATATCTGCGAGAGTTCAAATCTGGCAGATGGTAGTCGGGCGTCCCCCTTAACCTGCAAACTTCTCCGAAGCGATGTCTGTGGTTCAAAGAAATGTTCGATTGGATGGGGCAGTCACTTAACGTTAAGATGTTCTGTTGTCCACGAGTGTTTTCCCCTGTTTTCAAATAAGTACTTCAAAACTCGTAACTGCAAACATTCGTAGGAAACTACATTTTGTTAACTACAAAAAACGATCTCCCCACAACCTAATAAATTCGTAAATACATTATTACTTGTAGGCATCTACCCCCAGTGGCATACTTACCCAGAATTGGGGGGGGGGGGACAGTATTTTCAAATTTAGTTGTAGTTTTTTATTTACAAAAAATTAAATGAATTGAATTACGGGAGCCGGTGAGATGAGCTAGCAAAATGTTCACAATCCCGCGGGTTGTTCTCCCTAAGGTGCGTCAACAACTTCATGTGCCCGAACTTTCTCCTTTCCGAAACCCATGACTTCTCCCAAACCTGTATTTTTTTGGCTTAGCCGTTTTATGGGCAATAAAAAAAAATACACGCCGCAAAAGCCGCTAATTTACGCTTTTCACTTTCCTTGGCTCTACAAAGTAGAAAGGAAAGTTATGTAATCGGCTGAAAAAAAAATTTTGAGTTTTCTTCAGATCTTTACGTTTCAGACCCTCCCGAGTCCGAAAAACACTATTTGGGAAAATGGTCTGTGTGTCTGTGAACGATTTTTAGAGAAAACCACCGTACCAAATCAGCTCAAACTTCATATCTCGCCCACAAGTTATCATGGGACGCCAAAATAAGGGTTTGGACAAAATCCACCGAAAGTTAACAATAGTTATCATAGTGATCAAAACACCAAATATTTTTTTCTCAACAATGGCTAACGATTTTGATTAAATTTTTTCTGTTGATAGCTCTCAATGAGACAATTATACCATGAAATTCCCATTCGTGGGATAATGACGGGAGCAGCACAATAAACAATCAACATCTTCGACGAAATCGATTTTAGCGCGGTTTTTAGAGAAAACAACCGTACCAAATCAACTGAAACTTGATGTCCAGCCTACAGATTACCATGGGACGCAAAAATAGTGGTATGGACAAAATCCACCGAAAGTTAACTATAGTTATCATAGTGATCGAAACACCAAATTTTTTTCTCAAAAACGGCTCTAACGATTTTGATTAAATTTTTTATATTGGTAGCTCTTAATTCCCATTTGTGGGAAAATGACGAGAGCAGCACAATAAATTATCAAAATTTTCGACGAAAAGCGTTTTTGCCGCGGTTTTTACTTTCCGCTACCCGAAGGGAAGGAAAGTATAGTAATCGGCCCAAAAAAAAAATTTGAGTTTTCTTCAGATCTTTACGTTTCAGACCCTACTGAGTCTAAAAAACCTAATTTCGTCGCGTGGTCCGTGTGTATGTGTGTATGTGGCTAACGACCACATACCTGCCGTACCTCCACAGGTCTGAGTTCGGTGGATGCTGCAGGGGCCGGCCTCTTGCATATTAGCGAAACCGCAACTTCTATGACTGATATAACCCTCGTCGAGGGTTTAGGTACAGTCATGAAATAAAGAAACAGACCTGTGTGTGTGTGTCTGTAGTTCGATTTGCGGGAGAACGGCTGATCCGATTGAGCTGGTTCTTTTTTTGTTTTGTTCGTTATTTTTTGTAGACACCAAAATAAGGTTATGGACGATTTCGGCCGATGGGAGAGGGTGGGGGGACGAAAATGTACCAAAAACTAGGGTTTTTCGCATTTTTCTCGAAAACGGCTCTAACGATTTTGATTAAACTTTCAAATTATCTTCTCCTAATCAATACCTAACTTTTCTTCTCTATACATATCTCCATGAAAATACGGTGAACGGAGATAATGACCTATGAAGCAAAAATAGGTTTTTTAAGCTTTTTGGCAAAATGACTTCAACGATTATCATCAAACTCTCAGGATATTTTCGAATAGTTAATACCTACATATTGTTCTCAATAAATGTTCCTCTGAAAGTCCATTGAGCAGAGATAAAAATGAAAATGTGTTGAAAATAACGTTTTTTCGAACATTTCCGAAAGTTCCAGGGTAACTTCTGACCAGATGTGATAAATCCTAATGAAGTGTCTTTTAGTCACCCATACCAACATTTTGTTCTCCATAACTATTTCTGTATATATATGTTGAACGGAGATATAAGCCACGTTAACTCAGAAAAGGAGATTTGTCGAATATTAATTTATCGGTATTCGTATTTTCTCAAAAACGGCTCCAACGATTTCGATAAAACTTTCGGAGTGCTCTCAGCTAACTAGTCCCTACATTTTGTTCCGTATAAATGTTCCTGTAAAAATGCGTTGAACGAAGATATAGCGCCCGCCTATGTAGGTGGTGTTCGAACTTAAAGGGGTGGCGGAAAGTTGTGTGTTGCTACGCACCAGATATTTTTCTTATAAACTCCGTAGGAATGTTAGTAGAATGTTTTTAAAAAATTGGTATTGTAGTATACTACACTATAGGGTGAGTGTTTAAAAACGCTGATGAGGTACATGGGGGTCTCTCCAGAAATTCCTGAATTTCAACTACTGCCGTTTCGCTTGATACCAGTTCTAACAGTTATTACCCAATAGCTCTGCAAAAGTAAAGACTATCCTTCTTCAAAAAATTTATGTTTACAGCCTCATTAATTATCTGTGTACCGATTGCTCAATATTGGTCCTGCAATGAGTACGAGCAGCACAATAAAATCTGGAACTGAAAGCGCTACCGCTTCCTGCTGCCGTAAAGCGTTAGTTGACCAAGTTCAAATTAACTGAGTGATAAATGAATTGATGAAATAGAATTAGCCATGTACATAGTGAATTGTTGTAGAGCTAAGGAAAGTTGTGTGTTGCAACGCACCAGATATTTTTACTATGAACAGTCACTAACCCCATGGCATCAACTTACGGAATGTGTGACCGATCTGGAAAATATTTCGGATTCGACCGATAACTCGAGTCTGCCAGACGAACGTCGGGGACAGACCTGAATCTGTCAGATTTCATCCCACGAACGAACAGATGACATCGGACACTGGTCAGGTGACAGATCTTGGGCATGGAAGATCGGCCGATAAGTTTTTCGTGTTAAGGGGCAACGACCGATCTCATCGGTCACTCCAGATCGTTAGCGATATCTGTCAGATGAGATCGGGCGACCAAATCTGCCGCAGATATCTGCTCGTGTATGGCTGGCTAATGACATGATAGTAACGTGAGAATCACCTCTTAGATTCAAAACAACGATCAAAATCTGGCAAAATGCAGAGTTGTGTTATAAGTTGATAACTTCGCTACAATCGATTTTCGTCGAAACGTTTGGTAATTTATTGTGTTGCTCTCACCATTTGAGCCGTATTAGAGAAAAAAATAGTTAAGTCTTTTGATCACTATAGTTCGTTATGGACGGACTTCGCTCTTCCCCGTATTTTGGCGTCTCATAGTAACATGTTTGAGTCAAGTTTGGCCGGATTACGCCCGTCAGTTTTCTCTAGATTCACAGACAGGTCCGTTTCCGTGGGGGCGTATAGGCGATGTCACACCAAGCGAGACCAGTGCCGTGGGATCTGGGGGTGGTGGAGGGGGGCCATGATCTGAGGACCATGGACACCCTTGCGATAGGCCCGTTTGTGGCTGCAGTGAGGGTATCGCCTGCATCTACTCATAAGAGAGTTATATCAGTCGAAAGCCATGGAAGTTGTGATTTCTCTACCGCACAAGAGCCTGAACACTCGCTCAGCTAGACCTGTCGAGGAACGGCATATTGTCATTTAGCCAATCCGTTGGTAGACATCTGTTGCTGTTACCGCATAGGGATGATCTTGGGGAACCTGTAACATCGGGAGTTCTTAATCTGGTTTCCTACGTGATCTAACTATTCATTCGAGCGGCAAGTTCCCCAGTGACAAATCTGTGGCCACAGTTTTGTTTTGTCATAACCTTCTCTGCAAATTATGTGAAACGGTTATAAGCTTGCTGGGAGGTTTGGCAGCTTTTCCAACAACCATCCGCTTACTATCGTAGAAACAACTGTGCGCAACTCATGGTTTCATGTTTTCTCCGCACTAGAGGCACCGGATGTGCTGGATGGAGTCTTTGAGAATAAAGAAGTGGGACCCCGCATTGCCGTCCAATAAAAACTGTAAGGGATTGGCTGATCCAGTGGTCTGGCTCAACCCAGACGTTCATGGATGTTGATAAAACCTCGTAGGTGTCTCGTCCCTTTGACGAGGGTTCCCACCTCGTTTGCCATTCATGTAATGCCCATTTACCCATGCGAGGGTACGTCCTTTGAGGGGCTGGAGCTGTTGACTGAGACTCCTCAAGAAGGATCCTGTGGGTGCCAAAAGCGTATTGGCGGTTGGCTATTTAATTTCCCCTTCAAGAGAATGAGCTAGTTTTTATCCGCAGCAACACGCAGGTTGGTTCTCGCACCATTGGATGATGCTCTGAGTACCCCGGACTGTACCAAGCCTTCCTCCCCTCGATGCAGTGCGAAGAGACCTCCAAGCAAAGACCCGCTCTCGCCCAGGATGCGCTCATCAATAGGTGGCAGGCGCGGTGGAATGAGGGTTCCACAGCGGGGCACCTCCACAGCATCCTCCCCTCCATTGAGGGGCGGCTGCGGATGAATTGGTGGCGGCTGTCCTTCCCGGAGGTGCAGCTGCTCTCAGGCAATGAGCGGCTGCACTTCTTTGGGCGCTGCCACTTCGGCGTCTGCCCTTGTGGGGAGGCTAGAGAGTGCAGCGCATGTACTGTTCACCTGTCGCCTGTACAACGATGCCTGGGAGTGTGCTTAACTCCCTGCAGCGGGAGGGGTCTAGCAGCTCCTCTGCAGCAAGGTGGAAGGACCCGGAGTCATGGTGCCCCCCCCCCCCCCCCATTCGAGGAATAGGGAGACAGCTTCTCGCTCACACCACGCTGCACCTCCGCCATGGGAACCTAATCACCACCACCCTGGTGTAGAGGTGCATGCTCCCTGCGAACCAACGAGCTGGTAGGCCAAGCCAGGCCTGGCTCGTTACCCCGTTGGGTTCAGAGCACTTGATTGGTTTTCTGTAAAACTGCTCTCCCTCACCTGAATGTGTATTCAACAAGCCGTTTCCTCCTCTTGTAATGTCCACTGCTTCCGATATGTAGCACCGTGTATTAGCCGTTGTAGATGCAAAGGGTGTGGTTTGATTTTGGAAGGTGGCACTACGGCATGAGCCCAGATATTAAACTCGTTAATGTAGCTATCGATTAGTCTACCCGCTGTTAACATTTTTGAAAATCTCTAGCGTTGTAAAGACCTTACCCGTCCCTTAGTTCGAGTTTCCAGTAAACTCAGCCCAATCGAACCCGTGGCGACGAAAATGACGTTCTTTTTAGTAAAAATGCTGAACAAAAGAAATAGATGACCAAACTGCCAAGAGCTGGCAACGGTCGCCCTTTGTCTGATCGAAAATAAGAAACCTTCGAATAAAAAAAAAGAAAAAAGGTAGATAAAAGAAAAGATGAAACTGAATCATCAAGACCGTTCTTGAAAAGGGCATCAAACGAACGGAGGACTAACTTCCCATTCAAAGTGGAGTTCTTTTTCTTGGTCACTTATTTCGTGTGGAGGCGGCTGGTAGAAAGATTTCGAGTTCCTTGATTGTGCTCCCATCTGTCTCGCTTTTCGTGTAACCCAGCAGGTTTCAAAGCCACCTTTTTCTACTCCTCAACTGCCACCGGAATACTCCATAATCTAAAGAATCATGATGACAAGTCTCATAAATGTTCTGCGTTGGTGCTTGCTCAATAAGCGCCCTGAGTGAGAGAAGCAAATAATTCTGGAACTACCACATTCTATACAGAACGTCAACTTCAACCAAAATCACGTAAACTGAGTGAAAAACAAATTGTATCAGTTTCGAGCTCCACAAATCTTGCTGAGTGTGCTAACTACTTAAAGGTACCACAATTTTCCATATAGTTGAACAGTACACACAGTTGAACAGCACACACAGCCCAAGAAATCTCCTGGGCCAGATAAAATAGAAAGCAATATGCTAAGGAAGGCTGAGCAGACAATCTCCAGCTGCCTCCTTAATTTATTTAATGACTCTGCAGGTCGGACAGTTTCCCACTCAGTGGAAGTCTGCGCGTGTTGTCACTCTTCAAAAGGGAGGCGACCGCAATCAGTCAGACCCGCGATCATGGAGACTTCTTTCCATATTAGGCATAACACTAGTAATCTTGATGTTGCAGTCCCTCGAAGGAGTCTTTGGCCGCAACCTCACAGGCAGGCAATACGGGTGTACCAAAGGAAGGTCCACACAGGATGTCTTTGTCGAGATTCGGCGTGTTTCCCTGCTGGGACCGGCTAAGTACGTCGTAGCAGTTCTGATTGACATCAGAGGAGCGCTTGACAACCTCTGGTGGCCAGCGCTCCTTAATGAGCTTAAAGGTAGAGGAATCCCCCGCAACCTGTACTCGCTCGTCAGAAGTTACCTGACAGACAGAACTGCTACGATCGAATGCAGGCATGTCTCTGTCCAGAGAAAGATTGAGAAGGGGTGGCCGCAGGGCTTGGTCCTTGGATCAGCACTCTGGAATGCCTTCTTCGAAGGTCTTCTCAGGAAACTCATGGAGACTGACTGCGAGCCATACGCCTATGTGGATGACTTGACTGTGCGGATCTTTGCAGAGTCAGCCCGCCAAATCGAAGAAAAAACCCACCACGCATGCTCCGCATCGTCAAGATGCAGGTGGCTGAGGAAAAAACCCAGCTAATCCTCTTGGAAGGGAAAGTGAATAATCCACCCTCAATACGCTTTGGCGACCACAGGGTCCTTCTTGAAAAGCGCGTCAAGTATTTAGGAGTGAATATAGGTGAGAGGTGGGGTTTCAACCAACACCTCCAGTCCCTTAAAGGCACTACCATTGCAAAGTTTGCCTCACTGTGTGCCATTACTAAGGCCACTTGGGGTGTGTGTATGCATAGCAGAAAGACTTTCCAATCAGCAGGGGGGGGGGGGCTGGAACGTGTCACGGCTGAGGCATAATGCTAGCAGGTGCATGGGCTAGAGCCCACGCTGATGACACTCAGGGGCCATTGACGTTGGGAGACAAATGATGGTGAGCACTCGAGTTTAGGGACAAACGCGAGGGTGAATGAGTGCGCACAAGGGTTGATTGCTAATGAGCACTGGGTACTGAACAAAAGGTGCAATTGCAAGTCTAACCAAGGGAATCAGAATACGAAATTTAAAAATCGGCGAAAAACTTCAGCGGCCATCTTGTCTTGTTGTTGAGGAGTGCGTCATTTTTTAACAGAGAGGGTAAAATACGGCAAGCATTTAGAGGAGAGCCCTACTACAACAATCGGGAAAATCAGGCGACTGCGAAGTGTAATTGGGCTTTTACCGGGATACGGATATTATTCCAAGCAAAAGCTCGTTTTAGAACGCACGTAGCCAGGATCCCTACGATATCGAATATGTATGTTAGTCCTTTCGAAAAGGTCCGGGGGTCCAAACCTAATTTGAAATTTCTGAAACGTTTTGGATGCCTTGTACACTATGCGGATGTAACTAATAAGTCCAAGTTTGCTCCTAACGCTAAGAAGGGTTACTTGCTTGAATGTAACGAAACGGGGTATGTAATATTTTCTGAACAACGCAAAACCCTCGTGAACTCGTGCAATGTGAAATGCATTGAGACCATAGGGTACGGCGACAGGATCAAGGATTATCCAAAACTGTTAGCTGATACACTTGATTTGGGTGACAATGCCGACCTGATTGACTCACTTAGTGACAACCCTAGGGACCCCATAGCTCTTCAATGAACTGGTCAAGGCGAGTTTCTGGAGCCTTCCTCTTACCAGGAGGCCATGCTGTCTCCTGATAAAGACTTGTGGGAGGAGGCTATCCGCAGCGAGCTTGAATCTCTTGAAGAGATGAACTTGTACCCAGATGTGCCTGCCCCCACGGACCAAAATTATCAAGTCACGGGGGGTACATAAAAGAAAATTGGAGACAGATGGGTCATACCGATACAATAGTCGCCTTGTCATCAAGGGTTTTGCTGATGTAAACGATTATTTAATTTCAGAGATCTATGCGCTTGTGGCACGTCTTGCTGATGTTCGTGTTTTTTTTTGTCAGTGGTAAACAAACTTACATCTATATCGGCTAGATGTTACAACTGCTTTCTTGCATGGATTTCTTGAAAAACCTGTTTATATGTATGTACCAGAGGGTCTTGAGGAGCTTGCCAATCAGGCACTGGAATTGAAAGATACCCATGTGTGCTTCCTCAAGAGATCTCTGTATGGTCTAAAGGTATCGCCAAATTTATGGTATAAAAGGTTCAGCAGTATTCTGACAGGATTAGGTTTTGGAGTATACCCATTTCAGACTTGCATCTTTAAATGGCTAATGGATGCCAAATATGTTTTAATCATCATTTATGTGGATGATTGTCTATTAGCAGGAAATAACAATGATAAAGTGTTGGAAGTCATTCAGAACTTGACTATGGAAATAAGAGAAGAGATTCCCCTAAAGAATTCCTTGATTTTGGTTTATTATTCATTCTGACTAATAACCCTATGTTTTCGGTCACGAAAAATTTTTTACAACCCCCCCTCAAAATTTGATACTTTACGTTTCAAGACTTGGAGATTCCAAATTTGCAATGTCCGTCCGCCGCCCCCCGTCCAGGCCGTTTTGTGCCTTTAACGAGGTCTAAAAAATTCGTTCTTTCGCCCAAAAATCCGATTTGGTATCTAGTTGTGCCCGCCATCTCGGCAATCCGATTGGACGAAACCCGTGGTTGTAATGGACAAAAAACGGTTAAAAAAATTAACGAAACGCAGCACAACGCGGGAGCTACAGCGTTTCGTCGTTTGAACTCCCTCCCTCCCTGCCCGTCTCATTAAATAGCAACCGCGCTCGAGGCGAGCGAGCGCACCTCCCACTCGCTTGCCTCCCCTTTTGCCTTTCGCTTCGAGCGCCCCCGTTCCAATTTCCCCGACGTTTTGGTTTTAATACGATTCAATTTTTTTAGATTCTTTCGTTTCATTCTCATGTTGGTTTTTTTCATAGATTTTTGATATTAGTATTTAGCGTGCATGTTTTCATATTAAAATTCAGTTTTTTCTAGATACTTTCGTTGTTTTTTTTTGTTTATTTTAATATTACGATTCAGTTCTTTTCGACCTTTTTTTGGGTTTCATTATGATATTTTCCGATGCTGAATCGAACAGGATGGGTCTCGGAGCATTAATGCTAGGTCAAGCTGATTATCCGAATAATAAACCGTTGTGTAATAATTTGCAGGGTTTGAGATTGTGAGAGATATATCCGATAAGACTCTTTTTATACATCAGAAAACTCAAGTAAAGAGTCTGTTGGATAGATTTCTCACTTCTGAGGAAGGGATCAGCCAGATCCCTCTGTCTCCTAATACTTTTACCTTGAACACCCAAATGAAATTAACTGAGGACTCGGAAGTAAGGTCAAAGAATGTGGCAATAAGGGGTGCACCGCGATGGGGGGGGGGGGATGAGCAAAATGATGAAGTGAGGAGCATCAAGTCGATGAGGAGTATTTTTAAAATTCATCCAGGGCAACGCACTAATTCGGCCTGAGCTGAGCTGAACAGCAGTAAACATGAAGCTTCCAAAAACATTTAGCTGGATTCATCGCACTTTCCTCAGTTCCATGTGACAGGAAGATCTTCACAGCTGTGGAAGATCGCGCTTCATCCAATTCGACTGTACTAGCTTTACAGTCCTGCAGCTGTTTAGAGTTTGCAAAACAAATACGTCTCAGAAACGGTTTAGAGTCAAGAGGAGATGAGGACATCTTTACGGCAAACCAAGTGACGGCAAAAACTTCTTTCTCGCCTCGAACGAGCCCACCTTCTTTTCCACCCTCGCCCTGGATTGATGATGTCTCCAAACTTCTGGGCCAAGCACCTCGTGAAAGATGACCGCTTATCAAGGTGAGTCTAGAGACTAGTTCACTGGCCACGAGTCGGGAGGAGTGGGTTTTTGGCACGTGAAAGTAACTTTGATCCGGTTATCTTCAAGAGTTTCTGGGTGAGCTCACGGAACAATTTATTACACATAGCTCCAGCCCCATGCTCCAGCTTCAGCCCCATCGAACGAAGCGGTCGTAATTTATCGGCTGATAAGAGTTGGGATAAGCCTCTTTCGGTGCACCAGCTTAACACCTAATGACTTAACTCAGCCAGCTACGGAATAGGAGCTCACAACGGATTCTGGCTGACCCTCATTACTGTATCGATTGGCGAGGAGGCCGTCG
The DNA here is from genome assembly GCA_020466155.1 of Pachypeltis micranthus. Lineage (NCBI taxonomy): Eukaryota > Metazoa > Arthropoda > Insecta > Hemiptera > Miridae > Pachypeltis > Pachypeltis micranthus. The sequence continues at coordinate 20,753,224 of CM035780.1, read as the reverse complement.
TTCGAGAGAAGTGTCTGTTAGTTGAATGATCTCATTGTGTAGTAAGAGAGATGAAACGACGAACCTAACGGCTTTACGTTTGCTGTAAAACAATCGCACCCCTAAAAATAGGTCATTTTCCACGCCCCGCTTTAATTGGTGGTCCCCAACTCCTTCGTTCAATTGTAGTAGGAAGTTTGACGGAATTCAAATAACTAACAGCTTCGCGTTGAAAGCCGTAGAGCCCTTGCCACACTCCGCTCGTAACTCAATGCCAGTTCACAGTCAAGATGCTCATGGGCAAAAATATCCCAGATAAAACCGTGATGTTTTTATTCTGCTTGGCCCTGCTGGTAGGAAGGAAAGTTATGTAACCGTATGATTTATTTTCTTTAGTTTTCTGCAGATCTTCACGTTTCAAGGGCATACTGAGTCCGAAACCATTTGGGAAAACGGCTGAACAATGTGTGACGAGGGAAGAGATTAGGTTCATTTTGACGGAGTGTGAGGTAGTGATGGACATTTTTAAAAAATCGGTTTTATTCAATTAAATGCATCGATGTATCAAAAAATACATCGATTGTTTTTTTATAAGTTAAATATGTATGTGGTTTAGAAATAAAAAGAAATCATCTATTAAAATAACTTTATTACCTGTACATTTATTTTTAATATATATCCCGATAATTTTTATCTATACGCAAATTTTACTCAAAACATTTAATGTGCTCCTTTGTTGAGTACTACCTGTGCCGCTTGCGAAAACCGCCTCTCTGATGGCACTGATGTGCCCACCATTGTTAGATATTTCAACCTTCTGTGGAAGGTGAAAATAAAGCTACTGCAGGGACCTCAGCGGCGACATTCTGCGGCTTTCGGTTGTCCAGATCGCGTTAGGCGCTCAATTACCACATTGGCGGGAACAATACCGACGTTATATTCTTAATATTTATCGACGTTGGATTGAATACGTCCCAGTCACGTTGTGCAACAGAATAATAAATCGTTGCGTAATCATTTGCAGCAGGTTTTTCAATTTTCAACTCCTGAGGTAATATTTTATTTATTTAGCCCCAACGTGACCTCTCCGATGAATAATTATTGAATGATTAGCCTTTTACTAACAATGCAGCATATTCATGTATATTTCAGGGTCTTCAGTAAGAGTTTACGTAAATGCGTTTTTCTCTTTTCAAGGTACAATAATGATGATGAATGAAGTATTATAAGGTTAATGATCTTTCGTTTAATTAATTGCGGGAGTTTTTGTTGTTGACTTTAATGAGACAAGCGCGAGATAAACGAGCGCCAACGAGAGTTTAATTTTTGTACGTGCGCCCTTCAAATCCTTTGTTTCATCAAAATATTTACTTCGGAAGGATTCAGGGGGGGGGGGGCACAGGAACGAGCTCAGATAACGTTGAACGAACGGAAAACGGGGAGGAACGTAATGCTTTTCGTGGATTCGGGGTCGTGCTGTGAACGTGAACAATGACGAGTGATGGATGAGAGCGGAGAGAGCAGTCAAAATTACTGGCCCCACTAGGCCATTGTGGAGGGAAGGGAAGCGAACTCCGGGAGTCGCGGCAGAAATGGCATGGAGATAGAAAAACTGGGCTGAAGGAAGAGGGACTGTTTATCGGAGTTGCTCCAAGGGGGTTTCCATCCCGTCAAAAGCTACTAATCAAAATTTTTACATCAGAAATTGAGTTATACCTTCGTTAACGTCATCGTTCATCCTTCGTCACGACCCGGTGTCCAATTGCAACCCAACCCTTCGATTAGTCCGCCAAAACGTTGCCAGTATTTCGATCATATTTTCCTACCTAAACGGTTTAGTGAGAGGTCAAACCGCCAACTTGCAATAACTGATTCTCGAGAAACCGATAGGGTGGAAGAATAAGCTTTAATAACCTGGCCTGCCTTGAAAATAGTCTCCAATCACGTTTTGCGATTTGTGCAACTCAAATTCCACACGCTTTGGGTACCAAGGAACGATTATTTGTTAGGCAAAACCAGGAAGTTTTTTGCTTTAGGGTTACTTAACTTAATTAAGGCGGTCATTTTCTGGGAACGTACTGCCTTATTTGGTAGTCATTATGCGCGAACATGCCAAACAAACTAAAATACCACCATACTGAGGAGCGATACCACGAATTTCCCATGGGAGGTTCACACCGAACTGCCGCCGCGATATAACTGATTCTCATAACACCGCATCAACTGTTTCCAGCCACATTTTTCAACTAATCAGAATTTTGATACATAAATCCTCGGTTAGCTCTCATAACCGCAAACCATAGAACTCCTACAAATCCGAATAAGTCACGAATGACAATAATTAGCAATAAAGACGGGACAAACTTGTGCTAAGTAACGACACTCTCTCTTACTGACACGCTGTTGGCTCTAAAACGTTCAGCTCATTTCACCTCACACTGGGAGTGGACGATATACATCGATGTTTTTTTCGAAGCATCGAAAAGGTAAAAACCCTGCAAATTATTACACAATGGTTTATTATTCTCATGAACAGCTTGACCATACGAAACATGTCCTGACTACAATGGAACTACGGAAACAAAACGTCTGATGATTTTGCCCCGTCAGGTCGGGGAAATTGGAACGGGGGCGCTTCGAGCGAACCTGTTGCGAGGCGAAAGGGGAGTTGAGCAGTTGAGTAGGCGGGCGGCGTTGCGAGGCGAGGACGTTTTTTATTGAGACGGGAGGGAGGGACTTCAAACGACGAAACGTTGACTTCCGCTGTAGTTCCCGCGTTATACTGTTTTGTTAATTTTTTTAACCATTTTTTCCCATTACGACCACGGGCTTCGTCCGTTCGGATTGCCAAGATCCCGGGCACAACTAGATACCAAATCGGATTTTTCTGCAATAGAACGAATTTTTTAGGCCACGTTAAAGGCACAAAATGGCCTGGACGGCGGACGGACATTGCAAATTTGGAATCTCCAAGTCTTGAAACGTAAAGTATCAAATTTTGAGGGGGGGGGGGTTGTAAAAAATTTTTCGTGACCGAAAACATAAGGTTATTATTCAGAATGAATAATAAACCAAAATCAAACCTACCCCCCTATCTCTCTACGGTTAATAACTATTGTTTTGTCTTTTTCAATTACATTATTTAGCACTCGCAAGGTGTTTCGTCAAAAAGTGGTATCACTAGTTGTAAAGGCCGCCAATGTTACAGAGGTCAGTGCAACGAACCCATAAAAAATATAAATGCAAATGGCCGACTGAATTGACCCGCCGTCTCTCCCTTACTTACAGTTAGGGCCGTGTTCACCAAAACGCCGCTGATCGTGATTCAACTGATCAGGGCTAGATGAGTAAATCAAGGCTAGCCATTTTCGTGCCCACCACGCTAGCCGAGATCACTGTGGGATGCGGTTAGCATAGACGTGATTACGCTGCGATTAAGCCATATCGAGAAGGCAGTGGACTAATGAGGTTACAGTAAAGTGAGGAAATAGGGCATCTGTTTGACATCCCGTCCCGTAAACAAGTGTCACGGCCGCGTAACCGTGTATCCCGTAGATGCCCAATGCTCAATAATCCGGATTTGACCAAATTATTGTTTCTAATTATTGTCAGACACCAAAGTGACCGCATTAACCTCTGCCGAAGCTGAAACTGGTGAGGAGCTTAAAGTGAAAATACGCGTACTACAACTGCAAGAGCTGCAGGAAAAAGCCAAATTATTCCGGGAGAATGCTTTGTGCGTGTAGGAAAGATCGGAAGCGGTACAAGAAAATGAGAACTGAGCAAGAAATAATAAAAACCGGAATTATGAGGTTACAACTTTAACAAGCAAGGAACTTCAATGAGGAAGGGAGAATTGTCGTGTTTAATAAAAGTTGTTTAATATACTAATGTGTGTGTAAAAGCGTGGTATTATTTAACATTTCCTACTTATCTGCTACTTAATCCACCCAGGTAAGCCATTTACGTTTGGGTTTTCAAACACGGCGATATGACGACTGGTTTTTTACAGAAACTGCTCAGCACACATATTACGCAAACAACAACTTGTTCCCGACGATCGTAATACTTTTGTTCGCAACAAAATTTAAATTCATACTTCTACAAGTCGTCAGACCCCGTTCATAGCCGTTTGAGGCGCCGGGTGAGATGGCGATAACCCAACGCATTAGATTATTATCGTTGTGGAATAGCAACTAAAATAACTGCGCACTAGTACACAGTATCTTTGTTTATTGTCATTATTTCAAAATATTCGTAAATTATTCACAATAATAGAAGCGAATACTCGGCAGAGCACGGTAATGGCGGACAAATATCAGAACATGATAAAGAAAGATAACCGAGCCAAACCGCCCAACTTTTTGGGATTAACGTTTGATCAGGGCTAGAGCTTAACCCAGTCTGGTGAACACCGTTTTTGTGGCGGGAGCGGATTAGGTGCTGTTAATCGACTCTCGACGAGATCAACGTAGTTACCCTCCACCCGTCCCACCCGTAAGAAATCTAGGTAAGGATAGGAAGAAGTAGCTAAGTAATGTGCTGTAAGTTAGCATTTAGTGGGCGAAAAGAGTGCACAATACAAGTACGTTTGATACATTTGCCAGAAATTATTAAATAAACACTCTTTGGACGCGGGTATATGAAGAACTGGGAGTAGTTAACGAGCAAGTTCGTACTGCTACTGAATCTTAAATTGTGAGATGTGTTGCGTGGTGACTTCGAACGTAACCAGTGAGAGGATGTCCGTTATGCTGTATGGGAAACAGTATTTATAGCCCCACACTATACGAGTCGATTGCTGAACTGAGTACATACGTTTTTATCAGCTGATATACACGGGCGGGATCCCTAGTTTTTCGGAGGTTGTGCTGCTCCAGAGGTCAATACGAGCAATGTGTCCCAGTGTCGACGAGGGGGTGTGGAACAGGACATCGAGGGGATGGCCGAGGCTGGAGTTGAGTGAAATTTGGGTGTAAGCCGGCCATGGTAAGCTGTGATTACTAGTTTTACATATTTTACGAGACGTCCGCCTTATTAGGACTAGGGTAGAGAGGTGTTAGGCGCGAGAGGGTCATCACATGTGCAAACAGGAAATCGCGGTATAGATCCGAACCAAAAGCCGTTGTGGGAGCTGGATACGACAGAGTACTTTCTACTAACCAATACCTATATCTCATCCACAGGGATGCGCCGAGGAAGGTTGTGTGATACTTCGCACCTCGCTTTTATCAATTTCCAAACTAACACGTCAACAGGTTCTCAACTATTTTACTTGATTTTCCTACTATGTATATGAGTTAATTCCTATGTGCAGTTGTATAAATATTTTTAAAAAAGGCGATCAAACGTACGAAAACAATAGATCACGTTCATTGGTCAATGCGTTGGTCAATCTAATCGAAAAAACTACAGATAATCACACGACGGTTTATTATTCTCTGGCGCAGCGTGGTAGCCCTGCTTGAAGCAGCCCCACAATTCTGAGACTGATTCCATGCGATTCTGCATCGAAAAATACTGGTAAAACAATACGAAACGTGACCTGACTACTAAGGAACGACCATAATTGATATTTTTAGGCGTCGCTAGGCAGTTGGCGAGGCTTCACGATCCAGACTGACGGGTGATTGGAGGCAATGAGATGATTCAGAATTCATTTTAAAATTTGCTGGGTCGTATTAGCAATAATATTTATAAATCAATGTGTTAAACTGAACAACACGTTATTTGTAATATTAATATCATAATAAATTTGGAAGGATTAGAAAATACAGTTACACGTGCATTTACGATTGCGAAGCAGCCAGTTTCCCAGCTGGCGATACGGGCCTATTGTAAGGGCGTCCATGAGCCTCAGCTTATGGCCCCCCTGCTCCACCCCCAGGTCTCACGGCACAAGGGTCACTTGGTGTGACGTCACCTATACGCCCCACCACCCCAACACAAAGAGGAGGACATCCGCAAGTCGCCTCCTCCTCTGGCTGAAGAAAGGGCCTCCCAAACACACGACCGCGCGATGCCACAAGTCCATCGCATATGGACAACACATGCTCTGCAGTCTCTAGCCCAACCACGCAGAACCTGCATATCTGTACCTCGCACTTGCCAATATTAGCAAGGTGGTACCTCAACTGACAGTGACCTTTAAACAGGCCACATATGATCCTCATATCGTCCCCCCCCCCCCCAGTGCAAGCAACGCCTTGGCCCTCGCTCTGGAGAGTCGGATGAAGAGTTTTGACTGGCTAAGGCCAGGCAACCCTATCCTCCCATTTGCCAACCTCTCTACGTAAGTGGCTTCTGGTAGTTCCAACAAACGGCCCAGGGCCAACAGGGATCTGCGCCTATCCCTTCGTTTGCCTCTATTCTCTGATACCCCAGCACCCAACACAGCGTTACGCTGTAGTCCTCGGCCAGGGCCTTCAATCCAGTCAGACACTCCTACACCTGCTGCAACGTAAGACAATACGAGGCTAAGGCCTTGAGTGTGGCCTGACTGTCCACCTTAATGTACATCTTCTGCCGCTCTAGTCCCCTCTGCAGCAGCCCCTGCACACAGACCGTCACTGCAGACACCTCTGCCTGGAACACTGTAGCCAGCAACCCCAATGGGATGGACAACCAGTGTCTTACGTTTCCCGGTCTCATTATTAGTTGTTCGGTTGTTTCTTCACATATTTCTCAGGAAGTAGAAACTGCCATTGCTGCTCACAAACGACAAGCAGCACAAGTTTCCAGCCAAGTGAGTGAAATATTGCGCAACAACGCCGACAATGCATTGTTCAGACATTGTTCAGGCTAGTTAGCGTGTCATCTGCTTTACATTATATATTCTAGTGTGGTCTGAGACAGTACTCTGGCGCCTAGTTAGGGTGCTCTATTCAAGCATTAGTGTAGGAAAGGAATTCACCAAACGGCATATCCACAATCTGGAAAACGACAACTCGTCTGCAAACGGTACAGTCCCTCTGGGTTGAGGAATGTGGAGAAGGTGATGTGTTTCTATACTCCCACCCCATTCCATTAATTTAATTTATTCCAGTGACTTCCTGATCAGCAGTTAGGCCAGACGTGAGAGCTTGAATGAAGAAAACTGAAGTTCATCGCATCTAAAGCCGAGGCACGTAGATTTTCGCCAGTCTGACCACAAAAAGGGGAACACCTTTCGTCAAGGGAGAGTCATTCACTTTCATCCCTCGCCTATAAAAATCCGAGAAATAAACTGCTTTAGAAGCGAATATGAAGGCGGTAAACGTGCTCATCGCTAACAGCGTTGCCAGTAAAGTAAACTACGCTTTCCATATCAAAAGCCGGTTTTTCTATTGAAAGCCCAGTAATTTCATGGGCAGATGAGTTTTTTTTATGGAGCGAATTATGGGAAGTCGATGCTCATCACGAAGGCTGACTCCAACGTCTGATAAACACCTCTTTCCACCTCGGGAATTTCTTTATGGGCGCCGAGGGTCGACGTTCTCTTGCCCTGAAGAAAAAAGGGCCTGGGTTTTATACTTCAAACGTGACTCAACTTCAGATAGTGTTTTCGGCCGAGCACGTGATCCTCGTCTGTCGCAGCATCCAGTTTCATCGGGAACATTTTCCGTATCGGTTTTGTCAGCGCTGAACTCTGACAACGAAATTGATTAAGGTATAAAGACTGATTTAAGTCTGCCAGTAAGTGTTAGATCAGAGTTAACGTGTCTTTCAGGAGGAGTTCGCTTTTTTAGTGAAATTGGTGCTCGAGTTTTGTATCAGTTGTGTGTTGTGCTTTCACGAGATGCTACAAGAACATGACAAGGTACAGGAAAGAGCGGAGGGTTAACTGTTTTCCGTAGATAGCCAACCAATTTCCGTCCCATGCCCCTTCCCAGTTCCCACCAGGTCCCAAGGACTCTTATAGGCCACACGTGTATGTATCCTCCATGTTGGGGGCCTTTCCTCTCTCGCACTAACGATGTGATAAATATCTTGGAATGCTACCAGGTGCACTTTCCCTCCCATTTGTCATTGCGTGCACTAGTTATGGTACCCGCGAAGCGTTCAGATACACTGTACATCACACGGCCCCTTGATTCCCGACAGTCTGCTGGCGACAGAACAACTAACAACACAAAGTCAAACTATTGTGGTCAGCCAGGCGTAAGTGTATTAGTAAAATTGGTACGAAACTAGCTGTAGTTACGATAGTGACCAAAAACCCAATTTTTTCTCTAACGAGTTGATTAAATGTTTTGTCTGAACAGAATCCTCATCCTCTGATCTATAAATTATCAAACTTTTGGACGAAATTTGGCCGTTTTATTTCAATTTCATCGCGTTGTGTATCGTTTTCTGAATGTTTTTTGCTGCTGAGTCGTTTAGATGGATCTTAGAAGTCCTGCGTTTAGCTGGGCAACATTGAAATCACAGTAAATACGAGTGTCACACCACGTCCAGGGTGTTTGTGCTGACTGCGCACCTCAAAGGCCCAAATTTGCTCGAAACTTCGGTGTCATCAGTCGTAACTGAGCAGTTGTCTGTCTCATCGAGGCGTCTTCCTGCCACCCGTGCTTGCGTTTGCTCCCACCCAGTTCCCTATTTGTGGTGGTTGCACTTCTCCAAGAGTAATTCGCAAATAAAACACCTTTTTCCAATTACCATTTGGACGATATCGTACTTACTCTGCTACTCACGCTATTCGCATTATAACACGAGTATGTACATATTGTGGCCAATTCCACTACTTTAGGGACTCTTGGAATGATACCGTGGAGGTTATCGTATTTCTTCAGCCTGAGCTCATTCCTTGCACTATCTCCTGTCTCACTCCAACCACCCGTCAGTTTGACGATGTGCCAATTGCGCAGTGTCACCCAGAAAACTTCATCGTTTGGTTGTAGTCAGGTCATGTTTCGTATCGTTTACAAGTATTTTTCGATGCTGAGTAGAATAGGATAGGTCCCAATCGTGCTGAGCAAGAGAATAATTAACCTTTGTGTAATAATACGCAGCGTTATTGATGTCGAGTAAGCTTCTTCATCCTTATTTCAGGAAATTAAACCACATCTACCATTTTCGCTGAAGTAATGCTAGCGCTTACACGCTTTGGTTGTAGTCCAATAAACTAGTTTAATAACGCTCAGAAGATAATGAGGAGTAACCCGCTCACATATCATCACGCCAGAACGGCTTTATGGCTGGAACGTTGATAAATTTGCTATCTTTCCGGCTATTCTTCCTGGACGCCGTCCAAGATGGAGCCCGAGTGGAGGTAATCAACACTGGTTTTACAAAAGCCTTTGCCCGTGTGTTGCACCGCATTTTGTTCAAGCTGAAGAGGTTTGGTTCGTTACTGGCATGGTTTGAGAGTTATCAGTGTGATCGTAACCTTCAAGTGCGTGTAAATGGAGTGCGTTCTTCTTGTTTTGCAGCATCTGGCGTTCCTCAGGGATCGCATCTAGGTCCACTGATGTTCCTCATATTCATCGATGACGTCGGAGCAATTTTTGATGGGGTCATTGGCTGTGAGATTTTTGCGGACGACCTTAAAATTGTTCTTCACAGTTTGAGGATTCAGCATGCATTGGATGCACTGGGTATCTGGTGACTTATCTCTGAACGCTAAGCGCCAGGCCGTTTTCTTCACCCATTTCAATCAGGCCCTATTCCAAGACTACACCTTTAGTGAGGCTCTTGCCTCGTGGTATGGGACTTAGGTGTTTATTTCGACAGCCAGCTCGCTTTTTGTGATCATGTGGGTGTCATCATCTCAGAACACTTGGTTTTATTAAACACAGCACGCTTGAAGAGGCCTCTCGGTTATCCTCCATCCTTTCTCTCCTTGCCCGGCCTCATCTGGAGTACTGCTCGACGGTTTGGTCTCCATTTTATGCCCGTGGGAAGGGCCAGCTGGAAAGAACCCAGCGCAAATTCCTTTTTATAAGTATTAACGCTCCTACAGGGCTGGTGTACCATGAGAGGATTTCCACTTCTTGGATGCACTTCGGGAGAGCGGTTTGGTTTCGTTGGAGAGCCGGAGAACTATTGCAGATGAGCTGCACAAGCCTGTTTTTACATGCCATCTTCCATGTGCGCAATGCTCCAACCAACTACTTGGTCAAATCTTCCCTCTTACGCTCATAGTGCATCCTAAATCGATTGAACATTGACATCTACGTGTGAGTATTCGAGATCTCCGCCATTTGCTGCTTAGCAGCTTGTTTTTCTGTGGAAAGTAGTGTACCGGGACGAACCAAACCCTTCCATTTAGCGGAGGCTCGTCCGGGGCAATTCGCTTGAGACTTCGCTGCCGTCAGTTGTAACCGAGCGGGTTCCCTCGTCGCCGTGTCGTCCGCGCTCGCGTTCACTCCCACCCAGTTCCCTGTTTGCGGTGGTAAAACTTCCCCGAATGTAGTTGAGAATAAAACTCTGTTCCAATTACATTAGGCTTGATATCATACTAACTCCCCAACTCTCTTAATGGGATATCACTTTCAATATTAATCCCCCCCCCCCCCCCTGTAACAGTAGTTAATTTTAATCATTCCAATGCTTCCTCTGGTCGCTTTTTGTTCTTTTGTTTTGGCATATTGTGTTATTCTTTTGTAAGCCACCCTACTGTACATGTGCCGCCTGACTCCCATTAAAGGCACCGGGCGATCGTGGTCTAGTGGTTAAGACAATGGTTCATAATCCCAACGAAAATCGGGCAATAATGGATCAGAGCCCCGCGCGATTGCCGTAATTTTTGCCCGATTTTCGTCGGGATTATGAACCATTGTGTTAACCACTAGACCACAATCGCCTGGTACCTTTAATGGAAGTCAGGTGGTACATACATTATGCAACTTATTAATTTAGGAATCCAAACCAGAGCATTGGCATTTCTCAAGTTTTCACTCGATAAGTCCTAACCCACGGGTTGACAATTGTGTTGAAAATATATATATACTCATTACTCAATTTGGTAATATTGGCGTACTAAGGAAGATTGTATGTGGGGTCGCACTAAATATTTTATCGTAGTTAGTTTCGGACCGTCGTCGTTGAACGGTAGGTTGCACTTTGAGGAAGGAAAATTGAACTGTTAATTTCCTTCGACCGTTTCAGAGGTCAATGGAAAGCTTTGAGGTGGGTGTAGAGCGGGACAATCGTTTCGAAGATTTCAATGAAGTAAAACCATTTCCAGCAGACCTGCGCTACAAAGTAATGGTCAACATGCTTTGTGAAACAATTCTCTCCTTTGAAGTACAACCCGAAGGTTTTTGCTCGTATTGACAAAAGAGAAGAATTGCGAACTCCACTTTAGCGAACAACTGTCACGTATATGACTAGTTTTATTTCCTGCGCAGAACGTCGTTCTTCGTTTTAAAAAAAAAAGCTGCCAATTTTTCAGACTTTTCCGAGACGGTGCGTTGCGAAGATGGAAAGTTTTCGAGGGGAGCTGGCGATAAATAACGTGGCAACGTACAGCTGCTGGATGGAAGGCTTTCGGGGCGCAACGGAGGGAATGTAATGAGCCAAACTGCGAACGTTCGATCTACGACATATCTCGAACGAACTCATAAATATAAAATAGAGAGACAGTTATGGATTTGTAGTCGCGCACGTTCAGTTTATGGTGGTATTTTGGCTTGAAAGTTGTTCCGTTACACAACGTAATACTCCTTGAACCAATGTCCAGAGCAGTGGCGTATCTACCACTATACTTCGCCAGCCTTCCACGTAGCGCCTCTTGCGTGTACACTCACGCCCCTAAGGAAGTGTGTTTGGTCAGTGTCTGCCACTTAATACGTGCCATTATTGACTGAAACTCAGCGGAAAGTCATAAGGTTGCGGTTTCGCTACTGAGCAACAGCCCGAGCACTCACTCAGCATCCCCCAAACCCAGGTAAGGTTGACGCCAACGGATATCGCCAGAGCTGTTCAACTGTTTGGCGACCCCAACTGAGCTCCTCAAGGTCTCGAATCCCCAACAACGTGCAACTCGCACAAACTCGTTGGCCACATCCCCACAGCATCAGCCTCATTGCTGGATTTCATTGCGCCTACGATCGGCAAGGTGAGCTGTTCCTCCACTGTTCTCACTCCTTTTAATTCACGGTCTCTGGATCCGAGGCTTCTCAGGATAGCCAAAATTACTGACATTTTGGACAAGGTAACGTGCCACTCAACCCCGACACATAATATGACTTCCCGTGTGGGGCTCAATCCCTATTAAATCCTTTGTTTGGTATTCCTCCAGGAACACCTGAAAGCGTGGAGAAGACAAACCAGATCTCCCTCCGCTTCCATTCGTCTCCTACCAAAAGTCTTTGTCAGAATATTAAGTTTTTATTTTCTTTAGTTCCTGAATAATTTCATTTAACCCGTATTCGACATTTAACGAGAGCATTATTCCTTTTTTTCTTTACGTTTATCTGTACAGAGCTCTTAGCTACATTTTATTTAGTGTCCATGATACCACTACGCATTTGTAACAATACAGTCCACTTTTACCTTTAATTCTTTTTTTCTCCGACCTTTTCTCACATTTTTTCAGGTTCAGTTTTCTTTCTCTTTCCCTTTTTTTTTAAACAGGCGTCAGATTGAGCGTAGCCCAGATAGCGGCTACACAATTTACGCCACAGGGTTGTGGAAAGCTGTTGGCCATGCATTGTCATTCGTGATCTAACTATTTACTTGGGCTGCGTACTCAGTTGCAGTCTACGCTGGAAGGTTTGGCATTTCTTCTCAGTGGAGCAGCATGTAGTTTTATGTTTCTTCAGCACTGGAGGAGCAAGACGTGCAGGGTGGAGAGTCTTTGGGAGAAATGAAGCGGAGCGCAGCATTGAAGACGCTGTGTCGTGTGAGGAACTCACTCGTTCAGTAGTCTGGCTCAACCCACTTTCTCCTAAGACGTTAGCAGATGTTGGGGAAACACTCGTATGTGGCACTCCTTTTAACGAGGATTTCCATCTCCTTGCCATTCACTCAGCGCGGTAAGTTCATTTCAGTGGAGAGGTTTGTACAGAGTTTAGTTCCCCGTTGAGTGGGGGGCCAATGGCCAGTGATTGCTTGGAGTGGACAGAAAGCTGCAGGAGGATAATGTTAACGCAAGTGAGTCCAGCAGGTGGATATTACCTCAAATAATAGAAACTGAGCGAGGCCACCAAACCATTCGGCGTTAACGCTTCACCGGGCCATCCTAAGAGAAGCGACTCTCCGTTTGCCAATATCTGGTACAACCAGTTCAGCTTACCATTTCTATCGGTCCTCCAACCCTTCCTCCACTCTGCCCTGCCTTCTGACTTCCTGTCACAGTGCCACACAGCACCTAACCTTGTTCCCAGGTGGTGTTATTATAAACGCGACTTCAGTGTCAACCGATCGTCTAACTTCAGTTCTATCTACCCATCTACGAGTTTTTACTCTGCAGCCCTGTGTCTACTCCAAGTGGCCCTTTAAGAACGTTCGTCCGTTTGCTCAACTCTGTGTAATTGTAACAGCGACGGCTCCTTGAGCCTTCTGTGCCACTGGGGTGCGCCTGACTCCGCAATCCACTTTGTAATGGAATGTTCCGTGTTGTCCAATGCACGCACGAAGCTTTTGCATCCTCTCCGCTCCCTTCCAGTATCTTATCACGAGCAACTCCTTCGTCTCGTGTCCTGCGCATCGTCCACTACAGCCAATCAACTATTCTTCTGCCTTCTTGAGGCTCGCGAATGAGACTTGATCCTCGGAGTGTAATCCTTGTTTCAAGCATTTCTCTTTTTTTTTGACATTTTATATCTTTACTTTGCTACATAAACTCGAAAATGTAACGCCAGAGGCGTTACAGAGAAACTTCACGAAATATTTTAACCCAAGTTGCAACCACATCCCCTGTGGCCTAATGGAGAAGGCATCGGTCTCCTAAACTGGAGGTTGTGGGTTCGAGCCCCACCAGGGTTACGATTATTTGTTTAACATTTTATGTCTTTACTTTGCTACATAAACTCGAAAATGTAATGCGGGATATGTAACGGAGAAGCGCCACGAAATTTGTGTTGGGTTAAGTGCATGGTAACGTCTGTTACAAAATCTAACGCTAGGTAACATCACACGTTTTAATAACCTCGGTGACTAAGTGATGATGTCAATTGCAATTGACGCGGCCATTATATCGAAACCATCAACGAGCACAATCAAACGTAGTTATCATTGCATTAAAAAAAATAAATAAATAAAAGAGATGAAATGGTCCTAGTGGTTGGGTACTTGTACGAAAGCTGTACCCACCGTTTGTGTTCATGATTTCCCCAGGGAATACATTGCGCTGGCTAAGGATTTAAGACGTTCCTTTCCCTTCACCTTTAGTGGGTTTCCCCAAAGGTGCATGACCTCCTTCCTCCCCACCCCCCTTTCGCTGATGCTCCACCATCCCGTTTACCTTTCTCTTCGTAGTAAAGACCACGACCAATTGACTGACTCTAGTACTGACTTAATGGCCAGACGATAATGTCTTTACATCGAAAGCACTCGCCCAAAGTATCTCACCAGCCAGAGGAGACGGACTCACCTAACAGGTACGTTAACTTTAGTAATTTCGTTGTGTGCATGCATTTTGAGGCGTCGTCGAGTAACACGTTGTGTAAATAATAATAACAGATTACAAGTTTTATTGTTTTCTTCTGTCTTTCCTTTTACATGCCCAGTTGTTATTTCTTTCACTTTGCAATACTGTTTTGCTTTTTTTTTTGTTCCTTCCTTTACCCTTTCTGTATACTTTGTTTTTTGTTTCCCAAGAGTAGGAGTACATAGCAGAATTTATTACTGCTTCCGTGGATGGATAGAAAGGGTTTGAAATTCGAAATATGTTTGTGATGGAATGATGGTTCTGGTCAACACCAACTCCGCTATCTACAGTAACGGCATCTTACTGTTCATTTTATTTCACGTACTCAAACAACACTTCTGTATCGCCCTTAGCTGCTCAGTAAACCCCTTACGGCCTTCTTTTCAACTGCCAGTCGAAGGGCTCCTCACCTTCAGGTAGCAGTCGTCCGACTGTTACATGAGTAATTGTCAATGCTCTCGTATTTAGTTTCCGTATTTGCAGTTATTCAGTTTGGAAACCTACTGCTATTTAGTGCCGTCGAGGGGAGAGATGGCTTAGTTTGAGTTTCCTAGACAGTGTGACGTGATATCTGACAGAATCAGTTTCGGGGTTGGGCTACGTAAAACCCTTGAACCGTCGTAGCTGCAGGGAACAAAACTGTTGAGAAAAAAAAGGTCCATGGAAGGTTACTGAAGGAAGGTTAGGCCGTTATTTTTTTTTCTTCTCCCGTTTTTCTCTTAGATTTGCCCTGGCGCGTGTTCCCGTTGATATTTGGTTCTCCTTCAGTTCCCTGCTCCCTTCCCGCGTGAGTATGTTCCTGCAACGGTTCGGTTCGAACGAAGAGGAAGAAACTCGAACGTCTCTGCAAGTCTGTGGCTCTTGTTTCGTTTTTTTTTCTTTTGGCATGCCATAGGTAGGAGAGGACGTTTAATTTATAATTCCATTTCTCTTCTTTTTTTTTACCAGTAAATATTTTTCTTTTTTTGGCTGTGCAGGAAGCCCCATTTCTGTTTAATACTTAGTTCCCGAATAAATGTATCTCAGTTGTTTTTTTTTGCTTTTCCTTCCCCTAAATTCCTGGGTTCATCCTCACTAGAATTTATTTTATTATTTGCCCCTTTTCCTTATTTATTTTTCGTTACAACAGTTGTACCCAAAACGTTATGATTAAAACAAGTTTCGTTCGGAATTCGTGTGTTCTAAGTTCCTCACCATGTCTTTAGATTACGACGAAGAAGAAATCCCGTATGTAAACGTGCAAAACATAACGTATATATCTCGGGGAAGAGGAGTGAAACGCCGGTGCACCCCTGAAAGCGAGCCGCGCTGGGTTAAAGGGATAATCTACCTGCGTTGCGGATAACATCGTCGTTTGCGCTGGCGTGGCGTTTTGGGTTTCAAAGCAGGAGTACCTGAAGGAGGAGTAGTACTTATCACTCACTTCTATTTCACTCATCAGCTTCAATTACTCACTTAACAAATACCGTCGACTTATTACAACCGTCCCGCAGTTTTTATTCACCCCGCTCCCAGTGTTCTGTTTCGGCGTGGTCATGGCACCGGATTTAGAGGAAGGGGAATTAACCCTTAGGTTTGCCCACACCGACGTAATTGCGACATATATGTATATTTCGTAATTGGCACTGCTAACAATTTCATAGTAAAATCTAGTTACGTTTAAAGAACGGCAGAGAGCCGTCGCGTGGGCTGTTAGAGAATAATGTTTACACTACGGAGCGTCCACTGGCTGGATACTAACACGACTAATGAAACCTGAACGTTGCGTCAAAACCTAAGGCGCCAGATTTGAACCCTTTTGTTGTTTCATTACTCCGGGGAGCTGTATAAACACGTTGTATACTACCTACTTGAAAACAGCCCGTGTTATTCGGCGTTAACGTTTCACCAGGTCGTCCTGTTAGGAGCGACTCGACGGGTTAATATTGTGGTGTCCTGTCAACGCAGCTTTGCGTCAATTCTCCTTTGTCTGCGATGAGTCAAGGGACAAAGCATAGCGGCGAATAATTAGAACGCGACGTTCAAATATATCAATCGTCCCAGGATCATTTTGTGGGTTGAGTCGAGTTGTAAGTCTTAACTTTTTACTTTCCTTGCTCTACGAAGTAGAAAGGAAAGTTATGTAATCGGCAGAAAAAAAAATTTTGAGTTCTCTTCAGATCTTTACGTTTCAGACCCCCCTGAGTCTGAAAAACACTATTTGGGAAAATGGTCTGTGTGTCTGTGAACGATTTTTAGAGAAAACCACCGTACCAAATCACCTCAAACTTCATATCTCGCCCGCGGATCACCATGTGACGCCAAAATAAGGGTTTGAACAAAATCCACCGAAAGCTAACTATAGTTATCATGGTGATGAAAACACCAAATATTTTTTTTCTCAAAAACGGCTATAACGATTTTGATTAAATTGTTTATATTGATAGCTCTCAATAAGGCAATTATACCATGATACTAAAGTTAACGTACCTGTTAGGTGAGTCCGTCTCCTCTGGCTTGTGAGTTACTGTGGGCAAGCGCTTTCGATGTAAAGACATCATCGTCTGGCCGTTTAGTCAGTACTGGAGTCCGTCAGTTGGTCGTGGTCTTTATATACAAAGAGAAAGGTGAAAGGAGTGATGGAGCGTTGGGGAAGGGGCGGGGAGAGGTCTTGTTGGTCAGTCTTGTTAGTAGTACCTTAGCCGGACTGGCTGTGTTAGGTATTAAACAAATTGGGTTGTGTCCGCCAGTAGGCAAATACTAAAGTTAACGTACCTGTTAGGTGAGTCCGTCTCCTCTGGCTTGTGAGTTACTGTGGGCAAGCGCTTTCGATGTAAAGACATCATCGTCTGGCCAACGCTCCATCACTCCTTTCACCTTTCTCTTTGTATATAAAGACCACGACCAACTGACGGACTCCAGTACTGACTAAACGGCCAGACGATGATGTCTTTACATCGAAAGCGCTTGCCCACAGTAACTCACAAGCCAGAGGAGACGGACTCACCTAACAGGTACGTTAACTTTAGTATTTGCCTACTGGCGGACACAACCCAATTTCTTTTATACCATGATATTTCCATCTGTGGGAAAATGACGAGAGCAGCACAATAAATTACCAAAACGTTCGACGAAATCGATTTTTGCGCAGTTTTTAGAGAAAACCACCGTACCAAATCAGCTGAAACTTGATGTCTAGCCTACAGGTTACCATGGGACGCAATGATGAGGGTATGGGCAAAATCCATCGAAAGTTAACTATAGTAATCATAGTGATCAAAACACCAAATTGTTTTCTCAAAAACGGCTATTACGATTTTGATTACATTTTTTATATTGCTAGCTCTCAATCAGGCAATGGTACTATAAAATTCTCATTCGTGGGAAAATGACGAGAGCGGCACAATAAATTATCAAAATTTTCGACCAAAAGCTTTTTCGCGCGGTTTTTTCCTTATAAACTCTGCTGAAATTCTTGTAGAATGTTAAAAAAAATTGGTATTGCAGTCCAATCCAATACCTAAAGGGTGGGTGTTTAAAAACGCTCATGAGATACATGGGGCCTACTCTAGAAATTCCTGAATTTCAACTACTGCCGTTGCGCTTACTATCAGTTCTAACAGTTATTTTCCCATTACTCTGCAAAAGTAATTACTATCCTTTTTTTAAAAAATCGCGTTTACAGCCTCATTAATTATCTGTGTACCAATTGCTCAATAATGGTCCTGCAATGAGTACGAGCAGCACAATAAATTCCGGAACTGTAGGTGCTACCGCTTTCTGTTGCTGTAAAGTGTTGTTTGGCCAAGTTCAAATTAATTGAGTGATAAATGAATTGATTAAATAGAATTAGCCATGTACAAAGTGAATTGACGTAGAGCTAAGGAAAGTTGTGTGTTGCAATGCACCACATTTTTTTTTTTTTGCACAAATAAGATCGCAATTCCAAAATCGACCAATAACTGACGCAGTCATCACGTTGATCAAAGTACGACAATTTTCTCAACCCTACGAAACACGGATGTCGCGCAATTCGATTGCTGTGTGAGTAGTAAACTCCACCCAAAGGATGCATTGACAAAATAAAATTAAACATCCTCCATTTTGTGACGCGCTAGGGAATCGCAATTTTACCATCCGCGATTCACAATATGCGCACGAAACTCCAAAAACCGAATAGTACAAAAGCAAAACGATCAATTGACTCACATCGCCACTCAACCTTAGCAAGACAGTTTGAAATTAAGAGAAAAAAGTAATTAAGACTCATTTACCTGAGTGTATTCGCAGTCGAAAAGAGTATCTTCAAAACATGCTTACCTGAAAACAAATTTGAGAAAATTGTAAAACTGTGTGGTTCCACTTGGCTAAATGAAATTGAGAAACTCAAACGGTGGGTACAGCTTTCGTACAAGTACGCAACCACTAGGGACATTTTATGTCTCTTATTTTTGTTTTTATGCAATGATAACTACGTTTGATTGTGCTCGTTGATGGTTTCGATATAATGGCCGCGTCAAATGCAATGACATCATCACTTAGTCACCGAGGTTATTAAAACGTGTGATGTTACCAAGCGTTATATTTTGTAACAGACGTTACCAAGCGTTACACTTCAACCATTTGATATTTCGTGACGCTTCTCCGTTATATATCCCGCGTTACATTTTCGAGTTTATGTAGCAAAGTAAAGACATAAAATGTCAAAAACTAAATCCGCCCTACTTATCGAGTATTTGACACTGGAGAATAATAGGGAGATTCGTCGAAATTTTCAATAATTTATTGTGCTGCTCTCTTCATTGTTCAACGAATGAAAATGTTAAAATACTTTCTTGTCGTTTGGTTCGTAATCAAAGTTGTTGCGCCGTTATTAAGAAAAACGATTTTTGATCGGTAATAGTACTATAGTTAGGCTTCCTTGTTTGGGATGAGCACGGTGGACTGAAGTTCTATTCTGTCAGTCCTAATGTCTGAGTCCATGAAAAGGAATGCAAGAAGAATCTTGGAGAAGTTGTACCAAAGACCGAAAATCGCTCCGTTTCAAGTCTCTTTTGGAGTGCCTCGTTTCTGCAGCGTTCCAGGCACTCCGATCCACTCTCCCGGCATATTATCACATTGTTCTGCATGTCCCCACAATGGGGAAGTGGCCCTACAGGTACTGTCGATGAACCGAGTTTCGCCATATGGTTCGCATAGCGATCTCTTCATGCCCAGGAAACCAGTAGACATTAGCACCGTTAGAGTTTGCTAAAGGGTTGAGCACCTTGCACTCCCTCACCTGTGTTGACGTGGCGCAGAGTTGTATTGCGACGTCCTTTTTCATGCATCGTGAACGCATCGAGCAGTGATAGCATAAGTCTCTGCTTTGAAAACTCGTTGGAGTGGTACTCGGGGGGAATGTACATCCCACTCCTCCCAGAGCCTGCACTAGGCAGGGTTTTAGACGGTAGACCTACCTTTTGAAGGCCGACATACTTATTTTAGCGCCTTGCGGTGATCTGCCGGATAACTATGAAATTTGAGCCAATTTGGTTCAACTGCCCTTTCTCAATCGTTTTCAAAGGGAACATTGCCCACCCCCACACTTCGTTTTGGAAGAAATTGGATTTTCCATAGCCTAAAGGAACGCTATGCTCTGGTATCAGGACTGATTCTTGATCGGATTAACAAGGGCGTACCGCACGACGTCGACAGCAGCCTTACAGGTGATTGCCAACTGACCTCCATTGGATATCTACCTGGATAACAGCCACACAGCCGGACAGGGTAACAGTCCCAGTTAAACGTGCGCTAGCAGACAGCATGGCGTTATTGGATCATAGTACAGACAAACAAGAGGCAGTGAAAGAATGGATGCTAGATGAGTGGCAAGCACGCTGGGATAGTGAGACCACAGACAGACATACGCACCAACTGTTCCCAGAAGTAAGGAGGTGGGCCAGGTGCCCAACAATCAGCCCTGGATATCAATCTACCCAATTATACACCGGGCACGGAAGCTTCAACGCCAAGTTGTTCGAGTTCAGGAGAAGGAGCTCTCCAAGGTGCCCGTGTGGACACAGAAGGGAAACTGCTGATCACATCCTGAGAGATTGTAGCCTGTTCGCAACAGAACGAGCAGTGTTGACTGGGTCAACCCGCTACCCGGGGCCACTACACAGGCTGATTGATCAGAGTAATGGCGGTTGCAAGATGGAGAGGTTCGCAAGGAAATGGCACGATCGGCGGGGTACTGGCCCTGATATGGTAAGGGAGGGATGAGGTGCAGGGATTGGTATGCGGGATGTGTTTCTGTTAGGATTAGGTTAAACTGTGATATACGAGGTTAGTTAGGCTAGGGAGCCTGGGGCGGAGGGGGGAGGAATATTAAGTACTCTCCCTCTCCCCCTAGCACCAGTAGGAGTAGGTAGTGTAATCGGAGGGAGGAATATCCAGTACTCTCTCTGTAGTGTGAATGTAAATTATTATGGATGAATGTAAATTATACGGAGTGAATGCATCAGTTATACGTGTTTTGTGATTGTGTCGTGAATGTTAACTTATTTTAGCGCTAGGAGGTCCAGTACACAGAGCGAGGACTCTGTAAAACCGCCCGGACTAGACTGGGATGGTAAGAAAAATCAACAATTGATCCAAACACCCAGTTGGACGTCCATTCAGTTTAGGCTATAATGCGAATACTCCAAGCTACAAGAAGAGGGAGCAGAGTACCTAGCCCGACGAACTTTGTGCCTTACCTCTGCCCCTGCCCTTGTAAAATTGAAACAAAAAATATCTGGTGCGTTGCAACACACAACTTTCCTTAGCTCTACGTCAATTCACTTTGTACATGGCTAATTCTATTTAATCAATTCATTTATCACTCAGTTAATTTGAACTTGGTCAAACAACGCTTTACGGCAGCAGGAAGCGGTAGCGTTTACAGTTCCAGATTTTATTGTGCTGTTCGTACTCATAGCAACACCATTATTGAGCGATTGGTACACAGATAATTAATGAGGCTGTAAAGACAAATTTTTTTTGAGAAGGATAGTAATTACTTTTGCAGAGTTATTGGGTAAACATTTTAGAACTGGTAGAAAGCGAAACGGCGGTTGAAATTCAGGAATTTCTGGAGTGAGCCCCATGTATCTGATGAGCGTTTTTAAACACTCAACCTTTAGGTATTGGATTCGACTACAATACCGATTTTTTTTTAACATTCTACAAGAACTCCAGCGGAGTTTATAAGGAAAAAACTGCGCGAAAAACGCTTTAGGTCGAAAATTTTGATAATTTATTGTGCTGCTCTCGTCATTTTCCCACAAATGAGAATTTTATAGCATCATTGACTAATCAAGAGCTATCCATATAAAAACTTTAATCAAAATCGTTAGAGCCGTTTTTGAGAAAACAATTTGGTGTTTTGATCACTATGATGACTATAGTTAACTTTCGATGGATTTTGCCCATACCCTCATTATTGCGTCCTACGGTAACCTGTAGGCTAGACACCAAGTTTGAGCTGATTTGGTACGGTGGTTTCCTCTAAAAACTGCGCTAAACTAGATTTCGTCGAAAGTTTTGATAATTTATTGTGCTGCTCTCGCCATTTTCCCACAAATGGGAATTTTATGGTATAATTGCCTTATTGAGAGCTATCAATATAAACAATTTAATCAAAATCGTTACAGCCGTTTTTGAGAAAAAAAATATTTGGTGTTTTCATCACTACGATAACTATAGTTAGCTTTCGGTGGATTTTGTTCAAACCCTTATTTTGGCGTTCCATGGTGATCTACGGGCGAGATATCAAGTTTGAGCTGATTTGGTACGGTGGTTTTCTCTAAAAATCGTTCACAGACACACATACACACACACACCAGTTTCCCAAATAGTGTTTTTCGGACTCAGGGGGGTCTGAAACGTAAAGATCTGAAGAGAACTCAAAAATTTTTTTTTCAGCCGATTACATAACTTTCCTTTCTACTTCGTAGAGCAAGGAAAGTAATAAATAAATGATTGAGAATCGCCGTCTCAGCCAATCAAAACCTGGCTCCGCCACGAGGTCCAGCCCGGACATACCAAGAGGTATGACTAATGCCAGGAGGGCAGGGGGCCCTGCTGTACCCAGGCGCGCCAGAAGGCGTGTCATTGCTAAGGCGAAAGTGTCCTAGCAGTCACAGATAAGACAAGAAATAGGGGTGACCGGAATTAATGAATGAGGATGGAGAAGAACAACAGGTCTGTTTCCTTATTTGATGACTGTACCTAAACCCTCGACGAGGGTTATATCAGTCATGGAAGTTGCGGTTTCGCTAATATGCAAGAGGCCAGCCCCTGCAGCATCCACCGAACTCAGACCTGTGGAGGTACGGCAGGTATTTGGTCATTAGCCAGTCTCCCGGTAGAGAGCTGTTGCCCGTGTGTGACCGTGCGGAGGTGCCCACCTGAGGAATTCCGTACCATCTGGGAGGAGTTCTTAATCTGGTTTCCTACCTGATCTAACTATTTACTTGAGTGGCAAGTTTCAAAAGGACATATCAACTGTGACCACGGTTCTTAGCCATCACCTTCTTCGCGAACTTTGCAAAATGGTTATATTCTTGCTTTGTAGCAGTCAATGCTGCTAAGTTCGTTTGCCCTCCCAACAACCGTCGCTCACTATTGTACAAACTACAGTGGAGCAGCACATGGTTTCTTGTTTCCTCCGCACTGGAGGCACAAGACGTGCATAATGGAGAGTCTTTCAGAGAAAAGAAGTGGAGCCGCGCATTGAAGTCACCATGTCCCGTGAGGAACTGGCTCGTCCAGTGGTCTGGCTCAACCCATTTTCTTGAAAGACGTTCACGGATGTTGGGGAAGAACTCATACGTATCACGTCCCTTTGACGAGGATTCCCACCTCGCTTGCCATTTCTCTAGAGCCCATTCATCGATGGCGGCAATTTCTGTTCTGTGGTGAGATCCGCACGGAGTTCAGCCCAAAGCGGGGGAAGCTCCCGTTTCACTCTCCACTTGTCAACCACTCAACAGCCAAATCAACTGGTAACTGACCAGTGATCACCTGGAGTGCTTCTGTTGATACAGTCTTGTAGTGCCTTGGTGATCCACAAGCGCAGCTCTCTGGGATTGGACCAATACTCTCTTTTGATTGACTGTTAGTTTGCTACCCCAGACAACGGGGCAGTAGCCAATCATGCCTAGATAGATGGCCGTATACATGAGGATAGTGTCCTGGTAACACACACCCCAAGTTGCCTTAGTAATGGCACGCAGTGAGGCAAACCTTGGAGAAGAACAACAATAAATGGTAAGGCCACCGAAGTGCTGACGGGTTGATATAGGCCACAGAAGAGGCCTAGGCACAACTGTCTCCCCACCGGTCCGGAACAGCAGGTATCAGGACTGAGGGTCTGTTACGGGCACAATTGGAACAGCGGTGACGACAGAACATGGCAGGCTCCACTCTATGGAACGTTTACTGCGAAGTCGTAATGGGAAGATAAAGCACATGAAGGAGGAACTCGGAAATGACCTATGGCTGGCCACGCAATCCAATGAAGTGCTTTTATTATTAATGTTGACCCAAAACCATTCCATCACATTGGCGCCCAACGTGTGGCTTTTGTCGGACTCTAAAACCCTTCAAACGTAAAGATCTGAATAAAATTAAAAACATTTTCAGCCGATTACAAAAGATTCTTTCCTACTCCGTTCAGCTACTATACTAACATTTACCACGCGCGTATTATCAATTTTCGGTGCAGTTTTAACGTACGCTTAAAGAACCATTTGGAACTTATCTGGAATGGAAAACTAATTAAATATATTGATCAACGAATGATCGATGTTCCTTCACGGTGAAGCTCTGCTCGAGGTATTTCTAACGGCAAACAGTTGACAGATTAAATTTGAATTCCCTACAGTCAGTCATCAAATCCACTAATCCATTAATCAGAGACAGCTAACAGTAGTTAAGCAGCTTACACTAATCAATTGGTCTGCAGGTATTGCTTGCTTATGCGTAACAGCTAATCATCATTCCGGTGGAAGGGGTTCGAATCGAGAATGACATTCGGTAGTTAGCCTTTACGGAAATTATATTCGTAGGGTGTGCTTTAGTTAATAACAGCGTCTTGTTGACTTCTGACTGTTTGGTAATAGAGCGTTATTTAACTGGAGAAAATTGCGGTTATAAAGCGCAGTGCGGCGTCTCGGTTAATATAAATAGGGAAGCCGGCTCCGTCTCAAAATGAATGCTGTTGGCTAGTATGAGATGAAGAAGGTAAAACACTTTAATGACAAAATGGAGCGGTTCGCTCTCTACTCGAACTTATTCTGTATTCCTCTGCTGCTCGGCCAGGTAGCATGAAGTGTCCTAATCGCACTGAAGATTTCCGTTTTGGCCGATGAAGGGACACTCCGATTATAGAACGCCTTCCCTCGCATATATTTCATTGCTGAGCTTCAGAATTACAATTGCATGGCGAAGACTGAGGGGGAAAGTCAGAGTGTGAGCACAACGCCCAAGCAAAGGTGTTCACTGTACGCTGATCCTCATGTCCGTAGTGATGTGTGCCGGTAGTCCGTCCTCTGCCGCTTCCCTGGACCACCACTTCGTCATTTTCGCATCACTCTTCAATGCTCTACCGCATCATTGCTCTCTAGACGCAGGGAATCAACAACCAGGGTATACCTGCTTGGTATGCTCCTGACACGTGGGGAGGCCGCTGCACCCAGGCCTCATTCAAGGCCAATGGCAACCCATCAGCACCTCGGTAGCCTTGGTTGTGTGTGCTCATCCTTTCCTCATACGGAATTACCGGTTAATCCTTCTTCTCTTTGACTACAAGGATGCCTTCTGGCCCATCTGGGAACGGCAGGCCTTCCTGGCTCAGTTGTGTCCAGGCAGTGCTAGGTTTTTGGTTGGCTGAGACGGAGCCTTCCCACCTCTTTAAACATTTATTATTGTTTGTTCCTTCCTGAGCAGAGGTAGGAAACTTGGCACACATTCCACTGAGCTAGGCATTCCCTCTTCATGTATCGTAGTGTTTTCCCATCACTGCCTGATCCTGGCGGTTCGTTAGGGGTCTATGCCTCTTCTGCCCATTCTGCCCATTCTTGTGTTACACCTAATTTGGTAAACAAGTCACACCGATACACAGAACTGACATTAACACTACTCCAAATAACTTACATTCACACTGCAGGGGGAGTACTAGGATATTCTTCTCCTTTGTTCACTGCTTACTCGCTACCTAACTGTGGAAGAAGGCCAGTACTTCCATATTCTCCCTCTCCTCCAGCCGTTCCTAACCTAACCCTAACCTATACTACAGTAACCTATCCTGTTACATAACCTACGCCTACTTTCTTACCTACCACCGAACCTGGACCTCGTCTTTTGTGCCACTTTTCAGCGAATATCTCCATTTTGCTACCTAATGGGCTTTATGAGCCGAAGGAGCCAGGGTGAACTAACTACTTACGTGTTCTAAATGCACAGGGGGTGGTTTGTATTTACACCACTCCTTCTTGTGTGCGTGGGGTTAGGTGATTCCAATGCCTCGAGCAATCATCGCCTACTTGCTCACGTGTGGGCTAAGGCTGTGAAGCGACGGATGTGGCCATTGGTAGTGTAACTGGGAAGGTTGGATGCTACTACTTTTTGTTGACACTCGCTTTTAGGGATGGGAGTATTCTGTGCAGGTGTCTGGCAGTGTTGGCAGTGTCATAGCGAGCTTGCCAGTTGTTGAGTGACAGCCAGCTTTTCCGCTTTTCTGTGTCCCGTCGCAGAAGTTCTGGGATCAGAATCTGTAGGCTGCTCGTGTAATGTGCGAGGGTGATCCCTGTCGGCCCTGAGCCCTTTGTTGGGGCAACCAGGAGCCACCTACTCAGAGAGGTTAGCAAATGGGAGGATAGGTGCAGGGTTGCTCGGCGTTAGACAGTCAAAACTCTTCATCCGACTCTCCAGAGGGATGGCCGAGGAGGTGCTCGCATTGGGGGGGAAGGATATGAAGATCATAAGTTGCCTGTCCTCACTGTCCGCTGAGGTACCACCTTGCTAATATTGGCAAGTGTGAGGTACAGGTATACAGGTTCTGCGTGATGGGGCTAGAGACAGCAGAGCATGTGTTATGGATATGCGATGGACTCGGGGCATCGCGCCGTCGTGTGTATGGGAGGCCCATTCTTCAGCCGGAAGAGTTGGGGAATGCAGAACTTGCGGATGTCCTCCGCTATGTCCGGGGGTGGTGGGGGCGTATAGGTGACGTCGCACCAAGTGAGCCTAGTACTGTGGGACCTGGGGGTGAAGCTGACAATAGCGCGCCGCTATTTTGTTGCTCCACCATCATGTTTAGCGACGCCTCATACCTACGAGCAACATCCTCTTTTCCTCCAGGATATACCAAAGGGAAGTTTTGTTCCTCATGTTTGGCCTAAATAGTCATTCAGAACCATCCATGTTCATTGCTCCCCAGGGCGCAGGGAACCAACAACGAAGATCAGTAGAGGGAAGTTTCATAAAATGACCAAAAATGGAGCACTAGATGGGCTAATTCAATAAATAAAAGAAAAATACAAATAAGAGCTTGATTGAATGTCATGGAAAACCAATAGACTGAACAAAGGTATAAGAAAGTGAAATGGACGCTGTCTTCTTTCAACTTATGTCAGCAGAATTGTAGTTTTCGATTAGTTAGAAATACCAGGGGAGCTCGATCGAACACGTTTGACGTAGAAAACCACATTCAATTCTTTGGTTCGGTTTGTATTTCCGTCCAACGAATAGTTACATAAATAGTTGCAAAGAACGAAAATGCGAATACAATTTACTGGTCAGGTTTATCAAATTTAGTTGGGCACTTATTGTGGAGCGTTATGTATTTTCACGAATATGTTTATTGAAGACAGCATTGACTGGTTAAAATAAATCGTTACATTTGAAACATCCTGAATACTTAGGAAGCTTCTGATAGGAATATTGTGGAGTCCCTCTTTCCTCTTAACCTCGTGCTTAGGTTCGTCGAGTAATCTATAAAAACGATTTGAGGTGAGAAGAAAGAACCATCTTTCATGGCCTGCGATGTCTCATAATTTATTCTCCTTCGAGCCGGCAAAGTTGATTCCTTCCCGTAGTCCCCCTCTGTTTTTCTCGCTTTTTCCTCAGTCTAGTCTTCGTCCCCCTACCACTCACCCCCACCCCGCCACCATCGCCACTTCCTCATAAATAAAATACGAGACAAAACGAATTACGCGGGAGAACGCAATATGACACGTCGCTTTTCAGGAAACTCCGCTGTTGTTCCGATTAGTTGTCAAGTGGTACTATTACGCAACTTGTAACAAAAGGAAACTCTGATTCGAGCAGTTACACAACTACTCATTATGCCGAGTTCGCGGGGAGGCCCTGCGTCGTTATGTTCGCCCTCGGTTGACATTTTGTCGTCCATTGGACTTCAACGGCCTGTCACATCAATTTATTTAGGAGTTAATTCAAAAAGAGCGATGCAAAAAAGACACATGCAACATAAAAAGAGCCACTACAGTTCGGTTGTCGGGCTCACGATTTTTATGGGTGAGGGTGGTATTAAAAACGTGAACTGTCAGGTTATTCCCACTAGCCCCTGCGCCAAAGTCGTTCTATTCCCCCTACTCTAATTTAATTTCGATTTAGTTCAATTTAATTAAATTCAATTTCTTATAATAGAAACAATACTTGATTTCCGAATTGCTTGTCTTTCCTTATGTTTCTCGCCCTTAACTTTCATTTATTTGTTTTATCCTATTTGCCTTTACATGCTAATTCAGGCAGTTGCCTTAGTCCGCCAGCCAGCCCTATACACTTCAGGCGTCGCGTCTAAGATACTGTTCCGAGTCACAGCTCAATCTGATCGTGCCCGTAACATCCGTTGTGTATTCATTTGCAGCGTTTTTTCAGTTTCGTTTCATTTTCCTTCGAATTCCAGGTCCTTGAAAAAGGTCCAGCTTTGTGGGCTCCCTATAACTCCTTTCGTAAATAATTACTTCGTTTAATTAATGAAAATTCTATTTCAACAAATTCTTCACGCTTTGACGCAATTCTTTACGAGTTCTAATGTGAAATGGATTATAGAACTCGTTAAACACAAAATATGGCCTTTAAAGTGGACGGGCATTCAGAGTGGAATCCTCACGCCTTGAAACGTGAGGAAATTCCTTGACCGAAACATGAGCGTGTTATTCAGAGTGGAAAATAAAATGAATGGAACGGGTACTGCTTGTCATGAGTACAACAGAACTCATACAACCTTCCTTCGTATGTCAATGAAGCCATAAGTGAATTATAGGAAACCATACACGAAATATGAAGTCGTCATCGGAATGTAATAATGTGGATCGTCGCTGCGTCGAACAGCAGAGAGTCACACCTCGATAACAAGCTGCAGGCTGAGGGCGAAGACTGTGAGGGAATGCAGGTCTGTTGTAAGGACAATCATCTCACATGGATCGATTGAATGGTGCCACAGAGCCGCCCTCAAAGAGAACTGTAGCAGCCTAGCCCAAGTACAAAGGCTGAGGTGCTTATTCATAGTGGGGAACGCTGGGTCTTCTTCCCCTTGGTATATTCATCAAGATATGAAGGTGGCTTACAGACTGACTAGGCTTGGAATAGCTGTTAATAGGCACTGGGCTATAATATACAGGAACTTGGGACGCTTTACGGAGCTCGACATGATCGCTGACACTGTTAGGCGAAAAAAGGGAGGGAGCATGTGTTTTAGTAAAAGAAATAGGTGAATGAGCGTGGTGAGTGTGAGTGAGTACTGTATTAACACTTTGGATATGAGATTTATTGAGTATTTAAGCGCTAACAAGAAGGTCTCTAAATAGGTGAACTGGTTGAACGGAACGAGAGTTGCTGTTTTTGGGGTTGGGTCTGGAAAGAACTCTGACTAGGGGAGGAAGTAAACCGAGTTGTGGGAAGTGTATATTTTGGAAAGTCCAAAAAACGAAAAATCCATTATCAGCTTCGGAAATCAAGCCATAAGCCGCTTGTCGACAAGAGCATCTGACTGAACGGGTAGTTTGGACTTTCCTGCAACTACAGACAAAGGGTTCAGGTCTGAAAGAGTTGGATGTTTGTGAAGACCTGAGTTGAAGTGCCAAGGTATGGGTATGACAGGAAATACAAAGTGCAACCAGAAGGACGCTTATGGAAGAGCGAAAGTTGTCGGTTTCGGCCTAACAGTGATATAAACATCCTTGGCAGGTGATCCTAAAACCTTGGGCGGTACAGGCTCTGGGGTGTGAACAACCGGCTCCGGAGGAGTGGGGCGAACATTGCCCTGGGTCCCCCTTCTACGGTTAACAAGCAGAGATCGGAGCCGTCATCATGTAGGAAAAAAGGGTGTAGCAATAAAACTACCATCAACGTAATGACTGAAAGGGGGCGTCGTGCAAGGCACTGAAGAACTACTGCTCAATGTCAAACCCATTGAGGGAGTGCAGGATGCGCCTCAACTCTTCAGTAAACTCTAATAGATTCGTGTACATAACAAAATCACCAGAGATGAGAGGGCAGACCATCTGGCCAGACTTGGTAAGTCTACTGTACCTGTAGGGTCACTTCCTCATTACGAGACATCTCCGTCACTAAGACAGTGAGAAAATATGCCGGGAGAATGAATTAGAATATCTGGAACGCTGCGGGAGTCAGTCACTCCAAACACCTTACCTCAGGATCAACATGTGAGGTAAGTCGTACCCTTATGATGATGGAGAGTAAGGACTCAAGGCAGACAGTTGGACTAATCACAGGACGCTGCGAAATGAACAAACACACTCCTAGGTGGTGTGGTACAGACGAAGAACCCCCCCCCCCCCCCCCATCTTGCAAGAGGACCTTCGCATGAAACACCCGACGTTCCTCAGGAACGGCCCCGGTCTTCATCCCAAATAAGGGCCAAACAGAGTTAATAAAAAAAAGCCATTATGAATGCACAATGCGAATATAATTAATTGTCTAGATTAGGGCTTGTTAGGTCGTTAGACGTGTTGAGAATAAATTCAAGCAGCTTCGCTAAATACTTTTATGAATGGCAATTTATCGCGTTAGTAGGTATTCGGTTACTCAATAAAAGGCTTCTAATCGCTTGGCCCTCTCTCTTCAACCCTAATTACCGATGTGAGGGCTTTGTCATCATTCGAACGAACCCGCTTAATAATCCTCTTGAATATTCTTTTGTGTCTGAGGAGTGTCGCGGTTGAAAACTGAATATTACTCCGCTCTCGGCTCAAAAGTAAAATGAAGATAGAAGAAACGGGAGGACGCATAATTTTCATAGAAAGTTTTATAAGGGAGTTCTCTTGGGCGGGAAAAAGTAATTTAATGCGACCTGCTCATCTTTAAGGGATTACGGGGGGGAAATTCACCTTTTCGCACGTTGATTACAAGCCTCAATCGATGTTAATCTACTTCCCTCGTCCCTCGCCATTTCAACCAATGCAATCAATTTTTCAGATTTTGCCTCGCCCTTGGCACAAAACCAGGCGCCGTGACAGGAGGAATAATTTTCTCCCAGCATTTTTTGCATCATGAACTTCAATATCGTTTATGTATTCAAAGCGAATATAACTTAACTGGAAAATGTTGTGTAGCTAAATTGGCCTGATTTAATTCTGAATTTATTACGGCGAAAAGGGTCACTTTATTTCATTTGTTCTACTAATTTTAATTTAGACCTACGGCGACCGAATGGCAGTTGTGCGTTCAGCAGAAAAAAAACGAGTTAGAGTTATATTTGAATATTCCAGTCCGTGTGAATGGACAAATGTGTCTACTGTCGGACAAAACTACATAAGCAATCGCGTATGGACGAGTACACCTCCAGTCCTTCAAGGGGTCGAGTCGCAACGTTTGTCTCATTGCGAGCTAGTAGCAAGGCCACTTGGGGTGGCTATATAAGGCCATTTACTTCATGTGGAGTAGCAAACTCAAGAGTAATCAAAGGAGAGTGCTGGCTGAATCCCAGAGGGCTGCGCTTCTGTTGATCATCATGGCCCACGAAACAGCATCCACTCCAAGCGAACACTTGCCAGTTACCCATTGAGTGTATGGTGGTGAAAAGGGAGATCCCTGTCAACCTCTGTAGGGACCTCTCCACTGAACGAAAACATGCTGCACTAGATGAATAGGCATTAGATAAATGGTCTGCGAGATGGGTATCCATGAACGTCTAAGCGGAAAGTGCATTAAGCCAGACCGCTGGACGAGCCAGTTCGATGACTCCACTTCTTTTTGATCCCGCACGTCTTGCGCCAGTGTGGAGGAAACGAAAAACCATGCGCTGCTTCCACTGTCTTTTCTACAACAATCGGCAATGGTTGTTGGAAGAGCAGAGCAGCCAAGCCTTCCAGTTATGGCTGCTACTAAGTAGACTTATAACCGTTTCACCCAGCGTGCAAAAAAGGCTGTGACAAAAAAAAACGTGGTCACAGTACGATACAAACCACCTCATGCACGCATTTCACGTGGAAACCCCTGCAAATTATTACACAACGGTTTATTATTCTCATGAACAGCTTGACCTAGTATTACTGCTCCGAGATCCATTCCATTCGATTCAGCATCGAAAAATACTAGTAAACCATACGAAACATGACCTGACTACAATGGAACTACAGCAACTAAATATCCCCCCTGTGCCAGGCGCCCGTAAGCGTCTGCAGGTATTTATGATCGGATGTAGGGTGTGTGGAGGAAGTGGCCCTAACCTTCCGTCGGGCAAAAAGAGTTGGGGAAATTGGGACGGGGACTTCCAGCGAACCCTCGGCAATTGGCAGGATGTTGTGAGGCGAGCGGGCGGGTGGTTTCGGTGTGATGGGAGGGTGGGAGGGAGTACTAATGACGAAACGTTGACTTCCGCTGTAGTTCCCGCGAGTTCTTTCAATTTGTTGACATTGGCTCACTATAATTACTGTAATTTCCCTATACGCAGTTGTATACGTCTGATACTCATTCCATTCGACCCAGAATGTAAAAATATCTTGAAAACGATACGAAACACGGCGTATTTACGATTATACTGCGTCTTGTCAATTTTTTAACCATTCTTTGCTCATGACAACCATCGGCTTCGTCCGATGGGATTGCCGAGATGGCGGGCACAACTAGATACCAAATGGGATTCTTGTGCGAAAGAATGGATTCTTTAGACCACGTTAAAATGGCCTGGACTGGGGACGGCGGACGGGTGATGAATGGCGGATTGGTGCAACAGACGGGGGACGGCGGATGGACATTGCAGATTTGGAATCCCCATGTCTACAAACGTAAAGTATCAAATTTTGATTGGGAGGGGGAGGGGGGGTAGTAAAAAAATTTTCCTGACCGAAAACATAGGGTTATTATTCAGAATGAATAATAAACCAAAACTGTCACAATTTCGTACTTGGCTGGTGTCATTGTAGTATCACTTATTGCTGACTACCCCTTCAGTAGCCCTCATCGTATGGTAATATTCTGGTAACGCTTATTGTTTAATATAGCTCCAGTAGCGTCTAATTCGTTGTTCTCGTGTCCCAAATGCTGCGAAAACATTTTCTACTGTTGTTCGGGATTATCTCAATTAAACTCTGAATATCGCGACATTGCGCTCAATAAACAAAAAAACAATTTAGAGGGAGAAACTGGCTGTTGAAACGAAGTTGATCCCGAGGAATTATTTTTCGCTTATACCTCATGCGAGGGACGACGGCAGAACAGGGCAATCTGTCGAGCAAATGCGTAGGGTTGTTTTGCAAATACGGTCGTTCGAGCCCAAAATAAACAGCAGAAGCGCGACAGTAATTGCTTCCGGGAGACCCGTCAGGGCAAGGCTGTCCGGCGTAACTCAATTCCGTTCCGCAGACGACACCTTTTTGCCTTCATCGCTTTCGCTCGAGCTCGAACAATGATCGTTTAGGCGATGCGTAGGGATGAAGAAAAAAATCCTCTTTCGAACGTCGAGAGACACGGTTGGTGGGACGACTTCCTCGTATGATTTATATGACTATACGGATGACCTAGAAAATCGTCATGCATGAGTTCGAGGGCAAAGATTCAAATAATGAAGAAGGAATACGAGAAGAGCTCAATCTCGACGGAATACCTCCCAGACGTCTACGACGAATCTCTTAACCCGTTTGTCGTCTGTTTTGCATTGTGGCCGGTATGAAAACCTCTACCGTTCCTCAACACTTTGCGAAGCTTCAACGTCTCTTGCACGCCTGGTCGCATCCCCTAATTAATCTGTAGAGCCCCGAGGGAAGCACAACCCTTAATTAACACTAACCCCCCTACACTATACTCTTCTCATCACCAACCGACAGCCCTGGAGCGTTTTGTTTCAGTGAGGCGTCCCCACATTGTTTACTCCAATAATAACCAATCAATATGTCGTGTTAAACGAACCCTTGTTTTTCTGCCGAGTCAGAAATTTTCGCTCTAGTTCTATTTTGCTGATCCCGAAACCTCTACGACAGAAAAATAGACGAGAAGTAAAACTGTGGTAAAGAAACCATTTTCGCCTAAAATAAGCAGTGAATTTGATGCGATAGACACATCTAGTGGTATTCCTTGGGCAGCCTTTTTTTTTGAAACGGTAGATGCAGGCGATACCTTCACTGCGGCCACAAACGGGCTTATTGTAAGGGCGTCCATGATCCTCAGATTATGGCCCCCTTGCACCACTCCCAGGCCCCACGGCACTGGTCTCACTTAGTGTGACGTCACCCACACGCCCCCACCACCCCTGCACAAAGAGGAGGACATCTGTAAGTTCTGCATTTGCCACCTCTTCTGGCCACGAGTCCATCGCATACGCACAACACATGCTGTGCCGTCTCTAGCCCTACCTCTCAGAACCTGCATACCTGTACCTAGCACTTGCCAATATTAGTAAGGTGGTACCTCAGCGTGACAGTGACCTGTGAACAGGCCACATATGATCCTCATACACTTCCTCCCCAGTGCAAGCACCTCCTTGGCCCTCCCTTTGGAGAGTCGGATGAAGAGTTTTGACTGTCTAAAGGCTGGGAAACCCCTGCCAATGGGCAACTCCGCACATATCCTCCCATTTGCCAACTTCTCTACGTAAGTGGCTTCTGGTAGTCCCAACAAAGGGTACAGGGCCAACAGGGATCTGCGCCAATCCCTTCTTTGCCCCCAGCACCCAACACAGTGTTACACTGTTGTCCTCGGCCAGGGCCTTCAGTCCAGTCAGACACTCCCACACCTGCACCTGTAAGACAGTACGAGGTTAAGGCCTTGAGAGTGGCCTGACTGTCCACCATGATGTAGATCCTCTGCTGCTTCAGTCCCCTCTCCAGCAGCTGCTGCACACAGACCGTCACTGCAGCCACCTCTGCCTGGAACACCGTGGCCAGCAACCCCAATGGGACCGATGGTCTAATTCTCGGCCCAAAGATGCCTGCCCCTGCAAGGCCACCCTGCAGCGAGCCATCAGTGTAATATACCAGGGCTCCAGCTTCAAAAGTGGGAACTCCTCCTTCCCACTTGGATCGCTCATGAATGAGTATCCGAAAGGGTTGGGCATTGAGTCCTCCACATGCAGTTCGGGCCCCTCCACCGTCACTTTGTCAAGTGGCAGGAACGCCTCCTCCCCCACATGATCAGACCCAACTCCAACATACGCCTTGAGGAACGCCATCCTTTTAACATGTATGCGGAGAGGAGCTAAATTCAACAAGACCTGTGGGCAGCATTACCCATGACCTTCGCTTATTAACTCGTGATCTTGATGATCAGGTGATCTCATTTTCTGGTGTATTGCGACTGATGTCTCCATTCAATGAATGGTGGGAATTACTTGGTAGCAGGCCTTCGTTTGGTTTGTTGTTCTTCTTCAATGTTCTGATTGCCATGGCTACTTGCTAGTTGCCTGTGATCTGTGGTTTACTCCGCACTTGTTGGGCAATGTAACATTCTGGGTTTTTGCTAATGGATCATCATCGCATTTATTTTGATGGGCTATCTTTTTTTATGTTCTGACAGCCATGGGCCTAATTGTCTATACTTCATGGTATATGCTGGGCAATCTTACATTCTTGGTATCCCTCAGTGTTTCATCATCACCTATGTTCGGCAGGCTGAATTAGCTGGGTCTTTGACCTCCGAATTGTCCGCTCTAATGGAAAATCATTGTTTCCCCGAACATGTTCGCCCTCAAGCCCTTTTGTTGCAGATGGAAAGTCCATATGTAACGGATTTGAAGACGGATTTCCCCCTTCTTCTGGACTTTCCCAAATTTCCTTTTCCCTCCCCCCCAATTTACTTTCCTCTCCACCACAATAGACAGCTCCTCCCAAACTCATTCACCAATGAGTTCTCACGAAAGTCGGTCGTTTCCCATTTATCCGAAGTCTGTCATCCTTCAGTACTCGCGAACAACAGTCGTTTCCCAGTTCTCCCAACTCATTTGTCTCTCAAGTCTCGTGTTATTCACAATTCAACTCTCCCTCCCCCTCTCTCTTTACTTAGTTTCCCAAGCCACCAGTTCATAGGTATTGAGAGTCTCCTTGTTCGTGTTTACATGCTAATACTCAAACTGATATTTCTATTCTGTCAAGTGAAATATATAGTCCTCACTCACGCTCACCACGCTCATTACTCAGTTTCAAGCTCCCCCATTCGTGCGCCCGACAACCTGTATTTTGTCAACCTGCTGATTGTTCTGTTTCACGTTGACGCTGGCTCTGTTTCGTATGCTGCCTTTCCATTCCTAGTTGTCTTATGGAGTTTGGGGTGGTCTGTTCTTTTCTAATACGGCTGACAGTGTCTTTGGGTGTATCAGTTTCAGACGATTGGATTAGTGACCCATTTGCACATTTTCTTATGTAGTGGCAGCGCTGTCAGAGTGTGGACTGCCACTATTACTTCACAACGAGTTAATTATTCATTTGAGGCTCTTCAATACAACACAGGCTTTACAGGGACACAGATGGTGCCTCTGTCCTTCATCCCCTCTCCACATGTGGTGGCAATAACATCGTAGTAGTTGCAATCTAGCTGAGTCAATATTAAGAAGTCGTTACTTGAAGTGTTGTGTTCACCAGTGTTCTGACTGATATAACCCTCGTCCAGGGTTTAGGAACAGTCATCGAATGAGGAAACAGACCTGTTCGTCGGAGTTCGGGTGTAGTGACTGACAGTTGGTTTATTACAATATCGGCATTAGCTCTTAGATGGACTATTCCGCTCTCATTCTGCTTCCAATGGATCTGTAATTCGAAGGCGAGCTTCCTGACAATAATCGTCTTGTTAAACGCCATTTTTTATAATTGGTTCAATACTTTTTGTATATGAACAACAAGACGTTCGTTAACAATTTTCCTTCAGTCCGCGCTTATTACTCGAGATGGAGTTCTTCCCCTACAATTGAACTATGAATCCCTCGTAATTCTATTGGGGGCACTCTCGTTATTAGATGAAAGCGTAGGTCGAACTCGTCAAGTCTTTGTAGTAGAATAAACCGTCGTCATCACTTGACTGAATCGCCCGCCATTCACGGGTTTATCGCACATCAATCGAAACCTTTCCATCTAACTGCGATGTTCATTTCCCCTTGGAATCAACTCGAATGTCGATGATTGTCATTAATGGGTCGTTAGTTTGATGAAGTGAACAGATTTGTTTCATCTCTCAGTGTATCTCAACCACCGGACAGGAATCACACGGTTCGTAAAGGGAGATTACAGTTGTAGATGATGGAACGGTTATAAGAAATTTCAGGAGAGCAGCTTAATAAATAATCAAATTGTCTCATTTTTTCAGTAAATCTCGCTCGCTTAACGCTTGCGTTTTTAGAGAAATATATTGATAAACTACCCCTACAGCGACAGTTTAAGAATGTCCACAGGGTTATTAGGGTAATTAGAAGCAATCCCAGTGTCGTGATCAATTCGGGTTCTTTGAATCAACCAATTAAGTCAATCACTCGATTTATTAAAAAAATGATTAATTCTGATGAATAGAAAAATAAAGTTTAACTTCTGATCCACTGTCGTGGGATGACGTCGGCTTCAGTTGCGTTCGTTGGAAGACGATTCTGATGCGAGTATTTGCTATTATTGAACAATAAAATAAAATAAAATAGATTGGTGATGATGACGTTGAAAAGTTAGGATCGATGGATGATGATGATGATGATAACTTTGATAGTATTTTATATGCTACTGTGGTGTAAATCGATTCGGTTGTCGGATGATGGGGCTGTTTAGTTGGCGACGAAGAAAAGAAATGGGATAAAAGTACAAATATCTGGTGCGTCGCAACACACCGCTTTCCTTAGCTCTACGTCAATTCACTTGTGTACATAGCTAATTCTATTTAATCAATTCATTTATCACTCAGTTAATTTGAACTTGGTCAAACAACGCTTTACGGCAGCAGAAAGCGGTAGCGCTTACAGTTCCGGAATTTATTGTGCTGCTCGTACTCATTGCAGGACCATTAATGAGCAATTGGTACACAGATAATAAATGAGGCTGTAAACGCGATTTTTTAAAAAAAGGATAGTAATCACTTT
This sequence comes from Pachypeltis micranthus, assembly GCA_020466155.1. Taxonomy (NCBI): domain Eukaryota; kingdom Metazoa; phylum Arthropoda; class Insecta; order Hemiptera; family Miridae; genus Pachypeltis; species Pachypeltis micranthus. The sequence continues at coordinate 20,715,137 of CM035780.1, read as the reverse complement.
TGCAGAGTTATTGGAAAATAACTGTTAGAGCTGGTAGTAACCGCAACGACAGTAGTTGAAATTCAAGAATTTCTGGAGGGAGCCCCATGTATTTCATGAGCGTTTTTAAACACTCACCCTTTAGGTATATGATTGGACTACGATACCAATTTTTTTTTTTAAACATTCTACGAGAATTCCAGTGGAGTTTATAAGGAAATAACTGCGCTAAAAACGCTTTTGTTCGAAAATTTTGATAATTTATTGTGCTGCTCTCGTCATTTCCCCACGAATGAGAATTTTATAGTATCATTGCCTTATTGAGAGCTATCAATATAAACAATTTAATCAAAATCGTTAGAGCCGTTTTTGAGAAAAAAAATATTTGGTGTTTTGATCACTATGATAACTATAGTTAAATTCCAGTGAATTTTATTCATACCCTTATTTTGGCGTCCCATGATGACCTGCGGGCGAGATATGAAGTTTGAGCTGATTTGGTTCGGTGGTTTTCTCTAAAATTCGTATACAGACACACATACGCACGGACACACAGACCATTTTCCCAAATAGTGTTTTTCGGACTCAGGAGGGTCTGAAACGTAAAGATCTGAAGAAAACTCAAAATTTTTTTTTCAGCCGATTTCATAACTTTTCTTTCTACTTTGTGGAGCCAAGGAAAGTGAAAACGCTGCAAATCCTTACACAACGGTTTACTATTCTCATGAACAGCTTGATCTAGTGTTACTGCTCCAAGACCCATTCGATTCAGCATCGAAAAGTACTAGTAAACCATACGAAACATGACCTCACTACAATGGAACAACGGAAACTAAATATTCCCCCGGCGCCCCTAAGCGCCTGTAGGCAATTGGCATGACGTTGTGAGTGGTTTTGATGAGACGGGAGGGAGGAAGGGAGTACAAACGACGAAACGTTTACTTCTGCTGTAGTTCTCGCGAGTCTTTCAGTTAGTAGACTTTGGCTCACTATAATGACTGTAATTTCACTATACACAGTTGTACATGTCTGATACCCATTACATTCGACCCAGGATGTAAAAATACCTTGATACCTTGAAAATGATACCAAACACGGCGTATTTGCAATTTGCTGCATTTTGGTAAATTTTTTAACCAATTTTTGCCCATAGAAACCACGGGCTTCGTCCGATCGGATTGTCGAGATGGCGGGCACAATATATATGACAAGTATTGTAGAGTAATGCAGTCATTGGCTTGCCAGTTGCAACAGACACAAAACCACAAAACGAGTAAACACTCGGATTTGAAACCTACTAGGGTTTGTAACCTACAACGTTGAATGTTGCCAGAGTAACTGAGCAAAATTCGATGATAGGTGTTCGACGCAAGTCAAATCAGTCCGAGTCTTTTGAACTCAGACTTCCCCAGTCATTGTCTCCTTTAACCCCCTCGTACCTGCAGAAATTCCACCGCCGCGGTTGCGGTTATTTGTAACGGCAGCGGATTCCCCTGAAGTGGGATTATTATGTTCCCTCTCCTTAATATTCAGATTCCTCTTCACAAGAGACATCTTCCAAAATTCATTTAGCTAAGAACTCTCACGGAAGTCACACCCGTCTCCCTGTGCCCACCCAGTCACTTTCCTATATCTATTTCCTGCCAGTTACCGCATTTACGAGTCGTCCCCTTGTGTCGCCCTTTGTACACAAACTCTATTCATCTCATTGCATTTAGCGCCTCCTCACGCTTACAGAGTTTCTTTTATTTTCAATCTTCAACTCTCGCCCTCTCGTGCGCCCAACAATAGGCGTTGAAAATAGTGCTTACCTCATATTAAGAATTAAAAATAATAATAGTTTCTTAAAAAATTTTAGTTAGGATTTGGCTTAAGATATTTCTTAGCTAAGATATATTTTTAAGGTGCATTAGTGAATACGAAATATTTCTTAAGATGAAACTTTTCTTAGTCATTTCTGGGTCCACGGCCGTGTATGATCTCTGTGTGTATGTATTGGTGCGTCGTAGGTAGCATTTCCGTGTTCTCGAGGGTACATTGTTTGCCTCCTAGTGCTGTGGCTGAATAAAGAGGCGACGTTTGTGTTTTAGTATAGAAATACTGTTTGAGGTTGGTTGTGTAACTACTTAATGTCTGATAGTCCTCTCTCACGCTACATGCCTGTTCGTGTGCAGAAACATATAACATCACAAACATCGTATTTTTGTTCGAATGGATCGTTGATAAACGTCGTAGTGAAATTTGCACTAGCCGATGCGCCCTCATAAACAACCACCGGCCACAATAATTCCATTCGATTGCTTTCGAGATGCCCTTTCCAACCGTATACGATCTATGTCTTTCGATTTGGCCAGTAGATCAACACGAAACGCCAAATTCAGCAGAACTGGTGCAAAACTAACTGTAGTTGTGAGAGAGCGTGATTGTACTTTGTACTTCCTTGGCTCTGCACATCGTTGGGGATGAGGAAAGTTGCATGATGCGTATTATTTTTCGAGAAAGTAAACTGCGAAGTTGTTGAGATCGTCATTCTTCTCGGTTTGCCGAAGGCATTAAAAGTTATTCGCCACATCGCGCGTCAAACTCGAATTCCTTGGGTCAGCCAACCCTTTTTGTTATTTGGAGCTCGAAAGTAAGTTGGTTAGTTAGTTCTAAGGACGGGCTTGTGGTTTCGCTCTTTCTCTCGTAAGAAAACACCAGAAAAACACTTCACGCGTCACACAACTCCCTGGCGACGGCCGTTTTCCCTTTCCGCTTGCCAGAAGCTGTACCTCGTGCTCAGTTTTACACTGAACTCTCTCCTCCCCTCGCCGCTCTTTCTCAAGCTGTTTCCTGCACTTGACGCCTTACCGCTAAATTCTATTCATCTTTCCTACAGTAATCTTCTGAACGCCCAGGTCATAGAGGGACAAAGGGAAATGAGGAGGCCGACAAACTGGCGAGAGATGGATCTGCACTTCTCCTGGTGGGACCTGAGCCCTTTGTGTGGACCACTAGACCTGGCCACTTAAATAAGGAGGTTGGCAAGTGGGAGGAGTAGTGCAGGGATGTGCAATTGGCGGGATATGCCTGACCAAGGGCAGTCAAGGCTATTTAAACTCTGCCAGGGAGGGAACAAGAGTTGTTCTCAGTCTGGAGAGACAAAGTATATGGGTGGAATGTGGCCTGTTCCCAGGATACTCCCCGCTAAGGTACCACCTGGCCAAGATTGGTAAGTCAGGGGTCCGATTTTGTGAGGAAGGGTTGGATTCAGTGGAGCATGTGCCGTGTACATGAGATAGGCTAGGGTGCTCCTCAGAATACTTGGGTTTGCCTCAGCTGCGCCTGGATGAAGTTGCAAGGATGTCTTGGGTTTCGAGTGAGAATAGTGGAACTCAGGGGTGGAACTGAGAGGACATGAGGCTGCTCACGGGCGCCACCCAATAGTACCATCTGCGGGTTTGTAGACTGCCACCACTATAATGAAGGGGGGCTCTAATTTTCTGGTCGCGATAGTGCCCTTTCTTCTCTACCTGTATCTTGCTGCTCACCAGGCATTTTAATAGTTCTTTATTCATCGTCCTCCTCTGCTGGTGGAAATCATACAACTTCCCTCAGCCCCTGGATGCACTCAGTAGTTTTCATTGTTCTTCCAACTAACTCAATGTGTTTGGCGTGGGTAAATGTTCTGGAACCTCAACTTCCTAATTATTTCACGACCATAATTTTGCTTAGTGTTGCATGTGTAGATAGTTGGTAGATTTGTCTAAAGGGTTAATGATTAACAGAATTTGTAGGATAGGGTGTAAACAACAAAGGGGACGGAAATCCAGATGCGCAGCAGATGAGCCCCTGGAAGCTCGGGAGACCTCTGCCGAGGCTTACTGGGGACCTTCCAAATCCCAGGGAGGCCAGTAAGTTCAAACAGTCTCGTCCTGGGATGAGAAAAAGCCGTAAGTGCTGCCGAAGGCCTTAAGGGCTGTTTGACCTAAACATGGTACCACAGGAATGCACTGCCTGCGGCCTTGCGCCGGTGCATTATGGGTTAGGGCCACAACAGGTGGCTGCTCCACAGGGCAAGGTAGGTAGAGCGGAGCAAACCAACTCCTACCCAGGGCAAGGCCTTGCTCTGCGGACTGTGTGGGCCATGGAGTCCCTGGAGGGTAGTCATCCCATCCCTTACTTCGCTTTCAACCTCCGGGGTCTGAGGGAGGTGGAGGCCACTCGTTCGGCCTTGGGCCGGTGCATTATGGGTTAGGGCCACAACAGGTGGCTGCTCCTCAGGGCAAGGTAGGTAGAGCGGAGCAAACCAACTCCTACCCAGGGCAAGGCCTTGCTCTGCGGACTGTGTGGGCCATGGAGTCCCTGGAGGGTTGTCATCCCATCCCTTACTTCGCTTTCAACCTCCGGGGTCTGAGGGAGGTGGAGGCCACTCGTTCGGCCTTTGGCCGGTGCATTATGGGTTAGGGCCACAACAGGTGGCTGCTCCTCAGGGCAAGGTAGGTAGAACGGAGCAAACCAACTCCTACCCAGGGCAAGGCCTTAATCTGCGGACTGTGTGGGCCATGGAGTCCCTGGAGGGTTGTCATCCCATCCCTTACTTCGCTTTCGACCTCCGGGGTCTGAGGGAGGTGGAGGCCACGCGTTCGGCTTTTGGCCGGTGCATTATGGGTTAGGGCCACGATTGGTGGCTGCTCCACAGGGCAAGGTAGGTAGAGCGGAGCAAACCAACTCCTACCCAGGGCAAGGCCTTGCTCTGCGGACTTTGTGGGCCATGGAGTCCCTGGAGGGTTGTCATCCCATCCCTTACTTCGCTTTCGACCTACGGGGTCTGAGGGAGGTGGAGGCCACTCGTTCGGAACTTCCACATACATCTCCAAATGCAGAATTGTAACTATAAGTGGTGCTCTTAACACTCGGAAGACCCTAAAACGTAACGAGCTGAAATAACTAAATCCAAACAATTTGTGAGCCGATTACGTTACGTTCTTTTTGCTTCGTTGAGCTTAGGAAAGTAAAAACTTGTATAAACGTTGATCAATCTTACCGTGTACAATATTTATGGCATTTCAGTATTTTGTGCAATCCTGTTACAAGTACGAAGAATTTGTTGCTGACTGGGGAGAGGGGCCTAAGAGGTCTCTTATTGGGGGAGATTACTCTTCCGTTTTACGTCGCAGATTAACGTCCAAGTGGAATGGAACGTCGCGTTAGAATGTTCTAACACGAGCTGACTCAGTCAACGCTCGGGCGTTTTTACGGGATCTCAGTTAAAAGCTTTTCAATCCCTGGACGGCTTTGTCTCCATCGACCAACCTTCCATCTGCCTTTGTTTTCGATTCTTCCCACTTATTCCGTATCTTGGGTCACGTAAATACACCTCAGCGATTTCGTTTCCATTATTTGTATCCCTTTACCTTTTTCCTTTTCGCCCTTAAAAGGTGTCGTGCGCGTTTTGCGGGAGGGCGCGCTTTTAGGAAGCTCACAAGGAATAACTGAGGGATATGATGGAATTTGAACGAAGAGTTGCTGAAGTATCGCGCAAAGAGAGGCCGTCACGTGAGGCAGAGTGTATAGAATGCGACAGCCAAAGAGCACAGAGTGAGTTGCTGCTGAGCGTCGTGGAATCAGTCACATAACTTGGCGACTACCTCGGTTACGATCGGTCGAAAAACGCGGTGTACGTTCTCATTGAAATGGACGCTGTGGACGTCGCATTGAAGGGCGCTCTGAATCTAATGCTTTTAAAGAGCACAGTAGCCACTGCAAGCTTTTTTTTCCTTGATCTTAAGCCAGAAATATATGGGCGTCGGGTCGAAGGCAAAACACAAACCTCACAATCGAATTGAGTGTTCTTTGGAGGATCACGCTCTGGTCAACACTAAGGTCGTAGGCGAAGGAAGCGAGCTCAAAGTACGGTATTAGAGGAAACGTGTAATGGGAAGTCGATCGCAAGTCTTCATATTTGGCACAGGCTGCGCTAACGTCATCGATATGCATGTTCCAATTAAGAGTGCTGCTCATTGGGACACTCAGATTCTCGAATGAATCGACGACTTCCACCAGTTCATCGCCACCCTGAATTGGTGGAATGGAGGTGTGGTTATATATAGTCTTCTGACTGTCCCACTGGTGGGATGTGCACCCTAGTCATATGGCCTATTGTACCAGTCAATGCATGCGTATTGTGTCTTACAGGTCAATGCCTAGCCTGCTGAGGAAAGCCAGGTAGTTCCTGAAAGAGTTTTCGTTGGTATCTATCCTGGGAGAAGTGGTGCCACATACCAAAAGTCGCTTCCTCTCAAGTCTCTGGCACTGGGCCAGGACATGGTAGGGAGTCTCCTCATCCGTGCCACACCACCTGCATCGAAGGGTGTCGCCTATACCCATAACATTCTGCAGGGCCCAGTTATGATCCCAACAATCTGCCTTAAGTCCTTCCTCTCCATCTTCAGAAGGCTGTGTCTTATCTCACTCGATTGCTCTGAGACAAAACGTTTGGGTTGTCTTACTCCTGCAGCATTCCAGACTGTCTGATGCAGTCTTCTGGCGTGTTCTCCCACAGTCCTCTTTACTAGTGACAGAGAAATCCCACAATGGGGCGGTGGCCCAATAGGTACTTTAGATGAACCGCGTCTGGCCAGATGGTTCGCCCTCTTATTTCCAATGATCCCCTTATGTCCTGGAATCCAATTCACATTAACTCTATTCGCACTTGCTAGGGAGTTAAGCCACATCCTGCACTCTCGCACCAGTTTTGACGTTGTGCAGTAGTTCATCAGCGCCTTGCATGACGCTTGACTATCAGTCAATATGTTGATAGTTCTGTTGCTACAGCCTTTCTCATGCATTAAGATTGCCCCGGCGATAATAGCATAAATCTCTGCTTGAAAAACCGTTGGAGTGGGGCTTAGTGCGATGTGCGTCCTACTCCCTTCAGAGCCACTTATCCACACCCCGGAGCCTGTTCCCTCCGGATGTTTCGATCCATCTGTTTGGATGTTGATGCCATTGTGAGGCCGAAACTGGCGACTCTTGCTGTTCTGTGGAGCTCCCAATGGCTGAACATTATATTTCCTCTTGAACTCATACATGGCTGTGGTTAATCTGAGTTAGAGTTATTTCTACCTTGAGGAGAGGGAGAATAAAGAACGGAAAATCCCACTTCAGGGGAATCCGCTGCCATTACAAATAACTGCAACCGCGGCGGTGGAATTTCTGCAGGTACGAGGGGGTAAAATAAGACAATGACTGGGGACGTCTTTTTGTGCTTTTGGGGTCATACCGTGTTCGGAACACCGCATATGGATTATATTCTCATTAACCACCTCAACTCATCTACCTTACACGTTACGTATAGTCAGGATACATTCCATAAGCGGTGCAGCAACACATCTGGTAGTGTATCTATAAACACCGAAAACACTAACACAGATTCTTGAGGGCTCCTTATGTCAACGCTCTTCCACGAAGACAACGAACCATAGGGAGCTTTCGTACATCGTGTACAAACCGTCAGACAGCATTTTGTGACAGACTAATAGATTTTAATACGGCTAGGAGATTCTAACGCCCGACAGTTCACAGCAACAAGCACATCGAGTATCCTGCTCGATTTCTGCTGTTCAACTTACAACTGGGAGATAGCGAGCCTCCACCCACCAGCTGGCATTTAGTCTTTGATACGTTCAGGGTAAGAAAGCCAGCCAACAGGCGCCTGCTCATACTGTCTGGGAGTCTCAGCCTACAGGCTAACTCCAGGAGAACAACAGTGTCATCGGCAAAAAGGTAGAAGCCACCAATTGAAGACTGAGAGCCAATCAGTTATTACATATTATGGAGAGCACTGGTGCCATACTGCACTGTATGCAGGTGTAGCATACAGCAAGTGCTGTGATCCATACCATGCTTTATGGGTTTTACCTTGTTAACCGAATCCTCATTAGTCTCAAAGTGCGACCAATCAGACAAATAGCTGTCGAACCTCATCGATCCCACACAATCATTGAGGTATGCCACGCTATACTTTGTAATGGTTTGCGGCGGACTGCAGGAAGTGGCAACACTAACCGCCACCCGTGCAGTTCGCCGCTGTTTATATTAGCGGTGGAGCCACGTTTTATCATCAGAACGGCTACCGACTTCGCAGACGAGCCGTCCCCTTTTCCTAAGCCAGTGAATCAGTTCTTAAACGTCCCTTTATATTGTGTGAAGTAAGGTAAGCGATCAGAGCTTGGTGTTTCATTTTCCCCATTGTCCCTTTATTGTCATTAATACAATCCGAGCATAGGTTATTTATTTCATTCTAAAAGGAGTTCATTTCATTTCATTTCGAGCTTTTCCTGATTAAATTAAAGTGGGTCTCAATCGCTTTATAATTTCATTTCCCATTACTTTCTTGAGAGCCATTATTTTATTTATTTCATCAAGCGAGTATAATTGAGTGTATTTAATTTGTTCTTTTCTTTTGGGCCCAAACACGACTCTCACGCGTGTTCTGTACACGGGTGAATTGTGAGACAATTCCCTAAGTACGTTACACCTTCAATGATCATCCTTCTAACTGGAGCCTACTTAAGAATGTCCACAACTCTTTATGATTAAGAGAACAACAAAACCTGGTACAGAGCCCTTGCAAGTCCCACGGATTGGTAATGGATTGTTTGAGAAACGCGTTCCAAGCGCTGCATCGTCCTAACTTCCACTTCTTCTCTGCCAGGAATGATGGGTGTAGGGTTGCTTGAGTTCTGTACCGTATGTTACAAGCAAGAATGAAACCTACGGTGACAGTGGAATGGAACGAGATCATGGGTTCCACTCACAAGAACGTCTACTTCAAAGTTGAAGTTGGAAGATGAAGCTGAGAAGGGGGCTGCTGCGGGAAATGACCTCCTGCTGTACCATACCATCAATTAGTGCCCAACGTTGGGTGATAATGTTATGAAACAGTTCCAGATCAACAGTAATAATGAAGCTTCATCCTCGAATAATAGGCATATTCGACAGCTAGACTCACTCTGTTGGATAGCCTGTACCCTGGAAGAACCTACCAGCAGTCATTCTCGCTGCTTCCCCCTCATCAGCTTCATCTTCTGACTTCAACTAGTTCACGTCGTTCCTGAGTGCAGCCAACCATCTCTGTTCCGCAGGCCCTAATTCTACTCGTACTTCTAACGCATCAAATCGTAAAATGTGCACATCGTCGGTGCTTTTAGAAAGATGTGGACATACGAGGGTGAATCAAATATAAACGAGACTTTTGGACCTGCGCGCGCAATAGCGATGGAAGAACATTCCGCTGTTATTAGCTGTTAGGTTGGTTTGTCTGGAGTGAGGGAAGCACGTGACTCATCATCATAGACTCGCTCAGTGTCCATCGTTACGATGTCCGAGCAGGGGGTACCTCCCTCTATTGCACAACGTATTGTTATCAAGTTTTTAGCTGCAGAAGGTGTAAAACCGGCCGAAATCTTGAGAAGATTGACTGCACAGTTCAGGGAAGAGACGCTGTCGCCAGCTAGAGTGTTTGCTTGGCATAAACAGTTCGTGGAGGGCCGTGAACGTGTTGAAAATGAGAGCCACCGACCGCAGACCCCGCACCAGCATTACAGCGGGCAACATCGACAGTGTTCGTCAACTTGTTGAAGGTGATAGACGTCTAACAACTTCGGATATTGCAATTGAGGTTGGAATAAGTTATGGGAGCACTTACTCTGTACTCTCAGAGGAGCTAGGGTATCGCAAGGTGTGTGCCAGGTCTCACCTTCTCACAGTTGACCAGAAACTGAATCGTTTTCAAGTGTGTGAGCGTCTTCCTGCACGATTTCGGGAAGAAGGAGACCCATTTCTTTCTCACATTGTCACCTGTGATGAAACGTGGGTGCATCACTACACCCCTGAGTCGAAACAAGCGAGTATGGAGTGGAGGAAGAAAGGAGAAGCCGGACCAGTGAAAGCCAAGTCACGATTATCGCGCAGAACAATTACTGCGGCATACTACTGTCAAATTTTGACTGAGGTCAGACTTGCATATCGCCGCAAACGACGAGACCTTCCGATGAAAAAAGTGATTCTTCTCCATGACAATGCTCGCCCCCATACAGCAGCCCTGACCGTACAAAAATTGGAGCAACTGGGTTGGGAGACACTGGAACACCCTCCATACAGTCCAGACCTGTCTCCCTGCGACTTCCATGTTTTTGGTCCTCTCAAGGAAGCTTTGGGAGGGCAAAAATTCCACAGCGATAATGAGGTTGAAGCATATGTGCGCAATTGGCTACAAACACGACCTCACTATGTCGAAAAATAAACTTTGATTGTTTGTGCGTTTAAAATCAAAATAAATATTTTAAAAAATAAGTCTTGTTTATATTTGATTCACCCTCGTATTTGACTAGAAGTCATAACAGCTCGTAAGAGACTCCAGAAACATCATCATTCCTAGTTTCCAGTGTAAGTAAGCTTTGCTTGAGGGGCGCTGAATGATTTATAAAACGAGCTTGTGCAGGACTACTCTCTCGGGAGAGTTGAACAAGCTCTGAGATGTTCGAAATCTAATTAGGGCTGTCTTCCCTTCCAAGGGCTTCAACATTTACTCATCTTCGCATTACGCTACTTTCCACAACCCTTCTTCAGCCTCTTAACCTTATTTACACAATTAGCCTTATTCCAATTTATCTCAGCCAGTTCTCAGCAGTTTCCTCGTCGTTGCTCCGAGTAAACTCACAACCGTTTCACATTTTTCAATCGAACCTCTTCGCCATTAAAATCCTTCTTAGTCTCTAGAGACAACTTAAACCCAATTTATTTCTCTCGAACGAGTCGAATTTGGTGTTAAAGCTGACGTGAGCAAAGTCTAATGGAGCGATAAATGATTCCGATGGGAGAAATAGGGATTAATGTGAAGGATTTTGGTTTGTTATTCACTCTGAACCGTGCAGTGTCCATCTGCCGGATATAGAACTATACGGATATAGAGAGAGAGTTATCGTTTTTCTCTGACCTGCGTTTATTTCCCCCACTGACACGCTCCTGTTGAATATTGATTGAATAATTCAATTTTAATCGATACAGATGTTACCTTAATTGAACGTATTAAGGTCTCGATAGGTGGAGAATTGAGAATGAAGAATCTAGGTGCGTTGAAAGTTTTTTTTAACGGTGGATGCAAATGATACCCTCACTGCAGCCACAAACGGGCGTATTGTAAGGGCGTCCATGATCCTCAGATCATGGCCCCCTGCACCACCACCAGGCCCCACGGCACTGGTCTCACTAGGTGTGACGTCACCTCTGCGCCCCACCACTGCCGCACAAAGCAGAGGATATCCACAAGTTCTGCATTCGCCACCTCTTCTGGCTGAAGAAAGGGCCTTCCAAACACACAACGGACAGTGACCTGTGAACACCCAATGGCGCGGTGCCACGAGTCCATCGCATACACATAGCACATGCTCTGCCATCTCTAGCCCTTCCTCGCAGAACTTGCATATCTGTGCCTCGCGATTGCCAATATTTGCAAGGAGGTACCTCAGTGGACAGTGACCTATGAACTGGCCACATATGATTCTCATATACTTCCTCCCCAGTGTAATCACCTCCTTGGCCCTCCCTCTGAAGAGTCGGATGAAGAGTTTTGACTGTCTAAGGCCGGGCAGCCCCTACCAATGAGCAGCCCTGCACCTGTCCTCCCATTTCCAACCTTTCTACGTAGGTGGCTCCTGGTAGTCCCAACAAAGGGCTCAGGGCCAATAGGGATCTGCGCCGATCCCTTCTTAGCCAACCTATCAGGCTGTTCGTTTCCCTCTATGCCCTGATGCCCTGGCACCCAAAACAGTGTTACACTGTTTTCCTCGGCCAGGGCCTTCAGTCCAGTCAGACACTCCCACACCTGCCACGATGTAAGACAGTATGAGGCTAAGGTCTTGAGAGTGGCCTGACTGTCCAACATGATGTAGATTCTCTGCCACTTCAGTCCCCTCTGCAGCAGCCACTGCACATAGACAGTCACCGCAGCCATCTCTGCCTAGAACACTGTAGCCAGGAATCCCAATGGGATCGCCGCTGTGATTCTCGGCCCAAAGATGCGTGCCCCTGCAAGACCACCCTGCACCGAGCCATCAGTGTAGTATACCAGGGCCCCAGCTTTGAGAACGGGACTCCCCCTTCCCACCTAGGCAAGTTACCCAGTTTCCTTGGAATAAAAATTGAGAGAAGACCTGATGGAATGATGTTGTCCCAGAATGACTACGTTCAATGTGTTCTAGAGCGTTTTGGTATGACTGAGAGTACCCCAGTCAAGACCCTTACAGAGATGAAACTACCTAAAAGAGATCCATCTGCACGAAGCCTAATTGGGAAGAAACCCTACAGAGAATTGGTTGGTTGCTTAATGCATCTAGCACTAGCTACTCGTCCGGATTTGTGTGTTTGGACCTGGATAGATTTGAATGACTCTCGGATGACACACGTGTGCAGTGGGGGAAATTGCGGTAGGAGGTACTTAGACGTTAGTGCAATGGTTGGTTGGGCGTAGATCCACTCAGAAGTTGCGCCAATTTTGGGGGCATGACGTCACAGGAGGGGATTCATAGGGGTGGGGAACATGACGTCACATTGGGGGGTTGATCCTCTCAGACGTTGCGCCAATTGTGGGGGAATGACGTCACATGTTGACATGGAGAGGGGTCCATATCAGCTGTAGTCGATAGAAGAGGGGGGGGGATACTCTCAAAAGTTACACTGTTGGAGGGGGTATGATGTCACATGAGGATGTTGCAGACAGGGGAAGGGGGAGGGCTGATATCACATCAGCTGTTTTGGATAGGGGGGTTTTACGTCAGATCAGCTGGTTGAGCGAGGGCAGAGGGGGCGTCACATCAGCTGGCGGGAGGGGAGGGGGGTCTGACGTCACTATCCCAGAAGTGCCATAGAGGAAACTACTCTGCGCTAATCTCCCCCACAGCCTCCCACGACGTTTCAGCCACTTCGTCGTTGTCATGCCAATTGCCTAAAAAACGCCCATTTTTGTAGTTCCGCTGTAATATGGTCATGTTTCGTATCGTTTACTACTATTTTTCGACGCTGAATCGAATGGGATGGGTTTCGGCTGAGCTCTACAAATATCGCCGTTTGCGTGAGAGTTGATATAGCGAATTGTTGATCTAGCCACGTTATATTCTTAATATTTGTCCGCGTTGGGTTGAATAGGGTGGCTGTTCATACTCATGCTGTCCGTTGTGTAATCATTTGCCGCGTTTGAAAATTATGATTCTCGCGCACGTAGCAGCAGCTCAATCAATTCCAACGCTTTGAGTGCTACTGTGACAAATAAATTGGATTAGTAGTTCGAATATTCGTCGAGTAAAGTTGTGTGATACGCTGCACCATATATTTTTAGAAAATGATCAGATGACAGAGATAAGGCTTATAAGAGAAGACAAACTATTAGGGCCCAGTAAAATAGAAGTAAATTAGTTACACTTCTCACACATTGCCCTTTAGCGACCTAATTGGAAAATTAATTTCCCAGGAATTGAGTTACTATATAAATGTTTTCAAATGGCGGCATTCTGACGTTGGTCGGTCAACCGCAACTAAATATTATAGCGCTGCAACGAGAATGCGTTTAATCGTACGATATTAAAGTTGAGTTTAACGTCGAAGAGTGAATAAATTTCCTTCAGATTGGCTGCTTTGAGGGAACGAGTGATACGAGTTGTTGAGTCCTTTGGATCCTTATGACATTCTCCAAATTTCCTTCTCCTTTGAATAAGGTTTCAAGGAATCCGGCGTCCAATAACGTATTTTTCTCCAAAGGGCTGGTTGAAGCGAGAGGAAGGATCCCCTCTGATATTAAGGAACACAACGCTGTTCCTTTCGGTCATGGTAGATCCTTTGATGCGGAGGGCCTCACATGATCCTTTCGTAAACCGGGCGAGTTTCAATACTCCGCAGCGCTACAAACGTTTTTGTGACTAAAAACCCCACTTTGGAGGGAACCGGCGTTAAAATGATTCAGAAACGCTTTCAATATAAGACTTAACAGGAAAATAACACAGCGAACTCTGCCGTTCAACTATTTAATTGAGTGACGCGACGTAGTAGGAAAAGTTTCACGTCGGAAAATCGGAGACATTACAACATGAGCACGGAACAAATTAACTAAAACCAAAACATAAAGACAGAAGACCACACTAGACAACCGTTAACCTTTGTGGTGGGGGGGGGGGGCTGTCGGTTCTTGATCTTGATAATCCAAATGATCAAAATGTACTAGTCAAAATGTATTAGGAGGATGTTTCTCGAAGAAACTTTACGTTCAGGGGTTTCAGTTTTCGGCTGTTTGAACGAAAGTTGTCAATAAATCCAATGTGCCCCTCTGCCATGTGTTTGTACATGACAATTTCTGACGAGGTAGAGTTACAAACTGCGGCAACCATTCTGTCTGATGTCCCAATTGTTTGCCACAAGCAAGTGGGTGTTGTCATCAGGGGTGAAAGCCAGAGCACCATATGGTAAATTTCCAACTTTTTTTTCTCATAAAGTGGTCCAATATGACCCTTGGAGGGATGGCAGCTGTAATGCCAGAGGGATCCTCACTTCCTGACCAGTAATTTCATACGCACCCAAGTGTTCACCCTCGACGTGTTGGCATGGCACTGTTTCTGGAACCATTGAGTCTGATTCATTCTTTGAAACGAAATTGGGCAAAGGTGCGCCAAGCAACCACTTTTTGCTGCACGTCAAAAATTGCTCCACATTCACTCAAGACATCACAACCAATAAGCAGCAATGCACCATGGCTAAGACCATCACATACTGCAGCCTTAACACTGTAAGGTTGTTCTCGATCAAGGTGAACTGAGACAGTTGTTTCACCTAGTGGTCTAATTGGCTGGATCCTAGACCTAATATTAAGAGATTTAAAGGACGAAGAGGAGCAACGCAAAGTTTCGAATCAACCAGTGTGATTTGGGAGCCAGTGTCTATAATTATGGTTCCCCAGTGTGAAAAGTTGCACCTCTCATAAGGATTTCCTTGGTATCCACTTAAACAGTGACATTCAGCTCTGTTTCCTATTGCGAAGCATTCAGAATTCAAGCCGAAAATGCGCCGAGATACATTACATGTGTAGGTTATGTGTACATATTGTGCATGTCCACCATCTGGACTCAAGTCATAAACCACTTGAGACCCATTATATTCGACTCAGCGTCGAAAAATACGGAGGAAACAATACCAAACACAATGAAACTGCCCAACATTTTGGTCTCGGTACGTAGGTTTAGTATTCAAAATGACTAATTAACTAGTCGGCAAACTATAACAGCGTTAGTTTGAATTCCGGAATTACTGCTATTGCTTCAGACTATTCAATAACCATAATTAAACGGCAACGTAGCTTATTGGGTAACAATACGATTTACTAAAGTTAACGTACCTGTTAGGTGAATCCGTTTCCACTGGTTAGTGAGTACTGACTTAACGGCCAGACGATGATGTCTTTACATCGAAAGCGCTTGCCCCCAGTAACTCACCAGCCAGACGAGACGGTCTCACCTAACAGGTACGTTAACTTAACTAATTTACCTATACGTGGAATTAACCCAATTGCTTTAATACGATATTTAAGAACTAGTGTCGTATAAACGCGTTGTGTAGTGAAAAGACAGTATTAAAATCTTCCACAGTAGACACAGGTCTGTTCTTTTATTTTTGACTGTTCCTACACTCTCGACGAGGGTTATGTCAGTCATGGAAGCAGCGATTTCGCTAATATGCAAGAGGCTGGCCTCTGCAGCATCCACCGAACTCAAACCTGCGGAGGATCAGCATGTATTTGGTGGTTAGCCAGCCTCCCGGTAGTCCGTGTGTGACCGTGCGGAGGTACAATCTGGGAGGAGTTCTTAATCTGATTTCCCCCAGGCTTGCTTTTTAGCAGTCAATGTTGCTAAGTTCGTCTGCCCTCCCGTCATCACCGTCGCTCACTGTTGTAGAAACTACAGTGGTTTCTTGTTTCCTCTGCACTTGAGGCGCAAGACGTGCATGATGAGTGTCTTTGAGAGAAAAAAGTGGAGCCGAGCATTGTAGTCACCACGCCCTGTGAGGAACTGGCTCATCCAGTTGTCTGGCTCAACCCATTCTCTTGAAAAACGTTCACAGATGTCACGACCCATTAACGAGGTTTCCCATCTCACTTGACATTTCTCTAACTCCCATTCGTTGATGTCGGCTAGTTGTTGTTCTGTTGTGAGATCCGCACACTGTTCAGCCCAAAGCGGGGGAAGCTCCCGTTTAAAGTGATCGGGTTAATTCTGCCAATAGGTAATGTAGCGAAGGATCTGGGAGGGGAGGGGGATGAATATCAAGTAGTCCGCCCACTGCTCATCGGATCGGGGATCGCAGTTCAGGCCAGGATAAAGACGGCCTGGCACCCTTCTCCATGGCAGGTACGGGGGGCAAGCCCAATCCCCGTACCCCATGGAGATAAAGGGTAGGTGCCAGTAGAATGCTTCTAGGCAATTCCGGCAACAGGGCATGCCATCCATTCAGGTCCTTGAGCACCACATAGAATGGGTACCACGGGGGCTTCAGCCTGCGGCCAGTAGCGTGGCGCTGTCGGTCATGAAGCCATGGGATTGGTTTTACTGGGAATCCCCCCCCCCCCCGAAAGATGGTTGGTGCTGGCAGGAGAGGGGTGTAGGCTGCGACGCTAGGTACCCTCTCCAAAGCCACGGGCATATGCCCAACGCACACACCTACCTATAGGCACCTGCCAATAGGTAAATTATTAAAGTTAACATACCTGTTTGGTGAGTCCGTCTTCTCTGGCTGGTGAGATACTGTGAGCGGGCGCTTTCTAGGTAAAGACATCATCGTCTTGCCGTTAAGTCAGTTCTGACACTACAGTATTTCACCAGCCAGAGAAGACCGACCCAATAAACAGGTACGCACGCGTCAACTGGTAACTGACCAGTGATCGCCTGGAGTGCTTCTGTTGATACAGTCTTGTAGGCCTTGGTGATCGGCTCCCGCAGTAGACAGACACACACACACGATCTTATCGAAAGGTGTTTTTCCGTCCCAGGAGCCCTCGAAATGTACAGGTCCGAATACAACTTGGAAAAGAATTTGTGCTGATTACATCTCATCCCTTCCTACCTCTAACCAGCCCTAACCCAACTGTCTTACGACGCAATCCCCACGTAGTGACGTGACAGAAGGGATTAGACTGGGCAGGCAAGTCTCTGCACAGTTGCGGACCTGAATTGAAGTTGTCGACGCGTGAATCATAGTCATTTTAGAGAAAAATGTGTTAAAGTCGAATCACAACCGTATTTTGGCTCCTCAGGAAGGTTACTAATGAGGCTGATTGCTCGCTGTACGGCTCACTCCCTTCTGAAAAGTTCGTGCAGTGTCCAGACCGGATCGCGCTATTCTTCGTTCGTTTGCAGTGTGTCTGACACCGCTTTTAACAATCTCGCACAGGGTCCTCATTTGGGTTGTCGTTGGAGAGAGGCCGGGGAGACCGTGCCAATAATGAAACGTCTTCGTGAATCCACCTGTCTGATTCATAGCCGAACATTAGTTCGATTCACGACGAAATATTGATGAGGCGGCTCTTTCCCCCAAACTCGCTGCCAAAAGCGGCGAGAACTTGGACTGGAACGTCGAGATTCGGCAGTAATTCAATATCGGATTTCCGAGACGTTTGCTGCGTTTCCCGAATCCTCCAACTTGAGAAAAGTAATAAATAAGAGCTGACGAGATATAACTCGGAAGTAGGACCTGAAATATGATGGATTGCGCTTGTCAAACTTTGTCAACTTGGCAGATGCTCCACGGAAGTTTCAGTTCCGTCATTAAGATCCCCCTCGGGTATGAGATGCAAATCTAAGAAGAGCAGAGTATTATGACCTGAAAACATCAATTCAGCCGAAGTTCTTTTTCACTGATACTTGTAATGCTTGGTCTAATGTGCCGAAGAGTTTCAGGAGAAGAGACTAATTTCCCTAGACATTGCGCAACTGACAAGCTGCAGTCAAAATCTCGAAATTCCAAGAATTCCACTATGTGCGGCAGTCCCACACGTATTAGGCAATTGTTATTGCTCTGCCGATTCCCTAAAACCCCAAACTTATAAGGTTAAGCTGGACAGCTTGGGTCTGAGAAATGACGCCTTCCCGGGTGTTGGGGCTTTCTCACTCGTGAGCTCTTGTCATTAAATTAGGGTGAAAGGTATCAAATCAGGGCATTTGGGATCCTGAAGCGCTTTGTATAAGTTAGCTGCTCTACCTGGTTCTCCCCATCACGACCCCTGAAGACAATCGCAAAGTAGACCCACCCTAAGAGAATGCCACGGCACAACTGGTTTCATGAGGCATCAGTCACAACATTTTTACTGACAATTAGTGCCATTGTTTGATATAAACCCCTTTATGGTTCACAAGATTCTCGCCAGAGGGTACAGTCTTCTGTTAGCAGCAAGTCTTCCTCACTTTTTATTCGATAGAAAGAGTGAAACTTTTAACGCTGCTATGAGACGAGGGTGGAGAAGAGCGCCTGAAGGCCAGGACGTTGTGTTGTCCGCAGACGGCTCCAAGGCCTCCATAAATCGAAGCATGATTGTGTGCCACAACTTGTAATGGCTCTTGCTTCTGTTATGTGAGACAGAAGTAGTAGAGTAGAGTATAGTGTGAGGCCACGTCCTATGTTACAACGAACAATAAGCCGCTCGAGCCTACGGATCGTAATAGAATGGGAACCAGAATGGAGACTGAACCGATTTCGGTATTGTTTTCCCCCTCCTCCCTCCTTTCAGGGCTTGCCTTCACTATTCTGTCTCTTGACGTCAGAATTACCCAGATAGTAAGCCTCGTTCTGTTCCTTTGTCATCGCAAGTTCCAATCATGCCTGTAACACTTCTCATGCACTTCCCAGTTGAAAACCCTGCAAATTATTACACAACCGTTTATTATTCTCAGCTTTACCTAGTATTACTGCTCCGAGACCCATCCCATTCGATTCAGCATCGAAAAATACTAGTAAACCATACGAAACACGACCTGACTACGATGGAACTACGGAAACTAAATATTCCCCTGGTGCCAGGCGCTCGTAAGCGTCTGTAAGCGTTTATGATCCGATGTAGGGGTGTGCGAAGGAAGGGGCCCTAACCTTCCTCCGCCCCGTCGTGCAAAAAGAGTCGGGGAAATTGAGACGGGGAACCTCGAACCAAGCGAACCCTTGGCAATTGGCACGTTGCGAGGAGAGGGGGCGGGTGGTATTGACGAGACGGGAGGGAGGGAGTGCTGACGACGAAACGTTTACTTCCGCTTTAGTTCCCGCGAGTTCTTTCAATTTGTTGACATTGGCTCACTATAATTACTGTGTTTCCTTATACGCAGTTGTACACATCTGATACTCATTCCATTTGACCCAGGATGTAAAAATAACTTGAAAACGATACGAAAGGCGGCGTATTTGCGATAATACTGCGTTTTGTGAATTTTTTAAACCACTTTTTGTCCATAACAACCATGGGCTTCGTCCGATCGGATTGCCGAGATGGCGGGTACAACTAAATACCAAATGGGATTCTTGTGCGAAAGAACGTATTTTTTAAACCACGTTAAAGGCACAAAACGGCCCGGACGGTGGGTGATGGGGGACGGCGGACGGACATTGCAGATTTGGAATCCCCATGCCTTGAAACCTAAACTATCAAATTTTGAGGGGGGGTTGTACAAAATTTTTCCTGACAGAAAACATCGGGTTATTATTCAGAATGAATAATAAACCAAAAAGGACAGGGAAAGAAGCCCACGATAATTGTCTTTCAATATTTTCAAGTCGACATTCGTTAGCAGTTTGCTATACTTTCACTCCAAAGGGAACGAGAGGGTATTTGTCTCCCCAATACCAACCGCCCAACTCAAAACACGCGATATTGACTGTCCAGTCAATTACCGATACAGGGAGCAGCGAACCAATTGACTTCTTGAGAGTCTCCTGCTGTGCGTCGGGGAAAATCGCCCAAATATTCCTGAGTTCATCTCCAGAAGCGACGGGGAAATCGTGGGAAAATGACGGAGGCGAGGGAGAGGTTGGAGTGCGTTTGTCGGATAGTGACGCTCGGTTAACCAAGCACCGCTAATAGGATTTGGTCTCGAGCTCGATCGCTCGGATGCTTCGATTTCGCTACAGTCGAGTGAATCACACTTAAATGATATTGTTATGCCCACCTGTCACCGACGCCTTCCTCACGGTTCCCAAAAATGTTCTTCCGTTCTACAGAATTGGCTACTGAGCCCCTCTTCCAATTTCTTACTAAGCGCTCTGTGACTTGGTAATTTGTCAAATTGTTCGATGCGAAATAGTTTTTATTCGCATTTGATACATATTGAAAACGAACAGCACATAACCCTTTCGCTTAATAACGGACTTTCTCTACATGGGCTCTACATCTCATCCATTTTCTCTCAATTCACTGTCAATTGTTCACGGGCACGCATAGACAGCCTTTAAGGCGTTTGCGATGGGTCGAAGAGGGTGGGTGGGTGTGCATGGGCGAGGCTGGCGAAATTTGATGGAAGCTCTGAGGAGCCCTGGGGCAAGCATTATAAGTCATTTACAGAAAAAGCGAATGTAGAGCAGCTTTTAGATACGGTGCGATTGCAGAACTTTTTCAGGCGCCCCAACTTCGGTGATTTTCCTGGTTCTGGGTTATCTTCCCAGGAGCATACCCATGCTACCAGGCGCGACCACGGGTTGTGGATAGTGGAACAGCCATGGCATTGTCCCCAGGGGCATGTCTGCGGCCAGCTGTGAATAAGGTCAGCATGCTGACTGATTAAGCAGCCGCAAACAATGGGCAAAACCCAAGAGGTTTCAGAAGAGATCCTGAACAAAGGGCTCAAGGGCAAGCGGATCTACATTTTCTTAGACAGCCAGGCCGCCTTAAAGGCCATCGCAGCCTATAGTTTTAGGTCTAAGCTGGCATGGGAATGCCTCCATGCGCTCAAGCAGCTCGGCGCCTGGAACAGGCTCTCCCTCATTTGGGTGCCGGCTCACAGGGGGCATGAGGGCAATGAAAAGGCTGACCCCCTCGCGAAAATGGGTACAGAATCCCTACCCATCAGGCCTGAACCATTTGTGGGTCTGACGAAAAGTCACCTGAACCGTCTGGTTGCTCGATGGGAGATACAGGAAAATGGCGCCCATTGGCATCGCCAGCCACAACTAAGACAGGCGAAAAGGCTTGTCACGCCTTCCTGTCAAAGGGTGAAGGCGATGCTGACACTCTCTAGACAAGATCTGGGAGTACTGATAAGCTTTCTCACCGGGCACTGCCCACTCAGATATCACCTCATCAAGATGGGCATCTCAGAGGCGGTGGAATGCAGACTCTGCGGTGAGGAGGACGAGACAGCAGAGCATATCCTATGTGAATGCCCTGCCTTGGCAGCAAAACGCCAAGGGTCAGGGGACCACTGAACCCCAAACCGTAGCGGACTCTGCGGGGAAGGACATACTCGGCTTCCTAAGGAGCGGGTATGTACGACGCCTTCTACTAAGAAAGGGCCAGCGTCACAATAGGCCCATATGCGGCCGCAGTGACAAAGAGACTTGTCCCACACGCCCTCGGGTCAAAAAAAAAAAAAGAAGAAAATTAAAGGTGATCTAAGTATCCCAGCGTCGTTGAAGCAGTGAGCTGCTCGTCGCTCCATCAATTCCACCCCCCCCCCCACCATATTGTTACCACAACGAGCCGGTAGACCAGGGAAAGGCCTGGCTTGTTTCCCCATTAGGCAACTGAGATGACCATTGACCCTTCGAACTAAGCAGACAGCAGGCGATCTCGGCTGGGCCCTGCCCTGGCGACCTTTAAGCCTAACAAATCTTCCAGGCCATATAAGATAGAAAGGAATGTGTTGACGGAAGTTTACCGGACCATACCCTGCGGCCTTCTTAATTTATTTAATGACTGTAAATATTGGTCCACACGGTACGTGAAGACAGAGCGTTCGAAAAGCTATGGTGGCTAGCGCTCCTTTAATGAGTGTAAAGGCCATGTAATATCTTACAACCACCACCTCCAGTCGCTCGAAGGCACTACTCTCGTATGGTTGTCTACGTTTGTGCAATTCGCAAGGACACTTGGAGCGTGTGCAACCACGACACAAGCCTCATGTACTAGGTCATTTACTGAGGCGTGATTGGGTACTGCCCCGTTGTCTGGCTCCAAAGTCACATCCAATCAAAGGAAAGTTCTGGCCCAATCCCAGAGAGCTGTGCTCGTGTGGATCACCAATTATCCACTGGAGCACTCCAAGTGATCACTGGCCAGTTACTCGTTGACAGGGCCATAGAGTGCACAAGTGGTGAGTGACATGGGAGCTTCCCCTTCTCTCAGCCGAATTCTGTATTGACTTCTTTACTGACTTGCCACTCTAGATCAATGGGAATTCCATACAAAATTATTATCAGATGAAATAGTTTGATCAGTTGGGTTCCCAGATGCTGCATGCTTTCGCATTGTAACACATGGGTAACAGCTGTGTATCAGTAGCAGACTGGCTAAACGATATCCAGCCGTACACTGCAACCTCCACGACATTCAATGAGAGCGAGGGAACGGACCTGGGGGTTACAGGAAATCACATTGGAAGGTTAACAGCCCGTTTGAGAACTCAAGTTGTTCGGCTCTGGGGACTGCCAAGACTTGTTCAGAAAGAATATGAAGAAAGGATGTGTGAGGTTCGAAGAAAAGGGTCATTCACAAGATTTAAAGGGTCGGGAACCTTCAACCTCATGAGACAGGATCCTCACACCAGTTGAAGACTTGCCTTCAAAATCCAATACCTCGGACTCTTTTGACACGATCACAATTAGCGGGACCTTGAAGAAGAGATAATGAGTCCTGTTAAGACTGTGATCCCATCTGGCCTTGCAGGTGCTCATGGGGGCTCCACCATTGGACCTCTCCCTCGACTTGGCCGTCCTGCGGGCTAGCATCCGGCGCGCTGCATTGGATGACTACCAGGGTGCCCTTGAATCGTTGGTTCCAGCCCTCCGGTTGGATCCCTCCACAGATCGTCGCCTGGGGCATTTGAAGCGGTCCTCGATATATGGCAGGCGCGATGGGATACCAGGCCCACGGCACGTCATCTTCACGCCCTCATCCCTGCAGTCCATGACTGCCTGGGAATGGGGGGATGGCACCCTTCCTACTCTGTGGTCCAGCTACTCTCAGGACACAGAAGCCTTCAACCGGCGTCTATTCTTCTTTAGGCGTCGCACGTTTGACGTGCCATGTGGGAGTGGGGTCAGTGAGGACCCAGAACACGTCCTTTTTTCCTGCCCCCTCTACGAAGACGTATGCGTCAGAACATGCATCCCTCCTGCTGATAGCGCTGCCACGCTTCTTGCCACTGCATCAGCCAGGTGCAGATTATCATTATTTCCCAAGCATGGGCAGCAAGGCAGACATTGCTGGAGTTATGGTCTCCCCACATCCCTTCCTCACTGAGGGCAACACGCTCAGTCCCACTACACCCTTCTGTGCTGGGATTTGTAGCAGCAAAGTGCCCAATAGACCAAGGTAGAGAAAATAATCTCTAACCTCCCGCTTGCACCAACAAGCCAGTAGGCCACACTAGGCCTGGCTCGTTTCCCCATCAGGTTAAGACTGTGATGTATGCGACAACCCCCACATCTCAGCTCAAGGTCCTGCTGGGGTCCTACCCGTCTCCACATGTACGTGGTGCTACTTATAGGTGGGGACGTATGCTGGAAGCGGGCGTCTTCAGGCTAGGTAGAAGGGATCTGCACCATCTGAGTGAGGTGGACTCATTACGGATGAAGTACTACTTCGAATTGCTCGTCAGGACACAAGCAGCTGTATCCTGTATATGGGAACAGGCTGGTCCAACGCTTGACGCTTGGGCCATTATATACTACACAGAACAATAAGTGGGAAGTGGCTTAGCATGTGCAGGTGTTGATGTTCGAGCAGTCTGGGCAGCAAGAACCATTAATTAGGTGTGCTGGCAATCAGCTCTTTACAATGATGGTGGGTCCGCAGAGTGCACCTTCATGCAGGGAGGTTATTTTGTCAGACAGTCAGGCTGCAATTAAGGCCCTTCTTATACTTTATACTAGGCATCTTATACCATTACTGGTCCCCCATCCAAATAGAAATACAGGGGAATGAGGAGCATGATAAACTTGAGGACTTCTCTCAGTGGGACCTGAGCCCTTTGTAGGGACCACCGAAAGCCACTTGAATCAGGCGGTTGGCCATTAGGAAGAGAAGTGCGGGGCAGCCTATTAGCGGTATGTACCTGGCCAAAGGCAGTCAAGGTTATTTATAAGCTAAAAAGTCCTCAGTCTGGAGACAGAAAGTATCTGGCCAGTTCAGGAGACACTGTCTACTAAAGTACCACCTCTCCAAGACTGAAGTTGCAGGTTCTGGAATCAGCGGTGCCTCACCTACTGTGTCGGATGAGGTAGCAGGGATGGACCTCAAGGCTGTCTTACGTTTTGTGTGAGAATCGTGGGATGTATTGGGAACGTCGTAACTGTGAACCCGTTTCATGTGAACTGTTGGGGGGGGGGGGGTTAAACTGCGAGTGAGGGAAAAAAAAGTTGACTCCAGATAGTTTTGATTTGAGTTTGGATGCGTCTAAAATGTGTACCGTAGCAGTCGCACTTGGGTTACAAGATCTTTAGGTTCCGTTTATCCTGAGTTGTCACCTGAATCACGTACCCGTTCAACGCAGAGACCTTGTTTTTTGTTTTGTTGTAATAATCGACAAATAACGGACCACGAAAGCCCCACGCTTCTTCAACCCTGAGACGAGGGTAAATTGGCTTAGGTCCAAATGGGTAGCTCTTTTTCATCCCTTCCCCTATATCATTCTTATTAAACCCTTATCTGCCTGACTTTCTGAGCAGCTGCAATGTTCCACTTCAGCGAGAATCGGAGCCATTTTAAATCAAAGCTCCCGATTCCTTTATTAATCCGCTCATTTTACATAAACGAAAAAGAGAAGATGTACGTGTTGTTGTGGGCCGGTAACTCTAGGGCCACAGTATCAGATATTGGGACGTAGGATGACTCTCCTTCGTTTAGCACATTGCATCAAGTTGGCTCCTCTCAGCGATGGCAGTTCTTCTTTCTAGTCCTCTTCACCCTCACAAGAATCTTGCAGCGAGTAAGGCTGCAGTAAGGCGTGAGGCTGTCTGAGCCAGCAACCCCTCCTCCAAACCCAGGAGGGTGAGGCGCTGGCTGGGTGACTGTGTGAGCCCCACGGCCCAACGGGAGTTGGGACATGGGTTCCCTATTTTGTGGCCACGGTAACTGCCATTGGCCGGTACTGCCTCCGCACACCCCACATATCGGAACGTTCATGCCATTGGTCCCGCCACTTCGGCTGCCTCCCTGTAAGCACTATCTCTGGGTGGCTATGACCTCAAGCGTCATTGAGGTTGACAGTTCAGGAGTACCTCAGGGAAATAGTGACAGTAACGCTGTTTCAATTTACCTTCATTTTTCAACCCCATCCTGCATTCGTTTCTTCTCTCTTACTTTATGCCATTTTCTTTTCTTCATCATCAGACAACCCTGCGCCATCCAACTCCGACAGAATCGATTTAAGTTCCATCATCTTATCACCGCTATCACAGTTAATATTATCATCATCATCAACCGTTGAACATCTCATCATCAATCTCTTTTTTACTTTCCTTGGCTCTACGAAGTAGAAAGGAAAGTTATGTAATCGGCTGAAAAAAAAATTTTGAGTTTTCTTCAGATCTTTACGTTTCAGACCCCCCTGAGTCCGAAAAACACTATTTGAAAATATCTGGTGCGTAGCAACACACTACTTTCCGCCACCCATTTAAGTTCGAACACCACCTACACATGCGGGCGCTATATCTTCGTTCAACGCATTTTTACAGGAACATTTATGGAGAACAAAATGTAGGGACTAGTTAGCTGAGAGTATTCCGAAAGTTTTATCGAAATCGTTGTAGCCGTTTTTGAGAAAATACGAATGCCGATAAATTAATATTCGACAAATCTCCTTTTCTGAGTTAACGTGGCTTATATCTCCGGTGAACATATATATACAGAAATAGTTATGGAGAACAAAATGTTGGTATGGGTGACTAAAAGACACTTCATTAGGATTTATCACATCTGGTGAAAAAATTACCCTGGAACTTTCGGAAATGTTCGAAAAAACGTTATTTTCAACACATTTTCATTTTTATCTCTGCTCAATGGACTTTCAGAGGAACATTTATTGAGAACAATATGTAGGTATTAACTATTCGAAAATATCCTGAGAGTTTGATGATAATCGTTGAAGTCATTTTGCCAAACACCTTAAAAACCTATTTTTGCTTCATAGGTCATTATCTCCGTTCACCGTATTTTCATGGAGATATGTATAGAGAAGAAAAGTTAGGTATTGATTAGGAGAAGATAATTTGAAAGTTTAATCAAAATCGTTAGAGCCGTTTTCGAGAAAAATGCGAAAAACCCTAGTTTTTGGTACATTTTCGTCCCCCACCCCCCCTTCCCATCGGCCGAAATCGTCCATAACCTTATTTTGGTGTCTACAAAAAATAACGAACAAAACAAAAAAAGAACCAGCTCAATCGGATCAGCCGTTCTCCCGCAAATCGAACTACAGACACACACACACACATACACACGGACCACGCGACGAAATTAGGTTTTTTAGACTCAGTAGGGTCTGAAACGTAAAGATCTGAAGAAAACTCAAATTTTTTTTTTGGGCCGATTACTATACTTTCCTTCCCTTCGGGTAGCGGAAAGTAAAATGGTCTGTGTGTGTGTATGAGTGTCTGTGAACGATTTTTAGAGAAAACCACAGTACCAAATCAGCTCAAACTTGATATCTAGCGCGGAAGTCACTATGGGACGCCAAAATGAGGGTATGAACAAAATCCATCGAAATTTAACTATAGTTATCATAGTGATCAAAACACCAAATATTTTTTTTCTCAAAAACAGCTCTAACGATTTTGATTAAATGTTTTATATTGATAGCTCTCAATGGGAAAATTATACCATAAAATTCCCATTCATGGGAAAATGACGAGAGCAGCACAATAAATTACCAAAACTTTCGACGAAATCGATTTTAGCGCAGTTTTTAGAGATAACCACCGTACCAAATCAGCTGAAACTTGATGTCTAGCCTACAGGTTACCGTAGGACGCCATAATGAGGGTATGGGCAAAATCCACCGAAAGTTAACTATAGTCATCATAGTGATCAAAACACCAAATTTTTTTCTTAAAAACGGCTCTAACGATTTTAATTACATTTTTTACATTGATAGCTCTCAATAAGGCAATGATACTATAAAATTCTCATTCGTGGGAAAATGACGAGAGCAGCACAATAAATTATCAAAATTTTCGACCAAAAGCGTTTTTCGCGCAGTTTTTTCCTTATAAACTCCGCTGGAATTCTTGTAGAATGTAAAAAAAAATTGGTATTGTAGTCCAATCCAATACCTAAAGGGTGAGTGTTGAAAAACGCTCATGAGATACATGGGGCTCACTCCAGAAATTCCTGAATTTCAACTACCGCCGTTTCGCTTACTACCAGTTCTGACAGTTATTTTCCAATAACTCTGGAAAAGTGATTAAGTCTCGTTACCGATGCTGGAAGGTTTGGCTGTTCTCCTAACAACCATCGCGCTCTGTGGTTGCCAATAAATGAAAACCCCTGTGTGGTCTAAATATGTTGGTTGGCTCATATGATAAACACAACGGCACATAGATAAAAGGTTCCGAGATTCCGAAATACAGAAGAGGATGCAGTTATTATAAGTTCCTCCCTCTCTCACCTCACAACCGTCGTCACATCTTACACGATAAAAGTTTGGTCCAATTACATTTCATTCGAAACATAAAGAAAGATATGTTCAATGCCCTTCGCAAGATCTGAAACGCTGCGTGAACTAAGTTGTGATGAGGAGGAAGGGAATACGAGAGAGAGAGAGAGAAAAGTGTTGATACCAAGAAATGTTACGATTCCCGTACGCCTGTTTACACCTCTCCTCTTCCTTCCAACTCCCATAACCTCGTAACTGTTCTGTAAGTTTGGAAATGTCTGCCGTTCCGTGTTTCATTCGCTCCCTCCGAAAAAAAGAGGGATTAGGAGCCGGGTCCGTTTGGTTATTGACTCACAATTATCCCTTCCTTGAGTTTGTGTTGAGTGTGTTAGGAGATTGCGCCACAGTAAACAAAAGCCGGCCCTCTAATCTTATTATTGTCCTCCGGAAGGAAACTACGGCATTTGTGACAAAACTTGGAGATCGAGTCGTTTCTTGGTGCTTCCAATTACGTTGTTTCTCTCGGTCGCCCGTAAACGTGCGTATTATATAAAATTGGCACTATTTAAGTTGCAACGAGAGCCATAAGACCTGGAGCCTGTCACTGTAGAAGAGCGACTGGATGTAACTATGGTTGGAAGTACTTTGTATTCCTCTTGACAAACCTAGCATTTCGATTGGATAGCTCGATTTATAAGTGGTGCATAAGCGTTCCTGTCACTATTTCCCCAGGGTACTCCTGAACTGTCAAGGGCAGTGCCGCTTGAGGTCATAGAGAGTGCATACAGGGTGGCAGCCGAAGCTGCAGGACCAATGGCAGTTGTCGTGGCCACAAAATGGTCAACCAATGTCCCACCTCCCCTAAACAAGCCCATTGGGAGGCTCACACAGTCACAGCCATCGCCTCACCTCCATGGGTTTGGAGGAGGGGGTGCCTGGTCGAGGATCGAACCAGAGTCGATCTGGCTCAGACAGCCTCACGCCTTACTGCAGCCTCAGAGACCGAGAGAGAGAGTGAGGGGCCGATTGTGTAGCGTCCATGACCCGCCTCATGTCCTCTTGGTTCCGCGCCCAGTTCGCTCTTTGGTCATAAGATATCAGGGTAGCCTGCCAGAAACAGAAGAAGCTGGGCTCAATTTGCCCAGGCAGTGCTCAGCCTGAAGAAGATTGAGCTCGCAGATCTTGAGGGGTTGAAGAAAAAAGACAACACTGTAACCTGGGTCAGTATGTGAATGTATGGCTATGGTGTCACGCTGCAAGACTGAAGAGGACTAGAAAGAAGAGCTGCCATCGCTGAGAGGAGCCAACCTAATGCAATGCGCTAAACGAAGAAGAGCCTCCATCCTACGTCCCCAAAAAAATCTCACTGTCACCATCTAGGACGTCTGAGCAAACGGGCAAACTTTCGCTTATGAATATGTAGCTAACTTCAGCCCAGTCGAAGTGACGCGTGGGCAGCAGCTCCCCACTGGGAGACTGCCAAATGACCAGGTTTAGGTTCGGTGGATGCTGAGTGCGTGCCCAGGCTCATGCACAATAGCGAAACTGCAACCTCCATGACTTTCAGCTGATGCAACTCTCTTGTGGCTGTGAAGAAATCGTTATTTTGATAAGCCATTTTCCAATACCTCCGTCCTCGTCTCCCCTACCAATCATCCATCGCGCGTCCAACTACCAAACGAAAGACTCGAAGACAGATGAGGAAGCGTGTGTACTTGTTGAACCGAATATTTGATCCGTTTTTCACGTTTCTGCGACATAGTACGTGCGTCAATTCTTCAAGTTGTTATCGCAGTGGAGGAGGAAATTGCTTCTTCTTCTATTTCGTCCCAGTATCGTGGGAACGTCGAACATGTGTCATTTCATGTTTGTTTTCGCCTTCAAGTGAGAACTAGGAAGGATTTATTTTGCATGGAACTTTCGTCTGACAGATTCGTGTCACAAACCCCGAAGCCGTTTTCCTCAAGTGACTACGACTTATCTACCTCAGTTTTGTTGATATTTCCGCTAACCTCGAATTTTGACATAAACCCATTCTAGTTCTCACTATATTCGTTCTGTAGTTCAATACGGTTATAAGATAATTAAGGGCATCTCGCGAAATTCGAACCACTGTCGGTTCTTAGACTGTCGTTTTTTACGGAGCTTTGAAAAAATCAATCAATGGTCAATTTATAAAAGTTGTAATGCATGTACGGGCTGCCTAATACATTGCAGAACCCTATAGGGGAAGTATCTACTAAGTTCGTATGAAGCGTTGGATTAAAATCGCCAATGACGAGTGGATGGTGAAAAGAGAGGTTCTCCGGCTTAAGGTTAAACTCTTTATAGACCTCCCTGCTGAACTAAAACATGAATGGGCGTTATATAAATAGCAAGCGAGATGAGAAGACTCGTCAAAGGGATGTGACACACGAGTTTTCCCTCAATACCTAACGTTTCGAGAAAAAGTTTGTTGAGCCGGGTCGTTGGACGAGCCAGTTCCGTACGAGACGGCCAATTCACTTCTTTTCTCTCAAGGACGGCGTGTCTGGTGCCTCAAGTGGGCGGGGAAACAAGAAACAATGTGCTGCACCACTGTAGTTGTTACTTCAGCGACCGACTGTTGTCGAAAGAGCAGGCAAACTGATACCAAGGAGGCTTATAAACGTTTTGCGCAGTTGGCGAAGAATGTTATGACAAAAAACGTGATCACAGTTGATCTGTATCTGTGAAACATGCCACCCAAGTAAATAGTTTGATCAGGTGGGAAACCAGATTAAGGTCTCCAAGAGCCCAGAGTGACACGTCCATGGACACATGACAGAGATGACGTGGGAGAAATGACATCCCTTCGTACCCCCGCAATTTTGGGTTCAGTGGATGCTGAGTGAGTGCCCGGGCTTATGCATGTTAACCACAAAGCATTTTCCAGTGGGGAAAGCGGGTTGAGCCAGACCACTGATTGAGCCAGTTCCTCACACGGCACGAGGAACAGATGCGGCACACCTCTTCTGTTCTCCCAAGTACTGTCCACCCTGCACGTCTTGCAGCTTCAGTGCTGAGGAACTCAAAACGACGTGCTGCTTCGCTGCAGTGACTACAACAGTGAGTGACGGTTGTGGGAGGAGCAGCCAAACCTTCCAGCATTGACTGGTACCAAGGAGGCTTATGAACGTTTTGCGCAGTTGCCAAAGAATGTTATGACAAAAAAAGTGATCACAGTTAATCTGTATCTGTCAAACTTGCCACCCAAGTAAATAGTTCAGGCGGGAAACCAGATTAAGGTCTCCTAGACCCCAGAGTGACACGTCCATGGACACATGGGCAACTGTCTGGGAGAAATGACAACCCTTCGTACCCCCGAAATTTTTGGTTCAGTGGATGCTGAGTGAGTGCCCAGGCTCATGCATGATAGCCAAAACGCAACTTCAGTGGGGAAAGCGGGTTGAGCCAGACCACTGAATGAGCCAGTTCCCCATACAACACAGGGAATGGACGTGGTGCTCCTCTTATGTTCTCCTAAAGACTCGTCTTGCGCCCCCAGTGCTGAGGAACTGAAAACGAGTGCTGCTCCACTGCAGTGACTACAACAATGAGCGACGGTTGTGGGAAGAGCAGTCAAACCTTCTAGCGTTGACTGGTACTAAGCAAACTAATGACCATTGCCACCGAAGTAAACAGTTCGATCACAATGGCGCATGGCCAACAGCTCTCTACCGGGAGACTGGATAAATGGCAACCCACCGCACCTCCATAGGTCTGGGTTAGGGGGATGCTGAGTGAGTGCCCAGGCTCATGCATGATAGCCAAAACGCAACTTCAGTGGGGAAAGCGGGTTGAGCCAGACCACTGAATGAGCCAGTTCCCCATACAACACAGGGAATGGACGCGGTGGTCCTCTTCTGTTCTCCTAAAGACTCGTCTTGCGCCCCCAGTGCTGAGGAACTGAAAACGACGTGCTGATCCACTGCAGAGACTACAAAAATGAGCGACGGTTGTGGGAAGAGCAGTCAAACCTTCTAGCGTTGACTGGTACTAAGCAAACTCATGACCATTGCCACCGAAGTAAACAGTTCGATCGCAATGGCGCATGGTCAACAGCTCTCTACCGGGAGACTGGATAAATGACAACCCACCGCACTTCCACAGGTCTGGGTTAGGGGGATGCTGAGTGAGTGCCCGAGCTCTTGCACAGTAGCGAAACTGCAACATGTGAACAGTCCGCTTGACAGCGATCCACATACGTCTAATCTAGTCTGCCAATCTTGGCTCAGCAGTCTGTCATCGTTATGCGGTATGGAAAACAGCCTACATTGCTAAACTGGAGCGGGTCGATTCAGGCCGTTTTATATTTGCTTATTTTATACTTCGATTTAGACACTCAGTACTAATGTTATTTTCTTCTTGACTGGTACACTGGTTTGGTCTTGGGTTTCAGTCAACAGCTCTCTACCGGGAGACTGGAGAAATGACAACCCTTCGTACCCCCACAAGTTTGGGTTCAGTGGATGTTGAGTGAGCATTCAGTGGCAGTGACTGTCCAAACCTCTTCCTTAGGATGTACACGCAAGAGACGCTAAGTAGAAGGCGGGCGAAGCATAATAGTCGGTCTGCCTACTCAAGAAAACCGAACTGTCTTTAGCAGCAGTTATTTGTGTACAACTATCAGCTCTGTGTGTCCTTCGTTTGCTCCTTACTTTTTTACACTTACTCCCTTCCCAAATTGTCCCTTCCCACCACAAATATTTCTTCCGACATTTCAGTACACGTTTTAGGGACGTTTTATATCCGTTTCACCTTCTGCGACTAAAACGACTTCCGCTCGACCAGAAGTCGTTTTCCTGTCGTCCCCCAAGGTTCCCAGAAAAGAGGCCCTATTTGCCAACGGTTAACTGGTTTTCGTTCTTTAAACCGATGCAGTCGGCGGAGGTCTGTCAATCAAGAACGCCGATTGGCTTCTTTTATTGAGCAACGGGTAACGAACGGTAAAGGCTATTTTTGCGGGAAGGAGGAGGGTAACCTGGGGTGGGGTCGCAAAACGATTTTCTCTCCAGATTTACGCTTTTATCGGTCTTCCTCTATTTCCTCGATGTATCGCGGCGTTTCTAACGCGCAATACCTCACTTTTTTTTCTTCTTTCAACCAGTCCCTTCTTTTTTACTTCCGCCGTTCGCCATTTGGAAAAGTGATGGAGGAAAATACCGTGGCTTTGTGTTTATTCACCGACCCAGGCAACTTCGAAATTTCTACCTGCGAATCAGCGTCGGTTCTGGAGAATTTCGATTTGATGATGCTGTCAATTCGCAGGTAATTTAAGAGAGTGACATTCTGTCGCAACTCTGTTGAGACTGTCCGCTACTGCCAACATCTTGGTGGTGAAATGTCAACAGGCCTGTTTTCTTATCCAAATGACTGTTCTTTAACACTCATCAGTCGAAAGTCGCGGGGTAGGTTGCGGTTGTCATTCAGTCAGTCTTCAGGGGGAGAGCTATTGCCCATACACCACGCGGAGATATGACCCCGAGGAATCTGTACCATCTCGGAGGAGTTCTTAATCTGGTTTCCCGCCTGATATAACTGCTTACTTGGGTCGCAAGTTTCAAAGGTGCACTTCGTAATGGTTTGCGGCGGACTGCCGGAAGCGGCAACACTGACCGCCACCCGTGCAGTTTGCCGCTGTTTATATTAGCAGTGGAGCCACGTTTCTGGATCAGAACGGCTACCGACTTTGCAGACGAATTGTCCCCTTTTCCTAATCCAGTGAATCAGTTCTTAAACGTTCCCTTTACACGTAAGGTAAGCGATCAGAGCTTGGTGTTTCATTTTCCCCACTGTCCCTTTATTGTTATTAATACAATCCGAGCATAGGTTATTTATTTCATTCAAAAGGAGTTCATTTCATTTCATTCATTTCCAGTTTTTCCTGATTAAATTCAAAGGGACGTTTAAGAACTGATTCACTGGCTTCGGAAAAGGGGACGATTCGTCTGCAAAGTCGGTAGCCGTTCTGATCCAGAAACGAGGCTCCACCACTAATATAAACAGCGGCGAACTGCATTACAACTTCAACTGCGGCCACATTTATTGTCATAACCTTCTTCGCCAACTTACTAAGTAGCAGTCAAAGCTGGAAGGTCCGAGCTGATTCGACCTCAGTCGATCCATCGAATCGAGACAAAAACCTGCCACGTTCTTTGAACTATCACCCAGCAGTGGGACCACGTCGAGCAGGTGGCTGAACCCAGCTCGTTCTCTTAAAAGGGGAAATTACATTGCCAGTTTGCCTCATTACGAGCAGCCTTGCGCTTGGGGTGTGTCGTCATGAAATACGCCGCATGTACTTACTTAAACCTGATAGGCTGGCTACTGCCCCGTTGTCTGGGGTAGCAAACTGACGATCAATCAAAGGAGAGAACCCGATGTCAGAGAGCTGCACACTTGTGGATCACCATGACCTACTGAAGACTCCAAGTGACTGATGTATGGCCAGTTATTTACCTATTGACTATATCATGGTGGACTCGTGCTTCCCTAGCTCTTTGCCCAGTGAGCGGGGGTTGTTAAAAGAGCAGCCAAACCCTCCAGTCAGGGTCATACCTCCGCGCAGTAGTGTACAGGGAACTGCTGTCTGGCTTTGTTGGTCTTCAATGTGTTTCTCCTGTCAAGCCGCTTAGGAGGTGTGTTTGCGTATCTAAATGTGTGCTCCTTGAGAGTCATATCAGTCAGTCATTCGGTGGAGAGCTGTTCAAAACTGTAAACTGTAAACCGTACCGTCTGGGAAGAATTCGTTATCTGATTTCCCACCTGGTCCATCTACTTACTTGAGTGGCACGTTTCAAAGGGACAGATCAACTGTGACCACACCTTTTGTTATTAACATCTTTGCAAACTGGCTGAAACGGCTACAAGCTTGCTTAGTAGCAGCCAAACCTGGACCATCGCTCAGTATTGTATTCACAGCACGTCGAGGCTGGAGGCCCATGACGTGCAGGATAGAGAGTCTTTGAAAGGAAAGAAGCCTGTAAGGAACTGACTCGTCCAATCGTCTGGTTCAGCTTTCTCCTAAGACGCTCAAGGGTGTTTGAGAAAGAACTCGTACGTGTCGCGGAAAAGTCAACAAGGTTATGTAAGTCCATCCACACCAGAACCCCCTGCTTCCTTTCTTTATAAATCCCTATTTACCTCTTCATCTCGCAATGTCCCCTCTAATCAACTCCTATATGAGAGGCTTCCAGAATATTCGTTTCTGCTTTTGAGTTAACTCAACCTCAACTTCCTCGGTTCACGGTACGCCATGTTGCCTTGTTCACAAAGTTCTAATAAGAGCTTTGAGGTTGGTTATTCTCACGTTGAATTTCGGCTGAGCTCTTACGTTTTAACGTTTTGAAACCTTGTTATTTCACTCCCCCACCCATCGCGTCTTTCACTCTCTTCCATCAACTCGTCATTTTTCGTTCTGTCGGCGGCGGTCGAGCTGTAATATGCTCCACGCTGAGGTTTATTTGTTCTCCTTTCGGCTTTGCCTTAGGTTCCTCTTTTCTTAGTATTTCGCTGGCAACAAGGCGCGTACTTTGGAATGAAGTGACATCTCTGCCGTTCGCGATATGAGAAGAATAGACGACACGAAATAAATTAACTATGAAAATAACTGATTTCGTGGCGCACTTCCGTTTTGGTTTATTATTCATTCTGAATAATAACCCTATGTTTTCGGTCATGAAACATTTTTTAAACCCCCCTCAAAATTTGATACTTTACGTTTAAAGGCATTAGGATTCCAAATTTGCAATGTCCGTCCGCCGTCCCCCGTCTGGGCCGTTTTGTGCCTTTAACGTGGTTTAAAAAATTCGTTCTTTCGCACAAAAATCCCATTTGGTATTTAGTTGTGCCCACCATCTCGGCAATCCGATCGGACGAAGCCCATGGCTGTTATGGACAAAAAATTAACGAAACGCAGTATAATCGCAAATAAGCCGTGTTTCGTATGATTTTCAAGGTATTTTCACATCCTGGGTCGAATGGAATGAGTATCAGACGTGTACAACTGCGTATAAAGAAATTACAGTAATTATTAGAGTCTATTAATTGAAAGAACTCGGGGGAACTACAGTGGAAGTCAACGTTTCGTCGTTAGTACTCCCTCCCGTTTCATTAAAACCACCTGCCCGCTCGCCTCGCAACATCGTGTCAATTGCCGAGGGTTTGCTGGAAGTCCCCGTCCCAATTTCCCCGACTCTTTTCGCCCGACGGGCGGTGGAAGGTTAGGGCCACTTCCCTCACACACCCCTACATCGCATCATAAATGCCTATATACGTTAACGGGCGCCTGGCGCCGGGGGAATATTTAGTTTCTGTAGTTCCATTGTAGTCAGGTCATGTTTCGTATGGTTTACTAGTATTTTTCGATGCTGAATCGAATGGAATGGGTCTCAGAGCAGTAATACTAGGTCAAGCTGTTCATGAGAATAATAAACTGTTGGGTAATTATTTGCAGGGTTTTTACTTTCTGGACTATCTGGAGAAAATGTCAGGAGGACACTTAATTGAACTTACTATCATTTCCAACCACGTCCACATATTAGTTTGTCTTTTATGCCATTTTACGACCTTGCGCCGTCAGCGATGTCTGGTTCGAGATTAAATAATCGATTTACTTTCGACTATCTTTATCGCCTACTATCAAACCTGGCAGCCATCGTCATCATCCAACGAACATCTCGACGCAACGTCGACCTGTTTTTTTTTTCATCTTCTCTGACTCTTTCGCGATTGTGCTTTCATTTTCGTTTTCTTTTACGAAGTTCTTATTTTTTTAATGCGAGTAAATTATGTGAACATTCGCATCAACATCACCCTTCAGCCGACATCCTCGTGGTGTAATGGATTAGAACTTTTATTTTTGTTCTATTTCGCATTTCTGCTTTCAATGAAGTTCCCGAACTGATCACGGCATTGGTACGGATTTGAACGTGCCTACGTGTCATTGCTGCTAGTGCTCACGCTTGTTTGGCGCTCCATGTAGCTTTCATGATGTAGGTTTGTGCATAATTTATTCTTTTCGCTACCTTCTGTGATTATTGTCGTTCGGAGAAATCCTTCTTTTCTGTTCTCGGAAGCGGAAAAGTACCCCGAAATAACAATCATCTCGAGGGTTTGTAATGGGAAATTTGACACCACCCGTGTGATTCTGATCGCCAGACGGATCACCCTCTACCGGCGAGCGCCTGGAAAAAGAATACAGCAGGAAACATATAAATGGAATGAGGAAATGAAAGAGGACTCACTCAAGTTTCCCTAGCTCTTCGATTGGCGCCAACGCTTTTAAGAAAAAGCCACAATTGATCGTAAGCAGACACGGAAGGGTTTTTTTTTGACAAGGTAACCGAATCTGTTGCACTATTCACGTGGAAAAAAAAGGGTGAAAAGGAAGGGGTAAAATGGCTCTCGTTTCCAAAGTAAGTTGGATCAGACTGAGCCAAAACATTGGAAGAAAAGGAACTATCGGCGAGAGAGAGGAAAATTGAAAATGAAAGGGAGGGGGGAGAGGCGATCCCTTCCAGCGTCAAGTGACCGTCCAGCGACCCTTCTGTCTATCGTCAAAATAAACGGGGTTTTCTCCGAAATTGCCCTTACAAGATGAAAAGTGGTAGATTCTGGCCAATCCATCGTTTCCCTATTGGCGCTCTCTGTGCACACCTAAATCTGAGTCCTCCATTTGTGATTGCGCAATGCCAGGTTGGCTGACACCGTGATGTCAGTACTAGGAGCCCAATAGTGGAAGAGCTTCATGACCAACACCGCTTAAGTACACCAATAACGATATCGGCATCTACTTCCACCAATTCCATTCCTGTCATATTGAATCCATAAGTCACCGTCTGTACCATTTGCCTCGGAACTATTCTTTTTGCAGCGCGTTTGGCCACCGTCTTCCAACGACTTTGCTACCAACGAATGAATTGGGAAGCGAGTAAATTCGAGGAAGAGCTCGTTCTAGATGAAGGTGAATTATTGAGAATGATCGTGCTTGCTCCTCGAGCGTTGTGATGTGTGGTTGTGGTTTTTTACACTCGTAGTTCGTGTCTGGGCCCAACATAATTAATCAGACAACAACCTTTGAAACTCACCTTTCTTCTTGAAAAGAAAATAAGGAAATAAAATTAAGAACGTGATAAGACCCAATTTGAATTTAATCAAAGAAATAGAAATTAAATGAATGAATCGAACTCCTTTAAATATTCAATCAAAGTAACCGAATTGCTCAGATGATGATTGAAAGACCAGGACAGGGGGTTAATAAACAGGGACTTTATCCTCTTTCCCCAGTAATATTCAAATGAGGGGAAAAAACCGCTGAACTTAAAATCTCTGGCTGATAAGGGAGAGGCTCAATTAGTATGTCGTCGCAGGAGGCATGAAGAATCAGAATGAATGTGCAGCAATCGGCCTCTCAGAAAGCCGAACTCATTCACCTCCCCAGAGCCAGCCTGCCAAGCGTCAGACAGCACAAAGAAAGGAGAGCCGGCAGAAACTGAGGCTACATCCTTCACACCCTGTTGCGTCTTGTGAGCAGTTTAAAAAGCCGTAAATCGATTGATGTGTATTAGGAATAGTATTCAGGCGTCTCTCAATCAATCAATCCTTCCAAAATCCGTGTATTGAGGTTCCACAAATATAGGTCGTATAGCTCACAGTAGAAAGTTAGATGGAAGTGGTGCGGAAGGCGTCTGGAAGAGAAATACAACGATATTCTCGACGCGCGGTGCGATCGTGGGATTCCTAACCTCTCGATTGCAACATCCCCCCCCTGATATTCAGCCGACTTCGTCTTCAGCTCCGAGTCGGAGGAACACTGCTCCAAAAGAATGGCTCTGCCCGGTAGGAACGGCTCCTAAGTCCTGTCACAGCTTAATCCAATCGTGCTCGCAACAGATGTGGGTACTGTTCAGCTAACCTACTGCCATTGCCATGTTGTTCACGGAAAAAAATTGGAAGAAAAAGAACAATTGGAGAGGGAGAGGAAAATTGAAGATGAAAGGGAAGGGGAGAGGCGATCCCTTGGAGCGCCCCCACCAGCGTCAAGTGACCTTCCAGCGACCCCTCTGTCTAACGTCGAAGATAAACTGGGTTTCCTCCGAAATTTAACATTGTCATAAGGTGATGTACTTGTGATCACAACTATAGAAATAAAGGCCATTAGAAACTTCCATTGAAGACATAATTACTTCCCTATAAAAATACTTGAAGCGGAGGAATATGCAGTGGCTCTATGTAGCTTCAAATCTTCCCGTTGACGACGAGAAATTTTATTGGGAGGTGGAAGGATAAAGACTATCGTTTGGACGTTATAGAACGCAACAGCTCGCTTTTATGATGTCCGTTCTTCTCTTTCTAATGTGAATGCATTCCAGTTTCTTATCTCGCAAGCCAGAGCAATTTCCTATTAAGCGGTTAGGGCTCATTTAACCCCGAAGTTTACTCATGAACTGAAACAAATAATTTGTCGAAGACAAACAATGAATGACAACACTTTGCTCTACCCACGTCAATTCGATGATCACACTACAGAAATTCGGCAAACTATTAACAGTTAGCGAAAAGAACTAGACAATTCGCGAAATCGCCAGGGAGATTTTTGGCTTCTACCTCCGTTCAACGAATGATAGTAGAAATATCAGCGGAGGGCTCTTGACAACAGTTTACAGCATGTCTTGGGGCGATCTTCGTTCACTGGACTGCCAAAGGAACATTTATGGATGTACAGGTATCGATCAGTTGAAGACACTCTGTGATTTTAATATCGTTGATGCCAAAAGACGACCCTTTTGTTCCTTCATAGGCGAATGTATTCTTCGTTAACAGGGATATCGATGGGATTGTTCAATGGAACATATATTGCGAGCATAGTTGAAATCATTAGTGAGCAACTGGCACACACACACACAGGTCACCCCCGAAGTTAGGCTTCTTTTTACTTTCCGCTTTTACTTTGGACCCAAAGAGAAAGGAAACCGTGTAAAAAACCCTGCAAATTATTACACAATGGTTTATTATTCTCATGAACAGCTTGACTTAGTATTAGTGATCCCCCATCCCATTCGATTCAGCATCGAATACTAGTAAACCATACGAAACATGTCCTGGCTACAATGGAACTATGGAAACAAAACGTCTGATGATTTGGCCCCATCGTCGGGGAAATTGGAACGGAGGCGCTCGAAGCGAACCCCGGGGGGAGTTGAGTGGCTGGGAGGAAAGCGAGCGGTTGCTTTTTCAATGAGACGGGCGGGAGGGAGTTCAAACGACGAAACGCTGTAGCTCCCGTGTTGTACTGCGTTTCGTTAATTTTTTAACCGTTTTTTGCCCATTACAACCACGGGCTTCGTCCGATCAGATTGCCGAGATGGCGGGCATAACTGGATACCAAATCGGATTCTTGGGCGAAAGAACGAATTTTTTAGACCACGTTAAAGGCACAAAACGGCCCGGACGGCGGACGGGGGGTGGCAGGCGGCGGACGGCGGACGGACATTGCAAATTTAGAATCTCCTAGTCTTGAAACGTAAAGTATCAAATTTTGAGGGGGGGTTGTAAAAAATTTTTCGTGACCGAAAACATACGGTTATTATTCAGAATGAATAATAAACCAAAAAATTTGGGTTTTCTTCAGATCTTTACGTTTTGAGGCGTACTGGGTCTAAAAAACCTAATTTCGGCACATGGCAAAACATTAGTAATCTTGATGTTGCAGTCCCTCGAAGGAGTCTTTGGCCGCAACCTCACAGGCAGGCAATACGGGTGTACCAAAGGAAGGTCCACGCAGGATGTCTTTGTCGAGATTCGGCGTGTTTCCCTGCTGGCACCGGCTAAGTACGTCAGAGCAGTTCTGATTGACATCAGGGGAGCGTTTGACAACCTTTGGTGGCCAGCGCTCCTTAATGAGCTCAAAGGTAGGGGAATCCCCCTCAACCTGTACTCGCTCGTCAGTAGTTACCTGACAGACAGAACAGCTACGATCGAATGTAGGCATGTCTCCGTTCTGAGAAAGATTAGGAAGGGGTGGCCGCAGGGCTGGGTTCTTGGACCAGCACTCTGGAATGCTTTCTTCGAAGGTCTTCTCAGGAGGGTCATGAAGACTGACTGCGAGCCATACGCCTATGTGGATGTCTTGACTGTGCTGATCTTTGCAGAGTCAGTCCGACAAATCGAAGAAAAACTCCACAACGTGCTCTGCACTGTCACCCAGTGCCTTCAACTAACACCTCCAGTCCCTTAAAGGCATCACCATTGCAAGGTTTGCCTCACTGCATGCAATTACTGAGGCCACTTGGGGTGTGGTGTTACCGTGACACTATCCTCA
Organism: Pachypeltis micranthus; assembly: GCA_020466155.1. Classification (NCBI taxonomy): domain Eukaryota; kingdom Metazoa; phylum Arthropoda; class Insecta; order Hemiptera; family Miridae; genus Pachypeltis; species Pachypeltis micranthus. The sequence goes on along the minus strand of CM035780.1, from coordinate 20,673,953 downwards.
TGTATAAGGCCATCTATCTAGGCGTGATTGGCTACTGCCCTGTTGTCTGGGGTAGCACACTAACAGTCAATCAAAAGAGAGTATTGGTCCAATCCCAGAGAGCTGCGCTCCTGTTTATCACCAAGGTCTACAAGACTGTATCAACAGAAGCACTCCAGGTGATCACTGGTCAGTTACCAGTTGATTTGGCCGTCGAGTGCATGGTTGACAAGTGGAGAGTGAAACGGGAGCTTCCTTCCGCCCCCCTTTGGGCTGAACTCCGTTCGGATCTCACCACAGAACAGAAACTTGGCAGCCAAGTAAGTAGGGAAACCAGATTAAGAACACCTCCCAGAGGAGGGAGCTTACGCTTTTTGGCAAAATGGCTTTAAATATTTTCCCCAAACTCACAGGATGTTTTCGAATAGTTGATACTTATATATTATTCTCAATAAATGTTCCTTTGACAGTCCATTGACCAGAGATAACAATGAAAATGTGTCGAAAATAACATTTTTTCGAACATTTCTGTAAATTCTGGGGTAACTACTCCACCAGATGTGATCAATCTAATGGAGTGTCTTCTAGTCACCCATACCCACATTTCATTCTCCATAACTATTTCTGTATACATCTGTTGAACGGAAATATAAGCCAAGTTTACTCAAAAAAGGAGATTTGTCGAATATTAATTTATCGGTTTTCCAATTTTCTCAAAAACGGGTCTAACGGGTACACTTACGGAGTACTCTCAGCTAACTAGTCCCTACATTTTGTCCTCTACAAGCGTTTCTGTAGAAATACGTTGAACGAAGATATTGCTTCTTATGTAGTTAGTGTTCTTACTTACGGGCGTGCCAGAAAGATGGGTATTGCTACGCACCGCTCGCTTTTGGTTTATTATTCATTCTGAATAATAACCCTATAATTTCAGCCACGAAAAAGTTTTTACAACCGAGGGGTGATACTTTTGATTTGATACTTTACGTTTCAAGACATGGAGATTCCAAATTTGCAATGTCCGTCCGCCGTCCCCCGTCCCCATCCGCCGTCCGGGCCGTTTTGTGCCCTCCCTCCCGCCCATCTCAAGGAAACCGCTCGCCTGCTGGTCTGGCAACGCCGCCGCCGCTTGCCTCCCTCTTTATCGTCCGATTGTCTTGTTCTCGTCTTCACCTCCAGGAATGAATGTTTCGCTCGGTCTCAACTATTTCCGTTAGCAAAATATCTGTTATCTGCGATTGAACTTTTCATTATTCGCTTATTTTTGGTTTACTTATTTAATAGTTCGTTCGTTTCATTTTTTTTGGTTTTAATACGATTCAATTCTTTTAGATTCTTTCGTTTCATTCTCATTTTGTTTTTTTTTTCATAGATATTTGGTTACATTTTGATATTAGTATTTAGCGTGCATGTTTTCATATTAAAATTCAGTTTTTTCTTTTTCCTCGCGAGACCTCTATGTAACGCACCTGTCCGAATTTCCTGGAAATAGCCGAAAGTGGCGTCGCATTTTTACTGCGAAACAGTTAGTTGTGGTGAGACAGAAAGGGAGGGGGGGGAGGAGAGTCAAGTCGGCTGGTCCATTTTTTCGGAAATCAAGAGACTTCCAAATAACGCACCAGTACGAATTTCCTAGGAATAAACCGAAAAGGGGAGGGAGAAAAGCTGGCTGCTCCCACGTCGCATTTTTACTGCGAAACGGTTAGCTGTGGCGAGACAGTAAGGGGGGGGGGGGGAGGGAGACAAGTCGGCTGGTCCGTCTTTTCGGAACTTAAGAGACTCGCAAATAACGCAGTTGTCAAAATTTTCTAGGAATAGACGGAGAGTGGCAAGTGCTGCCACATGAACCCCGCCTTATTAACATTTACACATATAAACGCTAAGTAAAAGTGGCCGATTTTCTACTGATGTCGAAGTTTGAGAAAAATTGGAGACTCTAGCGGGCACTTTTGGTTTATTTTTCATTCTGTTGTAGGTAAGAATACATTTCTTACAACCCTCCCTTAAAATTTGATACTTTACGTTTCAAGACAAGGGGATTCCAAATCTGCAATGTCCGTCCGCCGTCCGGGCCGTTTTGTGCCTTTTAACGTGCTCTAAAAAATCCGTTCTTTCGCACTAAAAAACCATTTGGTATCTAGTTGTGTCCCCCATCTCGGCAATCCGATCGGACGAAGCTCGTGGTTTTTATGGGCAAAAAGTCGTTAAACAATTTAACAAAACGCAGTTTAATTCCAAATACGCCGTGTTTGGTATCGTTTTCAAGATATTTTTACATTCTGGGTCGAATGGAATGAGTATCAGACGAGTACAACTGCGTATAGGGAAATTACAGTAATTATAGTGAGCCAAAGTCCACTAACTGAAAGAACTCGCGGGAACTACAACGGAAGTCAACGTTTCGTCGTTTGTACTCCCTCCCTCCCGTCTCATAAAAAGTTCCATTGTAGTCAGGTCATGTTTCGTATGGTTTATTAGTATTTTTCGATGCTGAATCGAATGGGATGGGTCTCGGAGCTGTAATACTAGGTTAAGCTGTTCATGAGAATAATAAACCGTTGTGTAATAATTTGCAGAGTTTTTACTCAGGAGGCCTCAAAACGTAAAGAAATGCTGCATTTGAAATGCTCCAAAATCATTTCACTGAATAAATAGACGGATTGATTCGAGGGTTTAAATCGTGACGTCGCCGGTTCTGTTACTGTTCAAGTCCGTTTTCAATCCTCTTTCAAAGTTGGGAACCCTCCACTGAGCTCAGATTGGCGGATGCTTCTCCCTTTCCTCTCCCGACTGTCGTTAATCGAATTCAAAGGGGGGGGGGGCGGTTTTGGAGAATGGTTCAGCCACCGATTAAAACCACCTCGTCGATAACAACCCAATTCAATTAGCGCTGAGCAAATTTGATCAGTTCCGAGTCATTCAGGGCGAGAAAGTTCTGTGAAAGATATTCGATTTGCGGATAAACATTCGGGTGATCAGTTCACTTTAGTCGATGACTCGAGACAAAACTATTCATCGGATGAGCGCGACTGAAGATTCAGGTTGACAGTCATCAGAAGGGAAATGGGAGACGGAGATGGAACCTTCATTAATTTACGCCTCAATTTCCGTGACACAAAAAGTCAATATTTTTACTTTTTTTAGCCCTACGAAGTAGGATGGAGAGTTATCTAACCAGGTGGCTTATAGAAAAGGTTAAGCTCTGTCACATAACGCCACTACACTCCAGAACGGACGTAGTGAAAGATGCGGACTGTGCGACGTCCCAGCCAGATGTCTTCAGCCCCCAAAAAGGAATACCCATAGCTCCAGATCCCAGAGGATAGATGCAACCTAAGCGGCGCGTTGAGACCCAAAACAGGTACTGACAGAGCTGAGTGGACTATTCAGCCATCTCTCTGTTAGCTTCACAAAAACCAGCCTGGAAGAAGAAAACAGGGCACCATCCAAGGCGGAGGGAATAATGACCGAAGTCGTGCTCATTTGAGGCCCATTTTACCAACTCCTGAGGGACTGTAGGGGTCGACTTGGCTAATTTTGAAAGGATACCGATATCTACCGGTCCACTCTACCAATTCGAGTATCTTTTTCCACACCATTCCTCTCAAACTTGTGTTACCTCCAAATTGTCGATTCTGGTACCGAACCATCGAGTCGCGAAATGCTCGACTGTTTCTATGTCCCCACAAGGGCACCTTGCGTTGATGTCATTGATCCTATGAGCAATCTGTCCAACTGCATGATGATCAGATAGCATATTTATAATTCTTTGCAGTCGTGCTCAATTGGTGCATTGTGCATTATAGCTGATCGTTGATTGAGTTTTTGGACATTGTGTTTTGTTTTCTCAATGAAGGAACTTTGGAAGATCCAATTACCTAACGTTTTTATGATTTAAATTAATTATAAATATAGATGGCTATACTGGTATCCCTAACTGTTGGATGCCCGAAAATAGATACACAAATTGAACGAGATATAGGACTCTGAGAGGAGAATGATGGGAGTTCGGGTGTAAGTATATAAGTGTGTCACAGGGGGGCTCTGAATAGGTGTACTGGTTGCACGGGAAACTAGAGCAGATAGGGAGTGAGTTGAGCTGTGAGGGGCCTGAGAGCTCAATTACGTTTTTATGATTTAAATTAATTATCAATATAGATGGCTATACTGGTATCCCTAACTGATGGGTGCACGAAAATAGATACACAAATTGAAAGAGATATAGGACTCTGAGGAGGAATGATAGTTCACTGAGTACAAGGCTGAATGATGGGAGTTCGGGTGCGAGTATATAAGTGGGTCACAGGGGGGCTCTGAATAGGTGAACTGGTTGCGCGGGGAACTAGAGCAGAGAGGAAGTGAGTAGAGCTGTGAGGGACCTGAGAGCTTAGAGATGAGTGCTTGTTTTCATTGGGTTTTGGAAGAGTCGGAGAGAGGGTAAATTAGAAGTGGGAAGAGGATATTTTACAAATTAGAAAAAAGGAAAACCGTTTTTATCTTAGGAAAAAGCTGAATGGGCAGGTGGAGTTTCCCCGCAGCTATAGATAAAAGGCTTCAGGTCAGAAAGGGTTGGACTTAAAGCCCGAAACAACGACTTCCCATTAGGGGCAAGTGCAGAAGTTCTGAGCTCAAGATTCGAACTAATTTGGCCGGTGCCGAACACTAACAATCCTCGATTCACCGCAGCAAGTTCGCATTGAAATACTGAAGTGTTTGTACCTGTTATAGGATTGATTTCGGGCTTCTCACAATCAACAATTACTTCCAGTATCAAATGCATCCAATTATTATTACTTTCCTTGGCTCTACGAAGTAGATAGGAAAGTTATGTAATCGGCTGAAAAAAAAATTTTGAGTTTTCTTCAGATCTTTACGTTTCAGACCCTCCTGAGTCCGAAAAACTCTATTTGGGAAAATGGTCTGTGTGTCTGTAAACGATTTTTAGAGAAAACCATCGTACCAAATCAGCTCAAACTTCATATCTCGCCCGCAGGTATCATGGGACGTCAAAATAAGGGTATGAACAAAATCCACCGAAAGTTAACTATAGTTATCATAGTGATCAAAACACCAAATTTTTTTTCTCAAAAATGGCTCTAACGATTTTGATTAAATTTTTAATACTGGTAGCTCCCAATATGGCAATTATATCATAAAATTCCCATTTGTAGGAAAATGACTAGAGCAGCACAATAAAATACCAAAATTTTCGACGAAAAGCGTTTTTAGCGCGATTTTTTCCTTATAAACTCAGCTGGAATGTTAGTTGAATGTTTATAAAATTGGTATTGTAGTCCAATCTAATATCTATAGGGTGAGTGTTTAAAAACGCTCATGAGATACATGGGGGTCACTCCAGAAATTCCTGAATTTCAACTACCGCCGTTTCGCTTACTACCAGTTCTAGCGGTTTTACTCGATAACTCTGCAAAAATGATTACTATCCTCTTCAAAACAATCGTGTTCTCAGCCTCATTAATCCTCTGTGCACCGATTGCTCAATATTGGTCCTGCAGTGAGTACGAACAGCACAATAAAATCTGGAACTGTAAGCGCTACCGCTTTCTGCTGCCGTAAAGCGTTGTTTGACCAAGTTCAAAGTGATAAATAATTGATTAAATAGAATTAGCCATGTACAAAGTGAATTGACGTAGAGCTAAGGAAAGTTGTATGTTGCAACGCACCAGATATTTATATTATTATATTATAGCATCCAAGTATTCAGATCCGTTCCACCAAATGAATAGCCCACAGATAGATAGATAGGAGGAGCGAAGTGAAGTCGCAGGCGTCTGGAAGAGGAATAGACCGATCGTCTTGTGCACCACGAACCCGATTTTCCTAACCTTCTGATCGCGGCAATGTGGTCCCCCCTCTCCCTATCCTTCAACCAAGTTCTTTTTTTTCTCCATTCAATGTTTAATCGGCGCTGCTTAAGGATAAGATAGGAGCGGCTCTGATGTTCCAGGTCACTGCTTAATCTGATCGTGCCTGTAACATCACTCCACCTTCCAGGAAGATCATGCCCTCATGATTGCGTGGCAATGAGGATGGCTAGGCGTTTTCCCGAGGGAGGTCCTCATCATCTCTTCTTGAGCGGGTGGTGAGGAGGCTCGTCTGGCGATGGCGCAGGCAGGTGGGAAGGTACGCTCGTGGTTGCAGGGCACGACCGGGTTCTTAGTGACTGGAGTGTTGTGGAGCATGAGGCGCTGGGCTTGAGTGACGGCGTTCGGCGTAGGGCATAGTTAGGCGGCGGTAATCCAGTACCCGTGGAGAAGCCCCAGAGTGATGGGCCTAGGTGGTCGAAGCGAAGGTTAGCGTCGATGGGAAAAGGTAGGCCATGGAGCGCTGTGCCTGGTTGGTGGCTTAATCCGATCGTGCCCGTAACATACCTAATGGGAGTGTGATTCTTCCCATCATAACGTGGGATTATAGAGTCCCATTCATGCATTGCCCCTCAGGTTTTTGAAGCCACATTATCTGCCACTGTGGCTCAACTATCCCCCATTAGAGTCCATCCTAGTGTTGAGGTTTCTCTGGAATATATATTTTGTTCCTATAATTCATGGCATCCTAGTTTTATTGCTTATCTGCATGGTTCTGTGGCCGTGTTGCGAAGAAATTTTTCCAGTGTCTCATCTCAGCGACTGAGTGAATTAAGATCAGAAGATCCTACACGGTATTGAGCTCTGATGGGAATGTCCTCAAACTTTTCATGAACTCCTGCTTCGAGTGGCACCCTGGATTGCCAAACAAGGCACGATTTCATAAGCAAGTTCATTCACCAGTGGGTCGAACTGGTTGCACAGACACTCTTTTTCTTCGTAGGGGTTCTTCTTTCTGTCTCCCCACGTTTTCGGTGGCATGTTGCGACGTTGTCTCACCTCACTGTTTCCACAACGACTAAACTAATGTGAAAAAATACGAAATAAACGGGGGGTAACAAAAACGCGTAATGTTCGTTCAAACAATTTTCCGGCCGACTGGTTCTGGTTTCAATGAGTCACTCCAGCTCAGAGTTTTTGTGGTGGGATGATTGGCCTGGACTGGCCCGAAACCTAATCATCGGGACAGACGACTGGCATGGCAGAATCGCAACCTTAAGACCAATGTCCAAAAGGGGCCCCGAACTCTTGCAGCAGTCTGCCCCGACGGAGACAGCACATCTTGAGCAGTCAGCCGCAGCTTTCAAGAAGACCCCCTCGTAAAACTCTCCAGGCGTTTGCAGACCATCCGTTTTTCACAGTTCATTCGATCGAATGAGCGTCGTATATCGCGATTCCGCTCGGGACTTATTGATAATTCGCATTTAATGGTATTTACTTCGAGGCAGCCTTCAGGATCGTAATGGTCGGGAACAAAGTGAAAGAAGTTTATCAACTCCATCGGCCCAGGCCGCTTTATTTCCACCCACTTCGTATAGTTTCGAGCTTTCGGACTTTAAAGCCGTTTATTTTTTACTGGCAATAAAGTTCTCGTAAACAAAGTTTCTAAAATAAGAGCGGCTTAAACGTTTCGTGAAGCTTCTTTCTCAACGGCTTACTCCAAATTTAACGTGGACGAACCTCGTGCTCTTTTTTTACGCTCTTTGGCTGTCTGGCGGCTCTAATATCCTGTTATACTCGGAAACATCGACTTGTGCGTTTTGTGCATCCCGTCTGTGATGTGGTTGTCTGATTTGGACGCAGCAGGCCACTCAGTGTAAATTAATGCCTTGAAATAATAAATATAGCAATTAGCTCTGTGAGATATTCGAACCAAGCAATTTATGTGAAGTAAAAGGAAGGTGATAAGGGCAGGTTTACTTAGCACCGTTTGTACAACGAAAAACTAATGAACTCGCTCCTTTAAAAACGAATGAATGGAAATAAAATTTTCGTCGTTAGTAAGTTGAAGAATGAGCATTCAAAGGGGCACTGAGTTTATACGACACAATTAGCAAATGAAAAACGTTCACTCGCCGAGTTGTTGAAACACAGGTCACCGAAAAGGCGCAGTCCACAAATCGGATCGGCCTAAGTTTAACCTTTATGAGGGAGCGACGACATTTCATTGTGTTGGTCAGGTCAACTTCAATAACTTGGGCGGATTGGGCGCAAAGACACGGGGAATCCAGGTCTTAGTACAAGAGACGCTGAGACCAGTGATTCCGCTTGACGTGGGCCTGGCCTTAGAAGACGTCTTGAACCTACTGACGCGCACTCAAGTAACAGAAGAGGTAGGAATTTCCACTTACAAGAAACGCATACGCGAATGGAACTGTTCTGCGATCCTCCAGCGCAGTGGATGTCTCTGGGTGGCCGATACTATCGCTGAGTCTCTTGCTACTCTTCAGACAGAGCTCAGAAAAAAAAAAACGAAAATTGTACGTGGTTGCAATTGACGTTGTCAATGCGTTTCAGTAGCCACCTAGGCTGTTGGTGCTCCTGATCTACTTGTCAATTATGTGAGCTCTCTGCTAGGGCCTTCAGACTGGACCAGATATAACGAGGGATTGGGCTACAAGCGCACCTTCTCCGTACCTACTTCTTTTCAATCTTGTGGCTATACTTCCTAGGGTAAGCTGCCACAAGAAGGGTTCGATCCGCCCTGGGCGTGTGAAGTGAGCGAATTGGCTATTATGGATGATGTGCTTGTGTCAACTATTGAGGATTCCTTGGGTTACCCAATAACACACATTGGAGACTACTTTTTCGGCGTAGTACCTTGCGAATCTCGATTATTATGGTATGGGCACAATTAGGACCTGCGGGGACTGCGAATTGGAATGAGACGGCGGGCTTCACTCCTGGGAATGTCACATCCCTGAAGTCAAAGTCGAGGATGAACCATGCGAGGGAGGTTGCAAAGGCGCTGAGGGCTACTCAGTCTGTCAAAGAGAGGCTATCGAGTGGAGCGGAACTGAGTTGGAATTACTTCTTCTGGTATATTCTTGGAATCACACTATTCTCGTGCAAGGAGCCTTCAATATTATATCTAATCTAAAGAAACCTATCTATAAAAATTAACCATGAGAAAGTGCCCAAGGCCATTGATCCGTATGTCTCGCTTCCTAGCCTTCTTTAAAAGCTAACTGAGAGGTTGATGATAATGGGGAAAGTTGGCCTTAGATGGACGTTTTTTAGACCTCCCTCGAGGCCTACTTGGCAAACATTCACGCACCAGTGCTAAGTGGATGCTAAGCCTTTCAGGGTCTATGGCTGAACCCAAGCAGAGCAAAAACAAAAAGATGTTGTGGCTCTACAAGGGGATACGACGCCGGGCTTCATACGCCGCCATTGTGGGCGACAACCTGTCCTGCAGTTCAAGGCAAGAAGCTCCAGAAACTGCGAAGAACGGTTTGCCTTGCAACCACTGGGGCTATACAGTTGTCCCACCTCTGCAATAGAAGTTCTATTGAATATATCACCCTTCCACGTACACATTCAAAAGAGGGCGTACCTGGGAGCAGTTAACCTTTTGCAGACAACAAAAACACAATTTAGTACAGTTTATACCAGGGCAAAAGCAAGCCTTCTAAGAAACAGTTCAAAATAGAAGAGGTAGCCAGAGCGAATGAGTTTCCAGTTGCCACTTAGCGTCTGCATCCACTCGTGAGAACAGTGAGAGCTTACAGAAGTGGGCTGTTATGGCACACTGATGGTGCTTTGAAGGTTGGTGGGGGTGGGGGGCAAGGCTGTTCTGGGCATTTCAGTACCCAATTAAAGCCTGTGGGAGAGAAACCCACTATATATCAAGCAGAAATTCAAGCCATAAATATCTATACGTAAAAGACTCAGGGGTAAGCAGTTCATATACTCTCTGCCACCCAGGGGCTGCGTTAAAGGCACTCTCGGCCTACACCATCAGATCTACGCTGGCATGGGAATGTCTTGAGGCGCTCAAACGACTCAGTGCCCAAAATTGGCTTTACCTTATTTGGATACCGGCTCTTAGAGGCCAGTGAAAAGGCAGATTGCCTATCGTATAGGGTCACCTACCCATCAGTCCCAAGCCTCACATAGAAGGGATGAAAAGTCGCGTAATTGGTTGGAGACCCAGGGGTGTACCGCCTGATACCCATTGTAGGCACCCCAGAGATCGTAGTTTAGTGGTCATAGACGGAGATTCATAATCCGATGAAAGTTGGGCATTGGATCGGAGCTGTAATTTTCGCCTGCGTAGCTTTCTAAACATTTCCACCCCCCCCCCCCCGCTGCGTAAAGCAGGAAAAACACGCCCATTGGCATGGCCAGCCACGTCTGAGGCAGCGAGGCAATGGTTACACTCACCAGGTGGGAACCAAGAGTTCTTAGTAGCCTTCTCACTGGGCACATTTATACTACCTTAACAAGATGGTCAGCTCAGAGGCAGTTGAATGCAGATTGTGCCGTGGAGGAGGACGAAATAACGCGGGTGCCCTGTCTTAGCAGCCAGGCGCTTCAAACGCATTATTCTACGGCAAATGACATACTCAAATTTATATGTACGTGGGCCTTTATTGGGTAAGAGACATTGCCGCAACAGGCCCAACGTGTGACCACACTGACAATAGGAAAAAAAAGGCGCCAACCCTCCCTCCTAATTACCATAACAAACACGATTATTGCGATGTACGTGCGAAAAAGGGACGTTTTTCAAACTTGCCTTAGGGGCGGTTGAGTGCTCTTTCGCCTCGCCCTCCAACTCCCACCGTGCACATTTCGTTTCGTATTAACAAAATACTCCTGCGCACCTTTTCTTGAAAAACAACTCTTAACAAAGTTATGGGGTGTCCTCCTCTTGCGCTGGTAAAATCCGTTGAAGATGTCAGGCATGCGTAAAGTATCGTCGAGTTTGCTCGGATGAACCGTATCAGATATTTAAAATAAGGCTCCGAGAATTATCCATCATGTAGTTCCAGGGTGTATGTTCCGTATCACTCTCGCCGATCTTCGTTGAATCTCGAGTAGGCGGGTGTGTTCCGCTGAGAAATTTCACGCACCATCAACCACAGACGAGAGGGGAATAAACACCAAAACTCGAGGTCGTTTATACTTCGTTTACCTTCGATTCCAGGCGTCGCATAATCCCACGAGGACGAGGATCACGACCGTATCTGAAAGATACTTCCAACAGATTGAACAGCCTTGTTGACTTTCAGTTTTACTCGGTTTCTTCGGTTTATCGCAACTTTTCCGGCTTTTACTAGGCTTACAAAATCTGGAGAGCTGTTGATAAGTTGGTGAAAGAGGATCAATCGATCACCGAAGCGAGTGGAGGGTTCAGGAAAAAATAGTGACGACTTGTGAACGTAACGTGAATACAATGTAATTTAATTCGAAGGATTACATTTGAATCGATGATTCAGCACCAAGGGAGGAACAGTTACGAGGAGTTTCTTCAAACTCACGCGACCGAGATTCAATGAAAGCGAGTGATTTCAGTAGGTTCAGACTACCACATGGTGTCACTCCTGTGGAAGGAGGTGTACCTATTCAGGCGTCAACCAGGTGACCAAACAAGTATGGAACGTCCTGCGTCACGCTAGTTGGTGGAAGTGGTTTGGGGAAAGGGTTTTAAGGGATAGGGAAGAAGCTTAGTTGTGGTGAAATGGGGGCATGGCCTCGGGGGGAATCGGGTAGTGTGTTAGTGTGTAGATGTAAGTGTTATGTAGGGGCGGTGCAAGGGGTCGACGAATATCAAGTAACCCACCCCTGGACTGCAGGAATGGATGTATTTAAGGACGAGTGAGTAGTAAATGTATGTGTATCTGTTTGTGTTTTCTTAGGGTCGGAATAGGTAGAGTAGAGACGGGTCTAGGGTGGCTGAATGTTGAGTAGCCCCTCGGGGCGTCAAATAGGATTGCAGTTGAGGCTGGGATCACACCTTTCTTCATGAGAAAGATGGGGGCAAGTTCAATCCCCGGAGTCCCCATGGAGATGAAGCGTAAGTGCCAGCGGACCGCCAATTGGCTATTCTGACGACAGGTCATAGGATGGGTACCATGGGGCTTCTGCTTTTGGCCGGTGGGTGGAGTGGAGCCTTTAGGGCATGACACCGCCAGCCATGGAGCCTTTAGGGCATGACGCCAACGGCCATGGAGCGTTTAGGGTGTGACGCCGCCCACCATGGAGCGTTTAGTGTGTGATACCACCGGCCATGGAGCCTTTAGGAAGTGACGCCACCGGCCGTAAAGCCAAGGGTTTGGCATCGTGGGAGCAGTGGTCTCGATTGAAATCCCATAGAGAATGGGTATGGGATGTTGATAGGAGAAGGGGTTAAGGCCACCAAGCTAGGGGCCGTATCCAAGGCCGTGGGCCTAAGCCCAGCACTTTCACAAATGTCCCCGAACCCTCCAAGATGGTTATATCAATCTACCGTCGGTTTTGCCTCGATTTGGCAGACTTTCAACACGCAGACAAATGACTGCCTCAGAATGGCATTGTATCGTCTCAAGGGAGGTCCATCATCATTAAGAGTCATGAGATTTTTTTCATTAAATAAAACCACAGCCGGATCCACAAAGCACACTATCTTCTTTCAAAATGCAAGGTTGCTGCCGGCAGTAAACTTCAGCAAGAAAGCAATGGAAATGGCGAGGCCTGGAAGGTACTTGCAGTAGGAAGGCACGCATATCCTTTATTCTGATGCGAAAAGGTTAGGGGCTTCATTTGGACTCATCACTGGGCACTGCTATCTCCAAATGCTCTTATTAAGGATCGGAGTAGTCGACACGCTAACATTTACACCACGCAATCTGGAAGATATGGAGAGTAGTTATAATCTAGAACATCTAGGAACCCCCCCCCGGGTCGCCATCATGGTGGGTAGGGTGGTTTACAAACAATCAAGGGAGGGAGAAGGCAGTTCCCTGCCACTCATGCGGGTGGGAGGGGGTTTTAGAAGGTCACTCGAGGCGTCCACTAGCAGAGGGAGTTGTAATTAACATTGAACATGGAGGGGGGCGGGGACCTGCGCTTATCACCTCGCCTCTACCAGAGCGGCAGGGAATTTGCACTCTCTGGCCTGGATTGAAAAACTACCCACTAACAGGCTGCTGGGGGATACAATGCCTTCAACATCACTGCAGCTATGAATGTGTTTCATATAATGAAACGGCTTGCTATGGTAGAGGTAGACATGGTAATGAAAAAACAGCATGGGAGATGTTGGGGCAGCAAGATGTCTGATGAACGAGAGATATGACGCTACTGATTGGGGCCAGATATGCTTGGGTTGAGGGAGTTTTCACACTCCTGACTTAGCCATTACTAGTTGACAAGATGTAATAACTAACGAGACGTAGCTGTCGAACTGGGTCATACAGTTTACATTCGCCACACTGTGCTCTCCCCATTCTCGGGGGTCCAGAATCCCTCTGCTGTATTCCCTGTGTGTCTGTAAGAGGAGGACGAATGCCATGGAGCAACGCGGTAACTATTGGGCATATTCTAGAAAATGTCGACAAAATTTGATAAGTGTGAAAGGTGTGTATGCTGCAAGGGATTGGCCAAACACAGAAACGAAATCAATTTTGTTTGGGAGTTGGGGCATCGCGATATTCTAATATATTACGTTCCATTTACGTTCAACGCAAAACTCGGGCTCTACGGAATATGTTACTTGACAATTATCCAGTTACTGCCAAAGCCCGGCCGAGAAAGTTCTCAGACTAGAAGCAACTCCAAGGTTTCACAAGTTCGTTCTAGCTCAATCTCAAATCCCCGAGTTACTTCTATGAGTTTCCTCCAACTTCATCCCTAACTCCATTCAACTGAACAACGTTGTTACGACTCGAGATGAACCGCGTCTCTCGACTCTCTGGACTGACGCTTCACCTGGATCGCCCGTTTCCCCAATATCCAGTTTCTCCTTGCCCGCTAAACGTTAGTGGCGAAACAAATTTCGGTAGGAAACAATCACCGCGAAATACTAACTAACGCGGGCGGATAGTAATCAGTGATACAACGGGAGAACGCGGTAATCTATGCAAACAAGGCAGGAATGACGCTTTCGATGGGACTAAGGTTTGTCATGTTTATCTCAAGGTAATTTTGTGGCCTGTAAGAGGAAAATGAGGTTTATCAAACAAAATATGCGCAGTGTATTGCTTTCAATTAGCACCGCGCTCATGCCAGTTCAGCGTTTGCTTGTTAGCCTTCCACTAAGCAATAATTCTGAGAGAGAATACGAGTGAGTACGTTCCACTTTATTTCATTTCAACAAACAATTTCAACTCATAAAGGAAACTTGTTGGTAAAAAAGCGTTGGTTGGACCAGACAGGAGGGAAGCTGGTCTCGTTCTATTGTGCAGGCTCCAATCGTGCCTGTAATATCACTCTCCCTTCATCATCATGTCCTCACGACCACGAAGCTTTGGGTGTGTGGGAGTGGGGTGGGGGGCTGCGCATCTTCTCGTCAGAGATCCGTTCAGTCCTTTTGTAAGAGGTGGATGCGAGTAACTGCCTGAGCTAATGCCTCTAGTTTCCAAATCCTATGACTACCAGTACACAACCGCTCTCTTCTCCCCGCGTTGGGCGTCAATGTAATGGAATGGTTCTGGGTCAACAGTAAGAAAATCCTTGAATAATAGGTGATACATGTCTAGTAAATTCTGCTCCGTTCGATAGCCTGTTCACGACCTGGTGGCCACCACAGGCCGGCTGTCACTGCCTCCCATCCCTGGCCGATCTACTAACTCCAACTTCCCTGTTGCGAGTGGCTTTCTCAGGAATGGAGACTGCTTCCTTGCCCTTTGTCGTTGTCCCTGCAGGTTCCAATCGCGCCAGTAACTCTACTATCGTTTCTTTGACTACAATTTCCCCCAGGGACCCTTTTCACTATAGTTCTGTAAAAATAAACACGAAGCTATCGAAAAAATCGTGTTGAAACTATCATCGGGTTACTGCGTAGAAGTCATTACATAAATCGAGGGTACCATAATAAATGAGCCACTGCCAGTTTGTAGGTAGAACTCTGAGATCTACTTTGGACGTGCTAAATGAGTGTTCGGCGTAAAACGCCGAATCAGTATGGATTTTTCCTCGGAACTCCTGCACCTGCCCTAATGGGACTTCCTTACCCTTAACGGCAAAGTCATTGTTTCCCCAAACACCTTCATCCTCAACCCCTTTTTGTTACCTATGGAAATGCCATTTCTTCAGTTAATTCCAATTGACGACGAATTTCCCCTTCGTCTGGACATTCCGAAATATAATTTCCTCCTCTTTTTCACATTCCTCTCCACAAGAGATGGCTCCTCCCAAACTCATTCTCCTACAAAGTCTCACAAAAGTCGGTCGTCTTTAGTTCTTCCAACACAGTCATCTAACACCTCTCGCGATACAATCATAGCCCAATTCTCCCAACAGACACTTGTTTCACCTCTCATCGACATCTAATTCGAATTTCTCCTTCCTTTCCCGTACAAACAGTCTCTCTTGTTTGCGCTTATACACTCAAATTATATCCTGTTCAAGTCACCTCTTCTTTGTACCTCTTCAAATTTTGTGATATACCAACTCTTCAAATAAGTTCGTGCTTAACTAAAACCCGTCTCCAAGATTCATTCGTCTATCCTGATGGAAACACGGAGAGAAATGCATATTAAATTAGTTGGTAGAGTGAACGTAATCACTGAAATCGATCAGGCCCACCCCTCTGAGGCCCATTCCTTTTCATTCAGCATTAAAAAATACTAGTCCGCCAGACAACAACGGAACAAAGAACATTGACATTTTCATGGCACGAAGTGACTAGCCGAACGCTGGGTCGTTGGAGTAAGACGGGAGGCAGTGCAGATATGAGCGCAGTCCGGGTGTTACAAACTTCCCGCCTATGACGCGCGCTAGGTTTCATTCCGCTTCCTTTGCCCGCAGCCGCAACGTCGTCATTTTCCTCACGAGACCCGCCCGCGATTTTTTATTAATATTTTTCTCACGACTTTCCATCCCCAGAGGTTAGCGATCCTTTACATCTTCAAAGGGCATTTTATTTTATTTTATTTTTACTAGTACTTCCCGTTTCCTTTCCCTTCATATGTTCCCCCCTGGCTCCGACTGTGAAACGGCGTCTGCTGCTGCTACTGGACCCCCAGGTTTTTACGCTTCATTCACCGGAAAAGGAAAGCCGCACACTCCCGCCTCCCGCATTTCTTTCTCCGATAAAATTCCTGCCAAAATTAAATATTTCAGTCTGAAGAAAACTTACAGTCCACAACAGCCCACGCCCCTCACCTATTCCTATCTATCGTACTATTCGAACTGACTGGGTCGTTGGAGTGAGACGGGAGTCAGTGCAGGATATGAGCGCAGTCCGGGAAAACGATAACTTTTGCCATATCGTCGAGCACGTTTCTTCAGGTTCTGTACTGAATCGAATAGGGCGGGCCTCAAAGGTGTAGGACTGCATTTACATTAAAAAATATGAATTAACTATAGTGAGGCAAATGCTATTGCTTGAAGTAACTCTCGAAACTATACAGCGAATGTTATAGTTTCCAGCTTGCATTTATTTCCCGCACTTTCTCACACTCCAACTGCGTTAATTTTACTCGCCTAGTCGTGTCAATTGCCTAGAAAATTTAATTTTTGTCGCTCCATTACAGTCATGTCATGTTTCGTATCGTTTACTAGTATTTTTTGACGCTGAATCGAATGGGACAGGTCACGAGGCGCTCCACAATCTCCACAATTCTTGTTGTAGTCATGTTATATTACTTTCCTTGGCTCTACGAAGTAGAAAGGAAAGTTATGTAATCGGCTGAAAAAAAATTTGAGTTCTCTTCAGATCTTTACGTTTCAGACCCTCCTGAGTTCGAAAAACACTATTTGGGAAAATGGTCTGTGTGTCTGAGAACGATTTTTAGAGGAAACCATCGTACCAAATCAGCTCAAACTTGATATCTCGCCCGCAGCTCACGATGGGACGCCAAAATAAGGGTTTGAACAAAATCCACTGAAAGTTAACTATAATTATAATGGTGATGAAAACACCAAATATTTTTTTCTCAAAAACGGCTCTAACGATTTTGATAACATTTTTTATATTGATAGCTCTCAATAAGGCAATGATACCATAAAATTTCCATTCGTGGGAAAATGACGAGAGCAGCACAATAAATTACCAAAATCCTCGACGAAATCGATTTTAGCGCGTTTTTTAGAGAAAAAAACCGTCCCAAATCAGCTGAAACTTAATGTCTAGCCTACAGGTTACCATGGGACGCAATAATGAGGGTATGGGCAAAATACACCGAAAGTTAACCATAGTCATCATAGTGATCAAAACACCACATTTTTTTCCTCAAAAACGGCTCTAACGATTTTGATTAAATTATCTATATAGATAGCTCTTAATGAGATAATTATACCATAAAATTCCCATTTGTGGAAAAATGACGAGAGCAGCACAATAAATTATCAAAATTTTCGACCTAAAGCGTTTTTCGCGCAGTTTTTCCCTTATAAACTCCGCTGGAATTCTTGTAGAATGTTAAAGAAAATTGGTATTGTAGTCCAATCCAATACCTAAAGGGTGAGGGTTTAAAAACGCTCATGAGATACATGGGGCTCACTCCAGAAATTCCTGAATTTCAACTACTGCCGTTTCGCTTACTACCAGTTCTAACTGGTATTTTCCAATAACTCTGCAAAAGTGATTACTATACTTTTTTAAAAAATCGTGTTTACAGCCTCATTAATCATATGTGTACCAATTGCTCAATAATTGTCCTGCAATGAGTACGAGCAGCACAATAAAATCTGGAACTGTAAGCGCTACCGCTTCCTGCTGCCGTAAAGCGTTGTTTGACCAAGTTCAAATTAACTGAGTGATAAATGAATTGATTGAATAGAATTAGCCATGTACACAAGTGAATTGACGTAGAGCTAAGGAAAGTTGTGAGTTGCAACGCACCAGCTATTTATTATTTTGCTACGTTCGATAAAATAGTGTAGATCACAGTCATGCTACACGAGAGAATAATAACCCGTTGTTCAATAGTTTGCTGCAGTTTTTTAATTAAATCGTCACTCTCTATATTTGACCAAATGCCGCCGATTGCAGCATCCATGTTCTTGAAATGTGAGGAGAGTAGTGTGACGAGTAATGTGGACGACTGCTCCCGAAGAGTGCGAAAGTTCGAAGCGGTTTCTTATAGCTAAAACCTAAGTAAATATAAGTGACAGGTTAAATTAACTGAAATCGAGGGCTGGAGGAAGGCAATCAAACCTGAATCGGCGATACAGTTGAGTTTGTTCGGATAGAATTGGAAGTGGACCGAAAGAAGCCAAAACTCAAAGAGACAAAATTGAAGGGTTGTCGATTAATAATGAGAAAGAGGCATCGAGATTGTCGTCGAAACTAGCAAGGCCTTTCGGAGGAAGATCCGGAGGGATAAAAGAGGAAATATTTGCCGTTATCGGGAGTAATTCGAAGAACAAGTCCATTATATTGTTGATCCTCGGGAGCATCGTTTATACCCGAAGCTTAGCATAAAAGCTAAAAACTCCTTCGGACGGGGGAGAAAAGGACTGTGTTCTAACCGAATAAGGAAAAATGAAATCGTTCGAATAGAAAGCATCTCTGGAATCAACTCCCTCGAGGATTTTTCCCTTCTTTTTTCCCTTCCCTTCGCGCTTCGTTCCGGCCGAATGTTTGGGCCCGACGGCCCTGCGGGGAAGGAATCAATAACCAGGAGAGAGGCAGCTCCGCAAAGGTGCCCCTTAGGTCGCCGTGTAATGACGCGTATAATACTAAATATCACCTGGACCGTTTCTAGCTTCTCATCCGACCTAAGCAAACTCGAGTCCTTGTTAGGGTCTAACGCATTTCACAACAAAATATTTCCTTCGCGGTCGTCATAAGTTGGAAGAGAGAAAGGTTTTCGATCTCTCCCTGATAGCAGCAACTGTAACGGAAAATGATGGAATTTGCCCGAAGGTGTGTTCGGTTGTAGCCGAATTAGTTGTAATCTTGAGCTCGGAACTTCCGCACTTGCCTGGGCAGGTCGAATCGCGAACCGGGCAAATGTACTCGTGGCCATTGTTTCGGGAATTAGCCAAATAATCTTCCAATTAAGAATACATTTCATGATAGAGAGCTCCCGAAATGAATTTCGTTTGGCTTTTCGTCAACCCAATTCGAAATTTTTTCTATATCGTCCAAAGCTTTCCATATTAAATTAAACGGGCTTCATTCACTTTCAAGGACTTTACGAAAGTTCTAGTTCTAGGGTTCGGCGATGTGTAGATTTAATGAATAGAACTCAATGTTTTCATATCAAATCAGAGTTTTACATTGCCAATCACTGGTGTTCTATTTCAAATTCAAAGTTTCGATCCTACTCGAACAAAGTTGCGTCTTTGTCAGGGTCTTCACAGCAGAGATGCCGCAGTAAGTTGGAAGAGGAAGGTTCCGACTTCTCCCGCAACTGTAATAAACAATGAGGGAATTCGCCTAATGGTAACTTTGCTGTTTCTTCTTGATGGATTTTTATATCAAAAATAAAATACCAGTCTAATTAAATATTCACAAGTATTCACACGTATAACCAGCATTTCTCATTTGAAGTGACTTCTTTGATCATGCGAACAGCCTACGGTAAAACATTCCTCTCGTTTTACGTTTCAACGCAGAGTTGACAGCGAAAATGTTCTCTATCTTCTGAAACGATCTTGCGTGAGAAGTCATAATAAAAGCAAATATGGACGATCGCCGCGAAGGAACTCGCGACGAGGGAGCTTCGACGTAATCGCCCCGCAAATTAGCATACAACAAGACATTTTTTTGTTTTTTGAAATTTAAAATGTCAAATCGAGAAGAAAGCGCTTTTCGTATAACGCCGGAAGGCAATTAAAACTCGGGGGTTAAAAAAATATCTGGAGAACGGGTTTTGTTAAGAGGGACCAAGATCGGATCATGCGCGAGTTAAAACCGCCAACAATAAAATCGCCCTGAGGCCTCGATGAATATTAATGTTGGACGATTCTGTGGAAGCCCTTGGGGAAATCTGGAGCATCGGCGAAAGTCTAAAGCCTTCAACGAAAACCCTAACTTGCCTTAAAAAAAACGGCTCTGCTTCGAGGGGCAGATTAAGCACATCGTTTTTCTTGAAGGAAGGCTAAGTGAATTAAGGACGACGCACCTCGAAACTCTCAATAGTTCCGCGTTGACGAGGACGTTTTTCTCACACTTAACGTGATTCCGAATGGACTAATCTGACAATTGTTGGTGGTTGTCAAAAACCACTTTGGAAACGCCTCTAGTGGAACCCTAATCGTAAGCGATATCGACGACATTTAGTGCCAATGCAGCCTAAAAGAAGAAAACGCTGGAAACAGTTACACAACGGTGTAGTATTCTCTGGAAAGCACGATTGCACAGTTTGATGCAGTCTCACACCTCCGAGGCCCATCCCATTCGATTCAGCATCGAAAAATCCTAGTAAACGATACGAAACATGACCTACAATGCACATTTTTTTGGCGACGTTAGGCAATTGGCACTCAATGTCACTGACATGGAGTGAGGCGGTGAGGGAAACCACAACTTTCGCTGCATTGTCCGTCAGTTCCATCAGGTACTTAATCGAATAGGACGGACCTCATAGGTGCAGGGCTGCGTCTAAATGGAAAACAGTGAAATTTCAGTAAATATAGTGAGGTAAATTCTACTACTTTAAGTAACTTGTGAAAGATATATATATAGGGAAGTATATATTGCGAAAGCTATCGTTCTCCCGAGCTTGCGTTCATTTTCCGCACTGCCTCACACTCCAACAGCGTCAGTTCGACTCGTCACGTCACGCCAATTGCCTAGCGTGGCCTAGAAAATGTAATTTTCGTCATTCCTTAGTAGTCAGGTCGAGTTCCATATCGTTTACTGGTGTCTTTTGACGCTGAATCGAATGGGATGGGCCTCGGAGGTGTGAAATCCAACTTTCAATATCTTGTTCGACGGGTTGCATTACTTTCTTCAGCCCCACATACATTCAGTGATTTTGTCCACTCTACCAACTAGTTTAATATGTTTTCCGCTCAGTTAGCGCGAGCCAAGTATCTCTCAGCATTCTTCTTAGGAACTGGCAGTGGCTCACAATTCGCAATTTATTGTGTTGCTCCAACTTATGACAACCCCCGTGCAATAGCCATGAGAGCTTTGGGTTTATTGTTACAGAACTATAGTGAATAGGGTAACTGGGGAAAAACGTAGTCGAAGAAACGATAGCAGTGTTACTGGCGTGATTGGAACCTGCGGGGACGGCCGGCTCCACTACTGGGAAAGTCACGCAATCCTGCAAATGTCGTACATACACCCTACAACTAACAATCCAATTCTTAAAAGAGCCATAAAAGGCAAGGATTTAGTGTTGGCCTATTTGGATCACAGCGCAATGATGAACACTGACTTCTATAGTTAACTGAAGCTTGAGGGCGAATGCAGGCCTTGGCCATATATCTTGGCTGACCATTGTGAGGAAACGGACAATCATATCACTCAACTGAACTATTCGAAGATGTGACGTACTTGGGGAATTCTTTTACAAATTACCCGCGTACAGAACACGAGTGAAAGCCGTGTTCGAGCCCAAAAAAAACGAACAAATTATATACACTCAATTATGCTCACTTGATGAAAATAAATAAAATAATGCCTCTCAGGAAAGTACTGGGAAATGAAATTATAAACCAAATAGGGCCCGCTTGAATTTAATCAGGAAAAACTCGAAATGAAATGAACTCCTTTTAGAATGAAATAAATAACCTATGCTCGGATTGTAGTAGATGACAATAAAGGGACAATGGGGAAAATGAATCACCAAGCTCTGATCGCTTACCTTACTTCACACAATCTAAAGGGAATTTAAATATTTGATCACTGGCTTAAAAAAGGGGAAGATTCGTCAGCGATGTCGGTAGCCGTTATGAAAACTAAAATGTGGCTCCTCCACTAATATAAACAGCGGCGAACTGCACAGGTGGCGGCAACAGTGTTGCCACAATCGGCAGTCCGCCGCAAACCATTACAAGGGACATACATACAGTACATCATAAGAAGCAGTTTATAAAGAAGAAGTTTAGCTTACTTGAGTGGAGGGGAAAACATAGCAATTAGAAAAACGAGAGTACTGTCGAGAACGCTGTTAACAATGACGTGTCAACAAGTGGCGTTCGATTACGAGATCTTTTAGAATTTATTCGTTCGTACTTTGATCACACCAGCAACACACAGTGGTGACAGCGGTGGGATGAACGAGGAAGAAGAGGATTTCTTGTCGGCCGAGACGGACGATCATCGACTGAGTGTTCCAGGAGTTGGATGTGTTCTGCAGAATGGAAGAGCCGAGTGATGTTACGCCCCCTGTGTTGGAAAATGGAGCAACTGATCTCCAACTGAATGACTGTACAGGAGACTGACTCGGGAAGAATTCAGGTCCACGTAGCGAAAACAATTGCATACAAACAACGTTGGTCGCAGCGAATGGAAGCCGCCTGTGATACCACATTGATTGGCAAACTATGTCATTACGAAACACAACACGGCACGACGTGCCTTAGCCATTGCTCTATGTGGGCCAGCCCTCACGAGCTTGGAGGTTGAACTACCTATGGACTTCTCCAGTTTAGTCGAGGTTCTTGAAGAATCACACATGCACCTCCCTATGTGTCGTGGGATAAATTGCTATCATTTGACTGCACCGGTGCTCTACCCGCTCTTCCTCTATCTTGAGATGTTCGCATTCGCAACTCTGCTATATTTTGCGTGCCCTTCTTTACGTGACAAGGGTATGGGAATGCCGGACACACCCAGGTTATGTGTGAATTAGGCCGTAAGAGGACATCCTCACACTGCACTTTATGCGAGGATTACGGAATGCCATTGTACAAGAGCTGGTCATGACCTGGCCATGTGAATTTAGAGAATATGCAGCAAGCTTTCTCCGCGTTGAAGCAGCAGACCAATTGGCAGTTAAAATCGTGCTGAGTTGCCAAACCGTGTTGTTTAGTGCGCAGGAAGGTAAGAGAAATAAAGAGAGAACGGAAGAGCTTGACAGAAACGTTTATGCCTAGCGGGTTCTCCCTCCTAATGCAGGTGTCGAAAAAGAGAAGTTTCCTGTGTAGGGGCAATCAGCACTTAGAGCCCAAAGCATATTAATCTTGTCAGCCTGACAGGCCAAAGATTGCGGAATTTGGCCAATCTAAGCACGCCATTAGGGTCTTGCGAAGGGTTTTCCTCCCCTCAAAGTGATATTAGCAACTCACGCGAATAACTCGGTGTGGCGTTTAATTGCCGAAATGACCAAACTTTTCCGAAGAGGAAGCCGTTTCGTGATGTGAATCTTTCAACTTCTCCGTTGAGAGTTACGGGAGGCAACTCTAATCGTTTCAAGCTCGATTATATAAAGGTTCGTTATTTTTCAACAAAACGGATAAACTGCTATCGCTTTCTTCCCCCATTTCCACAGTTTCGTCTTGAGCCACTGCAATTGTACTGTGCGGAGTGTTATTAAAAACAAATGCTAGTACTTGTTTAGAATTTCTTTTACTAACCAACACTTAACTTATCAGATTTAAAATGATTTTAGGGTGTCACTCTGCTGGGCACACGTGCACTGTTGGTGTCCCATGTAATGCCTTGAAAGTACCGTTGCTCTTGTACTAGCTGAAGTACTTCTGAGCTGAGTTTCAAATGCGCGGTTTCGGGTTGGGTCTGAGAAGAGCTGAGAGTTGAAATCTAAATGGTAAAAGAAGTGAGTGGTGGGGAAGGAATATATTGGAAAATCCGTTGTCGGCTTCAGAAATAAACCTTAAGCCCTTTGTCGGCAGGAGAGTCCGATTGAACGCATAGTTCGGGGTTTTCCAAGGGCAGAAAGAGTTGGGCTTGAATGCTCAGTGAGAAGGTCCGAGCTATGGGGTTCCATTAGGGGCAAGAGCATCGAACTAATTCGGCTTGAGCTGAGTCGAACAAAATTAAAATGTTAAGTGCGCCCATGGAAAAAGAAAGGTGCATGATGTCATGAAATGGTTGTGGTAAAGTTTTCAATTTTCTTCCAATTCTAATTATTTTTCCACGATATCAATTATTTTGTTAGCTGACGCGAATCATTTGAGTAAGTCTCGTTAATTTCGTTGAACGTTAAAAGCCGCGTATTTGCCATCCCTGAGGCAACGGGAAATGTACAGCCTTACTCAACAAAATATACGAGTTTTATAAATTGTGTGAGTCCTCCCTCGTTTCCCAGGGGGCTTACGGCTATTCGTCAAATGCTAATTACTAACAAGGCCATTTGGCGAAAGTATTTGGTTATCAAATGAACGTTATCTCGGAAAAAGCAAATGAAATGGAAATTCTAGAGTCTAATTCAAGCTTTCCAGAGTTTTTGTAAATGGGTGGCGCTGAAGGTAGGCAATTAATATGACGTACACTCACCCGTAAGAGTTGGATTTGAACGAACTAGCTTCTTACAGCAACCGAACTAACCTGGAAATAAGTAAAGTATGTTAATTAGATAATGACATGTTGCTCAAGCGAGCTTTTATGGAGATATGTTCATATGCGCTTGGAAGATAAATGCAGGGGGTAGTGTAGTAGTACCCCTCACTAATTTTATCGTGGAACGTTCTCCTACTTCAGGTAATCGTAAATCGTTCATGCAGACGGAGGTGTGGGCCGATACACTGAGCATGGCCTTCCACAGGGCTTGCAAGACAGTGCTAAGGTGCTTGCTCATACAGCATCTTGGGCGGCAGCCACCACCATGGTGGGTGTTGGGTGCACGAGAGGGGGAGCTGAGGATCGCAATAAAACTGAAACTCGGTGAACGTGAGGAGGACTGTATTATACGTGCGTGCGGAATTGAGTTGAATTAAAATTTAGGTGAGATGGAGTACATATGAGCGACACAAGGGCAGTACTCGGAATGCATGAACTGGCGTGGGCAACTGTATGAGAGAGTGAGAAGTTACTGGGGTGGTAGTTGGAAGCAGAATGATTTTGTAAGAGCTCTGTCATTGATAGGAAAATGAAATTGGGAGAAAGAAATAATGAAAGGGGAAAACCTAGGAAAGGTGGCTGGGTTACCCGCAGCGGAGGGATTCCCGCAGGTGAGTGGCAGGTATTGAAATAGTTGGAGACAATTAGGCGGTCGGAGATAATGACGCGGGGAAGTCTGAGGTCAAAGACTCTAACCACTTTGACGCTTTGCGTCGAACAGTGGGTGTTATCAGAATCCACCTTCTGACAGCTGAACAGAAAGAAGTGTGCCCATCAAGAGGGCAACCGAAGTTCAGGTACCAGATGAAAAGAAACAGAGCCCTGTGACTGTTGGCAGGTGGCAAGACGAGTGTAGCAGAGCCTGGAGGGGGCAGTGGACAAAGTAGCACTCCAGTAGTTGATCCATGACTCGGCCACTGCCACAGTGAAGTGGATTCCTACCTTCCCGAGTTCCTCACAGGACATGGAGCACGTAGGACGAACCTGCACCAAATTGGTAAGGTTGCAAGGCAGGGCAGTGATGGGTGATACTTCCCACGCCATTTTCTCGCGCCAGAAATGTGGAGAACACAATCGGCCGGGTAACCTCCTTATTCCTTTCTAGTTCTTGCTTGGTCTTTCTGCTGCACCTTCGTGACATAACCGTCGAGTAGGCATTAGAACCGTTTGTATTGGTGTGTTGACTTATTATCCCTTTCCTGACTGCGTCGCTTTCTACTCGTATAAAAATATCTCGCTCAAGGCGCCGTCTCGCGTGACAGCCAGCGCCTACGCTTTCCTCTATTTAACAAGGGCTACACATAATACAAAATATATATATAGTTAAAGAATAAGTTTAGGAAAGAGATCAACAACTCTATGACTCGCTCGGAGAAAACAACTACTGTTCCCATGTCAGGCCATTTCTTTTCCTCTGAAGAAGGAAACGTGCGGCGAAGAAGAAGAATTTTTCCGAGGAACCTATTATTGTAACGAGGCTTTTGTTACTCGATGGCGGGGGCGGAAAAGGTTTGGGCTCTTTTGTTTCATCTTTCTTTTTTCTTTGCCCCCTTCCACGGCCATCCGAATCCAATTCCTGTCGACAGTTAGGGGAAAGCTCCAGAATAATAAATTACGATAACAATGAAGCTGTGGAGGGTCTGATTTTAGAAATCTTCATCTCACGCCACACAGATCATCCATGGCCTCAACATAATAAACGAATAGTACCTGATATTAACTTGTCGCTGTTCAGAAGGTTTAGCCTAGCGAGGACCCTTTCGGCCGTGACGTCAGACCACCAAGTTTTCCCCCAGTTTGCTCCTCAGGGTGGTTGGACCAACGAGCTACCTGCGAATGGGCTCACTTACTAATTGGAAGGATTTAGAGTGTTGGAGACCGGGAAGTAGGTGAGCAGATGGGTTCGGAAGAGCCTGCTTTCCACTTGCTTGACATCTGAATGACCATGGGGCGTCTTTTTCGTGTAGTCAAGCAACTTACCATCTAACTCGACGGGACCCCCCCTGTGAGGCACCACTGCCTCCTGCCCGATTTACCTTTTACTGTTTGCGTGACCCTTCGTGTGATCATATGGCATTCACAGTTCCTGCCTGTGGTTTAATGGTATTCTGTAATTTGTCTTGAATGCGCGTTGATATTTCGGCCTTTGGCATGACCCCTCCTTTAGACATATAGCGTTCATGGGTCTGTTCCCTTTTGTCTGTGCTGCCTTGCTGTTGCCATGCTGTATTGCTTATGATGCATTGTTTCGCTGCTGCTGTTTTTGTTGCCTGCCACTTCTATTCTACGAGGTGGCTGAATGGGCTTAACATGGCTGTTGTTTCCGTTTTCAGGGCCTCTAGTAACTGCAAGGCCTGCGGGGGTTTCAGGATCGATGTCCTGAACGTCTTTCTGCGACCACTACCCTTTCCAAGGTTCTAGAGTTACCGTTTCAGACTGTGACGTCGGGCCACTAAGCAGTTGGTTCGCTAGCCTGGTTAAACTAACCTGCAAAGGGGCTCAGCTTCGAGTTGGGCGTTCGTGTGAGGTCGTCCCTACATCGTCCGAGGACGTTTGTTGCACCAATCAAGTAGTCCCAAGTGTTTTTGTACCCCCTTCTTGTGATTAAATCCCCTACGATTTAGCAGGCGTTGATTGATGGAGAGCTTGGAAGAGCCCAGCTTTCAGTCACCTTCTACAAACGTGTATTTTTTAAAACGAACTTTCTCTGAACATTGGAGTCCTGTTATGAAAAAGTCACGATGCGAATTTTCAAAAAATGTAAGATCTTGATCAAAGTCTCACAAGCCCCAATGAACGATGACAATGTAGTGGATGTACATTGGAAACGTTATTTGATTGGCTGACCTTTCAGTGCCTTGTATTTGTACGACTTGATTAAATTGAACCACTAATTTAATGTACACGTAAACCTTTTTTCTCAAAA
This sequence comes from Pachypeltis micranthus, assembly GCA_020466155.1. Taxonomy (NCBI): domain Eukaryota; kingdom Metazoa; phylum Arthropoda; class Insecta; order Hemiptera; family Miridae; genus Pachypeltis; species Pachypeltis micranthus. Next base: position 20,646,592 of record CM035780.1, on the reverse strand, counting down.
AAACGACTCGATTAAATTTTCCGTGTGGACAGTTCCAGATGACACAACAGTACTATAAAATTCGTTCCTGGGAAAATGAGGGAAGCAGCACATTCATTTATCATTTACAAATTATCTCTAAACGTGTTTCGACTCGTCTTTTGCGCAGTGAATTGGAATTTATTGCCTTTGTGCTCGTTCAAGGTTACTGCCTCAGTCTATAAATACGGAGCAGGTTCATTCTCGATTTTAGTTCTCGTTTGAATATTACGCGAAAATAACCTTCAACATGAGTGAATTCAGTGCAATTAACGGAAACTTGGTGACAGTGTCGCTCGATAAGATTGTCGAAAAGTTCGCGGTTGGTGAAACTTTCGACGTTATCACGGCGTTGTCTAAATACCAAAAGGACGTGATTGGTAGATTGAATCATCATCTCGGCCGACTCGGGGGCCTAAAGTGGTACATTGCAGTGTTGGTGAAATTTAGCAAGACAGTAAACAACGAAGAAATATTCTTTACTCCCACATTTCACGGCAAAATAAGACCGCTACTACAAAGTGATAATGTAGAGGAGCAGTATAATGAAGCCACCAATAAAATATTGGAGAGTATGGCTAAATTTGTTCAAGATGGAAGCGGTTGGAAATTGGAGTACATTGAGCAAATTTTACAAACACGTTTAGAGATAATTTGTACGTCAATATTAAATTCCGAGAATAGGACGCCTAGGGCTATACAATCACGTGAACACGTCATGCTATTGCATCATATTTTGAAACCTATTAAACATTTCCGAGAATACTACGCAGTAGTCAGAGGCAGCTGCTATTGCGTCATGCTGATGACCTTGAACGATCATGCGATCACGTTAGCGTCCCAAAAGGAGGATGTCACGTCTGCCCCTCTTATACTACAAGTTTACGTTATTTGTTAGATGTACCCTCGTAGCTCAGTTGGTATAGTGCTCAACTATAGAACGTGAGGTGCTGCGTTCGATCCCAGGGAAGGAACTTTTTTTAAAAAAGTGACGTCATCCAAACGCTCTGGAACTTTAATATGAGAGGTGGGGGGGGAGGTAAGTAGTAGTTGATGGGGGATGGGGAGGTCATTATAGTACATATTAGTATGAAGAGAGGGAGTAAAAAGGTAGTACTACAATGTGACTGGTTGGTGGGAGGGGCAAACCAGAGGAGAGGTGGTCAATTTCTGGAAACAGTGGCAGCGGGTGGGGGTAAAAAAGGTCGTACTATAACATGAATGGTTAGTGGGAGGAGCAAACCGGAAGGGAGGTGGTCAACTTCCGGAAGGAGGTGGGGTTACAAAAGGAGGGGGTAAGGGGGCGGGCGGAGGGGATAAAAAATGACGTACTACAACGTGATTGGTCAGGGGGCGTGGCCAAAAACCTCGTACTATTTTGGTTTTCTTCCCCCACTCCAATTGGGCCAAAAGCCCCATTTCCGGTTTCGCTCCCCCATTTCTCCCCTACTCATTTGGTCGGGACTCTCATTCTTATTCTAACTTTGATCGTTCCTGATCATTACAATCCAACAACAGGGTTGGAGAGTGGCTAATTGTGTAAAGGAAACCAACCTTGTAGAATACTTCTAATTATTACCTTACACCCCGGACCCAAATCATTGCATGTGTACCACTGCTACTACTTTCAAAGTGTTCACTCTGTTACCCCAAAATAATGACCACGAGCCCTCCCAAATCCCTGAACAGTACGATAAATACCCTATTGCTCAACGAAGCTTGTGACTTGAGTAAGAACTACGCAGTAAATTCCAGAACTGATATAAACTGAAAAATATATCAGATAAGCGGCTAGAGTGATTGAAATCGTAGGATGTACATGGGGCCGAGGAACGTTGTGTGGTGCGACGCACTATTTATTTATTCAGAACGTTTCCACTTCAGCATTGTTATCACAGATGCACTTAGGTAATCAATTTACTTTTCATTTGCTCATCTTGCTGATGTCGAGATTATGTTCGCCAATCGCTAATCACAAGTAGCTCGACACCATCTACACCAGTTGTGCCTCCTGACCACACCAAAAGACCTTTTCCTTCAAACCAGTTGCAAATTGATTAGGAACACTGCTCAAACACATGCGGGTTCGGTGAAGATTGATTACTCTCCATGTACATTGAGGGAGCAGGAGGGTGTTATTGTTCGAATGGAGTAGTTTCAGGCAGATTGGAGCTTGTGGGGTTTAGGGAAAGGATATAGGACGGTCGACGGTGACCGTCAGCGGACAACGTACGGAAATACTGGGAGACGGAGGTAACAACAGCGCCGGCAGCGTCGAGAGCCGTTTAAGGATAAAGGGAGCAAAGGGACTAAGCCATTGTGCGCGGTTTTAGAGTTCCCGTCTTGCAGGGCGGAAAGCGCCCGCGGATAGTAGCGTTCGAACTTGGTTTGTCAATGCGCTGAGCTGAGATGTGATTTATTTCATTAGCAATCACTGATCCAATTATCAAGCCTCGCTCGAATCCTCGTTCTCTCTGTTGTTACAATCCGTACAATACCAGAGGGGAAACGAGACCGTGAGGGCGGTTCGGAAAGTGAAACAAAAGGGATAGTTCTAGGGTTAAAAGGAAAAGAGTTTATAGCAGACAGGTTGATGAATGGCTTGGCACCGTTGGGGATCACAACTCTGAACCGAATCCACCGACTAGAAGCTTCTACTGAAATACCCTGAAAGGGAGGGAGGCTCTGTCCGGTGAATGGGTTTCGGATTATTAGACTCGTGAGCGTATGGAGCCTTTCCGACCGCTCAATCGGATCTCGTAATTAAAGATCCTCAATCGATTCATTTCGTTTACTTAAGAATTAAAACGATTTGAGCTGCAACGCTCATTGGTCTCTGGTGGCTTTGTGTGGAGGCAACACATCACTGAAATAAACTCAACAAAAGCCGAAAGGACGCCACTTCTGAGTTCTTGAAGTTCGAGGAACCCCCCCAACACGACTTGCGTCCTTGACAAGCAATGCCTGGGGCGACTGCCCCGAGAATGATGTGTTGGCCTAAAATTAGCAGAGGTGACTGAAAACACTTCGTTTGACTGCAGTCTTTTGAAAGAAAGTCGCCCTTTGCTACCCTACTCACTCACTCATACCAGGGAGGCAGGAGCAATGTTCGAGAGATTCTACTGCCGACCTTTCGGTTCGAGTTCTGCCAGCCCGAGGGCTCCTAACCCGTCCCCACGTCGTAGACGAGGGAAAGCAACCCCTAGGCCGTAAACGGCTTTCAGAGCCCACCCTCCAGCACTTAGTGAACCAGACCAGCACGAGTTCTTCCTCATTCTGCCAGTGGGCCCCCATTCTCAGGGGATCAGCGGGGCTCTAGCAGCCCGTGCTACCAGTTGCTAAGCAGTCTCCCGCACAGCGGCCTTCTGGTATGCCTCGGCGTTCTAACATTGCCTGCGGGGAGGACCTCTCAGGATGTTAGGCTGCCTACCACTTTCCTCAGAGGTGCCGACTAGCCTCCACCTCTTTTCACCTTAGAAGTGAGTGCAATGAGGCTAAGAGGTGTCGAAGGCGGGTGCAATACTGAGGGGGAGATGATACCCAATGGGATATAGACTATGCGAGGACGCTCCTCGCAAAGTCCTCCAGCGCTGGGAAGCCAGTCGCTGACACGTAACGGGTCAGGTCAATCGGGAGCTCATCCCCAAACAACGTCTCCCTCAGACGTGCGCGCTGACTTGTGCTGAGGCAGGACCAATGGCATTTCGCCGTGGCACACATTGGGACCATGTCCTAACTCCCCAGCGAGCCCGTTAGGGGGCCTGCTTAGTATCCCAGCCGCCCCCAGTACCCATTGCCTCACCCCACTGGGTTTGGAGGAGGGGGGTGTCCGGTCGGGGATCAAACCAGAGTCCACTGGTTCTATCCCCACATGGCTCGGAAGGCCTCGCGCCCCAACGCGCCCTTTGCTACCCTATTGCTGGACGTAGAAATACTCCAATTCGGAACATCCCCCACCCCCTTCACCACCACTCGAATGTTCCTTCATCTCCTGCAAATATCGCAGCGCCACTATTTGGCGCCCTGCCGACTAAGTTAAGTCTTCCAGCATTCAGAGCATCTGCGTTTCACGTCCACGTCTGCAATCAGAATCATCTCTATTGGGGCGACGTAAACAGGAAAGTTATATAATCGGCTGGACAATAGATTGAAGGGCTTGTGAGTCACTACTTGGGAGAAAGGTTTGTGTGGCATTGTGGGAGCCCTTAACGATGTGGTGGATGAGGCGAGTCTTGCGTCCTGGCTGGAGTCGTCCTCGAGATGTGCTTGAGAACCTTCTGGTTGAGTTTCATTGTGCGGCCTCCTCGGCTGGAACCTTGGTGGTTGAATATCTTCGGAAAGTTACCTTGGCTCCACTGGAATACGCTTCTTTCGGACGTACTTACTCCCAAAGTTAACCTAGGGACTAGTTTTTGTGAGGTCCACCATTAGAAGTCTTGAAGCCGCTCTGCTATACCTCCCATATAACGTTCAATGTGCGTATTTGAGGGTTCCACCACTCTCTCTCTGCTACTATACCTTTCTTGGGCCGTTGGGCATGTGGCTGGGATGTCACTCGTGCTGTATCCAGTCTTCAATTCGTTCAGGGCCAGCTGCAGTTCCTCAGAATTATGCCAGATCGAGAGGTAACTCGAGTGATTGGCGTTTTTGACCCCCTGGCTCGAGATAAAATACAGAGGTACGACGCTTAACCACAAAGTGTGCACTTGGAACTCTTCAAAAGTACCTGAGGACGTTTTTGAAAAGCGGTGTGACGTACTGATACGAATTCAACACTCAACGACTTGGCGAGGAAAAGAATTTTCTGAAATCTCCTCCCATGAAAATAACGCGTTGTGTCGTGACGTCTCGGCTGGGAAACGAGATGTGACAAAATGAACGGTGGTATTTATTAAAAAGCGTTGTGGCGGCTGGAAAGGACTCGCTGGAGACGTGATCCATTAAGTCGCGGCTTGCCCCTTTTATAAGATGACGTGCTGAACGAGCGGAACAGTCATGCGAACCTTTCATCTTGATGGTGAGCTGCACGTATTCGAATCGAGACAGAACGCACATTTTAATTTTTGTTCTTGGCCTTCGTTTCGGAGAAGCTAAGGGTCACACGGAAGGGGCTCTACAACTTGGGTAGGATGCTTATTGTAACCATTAGGGTGAAATCTGCGCATATTCGCGTCACGAGTTGATAACTGGTCGAGAGCATACGAGACAACGTATTGATTTGTGCAAACCCGAATGTCACGTGTATCCGCTTTTTGAGGCCGGTCTTCATGCTAGCGCCATTTGTCTTGTTGACTATCTTGTTTGTTGGGCGCACGAATGGGGGAACTTGAAACAGCATGAGTGAGGGGTTGGAGATGTTTGAGGATCCGCTGACTCAGGCAACAGTTACAGCGATAGCGAGGAGCTCCGATCCATTTTTGCCTGACTTTCATCGGGATTATGAACCATCGTCTTTCATCACTAGACTACGATCGCGAGGGTGCCTTTTAATGGGAGTCACACGGTACATATAAACGCGCACAAGGGACTCTCAATACATGTGAAACTGGTTGTGAAATACTTAGTGGAGTGAGAGAAAGAGAGAGATAGAGTTCAGTTGGGAGCAGTGCGAGCTGAGGGACTAACCGTTGGGAGAACTTGGAGACCACTGTATTGCGAAAGCTGAAGGATGACTGACCTGGAAGGAGCAGCCTGTTGAGAAGAGGAATCTAAAATTGAGGGGTTGGAAAAGATAGATGGGAAAGTCCAGGACAGGGGGAAGTTCATAGTCAATTGGAAATAACTGAAGAGGTGGACTTTCCATAGGTAACAAAAGGGCTTGAGAACGAAGGTGTTTGAGGAAACAATCACTGTCCGTTAGGGCTAGTGCGGACGTTGTGGAGGTCAAAGACCAAGGCTATGGCGACCTGCCAAACATTGGCAGTTTGCTGAGTTATGCCAATCAGCATTGTGTTGCCCGCGTCCCGTAATTTGCTTACAGGTTTTGAAGTCCGTTGAGTATCAAGAAGACCTCGAGCTCTGATCTTATACTGAAGAGTCTTCCCAATGTAAAATCTCATCATTAACCACTAGACTGCGACCAATGAGAGTGTCTTTGATAGGAGTCGGGTTGTACATCTGTTACCTTTTAGTTATTTAGGAGCAGGTGAACATAATGATCGTTAGTCGAGTGAAAATGAGGTTTATTGGAAACGTGCGAACTGAACTAATAATGCTGGCGGGTGACCAGGGCGTCACAGGTCCACACAGTCTCCATCTCCAGGCGTCGTGTCACACCAAACTAGCAGGAGACGAGCCAGGCTCATAACCTAACATCCGTCTGTTTCAAATAATTGGTACACAATTCAATGAATAAATCACGAGTTGGTAACAGTAATAATTAAATTCAGTGCGAAATTTAGTGACATTCCAGATAATATTTGAGACATCCTGCGTGTTTATAGATCTGTGTAACTATTTAAACCCATAAACAATGCGAAACTTAATTCTAAGGTAATACAACATTTTGATTTACATATATTTATATAATATCAATTATAATGAATGATTGTCTGGTTCAATAAAGTTGTAAGTATCGCTTTCTATTCTTTTGGTTTACTATTCATTCTGAATAATGCACCTATGTTTTCGGGCAGGACAATTTTTTTACAATCCCCGCTAATAATTTGATACTTAACGTTTCAAGACATCGGGATTCCAAATCTGCAATGTCTGTCCGCCCTCCAGGGCGTTTTGTGCCTTTAGCGTTGTCTACAAAATCCATTGTTTTGCATATAAATCCCATTTGGTATCTACTTGTGCCTCCTCTGCAATCTGATCGGATGAAACCCATGGTTGTTATGGGCAAAAACGGTTTGAAAAAACTCAATTTTGGCAGTTTTATCGCAAATACGCCATGTTCAGGTTCGTTTTCTAGGTATTTGTAGATGCCGGGTTGAATGGAAAAATTCTCAGAGGTGTGCGACTACGTCTAGACGGAAAATAATGAAATTACAGCAATTGTAGTGAGCCAAAGTCTACTAATTGAAAGTAATCGTTTCATCTTTTGTGCTCCTTCCAGCCCGTCTCATTAAAACCACCCGCCAGCTCGACTCGTAATGTTGTGCCAATTGCCTGTGGGCGCCTGAAATATGTAGTTTGTCGTTCCGTTGTAGTCATGTCATGTTTCGTATCGTTTACTGGTATTTTTCGATGCTGAATCGAATGGGATGGGTCTCGGAGGTGTGAGACTACGTCAAACTGTGCAAGGAAATAATAAACCGTTGCGTAATAATTTGCAGCTTTTGGTTTATAATTCATTCTGAATAATAACACTATGTTTTCGGTCACAATTTTTTTACAACCCCTCCCCCCCCTCAAAATTTGATACTTGACGTTTCAAGACATGGAGATTTCAAATTTGCAATGTCCGTCCGCCTTCCCCCATCCGCCAACCAGGCCGCTTTGTGCCTTAAACGTGGTCTAAAAAATCCAATTTGGTATCTAGTTGTGCCCGCCATCTCGGCAATCCGATCGGACGAAGACTATGGTTATTATGGACAAAAAATGGCTAAAAAAATTAACAAAACGCAGTGTAATCGCAAATAAGCCGTGTTTCGTATCGTTTTCAAGGTATTTTTACATCCTGGGTCGAATGGAATGAGTATCAGACGTGTACAACTGGGTGTTGGGAAATTACAGTAATTATTAGAGTCAACTAATTGCCAGAACTTGCGGGAACTACAGCGGAAGTCAACGTTTCGTCGTTAGTACTCCCTCCATCCCTCCCGTCTCATCAAAACCACCTGCCTGCTCGCCTCGCAACGCCGTGCTAATTGCCGAGGGTTCACTGGAAGTCCCCATCCAACTTCTCTGATTCTTTTTGCCCAACGGGGCGGAGGAAGTGCCGGCCTCATCGGCTCTAACCTTAGAAGGAAGGTTAGAGCCGATGAGGCCGGCACTTCCTCCGCACACCCCTACATCGGATCATAAATGCCTACAGACGTTTACGGGCCTCTGCCGCCGGGGGAATATTTAGTTTCCGTAGTTCCATTGTAGTCAGGTCATGTTTCGTATGGTTCACTAGTATTTTTCGATGCTGAATCGAATGGAATGGGTCTCGGAGCAGTAATACTAGGTCAAGCTGTTCATGAGAATAATAAACTGTTGTGTAATAATTTGCAGGGTTTGTAGAATTCATTACTACCGTGCATGCTATTAAACACAATTTTACACAATTTTGTAGACCCAGTATTGGTTTATAACTGATGTCTATAATAAAAAAAATGATCTTCGATACTTTTCCTTTGGCTGAATAGGTAATTAAATTTCACTTTAATTTATTTCCATTGTAGTTTGATATTACTGTTTTTTAATTTTAACTCATTATTCTTATTTATCACATTAAATATTCCTAATGGTAATATATCCGCCTGACTTCCAATGTCAAAATCTCCCTGCTCACTTGTTAGTAATTGCTCCTGGATGTTTAAGAGAATCCTCGTATAATCCGTTTAAAGATTCAAAGAACGGATAGTTTCATAACAAGCTTTAAACACCAGTTGAAAAGGAGAAGTGACAGAAAGGGACGCCTTTGTTTCAGAAGTGATCGACGCGGAGGGAGCCTTCAATAGGAGCCAGTTGGTACATCTCCTCTCTCAACTGTCCTGGAGAGGAGCGACTTCAATGAATGGATCTTCAGGAGTTAGTGATAATCCCCGGAAATTCTTACAAAGATTCGACAAAGAACTCGTAGTTTTATAGGAAGCTTTAAATCCGAATTATAAAGGAGGGTCTTAGTTTTAGGGCATTGGAGCGCTATACTTTGTCTCTTCATTGAAAGTCGACCTCCACGACGTGCCAGCCAGCGAATCTCAAACTTGTCGAGTTCATCTCTAGTTTTCACTTTTAATATTTATGTCGTTTTGACTCTTTGGCAGCTCATCGTGATTCTGTTCGTTTACTCGGAACAAATGGGAATGGGCACCAGAGAGTTGTGATGGCACAATTACAGCTCCCAAGTTCTGCACCGATACTGGATACCTCCCAACATCAAACTTCATCTTTAACCAATAGACGAATCGTGTTCAATAGAAGTCAGACGGTATATCTAATTGCTCACCCGTTAGCCACTGATCCAGTTGCAGGCTCTAATGAACTGATCTTGGGGAGTTTGGGTGAATCCAAGGAAATCCGTTAATGATTCCAATAACTCTTGGTTTTTTTTTTAGGAGCTGAGTTACAAAAGAGGGTCACAGTAGGGGATGCCTTCGATTCAGGGCATTTGAACGCCTCTCTACTTCACCTCGGAACATTCAGACACCGTTTTTTTGCAGGGATTTTGATGGCACTACTGGCTTAAGGAAACAATTACAGTGAGCCTTTGCTCTTAAATGAGGTCACCCTGCAGTCGGGGGTCCAGAATACCGCTGACGTAGTCCCTGCGTGTCGTATGAGCCGACTAAAAGGGACAGCCGCTGGGTGGGCCCAGCTTGAAAGACAACCTCACCTCTACGAGGTCCCTGCAGGATTACATCCAACGAGGCTTAACTGTGGCTGGGCGTCACAGTGTACTCTGTCGCCACACTGTGCTCACCCTGCAGTAGGGGGTCCAGAATTCCACTGCCGTACTCCCTGCGTGTTCGTATAAGCCGGACTAAAAGGGACACAACTTACACTTTATTCACATACATGACACACTGGGAACCCCCTACCTTTAGCTGGGATCGCAGAACACACCCCCCGCAGGAAGGGGGACAGAATTCTCCTGCCGTATCCTCTGCGTGGCCGTTAAAACCGGCCTTAAAGGGGCTTAAAGCTCACGACAATGACATACACAACATATTCCAGATACAAAATACACTGCAACGGCTTGCGTGGCAGAACACATTACTTAAAACACACATAATGAGCGAAAGACAGTCCTGGAAGTAGCTCACTAACACCTTTGAGCGATCCCCTATATAGGTGCGGCCTTCGGAATGAGGAGGGGGAAAAACCAGGTTTGAGCGTTCCTGGGGCGGCTGATAGCGTGTGTCCCGCTCACCACATCACTAGTGGCCGAGGGCTGACTCTGAGCAGCAGCTGAAAAATCCCTCATGCGTCTTAGTCCCGGTGGGTGGCCGGACTGGCAGCTGCGGCGCATGTGGGGGCCTCCCTTTGACCCTCAACGGACCAGCGAAAGGGGCTAGAATCAATATGCCTGAGGAGCTTCCAGGACACTGCCTCGAGCACCTCTCGCTCATACCACGAACACACACAACAAATGAACTCACAAGGATACACTACACCAGTCCGCTTCTTTAATCTCCCCCCCCCCCCGCAAATAAGTAAAAAACATGACAAAGTCAACTAAAACTTCAGCAGGTAATAAAAACGCCACCTGCGCCTCTTCCTCGGGCTCGCCAAGCTCGACCCCTCCCTCTTCGGACGATGAGCAATCTACTCGTCGTCCAAACAAACAAGGGCGGAAAGAACCGGGCAAACCGCGTTCATCTCCCCCTTCTCCCCCTAGTAGCCCGGGCAACCCGGCTACTACAAGCACACGACACATCGTGGACCCTAAACTGTCGGACATGGAGCAGATTTGTGCATATGTCCAAATCATCCACGGCCAGCTGGCACGGATGAGGGCCAACGCGACAGGACCTATGCGGGACCTCGTCACTAGTTGCCTCTTCGAAATTTCGAAGCTGGCAATCAAAGCTAATGCCCCCCCAACAACATCGCCCCCTGCCACTCCCCCCCTGCGGGAAACTGTGGCGGCTGTTGTGAGGGAAGAGCTGCGTAGGGCAATTGCCCAGCAGCCAGTGCCACCAGCCCCCCAAACTCAAGGACCTTCAACGAGCCAGGGTAGTACCCCAGGCCCCTCATATGCGGCAGTAGCCGCTACTGCGCCTTCCTCCCCCCCTCATGGAGCTGAGGCTGAATGGCAGTCTGCCAGGGCCAGGAAGCGCAGGGGGAAGCAGACAAAGGCCCCAACTAAGCAGGACGCGCAGGCCGAGGGCAGCGCCCCGCCTACGCCTCCGCCCAAAAACAAGGGCAAAAATAAAAATAAAAATAAAAATAAAAAGCCTCCACCGCTTGCCAAACTCCCCCCTAAAAACCCACGACAAAACGTGGTAGTGGTCAGGCGGACATGTGAGGAAGGAGAGGCTGGTCCCTCCAACCCTGATACAATGGAAGCGCTTATGCGGGGTGTCCCTGCTACGGACCTCCAAGCTCTAAGCGTCCGAGTGCTAGACATCCGCACCGCAGTAGGAGGTGGCGCCGTCATTGTGACGGAAACGCCAGAAATGGCCAAGGCGCTCACGAGCCACATTTCCACGAAAAAGGAGTTGAAGCTCCAAGCGTCAGCCCCCCTGGGTCGTTTTCCACGCCTGCTGCTGTGCGACGTGCGGACCGACCTTCAAAAAGAGGACTTGGCCCAACAAGTTGTTGAGCACAACCCTGCGTTAGGCTTGCAGCCGCAGGATGTCAGGCCTCTCTTCACTAAAAAGCGTGGAAGACAGAAGGATTGGGTGATTGAGGTATCACCCAGCCTATACAAAAAACTGGAGGGGGCAAGGCACCTCCAAATAGCCTGGCAGCGGTGCGCCATACGAAAGTACCAAGCTCCCACTCAGTGCTACAAATGCCAGCACTATGGCCACCTGGCAGTGGCCTGCACAAGACCTGTTGTGTGCGCCTGGTGTGCCTTGCCACATCTGAGTAAGGAATGCAAGCGTGATGCTCCCCTCAAGTGTGCCAATTGCGTCGAACGCAAAATCCAACAGGTCGCACACTCTACACGAGACGCACGCTGTACCATTCGTCAGCGAGCGATTGCCCTCCAGGAGTCACGAGTGGATTATGAATAGGTCAAAAACAGTTCGAATCCTTCAGCACAACACAAATAAGAGTTGCCCAGTTATGGCTGAGTTGCTGCAAAATGCACTCAAGAAACGCTGCAGTGTTCTCGCCATACAGGAACCATACATAGGATCCAAAACTCTTGGTCTGGGATCGCAGGCACGAGTGGTGGCTGGAGCAAGAACGGGAGCCAAGGCAGCAGTAGCCTGCATCGACCCGTCCATTGACATGCTCGCACTCACTCACCTGAACAGCCAGCACTTGGCCGCTGTGCTCATCCGAGCCGGTGGCTTTGAGCTGGTTGTAATATCATTTGACAGGCAATTTGGCGCACCAGTTGCCAACAGCCTTGAACCACTCGAGCGGGCTCTAGCAGGCCTATCAGGACGACCCTGCATAGTCTGTGCCGATGCAAATGCCAGATCACCATTGTGGGGATCCCCAACCCTGGATGGGGCGGGCGAGGCGTATATAGAGCTGCTCACCAGGTACAACTTGGTTGTTGCCAACGACCCCATGACTGAGGCGACCTATGATGGTCCGGGAGGAAGGTCGTGTATAGACGTCACAGCCGTGTCTCACACCCTGCTACTCAAATTGAAGGGTTGGCGAGTCGTACCAGGTGCAACGCAGAGCGATCACATGGTTATTGACTTTGCCATTACGGATGATAACATCCTCTGCAAAGACACGCGTGAAGAGCGATTCCGCACAAAAAATGCTGACTGGCCACAATTCTGTAGGGTACTGGAAGGTGAACTGCGTGCCGCGGACACCGACCTAATAGCGCAAGCATACACACCTGAAGAGGTGGACAGCAAAGTGGACATATTTACCACAGCACTGCACTCTGCTGGGCTCTCTGTACTTGGCCAACAGAAGCACAGGGCGATCAAAGTCCCATGGTGGACTGAGGAACTAAATCCCCTCAAGCAAAGTGCAAATAGAGCCAGAAGGATGTACCAAAACACTCGTGACCCTGATGCCAGAGCAACACTCCGAACTGCCTTCATCCAAGAGAAGAAGGCCTTCCACCGCCATCAAACGAGCCAAACGGCAAGGCTGGCGACATTTTGTGGAAGCGGAGAGCTCTGAGAACCCCTGGGGCAGACACTACAAGTCCTCCATAGGTAAAGCAAATGTAGAGCAGGTCTTAGCCGCGATGCAAAATGAGTCAGGCTGGGCCTGCAGCATCGAAAGTTCACTGGAAACCCTCCTTGAGAAGGCGTTCCCAGATGACCAACTAGCTCGAGACACTGAAGCCCAGAGGGCAGCAAGGGAGCTGATCATGGACCCTCCGAATGAGCCAGACATCCCATTGTGGACAACAAGCGACCTCGGCAGGGCCCTTGCGACCTTAAAGCCCAACAAATCCCCTGGGCCAGATAAAATAGAAAGCAATATGCTAAGGAAGGCTGAGCGGACAATCTCCAGCGGTCTCCTTAATTTATTTAATGACTGTCTGCAGGTCGGACAGTTCCCCACTCAGTGGAAGACTGCGCACGTTGTCACTCTTCAAAAGGGAGGCGACCGCAATCAGTCAGACCCGCGATCATGGAGACCACTCAGCCTTCTTTCCATATTAGGCAAAACACTAGAAATCTTGATGTTGCAGTCCCTCGAAGGAGTCTTTGGCCGCAACCTCACAGACAGGCAATACGGGTGTACCAAAGGAAGGTCCACGCAGGATGTCATTGTCGAGATCCGGCGTGTTTCCCTGCTGGCACCGGCTAAGTACGTCGTAGCAGTTCTGATTGACATCAGAGGAGCGTTTGACAACCTTTGGTGGCCAGCGCTCCTTAATGAACTCAAAGGTAGGGGAATCCCCCGCAACCTGTACTCGCTCGTCAGAAGTTACCTGACAGACAGAACTGCTACGATCGAAAGTAGGCATGTCTCCGTCCGGAGAAAGATTGAGAAGGGGTGCCCACAGGGCTCGGTCCTAGGACCAGCACTCTGGAATGCCTTCTTCGAAGGTCTTCTCAGGAAACTCATGGAGACTGACTGCGAGCCGTACGCCTATGTGGATGACTTAACTGTGCTGATCTTTGCAGAGTCAGTCCGCCAAATTGAAGAAAAAACCCACCACGTGCTCCACACTGTCAACCAATGGTGCGAGCACGTCAAGATGCAGGTGGCTGAGGAAAAAACCCAGCTAATCCTCTTGAAGGGGAAAGTGAATAATCCACCCACAATACGCTTTGGCGGCCACAGGCTCCTTCTTGAAAAGCACGTCAAGTATTTAGGAGTGAATATAGGTGAGAGGTGGGGTTTCAACCAGCACCTCCAGTCCCTTAAAGGCACTACCATTGCAAGGTTTGCCTCACTGCGTGCCATTACTAAGGCCACTTGGGGTGTGTGTTACCACGACACCATCCTCATGTATAAGGCCATATATCTAGGTGTGATTGGCTACTGCCCCGTTGTCTGGGGTAGCAAACTAACAGTCAATCAAAAGAGAGTATTGGCCCAATCCCAGAGAGCCGCGCTCCTGTGGATCACCAAGGCCTACAAGACTGTATCAACGGAGGCACTCCAGGTGATCACTGGTCAGTTACCAGTTGATTTGGCTGTTGAGTGCATGATTGACAAGTGGAGAGTGAAACGGGAGCTTCCCCCGCTTTGGGCTGAACTCCGTGCGGATCTCACCACAGAACAGAAACTTGCCGCCATCGATGAATGGGCTCTAGAGAAATGGCAAGCGAGATGGGAATCCTCGTCAAAGGGACGTGATACGTATGAGTTCTTCCCCAACATCCGTGAACGTCTTTCTAGAAAATGGGTTGAGCCAGACCACTGGACGAGCCAGTTCCTCACGGGACATGGTGACTTCAATGCGCGGCTCCACTTCTTTTCTCTGAAAGACTCTCCATTATGCACGTCTTGTGCCTCCAGTGCGGAGGAAACAAGAAACCATGTGCTGCTCCACTGTAGTTTCTACAACAGTGAGCGACGGTTGTTGAGAGGGCAAACGAACTTAGCAGCTTTGACTGCTACAAAGGAAGCCTATAACCATTTTGCAAAGTTCGCAAAGAAGGTAATGGCTAAGAAACGTGGTTATAGTTGATCAGTCCTTTTGAAACTTGCCACCCAAGTAAACAGTAAGATCAGGTAGGGAACCAGATTAAGAACTACTCCCAGATGGTACGGGATTCCTCAGGTGGTCACCTCCGCGCGGTAACACACGGGCAACAGCTCTCTACGGTGAGACTGGCTAACGACCACATACCTGCCGTACCTCCACAGGTCTGAGTTCGGTGGATGCTGCAGGGGCCGGCCTCTTGCATATTAGCGAAACCGCAACTTCTATGACTGATATAACCCTCGTCGAGGGTTTAGGTACAGTCATGAAATAAAGAAACAGATCTGCTCTTAAATGAGGATCTTCATCTTTAGCCACTAGGTTATGAACACTGAGGGTGCCGTTAATAGGAGTCAAGCAGGAGCGTTAGCACTGCCTGGACAAATTGAGCGATGCACCTCTGGTTTTCCTCAGAGATCAACCTGAAACGGACGAATGCCCCTGGCGTGAGCTGGCCGACTGTATCCTCTATCGCCCCCATACTACCCGCTTTGGCACGAGAAGATGGTGTGGGAAGCGTTATTCACCACAACCCTTATGCAGGACAGGACGGAAAACCAGATGCGCGGCAGATGAGCCCCTGAGTAGTAGACAGAAGCTTGCTGGGCTCCTTTTGTACTTCTGGGAAGGCAGAAAGTCCAAACTGTCTTGTTCTGCGATGAGGAAAAGCTGTACGTGCCATTTAAAGATAGGGCGGGCCGGCAACCATTCTGACTTTACGGGTTGTTTGACCCAAACCACAGGACTGCACAGCCTTATGCCAGTGCATTATGGGTTAGGGCCACAAAAGGTTCTGCAGGGCAAGGTGGGTAGAACAAAGCAATCCAATTCCCACCCAGGGCAAGGCCTCAAAATCCGCTTACCCTTGGACATCGTGGTGGTTGCAGGGCTGCTGGAGGGTAGCTTGCCCACCCTAATTTATTTTTAACTTGCGGGGTCCGAGGGAAGTTGGGGCAACCTCGTCAGTACTCCCCCAGGCATTACCATAAGGAGGATCGTAACTGCCCTGCGTGCAGACAGTTAAGGCTTGTACCACCTCACTGTGTCGCCGTCCAAGGCATGGAACAAGTGCTGGAATCAGCTGCCTGGCCCACTGCGCCTTCTAGGTTGTGTCCCACTCGTCTGGTTACCTCCCAAGGGTCCCAATAGAACGCCATTTCCACTCTCCTTCTGGGGGCTGTACTCCAATTGCCCTCTTGACGGGTACTGCTCCTTACACACTGGAATAGTTGTGAAGTGGGATCGTTATGGCAATGCATGCTGAAGAATGCCACAGTGGCTTCACTCCTCAATTTGTGAGTGCAGTGGCTCTATTTTCCCAACAACCGCTGTACCTTGGAAGCCAATGTTGAGTCCCTCGTATGAAGAGCATTTTTTTAATCGGAAGGTTAACTTTGACGTTGATTCTAAAAGAATAGCTCAAGTGTGGTTTGGTTTTCTCATGACGATTTCCATTGTTTAATGATGATCGACGTTTAAGGGAAAGATAGAGCGACGAATCTGTCAGCTCATGAATAAATCTTAACACAACGTCACAGAGCCGCTTTCCGTTAAGAAAACAAGGGTAGCCGATGATCTCCAGAGACCAAAGCGAGGGTGGGAACCGTCTGGATATCAAGAAAACGTTATCCTCCGCCGACCCTGTCGTGGCTTTGACTGGAACCGAGTGAATAAAAGATAGGGCGATGGTTGCCCGGGTGACGACCGCCAGTAAGCAGTTGTGGCTCCCTTCTGAGCCGACAAACAACTCTGCAATAATTATCATTGCCTGCGCCTGAGTGGATTAGGCTCGCTTCTTCTCCCCAAGGTTTTGCTTTCTTCAAATCGCTTGATCCTCTTCCAACAGTCGAACGCGCCTAAGTGTATTACATACCTCGTCCTGGCCTCTCCAGACAACGTGGAAACTCTCCTCCGGTCGCTGAAACGTTCAATCCGAACGGAACGCCGTCAAAAGTATTTTCTTCGGAAAATTCAAGAGCGAAACTCGTATTCTCCAAATCATCGCTGAGCTTTCGTCCGAACCGGTTATCTCTTCAATTGGCGCTCTGCGGTATTCTCTGATGCAATCGACCGTTTACCGAGTTCATCCTCGAGCCGGCCCTAATTGAATACAAGCCCATTGTACACAGTGTATTAGGCCGCCTTTCATTTCTAATCTGATGAGGAACAGCTCCCGGACAATATTGTTAGAGGAGGGTCCGATGTCCCCTTCGACTGTGTACTGATTATATCGCGCCCGAGGACATGCTCGTGTTCCTCCTATTGGAGCTTCGTCTAACTCGTAATAATTAGGTGAATCTAACTGACCGTTGAAATCTCATTCCGAGGATTTTCATCGTCCGAAACCAATGAGTTCCTGCTGTTAACGTTTTGTTAGCTCCAATTGAAATCTACTTCGCACAAAACAAACCACAACACGAATTTCCAACCCATAAAAATTGAAAACGTACCCCGAAAAGTACTTTTGAAGTAAATTTGCTCCATTGGGGCTATGATATGACCATAAATTGTTGAAGAATTCACTGAAAACTTTGGAAAATTCACTAATTCAAATTAAAACATAGCGGCGGTACTTCTTACCTACGTAACCACCTCCTTTCAGACAACTACTTGAAATATATAAAACTGTCCTTACCATTCCTTTCCTTTCACTTCCAAAAGATTTCCTAGTAGGTGAATGACCTCCTCTCCCTTCCCCGGCGCTACGCCATCCCGTTAACATTTCTCTTCCTATATAAAGACCACGACTGAACTATCTGCATTTTATCATACAGTAACTCTCTTTCAAATGACTTAAACAGGAAGGATAATTATACGGGGAGCTATTTTGAGTTTGAACGAAGTTAATTGGACTAATCACCTACTTCTAAACTGGAAAACAATGAAATATTTACAATGCCCGGAGAAAGAGAAAAAAAAGGCAGAGTTTATGAAAGCCCACAAAGAAACAAACCTCAATTAGCCTAAGGAAAGAACATCTTTGAATCGAAAGCTTCAAAAGGCAAAATTAAGCCAACTTTGTCGAAATGGTAACTAACGAGGAGAGCTCTTGACAGATGATTCGGAATATTCAATTAAAGAATCATTTCGGCTCCTTTGTGGCTTATAATCATGAGAATGGACTTTTAAATTGTAAATTTGACCCGGAAACCCAATCTATGTAATGTATTTAAAGTATTGAAAATCAAAACCACTTTGATTGTGAATGAAACTGGAAAAATGTTGAAATAACAACTAAAACTAAGATTTTGAATCCGAAAGTTTGCAGCTCACACTTTCCGTTGTTGGAAATGGGTAGAATATACTCTGAAGGCGTGACCAAGGCAGGCTTATTACAGCTAAACACAACAGCTATTGTCTTCCGCTAAGTTCAACTTTATAATGTATATATAAGGTTCGTTCCTTCATCGGCTATCGGCCACTAGTGGAAGTATCCGGCGCTGGTAGTTATATTGGCCGCAACAATCCCTGGAGTTTGTGAGGTCGACGATTAAAACGCCAGAAACTGGAAGCAGCGGCAGGGCTCTGCAACCTTCTTCATTTTACGAAAACGTGATAGGAAAGACGCGAATGTGACCACGACTCAGAAGAAAAAGGCAGGACGACTGACAGTGGCAACGGGCAGAGTGAAGGCAACGCTCAGTCTCATTGAGGAGGGATATTTTGACGAAAGAGGCTAGTTGGGTTAGCAGAAGTGAGAGAGACGTCAGGCTATAAACAACCGTGTCAATTCCCTCCGCCAATAAGGTGATAAGGGAAACGTTCGCTTTTCACACTGTTTGATGTTATTTGACCGGCCAGCCATGGATAGGCAAATTAACACCGATTTGATTCATCGGTCGAGACAAAAAGGCTTACTGAGTGTTGCGGATTCGTGTATCTGTGTCGCCTACATCTCGGACAACCATGCATGTCCTGAATGTGGTGCATGGGCGACATTGTATGAAAAGGTTGGTTGATTAGATTCATATTTATATGAATATATTCGGTGGCAACATCAGCCGGCCAACATTACGACGCAATTCTTCGAGACCATTAGTGCAGCCTATCCCTTCCAATGTTTGGATATGTAAATTGAGAGGTGAGTGGTCAATGTCACCAGCATCAGTGATGCTCGTAAACCGAACTTACACGGAAATATACCCGGGGCCACTGATTTTACCAAAAATCGAATCGCAAGAGGGTTGTGGGGCCAAATAATGAACGTTGAACGGTTTCCCGCTGAATGGAGTCAACCAACACCCAGTCACATGATTGTAAGTTGTCAATAGCCCAAATTGGCGCTGCGAAATTAAAGCAACCGCCTAACTAGATGGTGGTAATGCGAGTGGACAACATTTAAAGGCGGAATCGCTCAACCCTTGTGCTGTTTGACGAAGTAAGACGATATACCGCTGGATGGGGCCAACCAACCCCCTGTCACATGATTGTAAATTGACAATGGCACTTCATAATGAAAGCAACCGCCTAAATAGATGTTGGTAATGCGAGTGGACAACATTTAAAGGCGGAATCGTTCAACCCTTGTGCTGTTTGAGGAAGTAAGACGGTATACCGCTGGATGCAGCCAACCAACCCCCTGTCACATGATTGTAAATTGATAATGGCACTTCATAATGAAAGCAACCGCCTAAATAGATGTTGGTAATGCGAGTGGACAACATTTAAAGGCGGAATCGTTCAACCTGAGTCCCTTTTGAGGAAGTAAGACGGTATACCACTGGATGCAGCTAACCAACCCCCTGTCACATGATTGTAAGTTGCCAATAGACATTAAGAAAGGGGAAAACCTAGAAAAGGGGGCTGGGGGCCCGCAGCTAAGGGATTCCCGCAGGTGAGGGGCAGGTATTGAAACGGTTGGAGACAATTAGGCGGATGGAGACAATGACGCGGGGAAGTCCGAGGTCAAAGACTCTGACAACTTCGATGCTTTGCGTCGAACAGAAACGATTCTTCGTCAACTCATAACATTATTGAGCTTCAATTGGGGAAACGGACGTGTCTGGGGCACGATTGAGAAACAGCCGAACCGAATGTGATCAAATTTGATGTTCGTCATGCTTAATAACTTCACTGTTTCTCTTAAACGAATTATTCATGTTGCCGGAGCAGTTGGCGGTAAAGTTAAAATTAAACTGCCAACTTCCGTTGAAAACATTCGCCCAATTCAAGCCAAACGAGTTTGTCAAGGGTTCCGCTTTCTGTTAATATTAAAACCGAGCGTAAAGTCCGACTTTGGTCGTGGAACGTATCTTTTTCCGCTTTCCTTTCCCTCCGAAAAAATGAAAGTGGCAGATACAGACTCTTACTCGCGTATTAAAACTTGGAATTCACGTTCCCGAGCTGCCGCCCGTTCCATAAAAATAACACCATCCCGAAACGCCTCGTACAGCGAAAGACTTTTTTGTGTGTGGTGGTTGTCTCCCCCCCCCACCCCCCCTCCGTCTTCCCACCATTACGACTTGAATTCAGAGCAAAGCCTACGAGATGCGTGATATTTTTCAGTTTATCTCCGAGTTGTTGGCGAACGTGCCGTCGGAGCACTCAACCCAAATTAATTCTCACCTCTCGGGAATGCGAAGAATTATCGCGATTTTACGCGTTTAATTCAATTCTGATCAAAAGCAAGGCGGGCGTGAATAGGAATCTGGAGAGTGGCAAGGTGCGTAGGATGAACCGTCATGCGCGGGGAGATCATCGGTCCTTGCTGACGAGTGTCAAGATATTTGGGCGTCGCGTTCGTCACAAGTGTAGCTATTGATTAGTCCACAGTGAGCCTTGCACTCCCTAAACTGCCCACGTTCCTGAGCCAGCAGCCTTGGCTGTCGAAAAGCCTGTGGAACCCGTTTTGGTCAACCTTTGCACAGTAGCTTAGAGAGATCAGCGCAAAATGTGAGCTGATGTACGTAGAAACCTGGTGTTAGGCATCACAAAACGTCCCTAGCCTCGCGTACATTCAGAAATTTATACTGTTTTGTGCACGGTTGTCTGGATTAGCGACTCAATGTCAAGGGACCTGCGATCCTGTGGAACAGAATCCACTGAAGCGCTCCAAGTTATCACTGATTTGCCCTAAAGGCCATTGCAGCTTACAGATCCAGGTTGACATTGGAATGTCTTCTAACGACTCGGTGCCCATGATAGGCTCTCCCTTATGCAGGGGCTGGCTCATAGGGGCCATGTGGCCAATGAAAAGTCGTGAGGGCGTAGGAGTCGTCTGAATTGTCAGGTGGTCTGATGGGTGACACAGGAAAATAGCGCTGGTTGGCACTGCCAGCCAAGACTAAGACAGGTGATAATGCTCATTACGCCGTCTTGTTTAAGGGTAAAGGTTCTCCAGACAGGATCTACCAGACCTAACCAGCTTCCTCACTGGACACTTAGTTATCACCTCAATAAGATGGTCATATCACAGATGGTTGAGAGCAGATTGTGCAGTGAGGAGGAGGAAACGGCAAAGCACATCCTATGCGATTGCCCTACCTTGGCAGCCAGGCGCTTTGAGTACTTCAATAGTCTGCGGCGAAGGACTTTTTTTTTGTTGAAACGGTGGATGCAGGCAATACCCTCACTGCAGTTACAAACGGGCCTATTGTAAGGGCGTCCATGATCCTCGAATCATGGCCCACCTGCACCACCTCCAGGCCCCACAGCAGTGGTCTCACTTGGATGCATCCCCACCACCGCTGCACAAAGTGGAGGATATCCGCAAGTTCTGCATTTGTCACCTCTTCAGGCGGAAGAAAGGGCCTCCCAAACACAGAACAGTGCGATGCCGCGAGTCTATCGCATACACACAGCACATGCTCTGCCGTCTCTAGCCCTACCTCCCAGAACCTGTGTACCTGTACCTCGCACTTGCCAATATTTGCAAGGCGGTACCTCAGCGGACAGTGTACTGTGAACAGGCCACATATGATCCTCATATCCTTCCTCCCCAGTGCAAGCACCCCCTTGGACCTCTCTCTGGAGAACCGGATGAAGAGTTTTGACTGTCTAAGGCCAGGCAGCCCCTGCCAATGAGCAGCCCTGCACCTGTCCTCCCATTTGCCAACCTCTCTACGTAGGTTGGCTCCTGGTAGTCCCAACAAAGGGCTCAGGGCCAATAGGGGTCTGCGCTGATCCCTTCTTAGCCAACCTATCAGCTCGTTCATTTCCCTCTATACCCTGATGCCCTGGCACCCAACACAGTGTTACACTGTTGTTCTCTCTGCCAGGGCCTTCAGTCCAGTCAGACACGGGGAAGGACATACTGAGCTTCCTGAGGGGGGCTGGTATGTACGACGCCTTCCATCAAGTAACGGATAGCGTCACAATTGGCCCATGTGTGGCCGCAGTGTCTGAGGGGGGGTGGTGTTCGCTGGCCAGTTGTCCATTGAGTTCACGGTGGACTAGTGGATAGTGAAAAGAACGTTTCCTCCGCTCTGGGTCGAACTCCATACAGAGCCCTCTGCACAGGACGAAAACTTGCTCGTCTAGATGGCGTGAAAAAATTTCCAAAGAGGCGTGACACGTATGGGGGTTTTCCCAACCGTGAACGTCTTAGGAGAAAGTTGGTTGAGCCAGTTACTTATGGGACATGGCCTATTCAACGCGTGGCTCGACATCTTTTCTCACCAAGACTCTACACCCTGCACACCTTGCGCTTCCACTGTGGAGTGAGCAAAAACACATGCTGCTTTGCTGTAGTTCCTACAACAGTGAGGGACATTTTTGGAAGAGCAGCCTAACCTTCCTTGCGAGTAGAAACTCCTCTCAGATTGTGCAGATACCCAAGGCTCATACTCTTTGTGGTAACACGTGGGCAACAGCTCTCCACTGGGACAAGTATGACAACTAAATGACAAGCTGTCGTACCTCCACCAAGTTTGGGTTTGGTGGATGCTGAGCAAGTGTCCGGGCTTTCGCATTAGAGCGAAGCCTTCATGACTTTCGACTGCTATAACGCTTTTATGAGTGTTAAGGAACTCTTGACAAAGATAGGTCCCTGTATAGAGTTGTATGGAACGAAGTAATGATAACTGCTGAAGAGACGCTTATTTATTGTTCTGGAATTATATGGCTACAAATAGCCTTCTGACCGCCCTAAAGCTGGGTTGATCACCAAGCCCCAATGACTCATTGTGTCAGTCTAAACGTCGCACAGGTCAATGCCTAGCCTTCTAAGGAATGCCAAGTATTTCCTGCAATATTCTTCTTTGATGTCCGCCCTTAATAGTACCAAAGACCAGAAATCGCTCCGTGTCAACTGTCCAGCACTGGATCAGGACGTGGTAGGGAGTTTCTTCATCCGTGCCACACCACCGGCACCGAGGGGTGTCGACTATGCCCATAACATTAATGTGTTTGTTCTTTTCGCAGTGTCCAGTGAAGATCCCCACAATCTGGCTTAGGTCCTTCCTCTCCACCTCTGGAAGGCTCTGTCTTATCTCATGTGTTTGCTCCGAGATAAAGCGCATGGAGTGCTTCGCTCCCACAGCATTTCTCACTGTCTGATGCATTCTTGTGGCGTATTCTCTCACAGTCCTCTTGACTAGTGACAAAGAAGTCCCGCAATGGGAAAGTGGGAATAGGTACAATAAACCGTATATGGATAACACTGACTGAAGTTGCTCAATGAAACGACGGCTCCTAATAATTTTATAACTGATGAAATATTTGGAATTGTCCATGCTCCGGATTATATGGTTTAGAAACAAATAAATATGATGCATTTTGCGGCTTTGTTAGCGCGCGAGAGGACGAGCACTCAGTAGCCCACCGAACCCAAACCAGGAACAGCAGGTTGTGTCTCCCAGCAGAGGGTGGCTGCCTGAGTACACCCCCCAGAGCTTTCCCTCTGAGGAATCTCGTACTGTACTTTGCACCTCCAACGTTTGACTTCTCATTCAACCCACGATAGCAGGAACTACAGTGGGGCAGCACGTGGTTTCTTCCAGATTGGAGGCGGAAGACGTGCAGGACGGCGAGTCTTGAGACAAAACGCAAAGAGGAACTGGCTCGTCCAACGGTCTTGTTCGACCTGCTTTCTCCTAGGACATCGGGTATAATTCGTGCGTGCCATGACTCTTTGACGAGAATACCCGTCTCGTGCCATCTGTCCAACGCACATTCGTTTACCTGGTTTTCATTCAGTAAAGCTCAGCCCATAACGAGGGAAGCTCTGTTTTCGTTGTCCACTCAGAGAGTTGAACGTTTTTGTTGTCGACCAGACCTGACCACACCTGAAACTATTTCTTATTTATTACGTACAGAATCCAGGTTTTAATTGTATTACTCATGAGTAGATGCTACCGAAAGGGGGATCGCTAAATTAACATTAATACCGACTGGTTCTCATTCGATAAACTAGACATCTGGCAAAGTCCTTCATTTTCTCCCTTCAATTTGGGAGTTCGATTTTAAGATTCCTCCTTTTTTCGTAAATTAAAAAGCAAGAGGAAGAAGATATATATGTATATTTGGTAGAACTCCATTTCGCTCCCTGATTATGTTTTTTCGATTATTTTGTGAAAAGACCTCGAACGTTGGTTTTTGTTATTGACGGTGGAAGATTTTGAAGAGGTCGGTGCCGCGCAGAAAGCAAACACATTTATGGCCGGCCCAGCGCATTCAGTATTCATGCCAACAAAATTAATTTAGTTCTCTCGAGGGTTTAGGACGAAAGGGTCACGATACAGCTCGAGGCGATTTCTAGGCCTTTCTCACAAACCCGTTGACCATAATATTGCCAGATAATTTCAACCGGCGGGCGTTGGGTGGAGGGGGATTTTCACGCGTTTGGCTAACCGGATGATAGTGACACGGCGGTCCGTGCCAAGGGTGTTAATGTTCAGATATTTCCGTCGCCTACGCGAGCGTGTGAAATCAGACTAATTACCCGAGCTTATTGCATTTAGACGAAATGGAACTTCGGGACTGAACTGTAACTGAAGAGTAACTCGCATCGATGTTGAACAGAGGTGTAACGGGGATCATTCACTTCCAGATACCTTGTTGATTGGTTCGTGAACTTGTTGGCCTTAACTGCGTCGACGAGTCTGACAGGAACTGGCTTTGCTTGTCGGTAGTGAAAGCTTGGTCAGCTAAGCACCAACGGCAACGGCCCAGGGAAAGATGTCTGTTATCAATTCCGCTTTATTGTATTAGGCAGGGGCTTGAGTAGATGCAACACATTTCGGGAAGTGGGATCCTCATCGGACCTTCAGGCCATAGCTTACTTGGATGACGTCGTGGCGACACTTTGAGTGGGGTGGGGTGGGGGACAATCCTGGGGTGGCAAGACTCCACGCTCAAAGGGCAATCCGACTAATTATGGACTGGTATCATAACAACTGGCTCCGGTTAACTGCTCCAAATACGGTTGCGTTCCGAACTGACGATGCTGTCCCAGACAATACAATTGGCGTCAGGATTTAGAGCGACCCGAACACCCAAGGCAAAGTTCCCGGGAATTGCCTTTTGCCCACGAGGTCGCCCAATGAAACCCTTCTCTGAGCAAATTGCTTTGACTTCACACACAAGAGGTTTTGTCAGGACTCATGTGAGGAGCATCGCTCCGCTCCTGGTTCCAATACTATCAGGCAGTCTTCCTCCCCGAATATGCTGTAGGCATGTGGTGTGGTATTTTACCTACCATCCTGCCCACAAGACAGCTTCTCATAGGCACGCCACCCATGGACCTACTACAATACCACACTAACCTTGCATTGGCACAGTCGTACATCAAAGGGATTGCTGGAACAGTGCGGAGGGGCCGTGCAAGCCATAGTCCCAGCAATACACCACCGCGCATACTCAAACTGGCCCAAGAATGGGTATTGGATCGTTGGCAAGAGCGATGGAACACAAAAAGCATGGTGTGTCACTTACATACCATACTTCAGTCAGACGTAGTGTAGTGACTCCCACAAACTTCCCTCTCCTCATTAATGACGTTTTTATGAGAACGACATAAAAGCCATTAATTATTGTTCTGCGTTCCTCACACATTTTATCCCAATTGTTAACGCTCACATCAGGCAGTCAACATGCGTTTGGAGATTCTTTTGAAGAGCTGCTGACTCAGGCAAAAATTACGGCAATCGCACTGGAGCTCCGATCCACATTCCTCGACGTACGTCGAGAATTATGAACCAATGTCTTAACCACTAGACCACGATCGCCCGGTGCCTTTTATAGGAGTCAGTCAGAACAGCATGTTCTTCATAAGGAGTTCAAATGTGATAAATGTTGTGTATAGTACGTGATTGTTGACATGACAAGTGGATTTCCAGGGAGATAATTGTGGAAAATTGACTCCAGGGAAAGCCACCCCGCGTGGGAATTTACGGCAACATTAGTACTTATAGAACCGACCAGGTAACGAATTTATTCGTATCATTCGTTTCCTTGGCTTCAGTAAAGACATCTGTTACGAGGGGGGTTCGGAGACGCTTTTGGGGATCCGCTGACTCAGGCAAAAATTACGGCAATCGCGCCGGAGATTCGATCTACAATCCTCAACTTACGTCGAGAATTATGAATCGACTGTCTTAACCACTAGACCACGATCAACCGCTTGCCTTTAAAGGGAGTCAGGCGGTACATCTCCCCCCCTCACCGTTAGCCGCTGCTCCTGGAGCGGACGACTTTTAATGAACGGATTTTTGAGAGTAGAAAAATTGTATTCGGGTTAGTGAAGGGCAACCTGTTTCCTCGGGGGACGGAAATGGAGAGAGAGCTCGGGATTTCGGTGGGAGGCTTGGCGATCGTCCTCTGCTGAGCAAGCACTCTCGATTCGGCTAACTCCGTATTTGGGCTACTCGCGACCTCGAATTCGGTTCTCAAGCTGGTACCTTATCTAACTATCACTCCTCGTGCCGGTGATATGGTTTACGGCAAGGAGGAGAAACGATAGCGAAGCCTTCTCTCTAGGGGAAGAATGTTGATGCTCAGCTCTTCGTCTCGATGCGCCGTTCCTTGGGCGGTACACATTCATGTGTTCTTTCTACTCCACTCTTTACGTATAGTCTTCCCTGTACGTCAAGCTATATTGCTCTCGTCTTATCGGTACTACTCTCCTATCACTTCTACTACTCTTTTCTTATCTGTCATTTGTCACACCACACCGAATTGGTATTGTCACATCTATCGTATTTACCACATCTATGTGAGTTACGTTTGGCGACTACGGTCGGGACTTTTAAAATGAATTTTCATTTAAATAAAACAAAAGCAACTACAACTGTCAGGGCTGGAGATAATCTGTTGAGCTCCGATCTGTTCGTCCTATTTATAATATTTTTCTGACGACTTGGTGGGAAAGGACAGTAAGTAACGCGATAGTCTATGCTTGCGTAGGCAGCTTTAGGTGTTTACATCTCAGTTTAGCAAAGCATAAACAGTTATTACGTAAACGTTTTAGGTCCACATAACTTGTGTATATTAGTTAGGTAACTTGGGGCAAAAAGCGTTTCCCTCATTCAATAGCGACACTTGACCTTCCTCTGGCTGTGTACACTCATTGCACTGTGGCGACACTCTCCACGCTGCAATCCCGACAACTACCAGTACACAATTGGTCAGTGTCGTGTAACCACCAATGCCATCACCTTCTTCGAATGGACTGTATGAAAAATGCACCCTCCTCCCACCTCCAGCGGTGATCATGAGGACATGACATTTCTACAAGGAGGGAGTGATGTTACGGACATTATTGGAACCTGTGGGGTTACTGGAACAGAACGAGATCGCGGGCTCCACTCACCAGAACGTCTACCGCAAAGGGCGAAGTCGGAAGATGAAGCAGGGGTGCGGTCCATTGGCAGCCACACAATCAGTCAGTTCTTCCAAACTGAGCTCACTATCGAACAGAGCGGGCCTTGTGTACAATACGTTGCAATTATCCAAGGGAGTTAGTTTTATTATTACTGTTGACCGGGAACCATACCATTACACTACCCTTTACACATTTGTAATTCATACCACCTTTCAACTTCAAATATTCGAGTTCTTTCGATCGTCCCATTCTAAATTGAAGTTTCAATTAATTTCGACTTTACGAATTTGCAACGCAAATATGACTAGTTCGGTTTTCATAGTTGTCTGTCAGTGGCTCATTCAGCCGTCACTTGGTTGCTGCAAGCAAAACAGTTGTGGCCTATTGACGCGTCATTTCAATTGCGTGAGCGCTAGTTCCCTCGCAAATCCCCCCCCCCTTCCATCGGCAGATACGAGTCAACGTGCGCGACTACACAATTTTCATTCCAGAGGAAAAGTAGGTCATCGACAATGCTGAGTGAGATTCGCTCTTTGTGCTGGAGCAACATATTAAAACCCTAAAACACTTGCTTCAGATTATGGTTGCTGTCTAACTGACTATAATCTTACATGCGTAAATGTGCAATACGTGTGGCACGGACGCGTGGCAGCAGCTTTTCATTTGATGGGCCACTTTTCAGGTATGTGTTCCAGGGGAGCCGAATGAGGAATTGTTCTACGTTGAAAAAAAGAAAGAAAGAAGAAAAAAGAAAGTTGCAACACACAACATTCCTTAGCTCTACAACAATACACTTTGTACATGGTTAATTCTATTTATCAATTCATTTATCACTCAGTTCCTTTGAACTTGGTCAAACAACAGGACACAGCAGCAGGAAGCGGTAGCGCCTACAGTTCTGGAATTTATTGTGCTGCTCGTACTCATTTCAGGACCATTATTGAGCAACTGGTACACAGATAATTAATGAGGCTGTAAACAACAATTTTTTGAAGAAGGATAGTAATTACTTTTGCAGAGTTATTGGGTAAAAACTTATAGAACTGGTAGTAAGCGAAACGGCAGAAGTTAAAATTCAGGAATTTCTGGAGTGAGCCCCATGTATTTCATGAGCGTTTTCAAACACTAACCCTTTAGGTATTGGATTGGACTACAAATACCAATTTTTTTAAACATTCTACTAACATTCCAGCGGAGTTTATAAGGAAAAAACTTCGCGAAAAACGCTTTTCGTCGAAAATTTTGATAATTTATTGTGCTGCTCTCGTCATTTTCCCACTAATGGGAATTTTATGGTATAATTGCCTTATTAAGAGCTACCAATATAAAAAATGTAATCAAAATCGTTAGAGCCCTTTTTGAGAAAAAAATTTGGTGTTTTGATCACTATATCACTATAGTTAACTTTCGGTGGATTTTGCCCATACCCTTATTTTTGCGTCCCATGGTAACCTGTAGGCTAGACATCAAGTTTCAGCTGATTTGGTACGGTTTTTTTTCTCTAAAAACCGCGCTAAAATCGATTTCGTCGAAAGTTTTGGCAATTTAGTGTGCTGCTCTCGTCATTTTCCCATTAATGGGAATTTTATGGTATAGTTGCCATATTGGGAGCTATCAATATAAAAGATTTAATCAAAATCGTTAGAGCCGTTTTTGAGAAAAAAAAATTTGGTGTTTTGATCACTATATCACTATAGTTAACTTTCGGTGGATTTTGCCCATACCCTTATTTTTGCGTCCCATGGTAACCTGTAGGCTAGAAATCAAGTTTCAGCTGATTTGGTACGGTTTTTTTTCTCTAAAAACCGCGCTAAAATCGATTTCGTCGAAAGTTTTGGCAATTTAGTGTGCTGCTCTCGTCATTTTCCCATTAATGGGAATTTTATGGTATAGTTGCCATATTGGGAGCTATCAATATAAAAGATTTAATCAAAATCGTTAGAGCCGTTTTTGAGAAAAAAAATTTGGTGTTTTGATCACTATGATAACTATAGTTAGCTTTCGGTGGATTTTGTTCATACCCTTGTTTTGGCGTTCGATTATGACCTGCGGGCGTGGTATGAAGTTTGAGCTGATTTGGTACAGTGGTTTTCTCTAAAAATCGTTCACAGACACACATACACACACACAGACCATTTTCCCAAATAGTCTTTTTCGGACTCAGGAGGGTCTGGAACGTAAAGATCTGAAGAAAACTCAAATTTTTTTTTTCAGCCGATTACATAACTTTCCTTTCTACTTCGTAGAGCAAAGGAAAGTAAAAACGCAACCCTTCGAAGTTGTACAGTTTATTGGAAAGTCAAAACTCATCACCTGCTACATAGACGTCCACGTCGATGCACTGAATGGAAGGGGATGAGTTGGGGGGTTGCAGTGATACTCGTAACACAAGCGACACTGAAGTTGAGAAGACTTAGGGGTAAAAGTAAAGAATATGGACCGCTCCCTCTGATAAGGCAATATATCGATATATCAATCGTTATCGATATGCCCAACATTGTAGGCTTGACTCGCCATGTTTGAAATTAGAAATAACGACAGCTGTACGATTATGCCAATTAATTAATTTTCATTATGTAATACCTCGTTATATAATTATTTTAAATGTACAAAGACTATGAAAAGGAGTTAATTCAATGAAATTAAGAATGGGTATATGAAATAAATATGAGATAACTAACGGATTGATATCGCTACATGCAGTCGTAGCGTTATCAAGCGACCTATCAATACATGCAGTCGTAGCGTTATCAAGCGGTCGGTCCATATTCTTTGTTTCACCCGACTTAGGTATTAAAATAATTGGGTTAGTTCTGACTCAATCAACAAACTATTTAAGGCAGACCTTACATTCTTCTCCCTTTACTTCCAACGGGTTCCCCAGAGGTGCATAACCTCCTTCCTCCTTCCACCCCCTTCCCCGACGCTACACCATCTCATTAACCTTTCTCTTCCGATATAAAGGCCACGACCAACTAACTGACTTAATGGCCAAACGAAGAAAGCGCTCACCCAAAGTATCTCATCAGCCAGAGAAGATGGACTCACCAAACTGGCACGTTAACATTAGGGAAAACTTACTTCCAAGTCTGGAGTGGATACTTGATAGCTAGTCACAATAAAACTGTTTCTTCAGCCCGACGTTTAGCTCAATTCTTCCTGAGGTATTGCAGCAGTGCAAAGGAGGCGGGTGTCTCAGAAGGTGGTTGCGGTGGACGGGTGTGCTATCCCAATCCACCTTCTGCCAGCCAAGTGGGAAAGAGTTGCACCCATCAGAAGGGCAAGTGGGGTACAGACTCCAGAAAAAGGGCAAAAGGGATACAGACTCCAGAAGAAGGGCCAGACTCCAGAAGAAGGGCCAGACTCCAGAAGAAGGCCCCCTTGGGAGGTGGCGAGACGTGTGAGACAGCCAGAAAGGGAGGGGGGGGGAGAAGGTAGCTGATTCCAGCACTCGGGTGGCACCACAGTTTCTAACTTTCTTTTTTTCTTTTCTAACACACCTTCTTTTAGTATTTCTACCTTACCCAGTTCCGAACAGTACACGGAGCATTCAAGACATACGAGCACTCGTACGTGCACTCAATTGGTAAGGCTACAGGCAGTTTGGGCTTGCAGCACAATGTAACTTCATTATAATGGTAGAGGGTGTCAAAGGTCTCGCATCCTGCAACCACGGTGGAAGACACAGACGGCCGATCCGCACCATGTTCACCTCCAATAAAAACTTGAGGAATGTTTTTCAATCTGCTTGGGCAGTGGCAAACCAAACGAGGATGGAGTTTGTTGATCCGGACCAGTCTCTCACAGGAATGAACCAAGAAGACATGAAGGGTGGAAACTGTTTCACTCCTCAACCTCCCAAACTGTTGGGTAGTACGTTTTGGAGTGGCAGGGCGCTGCGAGGTTGTAGAGGACAAAAAAGCCAGAGGTGTGATGGCCAACCTGATGGAATGTGCTAACGGGTTGGTTCTCAATACGTAGGAGTAAATGACTAGGAGCGTGCTCTTACGCTCCAAATAAAAAGGGCAGTGCTCGTAAAACGTCGAATTACCGGAGTTTAAAATCGGTAAAACCTTTCCGACGTTATTTCGTCCAAACATCCTAAGTTTCCAGCTTTACTAGAGAAAAGTATTTACGATCGGGAGCCATTTGTAGATCCCAAAACTTGGACCAGCGCCTTTGGCTTTTTTTCATGCTCAGTTGGTTCGAACTCGCTCCACATTCCGAAATCGTTAGAAGATGCCGCCATTCCCCCCTCACCGGACGTAAACGAGTTTCATAACTCGAGTAAAAGCAAAACAAGATGTGTTTTACTTCAGGCACAAAAATGTTGTCGGTCGACGGTTATTTCGTTTTTACGAGCCCCCTTATTCTCCATCAACCTTATCCCCGCCGCGTTCCTCATATTTGGAACACATCAGACGAGGTTTGCAGCAGCGATCGGGAGTGAGGGAGGGAGATGCTCGGAAAATCCAATCTCCACACCCGACGACCTCGACGTAGGTATAGAGAAAATTACGAAAGAAAAAATAAAATAAAAAAAGAAGCCGAACTCAATTCCGTTGGTCGTCGTTAGAAGTTATGTCACTTGAACGTGCACTGTTCGCCACCTCAGTAGAAAAATTATATTTCTCAATTATGTTAAGCCACACTGGACGTCTTTCAGTTTGTGGGAAAGAAATGCCACTGGTATCAAGATTGGTCTGGCTATCAATAGTAGCACAACGATCCAATCAGTCTAGGCAATAATGGGAAAACCCCACGATACACGAAGAGGGGGAAGAGTACCTCGCCCGACCGTGTGACGAAATCTCCACCCATGCCTGGAGAAACAAAAATAAATAAGAAAAGACCAAAGAATCTCCGTCCCAGCCATCCAAAATCCTGACGCCTCCACGTGGTCCACCCTGGACATACCAAGAGGTACGACGAAAGTCAGGAGTGCAGGGGGACCTGCTGCTTCCCAGGCACGTCACTGTAAAGGGTAAGCGTTTCTTTACAGTCAAAGAGAGAAATGGGGTGAGAAAACACGGATGAGGCCACTGAGGTGCTGATGGGTTGTTATGAGCCACGTACGAGGCCTAGGTGCAACCGCCTCCCCCCGCTCTGGAACAGCAGGCTATCGATAGTTCAAATGACGAGCGTTCATTCATCAATGCGCCTAAATTCAGATGAGTGCGAACAAGCCAAACAACTTTTCGAACAACATCGGACCGTATTTGCAACCCAAACGAGGCGTCCACTGGCAATGCAGCTCCTATTAAACAACCACGAATTATGCCGTATTTCCAAAGAGATGTTGTCGATGAAGTACAATATTATTATTAATATGATCAGTTAACGTTACTTAGGGCAATTATTCGATTGCACCTACATTTAACGTAAATTAAGGCAATGGCTTACTATATTAAAATGTGTGCGCAACTATTATGTCCCATAGACAATGAAGTTAAAAAACCCTGCAAATTATTACACAACGGTTTATTATTCTCATGAACTGCTTGACCTAGTATTACTGCTCCGAGACCCATTCCATTCGATTCAGCATCGAAAAATACTAGTAAACCATACGAAACATGACCTGACTACAATGGGACTACGGAAACTAAATATTCCCCCGGCACCAGGCGCCCGTAAGCGTCTGTAAGCATTTATGATCCGATGTAGGGGTGTGCGGAGGAAGTGGCCATAACCTTCCTCCGCCCCGTCGGGCAAAAACAGTCGGGGAAATTGTGATGGGGACATCCAGCGAATCCTCGGCAATTAGCACGACGTTACGAGGCGAGCGGGCAGGTGGTTTTAATGAGACGGGTGGGAGGGAGGGAGTACTAACGACGAAACGTTGACTTCCGCTGTAGTTCCCGCGAGTTCTTTCAATTAGTTGACTCTAATAATTACTGTAATTTCCCTATACGCAGTTGTACACGTCTGATACTCATTCCATTCGACCCAGGATGTAAAAATACCTTGTAAACGATACGACACACGACTTATTTGCGATTATACTGCGTTTTGTTAATTTTTTTAAACTATTGTTTGTCCATAACAACCATGGGCTTCGTCCGATCGGATTGCCGAGATGGCAGGCGCAACTGGATACCAAATGGGATGTTTGTGCGAAAGAACGATTTTTACTTTCCTTGCTCTACGAAGCAGAGAGGAAAGTTATGTAATCGGCTGAAATTTTTTTTTGAGTTTTCTTCAGATCTTTACGTTTCAGACCCTCCTGAGTCCGAAAAACACTATTTGGGAAAATGGTCTGTGTGTGTGTGTGTCTGTGAACGATTTTTAGAGAAAACCATCGTACCACATCAGCACAAACTTGATATCTCGCCCACAGGTCACCATGGGACGCCAAAATAAGGGTTTGGACAAAATCCACTGAAAGTTAACTATAGTTATCATAGTGATCAAAACACCAAATATTTTTTTTCTCAAAAACGGCTCTAACGATTTTGATTAAATTTTTTATATTGATAGCTCCCAATGGGAAAATTATTCCATAATATTCCCATTTGTGGGAAAATGACGAGAGCAGCACAATAAATTATCAAAATTTTCGACGAAATCGATTTTAGCGCGGTTTTTAGAGAAAACAATCGTACCAAATCAGCTGAAACTTGATGTGTAGCCTACAGGTTACCATGGGACGCAAAAATAAGGGTATGGGCAAAATCCACCGAAATTTAACTATAGTTATCATAGTGATCACAACACCACATATTTTTTCTTAAAAACGACTCTAACGATTTTGATTACATTTTTTATATAGATAGCTCTTAATAAGATAATTATACCATAAAATTCCCATTTGTGGGAACATGACGAGAGCAGCACAATAAATTATCAAAATTTTCGACGAAAAGCGTCTTTGACGCGGTTTTTCCTTATAAACTCCGCTGGAATTTTCGTAGAATGTTTAAAAAAATTGGTGTTGTAATCAAATCCAATACCTATAGGTTGAGTGTTTAAAAACGCTAATGAGATACATGCGGGTTACTCCAGAAATTCCTGAGTTTCAAATTTCTTTAAGTGTTTACCCTATAACTCTGCAAAAGTTATTACTATCCTTCTTCAAAAAATGTTTGTTTACAGCCTAATTGATTATCTGTGTACCAATTGCTCAATAATGGTCCTGCAATGAGTACGAGCAGCACAATAAAATCTGGAAGTGTAAGCGCTACCGCTTCCTGCTGCCGTGAAGCGTTGCTTGACCAAGTTCAAATGAACTGAGTGATAAATGAATCGATTAAATAGATCGATAGAATTAGCCATGTGCAAAGTGAATTGTTGTAGAGCTAAGGAAAGTTGTGTGCAACGCACCAGATATTTTTAGACCACGTTAAAGGCACAAAACGGCCCGGATGGCGGACGGGTGACAGCAGACGGGGGACGGCGGACGGACATTGCAGATTTGGAATCCCCATGTCTTGAAACGTAAAGCATCAAATTTTGAGGGGGGATTGTAAGCAATTTTTCGTGACCGGAAACATAGGGTTAAGAATGAATAATAAACCAAAAGGGTGTTACAGATTCGCACTGCTGGCCGAAGAGTGCTACTGGGCCGTTTTAATATTAAGGCGTTACGTACAATAAAGTCTGCTATTGGAGATAAGGTTCGTTACATCGTTGTTCTTGATTAGAAGAAGAACATTCACGTAATGGTGGCTCGTGGCGTCAGGTTACGACGGAAGGGAAACTGTTGTTAAAGCGACAATAGCCTTTTCTGGTTTCTCTTCGGAGATCTCTTTTATACACACGACTCCTCAATTCCTAAATCGCTCATTCCCTCAGAATCGCGGTTGAACCCTCCCCTTGGTAATCCCAATCAGAGCCAACGGCAGGAAGGAAAGTGTCACAACGGCCGTTTTCAACTGGTGAACCTAACTTTCAGGTCATTTCGCTTTTCTCTTCACAAATCGGTTGATTGTCGCAGTGTCTTCTGCCCGTGCTAAAAGAACGAGACTGGGATTAGAGACTAGATTACACGCTCTGAAGAAGGCAACTTCTGTGTGTCCAATCTTCAAAGAACGTCACCTATAAAGAAGCTTTATCCCAACATAACGTCGAACGGCTTAGCTCTCCAGAACAAGCTCAATCAACAAACTTCTTTTACCGGGAAGTAACGGAAGAGGATGTTCTTGAACGCGAACTCCGCACATCGCAAACTGCGGGATCAGTCGTAGCAGCCTGACACACAGTTACTTTTTATGGAGGAAATAGAAAGAACTGTTTAGGGTTACGATGAGCCGAGTACGCGACAAGAATCGGTTTAGTGGCAAGCGGATGAGTGGGATCGTTAGCTCTTTCGCTCGAACGTTCGTCACTATAATCAATCAGGTGCCACGACTTCGTTAATTTTATTCTCGGAGCGTGGTAATTATCCTGTTATAGTGACAGCTAAGATTGATGAAGGGGAAACACTAAACGGTGCCGTTGACGACAAAATGGGAACTGCTTCAAATAATCATCGGTGACTAAAGAGTGATGTAGCAGGCATACGAATATTTGGGGCGACCTTCCTCACCTCCATGGACATTCAGCTCTTTCCATGTCTCGACGTAACTTAAGGAAGGACGTATAGGAACTGTCTTCAGCGTGATATTGACATTTTATGTCTTTACTTTGCTACATAAACTCGAAAATGTAACGCCGGAGATGTTACGGAGAAGCGTCAAGAAATTTTTAACCCGAGTTGCAAGCTACAACCCCTGTGGTCTAATGGATAAAGCATCGGTAAAGCAGATTGTGGGTTCGAGTCCCACCAGGGTTACGATTATTTTGTGTCAAATTTTAATTTAATTTAATCTAACGCTTGGTAACATCACACGTTTTAATAACCTCAGTGACCAAGTGATGATGTCAATTGCAATTGACGCCGCCATTATATCGAAACCATCAAGGAGCACAATCAAACGTAGTTATCATTGCATAAAGAAAAACGCTGCAAATTATTACACAACGGTTTATTATTCGGATAATCAGCTTGACCTAGCATTAATGCTCCGAGACCCATCCTGTTCGATTCAGCATCGAAAAATATCATAATGAAACCCAAAAAAAGGCCGAAAAGAACTGAATCGTAATATTAAAATAAACAAAAAAAAATGAAACGAACGAACTATTAATAAATAAACCAAAAATAAGCGAATAATGAAAAGTTCAATCGAAGATAACAGATATTTTGCTACCGTTGAGACGGAGAGAAAGAGTCATTCGTGGAGGTGAAGACGAGAACAAGGCAATCGGACGATAAAGAGACAAATCGTAGTGCCAAAGGTTATATACGAAACACGAGCGCTTCCTAGGAAGACAAAAAAAAAAAAAACCCGGCGCTAATTGGGCGAACGCTGTGAGTCGAGTGGAAAGAGGTGGCGGGCGGCGGTGTTGCCGGACCAGTGACGATCGCTTTTGATGGGCGGGAGCGAGGACTTCAAAGACGTAACGCGTTATACTGCGTTTCGTTAATTTTTAACCGTTTTTGCCCATTACAACCACGGGCTTCGTCCGATCGGATTGCGGAGATGGCGGGCACAACTAGATACCAAATCGGATTTTTGGGCGAAAGAACGAATTTTTAGACCACGTTAAAGGCACAAAACGGCCCGGACGGCGGACGGCGGACGGGGACGGGGACGGGGACGGGGACGGGGACGGCGGACGGACATTGCAAATTTGGAATCTCCATGTCATGAAACGTAAAGTATCAAATTTTGAGGGGGGGTTGTAAAAAATTTTTCGTGACCGAAAACATAGGGTTATTATTCAGAATGAATAATAAACCAAAACAAAAATAAAAGACATAAAATGTTCCTAGTGTTTGCGTACTAGTACGAAAGCTGTATCCACCGTTTGTGTAAAGGTTTCTTTCGTTCGCATCCGAGGAAATCGAGGTTTAGATTTAACTTACACCTGAAGCCGCTCCAAAACAATGGACCCACTTTCTAGCAATCATGGCTTATGTGTTCGTTCAACAGATAGATACGGTAGTAACTACAGAGGACGGTATAGGTTGTCAGAATTTTGTATAAACAGTTCCAAACTACACAGCAGTTCCGTGTGAGTCTCGTCGGAGGAAAAATGATTACTCAGGTGTTGTAGATATGGCCCCGTTGTGCGTTGGTTGAGCGACCATTTATAGATAGTTTTGTAATGATTTAGCTCATTATTTTATAGTCCCCAAGAGGGTGTGCTGGTTAAATATAATCGGAGTTAATATGGCAAAGCAGTTTTCTCTCAATCGCGACCGCAGACGCGCAGATCATTTTCTCAAATCGTGTTTTCCACACCAAGAAATGAAATGAAAAATAAGTTTATTCCTCTCAAGAACTATATGATGCTGAACAACAGGAACTATCCGTGTACAAAGAACACAGTTCTGCGCTGAGTGGGGGAGCCTACTTTCAAGTCCATTACTTATATCCATCTATTTAATTAGTAACACCGTCACTGATTCTAAATCGGCATGGCTCGCTTTTTTAAATATTATTTTTATTTATATTATATATTAAATATATTTTATATATTTTTTAAAGTTATCGGACACTCCATATCGTAATGAAATCAGCCAACTAAAAACATACATAAGCTGTTCTAGGGACATTCGTGGAGTCGTTTAAGTCACTTGATGCATTTCTTAATAATGGGCGTGACGTATCCATCAAGCGGAAAAAGCAGCAGAGAAGCAGGCTTTTGAATAATAATTTTTGGGAAGGTACGAGTTCAAGTTCACTAGATCTATTTAGTGATCGGGATGAAAGTGAGTTATGTGACTGCCAACACGAGTTGGTGAGATTTATTATGTTACGAGCACGATTGAAACCAGCAGTGACAATGGCGTGGAATGAGATGGCGGGCTCCACTCTTGGGAACGACGAGTAATGGCAGCCAGAGGCCACGCGACTAGTGAGGGATGTTGAACACGCTTTTTAACGAAGTGGACCTCGCTGTCGAATACACCTATTATTCAAGGGAGTGGGCTATTATTGTGACTCAGGAACCGTTTCATTACATTGGCGCTTAACAACATGGTATCTGCACACTCACTCGACACCAACACTCAAGCTCCCTCCCTCCTTCTTATCTCATGCCCATTGCTCCATGCCCTACAGTCCTCACTGGCGCTGCTGTCTGAGCTAGCGCCTCTGGTGTCCAAACCCTACAACTACCAGTACCCAATCACTTTGTGTCACGCAACCGGAAGTATTCTCGCTAACCCGTGCAGCTGCCAGACAACTTGTCTCAACGAAGATGTGCAGCCCCCACGATTTTTCTACAATTGTATTCTGGTAGCAGCTTTACGCTCCTCGCCATGTTTGTGAGCTCACAACACGTTAACTCTGCTCTGACGCCGAAACAACCCGTTTCTCTCATCCAAAGATGGTGCGCCAAGGAAGGACTCTTTATAAATCCGACCAAGACCACCACGGTTTCCTTCACTAGACGAAGAAACCTTGATATAGTACCACCCACAATGCAAGGAGCAAGGCTCCAGATAATGAAGGAGGTGAAATACCTCGGGGTGATACTGGACAAGCAGCTCACATGGAACTCGCATGTGAGATATGCGCTGCACAAGTCAACTACAGCCCTCTGGGCGTGTAGGAGGCTGTGCAGCAAATCCTGGGGCATAACTCCAAAAATGATGGAGTGGCTCTTTAAGGGGGTTATAAGACCCCGTGTCATGTATGCCTCCACGGTGTGGTGGAAGGCGACACGCCGGCTGACAGTACAAGGAAAACTCCAACAACTGCAGCGGCAGGCGTGTCTTGCTATCACAGGGGCCATGGGCACATGCCCTACTGCTGCAATGGAAGTCCTTCTGAACATCTCACCTCTACATATTCAGAGGACCGCTTACCTGGTAGCGGCAAGGCTTTTGCAGACAGGTAAAATTTCCACCAGGGCTAAGGCGAGCCTCCACGGAATAACCAGACAGTTTAAGATAGAAGAGGCAGCATTCCTTGCTACTGACGTCATGCCAG
The DNA here is from genome assembly GCA_020466155.1 of Pachypeltis micranthus. NCBI lineage: Eukaryota > Metazoa > Arthropoda > Insecta > Hemiptera > Miridae > Pachypeltis > Pachypeltis micranthus. The sequence goes on along the minus strand of CM035780.1, from coordinate 20,606,919 downwards.
AGCAGAAGAATTTTCGGCTGCCATTCAGCGTCAGCGTCCACTCACGGGAGCGGTGGGAGGAGGCGACATTCCGGACCGAAGTGGGCGTGCTGCAGTGGTATACCGATGGTTCAGTTAAGGAAGGCCGAGCAGGACTGGGCATTGTAGGGCCCAACTACAGTCTTGCAAAGCCGCTGGGGGAGTACGCCACGATATTCCAAGCGGAAATCCTAGCCATAAAGATCTGCGTAGAAGAGATCCTGAATAAAGGGCTCAAGGGCAAACGGACCTACATTTTCTCAGACAGCCAGGCCGCCTTAAAGGCCATCGCAGCCTATAGTTTTAGGTCAAAGCTGGCATGGGAATGCCTCCATGCGCTCAAGCAGCTCGGCGCCCGTAACAGGCTCTCCCTCATTTGGGTGCCGGCTCACAGGGGGCATGAGGGCAATGAAAAGGCTTATCACCTGAACCGTCTGGTTGCTCGATGGGAGATACAGGAAAATGGCGCCCATTGGCATCGCCAGCCACGACTTAGACAGGCGAAAAGGCTTGTCACGCCTTCCTGTCAAAGGGCGAAGGCGATGCTGACACTCTCTAGACAAGATCTGAGAGTACTGATAAGCTTCCTCACCGGGCACTGCCCACTCAGATATCACCTCAACAAGATGCAGAGGCGGTCATCTCAGCGATCATCTCAGAGGCGGTGGAATGCAGACTCTGCGGCGAGGAGGATGAGACAGCAGAGCATATCCTGTGTGAGTGCCCTGCCTTGGCAGCAAAACGCTTTGAATACTTCGGTCAGGGGACCACTGAACTCCAAACCGTAGCAGACTCTGCGGTGAAAGACATACTCGGCTTCCTAAGGGGGCGGGTATGTACGACGCCTTCTACTAAGAAAGGGCCAGTCACAGGGCCCATATAAAACCACACGCCCTCGGGTTAAAAAAAACAACAAAAAAAAAACGTTTTTCTCTACTCAACATTTGGGAGCTCTGCACCCATGACTCAATTTTATTTGTACCGAAGAACAAAGGTTTTATTGCAGTCCTGGTGCAAGAAACGGTCTCTGCCAGAGACAAGAATTGACACAACTCTATCGAACTCGAGCGTTCAGTGAAAAGACATACAGAATCACTACGTTTTTGGTCTCTTGAGCCACCACTCTGGTAAATGCGTTTAATTAATTTTGCTCCCCACGTTGCCGTACCATTTCTGTTTACTGAACCAGCCGTATGTCAACGTAATCAATTCGCCACTCGGATTCCAGTTAGAGGACTCCTAACGGGGAATCGCTCTGTGGAATTGTGGACATTTTGAATAATTCAATCAGTTGCTAACGTTACGACGCGCTACCAAGTCTCAATAACCTCCCGAGAACTCAGTTGACTCTCGAGAAAAGACGGAAACGACGTACTTTTGAAACGAATAGTGACGACACCATCGCCAGCAAATGTAGCACGTCCTGTTCGCCGTTTGTCAATCAGTGTAATTCTCCTATGAATCGGCTTTGAAATCGTTAACTAAGCGACTTTAACTTGAGATGACAATGGGAAATCTGACGTATAAATGAGTTAAGAGTTATAGCTCAAGAACGCTCCCTTGAGGAACTCCAGAATGTTATGAAGTTGCGCTTCTGCATTTAACGGCGTTAGTGCGAAACTTCAAATAGGACTGCAGAATCCTGAAGTAACTGAACGACTGAAAAAATGGCTAAAAAATTAACGAAACGCAGTATAATCGCAAATAAGTCGTGTTTCGTATCGTTTTCAAGGTATTTTTACATCCTGGGTCGAATGGAATAAGTATCAGACGTGTACAACTGCGTATAGAGAGATTACAGTAATTATTAGAGTCAACTAATTGCAAGAACTCGCGGGAACTACAGCGGAAGCCAACGTTTCGTCGTTGGTACTCCCTCCCTCCTGTCTCATTAAAACCACCTGCCACTCGCCTCGCAACGTCGTGTCAATTGCCGAGGGTTCGCTGGAAGTCCTCGTCCCAATTTCTCCGACTCTTTTTGCCCGACAGGGCGGAGGAAGGTTTGGGCCACTTCCTCCGCACACCCCTACATCGGATCATAAATGCCTACAGACGTTTATGGGCGCCTGGCGCCGGTGGAATATTTAGTTTCCGTAGTTCCATTGTAGTCAGGTCATGTTTCGTATGGTTTACTAGTATTTTTCGATGCTGAACCGAATGGAATGTGTCTCGGAGCAGTAATGCTAGGTCAAGCTGTTCATGAGAATAATAAACCATTGTGTAATAATTTGCAGGGTTTTTGCCGTTCAGCCGAAGCATTCTCCCGGATTAATTCGACTTTTTCCAGCAGCTCTTGCAGTTTGAGTGCGTATTTGCGCTGCATGCTCCTCGACAGTTTCATCTTCGGCAGAGATTAATGCGGCCACTTTGGCTTCTGACAGTTATTAGAAATGATATTTTGGTTAGTCGGGGTTGTTGAGGGTTTGACATGTACGGGATGTACGGGGCAATTACGTTTCCACACTTGTTTACGGAACTGGATGTTGAACAGACGCCCTATTGCCTTACTTTACTGTAAGGCTTTAATTCACGGCAATCCTAACGTTATTCCACAGTGATCTCGGCTTGCGTGGCGGGAACGAAACAGATGGTGATTTACTTTTCTACATGATCACGATGAGTGCTGTTTGGGTGAAAGTGTCCCGTGGAGCGTCCCCGTCCATCGGAGAGCAATTTTTACACTCAAGAATTTCGCAACGTACCTCGTGCGTGTTCATTAGCGGGGCGTCGATCGAAGATTTGATTGGAACTGGCAATCAACCGTGCATTCAACCACTTTAAAACGAGCGTTTCAGAATATTTCGAGAGGGCGATAGAAGCGCGTGATTGAGAGCTGATGTGATTGCTTTTCTTCGCCGGTGAAAGGAGTCAATCGAAGGGAAACTGATATCTTTCGGAAATAAGGTTATCAAGAAAGGGGTTGTCGAATGATGGAAAAGGGAGACTTGCAGGGGGCACTTTCTAACTCTATTTCTTATGAACCCATCAATGAAATAACCAACGAGTGCACTACCAATAGTACAACACTAGCCAACGACTTAGTTTCTGGAACGTGAGCTGTATGCTGACGTGATTGAACACAAACTTATCTCGAAAGAAACTGGAATCTTGCAAAAGTTTAGACATTGATGGATGGAAGTAAGCGACTTCTTTTGTTAAAGTAAATACCTGATCAGCAGAAAGCTAACACATAGGTGCCGTGCAGCTTTTTTTGTTCGGCTTTGGCATGCCGGCCTCCTTTTTAAAATCAGACCATACCTTCTTAACAACTCGTACTCTCTCTTGCAAACTTACCAGGATGGGAGAACGTTTGAATAAATGTTCAAAATGAAAGATCCACAACACCGCTAATACTTGTGGGAGTTCCCCAGGGTTCAGTTCTGGGTCTACATATGTATTCCACACTGTCACGAACTGTCACTGCTTCAAACACCCGATTTTTCTGGGATGTACGAAAATGACATCGTTTATGCTGTTTCTGGGCCGGATGCTATTCCCGTGGCGAGACTCCAGCAATTTGAAATATAAATACTTGAGCAGTGGTGCACAAAATGGTAAATAAAAATTAACCCTCTGAAATCATATGCCGTGACCTTCACTTATATACGGCGTTACACATAACCGGCAGTCACGTTTCTAGGTGACTAAGTGTCCAATCAGTTCGGTATATAGGAGTGGTCCTAGATAAACATCTTACGTTCGAGAACCATAATCCTGTATTGCTGCAACGATTACGGTCCCGTGTGTGAGTTGCAAAATCCCACTACTTCCTTGCACAATAAAGTACCTATGTACATTTCACGTATCCAACGAATATGGAATCGCACCATCGCTGTCTGGGGCACGTGTTTGTGTTTTGAGTAACATCAAAACATAACCCTCCATAAGCATATCATCCAAACACCTCCATTTGTTCGCAAGTTGACCATCTATAATATGACTTCTCACTTGAAACCCCTACGGCTCTTTTACTTTGCTCAATCATCTGGTCCAAGAAGACCACTTACGCACGCCTCTCCGACGCTAATATAAACAGTGGCGGCCTGCACGGGTGGTGGTCAGTGTTGCCACCTTGCGCAGTCTGCCGTGAAAACCATTACATGGTCTGGCCAAGTGGTCTTCTTGGACCAGATGATTGAGCAAAGTAAAAGAGCCGTAGGGGAAGTTCAGGAATCCCTTTCCCCCTTTCCCCCTTTCCTTCATTTGCATCAACAGACACTCCACCCTCAATCTCTTCATTCAAATAAACTTCCTCGACAAGCCCATACTCAAAAATCCCCTTTATCAATATGAACCAGGTTTGTTTCCTGTACATGAACGAGAGGAGGGGGAGACAACAAGGGGGAAGGTCATGTACCTCCGGGGGAAACCCCCTAGAGGTGAATGGAACATCTTGAATCATGTGTCCATTGTTTATGTAGTAAGATGGTGCAACTGACCAGCCAGAGGAGACGGGCTCACCTAACAGGTACGTTAACTTTAGTAATTTTCCTACTGACGGACATAACCCAGTTGCTCCATATGTTGCTGATAATGATGAATGCGGCATTATCCATGGCCAGATGAGCCCATGTCCTGTCTTACCTGGAGAGAACTCGTTAGGTCTGGTTCCCCATCTGCATCGCTAGCACCCACCTGGGTTTGGTGGAGAAGGGGGTGCCTGGTCAGGGATCGAACCAGAGCTCGTTGGTTCTATTCATGTCTGGGGCAGTCAGCCTCAGGCCCTGTCGGATTCGGTCACCGCATATTTGAAGCGTTTGCCTACGGAGTACTCTGCAGAGCTCTGAATATTCCGCCTAAATGATACAGCGCTTATAAAATATCCTGAACCTGAACTACGTGGAAGTTATAATGGCCTGTCACATCCTGGAAATCTCGGAGACTTCAAAAACCTTTTTGCGACATTCAATATGTATTTATTACTCCAGAGACTGCGATAGGCTCTTAAACTCAACTTTCTCGATTCTACCAAATCATTCAAAGAGACTCAGTAATAAATGCATGGCCTCAACAATAAATTTATTACTACCTTCCAAAGGAAAACCGGAACGAGAATATTTCATTGGAGCTTTTAGGACGAAACGAAATGACTCCTCCACAAAGAAGCAATCCTCTGGAGGAAATGTAAGAGCAAGGGCTTCTCTTAGAAATGCAATGAATGTATTTAGAGAGCTGTAGTCGTTTTATCTTATCTCCGATAACGTAATCTGTTGGAACCGCGTAGCTTGACCTTCTTCACTCTTCTTCGTCTCCTTATCCTTCGCCTTGGAGTTTGTTTCCATTGAGTCACAATCGCGAAACCTTAGATGTGTGCCAATTATCTCTGGTGACCAATGGTGGCAAGAGCCAGTTACGACCCCACCGAACTGAATACGTAGTGCGACGCATCACACTACTTTCTTCGCCTCTGCGCCGTACCGAGTGCTCGTTCAGTTTCTAAACCTTCGCATAGAGTTCTATGTAGAGAGTGTTAGTGCGTCATGCTCGAGAATTTATTGAGCTGCTCCTACTTATGCCACAACCTTTAAGTGATTTCTGAGAATGTCGCCGTAGTTTTCTTCTCGGGAAGTGCGTGGTTATTGTATTGGAATTATCGAGTGAAACTGTGAGAAACGGTGTTGAGTGCATTTCCGCGGGTTGCTACTAATCAACGTAAACATTTAATCGTTTACGTAGTTAATTGGACTGCCACCTCGGTATATAGGAACGCAAATATCCATAAGCGGGATTCACTTGGAAACTCGTCTAAAATCGGTTTTATTGAAACACCTGATAATTTATTGCGCTGCTTTCGTCATTTTCCTACAAATAAAAATTGTACTGTCGCGTTATTTTGCATGGTTTCTTAAAAAAATTCAATCAAAAATCGTTAGAGCCGTTTTTGAGATAAAAATTGGTGTTTTGGTCAGTTCTGGCCAAATTCTGGCCTTCTATTTTGCTCATTTTGGCTCTCTATGTTGATCTGTGGCCTAAGTATGAAATTTGAGTGTTTTTGGTTCGGCCGTTCTTTATCAATCGCTTTCACGGAGTCGCACCCGCTGAACGTTTTCCCAAATGGTGTTTTTCGAACTCATAAACGCTGCAAATAATTACGCAACGGTTCATCATTCCGTAGCACAACGTGTACCACTCAACCCTGCTGGATGCAGTCTCACACCTTCGAGACCCATCCCATTCGGTTCAGTATCGAAAAAATTCCAGTAAACGACACGAAACACGACTTGATTACAACGGAATACGGGGAATCAACGTTTCATAGGGTACGCAAGGCAGTTGGCACGCGCAGGTCGGGGGGAAATCATAACATTCGCCATATTGTGCTACAGCTTCCTCCAAGTAGTGGAATTTATTGTGATTCCACTGTGTTCCATATAAGAGCCGTCCTACACTTGTGAGACCCATCCTACTCGACGCGTTATCGACAAATACCCAGGAAACAACACAAAACACGACGTAATTTCCATAAAACTGCCATAATTGCATTTTTGGCTAATTTAAAAAAATATTTTTTGCCCAGAACAACCATTTTAGTGGACAGAATTTTGTAAACCCTCTTAAATGCACAAAATGGTTTGGACGGCAAATGGCCTTGGCAGGTTTGGAATCCTCAAGTCTGGAAACGTTTGGTGAGGGGGCTAAGGACAGAAGAAATGTAAAAACCCTGAAAATTATTACACTACGGTTTATTATTCTCATGAACAGATTGACCTAGTATTACTGCTCCGAGACCCATTCCATTCGATACAGCATCGAACTAAATATTCCCCCGGCGCCAGGCGCCCGTAAGCGTCTGCAGGCATTTATGATTCGATGTAGGGGAGTGCAGTGGAAGTGCCAGCCTCATCGGCCCTAACCTTCCTCCGCCCTGTCGGGCAAAAAGAGTCGGGGAAATTGGGACTGGTACTTCCAGTGAACCCTTGGCAACTGGCACGCCGTTGCGAGGCGAGCGGGTGGGCGGTTTTGATGACACGGGAGGGAGGGAGGGAGTACTAACGACGAAACGTTGACTTCAGCTGTAGTTCCTGGGAGTTATTTCAATTAGTTGACTCTAATAATTATTGTAATTTCCCTATACGCAGTTGTACACGTCTCATGCTCATTCCATTCGACCCAGGATGTACAAATACCTTGAAAACGATACGAAACACGGATTATTTGCGATTGTACTGCGTAATTTTTTAACTATTGTTTGTCCATAACAACCATGGGCTTCGTGCGATCGGATTGCCGAGATGGCGGGCACAACTAGATACCAAATGGGATTTTTGTGCAAAAGAACGAATTTTTTATACCACGTTAAAGGCACAAAACGACCCGGACAGCGGGCGGGGGACGGCGGACGGACATTGCAAATTTGGAATCCCCATGTCTTGAAACGTAAAATATAAAATTTTGAGGAGGGTTGTAAAAAATTTTTGTGACCAAAAATGAATAATAAACCAAAATAGATACAACTTATTCACTTTTCCAAGCCTCAGAACAGTCAGAATCTTCTCTACCTTCCAGAAGGCTGCTGAGCAGAGCTTTGTACCTAGGGCCTTACTTAGGCCCTCTTTCACCTTAACCTTCGTGCTGAGGCGGTCACTTTACTTCAACCTGCTGATCTCTCACAAGCTGGAACATGCCCCTTGATGGCAGCGCTGTTGTTGCTATGCCTTAACACCCTACGCTGTTTCTGGTTGCAGATGGAAATAACCTACAATACCCCCATGCTCCATGTGCCTCATGAGGATCAGTTGGGCTTTCTCAAGCGGCGGGTAGGAGGTTTGGAACTAGCATTTGGGTTTCTATTCACTCCTCGGGCAGCAGTTCCCCCACGAGCACGCGCCCCCAGGCTCTCAAATACGCTCCACTCTCTCCACCAGTCAGGAAATAAATTACTCCCCTTCCAACGCTAAACCTCAAAACCTCGCACGTACCAGTCTCTCCTTCCAGTTAGTTAGTTAAGGCGAGCGCAGAACTAACTTTGAGAACTACTCAGACATTGAATACACTCCCAGAAGCGGCAATTCGAGATTTAAAGCTTCCAAAAACGAAGTTTTATTAAATGTGCCCCCGCTTCCCTCTGAATCCTTCGTAAGTCGGCAAAGTACGTAAGAGTTGTCGAGAAAGTTTAAAGTTTGCTCCCTCCTTCGTTTTCATCCCTCGACCTACCCATTAGTTGAAAGATTCTGTCAAAATAGTTGAGAGTTTTCAAGGTTTGCGTCCCACCCCTTCTCAGTGTCTGTAGCGACAACTACAAATAAAATCAGGTATAGTGACTGGTGGGGTGTTAGTGAGAAGGGTGCCGTTCTAACCGTTGTTTATTTTCTCCAGCTTCCGCTCTTCTTCCCAATATGACTTCCTCTCGACCCAGCGCCATGTTATCTGGTGTGGTCTTACGGTTTCTGCATTTTTTTGTGCCCTGGCGTTCTGGCTGAACACCCTGACCTCCCCCTCACACGCTCCGAGTGGAAGTAAACATTTCCCAAGGCAATTCAGTGTATACCCAAGTTTTCCTCTGCTTCTAGACGAACTCCGTGAGGCTCCTGAGTGTACTGAGTTTCTCGTTTGAACAATACCGCTTGTTTGATAACAGGATGAGGGCTATAACCCTAATAAGGGCTCGGGAGAAATATTGACGCGTTGCACGCGTAGAGATGTGTTAAGGGGGGTGCCAACCGCATTACCACCACTACCAGACCTGCAAACCTCAGCTCCTGCAAGTTCGAAGCCACCTTCGAAAACACGAAGGTAGAGCTTGCATCGTTTGTCTACTGGGCAGGAGGCCTGTGTCGAAATATGTGTGGCGACCCTAGCAATAACGATGACTTCTTTCCCACTGGTTCTCCATCCTTCAGCCACAAGTGTCTCGACTAGTAGCACACACGGTCAACTCCTCAATTTTTCGAAATGCGGGTTCTCTGAGTCCTAAGATACACGATCCATCCATCGGAACTAAGAAACCACATCGGCACCGATCAAATCCCTGTTAAAAAGTACGATGTGCTACGAAAACGGCCAAATCTTCTTTTCGGTGATTTTCAAGGCCTGCCAGGTCGAATGTACGTTGTCAAAGGTTTCAGCGTTATTTCATAGACTGAAGAATGTGAGTCTATGAAACGCAGGCTGAATCAAATTTCTTGGATGTGCGGGTCGAAATAAAAATACTAGGATTATGCTAATGCTCCAGTATTGCTTGGCCAAACGCGCCCCCAACAACTTGGGCATTCATTCATTCTCTCAGACCTTGCACTTACACGATAAGAACTTGAAAATAATCGAGATACTTGTTGAGCCATTAGCGTTTGACAATATCCGTTTCGAGAATGAAACGGTGTTCGAGCCATAAACGCCTTCCTCAAACCCCCTGCACAGTGGCCCCAACCAAGAGATTTTTCAAAATGAAACAAAATAGGTGCTAGTGCGAGTGGAGGTTGTATACTTTGAGGGCGGGGGGATTGAAGTCTTTTGTGAAGAGTAAGGGGAGCATTACCTCCAGCAACCTCACCCGTGGTGCCGATGAGATGAGCAAAGTAGTTACAGTAACGCGTTGTTTCTTGCTTCTTCCACGCTGGAGGTGCAAGGTTCAGAGGGAATTCAAAAAGCAGGCAAAGCGGGGTAAGCTTTCCTCTCTCCACTTCACTCACCAGCCAGTGTCCATTACCACTCGGCACGTGTTGCACCACGCTCAGGCTGCAGGAGTTTTTCGAGATAGTTCCAGCTAGTCTGCAGGAGGCAGATATGCTGAGGGTTGCGACATAGTCTCTACTCAGGCAGTCTGAAGTAGGTGTCAGGGATGGAAATCAATTCGTATAACTCCCAAGAAGCCAAGAACTTGATTCATACTTCAAGCTTGTGACGTGTCAAGACTGAGTGGATGGAACCTCCTGCAACATGCTTTACATGTTTCAACGTGCAGAAACGACAGGAGAAAATTACGTGCTTCCTCAAAAAGAATTCTGAACCCCGGAGCCTGTTTCTATGTCAGAACCATTGTTGAGTATTGAAAAAGTAAGAGAGATGTAGGAGGGAATTGAGCATCAATTCTTAATACAGACTGTTATATTTATATCTCTCTCAGTCCCAAGTGATAATAGGATCCCACGTACCTCCCAGTACCACGGTATAATAGGAATTTACAAGCCTCCCAGTGTAACGTATAATAGGGATTCACATTGTTGGAAATAGTTTGGTTTTAGTTTTGGTTTTGGAATCTTGAGCTTGGGCCTTTCACAGGTGCGATCAATCCAACTATTTATCATATGGCGCCTTTTTCATGATAGCCATGGGAAAGTCCATACTACCCATTCCATCGGTTTCTCCCCTCAACAAAGGGCTCAAGTTCAGTTTAACTTCCGAAGCGACAACGGATTTCCCGTTGTTGGATTTTCTAAAATATCCTTCCTTTCCCTCAATTTACCTCCTTCTCCCACACACACAGCTCTTCCTAGACACACTCGTCCCTCAGTTCTTGCGACAGACACTCATCTATCAACTCTCAGGCTGCTCTAGTTTCCCGGGCAACCAGTTCTCGTGTCCAGAGCCCCCTTGTGCCCCGCTTATATACTCAAACTCATATCACTATTCATTGAAAGTGTAACAGTCCTCACTCACGCTCACCACGTTCCTTTATTTCTGAACTTAAACTACCTCTATTGTGCTCCCAACACACATACCCCCCAGTGCCAAGGGTTATTAGGAGTTTGTATGCATTCCATTATAAGGGGTAATAGTAATTTCCCTACCTCCCAATCAGAAAGGACATGAGAACTTCGCATTCCCTACTCGCGGTGTTGTTCACACAATGAGTCAAAACTCTTCTGGAGGCCATCAAGTACGAAGAATACACACCTTATAGTGGAGAGTCAATGGGGTTATACAAAGTATTCAAAGTATTGGTGGTTTCTAATATAGCGCCTGTAAAGGAAAATGTTCCAAGTCTCTCGTAAGTCGACATGAAGTAATTATGGTATCATAGGAACATTTTTCTGATGGAATGGACGCGGTGGCCAAGTGCGTTGGGGGGTGAGGCCTTCCGAGCCAGGTGGGGATAGAACCAGCGAACTCTGATTTGATCCCCGACCCGGCACCCCTTCCACCAAACCCAGGGGGGTGAGGTAATGGGTACTGGAAGTGGCTGGGACACTAAGCAAGCCCCCCAATGGGCTCGTTGAGGAGTTAGAACATGGGCCCAACGAGGCCTCGGCGAAATGCCATTGGTCCTGCAGCTCTGGTGGAGTCCTATGGCCCCCAGCTGCCTCCCTGCTTTCTGTGTGTGTGTGTGTGGACCAATCTGGCGAAGCTTCAGCGCACTCGACAGGGCTCCTCGCTTGCCTGTTGGTTCAATGTTTGGCGGCCTGTTGCAGAAGGTACTTTTATTGTGCTATTGAGGGTAAAGAAACAGCAACGTGCGATAAACAGATATTGTGTGGGAGGAGGCAATTAGTGGCTATCCTACTTGGTAAGTACAGAGATTTCGGATGTAGTATCTCTTAAGATTAATTTTGTTCACTCTCACTTGAGCTGATTCCCTGAAAACTGTGAACCATGCTGTGAGAGTCTGACAATCCCCTTTCTTGGATTGAATGCAGAAATCAAAGAACATGGGATAGAGCATGTGGGCATCTGCTGGGCTCTTGTGAGGTATCTATGGAAGCGAGAGCACAGAAAAAAGATAATTCTCACACTAAAATCACTTGAAGTCGACAGCTTTCATCTGAAATACGCGACAAGAGACGTTTTTAGAGGAACGGAGTGGAATTACGATGCTTGAGACTCGAAGACTCAATACCCTGCACTTTAGATAACAGTCCGCACAGATCGTGCACTTTGCAGGGACTAGGACGACAAAAGTTTGAGAAGTCCCGCTCGTTTCATCCGTTTATGACGTCGTTTGGTGGGAGAGGGCCTCGCACTTGCTCAATGACCCTCTCGCTGGGAGATTAAACCTAGTCCCATTCCGCGAGGAGGTTACTCGAAGGAAGTTAAACTTCGTCATTAGGATGAAAATACCGGTTCAACAGTCGCCGGTAGCGAAAGGTTATTCGCCTGCCTCCATCAGACGTCACGTTCTGCCACCCGTGTCACATCCCATGGTTTTGAATAATGTCAAGAAACGCGTCCTGCCGAGAGGGAGGAAAACGAGCGGCGGTAAATATTTCTCCGTTGGGGGTCCCTTGAGGACTGTCGCCTCGAACGGATCAGAGATGTTATTGACTGAAAGACATAACGGGACCTCCCACGCGAAAATAGGGAATTACGGGAAACAAACAAGCTCTTCGCTTGTAACACACTAATACACGACTCCTTTCAATAATCTGCGGTTGGAGCATTAAGGAGTGCCACCCGCAGATCCTGACAAATTCGGGACTAATGTGAAGAGGGGGAGGGAGTGTTAGGCATCGCCTGACAGGAGGGAAGTTTCTTTGATTGAAGTGGAAAACAAATTATTGCACTAGCTCTGCTTCCTTAACATTCACAAAGATTCATATCGTGTCGAAAGTAACGTTGGGTACAGTTTCGCTAGCATGGAAGAGCACGAGCAGTCACTCACTGAACAGAGGCCTGTGAATGGTCTCTAATGTAGCTAAAATTATAGAAAAGGCAGTGAAGCACCACTTAGTTGAAAACCTGGCAAGGAATAACTTGTTGCATAGCAGACAGTTTGGCTTCCGTGCAGGTCTGGGCACTCAGGACGCTGTTGCCGCGCTAACGGAGAGGGTATTTTCCGAGCTCGACAAAGGAAATAAACCATTGGCAGTTTTCCTGGATTTGAGGAAAGCTTTTGATTGTGTTTCTCATAAGAAGTTAGTGGAAAGTATACTCGCATTAATGGGGAATAGCATTGCTGTTTGGGTACAGAGTTATTTACGTGGGCGATGTCAGAAAGTGAAAATAAACGCAATTTTGAGTGAGGGATCTTCCTTCTCATATGGAATTCCGCAGGGCACAGTTCTCGGGCCCCTTTTATTTATCTGTTTTATGAATAATCTGTTTGGCGTTCAACTTGATGGGGACATAATTACCTACGCTGATGATACAGCTGTCGTGGTCTCGCGAAATAATTGGGGTGCATCCTTGCAAGGCGTCTGCTTGCTTGCTTGTGGTCAGGGATTGGCTGGATGGAGTCGGATTGAAGCTAAATTTTAGCAAATCCAATTTTGTTGCGTTTTCCTTGCGTAATACCTCTGTCCCTGTTCTTGGAAATATCAAATGCCACATTGTGTCAACCTGTAGTGCAAGTGATTGCAGTTGCCCTGGTATTTAGCAGATTCCAAAAGCTACGTATTTGGGGGTGATTGTGGACCAATGTTTGTCCTGGAAATACCATATTGACAATATATGCAACATACTTTGTAAAGTCATACCCCTGTGCCTTGAAATCCGAAATTTTATGTCTATGGGCACGCTTAAAATGTTTTATTATGCTCTAGTGCAATCTGTGATATCCTATTGTATTCTTGTGTGGGGATCGGCCCACCGAACTTACCTAGAGCCTTTGCATATAACCCAGAAAAAAATTATCAAAATTTTACTGCGTAAGAAAATGAGATTCCCCTCCTCAGCAGTTTTTAAGACATTCGAGGTATTGGACATCTTTCACATTTACAAAAAAATTGTATTCATATATATATTCAAAAATGTATCTGCTTATGAAAAGAATTATGGGCGGACGAGGTCATCTGGTAACCTTACACTGAAGTTGCCTTTTAGACTCACAACTAGAAGTCAGAATTTTTTCGCGTACAGTGTAATAAAGCTGTTTAATAGCCTTCCAAAGGAATTAAAGATGCTAAATGATTTAGCAGGGTTTAAGCGGCGCAACAAAGAGTACGTCCGTGTGGAAATGCACAGATGATTCTCCTTTTTAACTTTTTTTTTCTGATTTTTTGGTTTATTATTCATTCTGAATAATAACCCTATGTTTTCGGTCACGAAAAATTTTTTACAACCCCCCCTCAAAATTTGATACTTTACGTTTCAAGACTTGGAGATTCCAAATTTGCAATGTCCGTCCGCCGTCCCCCGTCCCTCGTCCCCCGTCCGCCATCCGGGCCGTTTTGTGCCTTTAACGTGGCCCAAAAAATTCGTTCTTTCGCACAAAAATCCAATTTGGTATCTAGTTGTGCCCGCCAACTCGGCAATCCAATCGGACGAAGCCCATGATTGTTATGGGCAAAAAACGGTTAAAAAAATTAACGAAAGGGAGTCAACGTTTCGGTCTCATAGAAATCGCTCAACTGGCAATGCCGCCCCCTCGCCTCTCAACGCAGCGCTCGCCCGCCGCCCGCCGCCCGCTCTACTCGTTGGAACCCCCCCCCACGATTCGAGTTTCGTATTTCGTTCTCGTCTTCACCTCCACGAATGACTGTTTCGCTCGTCTCAACTATTTCCGTTAGCAAAATATCTGTTATCTTCAATTAAACTTTTCATTATTCGTTTATTTTTAGTTTATTTATTTAATAGTTCGTACGTTTCATTTTTTTTGGTTTTAGTACGATTCAATTTTTTAGATTCTTTCGTTTCATTCTCATTTTGGTTTTTTCATAGATTTTTGGTTACATTTTGATATTAATATTTAGCGTGCGTGTTTTCATATTAAAATTAAGTTTTCTAGATACTTTCGTTTTTGTTTTTTTTTGTTTATTTTAATATTACGATTCAGTTCTTTTCGACCTTTTTTGGGGTTTCATTTTGATATTTTTCGATGCTGAATTGAACGGGATGGGTCTCAGAGCATTAATGCTAGGTCAAGCTGTTTATCCGAATAATAAACCGTTGTGCAATAATTTGCAGGGTTTTTAAAATGAACTATCTATCATATAATTCAGTATATTGTACTAAATAAGTTTGCGATTGGTACCTATCTGAAGCTAGAAAGTTGGAACGGCTCCTCCCCTCAGCACAAGTTTTTACTTATCGAGGGGGGAACGCTGCGTAATGCAGTATTTGTTTCTTTTTGTATTCTTTTATTTGTAGTCTTCTTAAATAAATGCATTACTTAAAAAAAAACAAAAAAACTACTACTCTCCCTGCACACCACACGTAGGCACGACCTTGTGGAATCCGCACGATATGGGATGAGTTCCTAGGGCGGTCGAGAAGCCTACGGAAAGGAATCGTGGGGGCTATAAGTGTCGGCATAAGAGGGTTTAAAGCCAATAAGCTAGGTAACCTCTCCAAAGCCTCGGGAATTAGGCCTACAGTTGTGCAAAATGTCAGAGTATATAATTCGCTAAAAATTCACTGAGCTAGTTTTGCCACGCTTTCCACGAAAATTCGCTTAAATCCTTCGTGCGTAGGCCCGCAGTACTTTCGGCGTTGCGCGGGTTCGCCTTGTAACTTGTAGTTTAGTTGTAAGTTTCCCGGATGTCCTTCAAACGCCATCAATCTCAAACTTCATTAAATAGGGTTGTAGGGGGGCACGAGAGAGTTAGGGCGCCTCGGGAAATCTTGGACTGTTTAGGGCCAGTAGATCTCAGCCTAATTGCAGCGAGAGGGAAATGTCAGGGCTGGCGCCTCGGCCTCGTCGTCGGTATTAGCTTGGCCTTTCAGGACGATGTTGACAAACCGGTAAAGTAATCCAATCAACATTTTGCAAGCAACTACGCACTCAGGCGCCTTTGTTAAACTTCGAGCTTTAACGTATTTGAATAGCGGTCCCTTCGACGGCTTCACGATGAGCCGGATCATTATACCGCATTATATCAGTCGATCATTTGAGGAAAGAAATTGCACGGGGAGGTGTGGAGAGGGAGGTTCTCCCGGGCGCTTTGAAAACTTTCCTTTCAACAAACCGAGAAGTTCACAACTCGGTGATTACAGCAGCTCGATTGTGCCCTAACCCACAAGAAGTCTGCGCAATGGCTTTTCTTCAAAATGTATACTTTGATAGATTTGAATGCAGAATGGCGTATTACGGGACCTCCGTTTTGATCTGAAATGCTTCACTTTTCCAGGAACTCTCGACAACTTTTGGCGTCAAATTTGAAAGGGTTCCAGAGATAATTGCGAGAGACGGAACTAGCGAGCTGAGCCGCTCCTCCCCCTCATAAAGAGAATGCATTGTCTCAAGTAATGCAATTATGCTCCAGTCATAGAGTTGGCAGTTTCGGCTGCTAATGAAGTCACAGCAAGCTGCTTGAAAGGCAAAGAGAGTAGATGCTGCTCGTTTTAACGACTCTGGTTCCTCATCGATAACTTTTACAGAGTAAACGCCGTGGTCTCGATTCGACCTTAAGGAAGTTCCCGTCTGCGCTTCTCCCCGTGGGACCACCAAAAGCCACTTGATCAAGTAGGTTGGTGAGTGGGAGGAGAAGAGCAGGGCGGGATGTGCCTGGCCAAAGGCAGTCAAAGCTGTTCATCAGACTCTCCAAGGAGGGATCCTCAGTCTGGAGAGAGTTGTTATGGCTAGGTACCACCTGGCCAAGATTGGTAAGTCAGAAGTACAGAATTCCAGATTTTGCGAGGTGGAGCTCAAGTCAGCGGAGCATGTACTGTGTAAGTGTGAAGGGCGGGCTAGAAGTAAGCCGGTATTTTGCGAGCCACCGAATTTTCTCGATGGCTTATGCCAGACCTTTGGGGATGGCACTTAGCATACAGAGCTTAAAAACATCTCCAAACCTTCACGAGTCTAGCCTGTTAGTGCCCATATCCTTTGGAGTGGGGCCGACAGATTGGAGCAATGTTGGGTTGTCCCCCCGTTCTGGGAGGTGGATAGCTTTCCTTGAGAGGTGGTGAGGGGGCGAGTAGTGGCCTGCTCGTGCTCCCCGCATCAACTTTTTTTTTTTTTTTTTTTTTTTTTTTTTTTGCCTTTAGCCCAAGCTGTAAAGCGACCCGTGGCGAAGGGTGGATGGCACATGGGACATTGTGTCAAACACGGAGCCTCAAGGATACCAGGCGACCTCCTTGCGGTAAGTAGCCTTGTCACGGCATGCGGGGGCTCTGCCGTGATCGACTGTGTATTACCCTGGCTACTCATGGAACATGAATGAAGAAAATCAAATAAATTTGAACATTCAGGAGCTTACCCTAGCTGAGGAAGAGAGACTGTTATTGAGTCCCTCCTCAGTGATGGAGGAGGAGGTCATGGATTTGTACTGTGACCTCCCAGCTGTAGAAGGAGGTTCATCTGCAGCGGATGGAGACGCAAGGTCACATTCTGCGGGCGGGGGGCTTCTGGGGGTCCCTGCTGCCGGTGTGGGCCTGGTGCCGGGGCGCCTCCCGATAGGGAGGTGCTGGTGCTAGGCCCTCCCAGGCAGGGGTCGGGGCTCCTGAGAACCAGGACACAGGCTTGGAGCCGCTGACCGAAGGGTCCGGATGCGGGGCCATCGGGCACGCATTCTGGGCACAAGCGAGGGCGCCACGTTAAGTTTACTGGCGCACAGAGGCGCCGGTTTAAAGCCCTCCTGTCAGAGGGGTAGAGCGTGGCTGATGCCAGGGCTCTTGCGATGAGAGGAGGGCTGACGAAAGAAGGTGGAAGGTGGCCAAAAAGAGAGCGGCCTTCCACTGGAGACACTCCGAGGAGAGAAAGAAGGTGAGACGCTCTTTGGGATTGAGGTGGTGAAGGGCAGCGTGGGGACGTAGGTTCCACGTCTGCAGCCCACCTCGGTGGGGCTGGTGGCTCCGGGCGGCAGGGAGTGCCTAAGGGCGGTCTAGCAGGCGACCACCAGTCTCCTTATAAGCTCAGCTGTGTCAGGGGTGAAGCTGGGGTGTTCCATGAGGACTACCCGGCGGAGCTCCTCACAGCGAGCAGATGGAGAGCCGTGGAGAGGAGCATGGTGGAGGCCGTGTTTGCTCTCGGCGAAGATGAGGGGCCGGAGCCAGGGTTCACCGGTACCATGTGTAGAAGGGGGTGAGTACGCGGTGACCTGTAAGGATGAGGCAACGGCAGCATGGCTGAGAGAGCATTTGCCACCGCACAGCCCTGGGAGGGTGCCAGGCTGAAGGTCTGTGAGAAGGACCTTCCGAGACCACGAGAAGAGCCGTGGCGTACCTGCCGGGTGTGAGGATGAGCGGATGAGAGGATCCTGGGCTTTCTGGCGAAGCAGAATAGGAGACTCTGCACACGGTTCTGGACGGTGCTCTCTCGGGTCCACAAGGAATCAGCGGTGCTTCTGGGCCTGCTGATAGATGCAATCTGCCCAGGCTTTGGAGGCTGAGCCAGCAGTCTCCATAAAGCTGAGCAAGGCAGCATCAGAGTGAGGAAGCAGGGCTCTGGAGAGGTACCTACCTCGAGTGTCCCTTCCTTGGATGCCCCTGGAGATGGTGGAAGGAAGAGGAGCGCTGCCGCTGCGGGGGTGTCGGGAGTGGGGCTGCTGGCCAGGCTGCAGGCAGTGGTGACCTAGGGTCCCGCTGCGCGGTCTGGCTGGGGGGCCCGCCTCCCGGGTGCCTCGGCAGCAATGGTGGCGGCTCTGGAAACAGCGGTGCTGAGGTCCTGGTGGCCTCCTCCCCTCCTGTGGTGACGGCCGGCAGTGGCTGCGGGTGGGGGGGGGGGGCTGGCGGGTCCAGAATTAGCAGGGAAGGCAGGGAGGACGTCAAGGTCCTTCCGGCCCAAACTGCAGAGAGACTGCAGGCAAGTCGCGCCTGCTCGCCCTCCGGGCACTCCGCAGGGACGTAAGGTCCCACGGGGTTTGGGGTCGGCGTGGGCGACGATGATTGCAACGGCATGTGGGCTTCCTCCAGATCAACCTGCACCTGCGGCCAAAGCAGCTACGGCAGTGATGTGTGCAGGAGCTTTGTCTGGGGAGCTGTGATGTGGCTCTACTGCAGGAGCCTTGGGCGGACAGCAGGGACGTAAAAGGGATACCTGCTAGTACAGGTAAGTTGGTCTACTGTGGCACAGAAGGTCGTCCTAGGGCGGCTGTTTTGGTAAGACACAACTTGCATATTCTAAAAATTCCCGAGTTCTGTCACAGGGATTTGGTGGCGGTAATGCTGGAAGCTCAAGACAGTAATGGACTCCGGGCGAGGACAGTGGTGGCGTCAGCCTACTTCCCAGGCGATGACGCTGAGGTCCCCCCGCTGATTATGCAGCAGCTGATCCATTACTGCAGAAGGGAAGACCTTCAGTTGATTGTCGGGTGCGACGCCAATGCACATAACATGGCATGGGGCAGCACAGACACAAATGAAAGAGGTGAGTCCCTTCTTGACTACTTACTGTGCAATGAAATGGTGGTGGTTAATAGGGGGAGCACGCCAACTTTTGTTACACGCAGGCGGAGGGAGGTGCTGGACATTACGGTCTCAAGTACCTTCTATGCCAGCAGAATAACAGATTGGCATGTCTCTAGGGAAACTTCAATGTCTGACCACCGGATGGTGAGGTTCAGGCTGCGGTTCCCTAATAGCGTGACACAGACATATGGGAACCGCAAGAACACGGATTGGGTTCTGTACAGCGCGTGTTGGCTTCCAGTTTGAGAGCTACAGCTGTGAAATGCAAACTGTCGAAGGTGTAGAAAGGGCGACAGGGGAGTCTGCGCAGCTATGGTAGAGGCGTATGAAGAAAGCTGCGAGTTGAAAACCGAAGATCAATAGGGAGGTTCCTTGGTGGAACAAGGAACTGGAAAGGCTTCGGAAAAGAAACGAGGAGGCTCTTTAACAGAGCAAAAAAGAAGGGGTGAGTGGGACGCATATAGGGTTCCCTCACAGCATACAATAAAGCCCTTAGACAGGCTAAAAGGAAATCCTGGAGAGACTTCTGTGGGGGCATGAAAGACTTGTCTACCATGTCCAAGGTACAGAAGATCTCTCTAGAAGAGAGAGAGACCGCAAATCGGTTTTCTCCTAAAGGCAGGGGAACATTCAAGGGGCAGCAAGGAGACCCAGGAGGAGCTACTGACAGCTCACTTCCCAGGGTCTCAAAGCCTGCAGGTGGGGAAATAGCCACCACCATCAGCTGAGCGCCGATGGTGGTACCTGTCATGGGCAATCAAGGAACCCACTGCTAGCTGCAGCCTCCAGAGAAATGTTCACACTTAATAAGGTTAAATGGGCTATTGGTTCATTTAAACCTTACAAGGCGCCAGGTGCGGATGCGACCTTCCAGCCATGTTGCAGCATGGTAGGGAGGCTCTGGGTCCGATACTGGTGAGGCTCTTCATGGCGAGCTATGTCCTTGGGTACATACCCACTATGTGGAGGAAGGTGAAGGTGGTCTTTATACCAAAGCCGGGTGGCTCCTCGGCCCTGGCTAAGGGCTACCGCCCCATCAGTCTCATGTCCTTCGTGTTGAAAACAATGGAGAAGATAGTGTGCCTATCAATAAAGGAGAACTATCTAACTCAGAACCCCATTCGGAGTTCCCAGCATGCCTATCAGAGGGAGATCCACTGAGACTGCTCTGAACGAACTGGCAACAGTGCTGGAGGATACTCTGAGATCCGAGAGATTGCGCTGTGTGCTGCTTTCTGGATATTGGGGGCTTTCGACAATACGTCGTATGCCTCAATTACGGCTGCGGCTGGTAGGAAGGGTGTAGATCCTTACCTAATCTCTTGGACCAACGAGATGCTGAGTAGCAGGAGTGGTCTTCTCGAGTTGGGGGAGACACTCTCTGTGGTGCCCACCAGGGGATGCCCACGGGAGTGCTCTCCCTCTCCTCTGGTTACTGGTAGCTGATACCCTTCTCGAGCTGCTGGAGGAGGAGGCTACAAGGTAAGACGGGATACGCGGATGACCTGGTAATTATAGTCAGGGTAAATTCGCGAATGTAATCAGTGAATGCATGCAGCATGCACTGAATACCTTACAGACATGGTGCAATGGGCAGGGACTGTTTGTCAATCCAGACAAAACAGAGCCTGGATCCCATTCACCAGAAGGCGCAACCTTACGCTGCAGGAACTCAGGCTGAGTGGCAAGGTGGTGAAGATCCAGCATGAGATCAAGTACTTGGGAGTCTTTCTTGATGGAAAGCTCTCTTGGGCCACACACGTGAAAAAGCCCTTACAGCGGGCGTCGGTGGTGATGTGGGCAGCTCAAAGAATGGTGGTGGGAAGACATGGGGGCTGAGGCCTGGGATGATCCGGTGGTTGTACACTGCGGTTGTTAGGCCTGTAGTCACCTGGAGCCCTGGTCTGGTGGACTAGGGTGGAAAACAAAGAGCAGTGCAGTTGCAGCTAAATAAACTGCAGCGTAGGGGCGTGTCTAGCCATTACAGGCTGTATGACAACATGCCCTACGGCTGCACTGGAGGTCTTGCTAGGTTAGCTCCACATACATGTTAAAAAGGATGGCGTTCCTCCAGGCTGCGCGTATGTTGGAGTTGGGTCTGATCATGCGGGGAGGAGGTTCCTGCCACTTTGATCCTTGACAAGGTGAAGGTGGGGGCCTGAACTGCATGTGGTAGACTCAATGCCCGCGAGTTCAACTTCGCGCTACCCTTTCGGATACTCATTCATGAGCGATCCAGGTGGGTAGAGGAGCTCCGCTTTCGAAGCTGGGGCCCTGGTATACTACACTGATGGCTCGGTGCGGGTGGCCTTGCGGGGGCAGGCATCTTTGGGCCGAGGGTCAGGGCAGCGATCCCATTGGGGTCGCTGGCCACGGTGTTCCAGGCAGAGGTGGCTGCAGTGACAGTCTGTGTGCAGCGGCTGCTGCAGAGGGGACTGGAAGCGGCAGAGAATCTACATCATGGTGGACAGTCAGGCCACTCTCAAGGCCTTAGCCTCATACTGTCTTACATCGCGGCAGGTGTGGGAGTGTCTGACTGGACTGAAGGCCCTGGCCGAGGACAACAGGGTAACACTGTGTTGGGTGCCAGGGCATCAGGGTATAGAGGGAAACGAACGGGCTGATAGGGTTGGCTAAGAAGGGATCAGAGCAGATCCCTATTGGCCCTGAGCCCTTTGTTGGGACTACCAGGAGCCATCTACGTAGAGAGGTTGGCAAATGGGAGGATAGGTGCAGGAGCTGCTCATTGGCAGGGGCTGCCCGGCCTTAGACAGTCAAAACTCTTTATCCGGCTCTCCAGAGAGAGGTCAAGGAGGTGCTCTGGGAGGAAGGATATGAGGATCATATGTGGCCTGTTCACAGGTCACTGTCCGCTGAGTACCACCTTGCAAATATTGGCAAGTGAGAGTACAGGTATGCGGTTCTGCAGGTAGGGGCTAGAGCGCAAGAGCACGTGCTGTGCGTATGCGATGGACTCGCGGCATCGCGCCGTTCTCTGTGTTTGGGAGGCCCTTTTCAGCCCGAAGAGGTGACAAATGCAGAACTTGCCGATATCCTCCGCTATGTGCGGGGGTGGTGGGGCGCATAGGTGACGTCACACCAAGTGAGACCAGTGCCGTGGGGCCTGGGGTGGTGCAGGTGGGCCATGATCTGAGTATCATGGACGCCCTTACAATAGGCCCGTTTGTGGCTGCAGTGAGGGTATTGCCTGCATCCACCGTTTCAAAGGAAAAAAAAAAAAAAAAAAAAAAAAAAGTGTGAAGGGCTGGCTGCAGAAGCCTCGTAGTTCATCAGCTGCCAGAGGTAGGGGTGGATTGAGTGCAAGAATGGTGGGGAAGTATTGAAGACGGCACGTCAGAGAACACCAGCTACACTGGAGCTGGGGGTGGAACTGTGAGGACATGAGGGGGTATTGAGAATCAACCTAGAACCGTTTAACACATTCCGTCAGGTTGGTCTTCACGCCTCTCTGCGACGGCAGTCTTTCTTGTCCTCTCCACCCTCTTGCAGCTTGCGGCTGCTCCCGTACTTCCTCCAATATTGCCCAACAGTTAGGTGCCCAACAGTTAGGTAGGTCCACGTCTTCATTCTCCATTCCTGCGAGATAACTGGCCCTGGATCAGCAAGCTCGATCTTATTCAGGCTGAGCACTGCCCGAGCAAATTGAGCAATCCGCCTCCAATTTTCATCAGAATTCAACATGGTGCGGACGAACACCCCTGGTCTCAGCTGGCCGACTGTGTCCTCCACCCCACCTTTGGCACAGGAAGCATTGCCCACCGTTGCCATGCAATGAAGGCCGTTTGGGCCTCTTGTCTTACGAATTCGGTACAGGTATACCCTAAGTGCTCCATGCCCCGCGAGGAACTGAGTAAGCCAGAAATCTGCTCCAGCCATGGATTCAGTTCAGCTGCCTGGTCCTTTGTATAACTGGATGTACATTTCCACAGTAGATATTCGTATTTATAAGCACGCATTCCTTCGACCAAGTCTTACAGCATTTTGGTTAATTATTCATTCTGAATAATAACCCAATGTTTCAGGTCACGAAAAATTTTTTACAACCCCCTCCCCTCCCCTCAAAATTTGATACTTTACGTTTCAAGACATGGGAGTTCCAAATTTGCAGTGTTCGTCCGCTGTCCGCTGTCCAGGCTGTTTTGTGCCTTTAACGGGGTCTAAAAAATTCGTTCTTTCGCACAAAAATCCCATTTGGTATCTAGTTGTACCCGCCATCTCGGCAATTCGATCGGACCAAGCCCATGGTTGTTATGGACAAACAATAGTTAAAAAATTACGCAGTACAATCGCAAATAATCCGTGTTTCGTATCGTTTTCAAGGTATTTTTACATCCTGGGTCGAATGGAATGAGTGTCAGACGTGTACAACTGCGTATAGAGAGATTACAGTAATTATTAGAGTCAACTAATTAAAATAACTCGCGGGAACTACAGCGGAAGTCAACGTTTCGTCGTTAGTACTCCCTTCCGTCTCATCAAAACCACCCGCCCGCCTCGCAATGGTGTGCCAATTGCCGAGGGTTCGCTGGAAGTCCCCGTCCCAATTTGCCCGACGGTTCGGAGGAAGGTTAGGGCCACTTCCCCCGCACACCCCTACATCGGTTCATAAATGCCTTCACACGTTTACAGGCGCCTGGCGCCGGGGGAATATTTAGTTTCCGTAGTTTCGTTGTAGTCAGGTCATGTTTCGTATGGTTTACTAGTATTTTCCGATGCTGAATCGAATGGAATGGGTCTCGGAGCAGTAATACTAGGTCAAGCTGTTCATGAGAATAATAAACCATTGTGTAATAATTTGCAGGGTGTCTAATTTGAGATTACCAATTGAATGGACAACTCTGTTTTCAGTACTCGTTAGCCGCATCGATGCGTCGCTTATTTGATATCTGTGAAGCAATTTTGCTTCAATGGCGACATAGCGGATTTTGCCATGTACTGTATAATGTGTTGGAGTGTAGATTAATGGAAAAAGCAACGCTGCTATAAAGTTCTGTCGTACTTTCATTTCTATGGGTGTAAATCTGCTATAAACCACATTTAGGTTTAGCCCTCACCAGCAAGAATTAAAAGTAAATTTGTAAATTGAACAATTTTGGACTCAGTGAGGTGTCTTGGTGAGGGAACATCTTATGGCTCCTCTACTCCCAACGTCCATGAGACATGTAGGCTTACCATGCTGTCAGCATTTACACGTTGGTGATGATCAGCATTCAATAAATGCAAGGTTCGTTTTCAACAGCATTATTTTCCAAACTCCTATAGTTTTGGCCGTAGCAAAACGAACATGGAAAGCGGGCAAACAACATTGTGCGGTTATTGCCTTTTTCGGAACTTATTTGACATCCAACTGTTTGCAGTTTGGCGTTTCGATCCACAGAAACCAGACACCACTAAACTAAATATTTCCCTCCGCTTCCGAGATGCGCTTCAATCTTTCTGCCGGTTACTTCGTTATTGCAAATATAAACGTCGCCAAAGGCACTTCGTTCGACTCGAAGACGAAAATCCTCGTCGTATCAGTTTTGACATCAAGAAACCTTTGCCGGGGAAGAAGATATGAAATTCCTTTGAGGTGAGCTCTGCAGCTGAAGTGTCGGTTTAAGAAGGGAACTTGGCTGGAGGAGAAAAAAAATAATCTTGAAATAGCTCCAACAGACTTTGAACTTTTTGAACGAATCCTTGAAGATCCCACGAAACTAAATCCAATTAATTGAGAAGAAAGAGTCGTCGAGCTCAGGAGAAGAATGAATTCTGGAGGGCGGGCTTTGAACATAATTTTAATTAAGCTCTGAACTAGTCTTCCGAAGTTCGCGGAACATTTGAACTAATTGTAGTCAGGAATATCATCAGCGCATTGTTCTTGGGGAACGAAGCTATTGCATTCGCGACACATAACTCCAGACTGCGGAAATACGTCGAAAACTGTTGCACTCTGTTGATGCTCGGAAGCCCTAACAGCTCAGGCTCCAAGGACTTCTACCAAGATTGGGAAAGACGCGAGTTTAGGCGCTTTCAACACAACCCCCCCCCCCACCCCCGATACCCAGGGTGACCGTTCTAGGTGCCGATCTCTTTTGGAAACACGACCCTCGAATTGATTTTTGGCCTGTCCCAAACATTCCACAGGTAAACCTGGCGGTCTTGGAGTACTTTTTTTTTTTTTGAAACTGTGGATGCAGGTGATACTCTCACTGCAGCCACAAACGGGCCTATTGTAAGGGCGTCCATAATCCACAGATCATGGCCCTCCTGCACCCCCCCCCCAGGCCCCATGGCACTGGCCTCACTTGGTGTAATGTCACCTATGCACCCCCACCACCCCTGCACAAAGTGAAGGATATCCGCAAGTTCTGCATTCGCCACCTCTTCTGGCTGAAGGAAGCGCCTCCCAAACACACGACAGCACGATGCCGCGAGTCCATCCCATACATACAGCACATACTCTGCAGTCTGTAGCCCTACATTGTAGAACTTGCATATCTGTACCTCGCGCTTGCCAATATTTGCAAGGTGGTACCTCAGTGGGCAAGTTTCAATACCTGGGATGCTGGATAGACAACAAACTAGATCCAGACATAGAAGTTAGATCGAGAATAGAACAAGCCAGAAACTGTTTTGTACGACTCAGGAAGCTCCTCTGGTCTGCTCTCTTGTACGGAGTCAAAACATGGACCCTAAAAACACAAACAATCAACAGGCTGCAAGCTTTCGAGATGTGGACATATCGCAGAATACTCAAAATACCATGGTCATCGCATACCACGAACGAAGAAGTCTTGCTCAGGATTGGAATAGAACTAGAACTATTCAAACTTGTAAAAGTCCGTAAAACTGCATACCTAGGTCGTATCCTGAGAAACGACAAATACCGTTACGCACAGCTCATCGTCAAGGGAAAGATAGAGGGCAAGCGGGGCCTAGGACAGAAGAAGATGTCAAGGCTGAGGAATGTACGTCGGTGGACTGGCATGCGCTTCGAGGAGCTCATCAGAGCCGCTGAAGACAGAGAGGGATTTGCCACTGTGATATCCAACCTTCATTGATGGAGATGGCACGTCGAAGAAGAAGACCTCAGTGGACAATGACCTGTGAACAGGCCACATATGATCCTCATATCCTTCCTCCCCAGTGCAACCATTTCCTTGGCCCTCCCACTGGAGAGATGGATAAAGAGTTTTGACTGTCTATTGCCGGGCAGCCCCTGCACCTATCCTCCCATTTGCCAACCTCTCTAGGTAAGTGGCTCCTGGTAGTCCCAAAAAGGGCTCAGGGCCGATGGGGGTCTGCGTGAATCCCTTCTTTGCTTCTTGCCTCACACTTGCAGCGATGTTAGACAGTATGAGGCTAAGGCCTTGAGAGTGGCCTGACCGTCCACCATCATGTAGATCCACTGCCGCTTCAGTCCCTTCTGCAGCAGTCGCTGCACACAGACCGTCACCTTTGCCTAGAACACCGTGGCCAGTCACGCCAATGGTCACTACTTTTAGCAGAACAATAATGAATCTGATAATAGATCAAACTAAGCTTTACTGGAGACTTGACCTATAGAGAAGAATTAACGAGAAAGCAGATATGAAGAGAGGTAGGAGGAAACGCCAACCATCATCCGAACAATACACCAATTTTTGCCAAGAACAATTTTTTATTACCCCCCTCCCCCTTCCACCTTAAATTTTGACACATTGAGTTTCAAGGCGTGGGGATTCCAAATTTGTAATGTTTGTCTAGATGGAAAACAGTGAAATATAGTGAGGGAAATTTTACTACTTGAATGAACTTGCGACAAATACAGGACAGTCATCATTTCTCTACTGCCTGCATTCATCAATCGCAGTGTCTACCATCTCACTCCAATTGTCAGTCATTTTGACTAGTCCTGTCGTGCCAATAGCCTAGCGTCACCTTGAAAATGTATATTTTTGTGA
The DNA here is from genome assembly GCA_020466155.1 of Pachypeltis micranthus. NCBI lineage: Eukaryota > Metazoa > Arthropoda > Insecta > Hemiptera > Miridae > Pachypeltis > Pachypeltis micranthus. The sequence goes on along the minus strand of CM035780.1, from coordinate 20,579,794 downwards.
TTCAGTCGTAGTCAGGTCATGTTTCGTATCGTTTACTAGTATTTTACTACGCTGAATCGAATGGGTTGGGTCTCGCAGGTGTGAAACTGTGTCAATCATGCCATCCAAGAGAATAATGAACTATAATGAAAGTTTACCTACGTGTAAAACGAAACGTTCAATTTTCTTCAGTTGTTTAAATTTTTGAGGTCTACTGAATCGAAAGAAAGTTCTAATGTGTGTGTTCGTTGAAACACTTCGCTGGTTGTTTGTTGCTACTGTACCGGAACGAACCAAACCCTTCGATTCAGCGGAGGCTCGTCGTTCGACTGGGCACCTCAAATGCCCCAATTCGCCCGAGACTTTGCTGCCGTCAGTTGTAATTGAGCCGGTTCCAACGTCGCCGTGTCGCCCGCGCTCGCGTTCGCCCCCACCCAGTAATTCACGAATAAAACTCCGTGTTCGAATGGCATTCGGCTTCTATCGTACTACTTCCCGACTCACCTAGTGCGATACCGCTTTCAATATTAATCCCCCCCGTAACACTATGCACAACACACCCAACTTGTATTTTTTGCCATTTGCTCTCAAGTAATCAGCGCTCATCACGCTATTGTTTTTTATTCATCTGCACGTTACCCCGTGAATTGCAACACCTGATTTTCTCACCAACATGCGGAAACCCGATGCAGAATTGTCCAGGCAGATCTCAAGGTGACACGGTCAGCTAATTCAGTGCTTAGCATTCTGAGAGACGTCGCCTCAACATGATTAAGTAATAGCTTCAAATTCCTTTTCTGAAACGATGAACTATTTTGTTCCTGATTCCGAGGGAGGCGTTGACGTCATGAGAAGGGTTGGGGGGGGGGGTGAACACCCTTGCTGATTCCTGCTGAGTTGAGAAGGTCAGTTACTGATGCGCCGAATGCTCCCTTTTATACTACTCTAGTTGATGAACATCACAATAAAATGTAGGGTATGTTAGAGAAATGAGAAGATTCTTTCAAAATTGCAATAATTTTTTATTGAGGTATTAACCTCGTCATTCTGCAACGAAGGAATCGTTTAATTACGCTCGTTCGATTGTCATTCTAGAGAAAATTTAGTTCCACGAATCCCAGTGAGAGAAATTCGGTTAAACGCTCGCAAGTATCAATTTTGAGGGATTTGAGAGAAAAATGCACGGCATGAATTCCTCGACACAAATGAATGGGCCGGGAAGGAAAAGGTTGGCGAGGAATAAATGCGAAATCTTTGTGACGTAACGGCACTAAGGCACTTCTCTCTAAGTCAATTGACCTTAAAATGGAACAATACCATTGACTGGAGCGTATAGACGAATGAAAGAGATTTCCGTCTTTCTGTCACAAACCCGATTTTCTTATTACATTAAGGGCTCTTATAAAGGCTCTTCGGCTGCCTAGAAGAGAAAAGGAGGAACCTTGAGGCTCTTAGGGACCTTTTTAATGCAAATCACCGGGAAGCCGACCTTCTTTTAAAGTGAGGATCTGTAGATGTGGAGGGGGTTGAGGAAGAGTGCTCTGTAGGTTGTCGCTTACTCGACAAATGCGTGTGGTCCCCGCACTAGATTACTGTCACTACCGTGTTACCGTCTGATTCTCCCGACGTTCCTTTTAATACGAACTGCGATTTATTGAAGGGAGTTGAAAGTGGCTAGTACAATAAGAAAGGAGGTTGTGGGACGACTCTCCAGAAATCCCTATTTTACTCTACTGGTACGAAAAATATTGCACTGACGCCGTAGTTATGAATATTTTCCGAGCGTTGATTAGTTTTGAAGGTTCTTTCGACACTCAAAACTGGAGCTGTCAAAAGCATTTACATCAGTTACCTGCGTTATAACACGATGTACAGAAACATTGACGACTGTTGCGATCAGCTTTTGGACTGTGTCCCATTCGACTTGTGACCTACCTAGGGCCACAATCTGATAGCCGAATGGGTGAAATGAGCCAGCTCACACAACTCTGCACAATGGTGAGGGGTGAGGGGTGAGGGGACGCCTGAGGGTGGCGCTCTGGACAGCCTCTCACGGAAGGAACTATTTACTTTTTAATTTCCAACTGCCGTCACTTCCTCCATCCACATCACAGGGGGCCTCCATGCCTCCAGTTGGCATCTATGATTTGCAGGCGCCTGGGCAAATGTAGTGAAGCGCTTGGCCGCCACTTTATCTCGTAGGAGAGTTACAGATAGTTGTTCAGTTGGGCCCGTATCCTATACCTCTACGTCATCGCCACACAGACAGACAGCTCGCATTCTTCTGGTAGCCGTACTCCATTGCCCCCTTGATGGGTAGTTATTTACACCAGTCAAACAATTATCTTTTAAGGTTTTCTCAGCGTATTGGTTGAAGCCAGTCATGTTGAGCTGTAGTGTGCATGACTAATGGTACGATTACTACTTCGTAACTAAGCTGGAATGGAAACCTTGGCTGTTACAATGGATGCCTTTGTTAAGTCTCAGAAACACTCACTCACTCTCTCTCTCTCTCTCTCTCTCTCTCTCTCTCTCTCTCTCTCTCTCTCTCTCTCTAGCGCTAGCCATTCTCAGATAAATTGGCTGTCAGGATTCCGCTCTCTTATGGTTCCGATCTTACCTGACTGGACGCAAACAGTGCGTAAAAACAAGCTCTGGACAGGTGTCTTCCTGGGCAAAGTTAGAAAGAGGAACTCCACAAGGAACGACTTTTTCAGCTCTGATTTTCTGCCTATACATTAACAAACTTTCAGATGCAATCTCAACATGCAGCAGAATTATATACGCAGATGACCTCAGCATTTACTTAACCTGCAAACCAGAAGATCTCATTAACGCGGTAGAGATGGTCAATCAAGATTTGATAAATCTGTCGGATTGGTTCACTAAGCACGGCCTAGTTCTGAACCCTAAAAAATGCTGCAGCATGATAATAGGACATGCCAGGCTACGCGCAAAACTTCCTCTGAGCGATTTACCAAATTTGACGATAAACGACAACAAAATAAAATATGTTACACAAAGTAAATGTTCAGGAATCGTGCTACAAAATGACCTATCGTGGACTTTACAGACAGACATTATAGTAGGGAAAGTGCACTCACTGCTTTATGCATTCAGAAATCTGCTGATGTGTAAATCCATCAATGTAAAAAAATTATTGTTTAGAACCTTGATTATGCCTTATTTTATGTACAGTGTATCGGTTATGTGTGATCTCAACACAACCTGTCGTGTCAAGATGCAGAGAGCCTTAAATAGTTCCATCAGATATATTTTAAATCTGAAATATGATGATAAAATTCGTGATAAATTTAAAAAACAACAAATTCTCAAAATTAATGAATTAATACAATACTCTATGTTAGCAATCATGTTCAAAATTACTGCAACTAAACAATCACCATATCTCGCGCGACAATATTTGCTATTTTCACAAATTCATAATTTAGAAACCAGAAACAAGTTCTTAAATTACCGTTTACCACAATGCCGTACCACTGCCCATAGATCATCATTCATCTCACAAAGCATATCATATTACAATGGACTCTCATCAGAACTGAAACAACTAAAAAGTCATACAACGTTCAAGAAACGTGTGAGAGAATCTTTGCTATCCCTTTACTAAATTCCGCTAAACTCTCTGAAATCATGACACAACAGGCTATTTAAATTAAATTACGTGAATTATTAGATCGAGGGTCGGCGCGGTGCTGGAAGAAGACGGCTCTCCTGGCTGAATAACTTGAGGAAAGTGGACGGGTATACAGCGTGCGGAGGAGCTTTTCAGGACTGAAGAGGACCGGGACGCTCTTGCCGACGTGATTGCCAACGTCCGGTTAGCCGGATAAGACACATAAAGAAGAAGAAAAATTATATCTGAATTTTGTTCGAGAAGAAAATAATAGTAAAAAAAAATAATAATAAAAAATAATAAATAAATAAATAAAAAACAATCAAATAATGAAACGAAGATTTTGTTGTTGTAGTAGAAAACTAGTTAATAAGAAGAAGAAACGAAAACTGTTGACGCATTTGCATTTATATTCTTAAATTTTAAAATTTCTGGTTAGGTGTAAGAATGGTCGAGTACGACCAAATCTCGCCAGATGTATTAATAAAGCCGTCATTCATTCATTCATTCATTCTCTCTCTCTCTCTCTCTCTCTCTCTCTCTCTCTCTCTCTCTCTCTCGCGCTCTCTCTCTCTCTCGCTCGCTCTCTCTCTCTCTCGCTCGCTCTCTCTCTCTCTCTCGCTCTCTCTCTCTCTCTCTCTCTCTCTCTCTCTCTCTCTCTCTCTCTCTCTCGGTGTACGAGGGTGGTTCAATGATCAGAAAAGTATCCAATAATAGTTTATTAGCAGACTATGACAGTAATCATTGTGCAAAGCTAGCCATACAGATACTGGCTGGATTTCATCCTGGATGGAATGACATTGTCCCGCCGGACTCACACTGCAGGAACGTCATTGGTCGTAGTCTAGTGGTCAATGACGAAGATTCATATTCCAAGGAAACTCGGGATATAGAACCGAAGCTCAGGATCGCTGCAATTTTTGCCTGAGTCAGCGAATCCTAAAATTGTCAAGCCCTTTGTAACACACAACCCCTGATACCATTTGTTACGAGCGACTTGGAAATGTTGGAATTCGCCGACTCAGGCTACTAGACCACAATCACTACAGCCTCCAGTCTACAGTCTACAGTTTCAGTTGGCGACGAACAGAATATGTGTTGTGAACAGACAATTCGCTTTTAAAGGATCTGGCGTGCTTGTTACTTACACTCACCGTCGGAGTGCACACGGTGCTTCATCATTGGGAATTCAAGGGCACTTAACATCACAGGAACACTGTGACCTTCCACTCGTTTACACTCTCCTCGGCCCTGCGGAGTAGGAAGGAAAGTTATGTAATCTGTTGTCATGCTCCCATTCCAGACAGCGCGTACGAATCACACAGAGAAGATTTCCGGAGGATAAGTTGGTGAGAGGACTTCATCGCCCAACTTTTATAAACACTGCTAGCTCTGCCTGAAATGGGTAGATAATCGCACCGCCATGTCTGGGCACGCGCTTCTAAGACGCTCCGTCATTGTGACCGACTTTAATTCGGCATTTGCTGAGAGCATTTTAGAAAACACGAAAAACTCGATTTTTGGTTGCTGTCCTTTTTAATTCTTAGGTAAACATTCCCATTCACCGTATTCTAACATAGGCAATCAAATAACCAAAATTGTTAGTGTAGCTCTTGAGAAAAATGCGCAACTCCCTCATTTTCGGGACGTCCTCCCAACTCGCTGCCCGCGTGTACGTTTTCTTGCCTCCTAAAATAACGAACAAAACAACGCAGTCTGCCGTTCCTCGGCACATTCTGCTACACACAGACGACGCGCCCGAAAGAAGGGATTTCCGATTCAAGAGCTCTGATGCACACTTTTTTCTGACCGACGACAACATTCCGAATTTCCTTGTCCTTTGAAATGCAGAAAGTTCAAAAACGTACCACCGCCAAAATGAAAGCAGTAGCTCCGCGACCTCTAAGATCGGGGGCAACCGTAATGTTCCACAGTTTTGAAAGGGGTTTGAAAAAAGTTCGCGTTGGAAGCAGTGAGGCTCATATACAAAGTGCTCCAAGGCTTGCAATTAGAAGGGGGGAGGGGGCCGTGGAAAAAAGCGTCTTCTACCTCCTGGAGCTTTCAGAGCAGCGAGTGATTCTTCCATCGCCGTCATCACTCTCGATGGCTGAAAACGCAAAATTCGTTGAGGTGGAAAACGGAGCCTCCGGGTAGTCTTTGTTTCCTCCGACTCCCTACAAAGTTTCGGTTCGTTATTCGTTCCTCCTCAAAATGTGACGCTTTACGTTCCAAGGCGTGGGGATTCCAAATCTGCAATGACCGTCCGACACCCGGCCCGTACTTCGGCCTTTAACCTAATCTACAAAATCCGTTCTTTCGTACAATAATCAGTCAACTTCGCCTGCATAGTCGGCAATTCAATCGGAACCAACCCGTGGTTGGTATGGGCAAGGAATGACTTGAAAAATTCAACTAAACGGAATTTTGGCAGTTTTATCGCAACTACAGCGTGTTTGGTATTTTGGTTTATTATTCATCCTGAATAATAACCCTATGTTTACGGTCACGAAAAATTTTTTACAACCCCCCAATCAAAATTTGATACTGTACGTTTCAAGACATGGGGATTCCAAATCTGCATGCAATGTCCGCTGTCCCCCGTCCGCTGTCTGGGCCGTTTTGTGCCTTTAACGTGGTCTAAACAATTCGTTCTTTCGCACAAAAATACCATTTGGTATCTAGTGTGCCCGCCATCTCGGCAATCCAATCGGACGAAGCCCATGGTTGTTATGGTTTAAAAAAAAACTAGTTAAAAAAATTAACGAAACGCAGTATAATCGCAAATAAGCCGTGTTTCTTATCGTTTTCAAGGTATTTTTGCATCCTGGGTCGAATGGAGTATCAGACGTGTACAACTGCGTACAGGCAAATTACAACTAGTCAAGAACTACAAGTCAACTAATTGAAAGAACTCGCTGGAACTACAGCGGAAGTCAACGTTTCGTCGTTAATACTCCCTCCCTCCCTCCAGTCTCATTAATACCACCGGCTCGCCTTGCAACGTCGTGTCTACTGGCGAGGGTTCGCTGGAAGACCCCGTCCCAATTTCTCCGACTCTTTTTGCCCGACGGGGCGGAGGAAGGTTAGGGCCACTTCCCCCGCACACCCCTACATCAGATCATAAATCCCTACAGACGTTTACGGGCGCCTGGCGCCGGGGGAATATTTAGTTTCCGTAGTTCCATTGAAGTCAGGTCGTATGGTTTACTAATATTTTTCGATGCTGAATCAAATGGAATGGGTCTTGGAGCAGTAATACTAGGTCAAGCTGTTCATGAGAATAATAAACCATTGTGTAATAATTTGCAGGGTTTTTTCCTAGTTATTGTTCAGTGCAGAGTCGAATAAGATGGATTGCTGAGGGGTAGTACCGCGTCTTGACGAAAAACAATGAAACGACAGTAAATAAACACTCAAGTCATTACTCAACGGTTTATTGTTCTCTTGCACAACATGATTGGAGCCTAATGTACTCAGTCAAACGTCGAAAAATGTCAAGTGTGTGAATTTAATATGGCTAACAACAATCCGGGAACGACTGCAAAACCTGTTGTTTCGATAAATAATTCCGACGATTTCCTGGTTATCCAGCTAGGGGATAATAAAGAGATGTTTTCTGTACACACCCTCCGCCCATACGCCAGGTGCACGTAACTTCCTGTTCACCCTCGTTTCCTGAGATGGACCTTGACACGTACCGTCTATCTCCCTACTTCACTAAACCTGCTTAGCTATGACTAGAATTTGCAAATCTTATGAATCTTGTGTGGTATAAGAAAAGGGAACGAACTCAACTACCATGAGAAGAATAGTTACACAACGGTTGATTATTATCTCACGTATATAACTTCGAGACCCGTGTTATTCGATTCAATATCGAAAAATACTTGTAAACAGACATAACCTGACTACAACAGAACATTTTACTAAGCGAGGGTAGGCAAATGGCACGATGTGACGAGCTGAGCCGCCAGGTGGTTGGACTGAGATGGGAGGCAGTGCTAGAAATGAGCGCAGGCCGTGGAGAAGTGATAAGCTGTAGTGTAAGGTCTGAGAGGTGTAGGACTGCGTCTAGATGAAAAACACGGTAAAGTGAGGCAAATTGTACCAAAGAAACTCGTGGGGATAATACAGAGTCATGATTTCTCCTCCACCTGCGCTCAGTCCCCGCACTACCTCTCGTCTCACTCCAACCACCTATCAGTTCGACCCGTCCTGTGTCATACCAAATACCATCCATTTTCATCGTTTGATTTGGTCGTCAGGTTGTACTTCGTATCGCTTACTGGTATTTTTCGATGCTGAATCGAATAGGACACATTCCAGAGCTGTAGCGCAGCGTCTAGACTGAAAACACCGTCAGGGGTGGACAAAGTGGAGTCACATTTTACAAAAAACCCTGAAAATTATTACACAATGGTTTATTATTCTCATGAACAGCTTGACCTAGTATTACAGCTCCGAGACCCATCCCATTCAATCCATCATAGAATACTAGTAAACCATACGAAACATGACCTGACTACAATGGACTACTGAAAATAAATAATCCCCCGGTGCCAGGTTCCCGTAAACATCTGTAGGCATTTATGACACGATGGAGGGGTGTGCCGAGAAAGTGAAACCTTCCTCCACCCCGTCAGGGAAATTGGGACGGGTTTGATATGATGAGAGGGAGGGAGTACTAACGATGAAACGTTGACTTCCGCTGTAGTTCCCGCGTTATACTGCGTTTCGTTAATTTTTATAACCATTTTTTGCCCATAACAACCATGGGCTTCATCCGATCGGATTGCCGAGATGGCGGGCACAACTAGATACCAAATGGGATTTTTGTGAAAGAACGAATTTTTAGACCATGTTAAAGGCACAAAACAGTGATATCAATATAGTGATACAAGTTCATGGAGGAACTCAGGGCACGAGATAGCGAAAGTTATCGTTTCTTCCCAGCCTCTGCTCATTTCCCGTCTCACTCGAACTCATGTCGTGCCCATTGCCCAGTGTTGCCTAGAAAATTTTTGTTGTTCCTCGTAGTCAGGTCATGTTTCGTATCGTTTACTGGTATTTTTCGAAGCTGAATCGTATGGGATGGGTCTCGGAGGTGTGAGAATACGTCAAGCTGGGTAAGAGAATAGTAAACCATAATAGTTAGCAGCGTTTTGGTTTACGCCATCGTTTCTTCTCACTGTATATCTCTCCATGCTCTAACTAATGTCCGGGTGTTAAGGTTTTTTTAAGAGTACGATTTGTAACATGTTTTAGGATTTAGCCTGGATCTGCTCGACCGACTGTACTCAACGAGGCATTCCGCGGGGTAGGCCTCGAAGACTGAACCCTCTGTTGATAGCTCTTTAGACGGGGACACGTGTTTGTGGCACGTAAACATCCCTTTTACCCCATTCTGCTGGTCTCTGGCTGGAAAGGCTCTGGAAGAATGTACGCCGTCAGGCTGGTACAACTCAAATTCGGGAAACAGCTCCGAACATCAAGCAGTAATTCTACAGCGTGCGCCGTAGGTGTAATTGATATTGTGTACTGTTTTTTTTTTGAAGCGCACTGGATCAAGGTGACTGAGCTGGCTGACTTACTGATTGATGAAGGGGTTACACACACACATTTCACATTTAGTACTGAACTCAACAGAAAGGTTCGAGCCTTCTTCCTCCGCCTCACCTTCACAGATGCCCGATAATTTCCAGCCGTTTCGACTACATGCGGAGCTTTGATCAATTCTTGACGACGGGATTGAAAATTTGACATCAAAAACTGTTGGTGGGGAGGCTTTGACGGTTCTTACGACGAGCGGCTCTTTGGACTAAGAGTGCTCTTGACAGCTCTTGGCCTTTGACGACGAGAAGGGCCGTAATAGGATGAACCGAAAAGCGGTGGGGGGGGGGGGTCGTACTCCAAACTCCGATTCTTCGACAATTTAATTCGGCGGTACGTTCTGAAAAAGAGGAGACTGGAAGCCGCGGAAAACTCGTTCTCAACTCGTTTCAACAAAAAGGGGAACAGATATCAAACGTGATGTGACTTATGTTACTATCACTTTGACAAAGACAATAGGATTTTTTACGACCTCAACCCAGTTTCTGGTCGATAACGCTGTTCTCCGTTCAAATCCTCCCTTGAACTGAAAAGTCGTTTTTCATGTTTTGAGTCGAGCTGAGCACGAATTCATCGAGATAGAAAACCTTTATCATTCAGAACATGAATAGAAACCGAGTCGTGCCGCTAGCTCAAGTGCTCTCTCTCTCTCTCGCTCTCTCTCCCTCCCTTTTTCTCGTTTAATATTACGTTATTACGTGGATTTTCAACAGCATTCGTTCGGAAGTCTCGTGAAACGGATTCATTTTTATTTATTTACTGCGGATTCGTTTTTATTATTAAAAATATCTCTCTCTCTTTTCTCCCCCTCTCTCTCTCTCTCTCTCGTTCTCTGTCTAAAAATAAAAAAATGTAATAGGAGTATAACCGACAATCGTATCACAATCACTGCCCACTTATTAAGATGAGACCTAAACACTCCCTGGCCCTCTAGATAGACAGTGATAATCGTGATTCGATGAACGAAAGCCACTCGGCATATAGGAGGTAAACAAAGTTGAGAACTACACATCATGCAAAAGAATGCGGATGGAGATGAGAACGGTCTATAAGAAATAGGGGTGGCTGAAGACCGTCGAGAGGAGAAAGTTGGCAATAGCGACCAGCCTCTTCCCAAGTGTCCAAGCACACGAGGCCAGACTACGTGTATAAGAATTTCTTCTTCATGTCTGCTGTGCTGGTTAAGAATAGAAGGAACGCAAAAGAGTCAGTGAGTCAGTGTCTCTCTCTCTTCTTCCCTCAACTGATGTGCACTGACTGTGACCGTACATGAAACTGCACTGAAGGCGTTCCGCCTTCAAGACAGCCATGTGACCACCCTTTATCGACAGCTATTCAGACAGAGACGCATGTCTACAGCACGTGAAACGTTACCTGAATCGTTAGGTGGTCCGATAGGAGAAAAATAGCGCTTATTGGCGTCGCCAACCACGACTGAGACAGGCGAAGGAAATGCTAACAGTGTCCAGACAGGATCTAAGAGTCCTCACTGGACACTGCCTACTTAGGTATTACCTCAATAAGATGGGCATCTCAGAAACGTTTGAGTGCAGATTGTGCAGTGAGGGGGACGAAACGGTAGCGCTCATCTTACGCGACTGCCCTTCCTTGGTAGCCAGGTGCTTTCAATACTTCTCTCAGGGGCTAATCGAATCCCAAACCATAGTGGACACTGCTACTGGGACATACTCGGCTTCCTGAGGAGGGCTGATCTTCTATTAAGTGTTAGGAGGGAGAATAATATTGAAAGCGGTATCGCATTAGGAGTCGGGAAGTAGTACGATAGAAGCCGAATGCAATTGGAACAGAGTTTTGTTCTCAATTACATTCGGGGATGTTTTACCACCACTAACAGGGAAATGGGTGGGAGCGAATGCGAGCGCGGGCAACACGACGAGGGAGGTGGCTCAGTTACAACTGACGGCAGCGAAGTCTCGAGTGAATCAGGGCATTTGAAGTGCCCAGTCATCATAAATGCCCCGGACGAGCCTCCGCTGAATCGAAAGGTTTGGTTCGTCCCGTATCACCACTCCGCCCTTGATGAAGTGCCTGTCCTCAGGTACTTATTAACACTGCTGTTCAGGGAGTTGCTGTCCACCCAACAAAGGGGAACCTAATCTTGGGCATAGCGAGGGAGAGATAATTTTGATTAAAGTTCCAAAAGGGTGCCCCTGTTTGTGGTGGGAGTATTGAATAAATGCAAATAAACAGTCACCTCCCAATGTCTCTGACGTAAACATCTTGGGATGAGTGGGTCGGATGTGTGAGTCGTATGTGTGGATCGTACGTCTTCGTCCCACGCAGCTGCGACATCCTGGGTTCAGAGAATCGGTCCATCTCTTGGCGAAAGACGATTCTCTGAGTGAGGGGAGTCGTAGTTTTCCTCCTCCTCAGAGGACACCTGCCCTCAGGTGTTCCAGAAGGGGTAGCGCAGAGCGAAGATGCTGCGTCTACTGTGCAGTGGTTGGTTTCACTTTTGGGAGCAAGTGCGGCGTCCTGGCTCATGGGGTGAAGTAGGATGTCATGCCTCTGTTGACAGCATTCACACGTGTACGTGGAGTGGCAGCTCTTCAGCGTGTGTGAGGCTGCCAGACAATTCGTACACAGATTGTGCTCTTCCACTAGATTCTTCGAGCCTCCCGGCTGGAGTTGAGGAAACGTGGGCACTTCTTTACCGCATGATGCTTACCGCAGATAGGGCAGGGATGTGGCTCTGGCGATGTGGGCTCGTGTTGACCAGTCCATTCCGGAGGCGCGTGGTTTCCCCGGACTCGTTGTTTGCGAGGTCGTTCGGGTACAGACACGCGGGAAGCTGTCGCTATTGATGCATGATGGGATTCGTCCTTCTTCGCTGCTAGATAAGCATTGACCTTATCTATGTATATGTGCTCGAGATGCTGGTACACCAGAAGCTCCTTTACAGCTGTCCTGCCTTCCTCCAAGCAGCCGTCGTCGATTGAACACAAAGCTGTATTGCAAAATAAAGCAGTAGGGCAGAAAAATTGAATGTGGGGGATCAAAAATTCCCATCACATTAGAAGAACCATCAAGTTTTTCCGCGTGGCTGGCATCTCGAACTAATGCAGGGGAAGTTCGACTACTAGTTGGGTGCCAATGTTACGGGGGGGGGGGGGAATTATATCGAAGCGATATCGCACTAAGAGAGTCGGGAAGTTAGTACGATATCAAGCCAAACGCAATCGGAACAGAGAGTTTTATTCGCGAATTACATTCGAAGATTTACCACCAAACACAGGGAACTGAGTGGGAGCAAACGCGAGCGCGGACGACACAACGACGAGAGAACCGGCTCGGTTACAATTGATGGCAGCGAATCGGAGCATTTGAGGTGCCTAGTCAGCATAAATACCCCGGACGAGCCTCCGCTGAATCGAAGGGTTTGGTTCGTCCGGATACATAAGCAAGGGATAGCGTCACAATAGACCCATGTGCGGTCATAGTGACAAAAAGACTCAGTCCCGTATGCTCTGAAAAATAGCATGTAAACATCCCTTCCGCTCTGCTGTTATGGTCAGATTTTGGAGCCAGATTCGTACTTTTACCTTTTTAACGTGGCTTCAATAGCTCTAAAAGCTAAACGAGTTGGAGTTCCTCGACTGCCTTATCTCAACGTAAAATTCGAGATCCTTCTCTGTGTAGTATTTAAATATCTGGTGCGTAGCAACACACAACTTTCCTTAGCTCTACGTCAATTCACTCGTGTAGATGGCTAATTCTATTTAATCAATCCATTTATCACTCAGTTAATTTGAACTTGGTCAAACAACACTTTACGGCAGCAGGGAGCGGAAGCGCTTACAGTTCCAGATTTTATTGTGCTGCTCGTACTCATTGCAGGACCATTATTGAGAAATTGGTACACAGATAATTAATGAGGCTGTAAACACAAATTTTTTGAAGAAGGGTAGTAATTACTTTTGCAGAGTAATTGGGTGAAAACGTTTAGAACTGGTAGTAAGCGAAATGGCGGTAGTTGAAATTCAGGAATTTCTGGAGTGAGCCCCATGTATCTCATGAGCGTTTTCAAACACTCAACCTATACGTATTAGATTGAACTATAATACCAATTGTTTTAAACATTCTACAAACATTCCAGCGGAGTTTATAAGGAAAAAACCGCGCGAAAAACTCTTATCGTCGAAAATTTTGATAATTTATTGTGCTGCTCTCGTCATTTTCCCAAGAAAGGAATTTTATGGTATGATCGCCTTATTGAGAGCTATCAATATAAAAAATGTAATCAAAATCGTTGGAGCCGTTTTTGAGAAAAAAATATTTGGTGTTTTGATCACTATGATGACTATAGTTAACTTTCGGTGGATTTTGCTCATACCCTTATTTTGGCGTCCCATGGTAACGTGCGGGCTAGATATCAAGTTTGAGGGGATTTGGTACGGTTGTTCTCTCTAAAAACCGCGCTACAATCGATTTCGTCGAAAGTTTTGGTAATTTATTGTGCTGCTCTCGTCATTTTCCCACGAATGAGAATTTTAAGGTATAGTTGCCATATTGGGAGCTATCAATATAAAAAATTTAATCAAAATCGTTAGAGCCTTTTTCGAGAAAAAAAAATTTGGTATTTTGATCACTATGATAACTTTAGTTAGCTGTCGGTGGATTTTGTACAAACTCTTATTTTGGCGTCCCATGGTGACCTGCGGGCGAGATATCAAGTTTGAGCTCATTTGGTACGGTGGTTCTCTCTAAAAATCGTTCACAGACACACATACACAAACACAGACACACATACACAGACACACATACACACACAGACCATTTTCCCAAATAGTGTTTTTCGGACTCAGGGGGGTCTGAAACGTAAAGATCTGAAGAGAACTCAAAATTTTTTTTTCAGCCGATTACATAACTTTTCTTTCTACTTCGTAGAGCCAAGGAAAGTAAAAAAAAGAATCAGAGAACCCCGTCTGCCCAATATTCATCTTTTCATTACTATCAAGCTTGTGCAGCGTCCGTCCTGCAAATACCAAAACAGAACGAAATGAAATCGCGAAATGAAACCTTCGGTAGCAGTTAAAATGACGACCAATGAAGTTCATTGTGTCAGAGGACTCAGAAATGAAGGAAGCAACAAGTTAATTTGTGGGGCTTAGCTGCAGTCCTGAGCCGCTTCAAGTAGAACGGCTCGGGGAGAGCGAGGAAACGAGTAACTCGTGACTGACTACCCGGGCAGCAATAAAAGCGAGATATATATATATACCTCCGGAGCTTTGACCTTCGCACCTTCATTTTCTTAAACGGCAAAGAAAACTTCTCGGTGACTTTGTACAGGCTCGTGCAGGCACGGTACGAGAAAAAGATGATAAAAATCCAGTCAGTGGCCTGTTCCTTCAATAGAACAAGACGACCCTTTGAAATCAAGAGAACTATACCTTACTTAATAACCTCCGGGCTGTCCCATTGGAAAGGAAAGAAATGTACCCTGGTAGACAAGTTTTCGTATGCAAATTTTAGATTCTGCGACTGAAATTTGCCTCCATTAGCTATTCAAGTACCACATACGGTATGCTATGCTCACCACGAGAATCAGGCATATTTCTGATCATTCTGATGATCCTTCACACGTCCCACATCCCCAGGTTAGTAGAACGGATGGGGTCTGCTCTACTACTAAAACGTCCTGGCTCGGTTTTTGTTCGAATACAGAACCGTCGCTAACTACGTAGTGCGAAGGATTGTTATCGCAATTCCAAAACAAACCCCAGAAATCAGTCGAATGAAATGACCACTTCTGAACGTATGAGCGGCCTGACCCATCAACTGAAACGAGGAAGGGGTTCTCATTCGTTAACCAGGGATCAAGTGTTGCTGGTACGAAGACTTCACCCACTCTGAAGACAGGATATCACATCCAGCCACAACTGGGGGGAAAACAGTTTATTCAGACCGGGTTAGGGAAACTGTGTCCCACCATTGGCGTGCTGCCAGCTCTACATGTTGCCCTCATGCCGCCAACTCTTAGATTATTCTAGCAATCACTTCAGGAGCACGTACTAACGGCCATCAGACCTGACTTTGATCGAGATGGTGGAGAGACTGGTGTCAGGGAATAACACCGATTTAGTGAGGCTTAGTTCTTGTGACACTCAATGCTCAAGACGTCTTGAACTCTGTCTGATTGACTCTGGAGGCCCTTGGAGTCGCATTAAAGGCTTCTAGCTATCTGCCCAGTCAGTAGTCAATTGATTCGAATAAAAAGAGCAGTGACATCGTCTTGAAGTGTGTTGTCTGCATCACGCAGCACTCCTGCCATACGGCTACTAATCCTTCCCGGGTATCGTTGTCGAGCCACCCTGTAGAGGGAGCAATTGACTGGGCTGCGTCCCCCAACACGTTCTCGCTGCCGAGACAGGTGTCAAACGTTCGGCGCTTAAAAAAATGCAGCCGATAGTTGAAGGCCCAGTGTCCTGATAGTAACTGCGTGACTAGGAAGAGCCGGGGCCACCACTTCTTGTCCATGTTGCGTGTTTGTAGGGGTGGGAGTATTCTGTGCAGGTGTCTGGCAGTGTTGGAGCAGGCTTGTCAGTTTTTTATGAGCCATTCTTGAGTGATGGCCAGCTTTTCCTCTGCTGGGCCCCATCGCAGGAGTTCTGGTAGTCTGCAAGCTGCCTGTGTAATGTGCAAGGGTTTCCTTCTTCATGTGGTACCTCAGAGCAGCAACATCGAGTGGTAGGGCCATTGCGAGTGCTTGTAATGCTAGGTGGGACGTGCTTCAGTACGTAGACAGGATTGCCAGCAGTGCGTCTTGCTGGAGATCTCGTTGCACCCACCAAACTTCGGCTGCATACAGTACAATGGGAAGGAAACCTGCACTGTTGTAGTGGAATGCGTACACAGTGCGATGCTCCCACCAGCGATCGTACGTGTCCCATCAGTGCCGAGCATTTGCCCGGGCTAGGGCGTCCTGGACAGAAGATGACCCCTAGGTATTTTGCCTAGGCGCTATTGTTGTTCTGGCTCCCTTCGAGATTTCTATCGTTCGAAAGGGGATCACGGATGTGGACTTCACGTTGGGTCTGGAGGTGATTCTTGGGACACCAGGATTTTGTTGACTCCTGCCCCTTCATGCCACTGTGCAGTGGTGTTTTACCAAGTCTAATTTAACTGAGTGAATGATAAACTGCATTAGTGGCAAAAGCCGTTAAAATCTCTTTATGTAGAGCTAAGGAAAGCTGTGCGATGCGCCGTATCAGATATTTTCTTCGACGTGCCCAAATTAGGATAAATGTTCATAATTCAGAAAACTGAATTTGGGTTTTCAACAAGGTTTCCTGGTTAACTGCTTAGCTTACGAATTTAAACTTTGACTGTCTACGTCACACCCAACGGCATTGAAGTCATTAGTCTGGATAACTTTTGGGTGGCGTGAAGTGTAATGTTGAAATACGCTGCAATGAAGTTTTCTATTTAATTTATATTTTATCCTACTATATTTTGGGGTTGAATTAAGGTCCCCAAGCACTTCCTCCCTAAAGATTGGCTCTGAGGAAACTGAAAAGTTCAACCGGGGCAATTTGAAAAGGTATTCGGAGTAAGTTTTTTATTGTTGCGGGGACTGAGGCTCAAAATGAAGGCAATTCTCTCCCAAGGCCACCGATAAGGCGAAAAAGCGTTGATTAATCGTGTAAGAAAGAACCATTTGGGCTCCAGGGGCGGTTCAACTGGGTCGGCGAAGTGGAGAAAGAAAATTAAATTTCCCTGAGTTCGATAAAACAAGGAGGTAAGTACTGTGAGAGTGTGCACAAATGTAGTCTTGATGTAATCAGCTGAAGACTTTTAGGAGTCACAGACGCCCTGTTTAAGAAATGAGGGTCTAATTTGTTTTTTTTTTCTTCTACTACCCCCTCATACCTTTCCGCGGTTCTTCCTTTCTCTTTATCGTCTCGCAGAATGTGAATCAAAATCTAATAACGTCCCGCTTACTAAGCACCGCCCGTTTCGCCTGGAGATACCGCGGAGCACATCCAGACCGCAGCGCTCGGCAACCCGACCGATGGAGAGGTCCAGCCTTCGGTTCAACGGGTCTTTCTAGATGAGTTCGAGATAAGATAAGTGGAGTTAGGTTGGCGTTGTGAAAGGAAAGACGGAGAAGGGAAATCGCGGAAAGAGAAACAGGGAAATCGGGGAAGTTTTGCGAAAAAGGGCGGGGAAGGCCGTTGGAAAAATGAAACTCAATGCGATCGGATGTCGACGAGAGCTTCGGAAAGTTCTTTTAACTTCTTTTCGAGGACTCGACGAAGATATTTCAATTCCGGTAGAGCAAAAATCGACGAATATTTAGAATCGACTTTACGGCCTAATGGACGTTCTCGAAGTTAATAAAAAAATCTTTCGATAGAAAATTCTTCGTAGTCTTCAGACGCTCGAACTCAACAAACTAAAGTAACATAACCATAACGACCGTAAATGATGAATATCATCAGACGTCGATCATCGAATCTTTTGGTAATTTATTGTGCTGCTCTCGTCATTTTCCCAAGAATGGGCATTTTATGGTATAATTGCCTTATTGAGACCTATCAATATAAAAAATTTAATCAAAATCGTTATAGCCGTTTTAAAAAATAAAATTTGGTGTTTTGATCACTATGATAACTATAGTTAACTTTCGGTGGATTTTGTTCAAAACCTTATTTTGGCGTCCCATGGTAACCTGCGGGCTAGACATCAAGTTCCAGTTGATTTGGTGCGGTTGTTTTCTCTAAAAACCGCGTTAAAATGGATTTAGTCTACAGTTTTGGTAATTTATTGTGCTGCTCTCGTCATTTTCCCACAAATGAGAATTTTAAGGTATGGTTGCCATATTGGGAGCTATCAATATAAAAAATTTAATCAAAATCATTAGAGCCATTTTTGAGAAAAAAAATATTTGGTGTTTCGATCACTATGATAACTATAGTTAACTTTCGGTGGATTTTGTACAAACCCTTATTTTGGCGTCCCATGGTAACTTGCGGGCGAGATATCAGGTTTGAGGTGATTTGGTAGGATGGTTCTCTCTAAAAATCGTTCACAGACACACATACACACACACCATTTTCCCAAATTGTGTTTTTCGGACTCAGGAGGGTCTGAAACGTAAAGATCTGAAGAAAACTCAAAATTTTTTCTTCAGCCGACTACATAACTTTACTTTCTACTTCGTAGAGCAAGGAAAGTAAAAAGTGCGTGTGTGTTGAATCTACAGGAGAACGGCTGAACCGATTGGTCTAGTAGCGTCTGTAGGCGCGAAAATAATGGTATGTGGTTGTGGGTGGAGGGGGGGGGGGATGTGCGGTGACCTACGGTTTTTCAAAAACAATTTCGATCAAACTTATAGGGTACTTGTAACTAAGTAGTACCTACATATTGTTCCCCCTTCGTATAAATGTGTTGACCGAAGATACAGCTCCCGTATATGTAGAGCAGGTCGTCGAATTTACGGGGTTGGAAAAGTTGCGTGTTGCTCCGCATCAGATATTTGGCGATTGCGTCCCGTGCTTTAGTTTCTTTGAAAATCCTCAAAAAAGCAGCTCAGCGACCTGAGCGAAGGTGAGAGCGCTCCCCTCAGGGAACTACAGTCAAGCTCCGCTCAAAGCCTCGCATTTTCGACTCGCGATTTCGTAATACCTCATTCAATTTCCGAACTGTGTGACAAATCAATATGCGAACAGGAAGTTGGATTCATTTTCCCCCCTTCAGCCCCAGTCGAATACGTCTCCGACGGGAAAACTCGGCGAGGAACGTTGAAGGGGGAAAAAGGGAAAACAGTAAAGCGGATTTCCGCCGGGTTTCCCCGCAACGAAGGGAAAAAGAAGAAGAAAGGAAAAAAGAAAAAAAAAATAGCCCGAGTTGAATAAACGACGATAGCTTGTCTTATTTCGCCATTATAACGGGGGTACGGTGCTATTTAATTAAAAGCCGAGGATCGAGGACCCCGTAGGATTAGTGAGCCATTAATTCGTCTCTCGCAGACCCACAGTTTTAACGAACATGTGTTCACATGATTCTCTACTAAAGTTCATTGACCGAAAATCGATATACTCCCGGCATGAAAGAAAAATGTTGCTCTTCGACATGAGCATTTCTTAGCATACTCTCAGGTTAATATTCGTGACGGCCTACGGCGACATGCGTGTACCACCTACGATGTTGAGAGAAAGATTTCTACGAACTGACGGGGGGGTTGATAAATTCCCCCCCTCCAATTACACCCTCACTTCTGAGATTGGGGTAACATGCCAAAACACTGTGAAGCAATAACCCTTTAGATAGTAGCACGTTATTTACCGTCAAAACGCAGCTGTCGCAGTTTCCTCAAAATGGCTCCAACGACCTTTTCTTCCACCAGTTTCTAAGCAATCCGGCTTCTGGCAGCTGAGCGGAAAAAGGATGGTACTGCAGCCTTGAAAGATTTCAGGAGAGTATCGTCAAAGTTCACAGAACACAGCTTCAGTCGATGAGGCCGCCCTGAGAGGCCAGCCTTTTGCTGCGTGACTTTACACAATCCACCTTCGGGTAATCGAAGTACAGCTTCCAGAAAAAATGGAGTGCCGTGACTATTGGCGGGTGGCTGGACGAGTGGGGTGCCCCATCCCGGCTTTTCCTCTTCTCTGAAACCAGGCAGCTGATTTCAGCACTTGGTAAGAGGCACATTTATTGCGAACGATATGTAAAGATGTGCACTCATCTTTAAACCTCATCCAATAATATCAACCTGCTGGACTGTGATGAGTTGGATGAAAAGGTAATGGGATCAAGATGCGAGGTTCACCGACGGAAGTAAATAGTGTTGAGTTGGGCGATAGCCACGGTGTCGTCGAGGTCGGCTAGAGACTCTCTCCAAAGTTTATTCGCGTTTTTTTTTGTTTTGCATGTGTATTTATTGTTGATCCCGGATTCGGAACATTTGTTTTCGATTTCTTTTGTGAAGTAAAGCAATCGAAGCTAGTGTCCGTTTTGGATTTCCCTAGAGGGACCCTCAGAAACTTATAAATCGAAAACCGGACTTGATGAGCCAGAAATTTACGGTTTACCGCCCGAATACCAGCACGTAAGTAAACACGCCGAGTTGGGTAAGCGTTGATCGCATTAAAAATGCGATTACATCTATGAAGCAGCGACACCTAAAGCGTACAGTTCGAGTTACGTTAGACGAAAATACTAAAAAAGTTCCCTTCGATGAGGAAAACCTGTGGTTCAACGGAATTTATTTAAATATCGATGAACCCGCGCAAAAGTATAAGTAAGTACAAGTATCGACTGGTAAATAGTTCTGTATAGTAGTTTTTCGTGCATAGAAGTTAGAAAATCCCTTCATTTGACTTTTAAATTTGAATCTCCATCCACATAGATGATGGTTGACAATAAAAGTTGAGTTAGTATCAAAAAGTTGAAGAATTGTTTCCATAAATACGGCAACCGGAGTACAGCAACCACAAGGTGGAATGGGGCCCTTGGGACGAGTGCAAGACGAGTGGGGTGCAGCCAAGAAGAGGGGAAGGACCGGGCAGTTGATTCCAGCACTTGGTCTATGACTCAGGCAGCGCCATACTGAGGCACTCATGTGACAGAGCGTTTAGAGTATACCTGCGTTCAAAGGTGGACGGTTTGCCTGCCCTCCGAACAAGCGTCGCTCACTTTTGCAGGAACTACAGTGGTACAGCGTGCTCTCGTTAGTCTGCACTGGAGGCGTAAGACGTGAAGGATGGAGAGTCTGTGAGTGAAAAGAAGTAGAGTCGAGCATTGAATCCTTTTTGGAATTGACTCTACCCACTTTCTCCTACACAGGAGATCAAATTCTGACGTTAATACAAACGTCCTCATTGAAACACAAAAGTCGGCCATCTTCATTCAACACGACACATAATTAGCAAAAGCTTTATACGTACACATACGAGTTTGGATATTGGTTACGACCCAGCCTAATCCTACACTCCTCACAGGATAGTAGTGCTACCATGATGTTTCTACCTCACGCAGTGCCTAACACGACATGGAGCATTGAGGACGTACACGCACCGAATTGGAAAGGTTGCCACCCCAAACTGCCTGCACTGCAGGCCAATGGTGGATGATGCTTCCCATGCCTACTGCTCGTACAAAGGTGAGCAGGCGGTGGCACACAGAGGACAACACTGTGCGAAAACTCATACTAGACATGTTGCATGCTAAATTTCAATGAAAACTTTCAAAAGTGCATTGCTCCATTTGATCAGACAGCGCTGAGCTAGAAGAGGGTGGAGCTTGCATATTTGGGGACAGAATCACGCCAGGATCCTTGAAAATTTGATGTGAGATGCCGCAGAATGACGGAGCTCGATGAACCCTCATACTTCAGGAGGGACCCTCTCCATGCATGGGCTCGTACGTCTGCCAATCCTAGCAGGAGGTTCATCGGTGGAGATGGCGTTCGATAAGCTAGCAGGATACCCTACTGCAGGGTGCATGCCCGCTGTCAGTCCTGCTGGGTGGGAACCAACTAATATTTCTAAGTAACATGAGACAGATAACCTCATAGTTAAATTAGTAATCAACTAATTATTAATTCGATGAGAACCAGTATATTTCCAACCGAATAGGATTGACCTTAGAGCACCAGGAACAGAACAGAGAGGGAACCCTTTCCTCTGTGGATAAGGGCTCCTGCCAAACCATTGTCTGTGCACGTGTGGGTTCTAGTTTGTCGTTGCTCAGCTAGTAGGATGTTTATTTGCCTCTTTGAATTGACTTCTTTGTCATCCAGCGGTTCAGTTCTTGGTCGACGAAATCGTACCTGACACTGACTGCTCTTCTGTTGTCGCTCTTTGCCCATAGCGTTGAAATCAGTGATGGGACTATAAGACCATTACCCTGTCTGGTCTCTGAGGAGTCGTCGAATTGTTCCCCCTTTACAAGGTTGCGGCAAGCCGTCTGCCTCCTCGCTTTCAGTACTCATAGACACCTAACGGCTCATTAATATAGATCAGAAAGGAACGTTCAGAACGATCTCCAGACAACGCGAGTTAAGATGGAAGAATTGAAGAACCCAAGAGGGAGATGAAACTACGCCACCTGGGCCAATCTCCCTGGCTCACCTGCTAGTAAATGGAAGTTCATGCAGAATGCAGTTACGACCTTCTGGCGCCTCTGTGTCGTCGTTTCATTTAAAATCACACCCTGTTCGTTTGGTCGTTCATACCTCACTGTGGCATTTCAACTCTACACGTCGGCCCTCTTCACTCCTGCAATGTTCAGCAGTTATGAATGACTGCTCTGGCAGACACCTTTGGTTGGACGTTGTACTCTACCAGCTGTCTGGGTACAGTGCGCACTGTTGTACTCCCAGGTCTGGATGCTCAAGGCACTGCTCAAAGGATCGGCTTAGTGAACACGTATTTCAGGCATAAAACCTACCTGCTAACGACAGCCGTAAGCCACGGCAGAACCATCTACCAGCTGTGCGGATGATAATTCAGTTCCCGGTTTCTCGGAGCACGACAATCGGCGTACTGCACTGGGAGCGCGTGAAGAGCTGCCTCGCTCACGGCTGAGACTCGAGCGTTTGTGTGATCTTTTTGTACTGAATGTCGCTCTTTTGCCGATGGACTGTTGAAGAGGATTTACCTTCCGATGTGATATGAAGGAAATAACAATTTCATAAGTGAGTGTGTGCATAAAGGACTCGGTATGAAGACGTGCTGACGAAAATTTCAACTGAAATAAAAAATGTTGAAAGGACGGTCGTCAGGTGTCAGGCATGTAAAGGAAGAGTAAGTTTGCGCAGATATTGCCTGATGGCTTTCACTATTTCGAGGTTCCAATTGAAACCACCGGTGGTATTTCCTTCTAACTTTGTAAACATAAACCGCTTTGTGGTAACGTATCATGTTTTGTACTTATGAGCAAAGCAACCTGTAGAACGTTGGTTGGTTCGTAGCTCAATATTTCCAAAGATGCAATTAGTGTATCTGCTGCGTACACAATTGCCACGTCTCTCGAACATGCTAGGGATCGATTCGATTTTGAGTCGACAGCTTCGATTGCACCTTCTGCCGAACTAAAATCAAAAGCGGTACGAAATTGCGGTGCAAAAACTCACATGATTGTGGTCGATGGAGGGGAGTCGCCTGGCGGCGGTAAATGCGGACGACTGACGAGTCCGGGAGAAGGCGCACAACTAACTGAAAGGGGGAACGCCGGTTGTGGAGGGTTTTAAAGCGCTGCCCCTCTGCCGCCGCCACCCTGAAGCTCTCCGCCTCCGACTCTCCACGCCGCGGCATCCATCTCCTGCTGGAGGAGACAAAGCCTGCTCCGCCCGCTCACAAAGCAGTCGCTCCCCACCCCCTCCCGCCATCACCACCACGACCAACGACACCGAAACCCCTCAAAACTCGCTTTATCTTCGACGGGGAAAAAAGAGAAAAAAAACGGGAATTACCATTTACCTGGAAATTATTGACGAGCTCTACGTTTATTAAGTTATTGATGAACGTCCGAAACCGATTAAAGGAAACGATCGTTTAATCATGCAGGAGGAACACATGCCCATCAGGATCCAATAAATACGGAACAGGAATTCGCAGAGCTAGGAAACAAGGCCTAAGGGCAAAATCATGGTTTTCTCGTGTCTCTGTGTACCTTTCAAATTCTAAGCCGCTCGGCTAGACCTAGGAGTGCTCTGAACCGCTGGGAAATGCACGCAGACAGCATTGCACCTACAAATATGTTGATAAGCAACCCGTGCTCTACTGAAACTTCCTACGGGTTGCTGCTTATGCTACTCATGTTCAGATCGGCCCCAATAACTACGTTTCCCACTCAACGCGGATGAGGTAATATTACCTCATGACACCTCACTTTTCTTACGTTTGAGGTAATATTACCCCAAGACCCTCTCGCATCGCTCTGTAAGTTTTCGTATTCGAAGGAGGGGATCTTCTACTGTAGGGGCTGCAGTGGGATGGGATAGCCTTCATTATGATTTTCTCAGTGCACCAGTACGCGCCGTTTTTCTTTACCTCTTATACCTGAGCCGCAATACACCAGAGAAGTTCACACCCTGTTTTTTTCTCGGTAAGTTGTTCTGCGCAATCTTTAAATGTTTCTTACTACGATTCAATTATCATTATGTCTCACAAATGTTTCAGTAGTGATTATTCAGTATAAGAAGTGAATCAATTGAGCACAAAATCATACATTTTTGCTCGTTTTTCATCGTAGCCACTGCTTAAGTTACCTCCTTTTCACAGTTTATTTTTGTATATTGGCTGACTCATACTTCTACATCTCTACAGATCGCTTAATCTGCCTCATAGTCAGACCTGAAATGGAAGACATGAAGGCGAAAACGAAGGGAAAACGAAGTGCAAAAAGAAAACTTGACTTGTATTCCTCCCCCAATTCATGTAGGTGATTTGTTTTCTCTTTTCTGTTTCAATTTTAGAGGTTAATGAATTCATCCAACCAAATTTATAAATAAATTAATGAACCAAATTAATTATTTAGGCTCTTCAGCAGACAGCGGGGCTGTATCTAAACCAATTCCTGGTTCAAGTGGCGCCCAGATCAGTAGCCAATGCCCCACGATGAATCAACGTGAACCACTTTCCCAGGATTCTGGAGGTGGAGGCAGGATCAGGAACCAAAAAAAATAAAAAATACCGGCAATTGAGGTGTAGAGTGTGCTACGTTAAAAAAATAACTAAAAATGTCCAAACATACTGTAAAGGGTGTGAGGGCAATCCTGGTCTATGTCTGAAAGAGTGTTTTTTGGAGTATCACGAGAAACTTGGTTTCATCTTGTAATGAATTACCTATTTACCTTCCTATTGTGATTTCTCGATTTTTATATTATAATGCTTTCGTATATTCTGTATTTTTCTGTATTCTCCATTATTATATTAGTGTCATTGAATTCCAAAACTTACTGTTCTTGTTACGTGATATACCTAATAACTATAATTGTGTTATGTATTGTATGTGTCACTCATAATAATTACATATTTTTTCAAATTTCTTTTTTCTTCATATATCATGTAAATCTACTTATTTTCTGTAAAATTAGTATATTACACGATACATTTTGAACGAGAAATGTTGTTTCTGTAACCAGTACCTAACCATTGAGGATCTACCTGCGTGCCTTCCATAATGATATAAGTTATTTTCATAGAATAACCATGTAATCATTGTGAAAACCAGGGATGAAATAATATTACCCCATCCGTAAGGAAGAAAAACCCTGTGTTTTGCCGGTTTGCATATCCAGTTTCTCCTCCCCTACTGATGAGGTAATATTACCTCATGTGAAACAATGTACTAAATACAACGAATTTGAAGCAAGGGACTGTTATAGTCTAATTTAGAATTAGAATCTTAACTGCAATATGAATTTATTTTCAGAAATGACTTCAGTAGGGGAGTGTAGAGCGCTAGGAAGGTCCCGCATTGAATGGGTTAGTAATTGAATGTGACCATGCTGCATTTATTCCCCTTTACAGAGATGCATTTTGTTATTATTGATGTCATGTGCCAGAACTAAACCGAAAGCGGTGTGGAGCAGAGGAAGAACCATCAAAATCCGTCGAGAAATGTTGCCTGAGCATTCTACCTTATGTAGTGATAGTTTGGTGAAGAATATGTAACCTCGGCAGAACTTCGTTTATTCTCCTATGGCTCGATCACGAATGCCTCACAAATCGGATAATTTTCCCATGGGTTTTCCTTCCCCTCCCCAACTCATGACCGCCTTTTTTATTCCGTTCAACAACCTCGATCATTTTCCGTCCGCGTATCAGCCTTTCAGCCTTCCCTGATATGATTGTAGCCTCCTCCTGTGGTTACACTTCTTCTTCTTCGTCCTAGCTGTTGTTGATCAGCACAACACCCTCTGCTGAGATCAAAGTACGCCCTTGTACTTTCCTGGATTGACGTGTTTTGGGCTGGTTGCCTCCCTGAGGTTTGGTCACCGCTGGTCTACTAGTGCAGGAGTAGGGATCGTGAAGACGTGATGATGTCACAGGAGGCTACATAAGTCAGGGGGCTGACAGATAGTCTTCAAGTACCATTGATGGAGGACCGTGTATTGTTTGTGGTGAGTAAGGTCAGTGGAGTTAGAGGATGGAAGGTAACAAAACTGTTTTTTGTTTGAATAAGTGAATTGGGCAAAAAATAAATTTGTAGTATTTACAGTCAGCCAAAAGTGTCCCTATGGCATTCGTGATTAGAATTTTGTTAGTAAAACTTTCAACAACCTTAAAAAAGTTAAGGTTTTTATCCTTCTTTTCTTCAAAATGTAAACAGCTTTGATACATCTTCTCGTCTTTATTTTACACATACACTTCATTCGAGTGTCGTTGGTAGCTTACTTATAATGCCCTTTGTTACTTACTGGCTAATTTTCGAACAATTTGGTCCATCTTTGTTGCAACCTGACAGGTATTACCCAATTGTACAAATCCTGTACACAATTTCCCACTAATTAAGCACACACACATAGTACACACACGTAACACGTATATGAAGGAACTAAGCCATGACTAAGCAAGCAACAAATGAAGGAAGGATGGGAAAGCGAGGAGAAAGGTTGAGCGTTGGGTATACCAGAATTGTATATGTGCTGAGGTAGTTTGGATGCTGCTCTTCAAAAGCATCTCCAAACCCCCCTCGTAACAATTGGTGCCCAACGTGGGGCGATGTGCTGAATGACTCCCTTTAAATGCACCGGGTGATCGTGGTCTAGTGGATAAGACATTGGTTTATAATTTTCCTGAGGTTTATAACTGCCTGAGTGCGATTGTATGTGATGTTTTTGAAGAGCTGCTGACTCAGGCAAAAATTACGGCAAATCGCACGGAGCTCCGAACCACAATCCTTGACTTACGTCGAGAATTATAAGCCAATGTCTTATCCACTAGACCACGATCACCCGGTGCCTTTAAAGGGAGTCAGTCAGTACACTTACTCAGTTCCTCACGGGACATGGAGCATGTAGGGCATACCTGCACCGAATTGGTAAGCCTGCAGCGCAATGATGGGTGATGTCTCTTCTCGTGCCAAATGTGGGCAGATGGAGAGTGGGGGTGGAGGACAGTCGTCCAGCTTGCAGCAGGGGTGTTCGTCCCCACCATGTTGCATTCCTATGAAAACTAGCACGTGCCTAGCTCAATTTGCCAGGTTACCGTTCAGCCAGAAGAATATGTCCTTGCTGATCTCTCCAGGATGCAAAACATGGAGAAAAGATCGCTCCTGAACCTCCCGAAGTGCTGGGCAGTATCAGAGGATGTATACCGTACTGGATACCCCCACAAATCGCCTGGCAACTTACCCGGCAGATTGTACAGGGGTTTTGGCGCCGATGGAGCAAGGAGTACCTTCATACTCAAATCCATCGCCCAAAATGGACCAAGGATACACAGACTGCCAGTGTTGGAGATCTGGTTTATTGGTATGCACCTGACTCACCACCGAATCAGTGGCCAATCGACCGTATCACTGAGTTGATGCCTGGTCGTGATGGGAGAGCGCGGGTTGCGGGTATTTGGACCTCAACAAGGAATATTGTGCGCCCCTTGAACCGTTTGGTTCTCTTACTTAGTTAAGTTGTTACCATCACTCGTTATTCCTATGTACTCTTTGTTATACCAGAAATTTATTAATTTTGTGGGTGGGGGGTATGTTCGGGCCTCGTTGCGAGACGGCAAGCTCGGCATCCAGCGACATGTTTCCTCTTGCCCATCGTCTTCCCCCGCCACTCTAGCTTCTTCCGACGAGCTGCGCGAGGCGGAAACCAGTGCTTTTCGCGTCGTCTTCTACCCTGGACCTTCGCTATTTTCCGTCCTTGTGAACTTAATGGTGCATTACGATCCCTTCGCAATTTCGCCCGCGGTATCGCCTAGCTGGCCGGCTTTGAACGGATGCTTGTCGTGAAAAGGTAGGAGAATCCTGTTCGTAAAATTACCTTCCTTTCGAGCCGAGCGTCTCGCAACTACACACAAACACACACACCACAAACTACAGTCCACCCAGTAGCTAACGCTCCACACGACCAAACAGGGATCATTGCTCGCGAAATTTAATGAAACACCGAAAAACAAGTGACAAGCTCGTACAAACGTGATCATTAACCAACTGAACGACATATTCATTGAGTCCACCCCCGATAGAAATCGATAGCTAGTCCCATCCCCTTGCATACACGAAAACTCGGAATCTGGGCAATGGAAAGCCTCTGCGTGAGTGTGTGAGTGTATGACTGCGCCACTGCCACTGTTTGGTCTAGTTAGTTTGAAAGTCTGGGCACGAGGATTGATGCTGTCATTGATGTCTGAAGGTGAAAATGGACTGTGAGGGGTGCTGGAGTACATGATGTTCTGGAGATCTTGCAACTGCGCCGAAACCTAGCACAACTGCACTTCATAGCAACTGCGCCGGAAGTAGAGACAATAGCAAGTGCGCCGTCATACTTTACGGTTTCTATTTCCACTTTATACACTCAAAATTTTATAACGTTGATACAGTTTTTTGTCACTTTTTTTCATAATGTCTAGCCACTGTTTGGAGGAATGATTTCCCATCAATCTTTCCTTCTCGATATTCAATTATTAGGTGCTGAATCATTTTTTCTGTTTTTTGAACGCCCCTGTGTCCGGCTTGGGCACATTCGAGCCATTCATTATGAGGAAGGTGTCCGTTTGCATTCGTTTCAAGGCATTGAGAAACACGAAAATGTTAGGATGAGGATGGGAAAACTGGCCATTGAATTTCGAGTGGAACGATTCACAACTGTTTGTGGTTCTTTTCGAAGAAATTTCTGCTGCAGCCCATCAGGAGGAAACTTAGCTTGAACACCAACGTAGTTATCGATGATGTATTCCGCGTACTTTCCAAACCGTGTGTCATCTGGCAACGACGTCATACAATGTTCCAAAAATGCAGTGCCGACCTCACTTGGATCCAAGAACGGTATACCGAAAACGAGACGAAGCCAATTTCGAATATGCCCCTTTGCTCTGTATGCTTTGGTTAGCCCGAGTGCTTGGATTTTCCTCCACCAAGATTGTGACAAATGGAATCGACATCCCACAATTCGGGAATCTGGGAAAGCACTGCGACGTGAATTCCTTCTTCAAAATCAGCCACCACACAATCCTGAACACGACTGCTGTATGCTTTTCTCCGGGCTCTGTATTCAGTTGAATATTACTAACTTGTTTTTTAGTAAGATGATGTTGAGCTCCATGTGATTCGACTTCTGCCCGAATAATTTTCATCGGTGCATCGTTGAGGTCGTCGGTCGCTTTCCTTTTCACTGAATTGGAAATTCTTTCTTCAATAACTGTTGTTCACCAACGTGCTCGTGGTTGTGGATATCCTCCTTTTTCACAATGTTTTTGTTGACGTGAACGTACAATTTCGCGCAGCAAGACCGCTTACAACACCTCCACTTAACCGCGTCGAGTATCTGAACATTATCACTTTTGCAAAATTTCCGCGCTGAGACTGAATGAATTCCAGAGACATTGCAACACGTAACAACTGAACCAAAGACGCTACCGTGCCAATCACGAGGATATCGGGCCATCGCATTCACCGATAAGAAAAAAGCGGCGCAAATGCTGGAGATGTTCTGGCCCAATCCGTAACACACAGCAATTGAAAATTAAGGCTTCCCCGGGCGAACTCTAGCGAAACTGAGGCATTAAACGGTGTACATCCACTACCACCCACTACTGGTGAACTGCGATTGTAACGTCCAACAGCCAGACGTCAGTTTGAGATACTTCCGCCTTTCTATTTCTAGTTGGAAATATCATCAAACGCTGGCTCGTCGCGTATTTGAAGAGGAACGGTGGTAAGGTTGGGGAAAACAGCAGTGCACGTGAAAAAAAAGGGAGAAGCGTAAAACGAGAAGAATGTTGGGTCTACCAGCATTTATCACGTCAGTAGAATTAACCCGAGAGTTGCGGCTCCAGAAAGTTGGGAAGCAAAGTTTCAGACAACTCCGCTTCCGCCACTTGTGTTTACGCTCCACTTTCCTCCGGTCACTTCAAGTTTGGTTCCTGGGAAAATATTCAAACTTCACGGTTTCAGCGCCAGAGCTAAATCGATTGGTGTAGAAGAAAAGTTGTTCCTCACCTCGACGAGTGAACAGCAAGTCGAGACACCGTGTCAGGTAATTTGGGATTATACTGCTAGTGGCGTAGTCTCTTTACGCTTATAACTGCAGCATCCGAGCTGGGTTCATTGAAAAGGTAGTAAAGTAACATGTCCTTCAAGCATTTACGTTTCGAGCCAACAGTTAGGCTTTTACGTATTGTGTAAAGTTGTACGCACTTGTACAATAAGTATGAATAAACTCCCGTGGCAGTCACAAAACGGTGGGCACGAATCCATTCCCCCTCCCGCCATTCACAGCCAACTTCGTCTTCACTCTTGGTCCTAAAATGCCAGGAATGGCTCGGAGGAGCTAAACCTCGTTCCATTCCTTTGTTACTACAGGATTCAACTGTGCCCGTGACAAGAGTAAGAGAGTTTCGTATTTACTTTCCATCACAAACATGGGCATCGTCCTTTAGTAAAATACGCACTAATTCAATTTTTCATTGAGTTGGCCGTGCGGATATTTTGAAAGGTTGAACCCACTCTCACGTTTCTAGGGATTTTGGTTAATTATTCATTCTGAATAATAACCCTGTTTTCGGTCACGAAAAATTTTTTACAACCCCCCCTCAAAATTTGATACTTTACGTTTCAAGACATGGAGATTCCAAATTTGCAATGTCCATCCGCCGTCCCCCGTCCGCCGTCCGGGCCGTTTTGTGCCTTTAACGTTGTCTAAAAAATTCGTTCTTTCGCACAAAAATCCCATTTGGTATCTAGTTGTGCCCGCCATCTTGGCAATCCAATCGAACGAAGCCCATGGTTGTTATGGACAAAAAATGGTTAAAAAAATTAACGAAACGCAGTATAATCGCAAATAAGCCATGTTTCGTATCATTTTCAAAGTATTTTTACATCCTGGGTCGAATGGAATGAATCAGACGTGTACAACTGCGTATAAGGAAATTACATTAATTATTAGAGTCAACTAATTGAAAGAACTTGCGGGAACTACAGCGGGAAGTCAACGTTTCGTCGTTAGTACTCCCTTCCTCCCTCCCCTCTCATCTAAACCACCCGCTCGCTCGCCTCGCAACATCGTCCCAATTTCTCTGACTCTTTTTGCCCGACGGGGCGGAGGAAGGTTAGGGCCGATGAGGCCAGCACTTCCTCCGCACACCACTACATCGGATCATAAATGCCTACAGACGTTTACGGGCGCCTGGCGCCAGGGGGAATATTTCGTTTCCGTAGTTCCATTGTAGTCAGGTCATGTTTCGTATGGTTTACTAGTATTTTTCGATGCTGAATCGAATGGAATGGGTCTCGGAGCAGTAATACTAGGTCAAGCAGTTCATGAGAATGATGAACCATTGAGTAATAATTTGCAGGGTTGCGTCTCAGAGATACACGGTTGTGCCTAAATGGAAAACAGAGACATCACAATTAACCTAGTGTGGCAAATCCTACTACTTGAAAGAGCTCATGAGATATAACATCGAAAGGTATCGTTTCTCCACTGCTTGCACTCATTTCACGTCTCATTAGAACCACCCGTCAGTTTGACACTTCTTGTCAGTCGAAAATGTCGTTGTTACGTTGTAGTGGTCATGTTTGGTATCGTTTACTGTTATTTTTCCACACAGAATCGAACAGGCTGAGTCTTAGAGGTGTGGGACTGTGTCAAGCTGTACAATCACGTCTAGGAGACGGAAAACCAGAGGCGTGTCAGATGAGTCCCTGAGTAGTGAGTGGACGTAGGAGGGACCTCTGTCGCAGTTTACTGGGGTCCTTCCAAACCCCAGGGAGACCGGTAAGTCCAAACTAAGCCGCAAGTGCCATCGAAAGATGGGACGGGCCACCGACCATTTCGGCCTTAAGGGTTGTTTGACTCAAACATGGTACCACAGGATGCACAGCCCATGGCATTGTGCCAGTGCATTATGGGCTAGGGCCACGACAGGTACCCACCTGCTTCCGCAGGGGAAGGTAGGTATAATGGAGTAATCTAACTCCTACCCAGGGCGAGGCATGACAATGCTGGAAAATGCGCTTGCACCGCGGACATCCTGGTGGTCGTGGAGTCGTTGGCAGGTAGTTTTTAAACTGCGGGAGGTGGAGGCCACCCAGTCGGAACTCCCAATGACGTCCCCAAATGCAGAATCCTAACTGTACAATCACGCTATGAAGAGAATAATAACCTGTTATGTAATAGTTTGGCCTAAACTTATGTTTGCACATAATCGTGGAATATGGGATTCACATTGATTTCAAGAGTGCTGCTATGCTTGAATCATAATCTGATTGCAGTCTTAGTTTAGTGTACTGCAGCACATCTCAGTTAATAGCTTCGAAGGTAATGCTTTTGAAGTTTTATTGTAATCGATTAATTATTATATTTCGCAGGGCCGAAGGGAGTTAATGTAGCAGGTAAAAGCAATATTGAAGATCTGCGACAGGCGAAGTTCCATTAGAAAGTACAGAACAATTGGTGCAGTTGCCACGAAACTGGTTGGGTCAATTACCATTTACCGCGAAACGTTTCCACTCCCTTCGAACGGAACAGTGGGACTAGATAGAGTTTTGGAGAGGACTTGGGTTGGGTTGAGGATGGGGACTTGGAATTCAATTGACAAGTGAGTGTTTTAACGAAGCGGTAAACCCAGGTCGAATGAGACAGTGAGAGCTCTTACCGAGAGAGCGTTCTACGAGAAAATCTATTCGGGATAACCGTGTTGTTAATAAATCGTGGACAAGGCGTATGGAGATTGTCCGAACCTAATTCGCGCTGACGCCATCGAGTTAATATTCAATCTCGTTGAATTGAGTATGATGCGCGACCTATAAAACGTTGGAACTATCGCGTGGGAGATTAGTCTGGCACATTGTACAGATTAATGTAGTACTACAGGAAGTGCCGCCTAATATGCTGGCACAACGTTTTCAAGATCATACTAAGACACATAGCGGCAATTGCTCACTAAATAAGTAATATACACAACGAAGGTTGCACAAATTGATTATTGATCGTGCCCTGGAAGCCCCTCACTGCACGCTGTAAAGTGGAGTGTGTTTCCAGCTTGCCACATCTGCAAAATACACAGGTCTGGTTGGTCTCCGATTTATGAACATCCATTGGCCACGTAGACCTAGAATGGTCGCTAGCGTCCAGACTTACGGCTTCGGGGACCTCCATCTCGGAGGAGTTTGGACCCCTCCGGTTTCCTTGCCGGAGGACCCCTGGTAAGCAAGAGCCCCCTGCCTACCGGCAATGCCCAGCCGCCGGATGGCGGAGACGGGCCCCACAATTACAGTTTTCCATTCCCTTGGTAGAGGCGACTAGCCCCGCTAGCCCCCTCCCCTGCCCTTATCCACCCACACCCAACATCCACACAACCACCACTCCCAGTAAATTACAGACACTCTATACCATTCACACACTAACCTAACTACTCACTCACTCAATAAATCTCAATAAATTACATTCACACAAACCCCTTTCACACCTGCCAACAACCCCCAGCTGGCCTCGAGCCCACCCACGAATAAGTGGACTCCGGACTCCCGGGATCGTTTAGAGCCTTCGTAACGCCCGGGGGATCCGGATGGTCCCGAGAAATTAACAGATTGGCAAATAAAACACAAATCAAAACTAAACTTAACAACTCAACATAACGGCAACAAACTAAATAAATTAAACATGGCGCCCCGCGCAGCTCCGAAGGAGTTTTACTGCCCCCCCGAGGCCAGCCAGGATGCCACCCGCCCACCCAGACACACACACACACACTCTCCCCACCAATACCACATCCCCCCAATGGGGGAGTAATGTGTATTCCCCATGCAACACCAACCTATGCCGAAAACTACACCTAAACAAAGAACACAAAACCCACCTGCCTTATCACAGTCCTCAGCGGGGGAGTACTCGATATTCCTTCCCCATCCAACCCTCTACACACTAACACACAACACAAACTAACCATTTCGATTAACCCTAACCACCCCTCCGCCATAGTCTACCTTTCATCCAACCCATCCCTACCCCTCCTATCCTCCTCCTCCTTTTTCTTGAGGGTCCCAACAACATACTCCCTGAAAATCCCCAGAGTCCGTGGCCCCACGTAGTCCACCCGTCTCCCCAACACAACCCATCGCCTCCTTACTCTCCCTCTGCCCCAGGTAGATTCCGCATTCCCACAAAACATGACCCGCTGTTTCCTCCGCCCCACACCTGCAATTTCCATCCCTCCTCAAACCCCTTTCCATCAATTTAGCCCTAAAATTCCCCATGTCCCAGGATCGCCTGTGCCATATAGTAATCCCCGTCCAATTCCTTTATTCCCAGCCGATCCACTATAGCCGGAAGCCATTCCCTCGTGTACTCCCCCCGAGGGTGGAGGTAGGCAACGATTAATATCGTACAGTTTATTATTGAGAAATTACTGCCCTATCTCAACAAAGTGAGAAGGGTGTGGTGGGGGAAGGGACCTCGCCAGTTTAGTTTTTTGCTAAAAACGCAGCTCTGAGTTTCAGACACGCAGTGACCACCTCAAACAAGATGTTGGCGTGGTGAGGGCTTATTGGAACAAACGTAACAGCTATTGCCTTCCACTGTGCTCTAGTTCTACTGTGTGCAAAGTTCGCTCCTACTTGAACTATCGGCCGCCTGTGCCGATTAAAGTCGAGAGTGTTGTCGGGAGTAGCCAGCGCGGGCAATTATATTCGACACAGCGACCCCTGGCGTCTGTGAAGTCGACCACGCAGCGGCAGCACCTGGAAACAGCAGCAGGACTCTGTTGAACGCTGTGGCGCTTTCTTCGGTTAGTGGCAACTTGATAGGGAAAACGCAAACACGAGCACGACTCAAAAAAAAGGAAGCAATGAAAAGGTGAGAGAGTATCACTGTATCACTGTATTATTTCCCGGGCTGAGAGAAAGCAACGTTGGTAATTAATGCAACGTCCGCTAGAAGCAACAAAAACAAAACCCTGCAAATTATTACACAATGAATTATTATTCTCATGAACAGCCTGACCTAGTATTACTGATCCGAGACCCATCCCATTCAATTCAGAATCAAATACTAGTAAACCATACGAAACATGACCTGACTACAATGGAACTACGGAAACTAAATATCCCCCGGCGCCAGGCACCCGTAAACGGGGGCTTCCAGCGAACCCGTTGCGAGGCGAGCGGGCGGCGTTGTGTGGCGAGCAGGCGAGTGGTTTTAATGAAATGGAGGGAGGGAGTGAGTACTAACGACGAAACGTTGACTTCCACTGTAGTTCCCGTGTTATACTGCGTTTCGTTAATTTTTTTAACCATTTTTTGCCCATAACAACCATGCGCTTCGTCCGATCGGATTGCCGAGATGGCGGGCACAACTAGATACCAAATGGGATTTTTGTGCGAAAGAACGAATTTTTTACACCACGTTAAAGGCACAAAACGGCCCGGACGGCGGACGGACATTGCAAATTCGGAATCTCCATGTCTTGAAATGTAAAGTATCAAATTTTGAGGGGGGTTTGTAAAAAATTTTTCGTGACCGAAAACATAGGGTTATTATTCAGAATGAATAATAAATCAAAAGGAAAAAAAAAGGAAACCTTCTGTCAATCTCATTCAGGAGGGATGTCTTGACGGAGGGGGCTGGTTAGGTTGGCAGAAGTGAGAATCGTCCGGCTGTAAACACTGCTATCATTTCAACTCCGTATTGAGTTAGTTTGTAATAAAAAAACACAAGAGAAATTGTAAAAAGAGTACGACACTATCAACTTCTGAGTTAATGGGTTGGTTGACACCCCAAGCGAACGATAGCTGTGTCGCGCACCAATAAAGGGGGAGTGTTGCGGTTTCGTTGGCCCACGAGAGCACGAGCATAGCATCCACTGAATCCAGACCTATGGAGATACGGCATGATGTCGTTTAGCCAGTCTTCCAGCATTGACTGTGTGTCACCACGGGATGTATGATTCCAGGCAATCCGTAAACTGATGTCTGGCGAAGGTAGGCGGGGGGGGGGGAGTTTCTTGATCTGATTTCTCATCTGCTCAAACTATTTATTTGAGTAGGATGTTTCAATGCCGGAAGATTTGGCTGCTATTCCAACAACCATCGCTCACTATTGTAGAGAAACTACACTGCAGCTACATGCTGCATGATTTCCTTTGCACTGGAGGCGCAAAACGTGCTGGACGCTCTAGAGAGTCTTTGCAAGAAAAGATGCTGCCATTGGAGCTACCCACTGATGTACCGTAAGGAACTGGCTCGTCTAGTGGCCTGGACGTTAGACGTTCATGGACGTTTGGAAAAATGGCTCTTCGCATCCCTTTGATATGTTACACTCTCCGTTGTGCCTCAGTGGCTAAGTCAACGGGTAACTGGCCTGTGATAACTGGGAGTGCTTCAGTGGATTCACAGGAGCGCAGTTGGACCAATACTTCCCTTTGACTCTGAATTCGCTACCCGAGACCATGGAGCATTAGTCAGCCCCAGCTAGGTAGATGGCCTTGTATACAAGGAAGTCATTATGCACTCAACGGCCAAGTCAATTCATCTGGTCTGCCACTTGTAGTGCTATCTTGTATGTTTACTAGACACAATAAACTCCCCTGATCAATCTAGATCGAAGTCGTTACCGTGATACTCACCACTTCTTTTGTTATTTTTATTTATTGTTATATTTTGTCACGTTCATAATGTCTTCAACATGACTTATCAATCTAGGAAGCTGAACATAGCGGTAGGAAACCTAGACCTTGGCACATCCATCCTCACATCGATATTGTATTTTAATAGAATGGCTCCTGGTTAACAGTAATGTTGTAATATAATAGCGATATCGCACTAAGTGCGTCGGGGAGTGAGCATGATATTCGAGTAGTAATCGGAACAAGGAGTTTTATTCACGAATTACCATCCCAAACAGTGATTTGGGCGGGCACAAACGCGACTGCAAGCAACAGGGCGACGCCTCAATCAGACAACTGCTCGGTTACGACTGATGACACCAAAGTTTCAGGCAAATCGATGCATTTGAGGGGCCTAGTCAGCACAAAGGCTCCAGTTCGTCCCGGTATTTCCACACGCCTGCTCAGTTTAACAGCGTTTACAAGGTTAAATGATCTGGCCAATCGCGTTCTTGAGTGGAGCCCACAATCTCGTTCTGTTCCATTGTCACTGCAGATTCCAGTCGTCCCCGTGACTGCAGCCTCGTCTGTTCTTGAACTCGAGTTGATAGAGTTCGTAAATTATTGAATTAGTTCTGACAGCTAATAAGTATCCGTCCAATATCCGGTTAGTCCCTCCGAGAGACTTCACGGGGCCCTTGTTCGTCGGTCGTCGAGTTCCCGGTGGAAAGTTATACAACTGCAAACTTGAACGGCGGAAGAAAGTTGACGGAAGGGATTCTTTGAACTTGCAAAAAGACCTCATTAGTTCGACATTCTAAAACAATCGATTGAAAACACTGAAGGCGAGTTTCACTGCAGTTTTAACGCTAATGATGCCGCAAAAGTTTGAAAACATTGAAACTTTCCAGAAATTTCCATCCCTTCTCATTTTGAAAGGGGAAAAGCCCAACTGGGCGTTGACAATTTCTGAAAAGAGAAAGCCGAAGAATTCATGATAAACTTTGGAAAATGGAAGGCTGCATCAGTGGCTCGTTTCGCGTTCTATTTAATTCAAACTTCATTTCGCTTTTTCAAATGGGATAAAACGTTATTACAAATATACGAAGTGCGGTAACATAAATAATTAATAATAATACTAGTGGAAGAGAAAGAAAGTTCAGCTCCATTGCTGAAGTTCACCCCAGAGTCATCGTTGACGCCATTAAGGCGCCTCAGATACTCACTCTGTAAGCGTGAGGCTATTGTTCCAGCGTGGTCGGTTGATGTCAGGAAAGTGAGCGGGAAGTGTACGTCGCTTGATCTCACGAAGGTCATAAATCCTCATGTAGCTCGTAGTATGCGTGTCTGAAGTGTTTACTGCATTGTCCGATACCACAAAAGGTGTGAGAGAGATGTTTAAGCTGGATTTTTTTTCTTTTTGTTCCGACGTGAGGGCTAAAGTCATTAAAAGGCTTGCTTTCAACAAGGGCCGGAGTGATTCAAGGGAAGGTCTAGATTGTCGTTACTTCCTTGAAGGTACATTACGATTAAGCACTTCAACCATAAGAGGAGGGAGCAGACTACCCAGCTCAAGGACATGCGCGAGCAGTTTAGGGGATGAAAGGGGAAACTGGAAGCTGACGAAGGAGCGGAGTAGTTGGACTAATCCCTCTGTGGGGGCACTGTGACCAAGTGTGTTGGGGCATGAGGCTGTCCGCTCCAAGCAAGGATGGAAACAGTAGACTCTAGTTTGAACCCTGACCAGGCATCCCCCCTGCATCAAACCCAAGTGGGTGAGGAAATGGGTACTGGCAATACAGGAGCCTTCCCAATGAGCTCGTGTGGGGAAGAAAGGCTCAACTTGTGTCCACGGCAACTACCATTGTTCCAGCAACTTCAGCTGCGTCCCTGCACCCCAATGAGGTCCCAGTGGAGGGTTGATGCTAAGAGGCATGGAGAACTCTGGCATTCCAGAGTTCTGGCAGTGCTATTGTGCTAGAGCACTCATGGAAAACTGACCTGTGGAGAGTGGTCATTTAGCCAGTCTCCTGGTGAAAAGCTGTTGCTCATGTGTTATCCATACCTTCTACTTTACTGTCTGTCACCATATGGACGTATAACTCTGGGGTCTTGGAGGAGTTCTCAAGCTGTTTTCACATCTGATCCAACTGTTTACTTGGGCGGCAAGTTTTTAAAGGGAAAGATTAACTGCGGCCACGTTGTTCTCATAACCTTCTCCACAAAATGGGCAAAACGGCTATAACCATGAGGAATTATGGTGGAACAGCAAGTGGTTTTGTTTTTGCCTCAGCACTGAAGGCGCAGGGCATGAGGATGGAGAATCATTGAGAGAAAAGAAGTGGAGCCACTCATTGAAGTCGCCATTCCCAGTAAGGAAATGACTTGTCCAATGGTCTGGCTCAACCCAATACAATAAGACATTGACGGTTGTTGGGGGAAAACATTTCCTTTTGACGAAGATTCCCACCACGTTTGTCCCAGTCATCGAGCATGGCACGTGTGGAGTCTCTCTTTTCACTCTCAACCTGCC
The DNA here is from genome assembly GCA_020466155.1 of Pachypeltis micranthus. Lineage (NCBI taxonomy): Eukaryota > Metazoa > Arthropoda > Insecta > Hemiptera > Miridae > Pachypeltis > Pachypeltis micranthus. Next base: position 20,540,298 of record CM035780.1, on the reverse strand, counting down.
GTGCGGCTAAGATAACAGGTAACTGGCCAGTGATCGCTTGGAGTGCTTCAGAGGATGCTTTCTTCAGGGGAAGCCACCTTTTCACTCTCTGGTCCAATAGCCCACAATGAAGGCATTGACACGGTGACCTCCCTTCCTAGAATTGACCAGGTTTTACACAGGGAATGATTAAGTTCTCAACTGTGGGTATTGTTTGTCTGGTCACAGTCTGGAAATCTCTTAACGTTGACAAAATTGAGCACTGGACCAAGAGAAGGAGCCTCTCTCTGGCTGTTCGGTTTTGACTTATTGCTTGAACGATTTTAATTGTGGACTGTATTTGCAGTATGATTTTAAAGGGGGTCAAAATCAGAAGCAGTTTATTTCTAAATTGGCACATAGGAAGTATGATTGACTCACCAAACTGGCGTTTGCGCTGCCCCATTCCCTGGGCCCAGGGTGAAGTCGTATTTCCGCAAGCAACAATCGCTGCACGAATACTATCGTCCACAATGACGTGTATGGAGACTTAATGCGAGCATCACAAAAAACTAAAATCTGTCCTTTTTGTAAATGGGAGCGAAAGGATCCTGGAACGCACTTCGGCAGCAGGTACATTTGAAATGAAATGAAAAAAATCCTGCAAATTATTACACAACGGTTATAATTCTCATGAACAGCTTGATGTAGTATTACTGCTTCGAGACCCATCCCATTCGATTCAGCATCGAAAAACACTAGTAAACCATACGAAACATGACCTTACCACACCGGAACGACGAAAAGTAAATATTCACCCGTCGCCAGGCGCCCTTGAACGTCTGTAGGCATTCATGATCCAATGTAGGGGTGTGTGGAGGAAGTGGCCCTAACCTTCCTCTGCCCCGTCAGGCAAAAAGAGTCGGGAAAATTGGGACGGGGACTTCCAGCAAACCTTCAGCAATGGACACGACGTTGCAAGTCGAGGGGGCGGGTGGTTTCGATGCGACGGGAGGGAGAGAGTACTAACGACGAAACGTTGACTTCCGCTGTAGTTCCCGCGTTATACTGCGTTTTGTTAATTTTTTAACATTTTTTTGTCCATAACAACCATGGGCTTCGTCTGATCGGATTGCCGAGATGGGGGGCACAGCTAGATGGGATTTTGTGTGATAGAACGATATTTTTAGACCACACTAAAGGCACAAAACGGCCAGGACAGCGGACGGCGGACGAGGGATGGGGGATGGCAGACGGACATTGCAGATTTGGAATCCCCATGTCTTGATACGTAAAGTATCAAATTTTGAGGGGGGGTTGTAAAAAATTTTTCGTGACCGAAAACATAAGGAATTCGCCAGGGGGCGCTAGTGGCAATCACTCTTCCACTGCCATTTGGATGAACGTAATTGTCGTTGCCAACACGATAGTTACAATTATACACTGGCCTTACTACATTCCTAGGAAGTACAACCATAGATTCGTACGTAATAATATCAGAAGCAGGTACAAATGCGCAACACATGTGGAGCTATTGTGGTGAATTGAGAGAAATGAGGAGCGATTGGGCGGGAAGAGATAAGAGCAGGTGCTTCATGAACTGTGAGTATTGGGGAACGATAAAAAGAGGTTGGTTGTGAAACTGTCCGTGGAACAAAGTACTAACAAGATTTTATTTTTCAATTTCGTATCAGAGAGAATTTCATAAGCGCGTGCACCTCGTGAATGTGTCAGTGTAATATGATTCCCAGGACGTGAGCGATGAAGCCCACTATATGAGTCGAAAGGGGAAGCAAGCGCCTGCCACTGAAAATGGCTTTCCCTTCCTCCTTCACTTTTGGCAGAAGCCCTTTCTCGTTCTCGCCTCCTCACGGGTCTTTCGAAGTATTCGCTTCAAGTTGATTGACTCCACCTTGTAACGCTATTGGTCCTCCGCTTTCATGTCTTGAGTGGATTCCATTGAAGGACCTCCCGAAGAGCGCCTAACAAGATGCGTGACGGTAAGACTCGCAAGAAGTTCGCTTTGGACGGTTTCATTGATGTCGCTTTAATTAAATCAAGGTTGCCGTTAGGTGCTCCCAGACCTTGGATTCATTGAGCTACAATGACGTAATGATGTTGTCCCTTCCCCGTCATTTTCTTGACGTTGGAATAACTTATTGCGTCTCAAAGTTTGCGTCGGACGCCCTTCAAGTCCATCCATGGAGAGTCCAGCGCCACATTTTACTGCCCCCCCCCCCCCGCACATCACATTTGGGGTTTCTCAAATGTTTTAGGAAACTATTGCATCTCAGAATTACGTAACCCTGAACCGGCGTTCACGTAAGACCCTGTCCAAATGCGGATAACCTGAATGTTCTGATCCGTGCACCGTCACCCAATGGAGCTATCACGTCAAGTTAGCTGAGGAAAAGACCCACTTCATTTTCTTTAAGGGGAAACTAAATACAATCGCGTGAATAACGTAGGCCAACGCGCGCGGCCTCCTCCGGCTCCGAAATCTCAACTATTCGGTGGAAATGCAACGTTCTGGATTGTTGATCCTGTATAACCAGTAACAGGGCATTCTCCGTGAATTATTATCCCGGCTCGTCCAACCGTTAAACTGCGGCGTACCATCGAACCCTCGGCTATACAGCGGTCTGAACAAGCCAAACGACCCCGTTCTTCGGCTCCCCGTCACAGAGGCAACCGCCGAGTAGATCACACGGTCTGGCCAATACATCGTTTATTGGTCTCTCTCCAATAGGTCATGTGAGTAATTCTGGACGAAAGGCGCGGTCATTCGAACGAAAATATTGGTTTGGACGACTGAAGAAATCATGCAACATTTCGCAATTAGAGTGATACGTGTAGGATCTGGACAAATAAATCGTCAGAGATTTACTTTTCCCAGCTATCAGTTCCGCCACGAGCGGAGTGATTTAACGAGAGGCGTTAACCTCTCACGAGGACCTCTTCAGGGAGGGCGATCAATTTTATGTATCGTAAATATTAAATAGGTAAGACAACCTACAAATTAGACGAATGAACTTTTGAGGGGTGTGAATTGAAAACATTTCAGACGAATAACAGACATTTTCGTTTCTGTCTGATTCCCAAGCTGCCAATCTCCCTCCCTCTCATCCAGTTTATCAGTAGATTCCTTTTCTCTGGAATTTCGCTTAAATGCTCCACGGGGAAATGACAGAATTCTTTCCTTCTGTTCGTTAATTTCGTCAAGACGCGAAAATAGATTAAGGGCTATTTCTACAGACTGGAAGGGAAGATTGGAGGTGGATGGTCTGGGGGGTGGGGAGGAATGCGAATAGGGGAAGGATGGGTAAGATGGGATACTGGGGTAAAATGGGATACCAATAGATCTCCTAAACAGATGCTGCTCTCCGTCGCCTAACCAATGAAATACGTCCGCCAGGAAGAATGAATCATTGCACAACATGTCCTCACAGTGGAACGGTCTTTGTTCGTTCACCGTCACTATTTTCGCGAAAGTGGTCGATAAAAATCACCGAAACCTGGGTTTCAGGACCTCCATCACTAAACCTGGCATCACAACTTTGAGAGGTAAGTGACTGGATGAATGAAGGGATCATTGGGCTACATTTTGCTCCCGGTCCGGTGTCTAACCTGCCCTAAGATTTCATTTTTCAGCCATTTTAGTTGAGGATTTCCTGTGGGGCAAGATGGGATACTGGTTGACGGGGTAAAATGGGATAGTTTCTCATTTTACCCACCCCTCACAAAAAAATTCGCATGTTTCGTTATCCTAAATATTTTTCACCTTTCTAATATTCATTCATTGTTTTTCCCGTGGTTTCAGCTGACCAGCATGCCGCGGAACAGAACAAGAACAGAAAGAAAGAGGTAGTTGGTCAGTGGAAGATATGGCTTTGGCTATACAGAAGGTGATGAGCAACAAAATGGTTTATTAGAAAGCAGCTAAAACCTATGCTGTTCCTCAATCCACGTATTTAAAGGAGGTAAGAAGGTAAAGAAGGGAGGATTATCACCCAGAAAAGTTTGTGTCTCGAAGTTGGGAACGTATGAGACCGTTTTTACCAAGGAACAAGAGGAGGAACTAGTCAAGTATATCTTGATGTTAGAAGAACGGCTTTTTGGCCTGACATTAACGGACTTTCGACGGTTTGCTTTCGAGTTAGCCGAAAAAAATGAAATTTCCCACTCATTCAGTCAGAAAACTGAACGAGCTGGGAAAGACTGGCTTTTTCGATTCAGGCAGAGGCACAAGGAGATTTCCCTGCGCGTCCCAGAAGCGACTTCGTTGGCTCAAGCAACAGGTTTTAATAAAGTAGCTGTTGGTAAATTTTATGACTTGCTCGAAGAGAAAGAAGGGCAAGGAAAGAACGGCACAACAAGACTTATCTTCTGATGAAGAGTCTAATGAGGAGTGGCAGCCTTTGACAGACGATGATGAAAATGACAGAGGAGATGCCTGCATGTTCTGTGTTCAGCTGCTTTGTTAAACACCCTTGTCTGAGAGTTGGTCAATGTGCACGGTTTGTAAGGAGTTTGCGCATGGAAAATGCTGTGGATTTGATTCAGTTGAGGATGAACCATTCCTCTGCGACTTTTCCAAGGGTCTTATCCCTCAAGTTAACTTGAAATGATTTCTTTCAACGTTGAAATTATTTTTTCCTGACATTGATGTATTTTTTTGCACTTTTTACTACTTATTGCTGAAAATTTTTGATTTGCCGACGTGAGATAATAAAAAATGACGATTTTCTATGATTTTGTATAATTTTTCATAGGTATCCCATCTTACCCATCCTTCCTACGCGAATATACAAAACGACGGGTGCGATGCATCCCCAATGTTCCTCAACCCCACGTAAATATTGGCAACTAGCGCATTTTGGAGGTGGGTTACAGTGGTTTTCTTCTTTTATGTCAACCATCAGACGGTTAGACAGCCCCGCCGCGTTCGTGTGCATTAGTATTTGACTCCCGTACTTCCAGAACGTTGTAAGCACGGTAGGTAGAAGAGTGTCTCTTCTACCTACCGTGGTTGTAAGCTCTTAAATTAACTCAACCATGATCTCCCGGAGGCCACAATACATCATCATTTTCACTGTGTAATCGGTTGAATAAATAGTTAAATGTACAATAACATAGGTTGATTATTCATAATTGAATATAAACATAGGACTATAACTCCTACCAGTACCTAGAGCTGCACAGAGTGAATGTGGCGTGCTTAAAGGCTCTGGTCCAACCAAAAGTAGCAGAAACTAGAGGTTGACGTTGGACAATCTGAAGAAAATTTCAGAGGTTCTGTAGGAGGCAGCCTCACCGAATATCCTGCAAGCTGCGTTGGTTCATGAGTTTGATTTGCAGCATTTACATCGCATATCCTTCGTTTGTCAATGTACCAACACTATAAAGATTCTCCAATTTTTAGTGGAAAACCAACACTTACAGTCCCTTAAAGGCACTACCATTGCAAGGTTTGCCTCACTGCGTGCCATTACTAAGGCCACTCGGGGTGTGTGTTACCACGACACTATCCTCATGTATAAGGCCATCTATCTAGGCGTGATTGGCTACTGCCCCGTTTTCTGGGGTAGCAAACTAACAGTCAATCAAAAGAGAGCATTGGCCCAGTCCCAGAGAGCTGCGCTCCTGTAGATCACCAAGGCCTACAAGACTGTATCAACAGAAGCACTCCGGGTGATCACTGGTCAGTTACCAGTTGATTTGGCCGTTGAGTGCATGGTTGACAAGTGGAGAGTGAAACGGGGGCTTCCCCCGCTTTGGGCTGAACTCCGTGCGGATCTCACCACAGAACAGAAACTTGCCGCCTTCGATGAATGGGCTCTAGAGAAATGGCAAGCGAGATGGGAATCCTCGTCAAAGGGACGTGATACGTATGAGTTCTTCCCCAACATCCGTGAACGTCTTTCAAGAAAATGGGTTGAGCCAGACCACTGGACGAGCCAGTTCCTCACGGGACATGGTGACTTCAATGCGCGGCTCCACTTTTTTTCTCTGAAAGACTCTCCATTATGCACGTCTTGTGCCTCCAGTGCGGAGGAAACAAGAAACCATGTGCTGCTCCACTGTAGTTTGTACAACAGTGAACGACGGTTGTTGGGAGGGCTAACGAACATAGCAGCATTGACTGCTACGAAGCAAGCCAATATCCATTTTGCAGAGTTCGTGAAGAAGATGATGGCTAAGAAACGTGGTCATAGTTGATCTGTCCTTTTGAAACTTGCCACTCAAGTAAATAGTTAGATCAGGTAGGAAACCAGATTAAGAACTCCTCCCAGATGGTACGGGATTCCTCAGGTGGTCACCTCCGCGCGGTAACACACGGGCAACAGCTCTCTACCGGGAGACTGGCTAACGACCAAATACCTGCCGTACCTCCACAGGTCTGAGTTCGGTGGATGCAGCAGAGGCCGGCTTCTTGCATATCAGCGAAACCGCAACTTCCGTGACTGATATAACCGTCGTCAAGGGTTTAGGTACAGTCATCTAATAAGGAAACAGACCTGTCTAATTTAATAAGAAACACAAACGGTGGGTACAGCTTTCGTACAAGTGAGCAACCACGTGAGACATTTCATGTCTTTTATTTTTACTTTCCGCTACCCGAAGGGAAGGAAAGTATAGTAATTGGCCCAAGAAAAAATTTGGGTTTTCTTCAGATCATTACGTTTCAGATCCTACTGAGTCTAAAAAACCTAATTTCGGCGCGTGGTCCGTGTGTGTGTCTGTAGTTCGATTTGCGGGAGAACGGCTGATCCGATTGAGTTGGTTCTTTTTTTGTTTTGTTCGTTATTTGTTGTAGACAGCAAAATAAGGTTATGGACGATTTCGGCCGGCGGGAAAGGGGGATGGGGGACGAAAATGTACCAAAAACTAAGGTTTTGCGCATTTTTCTCGAAAACGGCTCTAACGATTTTGATTAAACTTTCAAATTATCTTCTCCTAATCAATACCTAACTTTTACTCTCTACAGATATCTCCATCAAAATACGGTGAACGGAGATATGGGCTCCTGAAGCAAAAATAGGTTTTTTACGCTTTTTGGCAAAACGGCTTCAGCGATTTTCACCAAACTCACAGGATGTTTCCGAATAGTTGATACCTACATATTCTTTTCAATAAATGTTCCTGTGACGGTCCATTGAACAGAGATAAAAATCAAAATGTGTCGAAAATAACGTTTTTTCTAACATTTCCGTAAATTCCAGGGTAACTTTTTCACCAGATGTGATAAATCCTAATGGAGTGTCTTTTAGTCACCCATCCCAACATTTCGTTCTCCATAAGTGTTTCTGTGTATATAAGTTGAACGGAGATATAAGTTAACTCAGTTAACTCAGAAAAGATTTGTCGAATATTCGGTATTCCAATTTTCTCGAAAACGGCTCTAACGATTTCGATTAAACTTTCGGAGTACTCTCAGCAAACTAGTGCCTACATTTTGTGCTCCATAAATGTTCCTGTAAAAATGCGTTGAACGAAGATATAGCGCCCCCTATGTAGCTGGTGTTCGAACTTAAAGGGGTGGCGGAAAGTTGTGTGTTGCTACGCACCAGATATTTGTTTTTATGCAATGATGACTACGTTTGATTGTGCTCGTTGATGGTTTCGATATAGTGGCCACGTCAATTGCAATTGACATCATCACTTGGTCACTGAGGTTATAAAAAGTGTGATGTTACCAAGCGTTAGATTTTCTAACAGATATTTCGTGACGCTTCTCCGTTACATATCCCGCGTTACATTTTCGAGTTTACGTAGCAAATTAAAGACATAAACTGTCAAAAAAGTTGAGTTCTCTTCAGACCTTAAGCAGGTCATCAAGGGACGTCGATATAAGATTATGAGGAAAATCCGGCTAAACCTACAGTTATCATAGTGATCAAAAGACCAAATATTTTTGACAAATATTATATCGAAACCATCAACGAGCACAATCAAACGTAGTTATCATTGCATAAAAACAAAAATAAAATACATAAAATGTTCCTAGTGGTTGCGTACTTGTACGAAAGCTGTACCCACCGTTTGTGTTTCTCAAAAATTCCTCCTATTTAATAATCGAGAAAAACAAAGTTCCTGCAATCAAAACTTTATGTACATACTGTAACTTTATCTCTTCTTTTTGAGAGTGGCTTCACCATTTTAATCGAAAACGGCTCTAACGATTTTGGTTAAGTTTTTCGTAAGGACTGCTCCCAATGAAGCAACTATGCTGTAACGGGACGAACCAAACCCTTCGATTCAGCGGAGGCTCGTCCGGGGCATTTATGCTGACTGGGCACCTCAAATGCTCCGATTCGCTGCCATCAGTTGTAACCGAGCCGGTTCTCTCGTCGTCGTGTCGTCCGGGCTCGCGTTTGCTCCCACTCAGTTCCCTGTGTTTGGCGGTAAAACTTCTCCGAATGTAATTGAGAATAAAACTATGTTCCAATTGCATTCAGCTTCTATCGTACTACTTCCCAACTCACCTAGTGTGATATCGCGTACTATATTAATCCCCCCCGTAACAATAACATAAAATGTCCATTCGCCGGAAAATGATGAAAGCAGCACAATAAATTATCAAACTTTTCGACGATTTTAGCACCGTTTTGGTTTATTATTCATTCTGAATAATAACCCCATGTTTTCGGTCGAAATTGTTTCACCCCCCCCCCTCAAACTACTCCTCTACAAAATTTGAGACTTAACGTTTCAAGAAATTGGGGTTCCAAATCTTCTATGTCCTTCCACTGTCCGGGCCGATTTGTTTGTTTAACGCGGTCTAAAAAATCCGATTGGTATCTAGTTGTGCCCGCCTGCTTGGCAATCGGATCGGACGAAACCCGTGATTGTTATGGGCAATAAATGGTTTTAAAAATTAACAACAACGCAATTTTGGCAGTTTTATCGCAAGTACGTGGTGTTTGGTAGCGCTTTTTAGGTATATTTAGATCCTGGGTCGAATGGAAGGAGTATCAGACGTGTACAACTGCGTATAGTGAAATTACAGTAATTATAGCGAGCCAAAGTCTACTAATTGAAAGAACTCGCGGGACAATAACCACAGCGAAAGTAAACGTTTCGTCGTTAGCACTCCCCCCCACCAATCTCATCAAAACCACCCGCCCACTCAACTCGCAACGTCGTGCACTATTGGAAACGTGCGCAGGGCCTCGGGAGAAAGGGTATAGTGTGTTTATTTGTGTTTTGTGTAAGTGTGTGGTCGTGTATGGGCGGTGCCAGGGATGGTCGAATATCATGTAGCCCATCCCTGGACCGCTGGTGTGAATGTACTTAAGGTCTGAATGTATATATTGATGAATGTGTGTGCTAGTGTTTTAGTGTCTTGGTAGGAGTAGGTAGTGTGGGGGGTTCCAGAGGGGACGAATATCGAGTAGTCTGCCCCTGGACCTTCGGGAAAATGTGTGAATGTATTTATTGTGTGAGTGTGTTGTTAGGTTAGAGTGAGTTGTGTGGGTCGTGGTTGAGGGCGGCTGAATATCAAGTAGTCCGCCCTCGTCATTTCGGAAAGGGGATCGTAGTTCTGGCCGTAAAAGACGGCCTGACACCCTTCTCCATGGGGCCCACTGAGGCAAGTCCAATCCTTGGAAACCCCATGGAGACAAATCGTAGGTGACGGTAGAACACCTTGGCCATTCTGGCACCGGGGCTTGCCACCCATTACGTAGGCTGCTCAAGTTGCAGCCATATAGAATGGGTACCATGGGGGCTTCTGTGTGGGGCCTCTAGGGCGTGGCGCTGTCAGTCGTGAAGCCAACGATTTGGCCTCGTGGGGACCGTGGTTCCGCTGGGAATGCCCCCGTAGAGCTGTCTGGTGCTGGCCACAAGGCTAGGTACCCTCTCCAAAGCCATGGGCATATGCCGGGCACTAATACAAGTGTTATAGGATCGTTACCGGGCGTCTCTCAATAAACAACAATTCCTTCCAAATATATCCTTGTTATATGGTCCGTTCCAGTTAATAGCCCACAGGTACAGAAAGTAAAGAAGAGCGAAATGGTGCCGCTGGAGTCTGGAAGAGGAATAGAATGAGTGCGTCACGTGCGGCCATATAGTATGGGTACCATGGGAGCTTCTGCATGGAGCCTCTAGGGCGTGGCGCTGTCAGTCGTGAAGCCAACGATTTGGCCTCCTGGGGACTGTGGTTCCGCTGGGAATCCCCCCGTAGAGCTGTTTGGTGCTGGCTGGAGAGTGGTTTAGGCCACAAGGCTAGGTACCCTCTCCAAAGCCATGGGCATATGCCCGGCACTAATACAAGTGTTATAGGATCGTTACCGGGCGTCTCTCAATAAACAACAATTCCTTCCAAATATATCCTTGTAATATGGTCCGTTCCAGTTAATAGCCAACAGGTACAGAAAGTAAAGAAGAGCGAAGTGGTGCCGCTGGAGTCTGGAAGAGGAATAGAATGAGCGCCTCATTGTGCGCTGCGGACCCGATTTTCCTAACCTTCCGATTGCGGCAATGTGGTCCCCCCTCTCCCTGTTCATCAGCAGCTATCTTCCTCTTCAGATTTAATCGGAGCTGCTTCAAGTGGCTCTGCCCGATAAAAGAAGCTCCGGTGTTCCGAGTACAGCACAATCTGATCGTGCCCGTAACACAAATGCCTACAGGTTTTTCGTTAATTTTCGTTATTAAGTTATCGTCGTAGTCCGGTCATGTTTCGTGTGGTTTATTGGTATTTTTTGATGCTGAATCGAATAGGATGGGACTCATGTGAGAATCTGTTAAGCTGCTCAAGAGAATAATGAACCATTGTGCAATAATTTCCAGGGGCTTTACCTTATAAACTCCGCTCAAATGTTACTAGAATCATCAAAATTGGAGTGGTAGTCCAATCATACCCCTATAAGAATAGCGTTTAAAAACGCTCATTATATAGGGGCTTGTCAAAAAATTCAGGAACTTCAACTACCACCGTTCCACTTAGTTCCAAAAAAGGTTTTTACGTGATGACTCTGCAAAAGTGATTATTATTTATTTCAAAAAAACCGTGATTGCGGCGCAAGTGATATTTTCACAAAGCTCAGCGTGTATGGGGCAGTGGCATCCAAAAAGATGAAACTAAATCAATAATGATGGCCCAAGAGCGCTGTCTTATGGTACAGATGAGAGATGTCTCGTTATCACATCAACTTGATCAGATTATGCTTACTCTGGCGTTTTACTTGTAGACGCTCGAAAGCGTGTAGCGATGTCCTCAACTGGGTGCTGCAACAACGTGCAATATTGGAAACCCCCGCCGCGGCATCGATACTCCAATTATGTTTCGTCATTTGAAGCCGAGAAGGCCATCTGTAGTCACCGCGTTGCCGACCTCTCGCCTCTGCGCGTTGAATCATAATCAGCGTTAGAGCCGAGTTTTATCTTCTTCACCTTCTCTCTCTCTCTCTCTCTCTCATTCGTAAGGTGCAACACATAAAACCCCGGGAAGAGGCCGATATTTGATCTCATAAGAAATTCTCACGGAAACCGTTTGAAAAGGCTTGGGAGTGCCGGCTCATTTGGTGGGAAGCGCCGCGCGCCGCATTGGTATTCTTCGGCTGTTCACGTCCAGATTCACTTTCTTCCTAGCGAAGGCACTTTTGGGAAAAAAAAAAGAAATAAATTCCGAAACCACTCACGTATCATTGAGAGTGAAAAGGCCGTTCGGCTGTGCCTCAAGTCCTCAAAACCTTGATATTCCCTCAAATACAATAAACTATTTGACAATGAATGCGACTGCTTCCACTGCACATCGCATTATCACGCATTGTTCTTCGTGCTCCTTATAAAATTTCTGGAGTAGCTCCTATTTATCTTATCAGCGTTCTAGCACAATCATTGAGAGGAGTTTATAAGGTAAAAACTGTGCTAAAATTGATTTTTATCTAAATGTATGGTAATTCATTGTTCCGCTAATCAAGCTGTAAAGACGATTTAAAAAAAAAAGCATAATAATCACTCATGCAGAGTTATCAGGTAAAAACTTTTAGAAGTGGTACTAACTGATATGGCGATAGTTGTAATTCCTGAACTTTTGGACGAGCCCCGAAATAATGAGCTTTTTTATTACTTTCCGCTACCCGGAGGGAAGGAAAGTATAGTAATCGGGTCAAAAAAAATTGGGTTTTCTTCAGATCTTTACGATTCAAACCCTACTGAGTTTAAAAAACCTAATTTCGGCGCGTGGTCCGTGTGTGTGTATGTGTGTGTGTCTGTAGTTCAATTTGCGGGAGAACGGCTGATCCGATTGAGCTGGTTCTTTTTTTGTTTTGTTCGTTATTTTTTGTAGACACCGAAATAAGGTTATGGACGATTTCGGCCGTTGTGAAGGGGGGTGGGGGACGAAAATGTACCAAAAACTAGGGTTTTGCGCATTTGTCTCCAAAACGGCTCTAACCATTTTGATCAAATTTCAAATTATGTTCTACTAATCAATACCTAAATTTTCTTCTCCATACATATCTCCATGAAAATACGGTGAACGGAGATATAGGCCCATGAAGCAAAAATTGGTTTTTTACGCTTTTTGGCAAAACGGCTTTAGCGATTTTCACCAAACTCACAGAATGTTTCCGCAAAGGCAATACCTACATATTCTTCCCCTTCGCTCTAAAATATGAAAAACCCTGCAAATTATTACTCAATGGTTTATTATTCTCATGAACTGCTTGACCTAGTATTACTGCTCCGAGACCCATCCCATTCGATTCTGCATCGTAAAATACTAGTAAACCATACGAAACATGACCTGACTACAATGGAACTACGGAAACTACATATTCCCCTGGCGCCAGGCACGATGTTGCGAGTCGAGCGGGCGGGTGGTTTTGATGAGACGTGTGGGAAGGAGTGCAACCGACGACACGTTTACTTTTGCTGTAGTTCCCGCGAGTCCTTTCAATTAGTAGACTCTAATAATTACTGTGATTTCACTATACGCAGTTGTACACGTCTCATTCCATTCGACCCAGGATGTAAAAATACCTTGAAATCGATACGAAACCATCGGCGTGTTTGCGAATTGTACTGCGTTTTGTTAATTTTTTAAACCATTTTTTGTCCGTAACAACCATGGGCTTCGTTCGATCGGATTGCCGAGATGGCGGGCACAACTAGATACCAAATGGGATTTTTGTGCGAAAGAACGAATTTTTTAGACCACGTTAAAGGCACAAAATGGTCTAGACGGCGGACGGACATAGCAGATTTGGAATCCCCATGTCTTGAAACGTAGGGGAGAGGTGGTATACTTGATCCCCGAGGATACATGATCCCCGATCTAAAACTAGCGCAAAAACGTGTTTAAAGTTGTTTATTTGGCTACATTGGGACGCCGCCATGATGGCTAGTACAAAGTGTAAACATCTTACAGAAACAATAGCTTGTTGCAAAAATAATCGGTAATTTATGTTTTTCACCGCATCCTACTTGTTTTGTTTAGTGTAAGGCAAATAGAAAAACTTCTGGTAAGTGTGCTTTATAATATTTTGTTTGCGTTTATAAATATTGTGTCTATTTCGCTGTACAAATTCAGTTATTTCCGATTCAAACGTTTTTATCTTGTTGATGTTTTTTTTTTTTTCAATTTAAAAAAAGTTGCTGGTTCGGGATAGTTGATCCCTTCTGCTAGGGGGATGCTTGATCCCGGAATCAAGTATCCCACCTATAATTCTCTTGTTTGTTTTCGCCTACAATACGAAGTATTTCTTCCGTTCTTTTACATGCCGCGGAAGTATGTATCGAAGCAAGGGGCCATGAGCAGTTAAAGATGGAGCTGGGTACAAAACCGTCGCAAGAGAATTTAAAATTAATGTCATGACACTTAAAAGGCTATGCCGTCGGGACTCTTATGTTCACCCTGGTTTCACCAATCGACAAATTTTCTTCAAACGTGACGAGGATGAACTGGGAGCGTATCTTGTTCATATGAGCTTTTGAGCCTATCAGAAAAGTAGGGGAATTTGTAGCTGCAATTTACTATGGTTTGTCATACCCAGGAAAAATTACAAAAATACATGCAAACGGGGCTACAATAAAAGCAATGGAAAAAAGTGGACGGCTTTGGAAGTGGCCAGCAAGGGAAGACGAAATATTTTATGTATGGGATGACATTTTGCGACACTTACCGGAGCCGACGAAATTCTCAAAAACACGTGAGATTTATTCGGTGCCACTTCTCGAATAATTTTCATTTTTGTCTGTGTTTTCAATTTTTTATGTTCTTTTCGTTTTGTACCTACTCTACCTTTCGAATAGTTAATTACAACTTATTAATTGTATGCCTCAGTTAATTTAATTTCCATATTTAGGTAGGCCTACGACTGAAAATTTGGCGGGTGGGATGGTTGGTTCTCTGGGATCATACAACCCACTCACCGGGATCAAGTATCACCATAGGGAGGGTTAGTTGATCCTTATGTCGGACTTTTAAAAAAACCCTTTTTGTCGTTTTTGTTCAATAAATAGGAAGTCTGTATTGGTACATGATCGGTAGTATGGAACGGGGATACATGTGTAATTTAAAAAAAAAATCAGATTTATTAAAGTGTTTCGAATTACTAAAAGAAAACCAAAGCAGGGATCAAGTATACCACCTCTCTCCCCTACAGTATCAAATTTTGAGGGGGGGTTGTAAAAATTGTTCCTGCTTCAAGCATTTCCTGACCGAAAACATAGGGTTATTATTCAGAATGAATAATAAACCAAAATCGGCGTAACAGATAAAATGGAATGAGGAATTTTAGGTCACGGGGGCTCCCACAGCAGGTTCCCCTTTGATGAAGCTGACCTTTTTCCTGGCTATTCATTTTGATACAAACCACAAAGGATTTCCATTAGTCGTTCGTTGTGAGCGCCTCGACACGGAAAATGCGCAAAAGCAAACGGTTAATTAACTTGACTGGCCGTTTGAAGGTTTTCGGTGGTTTAGGATTTTTTTTTTTCAGAGCGCCGAGTAGCGTTGGGGGAGAAGAGGATTAATTAAAACGAAAATTCGTAAACGAGTTCTCAACTCGGATTCCGATTACGCGAGTTGGGCCAGGAAGAAGTACTTGGGCAGTGAACCGTTGGCAGTCTCAATAGTCGGGTTTTTCAATTTTCTAAGTTTCGTGATAATTAGCGAGGAAGTCGAAGAAATCTTACACCGAGTTAAAAGTTGTGCGGACTTTTACGCGCTGCTTTTGCCGCGACGAGAAGAACCTTTTCAATGTTTGTTGACTGGGACTTCGGAACTGTTGAGAGCCGGGACATTGAGAAGATATTCTCGACCAGGTCTGTTTCAAAATAATTGTTCAAAAGCACTTTTAGGGAATTATATCAGTCGAAAGACACGGAGCAATTGGTTTCGCTATTGTAAAAGACCCGAAGCCCCCGCTCAGATCCACCAAAGCTGTGGAGGTACGGCAGGTTGTCATTTAGACAGTGGTGAGCTGTTACCCGTGTGTATGACACACACAGAGGTATTCCCGGGTGAGGACTTCGAAGCATCTGGGTAGAGTTCTTAATCTGGTTTCTTGCCTGTCTTAACTAGTTACCCAGGGGGCAAGTTTTTTGTCGCAACTTTCTTCGCAAAGGCGAGAGTAAAGTAGCCCAGCACTCAGGAAAGCCTTCTCAGGAGGCTCATGGAGACTGGCTGCGAGCCATACGGGTGAGTGGATGGTGTGTCTGTCGCGTCAAATCGATGCAAAACCCCGGAATATGCTCCAAACTCTCACCCAATGGCGCGACCACGTCAAGCTGCAGGTGACTGAAGAACAAACTCAGTTAAGTTAAAAGTAAAAAGCCAACCGATCTGCCGGCCGCAGGCTCTTTCTTGAGAAGCAATTCAAATAAGAGTCAACATAGGTTGAGAGTGCCTGCAGTCTCTCAAAGGCACGCTTTGCCACACAGGATTATTAAGGCCATTTGGGGAGTGTGACACGATCCTCATCTACAAGATAATCTACCTAGGCGTCATTGGCTACTACCTCATTGTCTACCAGTAGCTAACTCGCAGTCAATCAAAAGGAATTGCTCGCCCAATTCCAGAGAGTTGGGCTCCTGAGGATCACCAAGGCCTACAATACGGGAATACTGAACCACCCCGTGTGATCACTGGCTTTACTAGTTGACTCGATCATTAAGCGCATAGGTGGCAAATGGAGAGTGAAACGGTAGCTTACCCTGCTCTGGGCTGAACATCGTGTAAACCTCTCTGCTGAACGAAAACTTGCCGAAAACTCTTCACGGAACATGGCGACTTCAATACGCAGTTGCTTTTTTTCTCTCATAGACTCACCATCTAGCACAGTTTGAGTCTCTAGTGTGAAAGAAACAAGACACCACGTTTTGCTCTACTTTAGTTTCTACAGCCAAAACTATTAGCGTTGACTGCAACGAGGCAAACCTTCGCCTAGTCGGCGAAGAAAGTTATACCAAGAAACATGGCCACGGTTGTGGTACTCATGTAAATAGTTAGATTAGGTGGGAAGCCAGTTTAAGAACTCATTCCAGATGGATGGGATTCCCCAGGGTCATACCTCTGCACGGTTACCCACAGGCAACAGCTCGTCACCGGGAGACTCACAAAATGACAACCTGCCGTACCTCCGCTGGGCTACTATGCGAGTACCCGGGTTCTTGCGTGATGCGAAACCGCATCCTTCACGACAATCGATCGATATTCTCATGAACCCGGTTCTGGGTTATCTTCCCAGGAGCATGCCCATGCTACCAGGCGCGACCACGGGTTGTGGATAGTGGAACGGCCACGGCATTGTCCCCAGGGGCATGTCTGCGGCCAGCTGTGAATAAGGACAGCATGCTGACTGAATAAGCAGCCGCGAACAATGGGCCAAATCCAAGAGATCACAGAAGAGATCCTGAACAAAGGACTCAAGGGCAAGCGGATCTACATTTTCTCAGACAGCCCATCTGCCTTAAAGGCCATCGCAGCCTATAGTTTTAGGTCTAAGCTGGCATGGGAATGCCTCCATGCGCTCAAGCAGCTCGGCGCCCGTAACAGGCTCTCCCTCATTTGGGTGCCGGCTCACAGGGGGCATGAGGACAATGAAAAGGCTGACTGCCTTGCGAAAAGGGGCCCATTGGGCCTGAACCAAACGTGGGTCTGACGAAAAATCACCTGAACCGTCTGGTTGCGCAATGGGAGATACAGGAAAATGGCGCCCATTGGCATCGCCAGCCACAACTAAGACAGGCGAAAAGGCTTGTCACGCCTTCCTGTCAAAGGGCGAAGGCGATGCTGACACTCTCCAGACAAGATCTGAGAGTACTGATAAGCTTCCTCACCGGGCACTGCCCACTCAGATATCACCTCAACAAGATGGGCATCTCAGAGGCGGTGGAATGCAGACTCTGCGGTGAGGAGGACGAGAGAGCAGAGCATATCCTGTGTGAGTGCCCTGCCTTGGCAGCAAAACGCTTTGAATACTTCGGTCAGGGGCCCGCTGAACCCCAAACCATAGCGGACTCTGCGGTGAAGGACATACTCGGCTTCCTAAGGGGGGCGGGCATGTACGACGCCTTCTACTAAGAAAGGGCCGTCACAATAGGCCCATATGCGGCCGCAGTGACAAAGGGACTTGTCCCACGCGCCCTCGGGTCAAAAAAAAAAAAAAACCTCTCTCATGAGGGTCCAGGAACAGTCATATTGATAAAGAAACAGACCTGTCTGATCTTCAACTCGCCCTTGATTGTATGAACGTCTTGTGGTACTAGTTAAAGTCGAACAAAACGTGTTAGTTATCCCCCTACAGCAGCATTGGGGCTTCGACTGTTTATTCGGTTAGCCGTCAACCTCGTCCGCTGGGCGGATGGTTTTTTTTTCTTCTCGCACGAGGCTACTTTTTGGATGTCCAAAGTTAGGTCACTAAATGAGAAAGAACGGCCAACGTCAATTGGCTATTGGAAGCTCGCGTTAGCCTGGTAAATCGGCGGCGACGGGGGAGGCCCAGCGAAAGAATCGAAGAGTAGGCGGCATACTGATGTCACTCAGCGGTCACATAATCCTTCCGCCCTTTTCAGCAATAATCAATTGATATTCTGCATCGAGCCGGACCCGCGTTCGAGGCCAAGGATGTCAAAACAACTATATAAAACTCGAGTACCGCCGCCTATTGGAACGCAGTCGCCTGTTGTCACGATGAAGGTAAGTTTGACGGAATGAACCGCTCGGAATCAACTCGCTCGTTACATTGTCCGCTGCTTTATTGAAATTATTATTCATTTTTACTTTTTATAGCTTTGCAAAGTACAAGGTTAGGCTATGGGCTGAAAAGCACAATGTGTAGTGTTGTTCAGATCTCTAATGGGCTACTGAGTTCGAAAACCAACGTTTGGGGTAATGGTCTGTATGTGTGCGTGGATGCTCGCTGTCGTACCGGTGCTATCCAGTATCTGTCGCTGAATCATATGGTCCTGGCCTGTCAGCGTACTCACGGGGGCAGTGTCAAACGTCATGACGCGGTTTGCAAGCAGGTTGCTGGTCCATTGTCATCTCATTGCTAGGAAATGGATAGAGAGAAGCACTATTGCGTTGTCTCTGGAGGAGGATTGAGGCCTGACATCGTCGCCTATGGTCTACAGCAATAGTTGTGGGGGACAAATTGTGGGTACATGTCGCCAAGATTAAGAGATACCGTCGGATTGGTCAAAGTCAGTCATGCACTAGAATTAGCGCTTTAAGTACGTATAAATTTACAGACGCCGTTAGTCTCTCGGATGTTCACTGGGTACTCAATCGCTGCAAAATAGAATTCAACCTTGTCTTAGTTCCGTCTCCAGTCACAATTAGTGTAAATGGAAGTATTATTTGAAAATAATTCGACTCATTAATACGGTTGTTTTCAGGTACTAAGCATTGGACTCCTGGTTTCGTTCGCTGTGGCTGACAAAGCTCCCTACCCACCCTCAGGGTGGAAACCCCAGGGTCAGCTCCTTTTGCTTCCTCAAGAGGAATATGGACCTCCCCCTCAGCAACCTCCTCAGTCGTATGGACCACCCCCTCAACAACCCCCTCAGTCGTATGGACCACCCCCTCAGCAACCTCCTCAGTCGTATGGACCACCCCCTCAACAACCCCCTCAGTCGTATGGACCTCCTCCGAGCGCCCCACCACCCACTGAATATGGTCCACCACAAAACGAGACAGCCCCTCAGCCCGAAGTAAGTTACCAAAAACAATAATGATTTTTAAAATGCGCTTATTATACGTAATAATGTAATATTTGCTCCTACATTTACGTTCTCTTTAGACGGAAACGTAGTGAGAAAGAATAGAAATAAGCTATCAATTGGGTTTTCATCGAAAAAAAATTCCTGATGGAAATTCGACCCATGACACATAAGTAGGTGCACGTAGTAACTGAAATATCTATCAAAGCTTGGAATGGGAACACCCCAGGCAGGGAGAAGAGCAGGTGTCGCTGCAGTTCTAACAACTGATAGTAATTCACCCATGACACAGAAGTAGGTGCACGTAGTAACTGAAATATCTATCAAAGCTTCCTTCGAATACAAACACCTCTGGGAGGGAGAGAAGCAGGCATAGCTGATGGCAATTTGACCCATGACACATAGAGCATTGCATGGAGTGACTGTTAACGCAGAATAAATGTAATGAAAGCACCAGAAAGGAATACAAGAGAGGATGGATGTTCAGCGCACGGGTCGTTGTAAGTGAGCAAATATAGTCTCTGAGTTTGGGCTGGACAGGAAGGCATGAGAGTAACGTACTGGGGCGGTCATAAGCACTGATCGTGAACGAGCCATCAAGTTTACAGTGAAGAGTGAGAGAGGTGGGTAAATGGGTCGGGTCTTTCCAGTGACTTACGAACACTGAGATTTAGATTGAATTTCGAGTAAAATCCGCACATTAATAGCAGCTGCAGTGAACTGTTTGGATACTGCTATGTGTTAATTTAAGAATGGCAGTCCTCTTCTCCTTTCTGAGCATGCTCAGGCAGCGCTGTGTTTCAGTCGGCTGAGACTGGTTACGTTAATTTATTTTATTTAGACTGAGAGGTGGGCACTATGGTTCATGGGGCTTAGCCCTGTGCTTCCTCCTCTTCTGAATTGTATTGCTCTTAGTATGGCGTAATCTTTTGGTGCTGTTCCATCTTGCCTGTGGAAATCTTAACAAGCTTTAATCGAGTGGAAGTTTAACGAAGGAAAACATAGAAAAACAATATTTTGACATTTACAACTATGAAACGATTCTTCTATATAAATCAGTCGCACTCCGACTAGTCAGCAACAGACTGAGTCTTGGTGTTGCATCAATCTCTACTCTTGGTTGTGGGCTACCGTCCAAAAGCTGTAACGTCGAAACCACCCAATAGGACTAGGTTGCCCTCACTGCCACCCTCTGCCGAGCCTAACCGGAAGAATGCCAAATGGAACGCTCACTACAGTGCCAGTGTATCACTGCAAATTGCTGGCCAACTTAGTAGTTAGCAGAGCTCATGACCACGGTGCCAAACATCTGGCATGATCATGTGCGTACATATAGTCTTCTGATTATCCCAGTGGTGGGATGTGCACCGCGGCCATATGGCCTATTGTGCCAGTCCTAATGTCTTACAGGTCAATGCCTAGCTTTCTGAGCAAAGCCAGGTAGTTCCTAAAAGAGTCCTCGTTGGTATCCATCCTGGGAGAAGTGGTGCCAAAGACCAAAAGTCGCTCCCTTGAGTTTTCGATCCATCTGTAAAGATGTTGATGCCATTGGGAGGCCGAAACTGGCGACTCTCGCTGTTCCATAGACCTCCCAATGGCTGAACATTACATTTCCTCTCGAACTCATACATGGGCACAATTGCGTCCGTGATCATGCTGAGCTCCTTATAAGTCTCCAAGTCCCTAAATATAGCCAGGTGTCCATTAGTCGCCTGAGGCACCTTAGCTATACCGAGCTTGGTCTGTAAGCCACCTTCATCGCCTCTGCCTTGACATAAACCAGGTCCAGGGGTAGAAGGTCGAACAGACTCTCCATGGTGATGGTGGGTGAAGTCTTCATTACCCCCGCTATAAGTATGCACCCCAGCCTTTGTACTTTGGCTAAGCTGCTGCAATTCGCTCCAATGGCAGCTCTATGCTACCACACAATCGACACATAAGCGATTACTGGTCTCACTATGGCTTCGTACAACAAGCAGGGCATTCTGGGCTTTAGGCCTCATGTCCTCCCGCACATTTTCTGACACGTCCACAGGCCCGTTGTCGACTTCCTGGTCACGTAACCGATGTGCTCTTTCCAGATTAGTTTCCGATCTGGAATCACACCCAGATACTTGACTTGCTCGCTGAGCTGAATTTCTTTGCCCATCACTAACTGCAGCCTCAGTCCTGACAGTTGTCTTAGCCTTGTGAATGGCACGATCTCTGTTTTGGCTGGGTTGATGGATAACCCCATCTCACCACACCACAAGCACACCATCTGCAAGGCCTCCCCCATCAGGTCTGGGTGCTTCGCACCCTGCCCTGAATGAGCACAACCACATCATCAGCGTATCCTTGGGCGTAAAACCCCGCTGCATTGAGTCTCCCCAATAGGGAGTCAATCTCTAGGTTCTAGAGGAGCGGAGATAGGACCCCTCTCTGTGGGCATCCCCTCACAGTCCTCGCCCTGAGCAGTTTCCTAGCGAAGTTTGGATCTCTCTGCTTTCCAATACAGCGATAATCCACTTTATTGCATTGATATTGACATTAAATTTGATCAATGCCCTTTTGATGCTGCGTATGGAGGCATTGTCAAAGGCCCCCTGTATGTCTAGAAAGGCCCCTAAGGCAATGTCCTTATTTCCCATTGACTCTTCTAGTTTCCTAACTAGTGCATGCAGCGCAGAGTCAGTCTTTCCGTCTCTCAAGAACTTGTCAAGGATCTTCTCCACCGTCTTGAGCAGGAAAGATGTGAGGCATATTGGTCAGAAGGCCTTGGCTTCCTCATATCCTGCCAGGTTTTGGTATGAAGGTTACTCGAACCTTCCTCCAACCCTGGCCTTGCGCTACGCTGCCCCTAAATAACCTTAAAAAGCTGGGTAGGATGCGCTTATTCCCTTCTGTAGCGGAATCGGGTAAATACCATCCGGTCCAGGCGAATGGTTTAAACGAGTTAACTGCCCAGCGTACGGCGTCTCGGGTTATAATTGCCCTGACGAGTTCCCAGTCTGGCGTTCCTGTCCGCCTAGCGGCAATTCCCGCATCCGCCAGCAGCTCAGGGTCAGTTCTGCAGCCAGGAAAATGAGTGTTGAGCATAGCGGTTAGTGTATGGTGACAAACCAATGTGTCACCATCCGGCCCCCTAATGGTGCCATCATGAGCGTATCTCTATTACCCGTGACCTGGAGGTCGTTCTCGCGCGAGCATGAACCCGTAGGTTGTATCGACGCCTCGTGTCGAAGGTCAGCGTGAGTTATTTGATGCGGATTTCACCTGTTTCTCTCGCCTAATCGTATTCCGAGTATACCTTGAGGCTGCTGGTCGATTAAAAACAAATAAAAAGGGTTTAATGAGAAAATGAGGGCGGGATAGAGGGCTGCTAATGCTTTCACAATTATAAAACGGGTTTTGTTAGCTCGCCCGATAAAACGTAATAATAATAATCGGATCATTGGAGCTCAAGATAAGAGGACTTTCCCCGTAGCTGAGCGCAAATAAATTTATATCGTCGCTCATCAGCATTGCAAATGTGATTCAAGCGAGTGGAGCGGGGCGGCTGATTAAAAAAAACACATAAAAAATGTTTGAGAGGAGGTTCGTCCGACAAGAGAGAGAGTATGGCAAAAATAAACGGTAATCACATAAATATGTAACTGTTTAGAGATAAGGGCACCGCCCGCACCCTCGAGTCGTAAACGTTATAAATAGTTAGTGTTCAAGAGCGAAAGGAGCGTTTAAAGCTTTCGAAGACAACGGCTCCATCAATCCGACACTTCGAACTCAGTTTTGTGACCTCCTCCTTCCACAAGTCATTATTTCCAGGCAAAGCTCATGAAAAGTACAATTTTACTTCTTTCAACCCGAGGGACGCAGAAAATATGATAATACGGCGCCTGTGAGTCAGATGAACCGCGCCGCCCGTGTGTGTTGGCTTGTCTGTCGAGGAGGACAGAGGTGGATGCGAAGGAAGCATGGATTTTGTGCTCACTCGAACAATATGACGCGATGGCTCGTCGTGGCGTCAGAAAAACGAGAAGCGCGCGCTGGTAGAATCAGGCTTAAAGCAAAGAGCATGTAGCGAGGAGATGCGTGGAGAGAGAGGGGCGACGGGTTTGTCTCTGGAGAAGTAATGAGAGTAGTCTCACCATGGATGCCAAGGAAATGTCAGGAAAGCTGGGATTTTGTGCTCACTCAAACAATATGACACGATGGGTCGTCGTAGTGTCAGAAACTCGCCATTGTCTGGGATAGCAAACTCACCGGTCTATTCCCCTCGGAGAGGGTTATATTAGTCGAGGAAGCAAACTCACAGTCATCCAAAGAAGGTTACAGACAATACGAGAGAACTGTGCTCCTGTGGATCACCATTCACAAGACTTCAACGCACTGATGCATTTATTTTCTCTCAAAGACTCTTCATCCAGCACAGTTGGAGCCTCCTCTGTGGAGAAAACAAGAAACCACGTTTGGCTCCACTGTAGTCCTTACAATAGAGAGCAATAGTTGTTGGAAGAATAGCAAAACCTTCCAGCTCCGGCTGTTGCCAAGCAAGCTTATACTCGTTTCGCCCAGTTTGCAAAGGTGTCGTTATGACAAAAAAACGTGGGCACAGTTGATGGCTCCCATTGAAACTTGCCACCGAAGTAGGTAGTTACATCAGTTGGGAAACGAGATTAAGAACTCCTCCTATGTCGTATGGGATTCCCCAGGGCTATATCTCCTTGTAGTAACACACAGGGAAAAGTTCTCTGCCAGGATATTGAATAAACGGACTACCTGCCCTTCCTCCACTGGTTCAGTGGGTGCTGGGTGAGTCCCCGTGCTCTCGCATGATAACGAAACCGCAACCTTCATGGCTTTCAACTGATACAACTCTCTTATAAGTATTAAGGAACAGTCGTTTTGATAAGAAAACAGACCTAAGCGCAACCTGATGCCCCAAGGTTTTCACCGTTTCGCTCTTTAAATCTCGCTCCCTTTACAACATGGTGGTAATCGCGATGCTTATGTTAGGAAAAAGCGTGGTTGCTGTAAGAGAAGGTTATTTCCCTTCATAGCTCTCAGGCTGTTCGAGCCAAAGAAGTAGGAAGAGCGCTGTCCTTAATTGTATTCGAGACAACAGTTTACATCATCTGAGCTGATAGGGCGCTCTTGAGGAGACTTTGTTTGTCTACTGCTCCGTTGATCATTAGCTTAGTTCCCATCTCCTCTTTGCATCTACAATGGAATTCCCAATATTTCGCCTTTGGCGCCGTCAAAGCTGCCTCAAGTTCCGTAATCCGCATTCATCACTGCCCAATTACACAGGGCTACAAAGGAGTCAAAGCTTTGAAGCAACCTCCACGTGTGGCTTTTAGTATTCGGTTTCCATTGTGACTATTCTCTTTACGGTGGATTAAGCATCTCAATGGTTCTAATCCCCTTCATTTTAAGTGACGTTACGAGTAATAATGTACGAAAGGAGCCGCATTAATTCGATTAAGTAGCACAACCACGGACGTGCGCCACTTGGAGTTCTCGTTTTCAGAACCTTCCCCATTCACTGTACAAAAGATTAAAATGGAGGTTTGCTCCTCTCGACTTGTATTTAAAGCACCTGGTAATTACGTAGCGCGGAAGAATCATAGTTAATCGATAACAATGGATGCTGGTTTAGAGCTAGGGGTCGTTGTAACGCCGCCGACTGATAACGTAATATTGGCAGACACTTCAAACTCCAACGTGGTGAAAAGAGGGAAGAAACAAAAAGTGCTGAATAGTAAGAGAGAGAATGGTGAGGGAGAAAGAGTGCAAACAAACAAGACAGTTGATGGGTCCGCCCCTAAGGAGCCCTCTTCTTATTGAAAGATGCAGATCCATCGCGTCGTTCCCTTCCAAAACCTGAAAAAAGTGGAAGATTGCTCAAAACCGAGTTGTGTAATTAGCGCCGACTGTTCCGGAGTTGAGCAAAACGTTTTAAAGCCGACAGAAAAATCTGGAAATTGAGCCAAACATAGTTGACAACAACGAAAGAGAGAAACCGAGTAAAACCCCACTGTGAGCTGTAAATGCTAATCAAACTTACTTGGGAGATATTACCTTTGTGCTGCGGAGGTGTCGAATACTAAGGGAATAAAAAGGGGAGCAGAAAAGACGGGAGAGGTGAATGATGAGGACAGGAGGCGAACGACAGTAGTTGAAATTCAGGAATTTCTGGAGTGAGCCCCATGTATCTCATGAGCGTTTTTAAACACTCATCCTATAGGTATTGGATTCGACTACAATACCAATTTTTACATTCCTTGGCTCCACGAAGTGGAAAGGAAAGTTATGTAATCGGCTGAAAAAATATCTGGTGCGTAGCAACACACAACTTTCCGCCACCCCTTCAAGTTCGAACACCACCTGCATATGCGAGTGCTATATCTTCGTTCAACGCATTTCTACAGGAACATTTATGGAGAACTAAATGTACGGAATAGTTAGCTGAGAGTACTCCGAAAGTTTAATCGAAATCGTTAGAGCCGTTTTTGAGAAAATTGGAATACCGATAAATTAATATTCGACAAATCTCCTTTTCTGAGTTAACTTGGCTTATATTATCTCCGTTCAACATATATACAGGAATAATCATGGAGAACGAAATGTTAGTATAGGTGACTTGAAGACACTCCATTAGGATTTATCACATCTGGTGAGAAAGTTACCCTGGAATTTACTGAAATGTTCAAAAAAACGTTATTTTCGACTCATTTTGATTTTTATCTCTGTTCAATGGACCGTCACAGGAACATTTATTGAGCAGAATATGTAGGTATTAGCTATTTGAGAACATCCTGTGAGTTTGGTGCAAATCGCTGAAGCCGTTTTGCAAAAAGCGTAAAAACCCTATTTTTGCTTCAGGGGCCCATATCTCCGTTCACCGTATTTTCATGGAGATATGTATGCGGAAGAAAAGTTAGGTATTGATTAGTAGGAGATAGTTTGAAAGTTTAATCAAAATCGTTGGAGCCGTTTTCGAGAAAAATGCGAAAAACCTTAGTTTTTGGTACATTTTCGTCCCCCCCCCCTTCCCATCAGCCGAAATCGTCCATAACCTTATTTTGGTGTCTAAAAAAAATAACAAACAAAACAAAAAAGAACCAGCTCAATCGGATCAGCCGTTCTCCCGCAAATCGAACTACAGACACACACACACACGGACCACGCGCCGAAATTAGGTTTTTTAGACTCAGTAGGGTCTGAAACGTAAAGATCTGAAGAAAACCCAAATTTTTTTTTTTTTGGCCGATTACTATACTTTCCTCCTCTTCGGGTAGCGGAAAGTAAAAAAAATTTTGAGTTCTCTTCAGATCTTTACGTTTCAGACCCCCCTGAGTCCAGAAAACAGTATTTAGGAGAATGGTCTGTGTGTGTATGTGTGTCTGTGAACGATTTTTAGAGAGAACCATCGTACCAAATCCACTCAAACTTGATATCTCACCCGCAGGTCACCATGGGACGCCAAAATAGCGGTTTGAACGAAATCCACCGACATTTAACTATAGTTATCATACTGATCAAAACCCCAAATATTTTTTTTCTCAAAAACGGCTCTAACGATTTTGAGAACATTTTTTATATTGATAACTCTCAATAAGGAAATTATACCATAAAATTCCCATTTGTGGGAAAATGACGAGAGCAGCACAATAAATTATCAAAATTTTCGACGAAATCGATTTTAGCGCGGTTGTTAGAGAAAACAACCGTACCAAATCAGCTGAAACTTGATGTCTAGCCTACAGGTTACCATGGGACGCAAAAATAAGGGTATGGGCAAAATCCACTGAAAGTTAACTATAGTTATCATAGTGATCAAAACACCAAATTTTGTTTTCTCAAAAACGGCTCTAACGATTTTGATTAAATTTTTTATATTGATAGCTCTTAATAAGATAATTATACCATAAAATTCCCATTTGTGGGAAAATGACGAGAGCAGCACAATAAATTATCAAAATTTTCGACGAAAAGCGTTTTTAGCGCGGTTTTTTCCTTATAAACTCCGCTGGAATGTTAGTAGAATGTTAAAGAAAACTGGTATTGTAGTCCAATCAAATACCTAAAGGGTGATTGTTTAAAAACGCTCATGAGGTACATGGGGCTCACTCCAGAAATTCCTGAGTTTCAACTACTGTCGTTGCGGTTACTACCAGTTCTAACAGTTATTTTCCAATAACTCTGCAAAAGTAATTACTATCCTTCTTTGAAAAATCTGTGTTTACAGCCTCATTAATTATCTGTGTACCAATTGCTCAATAATGGTCATGTAATGAGTACGAGCAGCACAATAAATTCCAGAACTGTAGGCGCTACCGCTTCCTGCAGCCGTAAAGCGTTATTCGACCAAGTTCAAATGAACTCAGTGATAAATGAATTGATGAAATAGAATTAGCCATGTACAAAGTGAATTGACGTAGAGCCAAGGAAAGTTGTGTGTTGCAACGCACCAGATATTTTTTAACATTCTACTAACATTCCAGCGGAGTTTATAAGGAAAAAGCTGCGCTAAAAACGCTTTTCGTCGAAAATTTTGATAATTTATTGTGCTGCTCTCGTCATTTTCCCACAAATGGGAATTTGATGGTATAATTGGCTTATTGAGATTTATCAATATAAAAAATGTAGTCAAAATCGTTCGAGCCGTTTTTGAGAAAAAAAATTTGGTGTTTTGATCACAATGATAACTATAGTTAACTTTCGGTGCATTTTGTCCATACCCTTATTTTGGCGTTCCAGGGTGACCTGCGAGCGATATATCAAGTTGGAGTGGAGTTGGTACGGTGGTTCTCTTTAAACACCGTAACGTAAAGCGCTCTCTCTGAAGAAAACTCAAAAAAAAAATTTCAGCCGATTACATAACTTTCCTTTCTACTTCGTAGAGCCAAGGAAAGTAATATGATGATGTTTGATGTTTCACCACCTATTATACAGTATTGGAGCCTCAATGATTACAACCCCGGCACGTGTGACGCTCGATTCGAAACCAAACAATTACTATAATCATTCTCTTGCGATTTTATGCTATTGAGCCAAATTTCAGCCGCGAGGGATGTCAGAGGCCGATACCAACCTCCGATGCAAACTTCAGCATATAGATTTGGTGCACCCCACACATTTCGGGAATTCCAACTATTGTTGTCCGTTTGACGAACTCATTACAATTCTTCCTTTACAATTTCAGCACAGTAAACAAGAACCTTCCCCCAAGAAAATCGCATCGGCAGCTCCACGAGTTACCGATAACTCAATAAATTCAGGAACATCAAGCGCTGCTGGTTGATGTAGACTAGATTTCATATAGAAAGTGTGAATAACGTATTGGAATACTTGGTAGAGCGATAAATGGCTGTGAAATGTACTTAGGGCTGAGGAAAGTCGTGTGGCTTGATATTTTAACGAAGTTGTAATCATCAAATGTACTGAGTACTAAAAACAGCGTCTCTTCCTCAGGCAGACTTGGACAAAGCCAACGAACAAATTATGGAGCGACTGAAGAAACAAGAAGGCTCTGAAACAGGATTTTACTACGTCTACCTTCCAGACGGAAGACTTCAACGCGTCCAATACACGACGGCGCCGGTGAAAGCAGCGGCGCAAAAGGACCAACAAGATTCATACTCGACTCCTCAAGACTTCAAGCAAAGTACAGGGCAGTTCGGAACTTTTGCTAAGCAACAGACTTCTTACGACGCCCCGGTTTATCCACCGGCGGCCCCTTCACCGTCTAATCAATACAAACAGTCGGCCTCTTTCGAGTCGTCTCAGTTTGTAAAGAAGGGAAACCAAAACGCGGACAACAAACCGGGAGCGTCGCGGGAGATTTTGGCGAACAATGTTCAAAATGAGAACCAGGCTGCTCTTAATAAATACGTCGCCAGCGTGTCGTACACGGACGTTCAACCCATTACGGGCCCCATTTATTCGTACAACTCGCAACCTCTTGTTCGGGTGCTGCGATACGCCCCCATGTTCCAGTGAAGTTTTTTTTGTCAACATTCGCAATGTATTTATTTTGTTACGCTCCGAACTTCAATAAATAATGTTAAGTTAGTACCTGTAATCACTCATTCATCCACCTATGGGTCCCACTAACTTCCGAAAGCTATTCCAATCAACAAGGCAACTATTGAAATGAAGCTTCGTAGAAAGTACAAAGGAATGTTGGGTGCCAGGGCATCAGGGTATAGAGGGAAACGAAGGTAGGTTGGATAGGATGGCTAAGAAGGGATCAGCGCAGATCCCTATTCGGCCTTATCCCTTTGTTGGGACTACCAGGAGCCACCTACGTAGAGAGGTTGGCAAATGGGAGGACCATTGCAGGGCTGCTCATTGGCAGGGGCTGCCCAGCCTTAGACAATCAAAACTCTTCATCCGGCTCTCCAGAGAGAGGTCCAAGGAGGTGCTTGCACTGGGGAGGAAGGATATGAGGATCATATGTGGCCTGTTCACAGGACACTGTCCGCTGAGGTACCACCTTGCAAATATTGGCAAGTGCGAGGTACAGGTATGCAGGTTCTGCGAGGTAGGGCTAGAGACGGCAGAGCATGTGCTGTGTGTATGTGATGAACTCGCGGCATCGCGCCGTTGTGTGTTTAGGAGGCCCTTTCTTCAGCCCGAAGAGGTGGCAAATGCAGAACTTGCGGATATCCTCCACTTTGTGCGGGGGTGGTGGGAGAGCATAGGTGACGTCACACCAAGTGAGAACAGTGCTGTGGGGCCTGGAGGTGGTGCAGGGGGGTCATGATCTGAGGATCATGGACGCCCTTACAATAGGCCCGTTTGTGGCTGCAGTGAGGGTATCACCTGCATCCACCGTTGTATGTAAAAAAAAAAAAGTACAAAGGAAAGTTATGTAATCGGTTGAAAACTGAATCGAGATTACGCTGTGATGGTCACGGATGCGGGCTAGAGGTGTCCTAGGGAAGTGGCGGTACCTTGTTATTGAGTTTTTCGCTGCAACCTCCTCGGCTAGCAGCCATGTGAACCTTGGTAATCACTCCACTGAAGCCACAGCTGAAGATAAGCCTACTTCTGACATATGGCTGGCCTACCGGCTGGTTTTTGGGAGGTTGACGGTCTGAAGACTAATAAGATGGTACGCTCTGCTGTGCGTGCTGGTCTAGGCGCTCCCACGTAGCTCAAGTCTCTATTTGGAGGACTCCTAGTTCCATCTCCCTCCACCCGTACTCTGCTCTTGCGCCGTAAGTGCCTGCTAGCATTGCAAGCATCTGGCTGGGATGTTGCACATGTTGTGGCTGGTCTTGATTTCATTCAGGATCACCTGCGGGGCTCCATCTGCCCCTAAACCCAGCGAGTTTGCGGCTTCTCTGCATGATTCAGTTGACAGACGGGAACTCAGGCAGTATCTCGACTCCCCCTACTCTTCAGTGTGGGTGGAATGGGCTTCAGAGGGCATCCACAAAAGGAATTTCCTGGATTTTCACGTCATTTGTGAAGCCCCCACAGCGATGAGGCCTACAATAAGCCTGTGCCTGTGGTAACCAGTTTTAGTCGCCGAATCATGTGATACAGGTTTGTCTTGTACTCATGGAGTGCAGGTTGCTGGCATTAGGTTCCCATAGTTTCTTGGGATATGCCTTAGATGCACATATTCCTGTGATTTCCTTATTTTATTCCTTGGATCTTCCGATTCTATTGGTTCCTGGGCTGTGGGTCCATAAGCTTATACATCTTTGGGTTAATCTTAGAACCATAGGTGTCCTTAAGTCGTTACCTAGATCCATAGGTTGCCTTTTGGTGGCCTAGACTCTGGAGGTTAAATGGACACTGGAGATGGATCAGACTCTGAAGGTGGACTGGCCAGCTCTTCTACCTTCTTGTAGCACGTAGATCTTCCCCAGGCTTCTAGTGCGCCACTGGCAGCGTTCACCACAGCTGCGTCATTAGGAACCCAAAATATACTATACTCCTCTGCTGTGCCTGGCTGTTTTCATAAGTTTGTTATTGTGAGGTAAGGTTCATTATTGTGCCTGACAGCTTCGCATCGGTCTGGCACAAAACTTTCTCGCAATGTTAACGGCGTTCAGGAGTGAAAGCGCCCTAAGGTCCTTGAGAAGATTTTTTGAAATGAACTGAAATGAAAGAGGATATCAATTATTTTCCAATTAGGCGATCACGTTTGTTTGATCGTTTTCAGGTGGGGCTACTTTACCGTCGAGTCTCCACCTTTTCCGCTCCAATTGACATCCGGTCGCTTTTCTTAGTCACTTAACGAAAGTGCTCCTTTGAGGAAGTTTGTTGTGATCCTAGGAGGAGAAGAGGTTAGCTAGCTGAGTGACTAAGCAGTTCACTTCTATTAAGGGCTGTTCGGAAAGTAATTTTCAGCTTGAGGGAGCTTGCGAGGACGGAGTTGTTTTATGCATGTCTATGCTAAACCTTGAAGAAAGCGAGTACAGATCTCATACATCTCATTATTCGCAGGCGATGAATTGAACTTGTGGCCAGCAAGTTTTATTTTTTGAAATACTCCACCACGTTGAACGGTAATGTCAGTATCGTCCAACAGCACACCTAACTGAAGTGGAATTTGGGAGGGGGAAGGCACCTTTTTCTGTACTTTTCCCACTTTGCGTGAGCTTCAGAGACTCAGCAATGAGGTAAGTAGTCCGAAACAGCAGATTTAAGGGTCAACAAGCTTTGAGTTTCAAGAGAAAGAGTTTCTTGTCAGGTAGATTGCAGTTTAGTTGCCAGGATTTTTTTTCTTTTTTTTCTGACCCGAGGGCGTGTGGGACAAGTCCCTTTGTCACTGCGGCCGCATATGGGCCTATTGTGACGCTGGCCCTTTCTTAGTAGAAGGCGTCGTACATACCCCCCGCCCCCCTTAGGAAGCCGAGTATGTCCTTCACCGCAGAGTCTGCTATGGTTTGGGGTTCAGTGGTCTCCTGACCGAAGTTTCAAAGCGTTTTGCTGCCAAGGCAGGGCATTCACATAGGATATGCTCTGCTGTCTTGTCCTCTTCACCGCAGAGTCTGCATTCCACCGCCTCTGAGATGCTTGTTGAGGTGATATCTGAGTGGGCAGTGCTCGGTGAGGAAGCTTATCAGTACTCTCAGATCTTGTCTAGAGAGCGTCAGCATCGCCTTCGCCCTTTGACAGGAAGGCGTGACAAGCCTTTTCACCTGTCTTAGTTGTGGCTGGCGATGCCAATGGGCGCCATTTTCCTGTATCTCCCATCGAGCAACCAGACGGTTCAGGTGACTTTTCGTCAGACCCACGTGTGGTTCAGGCCTGATGGGTAGGGATTCTGTACCCCTTTTCGCAAGGTGGACAGCCTTTTCATTGCCCAAATGAGGGAGAGCCTGTTACGGGCGCCGAGCTGCTTGAGCGCATGGAGGCATTCCCATGCCAGCTTAGATCTAAAACTATAGGCTGCAATGGCCTTTAAGGTCTGAGAAAATGTAGATCCGCTTGCCCTTGAGCCCTTTGTTCAGGATCTCTTCTGCGATCTCTTGGGTTTTGCCCATTGTTCGCGGCTGCTTATTCAGTCAGCATGCTGACCTTATTCACAGCTGGCCGCAGACATGCCCCTGGGGTCAATGCCGTGGCCGTTCCACTATCCACAACCCGTGGTCGCGCCAGGTAGCATGGGCATGCTCCTGGGAAGATAACCCAGAACCAGGTATTAGCCAGGATAGTCATGTTTGAGGATCCATTCTTAGTGATGAATGGATGGAGTAGGGGAAATGCGAGAAGATCGTGCTGAATTTAGATGTCTGTTCGAAGTGGTCTGCATTAAATCGACAGGTCCGATGGTTCGGGTGATATTCGGAGGAGTTTGAAGTAGTACGGAAAGGAATGAAACGTCCTCAACGACGGGCGTGGGTTGAGACAGCACGACACCGGATTTCGAACGCTGAATGAAAGATAGTGGGTTTTCCAGAGCAGTGTCTCCCATTCAACGCGTATGAGGTAATATTACCTCATGACACTTCACTCCTCTTACGTTTGAGGTAATATTACCTCAAGGCCCTCTCGCATCGCTCTGTACGTTTTCGTATTCGAAGGGGGGGATCTTCTACTTTAGGGGCTGCAGTGGAATAGCCTTCATTATGATTTTCTCAGTGCACCAGTACGCGCCGTTTTTCCGTACCTCTCATACCTGAGCCGCAATAAACCAGAGAAGTACACACTCGAAAATCCTGTTTTTTCTTCAGTAGGGGAGTGTAGAGCGCTAGGAAGGTCCCGCATTGAATGGGTTAATGGACACGGGAAACGAGAGGTCACAGATTGAGCAGGGCAGCGGTTTGAAGACGACTGAACGAAGGAGATGGGTCAAGATGGATAGAAGAATGGGAACAGACCCAACATAAACCTTCAACCTGGAACAACAATTTACTATCTAACAGCACATTCTAACTCCAATAAGGAGCTATGTTTCAGAAATAGTAAAAGAGGTAAAAAGGAGGAAATACCGTGAGAATGAGGCCCACCCTTATTCACGAGTGCTAACTCAAAAGAGTGGCTCTGTTTGAACACGGCATAACAGGTAGAGCAGGGTGAAGTGAAGAAATGGAATTCAAATGCCTTAAAGCTTCAGATTCAGACTTTAAGTCCAGAGAAACGACAACAATCCAAACTATTCAAACTAACGTCGTTTTGTCGATAAATTTTTTTAGTTTCTCCCCTAATTCCACAACTGTGAACAGAAACCTACTCAGAATAATGGCATTGGCAGTCTCGTTAGTAACCTATATGGGAGGTCGCGACATAATAAGCGGCAGTTCAATAAAACTTTAAGAGCGCGCGTTCTTCAATTAAGAGCTTGGCACAAGTTGCAGTAACTCAATAAATTCCGAGTCTTGAAGACCTACTGGTTCTTACGTAGGTTGCATTACATGTTCATATGAACTTAGTAATAAATAGATTTATTAAATTATTACTACGTATTAGATAGAATTTTCATGGTGCTAAGAAAGCTGTGCGTTGCTAAACACCAGATATTTTCGAATCAGTAAGCTTCAATACTCAAATATCTGAAAAACCTTGCAAATTATTACACAACGCTTTATTATTCTCATGAACATCTTAACCTAGTATTACAGCGCCGAGACCCATTCCATTCGATTCAGCATCAAAAAATACTAGTAAACCATACAAAACATGACCTGACTACAATGGAACTATGGAAACTAAATATTCCCCCGGCGCCAGGCGCCCGTTAACGTCTGTAGGAATTTATGATCCGATGGAGGGGTGTGTGAGGGAACCTAACCTTCCTCCGTCCCGTCGGGAAAAAAGAGTCGGGGAAACTTCCAGCAAACCCTCGGCGATTGGCACGACGTTGTGAGGCGAGCGGGCGGGCAGTTTTGATGAGACGGGAGGGAGGGAGTACTAATGACGAAACGTTGACTTCCGCGGTAGTTCCCGCGAGTTCTTTCAATTGGTAAACTCTAATAATTACTGTAATTTCCCAATACGCAGTTGTACACGTCTGATACTCATTCCATACGACCCAGGATGTAAAAATACCTTGAAAACGATACGAAACACGAGGAGGGTCTGAAACGTAAAGATCTGAAGAAATCTCAAAATTTTTTTTTCAGCCGATTACATAACTTTCCTTTCTACTTCGTAGAGCAAGGAAAGTAAAAACGTTGGGTTCTTCACTAGCTATTCGTCATCACGCGCAACAACTTCATCCGATAAATACGGCAGCAGACCGGTTTTGTCGTGTGAGGCGTGTTAAACCAATCTGCAGTGATCAAAACCGTGTTTAAGCCAATCTGCAGCGACCTAAACCTTGTTAAACTCAATATACAGTGATCTGCTCCCCACCAAACTCGAACCGTGACTGATACGTTCTTAACGTAGTCGGAAATGAACTGTCCAGAGGATTCAATTTAAATGACAAAATCGTGAAATAGCATAACGATCTGTAAGGTTATTTCAACTTCGGATGATGCCAGGGAAATGAGTCCCGAGGATGATCGGCTGAAGGGAGGAAAGTGGTTGTTTAAAGACCTCGTTTTAATCAAAATCCAAAGGGCGATCCGGTTGAGTTGAAGACCAAGTGGAAGGCACCACTCCTGCAGTCTGTGGAGTAATGGGACAACTAAACCTCTCTTGTTTCGTCCAAGTGACTGCTGAGCGCCTCGTTCATTAGAAAGTGACCCGCCCATTCTGACCCAGTACGAGAGTGACGCCGATTTTAAATACCAAACTATGAATCAATAAAAAACAATGAAGTTCTACGATGTAAACGAGTTTTACAAAGTCGCCGTCAGGTCTTCCATGAGAAGGGAGAGGAGAATGTAGTTCGGGCAGGTCTGCAAGGTGCTGAGACTGTGAAATTCAAAACGAAGACCGTATTTTACCCAATTAAGTTGTAAAAACGCTGCAAATTATTGCACAGCATGATTGGGGCCCATCCTATTGAATCCAACGTCGAAAAATACTAGTGAATGATACGAAACACTACCTGACTGCAACGGAACGACAACAAATGATAACGCTGCATTAGGTGTGTTAATTGGACCAGCCCAAACACGAAATTTATTCATATTTGTTTTTGAAACAACAGAAATAAGTATTTTGATCACTACGATAACTACAGTTTTGGATGAATTGCGCTCATTCTCTTATTTTGGCGTCTCATGTTGTTTTTCAAATTAAATTTTACATTTGGTTCAGCCTCATTCTGAATAATAACCCAGTTTTTGGTCAAGACAATTTTTTTACAACTCCCCCTCAAAATTTGATACTTTACGTTTCAAGACATGGGGATTCCAAATCGGCAATGTCCGTCCCCCGTACCGGTTTTGTGCCTTTAACGTGATCTAAAAAATCCGTTCTTTCGCACAAAACTCCCAGTATCCCTGGTATCTAGTTGTGCCCGCCGTCTCGGCAATCCGATCGGGCGAAGCCCATGGTCGTTATGGACATAAAATGGTTTAAAAAATTCACAAAACGCAGTATAATCGCAAATACGCCGTGTTTCGTGTTGTTTTCAATATATCTTTACATCCTGGGTCGAATGGAATTAGTATAAGACGTGTACAACTGCGTATAGGGAAATTACAGTAAGTATTAGAGTCTACTAATTGAAGGAACTCGCGGGAACTACAGCGGAAGTCAACGTTTCGTCGTTAGTACTCCCTCCCTCCCACCAGCCTCATCAAAACCACCCGCCCGCCCGCTCAACTCGCAACGTGCCAATTGCCGAGGGTTCGCTCGGATCGAGGTTCCCCGTCCCAATTTCCCCGACTCTTTGTGAAGAAGTTTCCCCTCACAACGGAAATTTGATAGTTTTATTATAATTGCGATTTCGCTACTTCAGCGCAAAAAAGAGGGATTCTACCCTAATAACTTCAGCATAACTTCGGCATCATTTAGTTAGCTCCTATTACCCCCCACCCCCCACCACCCCAAATCTTGTGTCGTATACTTCATTCCCTTTGTTCAGTTCACTCGTGTGCTCAGCCGACAAAAAGATCATTCGGCCTCATCGCTCGCAATGTCGTGCCAATTGCTTACAGGCGCTTACGAGCGAAATATTCAGTTTCCGTAGTTCCATTGTAGTCAGGACATGTTTCGTATGGTTTACTGGCATTTTTCGATGCTGAATCGAATGGGATGGGTCTCGGAGCAGTAATACTAGGTCAAGCTGTTCATGAGAATAATAAGCCGTTGTGTAATAGTTTGCAATGTTTTTACTTTCCTTGCCTCTACAAATAGGAAGGAAAGTAATGTAATCGGCTGATTCTCAATCACGTCTACAGAAGGTTTTTACTGTGATTTAAATATTTTCTATCTAGCCGCAGTCCAAGACATTACGTCTCCACTCGTCCACCTTGCACAAGTCAACTGGTAAACCGACCAACGATCATTTGGAGTGCCTCGGTTATCCACAAGAACGCAGCTCTCTGGGATTGGGTGAGAGAGACTCTCATGTGATTGCCTGTGAGTTTGCTACCACCAGACAACCGGGCAGTTGCCAATCACGCCTCGCTAAATGGTCTTTCGCATTAGGATTGTGTCACGGCAACACATTGCACAAGTGGCCTTTCTAATTGAGAGCGATGGTGTAGTGCAGGGGTGCTCAAACTTGAACTGCTGGCGGTCTACCTCAATATTTTTAGACTACTTACGACTGACTCTGAGAGGCTGCAATTATGTATGAAGCAGGGTTGTCGTACATACCCAATACACCCTACCTACCTAGGTAGGGTGTACCGTAGCATATATAGATATTAGCTTTCTAGACAATATAGGTACATTATTTTAGTCAAGATTTGGGTTAGGTTTAGTTTGATTCTTTTCTACAATATCAATGAAAAAACTCATTGTTATTCAAAATTGCGAGTTTATTGGTAGTTACAAAACAAAAGTGTTACATGTGGTGTTAAACTTAACTAAGGAGTGGCTTTGGATGTTGAAGCGTGGCACTGCATGTCCTCGGCATACTTTTCATAAGATGGTTCGTAACCAGTGAGTGCTAATCGCAAGCATGACATATGATCGTCAGTTAGTCGATTGCGATATTTTGACTTAATTATCTTCATTTCATTTTAGATTTCTTCACTGCACTCATTTTCCACTATTTAATAATAAACTTTGTATCGACGTAGTATCGCCATCAAGTTACAATTCAGAATGACTCCAATTCCTGCAGGCGCAACATTTATATCGGCGTGAACGAAAGTCTCGATTATTCCCGTCAAACGCGCCGCCCGAAACTAGACAGTACAGTCTAGTCTAGAAACAACGCGGCTTTTCTTTGACTAGTGCAGCCTTTTGCCGCAAGCAGTGTTATTTTATTACGTAATACATTTTTGTAGTTTAGTTACCTACCTACTTATTAAACATTTTTTTCTTCTCGAGATCTACTCAAAAAGCACTCTCGCGATCGACCGTTTGAGCACCCCTGGTGTAGTGTCTTTATGAGACTGGGGGTGTAAGCTAAAAGGCCACCTCTCACCTACATTGACTTCTACGTAAGTAGGGGAGAAATGGGGGAGCGAAACCGGAAGTGGTGGTTCTGGCTCAATAGGAGTGGGGGAAGAAAACCACGCCTCATACTGGTTTTTGGCCACGCCCCCCGACCAATCACGTTGCAGTACGTCATTTTCCCCCTCCACCCCGCCCTTTACCCACTCCAAAATATTTATTAACCAATTGTACCGTACTACAACCTTTTTTACCCCCACCTCCTACCCAGAATTTCCAGAAGTTGACCACCTCTCTTTTGGTTTGCCCCTCCCACTAAGCAGTCACGTTATAGTACGACCTTTTTTTAACCCCTCCCCCCATCCTTACGGTCTCGTCCCATTAACGAATTAACTATAGTAGGGCTACCCCCTCCCAACAGAAAACTCCTATTGTTTGGATGACATCACTTTTGTACCAATCAAGTTATCATTTTTACACCCCCCTCCTCCCACCATCCAGCCTTCTCCCACGAGCCTCCTGTACTATAGTAGGAGTATCCCCTCCCTCCTAATTCCAGAGTGTTTAGATGACGTCATTTTTTTAAAAAAGTTCCTTCCCCGGGATCGAACGCAGCACCTCACGTTCTATAGTTGAGCTCTATATCAACTAAGCCATAAAGGAACAGTAGTAGAATAACGTAAACTTGTGGTATAAGAGGGACAGACGTGACATCATCCTTGTGGGACGCTTGAGTGTTTTGATCGTTCAAGGGCATGACTCATCAACATGACGTAATAGCAGCTGACTCTAGCTACTGCGTAGTATTCTCGGAAATGTTTAATAGCTGAGTGGTTTCAAAATATGATGCAATAGCATGACGTGTTCGCGTCATTGTATAGCCCTAGGTGTTTTATTCTCCGAATTTAATATTGAGGCACAAATTAGCTCTAAACGTGTTTGGACTCGTCTGTTGCGCAGTTGGATTGGAATTTATCGCCTCTAGAAGTTTTGTCTCGTAGTCAAAAATATAAGTGCGCATGTGCAAGGACCATGATATAAGCAGCATACGCCAGCATAGGAGCACAGTCATACAATGGCAACATTCGTCGACTTCGTTAAAGTTGGAGCAATTGAAAGATAATACCTACTATCCGGTTAGAAAGCTTAAAATTGTTCACCACCATCACTTCCGGTTTCGCTCCCCCATTTCTCCCCTACTTACCTATTTGCTTTGCTTTTTAAGAAGGAACCTGTGGCCGCCAAAGCGTGTTATTGGTTGGATATTTACTTTTCCCTTTAAGAGGATTAACTGGATTTTATCCTCACCCACGTTCAGCTTGACCTGCTCGCACCATTCAGCGACAGTTTGAGCATGGTGGGATTTTGTCTCGATTTGACTGATCGACTGCAAGGATCAGCACCATGTCAGATCATCCACCTCGCTGTCAATCACCATGAACCTCCTGAATAGACCTTCGACTCTTCTCAATCCTTCTCCAGACTCAGACATGCCTGCATTCGATGGCAGCATTTCCATTTGTCCAGGAAAGTATTGCGGATTTCGACAATAACTTCCTGCTTGGACTTTCCTTTAGTACACCTATATTGCCTGTCTGAGAGGTCGTGGCTAGACTCCTTCAAAGGACTGTAACATCAAGAAGCATTCTCCATAATCTTAGGTCTGACTGCACCCTGAGACAGCGACTTGGTTCAAACTTATGACATGAACGTTATTTGGAATGAAGCGGCTCGTGGTGCCATGCCAGCAAAAAGCCCTTGACGACCGTCCTCCAAGTCATTGGTTCGTTGCAGTGGTGTACGAAGCACCTTCAGGAGCACATGTAACTGTCGTGATTGTGGGAGAACTTCGCTCTCCAGGTTCATGCGGTTATGGATTATAAATTCTCGGGAGGGTTGATTGGCCGCAACAGCTATCGCATGTGTGGAAGCGATGAGTTGTTTGGACGGTAAATGTTGCATCAGCAACGACGCAACGACGCTTTCACTGAACCCTCAACCATCGTGTCACGTCAGAATAGTACGTTCTGTTTGTTTTGGAAATGAGATTACACGAGTTCACCAAACTCTGGCCAACCCCTGCCTTTTGTTTATTTTAACCTTGAAATGGAAGTACTTTCACTTGACGGGATATTCCAACCAGTTGACAACGATTGTGTTCAAACGGCCTCCGCGCACTTGGATAATGACGTGAATGGTTAATGGAGACGGTCGATCGAAGAACGATTTCATTGGCACGTCGATCTCGCTAAATAATAAGCGCGTAGGCCCGTACCTTAAAACGCGAAAGGTCAGTTCCATGTTGATTGAAGGCCAGACACTGATATGTCTGGGAGGGGCGAAACTGTGGTAACCCAGGCCAACTATCACCTGTTGGAAACACTGAGGGGCCGAGCTCAGCCGCGTCCCTCCCAGTCTGTGAAACAGCTTCGACGGCGACGCTGTCTTATGAAGGTAACGTGGTCTTGCCCGCGGGGGTAGTCCGCTTTTCGCACTCAGTGCAATTCCTCCGAAAATCGTAAATCGCCATTCGCACCGCATTCGTTTGACTTGCGCTAATTGAACCGCTTTTTGCACAAAATCTCTACCACGAACAAGTTAAAGACAAAATAATGCGGCCCACCACGGTTTCATGTTAGGGGGTAACTATGAAGTGGGCCGCCAACCGTCACACCTTCAAAATCCCTTTCTTTCTCTCGTACAGTTCGGAGGACAGGTCTCATAGAGATACCTAACGCCCTAAATCGAGCAGGAGCGGAAATACTGGTCCCGAGGGACACCCTAATTAGCGATCACACGCAAACGAGCTCTCACATTGTAACAGTTTGGATATGCTGCAGCGTGGTAAGAGGCTGTTATCATGCGAGGCCACTCGTCGACGTCGGCAAACCTGGGGATTGCGGTATCTTGAAGTGCGTACCTAATATTTTGTTGTCTGTCTGATGTAATTGCACGTTTTTGTGGTGCATGTCAAAGGGGGTTCAACGTTGACCATGATTTTTAGCCGCTGGTTTAAAGTGGCCTTGAAAGAAGTCAAGTCTGATGTATTTGACCCTTTAACAACAACTGTTTCTCACCATTGTAAAAGAAACGATAACGAGATTTTGTTGTGTCTTCCAATCTGGAAGTACATTTAGAGAATCGAGACTCTTTGAGAGAAAAGAAAATGAGAAGTTTTTTTTTTGTTTTTTTTTACCCGAGGGCGTGTGGGACAAGTCCCTTTGTCACTGCGGCCTATTGTGAAGACTCTTTCTTAGTAGAAGGCGTCGTACATACCCACCCCCCTTAGGAAGCCAAGTATATCCTTCACCGCAGATTCCGCTATGGTAAGGGGCTCAATAATCCCCTGGGCAAAAAATACAAAGCATTTGACTGCTAAGGCAGGGCACTCACATAGGATGTGCCCCGCCGTCTCGTCCTCCTCACCACAGAGTCTCGATTCAACCGCCTCTGAGATGCCCATCTTGTTGAGGTGATACCTGAGTGGGCAAAGTCCGGTGAGGAAGCTAATCAAGACCCTCAGATCCCTCCTGGCGAGTGTCAACATCGCCTTTGCCCTTTGACAGGAAGGCGTGACAAGCCTTTTCGCCTGTCTTAGTCGTGGCTGGCGATGCCAATGGGCGCAATTTTCCTGTATCTCCCATCGAACAACCAGACGGTTCAGGTGACTTTTCGTCAGACCCACGTGGGGTTCAGGCCCAATGGGTAGGGATTCTGTACCCCTTTTCGCGAGACGGTCAGCCTTTTCATTGCCCTCATGCCCCTGTGAGCAGGCACCCAAATGAGGGAGAGCCAGTTACGGGCGCCGAGCTGCTTGAGCGCATGGAGGCATTCCCATACCAGCTTAGACCTAAAACTATAGGGTGCGATGGCCTTTAAGGCGGTGTGGCTGTCTGAGAAAATGTAGATCCGCTTGCCCTTGAGTCCTTTGTTCAGGATCTCTTCTGCGATCTCTTGGGTTTTGCCCATTGTTCGCGGCTGCTTATTCAGTCAGCATGCTGACCTTATTCACAGCTGGCCGCAGACAGGCCCCTGGGGACAATGCCGTGGCCGTTCCACTATCCACAACCCGTGGTCGGGCCTTGTAGCATGGGCATGCTCCTGGGAAGATAACCCAGAACCAGGAAATGAGAAGTTGGAAGGAAATGTTCTGTAACATAAAGAATCGACTCGTTCACTGGTCTTCTGACTCGACCGTTTATTCTTGTACATGTCACCCTTTGCCA
Source organism: Pachypeltis micranthus (assembly GCA_020466155.1). Taxonomy (NCBI): domain Eukaryota; kingdom Metazoa; phylum Arthropoda; class Insecta; order Hemiptera; family Miridae; genus Pachypeltis; species Pachypeltis micranthus. Next base: position 20,498,026 of record CM035780.1, on the reverse strand, counting down.
AGTATTCCCACCAGCTGTCCAATAGCCTTAGCCTTGCGACGATGATGTCTTTTCGACGTACACCCCAAGTGACCATTGTGCTCTCTCTCTCTCTCTCTCTCTCTCTCTCTCTCTCTCTCTCTCTCTCTCTCTCTCTCTCTCTCTCTCTGTGCTGCTGTTGGGTCGTTAAGCAAGGTTTTTGTGAGAAGTGTTCTCAAGGGACCTGTATTGCTTCTCCCAAAGGGTTTAGGGCTCTCCTCCACCATAACGTTTCGTCATTCGTGTGTTTTGGACAAGAAATTGTTAGGGACACGCAACTACTAGTAACGAATACACAAAAACAGATTAAATTAAACAATACCTCAATCATGTCACTCCAAGCACATACTCGGCTCTGGCTCATCCTCATCCTGCCTGCCTCTCCAGGGAGGAATGTATCTTTACCGTCACATTAATAGAAATTACATGGTCTAATTTAACGTTAACGATGCCAGCGATAATAAATAATTCAGAATTATGACAGGCAGGACTGAGATCCTCAGATGGTTGGGTGACTATGGGCACTCCAAACCCCACTTTCTGGTCACCTTGAGTTGGTTTTGGGGCTGTAGGAAATAACAACTGATTTGTCTGGCGCTTTATTAGAACACCAGCATCCTGCTCAACCAGGTAGTGTCTTAATCCTTCCAAGCACCTGACTGACGACCCTAAACTGCCAGACCGTCCCGTTATTCAAGTATGGGGGGAGCTGCAATTTCTCGAAGTATGAAGTACCATTTCTCTTCACCCCTGGACCCTTGACTTTGCCTGGCAGTCAGATGTCGACCCACACTGTAGAGTACAGGAGAATTTCGGAATGAAGTAAGAACTATGACGTCTTCAACAGAAGAAGAAACACTCCTGAACATGTGGCCCAGCATAAAGGCCAGCATACCTGATAAGTGGTCCCAGATCAGTTCTGTGCTATTGTAGGGCCACCATCGGGGAGCCTTCCTTTAGAGATGATTCATACCTGCAATGTCTCGCTTTTGTTTAAAAAAATGTTGGGTGCAAAAGAGGGACACATGCAGGTGTAGAAAAGCTGTTAAATGAGATAGTTAAGGAAGAGGACTTTTACACTTGAGAGGGCATAGAGATATGAGAATGATTGAGTGCAGAAGTCACTGGACTCAAGGGGATCTCTGGATAGGTGAACTGGTGTAGAGATGAAAGCCAAGTGACCACTGAGTGCTTGCTAGTCGAGTGTCTGGGCTAGAGCTCACAGTTGAAATACCTATGGAGAGGTGACAAAGAGTAAAAAGCAGGGGGAGTCGGATTAAGACAAACCTACCTTGTTGGCTCATGAAGAGAGTTTACAGGGCTAGAAAAGTCAAAGATTTGATTGACAGGGGTTCCAGCGTTGGCGGCTAAAGTTGGATGCTCTGGAAAGGCCCCTGAGCTCGGGATCTTCCGTTCGAATGAACGAAGATGATCATTATTTTCCTGGACTCAATTCTTTCATTGAGAAACTCATTCGTACATTGAACAGTGCGCACTTACCAAAGTCAAGTAGCCGCCAGTGTCAAGTTCAACCAAGTTTACACAGCACTCCAGCAGTGCGCCTCGTACTGTTGCAACTCAATACAAAATGGTTCCAGTCGTGCCAAGCCCACCACTGTTTTTTGAACAATACACAATACATTAACACTACAGCGGCTGGAACCATTTTTTATAAATTCAATCAGGTACTTAGCTGACGCAGGAAATAGTCATGTCACGCAACCCCACCGTGCACTTTACAATCTTCTTGTGCCAAAACGAGATAAACCGCACGTTTCTTTTTCTGTTTCGTTGCAGTTCTAACGGGCAAATTATATATAGAATTTCTTCGCTTCATTTTGGCGTTCGAAGTACGAAATGGAGGGACAGGAGAATTAGAACATCCACCTGTCCCCGTCCAAAATAATTCCTCGAAATGGGGTGCAAGCCATCGAAAGATATGGTCAAGAAGGTGCTCAATCCTGAAGACGACGTCCCTCCTCCGGACGACGCTGAGAGCAAACCGGCGGCGAAAAGTCAAATTTTGCGACAAGCTGCGCAAGAGGAAGATGCTGCGGACGGTGTGGAAGCTCCTCCTACTCCAGCCAACGGGTTATCTGAGGGTGAGTGCTTTAATCATCGTTCGTAGTTTGCATTTTAATTAGTCCAGGGAGATTCTGAACTAACGAGCAAAACGTTTGTGGCCACGCATCACACAACCTCTGCTGTACAACGTACAAACAGTGACTTTCGTGGGTTTATAAACTAACCTAACCTATTTTTCGGTTATTTCATCAGAGCTTGCTGAAACATAGCTTATGCCACGACCGTCATTAAGTAATGGGGTGGTTCAAACAAAAAAGTTCTCAAATTGCAGTGCTCTTCTGCACACAGCTTTGTATATATGAAAAGCGATTTAATTTTTCTGGAAACTTCGTTGTGGTCTAGAGGTCGCCCTACCGTAATTTTGACTCATTTGGTATCTAGTTGTGCCCGCCATCTCGGCAATCCGATCGGACGAAGCCCATGGTTGTTATGGACAAAAAACGCAGTATAATCGCAAATACGCCGTGCTTCGTATCGTTTTCAAGGTATTTCTATATCCTGGGTCGAATGGAATGAGTATCAGACATTTACAACTGCGTATAAGGAAATTACAGTAATTATTAGAGTCAACTAATTGAAAGAACTCGCGGGAACTACAGTAGAAGTCAACGTTTCGTCGTTAGTACTCCCTCCCTCCCTACAGTCTCATCAAAACCACCCGCCTGCTCGACTCGCAACATCGTGTCATTTGCCGAGGGTTCACTGGAAGTGGGGATTGACTCTTTTTGACCGATGGAGCCGAGGAAGGTTAGGGCCAATGAGGACGGCACTTCCTCCGCACACCTCTTAATCGGATCATAAATGCCTACAGACGTTTACGGGCGCCTGGCGCCGGGGGAATATTTAGTTTTTTTAGTAGTCATCAGGTCATGTTTCGTATGGTTTACTAGTATTTTTCGATTCTGAATCGAATGGAAGGTGTTTCGGAGCAGTATTACTAGGTCAAGCTGTTCATGAGAATAATAAACCGTTGTGCAATAATTTGCAGGGTTTTTTTCCTCTCGAGGAATTGAATAATAAACATCAGATGCGCCGCATCTGATCACTAGTTTCCATACCTTTTGCTACTATTCAATTTATTTCAGTCGTTCATATGAACTTGGTCAACCGTAATTTCATTGTGGTAGAAAGCGGTAGCGCTTATAGTTCCAGAATTTAATTGTGGTGCTCGTGTCCGCTATTTAATTAAAGAAATCGAATTTCGTCAAAATATTAGTATTGAGCTGCTCTATTCATCTTCTCACGGATGATACTTTTATTGTGTCATTTGGAGATATCCATACAAGAAATTTAAGAATTACGCACTAAATGAATTGCCGTAGAATGCGATCCTCCTGTATCACAAGGGGATTGGGAATGTTAAGATCCGCTTTCAGGGGGGGGGGGATAGGATGGAATTTGTGGTTGTCTTGGTCCATGAGTTCTATATATTGGGAACCAACCCAGAGCCGTTTAGCACATTGCATCAGCTCGGTTCTTAAGACTCTTTGCGATAGCAGCTCTTATTTCTGTTTTCTTCACCCTCACGAGAAACTTGCAGCATGCCGCCATTCCCATACTGCCCAGCCGTTTGGAAGGTTCAGGGGTGGTCTTTTCTTTATTCTTCATCCCTCGAGATACTGGCCCCGCCTGCTGCATCGTCTTCTGGCTGAGCACTGCCCAGACAAATTGAGCAATACAACTCTAGTTTTCATCATAATTCAATACGGCCAGAATGAATGCCTCTGGGGTGACAGTGTCTTGCTCACCTTTGGCACAAGAAGATAGCATGAGAAGCATCATCCCAAAATAAGCTCTGATCAGGCTAAAATTACGGCGATTGCAAGATCCGATTCTATACTCTTCTTCGACCAGTAGACTAGAATAATTATTGGGGCGGCTAAAATGGGATGGGGGTGCATCACCCCCTCACCTGGTAGCCAATGCCCTAGGAGTGGACGACTTCAATGAAAGGGTCTTTGAGAGATCGAGGGAATACGATTGTTGGGTTTGTTCTCGGAGGTCGATGGTTCGGTGCCTATTGCCCGGGGAGTCGTCCTCTGTATTTACAAACAATCCCTTTCCCTTTCCTATGTCCCCTCTCTTACGTCTTTACTTCCAATTTTCCCCCCCATTTCGTCGTCTGCCGCTCGCCAGCATTGTACTTTTTTCAAGACGAAAGCTAATTTTTACTTTCCACTACCCGAAGGGAAGGAAAGTATAGTAATCGGCCAAAAAAAAAAATTTGGGTTTTCTTCAGATCTTTACGTTTCAGACCCTACTGAGTATAAAAAACCTAATTTCGGCGCGTGGTCCGTGTGTATGTGTGTGTGTATACGATTTTTAGAGAGAACCGCCGTACCAAATCCACTCAAACTTGATATCTCGCCCACAAGTTACCATGAGACGCCAAAATAAGGGTTTGTACAAAATCCACCGACAGCTAACTAAAGTTATCATAATAATCAAAACACCAAATTTTTTTTTCTCAAAAAAGGCTCTAACGATTTTGATTAAATTTTTTATATTGATAGCTCCCAATATGGCAACTATACCTTAAAATTCCCATTCTTGGGAAAATGACGAGAGCAGCACAATAAATTATCAAAATTTTCGACAAGAGTTTTTCGCGCGGTTTTTTCCTTATAAACTCCGCTGGAATGTTTGTAGAATGTTTAAAACAATTGGTATTATAGTTCAATCTAATACGTATAGGGTGAGTGTTTGAAAACGCTCATGAGGTACATGGGGCTCACTCCAGAAATTCCTGAATTTCAACTACCGCCATTTCGCTTACTACCAGTTCTAAACGTTTTCACCCAATTACTCTGCAAAAGTGATTACTACCCTTCTTGAAAAAATTCGTGTTTACAGTCTCATTAATTATCTGTGTGCGAATTGTTCAATAATGGTTCTGGAATGAGTGCGAGCTGCACAATATATTCCGGAACTGTAAGCGCTACTGCTTTCTGCTGCCGTAAAGCGTTGTTTGACCAAGTTCAAATTAACTGAGTGATAAATGAGTTGATCAAATAGAATTAGCCATGTACAAAGTGAATTGACGTAGAGCTAAGGAAAGTTGTGTGTTGCAACGCACCAGATATTTTCTTTTAAACTCCGCTGGAATGTTAGTAGAATGTTAAAGAAAATTGGTACTGTAGTCCAAACCAATACTTATAGGGTGAGTGTTTAAAAACGCTCATGAGGTACATGGGGCTCACTCCAGAAATTCCTGAATTTCAACTACGGCCGTTTCGCTTACTACCAGTTCTAACAATTATTACCCAATAACTCTGCAAAAGTGATTACTATCCTCCTTCAAAAAATCCGTGTTTACAGCCCATTAATTTTCTGGGTACCATTTGCTCAATAATGGTCCTGCAATGAGTACGAGCAGCACAATAAATTCTTTAACTGTAATCGCTGTCGCAGCATTTGTGCTGTGGAGTTTTTTTCGGAAGTGATCCATCACTTTCAACCCGTACTTCATTCGAAATTACGTCGCCTCCAAGACTGAAACCTGCTCTTTTATCCCCGGGGAACACTGAAGGTTTGGCGCAGATTGGTGAGTCCCATATTTTATTTCCTAGTTTGTGAATTATTGGGGGTGATTCTCCGGGTGATTGGTTTTCGGAGTGGGCTTCTGAGAGTAAACCCAGCACAATATTTGGGGGACACTTTGCCTATGGGTTATTGTCATTAAATTACAGTCCACTTCCTAATGGGCAAAAAGGAGAAACTGATTCCCCCCTCATTGTTCTCAACAACGATATTGTTGTAGGTGCACCACTTCCCTGGACCTTCATACCACGTCAGCGAATCTCGGAGAATTCGTCTCATTGTGTTCATTAACTTTTCTTCTAACACCATTAGTTTCTGATAAAAGTGAGTTGCTACGGGCTGTGCTAGGGGGGGTTTGGAAATGTTGAGATCCTAAAATACTAGAAACCCCGAGCTATGATCCTACACTCTGAGCTTCCTCGGAATATTGATCTTCGTCCTAGACCCCTAGACTGTAATCACTGGAGTGCCTACAGTGGGAGTCTGACCGCACACCTGAATAAACTGAGAGGGAACACTGATATCTTCCTTCACGTGGAGCGCAAGTCTCATACACGAAGTCTTTATACCGAAAGACTTAGATCAAAACTAAGACAAATTATGTTTTCCACACTTTGACATTTTATGTCTTTACTTTGCTACATAAACTTGAAAATTTAACGCCGGAGGCATTACGGAGAAGCGTCACGAAATGTTTTAACCCGAGTTGCAACCATATCCCCTGTGGCCTAATGGAGAAGGCATCGGTCGCCTAAACTGGAGGTTGTGGGTTCGAGTCCCACCAGGGTTACGATTATTTTTTTGACATTTTATGTCTTTACTCTGCTACATAAACTCGAAAATATAACGCCGGAGATGTTGGTAACATCACACGTTTTAATAACCTCAGTGACTAAGTGATTATGTCAATTGCAATTGACGCGGCCATGATATCGCAACCATCAACGAGCACAATGAAACGTAGTTATCATTGCATTAAAAAATAAATAAAGGAGATAAAATGTTCCTAGTGGTTGCGTACTTGTTCGAAAGCTGTACCCACCGTTTGTGTAAAGGTTTCTTTCGCGCGCCCGCCAGCCTCAACGTGAAACGCTACGACACTCCACCGTTTGAGCAACAAAATCGCTCTCGCAAGGAAGTACACCTTCGGGGGCTCTCAAAAGCTCAGGTGGTGATGTTTAGCGGGGTTTATAGAAAAAGACATAAAATGTCCCTCGAGGTTGCGTACTTGTACGAAAGCTGTACCCACCGTTTGTGTTCATGATTTCCCCAGTTAGTTTTTATACGAGTATATGTATGGTATAACTATCTTATTAAGAGCTACCACTATAAAATATTTAATCAAAATCGTTAGAGCCGTTTTTGAGAAAATAAAATTTGGTGTTTTGATCACTATGATAACTATAGTTAACTTTCAGTGGATTTTGCCCATACCCTTATTTTTGCGTCCCATGGTAACCCGCAGGCGAGATATCAAGTTTGAGTGGACTTGGTACCGTGGTTCTCTTTAAAAACCGTAACGTAAAGAGCTCTCTCTGAAGAAAACTCAAAAAAAAAATTTCAGCCGATTACTTACTTTCCTTTCTACTTCGTAGAGCCAAGGAAAGTAACAAAAAAATAAGGAAAAGCACTTGACAGCTTGAAGTGTACTCATGGGTGAAAAACAGAGTATTATCTCTAATGCGCTATGACTGGGACACGTCGTTAATGCCGAACACGTACGTAATAAAAATTCCGGGAGCGCCTCGTCCTTTGAACGAAGTTAGAAAAGACGGACATTTAATACATTCTCTCAACAATATCTCAGGCACATAGTGAAACAATACTTCTGATATCTACGGTAATACCGGTAGCAAACTCATCAATCGCCGCATTGTAGTGGTGCCCGGGGTGCGCTTTTTCGCTCAATTATAAACCACAATAAAAAAACAGATCTGACGACGGCCGTCATTTGTCAAGGTTTTACCGTTTTTGGCGATTAAGACATCATCTGCACTACCAAAATATCTGGTGCGTTGCAACGCACAACTTTCCTTAGCTCTACAGCAATTCACTTTGTACATGGCCTTTGAACTTGGTCAAATAACACGTCACAGCAGCAGGAAACGGTAGCGCCTACAGTTCTGGAATTTATTGTGCTGCTCGTACTCATTGCAGGACTTTATTGAGCAATTGGTACACAGATAATTAATGAGGCTGTAAACACGAATTTTTTGAAGAAGGATAGTAATTACTTTTGCAGAGTAATTGGGTAATAACTGTTACAACTGGTAGAAGGCGAAACGGCGGTAGTTGAAATTCAGGAATTTCTGGAGTGAGCCCCATGTATCTCATGACCATTTTTAAACACTCACCCTTAAGGTATTGGATTGGACTACAATAAAAATTTTTTTAAAACATTCTACTAACTTTCCAGCGGACTTTATAAGGAAAAAACTGCGCTAAAAACGCTTTTGGTCGAAAATTTTGATAATTTATTGTGCTGCTCTCGTCATTTTCCCTTGAATGGGAATTTTATGGTATCATTGCCTTATTGAGAGCTATCAGTGTAAAAAATGTAATCAAAATCGTTAGAGCCGTTTTTGAGAAAAAAAAATATTTGGTGTTTTGATCACTATGATAATTATAGTTAACTTTCGGTGGATTTTGCCCATACCCTTATTTTTGCGTCCCATGGTAACCTGTAGGCTAGACATCAAGTTTCAGCTGATTTGGTACGGTTGTTTTCTCTAAAAACCGCACTATAATCGATTTCGTCGAAAATTTTGATAATTTATTGTGCTGCTCTCGTCATATTCCCACGAATGGGAATTTTACGGTATAGTTGCCATATTGGGAGCTATCAAAAATAAGAAATTTAATCAAAATCGTTACAGCCGTTTTTGAGAAAAAAAATATTTGAGGTTTTGATCACTATGACAACTATAGTTAAATGTCGGTGGATTTTTGCCCATACCCTCACTATTGCGTCCCATGGTAACTCGTAGGCTAGAAATCAAGTTTCAGCTGATTTGGTACGGTTGTTTTCTCTAAAAACCGCGCTAAAATCGATTTCGTCGGAAGTTTTGGTAATTTATTGTGCTGCTCTCGTCATTTTTCCACGAATGGGAATATTATGGTATAATTATCTTATTATGAGATATCTATATAAAAATTCTAAATCGTTAGAGCCGTTTTTGAGAAAAAAAATTTGGTGTTTTGATCACTATGATAAGTATAGTTAACATTCGGTGGATTTAGCTCATACCCTTATTTTGGCGTCCCATGGTAACCTGTAGGCGAGACATCATGTTTCCGGTGATTTGGTACGGTTGTTTTCTCTAAAAACCGCGCTAAAATCGATTTCGTCGGAAGTTTTGGTTATTTATTGTGCTGCTCTCGTCATTTTCCCATAAATGGGAATTTTATGGTATAGTTGCCATATTGGGAGCTACCAATATAAAAAACTTAATCAAAATCGTTAGAGCCGTGTTTGAGAAAAAAAAATTTGGTGTTTTGATCACTATGATAACTATAGTTAAATTTCGATGGATTTTGTTCAAACCCTTATTTTGGCGTCCCATTGTAACCAGCGGGCGAGATATGAAGTTTGAGGTGATTTGATACGGAGGTTTCCTCTAAAAATCGTTCACAGACACACTTTAGTGACACACACACACACACACAGACCATTTCCCCAAATAGTGTTTTTCGGACTCAGAGGGGTCTGAAACGTAAAGATCTGAAGAGAACTCAAAATTTTTTTTTCAGCCGATTACATAACTTTCCTTTCTACTTCGTAGAGCAAGGAAAGTAAAAACTCAGTTTCAGACATTGTCAGGTAGTGGCCTCTTCGGTTGTATACAAATAATTTCTCTCGAGTAAGTAGCGGGGAAAAATGGGCCTACAATCACCAGTACATCAGGCTCAATTTTGGGGTATAGTTCAACTATGAGAGCATTGTATTGCTGGAGCTGTTTTCTGTATTTCTCTGAGCAGACTAGGTCGGTCTTAACTCGGCCTTGTACAGCAATGTCGAGCGTCACATGCAAGTGAGTCAACTTCGACGGCTGCCTTGTACCTTCTTGCTCATTTACTCCACCTGAACAGGTATTCAACAGTTTAAGAGAGTTATCAGTCGCAAGTCGTGGAGGTTGCTTGAATGTGGGGAATGTAATGTGCTGTCCAGGTCGACATTTATGCTTCGTTAGTTTCTACACCAACCAGAGACCGCGTGGAGGGTTTTTTTGTCTAGACCAGCTAAGTCACCCCAGGCGTATTTGGCCCTTCCCGGTCATGCCATGCTCATGGCGTTCGGTCAACTGTTAGGTACTTCTGACAAGCAGCATGAAGGAATTATAATCACAGTGACGACAATTCAAGGAATATTGATTATACAAACGAGCCCCACCCACTCGCGACAATCTGTTAACCGATTAGGAAACCCATCGTACACCTCTGAGATGAGAGGATTCGTTTCACATTAATTGATAATTCGGAGTCGACGATTGATATTTTTTCGTGGATAACGTGTTTCGAGAAGAACACGGCTGTGTTTACTTGCCCTGACCCCCTTTTAGGATTCACGCGATCTTTGATCTAGGTCACTTCAGACTTCAGTGGGTTGCGTCCTATCGCACGATCCGTTCCATCGTTCATCTAAACGGGGAGTAATATTTAGTGCATGACGTGACTGTACCAACTGTCTCTCACATAAGAATTCCCGGTAGTGCAGGCCTTCTGATTAGGGAGTTTTCAAAGATCATCGCGGTAACAAGTTCTGAAAATATTCTGAAACCTCGATCGATCAGTGGATAAAATTGTCTGTATCTTCTCATAGTTATATGTCAGCACACTAAAGTCCAATGTGCGATGTTCTTTCTAGCTCTCGTCACCGCCTTCCCTGAACACGACCTCAATCAATAAATCCCAGGTTTCAACGCCCTAATCGATGTCAACAGTCTCCCATTGCCGTTTCTAGTACTAGATCTGCGCTACTTTATCTGTGCACCTTTTATGGTAAATGTACTTCGTTCTTCCCGTTAAGTTTGAAATGTATACCTACTCATACTGAGGCCTTTCCTGTGTACCGGGACGAACCAAACCCGTCGATTCAGCGGAGGCTCGTCCATGGCATTTGTACTGACTGGGCACCTCAAACGCCCCAATTCGCTCGAGACTTCGCTGCCGTCAGTTGTAACTGAGCCAGTTCCCTCGTCGCCGTGTCGTCCGGGCTCGGGTTAAAAACTTCCTCGAGTGTAATTGAGAATAAAACTCTGTTCCAATTGCATTTGGCTTGATATAGTGTTAACTCCCCAAGGTGTGTTCTCTGTTAGTGCGATATCGCTTCCAATATAAATCCCCCCGTAACATTGGCGCCCAACTATTGGTCGAACTTCCCCTACATTAGTTCGAGATGCCGGCCACGCTGAAAAACTGGGAAGGTTTTTCTAATGCGATGGGAATTTTTGATCCCCCACCTTCAATTTTTCTGCCCTATTGCTGTGACCTACTCTCTCGCCCGTCATTATGTTCGAACATTGTCAGTTCTTGACGAATAGTTCAACACAGCTTTGTGTTCAATCGACGACAGCTGCTTCGAGGAAAGCAAGGCAGATGTAAAGGAGCTTTTGATCTACCAGAATCTCGCGCACATCTACATAGAAAGGTCAATGCTTATGTAGCATCACAGCAGCATAAACCTATCAGTCAGCGGAAACCTACAGACTGTTCATCTCACAACGAATCCCATCATGAATCAACACCGACATCTTCCCGCGTGTCTGTCCCCGAACGACCTCTCAAACAACGAGTCCAAGGAGACCACGCGCTTTCAAAATGGCCTGGTGAAGACAAAACTCCATCGCCAGAGCCACATCCCGGCCCTATCTGCGGCAAACTTCGTGGGGTAAAAGAAGTGCCCACGTTTCCTCAACTCCAGCCAGGAGGCTCGAAGAACCTGCGTGGAAGTGCACGATCTGTGTACGAATTGTCTGGCTGCCTCACACACGCTCAAGAGCTGCCACTCAACGTAGACGTGTGAATGCTGTCAACACAGGCATCACACCCTGCTACACCCCATAAGCCAGGACGCCGCACTTGTTTCCAAAAGCGCAACTAACCAGTGCATGGTGAACAGAGCATCTTCGCTCTGCCCTACCCCTTCTGGAACACCTAAGGGAGGAGGGAAACCCCGACTGCCCCTACTCAGAGAATCGTCTTTTGCCAAGAGATGGACCGATTCTCTGAACCATGGATGTCGCCGTTGCATGGGACGAAGACGTACGAAGCACACATCCCAAGATTTGTAAGTTTGAGACATTGTGAGGTGACTGTTTATTTGTAGTTCTACATTCAATACTCCCACCACAAACATAGGCATCCTTTTGGAACTTCAATCAAAATTCTCTCTCGCTCGCTATGCTCAAGATTAGGTTCCCCTTTGTTGGGTGGACAGCAACGCCCTGAACTCATGAGTTCATGAGTGCCTGTCCTCAGGCGGAGTGGTGTAACGGGACCAACCAAACCCTTCGATTCAGCGGAGGCTCGTCTGGAGCATTAATGCTGACTGGGCACCTCAAATGCCCCGATTCGCTCGAGACTTCGCTGCCGTCAGTTGTAACCGAGCCAGTTCCCTCGTTGCCGTGTCGTCCACGCTCGTGTTCGCTCCCACTCAGTTCTCTGTCTGTGGTGGTAAAACTTCCTCGAATGTAATTGAGAATAAAACGCTGTTCCAATTGCATTCACCTTGATATCGTACTAACTCCCCAACTCTCTTAGTGCGATATCGCTTCCAATATTAATCCCCCCGTAACACCTGTGTTGCAACAGTAGCAGTACTTGTTGGAAACAGTACACGTCTATTGGTATAATAATATCTTGAGGTTGAACTAGTAACATATTGCGGTTATTGTAGTTGTCTCAAATGTCTTACGTGTGTTGGTGACTAGTCAGAACAGGCAGCCTTTACGTGATGGTCAATGGTAAGTTCCTAGAAGTTATTATCGGTTGCCCATTATGCAGGAGGTTCTGGTTGCCCTCTAGTGTGGCTTACTGGGGGTCTGGGGAATAAGGTGTGACTGGTGTTTGTGAGGGCGTTGCGAATGGGTTTCCCATCCTGATTGTGCGAGTAGAAAACCATTAGAGCTTCATAGCCCAGACGGCGCATTGACACCCAACACAAGGCTTTCAGGGAGGCGCACGGGGTTGCCCCTGACAGGGGCATGCCCTCCTCGCTGGTTCACCTTCCTCCTTTTGCTCCTATTCTACCTCCACCTCAACCATCACAGCCAGCAATGTGATGAGGCTTTCAGAAATGAGGAAAGTCTACGGGCACATGCATTCGACCCAAAGGAATAACAACATAAGCGTTGAATATGAGGTCGAGAACTGAGAACCCAACTGGTGCAGTGTGGAACCGAAATTTCTTAAATCATTCCCCTGTGTTTGAGGCGAGTGGAAAACCAGCATGTTCAGAAGTTGTGGAGGAGCCGCATGTGCGTGGCTCGCGAGTGCAGGTCATGAAAAAATCGAGTCTACTCTCCTGGAAAGGCTCTAATCAGCGTTTGAAGCCTTCCTTGGACACCGTGTACGACCTGATGGAAACCCCCGAGGTTGTTAATTTGCTGGTTCTCAAAAACCTGTACTATGACCACAGACATCAGCATTGCACAGTGAACGTCGTGGCAAATAGGGATAGCCCAATAAATCCTGAAACCTCGAGCACTGCCATTGTCTATGTAGAACGTTGAACCACATTCGTATGAACTGAATGAAAAATTAGTCTGATTGTTAAGGAAGCCGATTATCAATGAATACTCCTCGCCACTCCCCCCCCCCTCCTTAACATATAGGTAGGAGAAACAGGTGGCGATTAATGAGCCCGATTTAACGGATGAGTGAGCTTCTACTTTTCACGAAAACACGTTCGTGTATTTGGGTGATTACATTGCTGAGTACAAGCAACTCACTGTGCCAGCCAATACGGCTTGACCTCTGAAAACTAACCCGCAACACCCTGTTCGTGACATATGGCGTTGATGGGAGGACTTTTCCGAAGCTGCGGAAGCAACAAATTTTACTCTGCCGCCCCACCAATTCCTCCGAGGTGCAAAACTTGTCCGATTACGAAGATTGACGACGCCGATTATGGAATCGACAAGGAACATTAGCGTGACAAATCGCTGACGTGACCGCCAAAACGACGGCTACTGAGGCATCCCGTAAATTTAGCGTTAAAAGGATTCTCCCTGTCGTTCTTGAATTACAGACCGGTGATGTGTAAAGTTTGCCGTTATGCAGCTTTCAGAGCTCTCGTTCTTATTGAGTTCGGTCGGTTCTATAATCTTTACCATAGGGATATATATTAGGCGCGTGACTGAAACATGAATTTTTTGGACGTAGTAGGGAGAGTCAGTTCCTAGTGGCCCTATGAGTTAACGTAATGAGGACCAAACCGGAACCATTTAGCACATTGCTTCATCTGGCCCTCACGAGAAACTTGCCGTCATTAGCGCCCTAATGGGTGAAATGGCAAGGGCCGCATGGCGGCCCGATCGCTCATTGGTCCGGGGTTCGTGCCGCAAAACGGGCAAACCGGCGGACTGCGGTCGAACTGGAGAGGAAGCCTCGCGCTGAGTTTTGCAGAGATATTTCGGCACGGGCCCTCGCATCCGCGTACAGACCCCAATCGAAGAGGACGTGGGCGGCATCCTCTGCCACCTCCACGCCACAGGGGCATTCATTTAACGAATGTCTAAAGAATTGAAGTCGCGCGTTGAATGCCTCGTGCCGTGACAGCAGTTGTGTGACTGCGAAAGAGGGGCGCCACTATCTCATTGCTCGCCGATCCTGCACAGAGGGCATAAGCTCGTGTAGGTGGTGGGCAGTGGTTCCTGCATCCCACCTCGCTTGCCACGGGTCAGTTAGCCATTCTTTGGCCAGAGCGATCCTGCGCTCATTAGAGTCCTCCTGGGGCATTTCTGGGACCAAACCTGCCAGGGGACCTCTGTACGACACCAGGCCATTTGTCCTGATGTGTTGGCACATGGCGTCACAGTCCAGCTGGAAGTCCAAAGACAGGGTGCCGGCGAGGATCTGCAGTGTGAGGGGGGATGTTGTGCGATACGCTGGGAGGACTGCTAGGAGTGTGTCGCATTGCAGCATCCTGGCTTGCTGCGGGTCCCATTCAGATGGTGCGATCCACCAGGACGCTGCAGCATATCACACTATGGGTAGGAACACCACCAGGTAATAGGGGTGCCTTGTGTGTGGCGACGCCCACCATGTGAGTCCGGCCAGGGCCTGTATGTGGGCAGTCCGAGCAGAGGACTTTGCACGGAGCAGGGCGAGGTGCTCAGTGGGCCTTCCTCTTGGACAGAGGGCCACCCCCAGGTACCAGGCAGTGGTCGTCAGGGGTATTGTGGTGCCGGGTGCCGTCGTAATTGCACGGTACTGGAGTGTCACTGCTGATTGCATTACGACGATTTGTGTCTTGGTGGCGGCAAGCGCCAGCCGCATGTCCCGGCACCACCCTGCAATTAATCGTGTGGCACGATCCACTACGAGCCTCGCTGCGGCAAGACTCTCCGCACCAACAACCACCGCCAGGACATCAACGTAGGCTACAGGGGTGTGACTGTGGTCAGAGAGGAGATGGAGCAGCGGGTCAAGAAGGACTGTCCGCCATTCCCATACACCCTCCCATCCTGCACAGCAGTTAGGGAGGTACAGTACCGGTCTTCCCTCATTCTTTTTCCCTGCGCGATACTTTCCCCGGACCACCAAGCCCCCATTCTTTTCTGGCTGAGCACTGCCTGGGCAAATTGAGCAATGCGCCTTTAGTTTTCATCAGAATTCAAAGGAGCGGACGATGTTCTGGGATGAGCTGTCTAACTGTGTGTCGTCCATCTGCCCAGCTTTGGCACGAGAAGATGGCGTAGGAAGCATCATCCACCATTGCCATTCAGTGCAGGTGCACCCTAAATGCTCCATGTCCTGTTAGGAAGTGGGTGAGAACCGCACCGCACACTGTGGCCCCATCTGAGCCACGGACCAAGTGCAGGAATCAGCTGCTTGACCCACTCCCCTTCTGGGGTTAGAGAGAAATTCTACTGCCGACCTTTCAGTCCGAGTTTTGCCAGTCCGAGAGCTCTTAACCTGTCCTCACGTCGTAGATGAGGGAAAGCAACTCCTTGGCCTAACGGCTTCAGGAGCTCACCCTCCAGCACTTAGTGAACCAGACCAGCATGAGTCCTTCCTCATTCTGCCAGTGGGCCCCCCTCATCGGGGGATCAGCAGGGCTCTAGCAGCTCGTGCTACCAGTTGCAGCCACCCACTAGCGGCCTTCTGGTGTGCCTCGGAGATCTAACATTGCCTGAGGGGAGAGTCTCTCAGGGTGTTAGGCCTCCTACTGCTTCCCTCAGTGGTGCCAACTAGCCTCCGCTTCATTACGCCTTAGAAGCGAGTGCAATGAAGCTAAGAGGTCCCTTCTGGGGTGCGTTCCACTCGTCTTGCCACATCCTCTTTTTCTGGTAGCCGTACTCTGGTTGCTCTCTTGATTGGTAGAGCTCCATCTCCTCAGCTGCCACACGGTGTATTTCTATAACACTTCTGGTAGGCAATGCTCGGTGTATCAGCCCACACCTCTGCTCCATATAAGAGGATGGAGTGTACAAGCCTTATAAGCGCTATTACTAAACAGCCCAGGTCTTCGACAGACCCCTTCAACACGTCTGCGTAGTATATCCATTGCCTCTTCGAATTACACAAAAGAAAGGGAATGCTGCATTTTCGCCACTGATGGATGAAGATGCGGAGGGTCGATAAAAACAGACGAAGGCCTGGAAATCGCATCTGCTACATGGTCTTCACAAATCCATCGGCGTTGCACCCTGCAGGCTCTATACTGAGTACAGATTCTCCTTGTCGCCTTCTAAACACCGACCATCCTCAAACCGAACGTCCTTAGCTACATCAACGACACGCCAGAAGTCCAAGCCAAGTGAGCAGCTCTCAAGGATGACTGCCGCCATCCAGAAGCTGACGAGATCGTCCATCACCTAAATGAAAATTCAACATAATTTCATTTGTAAACATACAAATCTGTAGCGACCCATCACTTCGTGCTGTTAGCAATTTTTAACGCTACAGTAATGTATGTACTAGTTTAATATTGTAAGAAAGATGGTCAGAAACAAGCGATGGTAAATTTTATGTCTTCACAATTCGTGATCGAACAATCGACTGCGAATAACAACAAGCGCTCATCACCAAGCATCAAGCACTTGATAAAAGTTCAGCAATACTTAATTGTAACATTCCAACGATATGTTTTTCACTCAGTTCCGCCCAAAGAGAGATATCCGCTAAAATACATCTGAAAACAAGTGTCTCTACACACGAAATGTTCTGAGGGTCATGAAAGTTGTGTGATGCGGTACGAGTTGCGACATGATTCAACTTATTTGAGGTTGAACGACTTCCGAAAGAGTTGACGTTGAACCCGTTACTCGCTGCTCAATAATTATTTCCTTCTCTACCACGTTTATCCATTTCTAAATAGCTATCGTTCCGAATTGACGAAACGAGGCACGAGGGGGTCTCATCTCGTTCCATTACCCTTTCAGTTGAGCAGTAAGCATTTCGTTCGGAAATAATTCCAGGGTACCCGGGTGGCGCCCTTAATATTTCATATCATCCTCGATCGGTCGTAGATCTCTTTATCGGTCACGCGAAAACGCTATTGGTTTTACGTGCCGAACTGTCGCCGCTTAAAACGTAAGGATTTTTTTCCCGGCGACGCCGATAAACTCGAGTTTGGCGTTTGAAAGCGATGAGCCGGGGCCGAGAGGAGTCGGAAATGAACCAAGTAGCCACAATGTGAAGAGGAGCAAAGAAATCTAGTAGCCTTGTGCCTGGAGACTCTCTCCACCTCTGTTAAATCGATACCGTAGCTCAGCTGCACCGTCCAGTTTCTTTCAGCTTAGTGACTTCATTTCTTGATAGTAGCAGACACTAGTTGAGCCGCCGCGACGACTGCAACTTCCAATTCAACTTTTGACAATCGACGCGCAATTTGACCACTTTATTAAAATTATTTCATTGAGTTGAATTTTCGTCAAATCGTAGATTTCAAGGTGTTTGAAGTCGGAATACAGTGTTTCAGTGAGTGATCTATGCGTTCCCTGGGTCGAGTTTCTGGACGCTGTGTGGACTGTGAGGATATGGAAAAGTGTACTACCAGCAACTTCTACAAAAGCCAGAGCAGGAGCGGCGTCTCTTCTAAAGAGAGGTCGTGTTCGGTATTGGGGCACGGGTGAAATGGAAATTCCAGAAGTACGTGGTGAATCAACAGCCGTATTTACGAGGAGGGTGGGGTGAAAACTCTTCCCAACAAAATGTTCCAGTGACGTACCAGGGTGACTGCAGAACTATATACTTCTGACAATTTCGGCCAGATGTGGACAATGTCCTGTGAACAGGCCACATGCATCCGTATACTTTCTCTCTACAGACTGAGGGCTTCTTTTGGTCGCTCCGTGGAGAGTCTAATAAATAACTCAGAGAGCCTTTGGCCTGGCACACCCCTCCAATAGGCGCTCGCCATCCTCTGTATTCGAGTGGCTCTTGGCGGTACGGGAGAAGTGCAGTTCTCGCTAGTTGAACGAATATAATGCGCTCGTATCTGTGTACTACGTATGTAGTGAACTTAGCTTTAAGATAATCATTGTAATCAACTTAGCTTAAGTACACAACCAACAAATAATATGTTTTTATAATATTTTATATCAAACTATGGAAATTTGTTGGAAATAAACCGCTGACAGAAGGTCATCCACCTGGGTTTCCCCCTGGGCCCAAGTCAACCCCCTGAGAACACTGGGGGATTCCCAGCGCACGAAGAAGGGGGTACCTCGACCTGTATAAATATCGGAAGGGCCTCTAGCCATTTTAGTCAGTCCCATTCCGACCTTCTGTCAGTGACTATTCTCAAAAAACTTATTTTCATTTTCAAACCTAAAAAACGTCGGGGTCACCAGTGTTATGACTTAACAAAACATATTATTTGTTGGTTGTGTACTTAAGCTAAGTTGATTACAATAATTATCTTAAAGCTAAGTTCACTACAACGTATATAGCATTTTCACGTCAAATTGGAGGTTTTCCATTTCAAATTGGAGGTTGACGGAAATGGTTCGTTTCACATTTGTTTTAAACGCCGCAACGCCAGCCCGCGTAGAAGGCGGAAACACCCGGTGATACTGAAAATACCTACACCGTGATACACAACATGGCGAAGACATTCCATCCGTCCCTTCCAAATGTCATTCTTTTGAAGGTGCCTGTTGATTCGCCTCATTCTAAACTCTCTAATTGCCGCCGTTAGTTACGACTTGCTTTATTTTTGTGACATGAGTTCGGACGACGAAGAACTGAGACCGCGTTTCGTTCGCCGATCGAAGTAGTGAGAGTGACGAAGATGATGAAAATAAGGGGATTCCTTCCACTACCCGACGATGTCGAGGACAATACGGTAGGTAAACTATAAAACCAAGAAACATTCTTCTTAGAATGTACGAAGAAGGACATACTACTAAACATGCGGCTTCTATAATCGGCATCAAAGAGATCACGGCTTACATGTTGTTGAAAAAGTATAAGGAAAACGAAAATGAGCTTGTTTGCCGAAGCAGAGGAGGAAAACGATGTGAAAAGCTTACCACCAAGGTTTTGGAAACGATTGAGGCTGCAGTGGAAGAAAATCCTGACAGGACTCTGAAGGAGAAAACATGTTCTTTTCGAGAAAAACATTGACTTGGCCGTGAGTAACGTTGATAAAGGTTTGCGTCTTCTGAAAATAACCTTGAAATTAGCTAACAAAGAGCTGGATCGGATGAATTCTGTAGAAACGAAAGAGAGAAGAACGAGCGGAGCGTAGCAACACACAAATTTCCGCAATCCCTTTAGGTTCGAACACCACCTACATATGCGTAATTCAGAACATGGGCGCCAGAAAACCGTGAATTTTGGTATTCATTGACAAATCTGGTTTAAATTTGCACCTTCGAAGAAGTCATACGAGACCCAGGAGGAATACACGTGCTGTTTCCACAGTACCCACGGTAGGAAGAAATGTTTCCCTCGTCCTAGCCGTAAACACTCGAGGTGTTGTTCATTATAAGATAATATTACGAAGGCAACTGCAATGGAGAGAGGTTAAGTCATTTATCGCAGAGCTGCACGAAAAAGTGGCGCACCCAACTATCACGACTGGGCTGAAGTTAGCTACATATTTACAATCGAAACTTTGACCATTTGCCCTGAAGTCTGGGATGGTCGCAGCGATAGACACAAAAAATATTTAGAATCAGGAGAGTAATATCTACCTGGGTCTTTGTTTAGTTTTTCGAAATTGGCCACCTATGACTTTGACCGTTTGCCCTGAAGTCATGGATGGTCCAAAACATGAATATGAAACATATTTAGAATCAGGACAGGAATATCTAGATGGGTTTTTTTTTCAGATGTTCGATATGGACTTCAGGGCAATGGTCTAATGTTTTAATAGGTGGCCAATTTTGAACTAGGCCACGATAACCCGAAGCGTTGCAACTGTGACCGCATCGGACTGCAAAAATTATGTTATGAGAATGATGATAGACCTGACAGCCGCTGCTGCAGGGAGAGACTTACGTGGAAAAATTTGTTCATTCTTTTCCGTTCATTATGTTCACTCTTACTTGTTGAATGTTACTTTTCACTGGCTAATTTGTTGTTACAGCTTTCCTAGAATTAAATCATGTATTTCTGTCATCCACCAAATTGAAATGTAAAACCTCCAAATTGACGTGAAAATGCTATATATAGTGGTAGTGTCATCGAATTAGCGTGGTGAGGATGGAAAAGTGGAGTGGGTCATGGGCAACGAGTGGGAGCAGTTCGCGTTTCATGACTGTAGAAAAAGGTGGCGTGAGATATTGTCTTCATAAGTACAAAAAACTCTGCAAATTATTACACAACGTTTTATTATTCTCATGAACAGCTTGACCTAGTATTACTGCTCCGAGACCCATCCCATTCGATTCAGCATCGAAAAATACTAGTAAACCATACGAAACATGACCTGACTACAATGGAACTTTTTATGAGACAGGAGGGAGGGAGTACAAACGACGAAACGTTGACTTCCGCTGTAGTTCCTGCGAGTTCTTTCAGTTAGTGGACTTTGGCTCACTATAATGACTGTAATTTCACTATACGCAGTTGTACACGTCTGATACTCATTCCATTCGACCCAGGATGTAAGAATACCTTTAAAACGATACCAAACACGGCGTATTTGCAATTAAAATGCGTTTTGTTAAATTTTTTAACCACTTATTGCCCATAAAAACCACAAGCTTCGTCCGATCGGATTGCCGAGATGGGGGGTACTACTCGATACCAAATGGTTTTTTTGTGCGAAAGAATGGATTTTTTTAGAGCACGTAAAAAGGCACCAAACGGCCCGGACGGCGGACGGACATTGCAGATTTGGAATCCCCCACGTCTTGAAACGTAAAGTATCAAATTTTAAGGGAGGGTTGTTAAAAATGTTTTCTTACCTACAACATAGTGTTATTATTCAGAATGAAAAAAATAAGCGAATAATGGAAAGTTCAATTGAAGATAACAGATATTTTGCTAACGGAAATAGTTGATACGGAGCGAAACAGTCATTCGTGGAGGTGAAGACGAGAACAAGGTAATCGGACGATAAAGAGACAAATCGTAATGCCAAAGGTTAAATACGAAACACGAGCGCTTCCCAGAGGAAGCAAAAAAAAAATTGGGCGAACCCGTTGCGAGGCGAGGGGGCGGCGTTGCCAGTTGAGCAGGCGAGCGATTTCGTTGAGACGGGCGGGTGAACGACGTTTCAAATGATGAAACGTTGACTTCCACTGTAGTTCCCGCGTTGTACTGCGTTTCGTTAATTTTTTTAACCGTTTTTTGCCCATAACAATCATGGGCTTCGTCCGATCGGATTGCCGAGATGGCGGGCACAACTAGATACCAAATTGGATTTTTGTGTGAAAGAACGAATTTTTCGGACCACGTTAAAGGCATAAAACGGCCCGGACGGCGGACGGACATTGCAAATCTGGAATCTCCATGTCTTGAAACGTAAAGTATCAAATTTTGAGGGGGGGTTGTAAATAATTTTTCGTGACCGAAAACATAGGGTTATTATTTGGAATGAATAATGAGCCAATAGGCAAAGAGCCGTCGAAGTTGTAATTACTGGTTCAATGATCAAGAGTGACTGAGAACTATCAGAAAGGTCTGTAAAGGAATTGTTAACGGATAGTCTCATTGTCGTTCGCCGTAGATTAAATTATTTCCGATAACTTGCGGAACAGTTAAGTTTGATTGTGCTGCCGGGCGGTAAGTGGAGAGTAGTTCTTCCGAATACATCCCTTTTCAAACTTCTCCTAGTAGTGAATTGCATTTCACTTCATAGTCACCTCCGCTGCAACAGCGGAGTGCATTAACGTGCTCCTCTGACGGAGTTCACTGCTTCGATCTAAAGCCTTTAATAATTCACCTCACACGACTCAGTACCTCAAGCTTCCGTGCAGCTCGTTACTTACCTCTCTCCCCGCTGAATCCGTAATGCACTCATTAGCATTTCATATCGAGGGTTGCAAAAATGTTCACTAGACCGGACTAATGTTGAAGCTTTGGAGAATAGGAGAGCGTCCAGAAAAGAACACTCCTGATGGACTGCTAAGTTGACCAACATTCGAGAGCCCAAACTGCCCACGTTCGGCGATGAGCAACAGAACAATCCGGAGCGTATGATAGGCTCTTGCACGACTACTGTTCCTGGGTATAAAACTCACTCCTGCCGTGTCGGAATATTATGCACTTGCGGTGTAGTCTCCAACCGCATAGTGCTGCTTAGATAAGAACCTGATTAGTAAACTAATTCCAACTATGGACGAAAAATGAGATCGATGTTTCTCATCGCGCAGATTATTGCTCGTCGATACGTTTCGTTACGCGGGCGATCGATGTCTCGGTCATTGTCTATCCCTTGATGTTGAGTAGCGCATTTATTATTGAAGAAGTCGGTCGGGTTCTACTTAACTGTGGACGCCATCATATCCTATGAAACGGGTTAATGATCTTTCTTCGAACTACTTTTCTTCAACTTGCTCTCCAGAAGTACGTCAGCCTCTTCTCATTTTTAGGAACTTGCTTCGCCAATTTCGAAGTACTTCCAAGTCTTTGAATTAGGCAGAAGCTATTCGCGGTCACTGACCTTCCTATCAAATCGGATGAAAACGTGCTCCTAACAGTTTATCGGCTTTTTCTTCGGTGTAGGATTTGGAAACACTCAGGTGTGTCTCACAATCACTAAGCAAGCAAAGCACAGTGCTGCAAACTGCTTCACTAGTGTGGTGGGTTGGAGAACTTTGATCCTCGCTTAAAGTTGCTTTCAAATGGGTACGCTGCATAAAAGGAACTGGAACTCTGCTTTTTGGTTAATTAACCCCCCCCCCCCCAACCTTTCAACTCTCAATAGGATTACTGAAGAGCAGGCCATAAAGGGAAACAAACATTTCTCCTGGTACTCCTCGAGCGTTCTGGCCGACCTTCATAAAAACGTCACCGAGTACGCCTCATTCGCTATTATCATAACTGGCTGATAAGCTGCTCCCTATCTCTATGTTGTTGTTCATAAGTCAAATGCAGCAAGTAGTCGATGATAAGGGTGACTCACTTGTCCGCAGTGACGTAGAAGATAGAACTAAAAGTGGATTACTATTCGAGGTGGTAGGCATCCAAATCAGCCACCTGGGGGCTAAGCCAAACCTAAGGGCTAGTGTCAAAGCTGCTGTACCTCTTCTTCAAGGACGTAAGGCTTGGATGTCCGGCTTTTGCCCCTACGCTGCTTCAGAGCTGTCGCAGCGACCTGAAATGAAATATCTGGCGTATGCCAGGTCCGCTGAATATATTTGCCACTAGCTGCCTTGGAAAACTGGGGAAATAAAAACCCTTTTTTCATTTCCCATATCAAAACTAAAGGTATCTTTTGTAAAACAAGTACTTCATGATTGAAGTTTTTTAAATGAGTCCTCAGTAAGTCGTACAGGAGGGCATAACCTAAGAATAACAGAACCTTCGCAGCCATCCGAATAGAGAGCAGTACAGTAGGGATGAAAGGCCTTCCCGAGTTGTTTCTCTCAGTATATTGAGAGGTACTGTCACCCAACACTTCAGTATCTTGAAAGCACAACCCACACAATCACACTCGACAGAACTGTGCCTACTGAGGCGGTACTAGTAACTGCAGTATATCTTCCTTTGTCTTGTGCAGTGCATAGCGGAACAAGAGAATGTGGCACAGTGCTGATTCCCAGACTACGCTAACAGTAATGGGGATGTCGGTGTCAAATGGGCGACATACATACAAACATTTTTCCGACATCCCAAGAACAGGGAAGAAATTGGATGTTGGACGAACCAGTTCCTCAATAGTATGGACAATGTGGGCTTCCCGAATGGAGGAATCGAGTCGTCACGTTCTTCTTCATTGCAACCATAACTTGTATAATAATGAACAGGTGCACCGCTTCAGTGATCTGTGCGATTCTCGGGTGGCCAGAGATATGAACAGTCATATCTGAGCCCGAATTGAGTGAAATGGTTTGCTTGCAGGTGCTAACGCTGAAAGGCTTGGTTAGCCTTCCAACGACCGTCACTGGCTGTGGTAGGAATTTCAATGGAGCAGCTCATGGTGCAGGATGGAGAGCCTTAGTGAGAAAAGAAGTGGAACCGCGCATTGAAGTTGCCGTGTCCCGTATGAAACTGGCTCTTCCAGTTGTCAAGCTAATTCCCTTCGACGTCCCTTTGGCGAGGATTCCTATCTCGCTTGCCATTTGTATAGAGAAGATTCATACGGAGAGCAGGGGAAGCTCGCTTTTCACTCTCTACTTGTCACCGTCCACTCAATGGGTAACTGGCCAGTGGTAGCTTGCCTTTTGGATACGTTCTTGTAGACCTTAGCGATCAGCAAGAGCAGCTCTCTGGAATCGGACCAGTAATCTTCCTGGCGTTCCTCCAAGCCCCACAATCGGTAAAAAAACCCGTTACCGGCATGAACTCACACTCGCTCAGAGGTTTATACCACAATTTTCCAGACCCCAAACAACAGAGAACCCTGGATGTTACGACCAAGTTATGAGACGAAATCCACATCGAACCATGACAGTTAATTCACACGTGAAGGAGGGTGGGGTGAGCGTCTGTGCCTTCGACGTTTCCGCCAACTCCGTAGCAACAAGTGTTGAAAAAAACATTGATTTATTCGAGGGAAATCGTTAAAAGTGAGCGGCCTGCCATCAACTTCCCCAATAAGTTGAATAAAAGATGGTGGCGCTGTAAGCGACCTTGAAGATCCCCTCATGAGTTTTTCAAAGACCTCATTCGACGTCTTTCTCGACCAACTCATTTCGAAAGTTTTGAGTGGAACCGACTAAATGTGAAATGGCTAACGTAGCGAGCTCATTTATCAATAAATAAGCGGCGAACTGTTTATAGAGAGCTCGTGCTAACGACGTGTTTATTGTTTGCAATACAACACACCCTACGAGTCCTAAGTATCCGATGATTTGGAGGGAAGTTCAGCGGTCAGTGTTGTCGATCCATAAACTAGATCTAGTTACGGATGCGTCGTCATCTTCAGGCTAAACGAGCAAGAACGTTGAATGGCAACTGGCAACTGGCAACTGCTAACCAATTTAGGCCAAGCAATGCGCACAGTGTAAACCGGAGCATGTTGGAGGTTGACCCCAATAATTGATAGTCCGCGCTCATACAACGAGAAATGACGACGAATAATCAAGCGGTTCAATCAGTGAAGGCCTTGTTGTGTAGTACACCGAACTCACAGTCGGGGGCAGCTAATTATCAATTATTCAGGGGGGTAGAGGAAGGAGGAGGGCGAGGGGGATATTGCCTACCATTTTGGCTCAATTTCACGATCCCACCCCGGGGCGAGCTATAATTTCCTAACGATCGACATTAAATTTCTGAACGTTAAATGCTACCAAAATGTTTGCACTTCCCAGGAGTTCGGATTACAACTCTGCTTCGGTTTGCATGAAAAACCAACATTCCAGCTCAGATTAAGACATTAACGAGTCAAGACAAAACTTTGCCTGCATTCCTTTCCACATTCCAGCTCACATCAAGACATTAACGAGTCGAGCAAAACTTCTCCTGCATTCCTTTCCGCATTCCAGCTCACATCAAGACATTAACGAGTCAAGACAAAAGTTCACCTGCATTCCTTTCGGCATTCCAGCTCACATCAAGACATTAACGAGACGAGACAAAACTTCTCCTGCATTCCTTTCCACATTCCAGCTCACATCAAGACATTAACGAGTCAAGACAAAAGTTCACCTGCATTCCTTTCGGCATTCCAGCTCACATCAAGACATTAACGAGACGAGACAAAACTTCTCCTGCATTTCTTTCCACATTCCAGCTCACATCAAGACATCAATGAGTCGAGACAAAACTTCATCTGCATTCCTTTCCGCATTCCAGCTCACATCAAGACATTAACGAGTCAAGACAAAAGTTCACCTGCATTCCTTTCGGCATTCCAGCTCACATCAAGACATTAACGAGACGAGACAATACTTCACCTGCATTCCTTTCCATATTCCAGCTCACATCAAGACATTAACGAGTCAAGACAAAACTTCGCCTGATTCCTTTCCACAGTTCTGCTTGACCAATTCGTATTTCATAGTTCCCACTCACTCAGAGCATTCACTCATTTACTCGAGTGGATGGTTGAGTTGCCATTCACAGTGTCCACTAGGTTAAAGGTGATGTTCAGGGCACATCAGGTGTTGGGATTGTCTGTTGGCATTGTTGGTAGAAGGATTCTGAGTCGAAATCGGGTGAAGGACGATGTTAACATTATGCTTCACATTCGGCTCCTTCCATTGGGTTTCATCCCTATTATCCCGTCATTAGGTTTGGGTCCTATTCCTCTGACTGTTAGGTCTTTTATTAAAGCAATTGAGTGAGATCCGCCTGTAGGCAAATTACTGAAGTTACGTACCTGTTAGGTGAGTCTGTCTCCTCTGGCTGGTGAGATACTGGGGGCGAGCGCTTTCGATGTAAAGACATCATCGTCTGACTAGCTAGTACTGACTTAACGGCAGACGATGATGTCTTTACATCGAAAGCGCTCGCCCACAGTATCTCACCAGCCAGAGGAAACGGACTCATACAGGTACGTTAACTTTAGTAATTTGCCTACCGGCGGACATAACCCAATTACTTTAATACCTTAGCCCAATTGATTCGTCACCAAGTCAATTCGTGACGCTTAGTCAACCAGAAGTGAACAGCTTTCAGCATCTCCTTTCTACAATTTTCTACACAAAGGAAATAGCATATTCGAGTACATTACCTCCAAATATATATATAGTTTCGCGAATTCATTTCTATTTGGGCGATTTTGGACATAAAGAACTGTTGTCCCATCCACGTTGCCACTGTGAGTCCAATGTTGTGTTCTGAAATACCAAAGGTAACTAATGAATCACTGTTGGAACTAATAAAAGTTTATATGGACTATTAAAAAAACAACTGAGCTGAATTTGAGCAACCAAAGATGATTATTGTGATCACAGAACTAATACGACCAATCATTAAAGAAATCTCGAGTCCAATAGATGGTTGGAGATTTGTGTAGGTGCTGTATTTCATACTGAAAAGTCTTTGATGCGTTAAGATATGAACATTCGTCTCGGCCATTACATAACTCTCCAAGTTACTTTGCAAGGATTCATAATGGCAAAGTACGTTCATTCTTAATCAGCAGTGTCCAATTTCTACCACCCTTAATTTATCGGGATCAATTTAAAAATGGGCCTTTTACAACATGCCTTGCTCTCAGTAAATGAATAAATGTCAAAGAATAAAGAATAAACGATTCGTAACATTGAGCTGAAAGCTCAATATGTTGAGTTGTGGAAAAGACGTGGAAGTCTTCGACTTTGAAAGGTTAATTCAACCGCCAAGTGCTTTACACACTGTCCGGGAAGGAACATAAATCCACTTATCAGATTGTAGCACATGCGACGTTTGATTCAATATTTTGTTCGTTTAAACATCGCACTTGTTTAGTCATCGTCGTTTCGTGACCCGCGGTCATTAACGTCGGTTCTCATTTAACTTGAAAAATCTTTTTGCGGTCATCGAGTCACAAATGGATGGCGGGAGAATTTACACGATCGATGCTTTCGATCCGAGTTGAAAGTGCGAAGTTAAAATGTCCATCTGTCGCAATGACGCATCGAAATTTCCAGTCCTACTCCTGTGCGATTCAGCATCGAAAAATACCTAGGAAATGATACTAAACAGTAAGTAATTTTAATACAACGGTTAACATTTCGTTTTTATTAAAATTAGTGTCACTGAATCAGATTCTAAATTGTATTTCTCTTCTTGGTTTTTATTACAAAATTCATAATGCGAATGGTTTTTCAAGACGACCGAGAAAAACACTAATCAAACAGTTTTTGTCACTGTTCGACACGAAATGCAGTTTTATGACCTCGGAGTTTCCGCACCTGCCTTAATGAGACTCCCTGGCCCTTAACGGCAAAATCATTGTTTCCCCAAACACTTTCGTATCTACAGAAATTACCCTTCTGCAGTTATTAGCAACGGATTTCCCTGAAGAGGAGTTCTCCTTTCTTTATTTTCTCTCTCCACAACTGACAGCTCCACCCAAATTCATTCATCTACGAATTCTCGCGAAAGACTCATCTCCCTGTGCTAACTCAGCCACATTCCATTATCAATTCTCAGCTCAGTTATAGCTCCCTCAGTTATAGCTCGCGCCTGGCCCTTAATGGCAGAGTCATTGTTTCTCCAAAGACCTTCCAAATTCCACTTCTGTGGTTATTAGCAACGGATTTCCCTGAAGAGGAGTTCTCCTTTCTTTATTTTCCCTCTCCACAATTTCAGATTCCTCTCCACAACTGACAGCTCCACCCAAATTCATTCATCTACGGATTCTTGCAAAAGACTCGTTCCCCTGTGCTAGAGAGAGAGAGAGAGAGAGAGAGAGAGAGAGAGAGAGAGAGAGAGAGAGAGAGAGATTGATTGATTGATTGATTTCTTTATTTATCCACCAGAGGAAATTAGGGCCATAAGGCCCTCTCTACCATCCCCCCTGGAATCTATATACATCATCCGCTTGTGCTACAAAATTACATTGCCCTACTGTTTTATATAATTTTCCGCTAAAGCGACAAATTTCTCTTCCCAAAAAAGCTCAATCATATCAAAACACCATTCATGCCAAAATAAATTACTCTCATACCAACACATTCACGCCTACTGACACATAAACACTTACCTTTTTGAGAGGGGTGAGTACTTTTATATTCCTCCCCCTCTCAGCAGCGCACTAACTACCTTAACTAACATACACAAACACAACGAACAAATCATCTTACATCAACACATTATACGCTGGGGATCGAGAAATTTGCCATTACATTCATTTGATATATACCGAACAACGTCACAATCAATCAATATCATATAATTCTTGATAGTGTTCACTTTGCTTAAGTTAACAATCTGGTTTTCAACAGAAATCTATTTAGAATAAGCGAAGAAGAGTCTATACACAATAATTACACAAAAAATGAAAACAATAATGAACATTCACTAATCATATCCCGCCAACAACTTGAGAGAGAGAGAGAGAGAGACTACAGGGCATCAGCCAAAGCCGAGGGAACAGCGACCTGAGTCGTGGCCACATATGGGCCCATTTCCCATCACCCAAGTTGTATAAGGGATCCGACTTTGGCTCCTAGAACGGGTACCGGAATCTTCCGGTTCCCTCCACATATTGGGCATTCACATATGAAATGCTCAACCGTTTCTATTTCCCCACAGGAGCATTCAGCCCTAATTGTTGGGTTATACCTATGTAGTGTGTTCCAGACTGCGTAGTGTCCAGTTAACATGCCTACTAATCTTCTTAATTGTATCCTATTTAGTTTTAGCGCCCATTCCGTCTTTATTTTGTTGTAACTCGTGGTCCCTGTGCGCTTGGAGAATTCAAGACCTCTGTTATTGTCTATGTCGTTGTTAACTTTACCCCACAGGGTATAATTTATGGCCTTCTTGACTGATGCCATTGCACCTGCCGCATAGGGTTCTTCTCCCTGTGCTAACTCAGACAGATTCCATCATCAATTCTCAGCTCAGTTACAGCTCACTCTCTCCTTCTGAAACAGTTTCCCACGCCAGATCACGTATATTACGAGTCGTCCCCTTGTGTTGCCCTTTTGTACACAAACTCTACTCACTTATTAAAGCAATTTATTATTTAAGCGGTTATATCCGCCAGTAGGCAAATTACTGAAGTTAACGTACCTGTTAGGCGAGTCCATTTCCTCTGGCTGGTGAGTTACTGTGGGCAAGAGCTTCCGATGTAAACGGGGAGGAAGGAGGTCATGTACCTCTGGGGAAACCCACTAGAGGTGAATGGAACGTCTTGAATGGTCAGGGACATCATCGTCTGGCCTCACACTCACCGAGTTTCTTTTATTTCGATTTCAACTCTCGCTCTCTCATGAGCCCAACAGTCATCATTTGACCTTGAAACTCAAAACTTACTCTTATTACCATTTTATAGTTTGAGTGAATCGGAGTGTCAGAGTCGTGTTCTAGTTATAATTAGGTCAGGTCGATCAGGAAGGACATATAACTCAAGAAAATAAGGAAATAACTACGGATGAGTTTCAGTTAACAACGTTAAATGTTGGTTTGAAGTTGAAGAGATGCAGTGGTCTCAGGTATATCAAAACAAGAACATTTTGAGCTGAAAACAAGATTCCCTACGAACGTTTTTGAAAGTTCGCTTCCCCCAGGTGGATAGGAAGCAAAAAAAGACATTTGGAGCCTTTGCAGTTGCCAGCAAAATCGCTTTCGGCACTGCGCGTTTCCTTGAGATGGAGTCAGTTCGCTGGTACGTTGTAAGTCAATCTACAGTTGTCCCTGCAAGCACTTGCCACGAAGCTCCAAGATTAGAGCTGATAGCTGCTGATTGGCTTCAAAATTTTGTTTGATCTCGGTGCAAGTATCGCCGATATTGTCTGTATCAAGAGAGATGAAGAAGGAAGACTATTGGCCTGAACATTTTTTATTGGGAGAATTGGAATTTTTATCAAGGAAATCGTAGATTAAAGTTAACGTACCTGTTAGGTGAGTCCGTCTCCTCTGGCTTGTGAGTTACTGTGGGCAAGCGCTTTCGATGTAAAGACATCATCGTCTGGCCGTTTAGTCAGTACTGGAGTCAGTCAGTTGGTCGTGGTCTTTATATACAAAGAGAAAGGTGAAGGGAGTGATGGAGCGTTGGGGAAGGGGATCGTAGATTATCTTGTGTGTTGCTTCCCTTAGAGTTTTTGTGCACTAAAAATTCCTGATGCAATTATCCATTTTCGAAGTTTTATCAGATCGTACGTTTCTTCATAATTGCAGAGAAAAGCGAAAAGGCAACCCATGTCAGAATCAGTATAGAACAGCACGAGACAATCATCCAACAACCAAACTACGAGCATTTGGATTGAAAGACCTTTTCAGCGGATGTACTTGTTGGAATTAGCCTCATAATTCATAATTTCATTCATTCATAATTTTTTGAATCCGAGTGTCAGAGTTAAATTCCAGTTATAACAGGACCAGGTCGATCAAGAAGAACGTTATCATTCCCTACACTTAGTCTTTTACCGCTGGGCTTTAGTCGTCAATTCGCCGAAGTTACCTTTTTTATTCGGTTACCGTACCTCACAGGAATCCACCTTCCTCGCCACCGCCTCCGAGCGCCAGTGCGCTCTGTGAGTACGGCACGGACTGGGGGAAAGACGAAGGTTGACGACAGAGCGCTCAACCGCTCCCTTTTCGCTACGAATCGATGGCAGTTGGAACAACCCAAGGTCGGTTTATCTTGAGCTGCGTGTTCTAATGCCCATCTGACAAGAGGTTCTTTGGGAAGCTACACAATAAGAAAGAGACGAGATCAATTGCTGATAATTGTAATCATGCTCTAAACCTTAAAAGGTCGAGGAATCACGCAGGTCCGATTCTTCTTTCTTTCCATCTGAGACCCTGGAAACTAAACGCTATTTGCAACCATCGAGTGTGTACTGAAAACGAAGGGGTTTCTTCTTTTTTTCGAAAAAGTCATCCGGGATATACTAATAGGCCATGGCGATACAAGACTATTTCAATGCAGGCTATGACACTCGTCTGTATAGTTCACTGAAGACGTAAACGTGGAAGAACTGCCATTCACCGCATAAAGCGTTCCTGAGGAACTACTCGGACACTTCCAAAGATTCTCGACTTCATTAAGGCTGCAAGTACTAAATGGTAATCTTGAATGCTTGAAGTAAAATCACAGTACATATAGTGAGCCAAAGTCTACTACTGGAAGTAACTCACGGGATGATATAGCGAAATTTATCATTCTTCCCTGGCCTGTGCACATTTTCTGCATTACCTCCCGTCTCACTCCAACCACCCTACACTTCGCATCGTACCAATTGCTCAGCGTCACCTAGAAAATGTCAAGTTTCGTTGTAGTTAGGGCATGTTTCGTATTGTTTACTAGTATTTTTCGATGCTGAGTCGAACAGGACGAATTTCAGAGGTTTAGGTCTGAGTCTGTGTGGAAAACAGTCAAATCACAGTATAGCGAGGCAAATTACTCTACTTGCAGGAACTCGCAGGGCAATATTAGCTACAGTTATCATTTCTCCCTGGCCGGTCCTCATTCCTCCTAATGCCTTCCGTCACAGTCTAATTATCTTTCCGTTCCACTCGTCGCATCATGCCAATTGCCTAGCGCCACTTAGAAGATTAATGTTCGCGTCGTGTACTAGTATTTTTACTTTCCGTGGCTCTACGAAGTAGAAAGGAAAGTTATGTAATCGGCTGAAAAAAAAAAATGTTTGAGTTCTCTTGAGATCTTTACGTTTCAGACCCTCCTGAGTCCGAAAAACACTATTTGGGAAAATGGTCTATGTGTGTGTGTGTCTGTGAACGATTTTTAGAGAAAACCATCGTACCAAATCAGCTCAAACTTCATATCTCGTCCGCAGGTTACGATGAAACGCCAAAATAACGGTTTGAACCAAATCCACCGAAAGTTAACTATAGTTATCATAGTGATCAAAACACCAAATATTTTTTTTCTCAAAAACGGCTGTAACGATTTTGATTAAATTTTTTATATTGATAGCTCTCAATGAGACTATTGTACCATAATATTCCCATTTGTGGGAAAATGACGAGAGCAGCACAATAAATTACCAAAACTTTCGACGAAATCGATTTTAGCGCGGTTTTTAGAGAAAACAACCGTACCAAATCAGCTGAAACTTGATGTCTAGCCTACGAGTTACCATGGGACGCAATAGTGAGGGTATGGGCAAAATCCACTGAAAGTTAACTATAGTCGTCATAGTGATCAAAACACAAAATTTTTTTTCTCAAAAACGGCTCTAACGATTTTAATTACATTTCTTATATTGATACCTCTCAATAAGGCAATGATACTATAAAATTCTCATTCGTGGGAAAATGACGAGAGCAGCACAATAAATTATCAAAATTTTCGACCAAAAGCGTTTTTCGCGCAGTTTTTTCCTTATAAACTCCGCTGGAATTCTTGTAGAATGTTAAAAAAAATTGGTATTGTAGTCCAATCTAATACCTGAAGGGTGAGTGTTTAAAAACGCTCATGAGATACATGGGACTCACTCCAGAAATTTCTGAATTTCAACTACCGCCGTTTCGCTTACTACCAGTTCTAAAAGTTTTTACCCAACAACTCTGCAAAAGTGATTACTATCCTCCGTAAAAAAATTTTTGTATACAGCCGCATTAATTATCTGTGTACTAGTTTCTCAATAATGGTGCTGCAATGAGTACGAGTAGCACAATAAAATCTGGAACTGCAAGCGCTACCGCTTCCTGCTGCCGTAAAGCATTGTTTGACAAAGTTCAAATTAACTGAGTGATAAGTGAATTGATTAAATAGAATTAGCCATGTACAAAGTGAATTGTTGTAGAGCTAAGGAAAGTTGTGTGTTGCAACGCACCAGATATTTGAAAATTGCTATCTTTCCCAAGCCCCTTGGGAAGCTGAGAGTAAAATTTACACGCTGAAGTAGATGATAAGCTCACCGTTGTTGGTCATCTAAAGTTTAAGGAATTTCCAAAATTAAATTTTAGTTAATTTCTGTTACGTGTTTTGTCTGGTTAACTATGTCTGCTTCATCGTAAGAAATTTTCATGTGCCGAATTTGAACCTCCTGGCTCCCTAATAATTATTTTTCCTAATAATCATTTCTGTTTACAATAAATTTAATTTATATCGCGTGGTTCAAGGGTTTCGTTCAGAAGAGAACTCTCCTTCCCTACCACATTGATCATTACATTTTGGTAGCAGAGCGTGGTTGTTGATCAACTTTTACAGTAGCGGCACGACAAACCGCATTTACCCCACTTCCTTACCCATTGTCGCAGGAAGTTGGTACAATTAGAAACGTATCTTCACCACAACCTATTCCATTAGTGAAACGTGTTTTCTCGAAAGGGTAAATTTGCTCGTCAAATGCGCGACTCAAAGTAGCTGCCCGCAGACATCTTCGAAATCAATACAAAAAGAGTTCCGAGACAGACGACAAAACCCTGAAAGCACTGGCAGGTTCACGGGTTTTGATTCTCGATCGTGCTTTTCGTTGGCTTTGTTTCCTGGGAGCCGGGCTGTTATTCAGTTCAGAAAAAATGAAGGGTGAGGCGTACTGGCGTAGTTACATGAAAAGTAAATAATAAACCATTGTGTAACCGCCGACAGGGGCTTCCCTTTTTTCAACGTTGAAGGTGGTTCAATACGAATTCGGGTAAATTACCAACATTTTTGTGGCTTTCTCTTTAACAACTTCTTTTTTTTCGCATTCTTTTGTTTTGTTCTGCTTTCTCTTAACATCCTTATTACGTAATTTTGTATTTTCGCTTTTCGGCTATTCCAAACAGCGTCACGAGCTGACCCGCGAGGTATGGTTAAGTTGAGAGAGTAAAACAGCTCCCTCGTTTATTGAACACGAGTACAATGCGCGAAATGGGTAATACCACTTTTGTACGTGCGTTGCTCTGACGGTTCCTGTAACGTGTTAGCGAATGTTTGTTTCTATTTAGTAGTCCACATGCAACGATGGCTCTTCAAAGTTCATAAAAATGTGACTGTGAGCCCTTCGTCAGCAATTGGTGCCTGGACTTTATATATCAACATCACTGCTTACCTGGGAGCACTAAGGCTTTTGCAGACAGGGAACATCTCCACCAGGGTTAAGGCAAGCCTCCAAAGAACAACTAGACAGTTCAAAGTGGAAGAGGCAGTAGTCCTTGCTACCGAAGTCATGTTAGAGCGAGAGAACTTTAGGCTGCCATTCAGGGTCAGTATCCACTCGCGGGAACGATGGGAGCAGGAGACGTTCCGGACCGAGGTGGGCACCCTGCGGTGGTACACCTATGGTTCAGTCATGGGAGGCAGAGCTGGACTGGGCATTGTTGGGCCCAACTACAGTCTGGCTAAGCCTGGGAGAGTACGCCACGATATTCCAAGCTGAAATCCTTGCTATAAAGATCAGCGCAGATAAGATCCTGTCTAAAGGACACAAGGGCAAGCGGATCTACATATTCTCGGACAGCCAGGCCGCAGTAAAGGCCATTGCAGCCTATAGCTTCAAGTCCAGGCTGGCATGGGAATGCCTTCATGCGCTCAAGCAGCTCGGCGCTCACAATAGGCTTTCCCTCATCTGGGTGCCGGCTCAGATGTGGCATGAGGGCAATGAAATGGCTGACCACCTTGCGAAGAAAGGCACAGAAACCCTACCCATTGGGCCTGAACCTCACGTAGGTATGACTAAAAGTCACCTGAACCGTTTGGTGGCCCAATGGGAGATACAGGAAAATAGCGCCCATTGGAATCGCCAGCCACGACTTAGACAATCGAAAAGGCTTGTTACGCCTTCTGGTCCGAGGGCAAAGGCGATGCTGACACTCTCCAGGAGGGATCTGAGGGTCTTGATTAGCTTCCTCACTGGACACTGTCCACTCAGGTATCACCTCAACAAGATAGGCACCTCAGAGGCGGTGGAATGCAGACATCGCAGTGAAGAGGGCGAGACGGTGGAGCACATCCTATGTGAGCGCCCTGCCTTAGCAGTCAAACGCCCCACATAGCAGAATCTGCGGTGAAGGACATACTTGGCTTCATAAAGGGGGCGGGTATGCACGACGCCTTCTACTAATGAAGGGCCTGTGTCACAATAAGCCCATGTGTGGCTGCAGTGACAAAGGGACCGTGTCCCGCATGCCCTCGGGGGGAAAAGAAAAAATATCTGGTGCGTTGCAACACACAACTTTCCTTAGCTCTAGGTCAATTCACTTTGTACATGGTTAATTCTATTTAATCAATTCATTTATCACTCAGTTAATTTGAACTTGGTCAAACAACGCTTTACGGCAGCATGAAGCGGCAGCGATTACAGTTAAAGAATTTATTGTGCTGCTCGTACTCATTCCAGGACCATTATTGAGCGAACGGTACCCAGAAAATTAATGAGGCTGTAAACACGGATTTTTTGAAGGAGGATAGTAATCACTTTTGCAGAGTTATCGGGTAATTACTGTTAGAACTGGTAGTAAGCGAAACGGCAAAAGTTGAAATTCAGGAATTTCTCGAGTGAGCCCCATGTATCTCATGAGCGTTTTTAAATACTCACCCTATAGGTATTGGATTGGACTACAGTACCAATTTTCTTTAACATTCTACTAACATTCCAGCGGAGTTTAAAAGGAAAAAAAACCACGGCAAAAACGCTTTTCGTTGAAAATTTTGATAATTTATTGTGCTGCTCTCGTCATTTTCCCACGAATGGGAATTTTATGGTATAATTATCTTATAAAGCGCTATCTATATAAAAAATTTAATCAAAATCGTTAGAGCGGTTTTTGAGAAAAAAAATTGGTGTTTTGATCACTATGATAACTATAGTTAACTTTCGGTGGATTTTGCCAATACCCTTATTTTTGCGTCCCATGGTAACCTGTAGGCTAGACATCAAGTTTCAACTGATTTGGTACGGTTGTTTTCTCTAGAAACCGCTCTAAAATCAATTTCGTCGAAAATTTTGATAATTTATTGTGCTGCTCTCGTCATTTTCCCACAAATGGGAATTTTATGGTATAATTACCATGTTAAAAGCTACCAATATTATAAATGTAATCAAAATCGTTAGAGCGGTTTTTGAGAAAAAAAAAATTGTTGTTTTGATTACTATGATAACTATAATTAACTTTCGGTGGATTTTGCTCATACCCGTATTTTGGCGTCCCATGGTAATCTGCAAGCGAGATATCAAGTTTGAGCTGATTTGGTACGGTGGTTTTTTCTAAAAATGGTATACAGACACACAGACCATTTTCCCAAATAGTGTTTTTCGGACTCAGGAGGGTCTGAAACGTAAAGATCTGAAGAGAACTCAAAATTTTTTTTTCAGCCGATTACATAACTTTCCTTTCTACTTCGTAGAGCAAGGAAAGTAAAAATCGACATCAAAAATATCTCTTGTTACAGCTCTGTCAAGCTGACACGGGAACGAAACCATGGCTGTAGTGCATTTCAGGCCTATACACTGGACCTAGTGAACAGTGGTTGTGAAACTTCGGACAACCCTATGATCGAATGGGTAGATGATTGGGAAAATGTGCATCTTTCAACCTAACCATCGAGTTTCGCGAAGAAGCATCTCATTGCAAACTCAAACTGCTACCGTATCTCTCAGTTTTTACGCAGAATTCCAAAATAGTAAACAAGGACCGATTTTATAGTTCAATTTGGTTTTGGGAGGCCTTGGTCGAATGGGTTGAGATCTACTGAAGGGTACCTGTGTAAGGAAATGGAGAGCTTTGGCGGAACAATAAAAGCTGAAGACTGAATTGAGTAGAGTAGTAGAGTAGAGCATGTGAGAGGAGTTGATGCGGAGTAGAGCATGTGCGGAGTACTGATGTAAGGACGAGAGCCGAGGCTGAGGGAGTAACTGTGAGAACTAGGTGTCCACTAAGGGCATTTGAGAGTTGGGCCTGTGAAAGTGTTGAGTCTTGGAATGTCTAAGGAGGGATGGTGAAGAGAGTACTTGTGGGAAAGTGGGAAGGAGGGAAGGAAGAAATACCCAAACTGAACACTTTGGGAACTTCAAAGGAGAAAATCCGTTGTCAGTTTCGGAAATAATCCTCGAGTCATTTGTCGGCAGGAGAAGCTAATTGAAGGCCATTTTGAAGGCCTCATGTCAGGATGAGCTGGACTTGAATGATGGGGAAAGGGCAGTGGACTAATTCGGTCAGAGCGTAGTAGAATAGCACCCTCCTAGGACGTGTGGCTGCTGATCCGCATGAAAATTCCAAGACTCGCGTTGAACATGTTGAGGAATGAACGGTCTGCAGCCCCCAGCAGTTTACACATTTTGAAAGACGTTTTTGGTGGGCTGTGAATCAGCAACCTAAAGTTAGCCCGTGGTAGGTACTACTGTTTGCGGCATAAAGGTCGGACGTTTTTGAAAAAACCATAACTTTGGTAATTTTTACTCAAAAAAATGTTTATTGACATATTTAGATTCAGAATTTAAAAGCATTTTAGAAATTCATGTGTGGAAAATCACATCAGTCAAGTGGCGTCCCTCGTTCGCAATACACTGCTGGAGTTTTTTTTTGGAAATTTCCGAAAACTCTTTCCAACGTCTTTGCTCTCTCAACTGCGACGATTTCCACGTGAATAGCATCCTTCAATTCCTCCAATGTTCGGGGCTTGTGCTGGTAAACACGTGCTTTGAAGTGTCCCCACAGAAAAAACCCTGCAAATTACACAATGTTTTATTATTCTCATGAATAGCTTGACCTAGTATTACTGCTCTCAGACCCATCCCATTCAATTCAGCATCGAATACTAGTAAACCATATGGAACATGACCTGGCTACAATGGAACTATGGAAACTAAATATCCCCCGGTGCCAGGCGCCCGTAAACGTCTGTAGGCGTTTATGATCCGATGGAGGGGTGTGCAGAGGAAGTGGCCTTGGCGCCCCGTCAAAAGGGTCGAAAGGGCGTTGCGACTCGAGCCGGCGGGTGATTGAGTTTGATATGATGGGAAGGAGGGAGTACTAATGATGAAACGTTGAATTCCGCTGTAGTTCCTTCGTTATACTGGGGTTCGTTAATTTTTTTAACTCTTTTTTTGCCCATAACCCATCGTCCGATCGGATTGCCGAAATGGGGGGCACAACTAGATACCAAATGGGATTTTTGTGCGAAAGAACGAATTTTTTAGACCACGTTAAAGGCACAAAACGGCCTGGACGGATCTCCATGTCTTAAAACGTAAAGTATCAAATTTTGAGGGGGGGGGGGGTTGTAAAAAATGTTTCGTGGCCGAAAACATAGGGTTATTATTCAGAGTGAATAATAAACCAAAAGTCACATGTGGAGAAATCTGGGGACCTGGAAATAAGGCGGCCAGGGAAGAGAGGACGAATAACGCTCATTATTGCCCTAGCGGTGTGAGCGGTTGCCCCATCCTGTTGGAACCACATACGCCGGATTGCAATACGTTTTTGTCTCAATTCAGGTGTAAAGAAGCCGGTTATCATCTCGACATAGCGTTCTGAGTTGACGGTAACAGCAATGCCATTATCGTTTTCAGAGAAGTAAGGTCCGATGATGCAAGTTTGGGATATGGCGCACCAAACAGTAACTTTTGGGCTATGCAGCGGTTGTTCGTGTAATTGTCGAGGATTTTCATCAGCTCAATAACGACAATTTTGCTGATTCACCATGCCATTGAGGTGGAAGTGAGCCTCATCGCTCATGAAGCGTTCAATAAGTACTTCCATCTCACGGGCGAAGGTCATTCGTTGTGCATAACCTCCTGGGTGTATTTGTTGCACAATGGACAACTTATAGGGGTGAAACCTCTACTCTAGATGCAAAATACGCCTAACCGATCGATCACTGAGGCGAAGTTCAGCAGCATGCAGGCGAGCTGATCGGCTCAGGCTGCGAATTAGTGCTTGTCGTACACTTTCAATGTTCTCTGGTGTTCGAATCTATCTTAGAGCTCCTGGTGGTCTGTTCCTCATCAATGAACCTCGTGTGTGAAGTCCTTCAACCCAACGAAGAATGGTGTTTCTAGAGGAAACAGCCCGGTTTCGGTGGATATTAAAATGACGACGAAACTCACGCTGGACTGCCGTGACGGGCTCGTTATTACGAACGAAACTGTCATAAGCAAAAACGTGGTGCTCTACTGTCCGCAGGTCCATAACTTCAACTGGTAAAAAAATGCTGAGACCTCCCGATTACAACGGTCCCTTCCCCACGTTGGTCGACCCATTAGGGGGGAAGTACTGGCCATTTCAAAAACGTCCGACCTTTATGTCGATGTGAGAGATGCCATTGACGCAGGATGCAACAAGCACTTGCACTCAACCTCAGCAATGACTGGGCCTCACATGTTGGGCCAGGGATATCCCAAATAGATAAATACAATACTATGATTCCCCAGGTATTCCCTGAGTGAAACCGTGAATGGTGACAACGAAGAGAAAAAACCCTGCAAATTATTACACAATGGTTTATTATTCTCATGAATAGCTTGACCTAGTATTACTGCTCCGAGACCCATCCCATTCAATTCAGCAACGAAAAATATTAGTAAACCATACGAAACATGACCTGACTACAATGGAACTACGGAAATTAAATATTCCCCCGGCGCCAGGCGCCTGTAAACGTCTGTAGGCGTTTATGATCCGATGTAGGGGTGTGGGGAGGAAGTGGCCCTAACCTTCCTCGGCCCCGTCGGGCAAAAAGAGTCGGGAAAATTGGGACAGGGACTTCCAGCGAACCCTCGGAAATTGACAGAATGTTGGGAGGGAGCACTAACGACGAAATGTTTACTTCCGCTGTAGTTCCCGCGAGTTCGTTCAATTAGTTGACTCTAATAATTACTGTAATTTCCCTATACGCAGTTGTACACGTCTGATACTCATCCCATTCGACTCAGGATGTAATAATACTTCGAAAACGATACGAAATACGGCTTTTTTGCGATTATACTGCGTTTCGTTAATTTTTTTATCCATTTTTTGTCCATAACACCCATGGGCTTCGTCCGATCGGATTGTCGAGAATGCGGGCACAATAAGATACCAAATGCGATTTTTGTGCGAAAGAACGATTTTTTTAGACCACGTTAAAGGCACAAACCGGCCCGTACGGCGGACGGTGGATGGCGGACGGTGGATGGCGGACGGACAGTGCAGATTTGGAATCCCCATGTCTTGAAACGTAAAGTATCAAATGTTGAGAAGGGTTGTAAAAAATTTTTCGTGACCGAAAACATAGGGTTATTATTCAGAATGAATAATAAACCAAAACGTTCGAATTCGACCGCCGAGGCACTATCAGAGTCTCCTACTCCAAACTAATTGTTAGTCATGTATCATCCTGCGAGTAATCACACATTCGAGCGAATTATTATCGAAAACGGCTTAAAACCGTTTGGGTTTCATTCAAACCGTATGACCCGGTCGGTAATATTTGACTCGAGGAAAAGCGGCAATACAGAATGGACGAGAGGCGATTCGAATCCTCTCCTCGACGTGATATTCAAATCTCCAGAGCCATTCGCCCAACGATGAGGAACCTCCACTCACCCCCCCCCCCCTAGACGTAAAATAATCACATTTTCAGAGCCCCATCAATTCACCCTTTGAATAAATGTCTCCGAACATTTTCAGAGCGTGAATGACCCGACGGCAGCTAAAAAGGCGAATGCGAGCGGCCCGAAACGTCGACCTAGTTATTCGTCACTCCTCCTGTGCGAGACGATTCCTCTCTGACGGCGAAAAAAAACTTCAAAAATTAATACAGAAAAAAAACTCAGTTCACCAAAATGGGAGAAAAATGCGTCTTGGTCAACGCATCACGCTACATTCCACGCACCTTCCTCGATGCAGTGTCACACTGTGCACACAGGCAGTTATCGCAATTCGCTCAGCACCTTGAGGGTACAGAAAGTTTTGCGATCTTGAGCTGCTATATGTCCTCCAAGTTCCACCCCTAGTTCCCGAGCAGATGGGATTCCCTGATGCGACTTCCCCAATGCATTCTCCCACAAAACTATGGACAGCCTTGAGATCCATCCCTGAACGTCCGGCCGCAGCTGAGGAACTTCAAGTACTTAGGCGCACGGCACCAAGCCTCTCACAAGTACGCAGTACATGCTACGCTGACTCCACACCTACCGCACGTAGTCTCCAACTCTGTTGCTCTGACCAATCTCGCCTAGGTGGTACCTTAGAGGAAAGTGATCTGTGAGTAGGTCACACAACAACTTGACAGCCTTTGGACGAGTACATCCTACAACCTCCTTGTTATAGTGGCTCTTGTTGTGCTCTATGAAGGGCTGGAGTCTCACTGGGTGCAGATGCAAGTCTGTCTCCCGCCACTTTGTCAGCTTCCTCATTCCCTTCCATTGTCTTCATTCTTCACTGGCACTCAACGCTGAGTTGAAGTGTTTTCTTCGGCCCAGTCAGGCGTTGCAGCCTCGACGAAATAGTATAACAAGTCAGGGTCTAAAGTGTAGCGTGGCTGTTATTTGATGACTGTACCTAAACCCTCAACGAGGGTTATATCAGTCGTGGAAGTTGCAGTTTCGCTGATATGCAAGAGGCCTCTGCAGCATCCATTGAACTCAGACCTGCGGAGGTATGGCACCTGGTTCTGGGTTATCTTCCCAGGAGCATGCCCATGCTACCAGGCGCGACCACGGGTTGTGGATAGTGGAACGGCCACGGCATTGTCCCCAGGGGCATGTCTGCGGCCAGCTGTGAATAAGGACAGTATGCTGACTGAATAAGCAGCCGCGAACAATGGGCAAAACCCAAGAGATCGCAGAAGAGATCCTGAACAAAGGGCTCAAGGGCAAGCGGATCTACATTTTCTCAGACAGCCAGGCCGCCTTAAAGGCCATCGCAGCTTATAGTTTAAGGTCTAAGCTGGCATGGGAATGCCTCCATGCGCTCAAGCAGCTCCGCGCTCGTAACAGGCTCTCCCTCATTTGGGTGCCGGATCACAGGGGGCATGAGGACAATGAAAAGGCTGACCCCCTTGCAAACAGGGGTACAGAATCCCTACCCATTGGGCCTGAACCACACGTAGGTATGACGAAAAGTCAACTGAACCATCTGGTTGCTCGATGGGAGATACAGGAAAATGGCGCCCATTGGCATCGCCAGCCACAACTAAGACAGGCGAAAAGGCTTGTCACGCCTTCCTGTCAAAGGGCGAAGGCGATGCTGACACTCTCCAGACAAGATCTGAGAGTACTGATAAGCTTCCTCACCGGGCACTGCCCACTCAGATATCACCTCAACACGATGAGCATCTCAGAGGCGGTGGGAATGCAGACTCTGCGGTGAGGAGGACGTGACAGCAGAGCATATCCTGTGTGAGTTCCCTGCCTTGGCAGCATAAGGCTTTGAATACTTCGGTCAGGGGACCTCTGAACCCCAAATCATGGCGGAATCTGCGGTGAAGGACATACTCAGCTTCCTAAGGGGGGCGGGTATGTACGACGCCTTCTACTAAGAAAGGGCCGTCACAATAGGCCCATATGCGGCCGCAGTGACAAAGGGACTTGTCCCACACGCCCTCGGGTCAGAAAAACAAAAAAAAAATCTGAAAATGCCCCTGAAAGACATTAAACAGAAAACGACGGCTGAGCAAGAGGTGCCTTACAGAAATGTTTGGCAGAACAGAAGGGCTGAGATATGTGTGTGCACCATCAAAGAGGCCTTGAAGGAGATTAGTTTGCACCTCTAGTTCAGCAAATGCACTCGGGTCAAAAAAAAAAAAAGGCAGGTATTTGTTCGTTAGCTAGTCTCCTGGTAGAGAGCTGTTGCCCGTGTTTTACCACACAGAGGTGACCACCTGAGGAATCCCGTACCGTCGGGGAGGAGTTCTTAATCTGGTTTCCCACCTGATCTAACTATTTACTTGGGTGCCAAGTTTCAAAAGGACAGATCAACTATGACCACATTTCTTAGCCATCACCTTCTTCGCGAACTCTGCAAAATGGATATTGGCTTGCTTTGTAGCAGTCAATGCTGCTAAGTTCGTTAGCTCTCCCAACAACCATTGGTCACTGTTGTAGAAACTACAGTGTAGCAGCACATGATTTCTTGTTTCCTCCGCACTGGAGGCACAAGACGTGCATAATGGAGAGTCTTTCAGAGAAAAGAAGTGGAGCCGCGCATTGAAGTCACCATGTCCCGTGAGGAACTGGCTCGTCCAGTGGTCTGGCTCAACCCATTTTCTCGAAAGACGTTCACGGATGTTGGGGAAGAACTCGTACGTATCAGGTCCCTTCGACGAGGATTCCCATCTCGCTTGCCATTTCTCTAGAGCCCATTCGTCGATCGCGGCAAGTTTCTGTTCTGTGGTGAGACTCGTACGGAGTTCAGCCCAAAGCGGGGGAAGCTCCCGTTTCACTCAACAGCCAAATCAACTGGTAACTGACCATTGATCACCTGGAGTGCTTCTGCTGATACAGTCTGCCAGGACATCTCTCATCGATCCGTTTGCGCAATATATGGAGGTCCCAGCCTCTGAGTGGAACCAACCCCCTTCCCATAAGGATCTTTCATGAAAGGCAGTTCGAAGTTGTACTTCATAGCCCCCGGCGTGCGTAGCAGGCTCTTTCACACACACTCTGTCCTGTATCAGA
This sequence comes from Pachypeltis micranthus, assembly GCA_020466155.1. Taxonomy (NCBI): domain Eukaryota; kingdom Metazoa; phylum Arthropoda; class Insecta; order Hemiptera; family Miridae; genus Pachypeltis; species Pachypeltis micranthus. Next base: position 20,453,450 of record CM035780.1, on the reverse strand, counting down.
TGGTGTGGAGCCCTTCTATCCCGCCTGAGAAGCCCCATTTCCAGCATTCCAGGAACTGTAAGGATGCGCGTAAGTAGGAAGCGCTCCACACATGTATGTGGAGAAGTGCAAGACCCTGCAGGACCTCAAGCGAATTTCGGAGGTGCAGGAGTATACATAGTTAAGCGAATACTATTGTTTAGAGAAAGGCGTGGGCTAATGTAGTGAAAGCTATCGTTTCATCCCACCCTGCACTCATTTCTAGCACTGTCCCCCATCTCACTCTAACGACCCGTCAGCACGACTCGTCACGTGGTACGATTTGTGTACGGGTGCGTTGAAAATGGTTATTGTCCCGGTGCTGTTGTTGTCACGCCATGTTCTGTATCGTTGAATAGCATGTTTTGATAAGACGCATTTGAATACTGGCGCAATAGGACTTTAGGCCGTAGTGCTCTTCCCAAATAATTGACAGTCATGCTTATATTTACTACTATTAAATAAGATTGTGTACATCACGGAACATTAAGTATTACCAATTTCGTGGGCAAATCTCTGCACTGTACGCACTATCATGCGCATAGTTTCCATCAACCTTCGCGAGGTCCCCTGAGCTCGAACATCTTCACACGAGCTGAGTGATTAGTTGAGCAAATGAGACCAAACGATGAATGATTAGTCTGCCGAGTGATATGAACCGATGGATGAACGTGGTAGGACGGAAGTGGCAGGAACGTCAGCCCTGGTGTTTCATTATTAGCGTCATCAGAACGCAACTTTGTGAATATTGCACCAAGTAATCATCATTTAGTTGTCTTATTGTAAGCGAGTATTGACGAATCGGCCACACTGCCAGAAGTTTCTCATGTACAGCCCTTTTCCCTAAAAAACAATATGTTTACATCGTTCTTTTCTGGCTTCAAAAATACGTCCATTCTGTTGGTTCGAAAATTCATCGGTCGCTGAACGAAGAATTGGTAAACCTTGGTTATTTATCTAACGCAATGTCCCGTACTCACACAGCATGGCGCGAGGTCATTGGGAGGGAGTGAGAGCGCGGCTCTTGTTTAGAGAAGTGGAAGAAGAAATGGATCCTGGCCAAACCCCCGTCTGCCAAGTTGTGCCAACGCTTGTGAAAGATTATTCTGTTCATTTTATTGCGTGGACTTCTTTCACGATAATGGGAGCCCAGATTTGTCCCTCGCCACTTCACATCCAGTGGCAGGTAGTTGTCAGAGTCAACTCGCTCAACCAGAGGTGGATTGAACTACCGGGGGTTGAGACGTATTCTAACTGACGGTTTACTCCGTCTGGCAAGGGCTCAATACTGCAACGAGTTGGGTCACTTTTTATTTGTATCTGCTATCCACTTTCATGCCAGTACCAATTGTAGGAAGTTTCCATACATCATTCCTCATCTTGCGCTATCAATGAACTCGGTAGAGTTCGATCTGCGACTGGGAAGAAATGCTTTTGAGGTCAAATGTGAGCCCACAAGGGCTGTTGATCATACGAGCTTGGGGGAGATGTGCCAAAGTACAATAACTCATAATGACTCCTCAACACTCGCAAGCATGCGAAAGCACTGGCTAGCTAAATATCAACCCAGTGGAGTTACCACCTAATCGTATGACCCTGGGGAACCCGTACCATCTCGCAGGAGTTCTTATTATGCTTCCCTACCTGATCTAACTACTTACTTGGGTGGCACGTTTCAAAGGGAAATATCTACTGTGGCTACTTTTTTTGGCATAACCTTCTTCCAGAACTGGATGAAACGGTTATAAGCATGATCAGTAGCAGTCGACGCTGGAAAGGTTGGCTGCACTTTCAAGAAACATCCCTCACTGCTGTAGGAACTAAGGTGGCCAGTCCTGTAAGGAACTGGCACGTCCAGTGGTGTGGCTCAATCCACTTTCTTTTGTTCTCAATCCACTTTGTTTTGTTATAAGCATGATCAGTAGCAGTCGACGCTGGAAGGTTTGGCTGCACTTTCAAGAACCATCACTCACTGTTGTAGGAACTAAGGTGGCCAGTCCTGTAAGGAACTGGCACGTCCAGTGGTGTGGCTCAATCCACTCTCTTTCGTTCTCAATCCACTTTGTTTTGATGGTTTGTTATCTCACGTCTCCTTGACAAGAATTTCCACCTTGCTTGCCATTCATCTAGTGTGGCAAGTTTTTGTTCGGTGAAGAGCTCATTAGGTAGTCCTACCAAGAGCGATAGAAACTACCTTCTCTTTTTCCACTTCTCCACCATGCACTCGTGAGTGATTACATGGAGTGCTTCAGTGGAAACTGTTTTTAGGCCATCATGGAGCAAGCCCATGCCCTGATTTCAGGTATTGGGTCGGTAGTACTTTCTTTTTATTCACATTCGGTATGCTACCCCAGACAATGGATCTGTAGCCGTGTTATGGGAATACTGAGAGAGAGAGTATTCTGTAGTGAGAACCGATTGAGTGGATCTTTGAGAGTCCAGCACCATCTGGCATAAAGCACCTCTGGTTTCATAATAACAATCTCATTCATCCATTGTGAGCGTGGTATATGGTGTACGGGTGAGTCTGGCCCTGTAAGCCTCTCCAGTTTGCGGCTGCTTTTCGCGGTTAGGTTGATGAACGGGAAGTGGGCATTGTCCCGACTCCTTCTAAGCTTCGGCGCGAGTGGAACGGGCTGTCACAGCCTACTGCGATGAGACTTGGAAGTATTAAAGTTATCGGGCTAGTTCTACCAGAAGGTAAGTTATTAAAGTTAACGTACCCGTTTGGTGAGTCCGTCTTCTCTGGCTGGTAGAATGCTGTGGGCCCAACGTTATCGTAACGAATGGAATGAATCATTTGTGTGGTGCTTTTGGCCCCTTCAAGCGTCAGTGCACAGATAGTTATACAACATGATAGTGACGACCATCACATACACAACCTGAGTGAGGTCGACTCAACTATCAAACATGCCGACTGTACTCCGAAGGAGAGAATAAGCCGGCCAGCGTGCTAACACCATCAGTCTCTTCCCGATTTCCGTCTATCTTGTATGGCCGTGTGGCTCCAAGTCATTGTTGAAAGCACGAAAATAAGGGTTTGAGCAATTAACACCGACGGGAAGCGGCGGATGGTAATGGGGAAGGCGAAAGCGACTCAAAGGGAGGATTTTGACCTGGATGGATTTGCATTAGTAAAACGTACATTCTGTACATGATGGCCAATAGTCCTGCTGCCAATATTAGGGCAAATATTAGAAAGACTGGTAGTAGAAAGCGTAAAAGGGTATTTTGAGTATGGAATTAGTAGGAGACAATATGGATTCATGGAAGGAAGGAGTACAGAGGATGCAATGATGGAAATAAGGAATTTGGTAGAAAGGAGAAATGAAGAAAAATATGTGATGGGAATTTTTATTGATATGGAAGGAGCATTTGACAGGGCGTGGTGGACGTACCTCGTGTGGGGAATGCGAGAGGAAGGTATGGAAGGAGATGTTTACGGAATATTGGTGGATTATTTAAGGAACAGGACGAATGAAATATGGTTAGGAGGAGAAGTTGTGAGGCGGAAAATGAATATGGGATGCCCACAAGGATCTGTGCTCGGCCCTCAGTTTTGGAAAAAGGTTATGGATAGGATGATAAGGAAAGTGGAAGAGGAAGGATATGAAATGGTGACGTATGCCGATGATGGAGTAATTATCGTAGGAGGAAACTCGAGGGCCGAGCTGGAAAGGAAAGGAAATAGGATTTTAGGAGTGATAGAAGAATGGTGTGGAGAAAGTAGAATGAAAATATCGGAGTCAAAAACGAAGGTAATGATGTTAAAGGGAAAATTTGATGAATGAAGGCCACCACGCCTATTTTACAAGGGTATTAGGATGGGAATGGTCAAGGAAATTAAGTATTTGGGTGTATTATGGGGATCGGGTATGACAATAAACAGACATGTAGATTATGTGATAGGAAAAGGAAGGGAGAAGTTTTATGCAGTAGCAAGATTGGCAAGGGAAGGATGGGGAGTAGGAAAGGAGGCCCTGCGCACGATCTATAGGGGAATGTACGAGGCAGTCATTGCGTACGCAGCTGGAGCATGGTGGTGGGATAAGTTGAATGCCCACACGAGGAGGAGACTGGCGAATGGCCAAAGAATGATGTTGATAAAAATGGTAAAGGCCTACCGGACAGTCTCCTCCGATGCCCTGTGCGTCGTTGCCGGAGAGCCGCCCATGGACTTCGAAGTGAAGAGAAGATGGGCGGGCTTCCGGCTAAGAGCACAGGAACGTGTGATATGGAACGGCAGGGAAGTTGAAGGAAGGAAGAGGAAGGCCCTCATCGACTAGCTAGTTGTCGATGAGTGGCAGGAAAGGTGGAACTCCAGCGAAAAAGGAAGATGGACCTACGCGTGGCTGTCACAGGTCCGAGATAGGTTAGAGGCCCACTGGCAAGGATTCGGGTTTTACACCTCCCAGCTAGTCACCGGCCTAGGAGACTTCCGTGAGAAGCTCCGTGGGTTTGCGCAGGTGACTGATGGGCTGTGTGAGTGTGGCGGGCTCGACACAGTGAAGCACGTGGTGTTCCACTGTGTCAGCTTCGAAAATGAAAGGAATAGGGCAAGGAACGAGGTAATGAGAATAGGAAGCCAGTGGGATATGACAATGGTCAGGAATCAGGGAAGTTTTATTTGGTGGAAGTGGTTCGGAGAAAAGGTGTTGAAGGGTAGGGAAGAGATTAAATTAGGGAATGTGCGCAGGGCCTTAGGAGTAGGAGTAGGTGTTTAGTTTGTGTGTCTGTGTTATGTGTTAGTGTGTTGTTTTGAGTGGGCGGTGCCAGGGATGGTCGAATATCAAGTAGCCCATCCCTGGACCGCCGGTGTGATTGTATTTAAGGGTTGAGTGTATATATGAGTGAATGTGTGTGAATGTAAGTGTTGTGTATGTGTGTGTTAGTGTTTTGTAGGTTAGGTATTGTAGGGATGGATCTAGGGGGGATGAATATCGAGTAATCCACCCCTGGACCATCGGGAGATGTGTGAATGTATTTAAGGGTTGACTGGATGTGTGAGTGTGTAAGGTAGTGTTAGGTGATAGGATAGAGTGAGTTGGGAGGGTCGCAGACTAGGGCGGCCGAATATAGAGTTGTACGCCCTCGCCACGTCGGAATGGGGATCGCAGCTCAGGCCGTAAAAGACGGCCTGACACCCTTCTCCATGGCTGGTGCGGGGACAAGTCCAATCCCCGTACCCCCATGGAGATAAAACGTAGGTGCCGGCAGAACGCCTCTTGGCAATTCCGGCACCGGGGCCTGCCACCCATTCAGGTCCGTAGGCTGCTCAAGTTGCAGCCAAATAGAATGGGTACCACAGGGGCTTCAGCCCGCGGCCGGCAGCATGGAGCCTTCAAAAGCGTGGCGCTGTCGGTCGTGAAGCCATGGGATTGGCCTCGTGGGGACCGTGGTTTCGTTGGAAATCCCCCCCTAGAGAGATAATAGGTGCTGGCTGGAGAGGGGTAAAGGCCGTGAGGCTAGGCACCCTCTCCAACACCACGGGTAATACCCCAAGCACACCTTACCATGTACATGATGGTTTTTGGTTGTTTCGTTTGAATAAACGCAGGGTCATACACGAGTTCGACGTTGCAAGCTTGCCAAACCAAATTCGAGCACTCAGTTCACTCCAGTCACTGAAGTTTGGTTCCACAAGTGTCGTTCTGCCCTCAGTATACGACCCGCAATGCGCGATGTGTCCTCCGTGACGAATGTATGATTTTGTAACGGGTTTAATGGTGACGTGAGAACGAAAAACAATTTGTTTTGCACACTCTCGCGGGACGGTCGAATGAAAAGTGTCGGCGTTCGGGATATTCGAAGGGTGAAAGAGGAATAGGAAGTCGTCTCTCTGCTGCTCGACAATAGCGATGAGTTTCATTGTTCGTTGTTCATTTCCATTCTCTGTTTCCTGACGATATTACTGTCAGTGGCCGCAATCCGGTCGCTATTTACGAAACGATTACTGAAACTAGTTGGATGGCTCAACGGAAACAATGCTTTTACAAACGACACTCAACTTATCATTACTCTTATTACTTGAGAGTAGAGTTCTACTAATCTCCATTTGAATATAGCATTATCAAACGCTCATCTTGGAGGCTTTATTGGACTACTACGTCAATTTTGTAAGATCCTAGTAACATTTAAGCGCAGTTTATAAGAAAACACTGCGCAATAATCGATTTTTGTCCAAATGTTCGGTAATTTATTGTGCTACTCTCGACATTTCCTCACGAATGAGAGTAGTTTGTGGTTATGGCACTTCTGGGATGAGTGACGTCAGAGCCTCCCCTCCCCCACTCCAGCTGATGTATGACGTCACCCCCCCCCCTCACCATTACAGCTAATGTATGACGTCACACGGGGAGATTCATAGTGGTGGGGGATCCTTTTAGGAGTTACACTAATGCACACAGGGGTGGGGAGGTCTTACGTCATATCAGCTGTGGTTGTGAGGGGGGGGGGATTACGTCAGATCAGCTGTAGGGGTGAGGGGGAGGGGTGACGTCATACATCAGCTGGTGAGGGGAGGGGGGGCTCTGACGTCACTCATCCCAGAAGTGCAATAACCACATACTACTAATGAGAATTTAATGGTATTTTTGTGTCATTTGGTGCTGTCTGTATAAAAAAAATTAATTAAAATCGTTATCATCATTTTACTTTCCACTACCCGAAGGTAAAGAAAGTATAGTAATCGGCCACAAAAAAAAATTTGGGTTTTCTTCAGATCTTTACGTTTCAGACCCTACTGAGTCTAAAAAACCTAATTTCGGCGCGTGGTCCGTGTGTGTCTGTAGTTCGATTTGTGGGAGAACGGCTGATCCGATTGAGCTGGTTCTTTTTTTGTTTTGGTTATGGACGATTTCGGGGGGGTGGGGGACGAAAATGTACCAAAAACCAGTGTTTTTCGCATTTTTCTCGGAAACGGCTCTAACGATTTTGATTAAACATTCAAATTATCTTCTCCTAATCAATACCTAACTTTTCTTCACTATACATATCTCCATGAAAATACGGTGAACGGAGATATAGGCCCCTGAAGCAAAAATAGGTTTTTAACGCTTTTTGGCAAAACGGCTTCAGCGATTTCCACCAAACTCACAGGATGGTATCAAATAGTTAATACCTACATACTCTTTTCATTAAATGTTCCTGTGACGGTCCATTGAACAGAGATAAAAATTAAAATGTGTCAAAAATAACGTTTTTTCGAACATTTCCGTAAATTCCAGGGTAACTTTTTCACCAGATGTGATAAATTTTAATGGGGTGTCTTTTAGTCACCCATACTAACATTTCGTTCTCCATAATTATTTCTGTATATATATGTTGAACGGAGATATAAGACAAGTTAACTCAGAAAAGGAGATTAGTCGAATATTAATTTATCGGTATTCCAATTTTCTCAAAAACGGCTCCAACGATTTTGATTAAACTTTCGGAGTACTCTCAGCTAACTAGTACGTACATTTTGTTATCCATAAATGTTTCTGTAGAAATGCGTTGAACGAAGATATAGCACCCGCATATGTGGATGGTGTTCGAAATTACGGGGGTGGCGGAAAGTTGTGTGTTGCTACGCACCAGACATTTTAAGAAAAGAATAGATTTTGTGCTTTGATCACTATGATAACTATACTTAGTTTTGAGCGGATTTTGCTGAGAGGCTTATTATGGCGTTCCATGGTAACCCAAGTTTGAGCTGATTTGTTTAAAATCTTAACTGATTGTACTGGGAGGACGAGCAGAAGCAGTAATCCAAGAGATTGATCCTCTTATGAAGCGAAGGTGTGGCCTAACACAAGAAGCAATGGCAGCAGTGCAGAGGAGATGCGCCCTCCGCAATAGTTGGTCGTACTGGGCAGTTTCTGGTCAACCGGAGTATGGGCCAGAAGAGAAGAAGAAGGGCAGTGGCCCTTGAGAGGTGGCAAGAGGAGTGGAATACAGTCCAGAAGGGGCGTGAATGAGGTAGCTGATTCCACCACTAGCTCCATGACTCCGGCGCTAACCACACCTAGTTCTTAATAGGGTATGCTACATTTAGGGCATATCGGTACCAATTTGGAAAGACTGCAAAAGCCCAAACTGCCTGTACTTCAGGGCAATGATGGATGATGCTTCTTATGCTATCTTCTCGTGCCAAAGGTAGGCAACTGGCAGTGCATGGTGGAAGACACAGTTGCCAGCTCACCCAAGACGAATTAATTCGCTCCATGTTACTTTCCGAGGGAAACTGGAAGTGCATTGTTCAGTTAGCTCAGGGCTCAGCGAGAAGAGGACGGAGCCAGTATCTCCCAGGGATGATGAATGAATACATGGAGTAAAAACTCCTCCTGAATCTTCCATGCTGCCCAGAGTAGGAATGGCAACAGGCTGTGTTGGGTGCAAGAATGGGGGAGCTGAGGATCGCAATGAAACTGAAACTCGGTGAGCGTGAGGATGACTGTATTATACGTGCGTGCGGAACTGAGTCTGAGTTGAAATTGAGGTGAGATGGCGTAAAACTAGGCGACACAAGGGCAGTACTCGGTACGCGTGAACTGGCGCAGGCAACTATATGAGAAAGTGAGAAGTTACTGGGGTGATAGTTGGAAGCAGAATGATTTTGGAAGAGCTCTGTCGTTGATACGAAAATGAAATTGGGAGAAAGAAATAAAGAAAGGGGAAAACCTAGAAAAGGGGGCAGGGGGGCCTGCAGCTGAGGGATTCCCGCAGTTGAGGGGCAGGTATTGAAATAGTTGGAGACAATTAGGCAGTCGGAGACAATGACGCGGGGAAGTCCGAGGGCAAAGACTCTGACAACTTCGACGCTTTGCATCGAACATACTCCCCCACGCTGCGACAGCAGGATAACCCTTGAAGTGGGGTTACAGTTGTGTGTGGTAATGAACGTGAGTGAGGAGGCTAGCGCTCATGAGGGCTGAGTTGGAGGACGTGGCTAGGCTGGGCTGCCTGATGAGCCAGAGTACAGGGAGATGAGGTCCATGAGCAGGACAACAGAGACCTGGAGTGCAGAAAGGAGGATGAATGAGTGATCTCATGAGGAAGCACAGTAGGTGGTGCAGGGAGAATGAATGGAGAGTAGGACAGCACAGGCATGACGAGGTTTGAGGTGTGGGTCACTAAGGTGGAATGCATACTAGGGGGAGGTGAGTTGGAAAGGCACACTTGCGTGGTGCAAATAGGAGGAAAGGCACGCTGGAGTGGTACGAGTAGTGAGAAGGGCACGCTGGGGTGATGCAATTAGTGAGGAAGGCACACTGGGGTGGTGCAAGAGGGAGGAAGGCACGCTGGGGTGGTGCAAGAGGGAGGAAGGCACGCTGGGGTGGTGCAAGAGGGAGAAAGGCACGCTGGGGTGGTGCAAGTAGGGCGGAAGACACGCTGGGGTGGTGCAAGTAGGGAGGAAGGCACACTTGGGTGGTGCAAGAGGGAGAAAGGCACGCTGGGGGGGTGCAAGTAGGGAGAAAAGGCACACCGAGGTGGTGTAAGAGGGAGGGAGGCACGCTGGGGTGGTGCAAGTAGGGAGAAAAGGCACACTGGGGTGGTGCAATTAGTGAGGAAGGTACACTGGGGTGGTGCAAGAGGGAGGAAGGCACGCTGGGGTGGTGCAAGTAGGGAGAAAAGGCACACCGAGGTGGTGCAAGAGGGAGGGAGGCACGCTGGGGTGGTGCAGGAGGGAGGAAGGCACGCTGGGGTGGTGTAATTAGGGAGGAAGGCACGCTGGGGTGGTGCAAGAGGGAGGAAGGCACGCTGGGGTGGTGCAAGAGGGAGGAAGGCACGCTGGGGTGGTGCAAGTAGGGAGAAAAGGCACACCGAGGTGGTGCAAGAGGGAGGAAGGCACGCTGGGGTGGTGCAAGTAGGGAGAAAAGGCACACCGAGGTGGTGCAAGAGGGAGGAAGGCACGCTGGGGTGGTGCAAGAGGGAGGAAGGCACGCTGGGGTGGTGCAAGAGGGAGGAAGGCACGCTGGGGTGGTGCAAGTAGGGAGAAAAGGCACACCGAGGTGGTGCAAGAGGGAAGGAGGCACGTTGGGGTGGTGCAAGAGGGAGAAAGGAACACTGGGGTGGTGCAAGAGAGAGAAAGGCACGCTGGGGTGGTGCAAGTAGGAATAAAGGCACACTGGGGTGGTGCAATTAGTGAGGAAGGCACGTTGGGGTGGTGCAATTAGTGAGGAAGGTACACTGGGGTGGTGCAATTAGGGAGGAAGGCACACTGGGGTGGTGCAAGAGGGAGGAAGGCACGCTGGGGTGGTGCAAGAGGGAGAAAGGCACACTGGGGTGGTGCAATTAGTGAGGAAGGCACACTGGGGTGGTGCAAGAGGGAGGAAGGCACGCTGGGGTGGTGCAAGAGGGAGAAAGGCACGCTGGGGTGGTGCAATTAGTGAGGAAGGTACACTGGTTGGCTCACAATCTGCAAGAGTATTTTCATGGGTTGACAAGTAGCAGACCCTCCCTCATACGTACCAATCAAAAATCCTAAAAATGGAGATATCCGACGGGAAAAACAAATTGAGACACTCCACACTCTCAGTGCTCAGGTACTGGGATTAGAAGGTCTCGCCCCTATCTCCAAATAGGAACGAGACAAAACAACTTGAGCGCTCGAAACAACGTTCTGCACAATCAATTAACGAGGTATCATTTATCATCTGCTCTCAAACCTCGAAAACACTATTACTTCCATCGTTAACTTGAAAATAACGAATCACTCCAAAGTTGTTATTGCCGAGCGAAAACTATCGACGGCAAACGACGGTCTACGGTATAAAAATGCGGGTTTGCGCTCGGAGGACGTTTGGAGAAGTGGTTGTACCAAACCAATAGCCTCGAGGGGGAAGTATCTGGGGTGCTCTTGACAGGAATGATCGACGATCTGACCCTTTCGATTCTAATTTTTGACGTCAATAGGTCCACCCATCCGTTCAATCTTTTAGTAGATCACTGCCTCCCTCGAGAGCTAAGAAAAAAGCTATAAGGTTTGAGGGCTCTTCGGATGTTTGCTTTTCTCTGCATAAAAAACGTGGCTTTTATTAATATACGAAAGAAAGAACGCTGGATGCAGCCGTCAAATCGTCAGATAAGAACGAGTTACGAGGGGCAAGGAAATTAGTACTGTGTCATAAAAATGTACGCTCTAAAGCATGAAATTGCCAATCTACAGCGTTCAAGAGTTGAGCCACTTATATGGCAAGCGAAATAGACCTAAGACCTGGTTGGTGCACTATAAAACTATGAAGTTTTGAGCGCACAGCTCTATAGGTGAGCGAGGTTTTCAGGACTCACAGCGAAATAAGCCTTAAAGCTTACAAAATACACGCATCGTCCTCGTCTTAGCTGTTTAAAACATGCGAAAGTGGAACTGGAAGTGGAAGAGACGTAACTCGTAAATTATTGATTTTAAAGCCACTGATCTGTATTGGTATTGAAGCAGAGTTGACGTTGTAGCGGAGTAGTGTACACGGGAGTAAGAGTTCAGTATCACACGAGACAATTTAACTGAGGGTATTGCCACCGGTTTTAGTGGGGTTAGGGGTCACATGAACTTTTTTTTTGTCCCCCGAGGGCATGCGGGACACGGTCCCTTTGTCACTGCAGCCACACATGGGCTTATTGTGACACAGGCCCTTCCTTAGTAGAAGGCGTCGTACATACCCGCCCCCCTTAGGAAGCTGAGTATGTTCTTCACCGCAGCTTCTGCTATGATGTGGGGCTCAATAGTCACCTGGGCAAAGTATTCAAACTGTTTGACTGCTAAGGCAGGGCACTCACATAGGATGTGCTCCGCCGTCTCGTCCTCCTCACCACAGAGTCTGCATTCAACCGCCTCTGAGATGCCCATCTTGTTGAGGTGATACCTGAGTGGGCAGTGTCCGGTGAGGAAGCTAATCAAGACCCTCAGATCCCTCCTGGGAAGTGTCAGCATCGCCTTTGCCCTTGGACCAGAAGGCGTAAGAAGCCTTTTCGATTGTCTAAGTTGTGGCTGGCGATGCCAATGGGCATCTTCCTGTATCTCCCATTGGGCCACCAAACGGTTCAGGTGACTTTAACTCATACCTACGTGAGGTTCAGGCCCAATGGGTAGGGCTTCTGTGCCCTTCTTTGCAAGGTGGTCAGCCTTTTCATTGCCCTGTGCCCCCTGTGAGTTGGCACCCAGATGAGTGCAAGCCTATTGTGGGCGCCGAGCTGCTTGAACGCATGAAGGCATTCCCATGCCAGCCTGGACCTGAAGCTATAGGCTGCAATGGCCTTTAATGCGGCCTGCCTGTCTGAGAAATTGTAGATCCGCTTGCCCTTGGGCCCTTTGGTCAGGATCTCTTCTGTGCTGATCTTTATAGCTAGGATTTCAGCTTGGAATATCGTGGCGTACTCTCCCAGCGGCTTAGCCAGACTGTAGTTGGGCCCAACAATGCCCAGTCCAGCTCTGCCTCCCATGACTGAACCATCGGTGTACCACCGCAAGGCGCCCACCTCGGTCCAGAACGTCTCCTGCTCCCATCGTTCCCGCGAGTGGATACTGACCCTGAATGGCAGCCGAAAGTTCTTCGCTCTGACATGACGTCGGTAGCAAAGACTACTGCCTCTTCCAGTTTGAACTGTTTAGTTGTTCTTCGGAGGCTTGCTTTAACCCTGGTGGAGATGTTCCCTGTCTGCAAAAGCCTTAGTGCTCCCAGGTAAGCAGTCCTCTGAATACGTATATGGAGAGGTGAGATGTCTAAAAGGACTTCCATTGCAGCAGTAGAGTCTCATGAACTAAGTTTCTGTGTTGGGACACACCCCTCTCCGAAGGCCGTTCTTCTTTCTTGTGTTCTTTTCAGTCACAAGAACCCAGTAGCGTCCAAGAGGCTCAGAAGTAGTCTTCAATCCATGTCTTCATTCTTCATATTGGCCCTGGGTCAACAAGCTCCACCCATTCCTGGTTCAGCACTACCTTAGGAAATTGTGCAATGCACGTCCGCTTTTATCGGAATTCAACATGGCGCGGACCAACGCCTTTGGTGTGAGCTGGCTCACTATTTCCTCTATTGTGTTCGCAACCACTCCTGGCTTACAGCCACATGCATGTCCTGTGAGAAAGAGGGTGTGGTAGAGACCAGTCTCACAGTGATACTGCCCACGCTAGGGCCTTAGTGCAGGAATCAACGGCACCTCCTGTGCAGTAGTTACGGGGGGGGGGGGGGGACGTTCGGGGATCCGCTGACTCAGGCAAAAATTAACAGCAATTGCGCGAAGCTCCGGTCCACAATTGCCCGACTTTCGTCGGGAATTGTGAACCATTGTCTTAACCACTAGACCACGATCGCCTGGTGCCTTTAAAGGGAGTCAGGCAATACACAGGAGTCTGAAACAGAAAAGGATATACATTATGTCGGACAGTCAGGCTATACTTAATGCTTTCTATACCATCTCTTTGTTGCAAGTTTAGGAATGCCTGAAAGCCTGAAGACCTTGGCAAAGAAAACACATTAACACTGTCCAGGACAGCCAAAGGAAGGGAAGGTTGTTTATTAAGCTCTACAGGGAGCGAAGAAGAGAAACTCGGCCTGGAGGGAGAAAGAATATGGTTGGTATGTGGCCTATTCACAGGTCACTGTCCACTGAGATACAGCCTGGCCAAGATTGGTAGATCAGATGTACAGAGTTCAACGGAGCATGTACTATGTACATGTGGGGGGCAGTGACCAGTGCGCCTCAGAGTGTTGGTGTTGAGCGGTGGCCGGAGGAGTTGCAGGGTTCTCCTCAAGGTTCTTTGGCGTTTTTGAGGTGGCTCATGCACGCCCACACAACAGGCCGAAGGCCGAAGTGGGAGTTTGCCCAGTTGCAGCAAATTACCCAAAAAAAAAACCTTTCCATTCCGACTTTTCGATTTATTTCCTCAGATTTTCCCGCTAATTTACTCAATTTCCTGACTGCGTCCCCATTTTCGCACCCCCTCCCACCATCATTCTTCTAAACCGATTTCCCGCCAAAACCTGTTTAATAATCGACCGACGTGAAAAAGTTGATTTTCCCTCGGATCTTTCCTGTTTCAGGCCTCCTGATTGGGGAAAGCTAATTTTGCTCCTGTAATCACTATGTGACTGAGTGTGTTTACAGTTCCGTTCAGAGGAGAAGGGTGGAACCGGTGGAGCTTTCATATAGCACTAAGAAGTAGAAAGGGAAGTTAATTGGTCGGCTGAACAGTTTTTGGTTTATTATTCATCCTGAATAATAACCTTATGTTTTTGGTCTCGAAAGTTTTTTAATCATTTAGAACCCTCCCTCAAAATTGGATACTTTACGTTTCAAGACTTGGAGATTCCAAATTTGCAATGTCCGTCCGCCGTCCCCCGTCCGGGCCGTTGGGCCTTTAACGCGGTCTAAAAAATCCGTTCTTTCGCACAAAAATCCCATTTGGTATCTAGTTCTGCCCGCCATCACGGCAATCCGATTGAACGAAGCTCATGGTTGTTATGGACGAAAAAATGGTTAAAAAAATAACGAAACGCAGTGTAATCGCAAATATGCTGTGTTTCGTATCGATTTCAAGGTATTTTTCATCCTGGGTCGAATGGAATGAGTATACAGCCGTGTAAAACTGCGTATATGGAATTACAGTAATTATTAGAGGCTACTAATTGAAAGAACTACAGCAGAAGTCAACGTTTCATTGTTAGTACTCCCTCCCTCCTGTCTCATCAAAAACCACCCGCCCGCTCGACTTGCAACATCGTAACGTTTGCCGAGGGTTCGCTGGAAGTCCCCGTCCCAATTTTCCTGACTCTTTTTGCCCGATAGGTGGAGAAAGGTTAGGGCCACTTCCTCCGCACACCCCTACATCGGATCATAAATGCCTACAGACGTTTATGGGCTTCTGGCGCCGGGGGAATATTTTGTTTCCGTAGTTCCATTGTAGCCAGGTCATGTTTCGTATGGTTTACTAGTATTTTTCGATGCTGAATCGAATGGAATGAGTCTCGGAGCAGTACTCCTAGGTCAAGCTGTTTATGAGAATAATAAACCGTTGTGTAATAATTTGCAGTGCGTTTTTATTTAGTTTTCTTTAAATCTTAATCTTAACTTCTGATCCACTGTCGTGGGATGACGTCGGCTTCAGTTGTGTTCGTTGGAAGACGATTCTGATGCGAGTATTTGCTATTATTCAATCACAACCGCGGAGAATAACAGTAGGCACGGAATGAAAAATGCACACTTGCGAAACATTCTAAAATGGGTAGGATTAAATAAAATAGATTGATGATGATGGTTCGTTCGATGGTTGACAATGATAACAACTTTGACAGTATCTGTTATGATAGTGAGGCGTAAATCGGACGGTTGTCGGATGATGGGGCAGGGTTGTTAAGTTGGTGACGAAGAAAAGAAATGGGATAAAAGTAAAAAAACCCTGCAAATTATTACACAATGGTTTATTATTCTCATGAACCTAGTATTACTGCTCCGAGACCCATTCCATTCGATTCAGCATCGAAAAATACTAGTAAACCATACGAAACATGACCTGACTACAATAGAACTACGAAAGTAGAAAAAAACTGAATTTTAATATGAAAACATGCACGCTAAATACTAATATCAAAATTTAACCAAAAATGCATGAAAAAAACCAAAATGAGAATGAAACGAAAGAATCTAAAAAAATTGAATCGTAGGTTAAAGGGGAGTTGAGTGGCCGCGTTGTTGGGAGGCAAGCGAGCCTCGAGCGCAGTTGCTTTTTTAATGAGACGGGCGGGAGGGAGTTCAAACGATATGAAACACGGCTTATTTGCGATTATACTGCGTTTCGTTAGTTTTTTTAACCATTTTTTGTCCATAACAACCATGGGCTTCATCCGATCGGATTGCCGAGATGGTGGGCACAACTAGATACCAAATGGGATTTTTGTGCGAAAGAACGAATTTTTTAGACCACGTTAAAGGCACAAAACGGCCTGGACGGGGGACGGTGGACGGACATTGCAAATTTGGAATATCCATGTCATGAAACGTAAAGTATTAAATTTTGAGGGGGGGTTGTAAAAAATTTGTCGAGACCGAAAACATAGGGTTATCATTCAGAATGAATAATAAACCAAAAGGAACGAATGCAGGATGGGTTTGGAAATTATTGCAAGTTTAAAAGCTTCTGAGCGCGAAAAACACCATTTCAAAACATCAGGTGCGACGCATCACACATCTTCCCTCAGCTTTCGCCAATTCACTGGTTTTCACGCCTTTTTCCACTGTTCGGCCCAGAATGCTCTTGCTCGTGAGCTCGGTACGTCCCTCTGAGCATTCGAGACCAACTCTTTCTGACTGAAATGGCAGCCGCGAGAAAATTCGAACTACCCGTTCCATCGCATTCTCCTACCGATGTCAGATCATTCCCGACGTCGACAGCGATTGACTGCTCAATAATGGTCAGTGTGTAGGGCCGGAATTGTTCCGGTTTTCTCAAAAATAGCTCGAACGATTTTCATGAAGCTTATGGAGCGTTTTTGGTAACCAGTGCGTGAATTTTGTTTACGATAAAAATTTCTATAGAAATGTGTTGAACGAACGTCATTTACATACGTTGGGTAAAGTTGCGCGACGCTTCGACCCAGATATTTTGGAGTCTCCCCGCGCTTGCATTCAAATCACGCTTGTTTCTTCATCGAGCTATCCATATTTTGTCTCGCCATACGAGAAAAAAAGTGGCACGGAAAGCAGGTTCGAGTCGAAAACCTACGCGAGGTCGCGGGACTCAGGATTTCTATGTTTCGCGCTTATCTTTCTGGTGGAGGGAACACCCGGTCGAGTTCAGGGTCGAGGATTTATTTATTCGACCTTTCCTCTTCAACGCCATCGTTCGTTTCAGCTCCCGGAGAGCGTTTCTATTCAGATCCTTTTCTTCGCGTGCTTCTGCAGCGTTAATCGACAAGAGGTCTCCGGTTGGATTTGGGACGGTCGTTGTTCATAAACATCAATAGGCAACTTGAAATAAGCAGAGCACTTGACGAGCTAATTACCTCTTCTATAATCTCATTCGACTGAAAATACGCGAAAGACGCCGGAGGATTTTGTTTTGTTCTCCCTCATTAGCGTTCTTACATGTCACCGTGTTTTGGATCATCCATGACTTCAGGGCTAGCGGTCAAAATGTGGCCAATTTTGAACTAGGCCAAGTTTCAAAGATGTGATTAAGAACCATCTAGACATTCTTCTGCTGACTCTAACTATGTTTCTAGTGAACCGCTGCGACCATCCAGAACGGCGGGGCAAACGGTCAAACTTACGATTATGAATATGTAGCTAACTTCAGCCCAGTTTACGAGTATTCAGGAGATGACAAGAAACCATTCCTCAAAACCTTAACTCTCGAGGTTTCCATGGCCCTGTCATGTACCTGTGGTCTGTTAATCCGCTGAGGTAAAGGAATTTCTTGTCTTCCGCGTTTTCCCCGCCTATTTACCTCCCTTACTTCAATAAATGTTGCCCTTGCGGATAAACACTCGGTCGAACGGCTCCTTCAATCATTCCACTTATACGTCCTACGACTGTGACGTCTACACTCCACTAAGTCTCTTATCGCAGATTCTCTGACCACTGGGACAGTAACACTTTTGCGCTAACTCTTGTATGTGCTCATAGCAGTGCTGTTAGTTCTCAGTTACTGTTCAAAACTCTTCCTCTATAATATACCTCGGTGAGCTTCCCTAAATTCAGTAATTGGTGTAAATACAGTTCGCTCTCTCTCTCTCTCTCTCTCTGTGAACATGTCCTGGCCGTGTACCAGAGTCTTGAAAGGGAGCTATTTTCGGTCTTAGGTGCAATTTCTCCCAGCATTCACGTCAAAGGAGACACTTGCAGTATCTAAGTGCCTGGCATTCCGTAAGAAGCTAGGCATGGACCTGTGAGACAACACTGGCACAATAGGGCGTAAGGAGCAGTCAGCGGTATATTAAAAAACACGAGAAAAAAAAACTTTTCTTATCTCTGAAATTAATAATGAACAAGTCAGCTCATATTTCCTTGGTTTAGCGCTTCACTTCACGTTCTTCATGGCAATTAAACTTCCGGGCCCTGGGTGAGTTCATTCAAGTAAACGAGCTCTGTGCGAACCGGTCCTAATCCTGAGAGAGAGAGAGTTCACCCCTTTTTATAAAGCACTATTTAAAAATACGTTGTCTTTACTTTATTTTCGTTCGGGTATAATCTCCTACGCAGCCTCCGAGTTCAGAGAGATTGAGTTTTAATTAGTTTCGTCACAACCTTGAGCGTGATGTACATTTGTCCGCAGTACCAGTTAAGAATCCGCCGGTTGTAATCGATTTTTAGCCAGCTCTCTGCTAACTCTTCTGATCTTTTTTGTAGTCTTCTGTTTTTGATGGGGGGGCTTTTCACGTATTGACGAGTTAGAGAGCAAATTAATTGCGTTGTAACGAATCGATTTTCTCGACAAAATTTAGTTTTAAAGACCAAAATGGTCTGTTCGTTATCGAAATGACGGTTCCCTAACACTCATAACACATTTCAGTAGGAAGTCATGGAGGTTGCGGTTACTATCGTACAAGACACTCGCTCAGGATTCACCTAACCCTGGCCAGTGGAGGTAAGGCAAGTTGTCACTTGCCCAATCTCCCGGTGGAGAGCTGTTGCTGTTTCCACGCGGAGATATGACCCAGGGGAGTCCGTACCATCTGGGAGGAGTTCTTAATCCTGATGTAACTATTTATTTGGATGGCAAGTTTCAAGTTGTAAGCTTGCTTCTTCTTTTTTTTTCCTTGAAAACGGTGGATGCAGGTGATACCCTCACTGCAGCCACAAACGTGCCTATTGTAAGGGCGTCCAAGGTCACCTAGGCGCCCCCACCACTCCCGCACAAAGCGGAGGATATCCGCGCTGGCTGAAGAAAGAGCCTCCCAAATACACAACGGTGCGATGCCACGAGTCCATCGCATACGCACAGCACATGCTCTGCCGTCTCTAGCCCTACCTCGCAGAACCTGCATACCTGTACCTCGCACTTGCCAATATTTGCAAGGTGGTACCTCAGCGGTGACCTGTGAGCAGGCCACATATGATCCTCATATCCTTCCTCCCCAGGGCAAGCACCTCCTGGGACCTCCCTCTGGAGAGCCGGATGAAGAGTTTTGACTGTCTAAGGCCAGGCAGCCCCTGCCAATGGGCAGCCCTGCACCTGTCCTCCCATTTTCCAACCTCTCTTCGTAGATGGCTCCTGGTAGTCCCAACACAGGGCTCAGGGGCAATAGGGGTCTGCGCCAATCCCTTCTTAGCCAACTTATCAGCCTGTTCGTTTCCCTCTATACCCTGATGCCCTCGCACCCAACACAGTGTTACACTGTTGTCCTCGGCCAGGGCCTTCTGTCCAGTCAGACACTCCCATACCTGCCGTGATGTTAGACAGTATGAAGCTAAGGCCTTGAGAGTGGCCTGACTGTCCACCATTATGTAGATTTTCTGCCGCTTCAGTCCCCGCTGCAGCAGCCGCTGCACACAGACTGTCACCGCAGCTACCTCTGCCTGGAACACTGTGGCCAGCGACCCCAATGGGATCCCTGCCCTGACTCTCGGCCCAAAGATGCCTGCCCCTGCAAGGCCACCCTGCACCGAGTCATCAGTGTAGTATACCAGGGCCCCAGCTTTGAAAGTGGGAGCTCCCCCTTCCCACCTGGATCGCTCATGAATGAGTATCCGAAAGGGTAGCACGAAGTTGACCCTCGCGGGCATTGAGTCTATCACATGCAGTTCAGGCCCCCCCACCATCACCCTGTCACGGATCAAGTGGCAGGAACTCCTCCTCCCCCGCATGATCAGACCCAACTCCAACATACACACAGCCTGGAGGAACGCTATCCTTTTAACATGTATGCGGAGTGGAGCTAAATCTAGCAAGACCTCCAGTGCAGCCGTAGGGCATGCTGTCTCACAGCCTGTAATGGCCAGACACGCCCTACGCTGCAGTTTATTCAGCTGCAACTGCACTGTTTTGTTTTCCACCCTAGTCCACCAGACCAGGGCTCCATAGGTGACTACAGGCCTAACAACCGCAGTGTACAGCCACCGGATCATCCCAGGCCTCAGCCCCCATGTCTTCCCCACAATTCTCTGAGCTGCCCACATCACCACCGACGCCCGCTGTAAGGCTTTTTTCACGTGTGTGGCCCAAGTGAGGTTCCCATCAAGGAAAACTCCCAAGTACTTGATCTCATGCTAGATCTTCACCTCCTTACCACCCAGCCTGAGTTCCCGCTGCGTAAGGCTGCGCCTTCTGGTGAACGAGACCAGGCTCGTTTTGTCTGGATTGACAAACAGTCCTTGCCCATTTTATCTTGCTTAGTAACGGCTGGAAGGTTGGTGGCTGCTCTATTAGCAACGTCACTCACTGTTGTAGGAACTACAGTGGAGAGTGTTGGAGAGAAAAAAGTCCACTGATGTGGCTATGGTAGAAATACTGTACAACGTCAAGCCTGATCAGGATGAGCGGTATGCGGTTAACAAAATTTAATTGAGTTAGTGTAACTGGGAGGGCAGACCATTTGCCCACACTCGGTTCCTCCAAGGATACTTTCTCACTTTAAGGCACCTTCATCACTAGTCAAGAGGACAGTGAGAGTATATGCCAAGTGAATGATCAGATTGCCTGGAACGCTGCGGGAATGAGTCAGGACCAACACACGAGATAAGAAGCTTGTGATGATGGAGAAGAAAGGACATAACGGAACACTCCCTAATTATTAAACCCCTGTATGTTATTAGTATAATCGACACCCTTAGGTGCAAGTCCAGATGAGGAAACTCCCTACCAGGCCCTACCGAGTGCCAGAGACTCGAAATGAACGATTCTCTTAAGGTGGGCATCAAAGAAAACTCCTAGCATTCCTTAGAGAGATGTAAAACATGTAAAAAACATTGCGAGTGCTTTGCACCGACTTCTGTGCCATATACTCGTATTACTGTTATTTTTATCCATTAGCTTTCCAACAAATGTACTTATTCGACGTGAGTAGCGCACTGACAGTGAAATAACGCTGTTGTAAAAGCCACAGGTTCCTAGGGTGTTTTTGAGCTATCTCTTTTCCGAAAGAATACAAAGATAACAGCTCAGTGGCAGCTTATCGATCCACGAGGCTCTTCTATTAACTGGCTAGACCTAAGGGTAAAGCCTGAGCGATAAAAGAAGAGGCCGTTACAGATAGAGCGAGCTGAGGTTTGCTCGTGGCAGAGGAAATTGCTTAACAGGACGGCGGAGTTGATAGTTGGCGATGGCTTCGTTTCGCTCGGACGAGTTGAATTTCTTGAAGTTACCTGAGAAAGTTGAAGTTGCCTCTCAAAAGTTATCTTTACGGCGGGAACACTGGGAAATTGCTCCGCTAACCACATTTTCAACGGAGAACCCGATTGCGCGACTTCTTGCGCTTGGCACGCGAGGGGGATGTTTAATTGAAAACCGCTTCATGCAAAACTAAGATTATTATTATTTATGCTCGTTAATCTAGGCCTAACGCAAGAATTTCAAGCGTGTTGAACTCAAATTATAGGAGATAGAAGGAATGTGATTGGGATACACCTAGCAAGTCCCACTGGACAGATTTCGGAGTCAACACCACGAACACTGCCTCGGTAGACCGATGCGTTACCCTACTACCCAACAGTGTCGGTTCTTGAGCCTGTCACTATGCTGAGTTTGGTGAGACAGAGTGGGAAATTACATACCTCACGCATTGATGATGGAGTTTCTGGTATAATTACCATTATCGAGCATTACTTTCACCATCGTGATAGCGTCCCGAACATTTCGGGCATCCACTGTCGGAAATGAGTGAATTTTGTTCTCCCACTTGTTGCTCGATAACACTGTTAGGAACCTGGTTCTGGGTTATCTTCCCAGGAGCATGCCCATGCTACCAGGCGCGACCACGGGTTGTGGATAGTGGAACGGCCACGGCATTGTCCCCAGGGGCATGTCTGCGGCCAGCTGTGAATAAGGACAGCATGCTGACTGAATAAGCAGCCGCGAACAATGGGCAAAACCCAAGAGATCGCAGAAGAGATCCTGAACAAAGGGCTCAAGGGCAAGCGGATCTACATGTTCTCAGACAGCCAGGCCGCCTTAAAGGCCATCGCAGCCTATAGTTTTAGGTCTAAGCTGGCATGGGAATGCCTCCATGCGCTCAGGCAGCTCGGTGCCCGTAACAGGCTCTCCCTCATTTAGGTGCCGGCTCACAGGGGGCATGAGGGCAATGAAAAGGCTGACCGCCTCGCGAAAAGGGGTACAGAATCGCTACCCATTCGGCCTGGACCACTCGTGGGTCTGACAAAAAGTCACCTGAACCGTCTGGTTGCTCGATGGGAGATACAGGAAAATGGCGCCCATTGGCATCGCCAGCCACAACTAAGACAGGCGAAAAGGCTTGTCACGCCTTCCTGTCAAAGGGCAAAGGCGATGCTGACACTCTCTAGACAAGATCTGAGAGTACTGATAAGCTTCCTCACCGAGCACTGCTCACTCAGATATCACCTCAACAAGATGGGCATCTCAGAGACGGTGGAATGCAGACTCTGCGGTGAGGAGGACGAGACAGCAGAGCATATTCTATGTGAATGCCCTGCCTTGGCAGCAAAACGCTTTGAATACTTCGGTCAGGGGACCACTGAACCCCAAACCATAGCGAACTCTGCAGTGAAGGACATACTCGGCTTCCTAAGAGGGGCGGGTATGTACAACGCCTTCTACTAAGAAAGGGTCGTCACAATAGGCCCATATGCGGCCGCAGTGACTAAGTGACGTCCCACACGCCCTGGGGTCAAAAAAAAAAAAAAACACTGTTAGGAATGTCAAGTGTTTAATGAATGAAGAACGTGGCAATTATTTGAGTAACAATGGATCAAGGACCAGGAGTGCTCACCTGCTGTGTCTTTGCTCTCATTTCTGCCACCCCAGATTGAAGAGCACTGAAAGGAAAACTGCTGGTTTCAAAAAAGGTTTCTCAGGAGCCTGGATTGTTTTTCCGTTTGCTAATACAAAACTTGAAGACGCAAGTCCACCTTGGACTGAGTCAGTACCATGTGTGCGTATGACAGCGGAGAATACAGTGGTACTTTTCACTGCTCTCGTTCAAGTTAACTCTAAACAAAGGACTGTAGAGTAGCGCTCTGGAGAGAGGTAAAACTTCAACAAGAAGTGACAACTGGAATGAGTGGAGTGGGAGAGAAGTAAACGGTACGAGCATAACTCTGATTGTTCCTTATTTGGGCCATTTGCGAAGGAACAACCCCGTAGACTCCCACTAGCAGACCCAGATTAAAACAAGCCAGCCAGTGTTGATATGTTGCTTGGTGCGGAGTGGTTTGGCTGCATCATTTTGGGAAAGCCAGTCCAGGGCGCTCCAGGTACACCTAGTTTGCTTGGGAGCATTTGGGGCTATTGTATCATTGGCAGACATCAGAGAGTTGTGGCGGCTGTGCGGAGCTTATGTGTTGTTCATGATGCACCACTATACATGGCACTTATTCGACGATTTTGGGAGCTGGAAGAGACGCCTTCGGACACCTGGGGATCAGGGTTGTCAGGAGCTGTGTGCATCGACTGTGTCACGATTGGCTTCTGGGCGATACGTGGTGTCACTGCCATTCAAGCCCGAAAAACAGTTATTAGGAGATAGTCGGCAGGGTGCTTTAAGGCGCTTTCTAGCTTTGGAAAGGCGTTTATGTCGAAACCCAGCCTAGAACTTGCATTATCAGGAGTTCATAGGGGACTATTTGAATCAGGCACACATGCATCTGGCTCCCACTCCGGCCCTGAAATTCGGTTATTAGATACCCCACCATCGTATTTTTCGACATAACGCAGATGGAACAATCGGTAAATCCGCGTTGTTTTCGATTCGTCCATGATAACCAAAATGGGCCGTCCCTCAACCAGGTACTCTATAAAGAACCAAAGCTCCAAGCAAATCTGGTGGACATTCATCAGGTTGTTGTGGTGAATGACATTAGACAGATGTACTACACCATTGCCTTGGTGGAGGCTCATCAGGATTTTCAGCGAATACTGTGGCGGTTTTCACCTGAACAGCCCATTATGGAATGTCGCTTGTCGACTGTAACTTATGGGGTGTCGTCGTCGCCATTCCTAGCCATCAGGACTGTGCACCACTTAGTAGAAGATGAAGGGCAGCCATTTGGTTTGGCGTCTGAGGCACCGTTGCATGATACGTACATGGATGACATCAAGGCGGTTGCGTCAATTGAGGAGGCTCTCCTGTTGAGGTGGGAACTCGAGCAGTTTACCGGACACAGGCTCGGAGCGCGGCAGATTCACAATGACACCAGAATGGCGCGAGAAGGCGACGCTCCCGCCCCGGGGAGGTGGTAAGGAGGGGGTTTAGATTCACCTTTCCTCAACCCCAATATTTGGGCCAAAGTGCATGAACAACCACCATGCCCTGAAGTCCTATTGTTCTACCCCTGACGTATCACAGGTCCATAACTCGCATAGGAATGCCAGGTACTCAGATTCTGCAAGAGTCTTCTTTGATGTCAAGTTGCACCAAAGACCGGGAATAGCACCCTTTCAAGTCACTGACACGGGCCAGCGATGATAGGTAGCTTCTTAGTCTGTAACATACTGCCCGCATTGAGGTGTGTAGCCTACACCCACATGAGTTTACTCATGTAGCAGTGTTCTGTGAGAATTTCCACTATCTGCCAAAGTCCTTCCTCTTCATCCTCAGAGGGTTATCGAAATGGGTCTTATGTCGTGTGTTGTTCCTGTGATAAAGCATTTTCCTCATTCCCGCAGCATTACAGTCATTCTGGCTTAATCTCTCACTGTCCCACAATGGGGAAGGGGCCCTATAGGTGGGTGCACTACACTAACCGAGTCCCCAGTCTTCCAGTGATCTCTTTGTGCCCAGAAACTCCATTAGAGTTCGCTAGAGTTGAAACGCACCCAGCACTTAATCGCCAGCTTTGACATTTTGCAGCAGTTCTTCAGCTGTGAGTCATGTTGATCCATTGATAAATTGCTGCTTGAACAATGTTGGAGTGGACCCAGAGCCCTTTATCCACACCGGAGCTTTGGATAAATCAGGGCTTTAGATCCATCTGTGTATATAATACCACTTGGAGGCCGAAACCGACGACTTTCGTTGTTCGCTAAGCTTTCTTCTGGTTGCACTTCGTGTACCAGCGCACGATCGTGTCATGGCGAGCTCTGCTAAGGTTTCAAAGTTCCCGAATATGGCTAAGTGCCCGTTATTAGCCTGTGGCATCTTAGCTATTCCAAGCCTAGTTAGTCTGTCGACAAAAATGTCGAGGGGAAGAAGGTCAAACATTTTCTCCATTGTACTGGTAGGTGTGGGTTTCATCTTAGTAAGCACCCTTGTGCTTTGGCTAGGGCGCACAGTTCTTTCTGATGGCAGCTCTGTGCCACCACACAATCGGCCCATATGAGATGATTGGTCTTACACCTCCTTTATAAAACCAGCATGCCATTTTAGGCTTTGTCTCATGTTCTCCCACATTCTTCGACCGTCCAAAGTCGCTTTCTTGGTCGTGTGTCTGGCGTGCTCTTTATAGGTTAGTTTACGATCCAAAATCACGCCACATCCTTGACCTGAATGTAACTGATGCGACCACTACTTCCTGTGGTCTCAGCCAGACACTTGTTGTTGTGAATGGCACTGTTGTGCGCACAAAGGGGGAGCTTGAAACTGAGAAATAAATGGAGCGTGGGTGAGGTCTGTAGTAGACTCTAAATACATGTGAACTGGTTGTGAAACACTAAGTGAAGAGAGAGAGAGAGAGAGGGAGAGAGAGAGAGAGAGAGAGAGAGAGAGAGAGAGAGAGAGAGAGAAAGGACTAGGACTAGGAACGTTGTTGTCTGCAAGTGCTGATGGATGACTGAGTGTTGGGGGAACTGGTAGACGACCGACTTACGCGAGAGCTCATAGGTGAATGAGTTTGGGAGAGGAATGTAAATTGAGGGAAGGGGAAAAGGATATTTGGGAAAGTCCAGAAGAAGGCGAAATCCGTTGTCAATCAGAAATAACTGAAGAGGCGGACTTTCCACAGGTACAACAAAGTGTGTCGGTGCATGGGGAAATGATTACCTTCCGTTATGGCCAGTGAATCCAACTAGGGCAAGTGTGGTTATTTGGGGAGGTCAAAGACCCAGCCCAGCTAATTCGGCCTGCCAAACTTGCACTATAGCCGATTTAGCTGGGTTGGTGGACAGTCCGAAATTAAACGGTAAAACTCTTGGCTCAACAAGCCAAACTATCTGCCATGCAATTTACTTTCTGAAGCAGCAGCCATGAAACTATGCCTATGAAACTAGATTGTGTTGCAGCTACTGTTGAATGTTTAACGCGATGAGTGATGATCTGCTCGTTCGAATGCCTATAAAATTAAATGACATAGAAACTCTGTTACGGGCCTGTGGAGACTAAGTTCCAAGGCATCTACTGTCAAATGCGAAGGAAAATAAATTGAGTTGCAGCTGCTGTGTAATTCCGGAGAAACTATATTACAAATCAGCTCCTTTGGAATGCTTATGAGATTTACTTGTTGTATCCGCCGTATATTTTAACAAATGGAACTCACTCATAGCCGCGCTTATCTCTAGAGAGAGAGACTGCAGGGCATCAGCCAAAGCCGAGGGAAAGGTGACCTGAGTCGTGGCCCATTTCCCATCACCCAAGTTGTATAAGGGATCTTTGGCTCCTAGAACAGGTACCGGAATCTTCCGGTTCCCTCCACATATTTGAGGATGCTCCTCCATTCATTGCGTCGTATATCGTCCCTATCTATGGTTCGTCCTTGGCGCTTATCTCTAAAAACAACTAGGAGCAGCGTTATCAAACTGTTCACCCCGTTATCAATTGCCGTCCATCTCATTTTCATTATTGTCGTTGTGGTTTTTGTTGCTACCTTCCTATTTATTATTCCCATTTTTGCGATCGTTCCCCGATCTCGTGTTTTTCTGAGCGCTCCGTAGTATTTTCTTATTCCCAATTCCTTTTCTTTCGGTTCCTTCCGTGGCACCTTCGTCACCGCGACATTCAAGGGACTGGTTCGAACGTTCTTTATCTCAATATTTATTTTTACCCAGCGATTTGCTTTGTGCCCGGACCAGACACTATATCGAGATAACTTGTATTTCTGACGTTGTACGATTACGCTGTTCATTATAACCGTTGACTCACGCTTTAACCCACCCCCAAGAAGCGGTTATTTATTTCCAAAGGGTGCATATCCTGAACGTACACAGGTGTTCATGTTGTCTCTCACAAATCCACCAAATTGGGTGCTCATCCGGGCATTCTAGAAATCTGGTGAATCTATACGCTAAACTTGTGTAGTAGCTACTGTTGAGTGCTTGAGAAACTTAATTCCGTTGCACCCACTTCCGAAGGCTTAATAGATAGCGTGTTTGTTCATTGTGCAGTGTCCTGTGTGAGTGTAGCAGTTTTGCATGCAAGTGACCTCCTACTTTACTAGCACTTTTAAGGTGATAGTGAAAGAGAAAAGCATTTGGCATGATGACACTTATTAAGTTGCATTGCAGTATAAACATTACAATATAAAAGTGTTGCTAGGGGACCATATATTTCAACACAGGGTAGTCACAGGGGGGGATGTTACAAACCTGTCCACGTAGTGCGTAAAAAGTGTGTGACCACATTCCAATGCCTAACCGCTTGTAAACCCTAAGATTAGTTGTATTCCATGCGGGTGTGTACGTTTTGGTTTATTATTCATTCTAACCTATTTTCGGTCACGAAAAACTTTTTACAACCCCCCCTCAAAATTTGATACTTTACGTTTCAAGACTTGGAGATTCCAAATTTGCAATGTCCGTCCCCCGTCCGAGCCTTTTTGTGCCTTTAACGTGGTCTAAAAAATTCGTTCTTTCGCACAAAAATTCCATTTGGTATCTAGTTGTGCCCACCATCTCGGCAATCCGATTGGACGAAGCCCATGGTTGTTATGGGCAAAAAATGGTTAAAAAAATTAACGAAACGCAGTATAACACGGGAACTACAGTGGAAGTCAACGTTTCGTCGTTAGTACTCCCTCCCTCCCGTCATATCAAACTCAATCACCTGCCTGCTCGACTCGCAATGGGTTTGCTGGAAGCCCCCATCCCAATTTCCCCGACTATTGCCCGACGGGGCGCCAAGGCCACTTCCTCCGCACACCCCTCCATCGGATCATAAATGCCTACAGACGTTTACCGGCGCCTGGCGCCGGGGGAATATTTAGTTTCTGTAATTCCTTTGTAGTCAGGTCGTGTTTCGTATGGTTTACTAGTATTCGATGCTGAATTGAATGGGATGGGTCTCGAAGCAGTAATACTAGGTCAAGCTGTTCATGAGAATAATAAACCATTGTGTAATAATTTGCAGGGTTTTTACTTTCTAAGCCCTACTAAGCTGTGTAATTGGTTTTGGGAGAACTAGTGATCATATTTCAACTTGAACTGCAAAGAATAGCAAAAAGAAAGATTTCCTCAGTCGGCAGCCATTAAATTGAACGTCGCTTCATATTTGTTTTGGTGGCTGGTCCACGAACCTGACGTCCAAAAAGCGAAGCCTCCCGGAATATTTAATTCCAGCAATTGATCATGACCTCCAACGTATTTACGTCCTTTTCTTTTACGCCAAACTTTACCGGTTGCCTTATGAATAAATAGCTATCGTATATTTTACGGTCTGAGACCGCGAAGGGCATTAAAGCTGGAAAGAGCGGTCCATTATGCTCCTAGAAAGCGGTGAAGCGGGAGCAAGCGATGTAAATCTTCTCTTGTAAGCTTCCAAACGAAACCTCACCCTAACAGTTGACGGAGTTTGGGTATTTAGCGTTAGAAGGGCGTACAATGCGCTATGAATAGGTATCACACACAATAGTTAATTACGCTCCCTTCCAACGGAACTTGCTCGCAGTCGTAACAACTAACACTGCAGATCCGCGATAGTATTCTATATAAACTTATACAAGTGTCGGCGGAGAACGTTTTAAGGACCGTGTTTTCGAGTGAGGTATTGACCACGGAGGCCAGATGCTGCAAGCCCATCAAGTCGGGAGAGAGGACACTTGCGTCCTGAAAGACATACGTGATGTCATGTCGGTGGACATGAAAGGACTGGCTTGACTGCTCGACATTTGGTAGCACCGAGGAGTTGGCGACTGCAACGGAGTTTGTGTTGTTAAGGAAGTAATCACATTCAGGAATCTGGAGGTAAAACGAAGCCCACAAAATCGATTCAATGAGATCTGCAATCCTCAATCACAGTTACCAAGCATGAAGAACTGCCGACACTTGGTAAATTGATGTGTGATGAAATAGAATCGGGCTATAGTCTCCCAGTACTATATAGTAAGCTACCTCGAATAGCGATATTGCAATAAGTGAGTCGGGGATTGAGTACAATACCCATCGAGTAGTAACTGAAACAAGGAGTTTTATTCGCAATTACATTCGGAGAAGTTTTACTACCACTGAGTGAATGTGTGGGCGTCAGGGCGACGACTCGATGAGACAACAGCTCAGTTACGAGTGGCGACACCGAAGTTTCGAGCGAATCGAGGCATTTGAGGTGCTTAGGCAGCACAAATGTCCTGGATGAGCTTTCGCTACTTCGAAGAATTCAGTTCATTCTGCTACAGATCATTTGTTTGCGAGAAGTTTTTTGACGGGTGGTCATTCCCATAGAGAAATATCTGGTGCGTAGCAACCCACAACTTTCCTTAGCTCTACGTCAATTCACTTGTCTACATGGATTTTTTTCTACTTACTCAATTCATTGTACCGCCTGACTCCTATTAAAGGCACCGGGCGATTGTGGTCTAGTGGTTAAGACAACTGTTCATAATTCTCGACGTAAAGTCGACGATTGTGGATCGGAGCTCCGGCGTGATTGCCATAATTTTTGCCTGAGTCAGCGGTTCCCCAAAAGCGTCACTTAACCCCCCTCGTAACACATTTATCCCTCAGTTCATTTGAACTTGGTCAAACAACACTTCATGGCAGCAGAAAGAGGTAGCGCTTACAGTTCCGGAATTTATTGTGCTGCTCGTTCTCATTCTCGGACGATTACTAAGCAATTGGTACACAGGGAATTAATGAGGCTGTAAACAGGATTTTTTTAAAAAAAAGATAGTAATCACTTTTGCAGAGTTATTGGGTGAAAACTTATAGAAATGGTAGTAAGCGAAATGGCCGTAGGGTATACGGGGGTCACTCCAGAATTTCTAGCGTGACCCCCTATATCTCATGAGTGTTTTAAAAGCTCACCCTACAGGTATTGGATTGGAGTAATACTCCAATTTTTTTTCACATTCTAGAATCATTTCAGCGGAGTTATTAAGGAAAAAGTGGCCTTCCTCCGCCCCATCGAGCAAAAAGAGTCGGGAAAATTGGGATGGGGACCTCCAGCGAACCCACGACAATTGACACGACGTTGCGAGTCGAGCGGGCGTTGCAAGGTGAGTGGGCAGGTGGTTTTGATGAGACGGAAGGGAGGGAGTACTAATGACGAAACGTTGACTTCCGCTGTAGTTCCCACGAGTTCTTTCAATTAGTTGACATTGGCTCACTATAATTACTGTAATTTCCCTATACGTCCCTATACGTTGTACAAGTCTGATACTCATTCCATTCGACCCAGGATGTAAAAATACCTTGAAAACGATAGGAAACTCGGCTTATTTGCGATTATACGGCGTTTCGTTAATTTGTTAAACCATTTTTTGTCCATAACAACCATGGGCTTCGTCCGATCGGATTGCCGAGATGGGAGGCACAACTAGATACCAAATGGAATTTTTGTGCGAAAGAACGATTTTTTTAGACCACGTTAAAGGCACAAAACGGCCCGGGCAGTGACGGGGGACGGATATTGCAAATTTGGAATCCCCATGTCTTGAAACGTAAAGTATCAAATTTTGAGGAGGGGTTGTAAAAAATTTTTCGTGACCGAAAACATAGGGTTATTATTTAGAATCAATAATAAACCAAAACCGCGAAAAAATCCATTTGCGTCAACTGTTGTGGTAATTTATTGTGCTGCTCTCGTCCTTTTCCCACAAATGGGAATTGTATGGTATTGTTATCTCATCAAGAGCTATCAATATAAAAAAATGTATCAAAATCGTTAAAGCCGTTTGTGAGTAAAAAAATATTTGGTGTTTTGATCACTATGAAAACTATAGTTTTGGACAGATTTTGCTCATACCCTTATTTTGTCGTCCCATGGTGACCTGCGGGCCAGATATCAAGTTTGAGCTGATTTGCTGATTGAAGTAGTGTTTTTGGAACTCAGTAGGATCTAAAACGTGAAGACCTGAACTTTTTTTCAGCTGATTACATAACTTTCCTTTCTACTTTGTAGGGCCAATGAAAGTAAAAATTTTAGACATGTTGGGTTTCATGTGGAAGATCAACAACATACGTAATGAACAAATGATCAGCCAGCTGGCAAAGGTGATCGTCTTATTTAACGCATATGGGAAATACGCAAGGTTTTGAGCCGACGTTTCGCCACTCCCAAATAAAGCTACCCCCCCATCGACCATTCTCATGGATAACCCGTCGCATTTGAATAAAAAAGTCCCTTATAGTCAAATGTTCTATTACTAAGGCAGTACATTTGGCTCTAGTTTTACGCCTAGCTAGTCACCCAACTTCGTTCTGGTGCTCGGTAGTTAGTAATGGAAAAATCTCAATTGAAATGGGAAATCTCATCTTGTTAAACGAAACGTCCTCAATTCCTATAAATGTCGCGAACGCGTTACCCCCTGCGAGCTGAGCTCGTTTGCTTCAAATCTGACGGAGTATCGATCGAATGGAACGTCTCATAGCCGTTTCTTTGTTGTGCTTACTGAGTTCGACATGTCACCGCTACCAGGTCGACTGGAATGATTGATCTGAGAAAAGGTCATTCGCTGTCGAAGACTCGACGTCTTAACAACCCAATTTGTAGGTAGTTTCCTCAAACCTCAGTTTCGTACTTAAAAAGATGTTGTGTCAAGTCTCATTACTAACAATC
Organism: Pachypeltis micranthus; assembly: GCA_020466155.1. Taxonomy (NCBI): domain Eukaryota; kingdom Metazoa; phylum Arthropoda; class Insecta; order Hemiptera; family Miridae; genus Pachypeltis; species Pachypeltis micranthus. The sequence goes on along the minus strand of CM035780.1, from coordinate 20,421,405 downwards.
TATGAGCGTACATTGTGTGATGCGTTTTTTTGTTTTTTTTTCATTCGACGACAAAGGTTGGAATGAGTCGGTCAAAAGAACGAAGTTCCGACGGAGATGAGATTGGAAATCATCAGCCGGAGCTTCCCTCCAGCAGTAAAACATCAAAGCCGTGGTGGGAAGGCGCGACGGCTCGTATATTAGGGGATTTCTCTTTCCAGAGGGTAGAGCCCTCTTTTGGGTATCAGGGCAGAACAAAGCCCGAAGCTTCCTACGCCCCCTCCCCCCTCACATCAGCCCCCACCACGACCCCCGCCATAGCCAACGCTGCAGTACATTTTCGTCAATAATCTCGTAATATTTATATTTTCTTCGGTCAATAATCCACCAATTCTACTGCCGTACGGCACGTTTCTTCTCAGAGAGGTTCGCACTAAAGCGGCGCAGACGGTACACACGAACAGAGTGGCAACCGTGACCATAAATAGATTGGTAGGGTAGATTAGTTTAGGAGCTAGGACGAAAATATATTAAAGTATCGCTTGCATACAAGTCTGTGATATACGTTAGGTTAACATTGGTTACTATGGTAATAAGGGGGGGGGGGTCAAGTTCTCACCCTACTCCATGTAGTTTGTATAGGTTGCCCACATGGGACTAGAGGTTCAGCCAGAACGTCCCAAGAGATATGACTGATACCAAAAGCGTCCCCACAGTCGATGAGAACTGACCGGGTAAACCAAACACAGACAGTGAGGTGCAGAAAGGTTGTGATAGGGCAGCAGATTGACACAAACACCGCCTAACCGGTCTGGAACAGCAGGCACGTTTCTCCAACGAAATGCAAAAACTCTGCCAATTATTAAACAACGGTTTATTATTCTCATGAACCTAGTATTACTGCTCCGAGGCTCATCCCATTCGAATCAGCATCGAAAAATACCAGTAAACTACACGAAACATGACCCAACTACAATGCAACGACGAGAACTAAATATTCCAGTCGCCCGTAGGCCTGTAGGCAATTGGCACGACGTTGCGAGTCGAGCGGGCGGGTGGATTTGATGAGGCGGGAGGGAGGGAGTACAAACGATGAAACGATTAGTTTCGCTGTAGTTATTGCCCCGCGAGTTCTTTCAATTAGTAGACTTCCAGCGAACCCTCGGCAAATGGCACGTTGCGAGTCGAGCAGGCGGGTGGTTTCGATGAGACGGGAGGGAAGGAGGGAAGGGAGTCCTAACGACGAAACGTTGACTTCCGCTGTAGTTCCCGCGAGTTCTTTCAATTAGTTGACTTCGGCTCAATATAATTTCACTATACGCTGTACACGGCTGATACTCATTTCATTCGACCCAGGAAGTAAAAATACCTTGAAAACGATACCAAAAACGGCGTATTTGCAATTAAACTGCGTTTTGTTAATTTTTTTAGAACCAGTTTTTGCCCATAACACCCACGGGCTTCGCCCGATCGGATTGCCGAGATAGGAGGCACAACTAGACACCAAATGGGATTTTTGGGGGAAAGAACGGATTTTTAGACTACGTTAAAGGCACAAAGGAGGAATCCCCATGTCTTGAAACGTAAAGTGTCAAATGTTGAAGGGGGTTGTAAAAAAATGCCAAAATAAGGGTACGAGCTCACTATAGTTACCTTAGTGATCAAAACAACAAATATTTGTTTTCCCCTCAAAAAATACTCGGATGATTCTGATTTAAATGTGCTAACCATACTGCTAACAATGGTCGTCAAATAATTCCGGAGTATCTCAATAAAATCCGGACTTTGAACTACTGTCGTTTCGTTTAATAACATTTTTCTAAGTGTTTCTCCTATAATTGAGCGCGAACCGTCCCAAAAACAGCAAGTTGACAGCCCCAACAAATAACCTATCCGTAAAAATCTCAAATAAACGTGACAGCATTAGTAGGAGCGAAGTAATCATTCTCACGACGTTAACCACTACCCCTTTCTCACTGTAGAACATCAAGTTGCTACAAACTGAGGGAAAATGCTTAGATTGGTGAAGATCGCAGAATGGTCAAGTGGTGCTGAGGAGAGTTGCGTGATACATCGCACACGATTGTAACCTCAATCTTCAACGAAAATTCGCCGAAAGTTGTAGCAGGAGTTCTCTCAATTAGGTCTCCTCCCCTCGAGTTGAAGACTAATGAAAAGGTGATGCGATGGGGCGGTGGTGGGGTTGGTATGGCGGGCATCCGATAGGGTCTTAAGGTCGAGCAAGGGGGGGGGGGGTAAATTAAACCTTTATTCAAACAAAATTCCCATTAATTCTTAAATCTGCTGCTGACTGCAGGATACAAGAGTCGCATTTTAACTGCCCGGTTTAATTAAGGACCCACGCAGAGGTCGTGGAGTAATCCGCCCCGTTTTTAATTTCCTTAGCACTAAGAGGTATGAATCGCCAGAAAAAAATGTTTCCGTTGAGTTTTCTTCAAAGCGCTTTAAAATTCAAAGAGTCCAAATACACCACCTGGAAAAATGGTGGTAGCGAGTGTGTGTCGGTAGATACGATTGAATAATTTCATGTGCTTTTCAGCCGATGTGAAATCGGACCCAAAGCTATCTTAGCATGGGACGTGCTTCAGCTCTCACTGCCAATAAGCGTCATGCTGGGAGGGAACGGAATGATGTAACAATATTCGGGCCTCTCGCCACCCTCCCTCCATGGCGTGTTGGGCCTCTCTCCCTTTCTGTTGATGCGGATATAACTGGTTACCTAGTCATCCTATATTAGTGGGATAGAAATCTGAATGGCCGAATTTTATCAAAATTGCTATAACATGTCAATTGGAGGCAAAATAACAAAAACAGTGCTACATGATGCTTTCCTTCTTGTCTATCTCGCTATTTATATTGTAGCTACTACAGAACGATATCCTTGCTAGCATTCTTATGGCGAGTACAAACACGCACATTGTATACTGTGTCTTATAACACTATGAAACGTTAAGCTTGTTAGGCAAACGTTGCCCAAATTGAGCGCATGGTGGAAAAGTGGAGAGTGCCCCCCCCCCCCCAACAACACTAAAATGACCTCCCAATCAATAAAAAAACTTGCTTGTTGGAAGATGCAAAAGTTGGATAAATGGCAAGCGAGAAGGGAATTCTCGTCAAAAGGTAGTTTTTACCAAAACCGTGAATGTCTTATGAGAAATATCTGGTGCGTTGCAACACACAACGTTCCTTAGCTCTACAACAATTCACTTTGTACATGGCTAATTAAATTTAATCAATTCATTTATCTCACTCAGTTAATTTGAATCTTGGTCAAACAACGCTTTACGGCAGCAAGAAGCGGTAGCGCTTACAGTTCCAGAGTTTATAGTGCTGCTCGTACTCATTTCAAGACCATTATTGAGCAATTGGTGCACAGATAATTAATGAGGCTGTAAACACAAATTTTTTGAAGAAGGATAGTAATTACTTTTGCAGAGTTATTGGGTAAACACTTTTAGAACTGGTAGTAAGCGAAAGCTACTACTAAGCGCTACCGCTTCTTGCTGCCGTAAAGTGTTGTTTGACCAAGTTCAAATAAACTGAGTGATGAATGAATTGATTGAATAGAATTAGCCATGTACAAAGTGAATTGTTGTAGAACTAAGGAAAGTTGTGTGTTGCAACGCACCAGATATTTTAGACTGAGTAGGCCTCAAAACGTCAAGTTCTGAAGAAAACCGAAATTTTTTTTTCGACACGATTATTATACTTTCCTTTCCCTGTTGGGTAGCGGAAAGTAAAAAGGAAATGAACATGGATAAGTGATAAGTTCTAAATTACTTATCTTATCCATGAAATAAGTAAATGAGATTTGTGTTACATAACTGGATACAATTAATCATTGTGCTGAGACTGTAAGTAATATATGTGCTAGTTGCGCGGGAGTAGAAATAGAAACCGAAACCTTCGTATGAATGGAGTGCGGCAGTTATTTATTTGGGCGAAATGGGCAAGAGGGCTATGGAGGCGGCTGAAGAGCCGATGACGCCCGACTTCTCCCGAAGCGACGGGGGGAAACCCGAGTTTAACCTGAGGGCGGCTCAAAACCAGAGGAGGTCGAGTCAGTTGCACGGCAGGACTTTCTCCCCTACGCAGAGCCAAGTCGACGTTTGAGGGGGTGAGTGAACAAGAAACATCCCCCTCATCTCCTTAGCATCCTTCCCTCCCACAATAGCTTGACATTCCATACCCCAAAACCTCTGGGCTCGGCCACAATTTGTTAACACCTCCGAACCTCCAGCTTTCCAGTAGTTCGTATTAGTATCCTCTTACTCTCTCTCCCCCCCCACCCACCATCACGCACTTGATGGGGTCATTTCAATAAATTATAAAACAAAAAAGGATACCACGAAGGTAAAAAGGTCACTGCACGGGCTGAGGTCAATTCTCAATAATTAAATTATCGAACCTAAATATTGGTACGGCGAGACGGCCTGTCTAATGGTGCGATTTCAACGTCAAGAAACAAAATATTTTAAGTAACTTTGTAGTAATCACACAAACAATTATTGAGAGACTTATGCACGACTAGTTGTTAATCACCAGCGTTACATTCACACTAATTTTAAATACATCACCTTTCATTAATTTGACATTTTTTGGTATCTGAGCTGGAAAACGGCTGAACCGATTGAGCTGGTTTATTTATGGTTTTGTTCGTGATTTGTGAAAGACGCGAAAATAAGGTCATGAGCGATTTCCATAGATGGGAGACCAAAATGTGCTTAAAATTAGAGTTTGTCGCATTTTTCTTGAAAATTACCGTAACACAACAGTTTTGATGAAACTTTCGGAGTACTGGTCTGAAGTCATAAAGCTCTCCTTTAGATGTTTCCCTAGAGTTGCGTTGAAAGAAGATATAGCGCCCGTATTTGTATCTGGTGTTCGAACTTAAAGGGGTTGCGGAAAGTGTTGTGTCGCTTTGCATCAGATATTTTGTTTTTTACTTTCCTTGGCTCTACGCAGTAGAATGGAAAGTTATGTGATCCGCTAAAACCAAAATATGGGTTCTCTTCAGATCTTTACGTTTTAAGGCCTACTGTCATTGGGGGAAATGGTCTATCTGTTTGTGTGTGGACGCAATTAAGGGAAAGCAGCTGAACCAAATCAGCTGAAGATGATATCTAGCCCGCAGCTCACCACGTGAAAATAAGGTTACGAACGAAATCCGCCCAAAACGCTAGTTATTTGAGTGACAAAAACACAAAATTACTTTCCGCTACCCGAAGGGAAGGAAAGTGTAGTAATCGGGTCAAAAAAAAAATGTTGGGTTTTCTTCAGACCTTTACGTTTTGAGGCCTACTGAGTCTAAAAAACCTAATTTCGGCGCGTGGTCCGTGTGTGTGTCTGTAGTTCGATTTGCGGGAGAACGGCTGGTCCGATTGAACTGGTTCTTTTTTTGTTTTGCTTGTTATTTTTTGTAGACACCAAAATAAGGTTATGGACGATTTCGGCCGGTGGAAAGGGGGGTGGGGGGACGAAAATGTACCAAAAACTAGTGTTTTTCGCATTTTTTCTCGAAAACGGCTCTAACGATTTTGACTAAACTTTCAAATTATCTTCTACTGATCAATACCTAACTTTTCTTCTCCATACATAGCTCCATGAAAATACGGTGAACGGAGATATAGGCCTATGAAACAAAAATAAGTTTTTTACGCTTTTTGGCCAAACGACCAGCGATTTTCAACAAACTCACAGGGTGTTTTCAAATAGTTAATACCAACATATTGTTCTCAATAAATGTTCCTGTGACAGTCCATTGAACAGAGATAAAAATCAAAATGTTTCAAAAATAACGTTTTTTCGAACATTTCCGTAAATTCCAGGGTAACGTCTTCGGCAGATGTGATAAATCCTAATGGAGTGTCTTTTAGTCTCCCATACCCACATTTTGTTCTCCATAATTATTTCTGTATATACATGTTGAACGGAGATATAAGCCAAGTTAACTTAGAAAAGGAGATTTGACGAATATTAATTTATCGGTATTCCAATTTTCTCAAAAACGGCTCCAACGATTTCGATCAAACTTACGGAGTACTCTCAGCTAACCAGTCGCTACATTTTGTTATACATAAATGTTTCTGAAGAAATGTGTTGAACGAAGTTATAGCGCCCGCATGTGTAGGTGGCGTTCGAACTTAACGGGGGTGGCGGAAAGTAGTGTGTTGCTACGCACCAGATATTTTTTTTCTTCAAAACGACTATAACGATTTTGATTATGTTTTTTGTATGAACACCTCCAAATAACGCCAGAGCGCCATAAAATTAGTGGGAAAACGACGAAAGCAGCACAATTTCAAATCTCCTCCGTCCAAATGTTATTAGAACCTTCCAGAAAATTTAGGCGGCGAGCGTTTAATAATGCTCAGATTAGATATATATAGAACAAGATATATAGGAGCTACTCTAGGAATGTCGGAATTTCAACCACCGCCATTTCTACCATTTTTTACATGATAACTCCAGAATGATGATTATTATTCTTTTAAAAAAATTATGGTTACAACCTCATTAATATTCTGTGTATTAATTGCTCAGTAATATTCAGGGCATGAGTACGAGCAGAACACTAGATTCCGGAACTGTAAGCGCTACCGCTTTCTGCCTCCGAGAATTGTTCTTTTACGTAGTGAAAAATGAATTGAAGTAGTAACGAAAGCCACGAAAACGAATGAATTTACGTAGAGCTAAAGAAAGTTGTGTAGTGTGTCATGAACGCCAGAACCAGTTCGAAACAGCCATTGATTTTTGGCTGGTCTCCATTGTTTGTGTAATGCTGCGTCTGTAACGATCCTCACCACCTGAAACTTACTCAGCCGTTTTAGGTTTCGTACCTGTGATTTCAATGACCCAACTCCTTAAACCAACTTGTTAGACTCGAAAATAGTGAAAGGATCAGTTTGCTAAGTTAGCACGAAAGAACAGAAACGGGCGTAAAACATGAGAGGAGATTGTCTTAAAACTAGCGGAGAGACAAATCGAGTTTAAAACGAGAGTTTCCAGTCACAAATGAATCGAGAGGGGATCAAAGAATTCTGAGCTGTTGCACACTTAGAAGGGAAGGGTATAAACTTATAGATGAGCGTAGAGCTCTAACAATTAGAAACCCCGGGAAAATCCTACCGAAACGAATCAGAATTTTCCACAAAATAAACAGAATAAAACCTCACGCGCAAGTAACTAAAGGGAGGGACTCGGATGATTGAAGCATAAGCTAGTCTTGCGCGGTTTTATGTTTGTAAAGGACCCCAATTAGAGGGACAAAACTGATCTGGCCACAAGGGAAATTATCAACTGTTCACATAATTTAAACTGTGAAGTGGAAAAATAAACGTCAAAAAATTATACTACGACGAACAAACCGGTTCTAGAGCGACTTTGCGCACTGAATTGAACGTTGCTGGGTCTCTATTGATACTCGTACAGTGTTAAATGATATTTGGAGTCTAGAGAATTATGAGAAATTGACCACAGGCTTAAACTCATTAGCTTTCCAAAGTTATGGAGCGTAATAATGCGCGCACACATTTCATTAGTGAACTGACAGTGGAACAGACAAAGAAATCCGAAGGTGACCTCATTGTGAGCTTTTGGTTTGACGTTGTCCTCGGGCGATCAGATCTCAATGGTTTGTTCATTTCCTAAGCGTGAACAAAGAGCGCAGTGCTATGTGCTTACTGCCACGCAGGGAGTTTTCCTGTATTTAGTGCGAGGGAATGTCCGAAAACATGAAAGTCTAAACGTCGTTAGCAAATGCTTCGACATGAGTTCCAACTCCACCGTAGCGTACCAAACCTCCATTCCAATCGACCAAACCTCACACTGAACTGTCTAAATTGTCTTCCCTAAATATTTCTTCTTTAATTCTTCGAGCAGGGGCCAATAAGAAATGAACTACGCCCCACGTTCTTGGAATGTTTTGAGGTTTTTCTCGTAAGTACGACACAACTCCAATCAAACAGACGTGTCCTTGAATGTTTTTACTTTCCTTGGCTGTACAAAGTAGAAAGGAAAGTTATGTGATCGGCTGAAACAAATCTTTACGTTTCAGACCCTCCTGAGTCCGAAAAACACTATTTGGGAAAATGGTCTGTGTGTGTATGTGTGTCTGTGAACAATTTTTTAGAGAAAACCACCGTACCAAATCAGCTCAAACTTGATATCTCGCCCGCGGGTTACCATGAGACGCCAAAATGAGGGTATGAACGAAATCCACCGAAATTTAACTATAGTTATCATAGTGATCAAAACACCAAATATTCTTTTTCTCAAAAATGTCTCTAACGATTTTGATTAAATTTTTTATATTGATAGCTTGTAATAAGACAATTATACCATAAAATTCCCATTTGTGGGAAAATGACGAGAGCAGCACAATAAATTATCAAAATTTTCGACGAAAAGCGTTTTTAGCGCAGTTTTTTCCTTATTAACTCCGCTGGAATTTTTGTAGAATGTTAAAAAAAATTGGTATTGTAGTCCAATCTAATACCTAAAGGGTGAGTGTTTGAAAATGCTCATGAGACACATGGGGCTCACTCCAGAAATTCCTGAATTTCAACTACTGCCGTTTCGCTTACTACCAGTTCCAAAAGAACTAAGTGATAAATGAATCGATTAAATAGAGTTACCCATTTACAAAGCGAATTGACGTAGAGCTAAGGAAAGTTCTGTGTTGCAACGCACCAGATATTTTCTTTTCCAAGGGCGTGCGGGACAAGTCCCTTTGTCACTGCGGCGACGTATGGGCCTATTGTGACACAGGCCCTTCCTTAGTAAAAGGCGTCGTACATACCCGTCCCCTTTAAGAAGCCAAGTACGATCGTATGTCCTTCACCGCAGATTCAGATAATTATCATATTAAGAGCTATCAATATAAAAAATTTAATCAAAATCGTTGGAGCCGTTTTTGAGAAAAAAAAAATTCGGTGTTTTGATCACTATAATGACTATAGTTAACTTTCGGTGGAATTTGCTCATACCCTCATTTTGGCGTCCCATAGTAACATGCGGGCTAGATATCAAGTTTGAGGGGATTTGGTACGGTCGTTTTCTCTAAAAACCACTCTAAAATCGATTACGTCGAAAGTTTTGGCAATTTATTGTGCTGCTCTCGTCATTTTCCCATAAATGGGAATTTAATGGTATAGTTGCCATATTGAGAGGTATCAATACAAAAAATTTAATCAAAATCGTTAGAGCCGTTTTTGAGAAAAAAATAGTTGGTGCTTTGATCACTATGATAACTATAGTTAAATTTCGGTGAATTTCGTTCATACCCTCATTTTGGCGTCCCATGATGACCTGCGGGCGATATATCAAGTTTGAGCTGATTTGGTACGAAGGTTCTCTCTACAAATCGTTCACCGACACACACAGACCATTTTCCCAAATAGTGTTTTTCGGACTCAGAAGGGTCTGAAACCTGAAGATCTGAAGAAAACTCAAAAAAAAAATTTCAGCCGATTACATAACTTTCCTTTCTACTTTACGGAGCCAAGGAAAGTAAAAAAAAACACATGGGCAACAGCTCTGTACTGTGAGACTTTTGAAATGAGAACCTGCCGTTCCTGTACTGTGGTAATATTGAAACCGCAGCCCCAATGACTTTCGATAGATACAATTCTCTTACGAGAGTTAACGAACAATCATTTTGATGAGGAAACAGCTTTGTTTACACAATGCACTATTGAATACAAAACGTACCAAGATACTTTTGAGCTCCGAAGATGGTTAGTAAAATCAACCATAACCTTAGACCCGAGAGTCGTGTTTTTGTGTTGTACTAACCCTAAAGCAGGGGGAAATTGAAACAAGATAAATAACGAGTTTGTAAACATAATTGCTGTTGAGCTTTCACCTTAGTGTCATCACCAGAAATATGTTCTTCTGGCGATGGACCAGACGGTAGCTCGGGAGGATGTAATTCAAGAAGGTAAGAGCGAGTTGAAAGGGTTTTTAGAAGGGAAAACGAAAGTAATAGGATTAACAGGAGACTGACAGGAATTAAGTGGAAAAGTAAAGGCAGGATAAAATGAGAAACGAAAGAAATAAAGCAGTGAGAAAGAAAGAATTAAGAATACAGGCTCGTAAAAAACGAAGATTTCTTTTTTCTAAAGATTCAAAAATATCAATAAAAACCCTGCAAATTATTACACAACGGTTTATTATTCGGATAAATAGATTGACCTAGCATTAATGCTCCGAGACCCATCCTGTACGATTCAGCGTCGAAAAATATCAAAATGAAACCCAAAAAAAGGTCGAAAAGAACTGAATCGTAATATTAAAATAAACAAAAAAAACAAAACGAAAGTATCTAGAAAAGTAAGCGAATAATGAAAAGTTCAATCGAAGGTAACAGATATTTTGCTAACGGAAATAGTTGAGACGGAGCGAAACAGTCATTCGTGGAGCTGAAGACGAGAACAAGGCAATCGGACGATAAAGAGACAAATCGTAGTGCCAAAGGTTATATACGAAACAAGAGCGCTTCCTAGAGGAAGCAAAAAAAAAAAAACCGGCGCCTGTAAACGTTGCGAGTCGAGTCGAAAGGGGAGGCAAGCGGGCGGCGTTGCCAGTCCAGACGAAACGTTGACTTCCCCTGTAGTTCCCACATTGTACTGCGTTTCGTTTATTTTTTTAACCGTTTTTTGCCCATAACAATCATGGGCTTTGTCCGATTGGATTGCTGAGACGGCGGGCACAACTAGATACCAAAATGGATTTTTGTGCGAAAGAATGAATTTTTTGGACCACGTTACAGGCACAAAACGGCCCGGACAGCGGACGGGGGACGGACATTGCAAATTTGGAACTTCCATGTCTTGAAACGTAAAGTATCAAATTTTGAGGGGGGGGGTAAAAATTTTTCATGACCGAAAACATAGGGTTATTATTCAGAATGAATAATAAATCAAAAGTAAAGTAGGGGGATAAAGGGGCAGTACCCGCTTATATATACATTTCAAATAGGTTATGTAGTTATATATCTTAAATCACTACTGCTTTGTCCAAGGTCGTTCAAAAACCATCATAGTCTTCACTCCCAATCAATTAGGCGTGCACGGAGATAGACACTCCGTCGACACTCACGATGCGTCAAAGAGCACAATCAACAGTTGTGACAGCTACATGAAGCGTAAAACTCAACGAGTTTCTTCTTTCTCTAAACACTATGCCTATATATTAAAGAAATTGGGTTGTGTCCGCCAGTAGGCAAATACTAAAGTTAACGTACCTGTTAGGTGAGTCCGTCTCCTCTGGCTTGTGAGTTACTGTGGGCAAGCGCTTTCGATGTAAAGACATCATCGTCTGGCCGTTTAGTCAGTACTGGAGTCAGTCAGTTGGTCGTGGTCTTTATATACAAAGAGAAAGGTGAAGGGAGTGATGGAGCGTTGGGGAAGGGGCGGGGAGAGGTCTTGTTGGTCAGTCTTGTTAGTAGTACCTTAGCCGGACTGGCTGTGTTAGGTATTAAAGAAATTGGGTTGTGTCCGCCAGTAGGCAAATACTAAAGTTAACGTACCTGTTAGGTGAGTCCGTCTCCTCTGGGTACGTTACAGGTACGTTAACTTTAGTATTTGCCTACTGGCGGACACAACCCAATTTCTTTAATACCTAACACAGCCAGTCCGGCTAAGGTACTACTAACAAGACTGACCAACAAGACCTCTCCCCGCCCCTTCCCCAACGCTCCATCACTCCCTTCACCTTTCTCTTTGTATATAAAGACCACGACCAACTGACTGACTCCAGTACTGACTAAACGGCCAGACGATGATGTCTTTACATCGAAAGCGCTTGCCCACAGTAACTCACAAGCCAGAGGAGACGGACTCACCTAACAGGTACGTTAACTTTACTATGCCTATATATGAAATGATGATCGAAGGGATTAATTTCGATGCGAAAGTATAACTATATATAGCTGTGGCTCTGGAAGGAGTGGGACGCACCCTAGGCCCCACTCCAGCGGTTTTTCAAGCAGAGATTTATGCTATTAACGCCGGGGCAATCTTAATACAAGAGAAAGGCTGTAGCAACAGAAATATCAACATATTGACTGATAGTCAAGCGTCATGAAAGGTGCTGATGAACTACTGCACAAAGTCAAAACTGGTGCAAGAGTGCAGGATGTGGCTTAACTCCTTAGCTAGTGTGAATAGAGTTAATGTGTATTGGATTCCTGGACACAAGGGAAATGAGAGGGTGGACCATCTGGTCAGACGCAGTTCGTCTAAGGTACCTATTGGGCTACCGCCCCACTGTGAGATTTCTCTGTCACTAGTCATGAGGATTGTGGGAATCTGAAATGCTGCAGGTGTAAGACACTCCACACGTCAAGTGAGATATAAGACACAACCTTCTGAGGGTCTAGGGGAAGATCTTAAGGCAGATTGTTGGAATCATAACCGGTCACTGCAGAATGAGCATACACATGTATAGTAGGGGTATAGTCGACATCCCTCGATGCCGGTGGTGTGGTACGGATGAGGAGACTCCCTACCATGTCCTGGCCCAGTGCCAGGGACTTGAGAGAGAGCGACTTTTGGTCTTTGGCACCACTTCTCCCAGGATTGATACCAACAATAACTCTTTCAGGAACTACCCGGCTTTCCTCAGAAGGCTAAGCATTGGCCTGTAAGACATTAGGACTGGCACAATAGGTCACCTGGCAGCGGTGCACATCCCAATTGCGGGACAGTCAGAAGACTATATATTTCTTTGGTCTAAAGACCTTTTTGCCAGTACAAATGTCGCACAGGCCCATGCCTAGCTCAAGAAATGCCACGTATTTCCAGCAAGAGGTTTCTTTGATGTCCACCCTTGCCTGGTGGTGTAGCACCAAAAACCAGAAATCGACCAGGATGTGGCACGGGCTCCGCATCCGCGTCGACTATGCCCATAACATACATGCCTTTGTTCACTTTGTAGTGTCCCATCACGATCCCCACGATCTGGGTTTGCCTGAGATAAATCGTTTGGAGTGCCTTACTCCGGCAACACTCCAAACTGTCAGGCGCTTTCTCCTGCCATATTATCCCACTCCTCTTGACTAAGGACAAGGAAGTCCCACAGGGAAGTGGCCCTATGGGTATCATGAAAGAAACGAGTCTGGCGAGGTGGTCCACCCTCTCATTTCCACTGACCCCTTTATGCCCAGGAATCCAATAGAAATCCATAACTGTGTTTGTTAAGGAGTAGAAGCGCATCTTGCATTATTGCGTTGAGAGTAAATACAAACAAACAAAAAACAGAAAATCGCGTTTCTATACACGTTTTTTAGGTTTTTTGGCGTGAATACAGGTGTGCCTCTGTCCCAATTGAGTGTTTAACGACATACTGTTCTTCACTATGTGCTGACTGACTCCTGGCACCGGTCGATCGGGGTCTAGTGGTTAGGTTACTCTCAAGTCGAGGATTATGAACCAATGTCTTATCCACTAGACCACGATCGCTCGGTGCCTTTAATAGGAGTCAGTCAGCACAACTATACATACTCCAATGCTCTGCACATGATCGATTCTTCCTGAAACTCAAATAACCAGCGACTGAAAGGCGACCTGCGTGAACTTTTATGCAGAATGTACCGTCGAATTTACGAGTTGCGAGGAAAGGTTGTGTGACGCGGCTCACCAAATATTTTATGAGTTAGCTTAAGGTTCGAAACGTTCATCTAATTCAATGATTCGCTCGGGGCTCCCCTTATTAATTGAAACCCTTCACCAACATTCGGGAAGCGGAGCTGCTGTATTGACCCCGAGCAACCAACGCAAATAGAGGGACCCTCCGCAATAAAAGTGTCCAAGCTCCGCGGCATTGATCCAAAGTGAGGAAATTGGAAGCTCTGAGCGCGTGCAATCTTCCTTTGACGGATGAATTATTGAACGAGCTGCATTTCTGTCGGTAAAGAGATTAGAGGAACGATGAAAACAAGAGGGGGAGGAAAAGGGTATTTATTAATTATGGATCTTTACAAAGGTGTTCCCTTTGAGGGGTTGATCTCAGCAGAACCATCAGATTACGAGGGTTCGGTGGGACTCGGCGACGCACTGATCTTAATCCAGTTAGCGAGCGTTGGGAATCTGAGGTTATCTGTTAAATCTCTGCTTATTCCTAATTGAGCTCATTCGACGAAGCGCGAAAAGCATTCGATTTAAAATACCCTCGTGCCTTTATCCTTTTCGTGACCTTTTCGCACATCGCGTTTCTAAGAATAATATCTGCGGGGTATAGTTGTGGAATACAGTCAATCAAATTAACGCCAACCACACCCCACCATACTCATTTACCGCCGGTAAAAAAATATCTAGTGCGTTGCAACACACAACTTTCCTTAGCTCTACAACAATTCACTTTGTGCATGGCTAATTCTATTCAATCAATTCATTTATCACTCAGTTAATTTGAACTTGGTCAAACAACACTTTACGGCAGCATGAAGCAGCAGCGATTACAGTTAAAGAATTTATTGTGCTGCTCGTACTCATTCCAGGACCATTATTGAGCAAATGGTACACAGATAATTAATGAGGCTGTAAACACACATTTTTTGAAAAAGGATAGTAATTACTTTTGCAGAGTTATTGGGTAAACACTTTTAGAACTGGTAGTAAGCGAAACGGTAGTAGTTGAAATTCAAGAATTTCTGTTGTAACCTCCATGTATCTCATGAGCGTTTTTAACACTCTCCCTATAGGTATTGGATTGGACTACAATACCAATTTTTACTTTCCTTGCTCTACGAAAAGAAAGGAAAGTTATGTAATCGGCTGAAAAAAAAATTTTGAGTTCTCTTCAGATCTTTACATTTCAGACCCCCCTGAGTCCGAAAAACACTATTTGGGAAAATGGTCTGTGTGTCTGTGAACGATTTTAAGAGAGAAACACCGTACCAAATCAGCTCAAACTTGTATCTAGCCCGGAAGTCACTATGGGACGCCAAAATAAGGGTATGAACAAAATCCACCGAAATTTAACTATAGTTATCATAGTGATCAAAACACCAAATACTTTTTTTCTCAAAAACTGCTCTAACCATTTTGATTAAATTTTTTATATTGGTAGCTCCAAATATGGCAACTATACCATAAAAGTCCCATCCATGGGAAAATGACGAGAGCAGCACAATAAATTACCAAAACTTTCGACGAAATCGGTTTTAGCGCGGTTTTTAGAGAAAACAACCGTACCAAATCAGCTGAAACTTGATATCTAGCCTACAGGTTACCATGGGACGCCAAAATAAGGGTATAGGCAAAATCCACCGAAAGTTAACTATAGTCATCATAGTGATCAAAACACCAAATTTTTTTTCTCAAAAACGGCTCTAACGATTTCAATTACATTTTTTATATTGATAGCTCTCAATAAGGCAATACTATAAAATTCTCATTCGTGGGAAAATGACGAGAGCTGCACAATAAATTATCAAAATTTTCGACCAAAAGCGTTTTTCGCGCAGTTTTTTTCATTATAAACTCTGCTGGAATTCTTGTAGAATGTCAAAAAAATTCGGTATTGTAGTCCAATCACATACCTAAAGGGTGAGTGTTTAAAAACGCTCATGAGATACATGGGGCTCCAGAAATTTCTGAATTTCAACTACTGCCGTTTCGCTTACTACCAGTTGTAACAGTTATTTTCCCATAACTCTGCAAAAGTGATTACTATCCTTTTTATGGAAAATCGTGTTTACAGCCTCATTAATTATCTGTGTACCAATTGCTCAATAATGGTCCTGCAATGAGTAAGAGCAGCACAATAAATTCCGGAACTGTAAGCGCTACCGCTT
Organism: Pachypeltis micranthus; assembly: GCA_020466155.1. Taxonomy (NCBI): domain Eukaryota; kingdom Metazoa; phylum Arthropoda; class Insecta; order Hemiptera; family Miridae; genus Pachypeltis; species Pachypeltis micranthus. The sequence goes on along the minus strand of CM035780.1, from coordinate 20,405,606 downwards.
TCTGCTGTCGTTAAGCGTTGTTTGACCATGTTCAAATTAACTGAGTGATAAATGAATTGATTAAATAGAATTAGCCATGTATAAAGTGAATTGACGTAGAGCTAAGGAAAGTTGTGTGTTGCAACGCACCAGATATGTTTTAACATTCTACAAAAATTCCAGCGGAGCTTATGAGGAAAAAACTGCGCTAAAAACGCTTTTCGTCGAAAATTTTGATGATTTATTGGGCTGCTCTCGTCATTCTCCCACGGATGGAAATTTGATGGTGTAATTGCCTTATTGAGACCCATCAATAGAAAAAATGTAATCAAAATCGTTAGAGCCGTTTTTGAGAAAAAACAATTTGGTTTTTTGATCACTATGATAACTATAGTTAACTTTCGGTGGATTTTGCCCATACCCTTATTTTTGCGTTCCATGGTAACCTGTAGGCTAGATATCAAGTTTGAGGGGATTTGGTACCGCCGTTTTCTCTAAAAACCGTGCTAAATTCGATTTCGTCGAAAGTTTTGGTAATTTATTATGCTGCTCTCGTCATTTTCCCACAAATGGGAATTTCATGGTATAGTTGCCTTATTGAGAGCTATCAATATTAAAAATTTAATCAAAATCGTTAGCGCCGTTTTTGAGAAAAAAATATTTGGTGTTTTGATCACCATGATAACTATAGTTAAATTTCGGTGGATTTCGTTCAAACCCATATTTTGGAGTTCGATGGTAACAGTATCCCCCCGAGGTGTTTCCAGTTAATTTCTAAATACCCATTTAAGGTGAACTTTCAACCCTCACTATATAACCCTCGTATTCATCAAATGAAATCCCCGTAAGAAGAACACAATTAGAAGAGTACGTGATAAGCAGATGGAAACTTTACATTTGACGGAATAAAAGGTTTAACAGCAATATCTAGCCATGACCAGTAATAACCAGCCCTAACCTGCCCTTCGTCTGCAACAAGAAGCGCATATTTAATTTATTTTCCCTGGAAGATATGTTTATTGGCTGGAGTGAGAATAGTTGGTTTTGTAGGCTCGCGTCTCACCAATAATTTATTCTGGACAGACCCCGGCAGCACGTTTTCAATTCCCCCTGTCGTTCGTCCTCGTTTTTTGATTGCCCTGTTAGCTCGCGAATTTCTTCCGTTTGAGAAAGTTGTTAGAGACCACGAAGAGGGCAAGACAATTCTTCCGTCCTATACTTTTACCAATTACCCACTCGGGGCCTAATAAATTGAGGCCCTTCATCCGGAGGCTGTTGAAAGCTCGCGCGCGGTTTCTTAGGTGATTAAACGAAGGCGTTGGAAGTTGCCAGTTGTGCCGTCAGGAAAACCCGCGAAACTGCGCTAATTGGACAACCGGCTACGTCACTTTGTAACTTCCACTGCTCGCTGCACAGGGTTTTAGTGGAACGGTGGCAACCAACACTCGTATTTCTGAACTATGCGCGAGGGGGTTTCAGTTTCACCAGTGCTTTCAACTTAATCGGCATACCGCGCTCACTGAAGCCTTTGAGGCGCCAAAACTAATTATATGTTACCTCACCAACGAGGAGAGGATGTGACGATAATTTTGAGAGAAGTTATTTAGATGATGATGTTAGGTACCGCGGCATTCGAGTAAATCAGTGTTTGATGCTCGCCAACACGAAGAAACTTATTTTGGGGCTGTCGATAAACACCGTCACTAAATGAAGCTTTGGGGCGGGAAGGCGGTATTATCCCCTGCTGTTGCCTCCACAAAACCCGCAATTGCTGTTTTAGGCCCCTTCGATTAATCGTTTGGACTTCACCCAAAGTAGCTTTCCCTCAAACGTGAACCGCAACCTTAGAAACAAGGCCTTACATGTGCTCCTGATATGCGTTGTATTGTACGTTACTGCTATTTTCAGGACAGCAGGCTCATATTTCCAGCTCCTAGATCCTGTAGCTCATTAATTGCTGTTTTAGGGACATTCAAATGGTGGCGTGACCTCTTCCTCTCCTGAGATAAGCACTGAGTAGCTTTTAATGCTCAGAGTGTTGCTAACACCCTGGAAAGAACCTTGAACCGTGTTTTCGGACGTTCTGACAAACATACAGCTGCTGCGGGGCGGGAAAATGATATTATTCTCAGCCATTAGCCCCTCCATCGTGTACAAGGTATTTTCAAGGCATTTCGAACACTGGTTTGGTTCGTGTCCCCATTTTTAATGTCTCCCCAAATCAGACTTTCGCACGTATCCTGCAAAAGCATGCTATACGTCAGTCTGAGTGACGGAGCGGAGCCAGATGGACCTTGCATGAGTAAGAGCTGTGATCTGAGGATTCTTGGCATTTGGAGAGGATGCTTAGACCTATGGCCACTACCCCACTCCCGCCAACTCGCTAATTTGTATTGTCAACTCTCCATTGAAAGCACGAACCCCACAAATCCAACACCCTATTGCTTCCCAGGGTGCCATTCAGGTTAGCTGCGGCTTGAGCAGACTAAGGACCTGAATAGTTGGCAGATCCTCAGGCAGGGATTGCCAGAAGGCGTTCTTCCTGCAACTACCATCTTTCACACATGGGTTCTGAGGGAAGTTTACACGCCTTATTCATATTTTGGCAAGTCTTACAACACTGCGCCTGTACGTATTCAAGAACTCAGTCTGCGTCCCAATCCCTAGGAGTGAAACTGTCATCACCCTAAGCACCGCAGCCAGCCCCTCACAAGTAACCCTGTGCGTGCTTCCCTGACTCCAGCCCTGCCTAGCAGAATCTTCAACTCTGACCTCCCAGCGCTTTACCGCTGAGACCTACATTGTATTTGTTCTTAGTGGCAAAGTTTTACGGGTGATGCTCCTAGAGCAAAAACTTTATTCTCATATCCCCTGTCATCTATCCCAGTACTTTTAACAAGGCCTCTTCAATTTCCATTCTCAGCCCACTTCTCCACTTACCCCAATTTAGCAGAAAACTCATCGCCTTAAAATCAACGAAATTTTACGGTAAATCCTAAAAATATTCATATTCTGCAGCTTCAATTAGTACGTGGAGTTGAGAGATTTTCTTGGTTACCCAAATTTGAAATACGTGACGGTGAGTGTCAGTCGCGAGGATTGAAGTAAATGTTCACTTGACAGATCTGAATGTTGCTGCAACTTACGTTGTTATGAAGTGTTCAGAACCTTAAGGTACTTCACTAATGGCGTAGGCGACGAAGTAATTTCAACTTTGGAAGCCAGAGAATCACAATAATGTCCTTCAATTTCTATAAAGACCGGAGTTGGGTGCTTGAGAGTGAAGTTAGCCGGAAGGGGTTTGGATCAGTCGAGAGCTCTTGAAGACCGAAAGAGATAATTTGACTTCTGTCTAAGCCCGACTCAACTGCTAATTCTCTAAGTTGACCTTGTTTCCATCCAAGTTCTACCGCCAAGCGGCAACTCCTTTCCATTTATTATGAGGGTTACGTGGTCCGACGCAATAACTGGTAGCCGTTTTAACAGAATTGACGTGAGATCTGCTATCCGATGAAGAACAGTATTGCGTCGACGTATTTCTCGAATATTCGAAATCAAATTAATCTGCAATCGATGCTGTTTAATACCCAGCCCCTAAATTCTCAATCCCAACGTGATTGAAGCCACCAACTGAAAAAACTACTGGACACGAATTAACTTAGAATTCTGCGACCTTGAAGAATTTTGCTTCGTCTGAACACGCTGACAGACTTGTGCTCCTCCAAGGACTCGTTTCAAATGGTTTGGGATTCCCCAGGTGGTGATACCCCGGCCGAGTTAACACACAGACAACAGTTCCCCTCTCAGAGACTGGCAAAGGTACCTACTAGCCCTCCTGCCGTATCTCCACTGGTCTGGGTTCGGTCGTTGCTAAGTGAGTGGCCAGCGGCTAGCATGATGCAACCCCCATGACAGTTGACTAATTCTACCCTTTAGGAAGAGTCATAATGATAATGAAACAGACCTGCCATCGATAGAGCGTATGAAGATCATAGAGGCCAGCGCTTAAAGGGTGGGGGAATTATTTGAAACCTGTACTTGCTCGTCAGAAGTTACCTGACAAATATCTGGTGCGTTGCAACACACAACTTTGCTTAGCTCTACGTCAATTCACTTTGTACATGACCTTCGAACTTGGTCAAACAACACGCCACAGCAGCAGGAAGCGGTAGCGCCTAATGTTCTGGAATTTATTGTGCTGCTCGTACCCAATGCAGGACCATTATTGAGCAATTGGTACACAGATAATTAATGAGGCTTTAAACATGAATTTTTTTCAAGAAAGATAGTAATCACTTTTGCAGAGTTATTGGGTAAAAACGTTTAGAACTGGTAGTAAGCAAAACGGCGGTAGTTGAAATTCAGGAATTTCTGGAGTGAGCCCCATGTGTCTCATGAGCGTTTTTAAATACTCACCCTATAGGTATTGGATTCGACTACAGTACCAATTTTCTTTAACATTCTACTAACATTCCAGCGGAGTTTAAAAGGAAAAAACCACGGCAAAAACGCTTTTCATCGAAAATTTTGATAATTTATTGTGCTGCTCTCGTCATTTTCCCACAAATGGGAATTTTATGGTATAATAATCTTATTAAGAGCTATCTATATAAAAAATTTAATCAAAATCGTTAGAGCAGTATTTGAGAAAAAAAATTTGTTGTTTTGATCACTATGATAACTATAGTTAACTTTCGGTGGGTTTTGTTCATACCCTTATTTTGGCGTCCCATGGTAACCTGCGAGCGAGATATGAAGTTTGAGCTGATTTGGTACGGTGGTTTTCTCTACAAATCGTATACAGACACACATACACACACACAGACACACAGACCATTTTCCCAAATAGGGGTTTTCGGACTCAGGAGGGTGTGAAACGTAAAGATCTGAAGAAAACTCAAAATTTTTTTTTTTCAGCCGATTACATAACTTTCCTTTCTACTTTGTAAAGCCAAGGAAAGTAAAAGTAACTGCTGCACACCTTGTCTCACGCTGGAGAATGGTAGAGAAGGGGTGCCCACGGTGCTGGACACTGAGCACTAAGTAACGCCTTCAAAGGTCTTATCAGGAGCCTGACTGCAAGCTATACGCTCAAGGTCGCATATCCTCGCACAATCGGCCCACCAAAGCGAAACTAAAATGCATCAAGTGCTCCGAACAGCCACCCAATGTTCGGAGCGTGTCAAGCTGCAACGGACCCTGCTCACACTATTAAATGGTCAACGTCAATACGTTTTAGTGGTCACGAGCTCGTTCTTGAGAAGCAAGTACTTAGGAGCCATTATACGTGAGAAGTGGCGTTTCAGTCAATACCTCTTTCGTCCTCGAGGACTGAGGTACACATGACACCAGCTTAACATTCCCTCGAGGGAGCAGGGGACGCTACACATTTTTCAGGGATGTGGCTGGAAGCACTGATGAGAGGCTCCCAAAACGCCACAACAAACTACAGAAGAATGGGCTGAACTTTCCCATGTCCTCCACATCCTGGCCCTCCAGTAAAGAGGAAACAAGAAGCCATGTGCTACACCACTGTAGTTTATGGAACTGTGAGTAATGATTGACGGAAGAACAGTCGAAGCTGGAAGGTGTGGCTGGCTTGCTACACAATGCATGCTTATATCTTTTTCGCCCGGATTGCAAAGGAGGCTATGACAATAAAACGTTAATAGGGGATAAATGGGGTTTAAAACGGCTTTTGAGAGACTACACTACGATTGGTTGAAAATTGCGGTGGAGGAGGGTTAAAAAGGTCATACTATAATGTGGGAGGGGCAGGGGCAGATGGAGGGTGAGGTGGTCAATTTCTGGAAACTGGGGCAGGGGGTGGGGCTAAAAAAGGTCGTACTACATTACGATATGTTGAAAATTGTGGTGGAGGGGGTGGGGGTAAAAAGGTCGTACTATAACATGATTGGTTGGCACGTGTGGCCAAAAGCCTCGTACTATAGTACAATTGGTTGAAAATTGTGATGGAAGGGGTAAAGGGGTGGGGTGGAGGGGATAGAAAAAGTCGTACTATAACGTGATTGGTCGGAGGGCGTGTCCAAAAACCTCATACTATAGTACGATTGGCCAGGGGGCGTGGTTTTCTTCCCCTACTCCAATTGAGCCAGAACTCCCAAAAGCCGCTTCAAACCCCATTTATCCACCACTAACGTCACCGCTGATCTTTCCCTTTGAAACTGGCCACATTTACTACTAGTAAATACTAGGATCAGGTAGGAAACCAGATTAAGAACTTCGCCGGGATGAAATCCGTTCATCGTCAGGGTCCTACTTCTGCATCATGGCATACGAGTATGGGCAACAGCTCTCTTCCAGGAGGCAGGCTAAATGACAAGCCTGGAACACAGGTCTGGAATGTGTGGTTGCAGAGTGAGTACCTGTGCTCCATGCTAATAAAACCGCGACCTTCATGGCCTCCTAAAGTTTAACTCTCTTATGAGTGTTAAGGAACAGTCATTTTGACAAGGAAACGGATGTGTGGATAAGTAATCGTGTAGGCCATACCAATTTGTTGAAGACTATGACTCATCCTTCATATGAATCGTTAGGATAGAGAGCGATGAAGGAAGACCACAATTGAAATACAAACCCTGCAAATTATTACACAACGGTTTATTATTCTCATGAACAGCTTGACCTAGTATTACTGCTCCAAGACCCATTTCATTCGATTCAGCATCGAAAAATACTAGTGAACCATACGAAACATGACCTGACTACAATGGAACTACGGAAACTAAATATTCCCCCGGCACCTGGCGCCCGTAAACGTCTGTAGGCATTTATGATCCGATGTAGGGGTGTGCGGAGGAAGTGCCGACCTCATCGGCTCTAACCATCGGGCAAGAAGAGTCGGAGAAATTGGGACAGGGACTTCCAGCGAACCCTCAGCAATTGGCACGACGTTGCGAGGCAAGCGGGCGAGTGGTTTCGATGAGATGGGAGGGAAGGAGTACTAACGACGAAACCTTGACTTCCGCTGCAGTTCCTAGATACCAAATGGGATTTTTGTGCGAAAGAACGGATTTTTTAGACGACGTTAAAGGCACAAAACGGCCCGGACGGGGGATGGCGGACGGGCATTGCAAATTTAGAATCCCCATGTCATCAAACGTAAAGTACCAAATTTTGAGGGGAGGGGGGGGGGGTTGTAAAAAAATTGTTGTGACCGAAAACATAGGATTATTATTCAGAATGAATAATAAACCAAAAGAGATAACCCGCAAAGGCGTATTATTTTTTTAATCAAAACTCCATTGCGTCACTGGCATTTTGATACTGCATTAATTTGAGAACGCTGAACCTCTCGTAATCACGAGAGCATTAAGAACAATAGGAGTAAACGAGACAGTCGTGGAATGGTGCACATCACTCCTAAATAATAGGGAAGTGGTTTGCACGGCAGGAAATGTACAATTACAGTACCACACGACAAGGGGAACACCACAAGGTGGTTGCCTCTCACCACTATTCTGGTGTTTAGTAATTGATGAATTAATTAGGGCAATAAATACTGCAGGTTTTTACTGTCAATTTTTTGCAGACGACGGGGTTATCCTGGTACCACATCGGGACCCACATAAAGCTTGTTCCACGGTCGGTGGCGCAATAGAGACTATAATGAGCTGGTGCCAAGCAAGGGGATTATCCATAAATTTGGAAAAAACGAACACAGTAATATTTAGCAGGAAACGTACAGACACTAATAACATAACAATGACAATAGGAAATACTAGAGTTCCTACCGTCGACAAAGACAAATACTTAGGAGTAATCCTAGATAGGAGACTTAGATGGAAAGAACATATTAACACATTGACGGAAAAAAGCAGGACCTTATTACACCAAATAAAAGGCATCATAGGTAAGACATGGGGAGTGAACCCAAGGATGGCCAAATGGATCCATCAAGCGGTGCTGAGACCAAGAATAGTGCATGGAGCAATTGTTTGGTGGCAGGGAGCAACCAAGAATTGCTCCCTTAACAAATTAGATAGAACAATAATGATGACTATGTCAGGTGCCTTTCACAGCACACCGACCATTGTCCTGGCGGTGATACTGGGCGTACTGCCCCTCAGATGGGAAGTTCTACAAGAAGCAATGAGGGGCGTCCTCAGACTAAAGAAAAATGACGAGTGGACACAGGTCAACTGGAGAGGACATGGAACTATCGGGAACGACCTGTTTCACTCCATAGAAACGGCAAACTACCCGATAGACGATAGAAAAACAATATACAAACTTCAGACGCACATTAATACGGAAATATGTCCAAAAGACATTTGGGAGAACAGAACACATGTAGAGGATGACTCAGATATAATATGTTACACAGACGGATCGAAGGACCAAATACATGGAAACACGGGCTTGGGTATATACATCCCTGCAATAGATTGGAAAGAATCCAGATCTCTAGGCACCAGAACAACGGTCTTCCAGAGTGAACTGTTAGCAATCAACCACTGTATTGACAAACTGATCACATTGAACACCAGCAATAAGACAATAACAATTTACACAGACAACCAATCGTCAATAAAAACGCTGGCCAATCCAATAGTTAGGAGCCTACTAGTTGAGGACACGAATAACAAGGGGAAAGAACTTGTACTCAGGGGAAATACCTTGACGGTGAAATGGATTCCGGGACACAAAGGATACAGTGGGAATGAAAGTGCGGACATACTGGCCAAAGAGGGGTCGACCGATCACTTCTATGGACCAGAACCCTATACGGCGGTTACGATGGCAACAGTCAAGAAGGCCATAAATAATACCCTATGGAGTAAAGTTAACAATGACATAGACAATAATAGAGGTCTTGAATTCTCCAAGCGCACAGGGACCACGAGTTACAACAAAATAAAGACGGAATGGGCCCTAAAACTAAATAGAATACAATTAAGAAGATTAGTAGGCATGTTAACTGGACACTATGCAGTCCGGAACACATTACATAGGTATAACCCAGCAATTAGGGGTGAATGCTCCTGTGGGGAAATAGAAACGGTTGAACACTTCATATGCGAATGCCCAATATGGTTTAGAACCAGAATAGAAAGACTAGGAGGACGAACCATAGATTGGGATGATATACGACGCAATGAATGGAGGAGTATCCTCAAATTTGTAGAGGGAACCGGAAGATTCCGGTACCCATTCTAGGAGCCAAAGCCGGATCCCTTATACAACTTGGGTGATGGGAAATGGGCCCATATGTGGCCACGACTAATGTCACTGTTCCCTCGGCTTTGGCTGATGCCCTGCAGTCTCTCTCTCTCTGAACCTCAATTACCTTCTTATTATTCAAAACTAATTGCTATTTATGGTTGAAGCTATTTGTTCACTTAATTAAATGTATTAACCGTGTTTCTAAAGGATTCGGCCGTAACTCAATACACGTGTGATGCAACAGTCGTCTGTTCAATAGAATTTACTAGGGCTTCCATTGATTGGATTTATTGCAGCCAGTGAGTAGGAATCCGAAGGCTCTCTGAGAGGAACCCGTGATGCAATAAATTGCGAAAAGTTGTTCATCGTCGTCGAACATTAACGTTAAATGCCTTCGAGTGAATTAAACTCCGCCCGCGCTCTTCAACAAAAGACGATAACAGAGTTTCAGTGAACCTGAAATTCCAGTTGGCTCGGCGCTTTTTACTACTTTCCGCTACCCAAAGGGTAACAAAAAATATTTAACTCGTAAATCGCATCACGCTAAGTTCCGGTTTTCAAACGCTCGATACAATTCGCTCAGCTTTTTATCGGGTGGTTGGAACCTCATTTGAATGGTTTTCTTTTTTATTTTTGCCTTGAAGTGGCTGAGTGAGAAATAACATCGTCTTCTCTCACGTGACTTTTCCCGACCGGGAGAAAATCAACGGGAAAACCAAATAAATTCTTTTCCAATAGCTTTCTCGATTGAGGGCGATAAAAACGAGGCCGATATTTCAAAATCAATGAAACGCGAAGGAAGTGGAAGAAGTTGCCATCAGAAACGATTTGCCGGATCACGAGACCTCGCTAATGCCAATTATTGCCGCGGAGGGAGTTGCATTTCAGCAGTTCTTACAGAACCGGTCCATACAACGTCCAAACCAAAAACCCTGCAAATTATTACACAACGGTTTATTATTCTCATGAACAGCTTGACCTAGTATTACTGCTCTGAGATCCATCCCATTCAATTCAGCATCGAATACTAGTAAACCATACAAAACATGACCTGACTACAATGGAACTAGAGAAACTAAATATTCCCCTGGCGCCAGGCGCCCGTAAGCGTCTGTAGGCATTTATGATCCGATGTAGGGGTGTGCGAAGGAAGTGGCAAAAAGAGTTGGGGAAATTGGGACGCGGACTTCCAGCGAACCCTCGGTAATTGACACGACGTTGCGAGTCGAGCGGGCGGGTGGTTTAGATGAGACGGGAGGGAGTACTAACGACGAAACGTTGACTTCCGCTGTAGTTCCCGCAAGTTCTTTCAATTAGTTAACTCTAATAATTACTGTAACTTCCCTATACGCAGTTGTACACGTCTGATACTCATTCCATTCGACCCACGATGTAAAAATACCTTGAAAACGATACGAAACATGGCTTATTTGCGATTATACTGCGTTTTGTCAATTTTTTAAACCATTTTTTGTCCATAACAAACATGGGTTTCGTCTGATCGCATTGCCGAGATGGCGGGCACAACTAGATACCAAACGGGATTTTTGTGCGAAAGGAAGGCGGATGGACATTGCATATTTGGAATCCCTATGTCTTGAAACGTAAAGTATCAAATTTTGAGGGGGAGTTGTAAAAAATGTTTCGTGACCGCAAAATGAGGTTATTATTCAGAATGAATAATAAACCAAAAGGCTGCAAATTATTACACAACATTAGTACTCTCGTCCACAGTGTGGTTGTGACTTATCCTGTTCAATCCGTTCGGAAATATTAAAAATGTAACATGGCTATGTCAACATTTCACGTAACGACAACTCACATGTGCAACTATGTTTATAAAACGATGAAAACCTTTCTTCAATTCTTATAAGGATTCATGAGGTAAGTGCAAAAACGTATTCAGTGGATTCCAAGTGGTTTCTAGAAGTCAATGAATATTGACTGATTGATTGATTGATACTCGTGAGCAGATTGTATGATCGATATGCAACTAACTCCATTCGATTCAGCGTCGAAAAACACTAGTAAACGATACGAAACGTGATTTGAGTAGCAGCTACGAAAATTGACGTTGTCCAGGAACGACGTGACGAGTCGAATTGTTGGGTGGTCGGGGTGAGACGGGAGGCAGTGGGGTGAATGAGCGCAGGTGGAGGAGAAACGATAATTTTGTCTGTAATGTCTGCTCTGTCGCAATAAACATCCATTGGGGAACTAACTGAGCGTCAGTAGACGTTCCATTCTGTTCCATTGTCACCGCAGTTTCTAGTCGTGCATGTAACAGTGTACACGGCCATTCTCAATAAAAATGGTGTTGACAGTTTCATACATCGGTTGAGCAGTGATTGCTGATTAATGTTCGTGGCATGACTAAGTGGAACGGGAAGTTATGATTTATCAACTTGTTTTAGAAGCTGAAGCCACGAGAATTGCAGAATGCACAGCTAACGAACGTTGTGTGATGCGTCGCACCTGATGAATTAAGAGGAGTTAACATAAAGCTGGTTCTTTTGCTTTTGTGTTTTCCTTACGTAGTGTGGCAACCGAGCAAACCCCCACTGACGCCTCAGATGGGCTGGTTTGTGTCGTTCACGAGCTGCCTCATGTTCTCAGTTTCACCTCCAGTTCGTATGGACCTGGTGTTCCCTGATGTGACGTGTATTCTCCTTGAATTCTCGCACGAAACGCAAGATAGCCTTAAGCTCCATCCGTGTAACCTCACCCGTTGCAGCTGTAGCTCTCCAAGCACTCTGACTGCAGACGGCTCCTCACAGGTGCACGGTACGCTCTCAGCTGATTAGTAGCAAGAGCAATGAAAACGTAGCGCTAAGAGAAGTCGATCTTTATCAAGCACCCGACTGTGACAATTATTTTTAGCGATGAACTGTTGCCGTTTTCAGCTCATAGCCCTCGGTAAAAGGTAAAAATGGGAATAGTGCGATATCCCGCACCTGAACTAGCAGAAAGAGAGGAGTAGTGAGCATTTCTGATGTCGGCATCCCGCTCTCTGTTTAGAGAGGGCGATCGCGTTTTGTTGAACAAACAATGAGCGAAAAGAGAACTGGAAGATATTAAAAGAGTTTCCGCGATTACGTGCAGCGTTCCGCACCAGTTGGTTTTTCAGCTGAAAAGACCCTCCCTGATAACGACCGCTTCAATTTTTATTAACTCAACTCCTCCGCCGACCCCTTGTCATCTGACGAGCCAAGAATTTTCTCCAGTCTTTTGCCTCCAACAGATTCCGCTCCCACATTAACATTGGGCATTTCCTCGTAAAAAGGAAGGGGCGACGATGTCGACCTTCGAATCAACTGGGAAGAAAAGGAGGGGATGTGTAGCTATGGGAAGATTCGGCTCCAACCAACGGTTTCAACGGGAGCAAGGGGAGAAGGAAGAAATGGAACGAAATTGAGGCGACAGAATGTTCTATGCGCTCTTGCGCTAACTCAAAAGAGAAGCTCCGTTCGTTTGAACAGTGCTGAAAGAGTAAACATGGAAGAAGATGGAGAGTGTAATGAAAGTTTAAACAAATTTGAGGTTGTAGTGTTATGGACCGTTTGTTGTACGTGAATACGACTCGTGACGGGTAATAGATTGTATATAAAATATATATAATAATATCACAAGTCCTCTGGGTTGGGCAGCAGCTAATGCATGTTGCACTCTGACGTTTGTTAACAGCCCATTCGGTCACAAGTGTGATGTGTATTTCTGCGCTCATTCAAACCAGCAATTGGAAAACACTTGCCCCTGCTCAATAATACTTTCCCTGAAGAGCCAGTGGCGTTTCATTGTGAATAATCACTTCCTGGTTCTGGGTTATCTTCCCAGGAGCATGCCCATACTACCAGGCGCGACCACGGGTTGTGGATAGTGGAACGGCCACGGCATTGTCCCCAGGGGCATGTCTGCGGCCAGCTGTGAATAAGGACAGCATGCTGACTGAATAAGCAGCCGCGAACAATGGGCAAAACCCAAGAGGTCGCAGAAGAGATCCTGAACAAAGGACTCAAGGGCAAGCGGATCTACATTTTCTCAGACAGCCAGGCCGCCTTAAAGGCCATCGCAGCCTATAGTTTTAGGTCTAAGCTGGCATGGGAATACCTCCATGCGCTCAAGCAGCTCGGCACCCGTAACAGGCTCTCCCTCATTTGGGTGCCGGCTCACAGGGGGCATGAGGACAATGATAAGGCTGACTGCCTTGCGAAAAGGGGTACAGAATCCCTACCCATCGGGCCTGAACCACACGTAGGTATGACGAAAAGTCACCTGAACCGTCTGGTTGCTCGATGGGAGATACAGGAAGATGGCGCTCATTGGCATCGCCAGCCACAGCTAAGACAGGCGAAAAGGCTTGTCACGCCTTCCTGTCAAAGGGCGAAGGCGATGCTGACACCTCAGATATCACCTCAACAAGATGGGCATCTTAGAGGCAGTGGAATGCAGACTCTGCGGTGAGGAGGACGAGAGAGCAGAGCATATCCTGTGTGAGTGCCCTGCCTTGGCAGCAAAACGCTTTGAATACTTCGGTCAGGGGACCACTGAACCCCAAATCATGGCGGAATCTGCAGTGAAGGACATACTCAGCTTCCTAAGGGGGGCGGGTTTGTACAACGCCTTCTACTAAGAAAGGGCCGTCACAATAGGCCCATATGCGGCCGCAGTGACAATGGGACTTGTCCCACACGCCCTCGGGTCAAAAAAAAAAAAAAAAAAAATCACTTGACCCGGGCAAAGTGCCCACGTAGTCGCGTCCAAACGGATTTGAGCGTTCACCTAAGCAACACGAACTCTGACTAGTGCTCCTCTAGTATCACCTCGACTGCCATTCATGCAGACACATTGGTTGCATTACAATGGCAGGTAAGGTATCTGTATAGACTCCCTGTGGTTGTGAACACAATGGTGCTGCAGCTACCTTGTTTACTGGACGAAGCGTTAACATAAAGAAGAACAATGGTACCAATAAAACGCGATATGGATCATCGGCAACTTGCAACCATGTGACAGGATGGGTTGACTCCATCTAGCGAGATATCGTTCAACCTCCAAAAATGGCAACTCTTCCGTGCGGCAATTCTCGCTTAAAGATGGACGCTATATCGCTAGATAGAGTCAACCCACCCACTATCACACAATTGCAAGTATACCAGTCCCCAATGGATGTTGATTGCATAAGAGCCGACACTATAAATAAAAGTATCGTTTTTCCCCAGCCTGCGTTCGTTCACCCCACTGCCTCCCGTCTTACTCCGACCACCCAACAATTCGACTCGTCACGTCGTGCCAATTGCCTAGGATCGTCTGGAAAACGTCAATTTTCATAGCTGCTACTCAAATCAGGTTTGGTATCGTTTACTAGTGTTTTTCGACGCTGAATCGAATGGAATTAGTTGCAGATGGATCATACAATCTGATCTCGAGTGACTTGTAGAAACCACTTGGAATCCACTAAATAAGTGTTTGTGCATGCCTCATTAATACGGGATTATTAAACACAGTTATACGAAGTTGTCGTTTACTAAACTAAACATATTGCGGCGAATTCTATTACTTTGAGGAACTTTCTGCACAATCCGGCCAAAGGCATCATTTGTCGCCAGCCTGCGTTTGTATTGCCTCCTGCCTCGATCCAACTATTTGTGAATTCGCCTAGTCATGCCTAGTGCGGCCTAGTCAGGTCATGCTACGTATCGTTTACTAGTATTTTTCGATGCTGAATCGAATGGCATGAGTATTAGAGATGCTCTTTGAACATCGTTGTCATTTCCCGGACTGTGATATTCTTCTTAATATTTCCCGACAGATTGAATAGGATACGTTACCTATTGCTGTGCTAGAGAACAGTAAACCTTTTTCCATTGTAGACATTTAGATTATCTTTCGTATCGTTCACGAGTCAATATTCTATAATATCCATTTTTGAATAGTGTTGGTGCATGCCTCATTAATACGGGATTATTAAACACAGTTATACCTATGAGTTGTCATCAGCAAAACTAAACACATGGCGACAAATTCTATTACTTTGAGGAACTTTCTGCACAATCCGGCCAAAGGCATCATTTGTCGCCAGCCTGCGTTTGTATTGCCTCCTGCCTCGATCCAACTATTTGTGAATTCGCCTAGTCATGCCTAGTGCGGCCTAGTCTGGTCATGCTACGTATCGTTTACTAGTATTTTTCGATGCTGAATCGAATGGCATGAGTATCAGAGATGCTCTTTGAACATCGTTGTCATTTCCCGGACTGTGATATTCTTCTTAATATTTCTGGACGGATTGAGTAGGATACGTTACCTATTGATGTGCTAGAGAACAGCAAACCTTGTTCCATTGTAGTCATTCATATTATCTTTCGTATCGTTCACGAGTATTTTTGAATAAGTGCTTGCGCATGCCTCATTAATACGGAATTATTAAACACAGTTATGTGTATGAGTTGTTGTTTCACGGATTGTTGTCATCAGCAAAACTAAACAGTTTGCGGCAAATTCTATTACTTTGAGGAACTTTCTGCACAATCCGACCAAAGGCACCGTTTGTCACCAGCCTGCACTTGTATTGCCTCCCACCTCGATCCAATCATTCTTGAATTCGGCTAGCGGCGCCTAGTCAGGTCATGCTACGTATCGTTTACTAGTACTTTTCGATGCTGAATCGAATATGCGATGAGTATCTGAGGTGCTCTTCGAACATCGTTGTCATTTCCTGTACTGTTACTATACTCTTGTGATATTCTTCTAAATATTTCCCGACGGATTGAATGGTATAGGTCACAACCACGATGCGCAAGAGAATAATACACCATTGTGTAATAATTTGCAGCACTTTTGTTTATTGTTCATTCTGAATACTACAACTATGTTTTCAGCGTGTTTTGTTTTGCATTCGATTCAAAAGTGTTACGTTTTGTTATAAATGCTATGTAATTTTAGTCCACGTTCTCACTGGCTTTAGCAACTTCTCCGGATACGAAAAATCATCCGGAAAATCCTTGCTGATGGCAACTGCTTCCACTTCCTGCGGGTTTGTTCGTGTTTCTCTCACTCAATTGAGAAAGCTATTGGAAAATAATTACGCGGTTTTCCCGTTCATTGTCTCCCGGTCTGAAAAGCCACGAGGTAGAAGACGCTGTTATTTCCCCCTAAGCCACTTTACGACGAAGACCCATCCAAATGAGATTTCAACCGCCCGATAAAAAGTTGAGCCAATCTCATCGAGCGTTTGAAAACTGGGACTTAGTGTCACGCTATTTACGAGTTAAATACTTTCCTTGCCCTTTGGGTAGCAAAAAGAAGAAAAGCCTCGAGCCAACTGGAATTTCAGGTTGACTCAACCCCAGCTATCGTCTTTTGTTGAGCCGCGGAGTTGAATGTATTCGGCGGGGCTCTGCACTAACTTACGACGACGTGCCCTCGCCTAGAACAACAGTCTCGCAATTTATTTCATCGTGGCTTCATCTCGAAAAGCCTTTGGATTCCCACTGACTCCCCCCCAACAAATCCGCGTTTTTCGCTTTTGTTCTCCTGGGCGTTATATCTGACCCGCTAGTCAAATCACCAAGTACCCGCTTTCATCTGAACCCTTTTCAATGCCGTTATCGGTCGACCGAAAACGACTGATTTATCAGATCTTCACTTTTTGAGGGCTCCAGAGCCACTCCACTGCTTCCTCAGAGTCCGCACTTTCCAGCGTGTTCTCGAAAACTATTTCTGATCCTCGTTCGAGGGTAATGGTTCCTTGCTGGCCCTTTGTCAGGGCGGAGAAGTTCAATTGATCATGTGCCGTGTTAAAAACACCCTGGTGCAAAGCATCGCGCAACTTTTCTCAACGAGACCCGCATTTAACGATTTTATCATTCAAATATGCCCTCTTCATTCAAGTTTATGAACTCGATGGAACTTACATCAACGACCTGCGTAGAAACTGGTGGTGGTTGTCTGGTGGCTCCTATTTATTCCAAATAAATATTCCAGAGCCAACCTGATGCAATGTGCTAAACGGTCTCACTCTCCCAGACTCTCCATCCTAAGCTGGATAATATGCAAAATTCTAAATAATTTAATTTTAAATAACTACAGAAAGCAGTTCGGTGCGTTACGTGACCAAAACTAATATAGCGAGGTCAATCTACGTCATCCCTGACATTTTCCCGAGATCGAGTTTCATCGATTGAGGAAAATTCATTCACCTTTGTGCTGGAGCCGGACTTACCTTCGTTCCAGCGGAGTGGGTAATTCCTTTGTTCCACTCGAAATGTTACACAACGAATTAAAATTGACTTTGAAGCCGAGCGGAGAGTTCAAAGACGAAATCAGACGCAAGGACGATGCCGATTTAACGGTAATCGCGGTTTGTTCAGTACCGTGAGGGGAGGGGGGGGGACGTTGCTCTTCATTTCCTTCTATTCCTCAATGACAGTGTTGAAGTGTTCTCCGTTTCCAAGGTCTTCAGACCAGTCAGGCTGTTGGGTGCAAGAGAAAGAGAGGGCTCTGAAGACTTGAACTGATTCACGAATAAAACGAACGAGATAGAGGACTGTTGATACGCTTTGAATTAAACTGTCACTGTCGTGTACGAATTACTCGCGTACAGAACACGAGTGAAAGTCGTATCCTGGCCCAAAAGAAAAAAACAAATTAAATACACTTGATGAAAATAAATAAAATAATGCCTCTCAAGAAAGTACTGGGAAATGAAATTATTAACCAAATAGGACACTTGAATTTAATCAGAAAAAAAAACCCTGCAAATTAATACACAACGGTTTATTATTCTCAGGAACAGCTTGACCTAGTATTACTGCTCCGAGACCCATTTCATTCGATTCAGCATCGAAAAATACTAGTGAACCATACGAAACATGACCTGACTGCAATGGAACTACGGAAACTAAATATTCCCCCTGGCGCCAGGCGCCCGTAAGCGTCTGTAGGCATTTATGCTCCCTGATGATGATTTATGAAGTAGCCCTAACCTTCCTCCGCCCAGTCAGGCAAAAAGAGTCGGGGAAATTGGGACGGGGACTTCCAGCGAACTCTAGGCAATTGGCACAATATTACGAGTCGAACGGGTGGGTGGTTTTGAAAAGACGGGGGGGAAGGAGGGAGTACTAACGACGAAACGTTTACTACCGCTGTAGTTCCCGCGAGTTCTTTCAATTAGTTCACATTGGCTCACTATAATTACTGTAATTTCCCTATACGCAGTTGTACACGTCTGATACTCATTCCATTCGACCCAGGATGTAAAAATACCTTAAAAACGATACGCTTATTTGCGATTACACTGCGTTTTGTCAATTTTTTAAACCATTTTTTGTCCATAACAAACATGGGCTTCGTCCGATCGGATTGCCGAGATGGTGGGCACAACCCGATACCAAATGGGATTTTTGTGCGTAAGAACGGATTTTTTAGACCACGTTAAAGGCACAAAACGGCCTGGTGAACACGGACGGAGGATGGGCGACGGGGGACAACGGACGGATATTGCAGATTTGGAATCCCCATGTCTTGAAATGTAAAGTATCAAATTTTGAGGGGGGGTTGTAAAACATTTTTCGTGACCGAAAACATTGGGTTATTATTCAGAATGAATAATAAACCTATAGAAATGAAATGAAATGAACTCCTTTTAGAATGAAACAAATAACCTATGCTCGGATTGTAATAAATGACAATAAAGGGACAATGGGGAAAAGGAAACACCAAGCTCTGATCGCTCACCTTACTTCACACAATATAAGGGGAATTTAAACACTGGCTTAAAAAAGGGGAAGATTCGTCAGCGATGTCAGTAGCCGTTATATATTGAAAAATGTGGCCCCTCCGCCAATATAAACAGCAGCAAACTGCACGGGTGGCGGCAACAGTGTTGCCACCTTCGGCAGTCCGCCTCAAACCATACTTGATTTAGCACAATAGAGTTCTGATGGAAAGGTGTCTTGATTGAGCAGCCATTAGAACTAGTTCACGTGACAGGATGGGTCTGTACACATGTGAACTAGCGTTGAGATGAGAGCAGAGTGCTACTGAACACTACAGGCACTGATTGCGTGTCTTCCTTGCGTTGGCTCTTGGGGAGCTACGAGTCCGAATGCCTAAGGTGGAGCAGTGGGGGGGATGCATATTCTGGGTACTCTGAGGAGCCCGAAACCAAAAATAATTCATAAAACATTAGGTTAGCAGAAGAGGCTAATTGAACTAAGTAAGAAAAAAACTGCACCAGGGGGCTTTCTCGTTAGAACCAAGGGCAACCAACTTATTTGACCAGGGATGTGCCAAACACAGGCGTTGGTCCCAATTTGCCCTGATGCAATAGTATAAGAAGCCAGGGCCTGAAATGCAGCCTGGCTGGTTCCGTTTTAGCCCCCAGCGCAGGAAATGCTACATGCACACCATCACGGTGCCAGTATTGCTGCTCAGCAGCTTGGCTCTCAATGATCTAGCTGAGTAGCATGTCATCGCTACATCTGGATCTTCCTGAACACGTATCTTGAAGAGCAGTTTGAAGTTGTACTTCGTCCCTGGCATGCGGAGCCCTGACTGTCCAGGTAGTGGGAAGCCCTTCTTCCAGCACGCATGCCGCCTGTAAGTAGGCAGCTCTCACCACATAAGCTCGTGCAACTGTCCTTTTGATCAGACCACCGTGCGAACGGATGATAGTAGTTTTTTCCCACTGGCGTAAGCGGTAAACAAATGGTAAATCGTTGACCTTCGCAGTGACCCGTGAGAATTGGGTCACCTGAAGAGCCGCATACTCCCATTTTAAGGATATGAAAGGGTTGGGTCGTGTAATGTAATGTAATTTACTTGACAATCGATTCAAGGTAACCGATAAGATGAATTGAAAATGGTGAAAGAAACTTTACAAAATTGATTTCCGAATGGCCGCCTTTCATTAGCCTGCGGTCTTTGAGTATATTGGCCTGGAACTTGTCAAGCGTCGCTCCCCGCGTTATAGAATTACTTGTAAAACCTTTAGTTAAACTCCCCCCCAGGCATTAATTAGCGGGGGGAAGGCTGGGGGATTTGGTTCCTCGTCAATGAGAAATTAATTTCCCCAGTGACGAGTTGATGACAGAGTCATCTCCTTCGTTATCACCAGTTGAAGGCACATCGAAGTTGTAGTGAATATCTGTGGTGATGTGGTTAGAAGGAATGGGACGTAGTGCATGCATAATTTTCCAACCTCTCCAGAACTAATGAGTTTCTAGTCACGTAGTCAGTTTATGCAGACCCCACTTAGCGCCAGGAGAAACCTTCTGCCCCCTTTGTGCCCCCAGGGCTTCATCCAGAGTCACATCAGGATGCTCCAACGGTCAAAGGGCTCTCTGGTCAAAGTTCCTGAGCTTCTCCTATTTTAGCAAATTTAGGGAGAAAACCGCGGTATCGACCTCGCGATTCAATCGCCTCGACGAAACGGCACCTCTTTTGATTGTTCGGCGGTACTCAAAAACTGTCGGTGATGGCACGGGGAGTCAACTGAGCCCCATAATTCAGCTAGAATGACTCAAATGTGCACCGAGGGAACTCCCAGGTCCTTCCACCCATCCAGGCGCCATTAGACTTCCTTTAATCACTCGTGAAGCCTCAATCCAATCAACACATACTATTCCTTACATTCTCGTCGACACACACGCATTTAGCTCTCAGCCGAGTAGTTTAGTGTGATATCGAAAACATCAAAGACTCGTTTGTACCTTATCTTCATCTTCATTCTATGTTTTCGGTCTCGAACAAATTTTTACAACCCCCCCTCTCAAAATTTGATACTTTACGTTTCAAGACATGGGGATTCCTAATCTGCAATGTCCGTCCGCCGTCCGGGCCATTTTGTGCCTTTAACGTGATCTAAAAAATTCGGTCTTTCACACAAAAATCCCATTTGGTATCTAGGTGTGCCCGCCATCTCAGCAATCCGATCGAACGAAGCCCATGGTTGTTATGGACAAAAAATGGTGTAATAAATTCACAAAACGCAGTATAATCGCAGATAAGCCGTGTTTTGCATCATTTTCAAGGTATTTTTACATCCTGGGTCGAATGGAATGAGTATCAGACGTGTACGACTGCGTATAGGGAAATTACAGTAATTAGTAGAGTCAACTAATTGTAAGAACTCGCAGGAACTACAGCAGAAGTCAACGTTTTGTCGTTAGTACTCCCTCCCTCCCATCACATTAAAACCTCGCAACGCCCGCTCGACTCGCAACATCGTGTTAATTGCTGAGGTTTTGCTGGAAGTCCCCGTCTCAATTTCCCCGACTCTTTTTGCCCGACGGGGCGGAGGACTTCCACCCCACACCCCTACATCGGATCATAAATGCCTACAGACGTTTACGGGCGCCTGGGGAATGTTTAGTTTCCGTAGTTCCATTGTAGTCTGGTCATGTTTCGTATGGTTTACTAGTATTTTTTGATGCTGAGTCGAATGGAATGGGTCTCGGAGCAGTAATACTAGGTCAAGCTGTTCATGAGAATAATAAACCGTTGTGTAATAATTTGCAGGGTTTTTGATAAAACCTCAGTTTTCTGCCCTGGGAAGGAAACAGGCCGGATGTAATTGTTTACCACTATCCCCTCCCTCCCACCCATTCACACCGATGGAACTTGCTCATATCCTAATTTTTCCACAAACGATTCTTTGTCAAAACGACTGTCTCTTAACACTTATTAGAGAGTTATATCAATCGAAAGTCTAGGAAATTGTCGTTTCGCTACTGTGCAAGAGCTGAGGTACTCGCTCAACATCCACTGAACCGAGACCAGTGTAGGCATGGCAGGTTATCATTTAGTCAGTCTCCCAGTAGACAGCTGTTTCACCAGGAGAAGGTATAACCCTGGGAACCCACACCATATGATAGGAGTTCCTAATCTGGTTCCCGCCTGACCTTAGGTGACAAGTTTCAGTCACACAAAGGACAGATCAATTTGCCGTAACTCTCTCCACAAACTGGGCAGAACGGTTGTAAGCTTGCTTTGTAGCATGCAAACAACCACCACTCATTGTAGTAGGAACTACGAAGGAGCATAATGTGGTTTGTTGTTTCCTCCACACTGGAAGCCCATGACGTGCAGGATGGAGAGCTTTGAAGAGAAAAGAAGTGGAGCCGTGCATTGACGCAACCATCTAATATACGAACTGGCTTGTCCAATGGTCTGGCTCAACTCATGTGTTGCTCAGACGTTCATGGATGTTTGGGAAAACTTTCCGTGTAACGTCCCTTTGATGTTGATTAACACATCCCAAGCGGCCTTGCTAATTGCGCCTGCCTTTCAGGGACTGGTGATGTTCGGTGAAACACCATCTCTAACCTATATGGACTTCTTAAACTTGCCTCTCAAGACGGAGCCTGCTGGTGCCAAAACGCATTGACGGTTGCCTATTTAATTATCTCAGTTTTACGCTTGATGGCTTCGCGCCATTGGTGATAGGTTCCGAACGAGTAATGAGTTTTTTCTCTGATCAGGACAGTCAGGTCGTCTACATAGGCGTACGGCTAGCAGTAATTCAACCATGAGGCTCCTGAGAAGACCTTAGAAGAAGGCGTTCCAATGCGCATGGCACACCAGGTTACTGCCAGGTTTCCAATTCTGTAGCACTTGTAGCACTGTGTAGAGGACCGGTATTTCCTAACATTGCATCGTTCCCTGGCTATTCGTAAGTGCGTTGAGCTCACTAAGCTTGTTCTACGCGTTCAGTGAGGACGTGGTTCCTGAGTGTTTTGGCCATTTCTTGTGTCTGCGTTACAATGGCGGCTCTCTCCTCCACTCCTTCCACCATAACAGCAAGGATGTCCAGACAGTCAGGCTGCACACAAAGTCCTGGCTTCCAATACTATCTCGTCAGGGCTGGTATGAAAGTGCCTGACTGGTCTGAAGACCTTGGCAAAGGGGGAAGCTAAATACTGTGCCAGCTGCCAGGTCATGCAGGGATGGAAGGGAATAAGGAGGCCGATAAACTGTCGACGGAAGGATCAGGGCTTCTTCCGGCGTAATCACAAGGATCACTTCAATAACGAGGTTGTCAAGTGGGAGGAAAAGTGCAGGGCTGCAGGATGCACCAGGCCAAGGGCAATCAAGATTGTTTGTTAAACTCTCCAAAGAGCAAACGAGAGAGGTCTCTCAGTCCTGGGTGAGCATACAGATTAGGCCTGTTCATGCCATGAGCCCGAGGTAGAGTTAAAGATTCAGTGAATCGAAGCTGCAGTCAGCGGCGTACATCGAATTCGTATCCTTCAACAAATCCTTTAACATGTCTTCGTATACCTCCAAAATAGGTTAAACGGCGCACGCAAATAGTTTTTTCATTCTTGACAAAGTTCGGTTAACGGAAAGTACCATGCGTCTTCTTGAGGGCTGGAGGGGGCCGTACCTCGATGTTGCCGCATGTGGTGATGTGACCTCAAACATCCGCGTTATAAATCAAGATCTGGATAAGTGAAGAGATGCTCTGAAAACGGCGTCGTTGGGGATTATTCTATTCAGGAGTTGGGAAAAGTTTTGTTTCGCCGACGCCAACCATCTTCCCGTCCAACGCCTCTGGTCCAACATATCAGCGCGATATCATAAATTTATCGTCACCGGTAGAGCAGAACTTCTCTTCTACTTTAGGGGGAGTTGTTTTCGCTCGCCAGGAACTCCTCCTCTATCCGTCTGTGCGTTCCTAGCAAGCGAGCCGTTACTTCATTTATATTATAGTGATTCTTAACTTCCTTCGCATTAGAGCGTTCCTTCACTTTCTTGATAGGATCGTGTTCAATACGTAGCACCCCCTCGTAGTGTTCTGAACGTTAACCCGAGTTGTTGAGCCCACACCATAGTTCGTTACAGCTACAATCTGTCGTAAATGAGTTGACACAAAGACAAGAAAGTTCTTGAGTTGTACGCCTATCTTCGTAGATTGTCAAAGAGGGAGCAGGCAATGATGATGACGGGGGGGGGGGGTGAATTGAGAGAGAACGGTTCAACCCAATCCGCTTAAATGAGCAAAGCCGACTTAAAACTATTTACTTTCCGCTACAGATGCTTCTTCCCAGGCTGGTGTTCCACTATAAAATTGTATCGTGCTATACCTTCTAACCACCTAACCGACTGGCCATCGGGCTCGTCGTCTGTGCAGACAGTGAATTTGCCACAGTCCAAACCAAATGATTGAAAATACTTCATAGCTCCCGCCGAGTTGTGCAATAGTTGCTATCAGGTTTCTGCAAACATCAGCTGAAATGAGCAAGAACATATTCTTTCCCATCGTGCTACTTGGACAAAACAGCACCCACTTTCGATTCAGACGCATCTGTGTCAAGGAAACTTTACTTCAGAAACTAGATGATCTAAGACTCTCCTATCAGGGGTCTTGTCAGGATGTCTTCCAACTTGTTGAACGCTACCAGGCATGGTAAGCTGTGCTTGGGGTATTACCCGTGGCGTTGGAGAGGGTGCCTAGCCTCACGGCCTTTACCCCTCTCCAGCCAGCACCTATCATCTCTCTAGTGGAGGGGGGGGGGATTTCCAGCGAAACCACGGTCCCTACGAGGCCAATCCCATGGCTTCACGGCCGACAGCGCCACACTTTTAACGGCTCCACGCTGCCGGCCGCGGGCTGAAGCCCCCGTGGTACCCATTCTATTTGGCTGCACCGTGAGCAGCCTAAGGACCTGAATGGGTGGCAGGCCCCGGTGCCGGAATTGCCGAAAGGCGTTCTGCCGGCACCTATGCTTTATCTCCATGGGGGTACGGGGATTGGACTTGCCCCCGCACCAGCCAAGGAGAAGGGTGTCAGGCCGTCTTTTACGGCCTGAACTGCAATCCCCATTCCGACGTGACGAGGGCGGACTACTCTATATTCGACCGCACTCGCCCGCGACCCTCCCAACTCACTCTATCCTATCACCTAACATTAACTTACACACTCACACATCCATTCAGCCCTTAAATACATTCACACATCTCCCGATAGTCCGGGGGTGGACTACTCGATATTCATCCCCCCTGGATCCATCCCTACAATACCTAACCTACAAAACACTAACACACATATACAACACGCTACCAGGCAATGGGAAGTCCCGTTAAAGTGTTCATTGATCGCCTGCAGGGCATAAAGTGGCTCAGCTGTATAAGCAAAATGTTGAACGAATCCGCGGTAGTGTGAATGACTCTTAGGAAGAGGGTAGCGGAAGGCTGGGTGAAGGGTATTGCAATCGTGAGGCCTACTGAAATTGAAAACCCCTGCAAATTATTACACAACGGTTTATTATTCGGATAAATGTCTTGAACTAGCATTAATGCTCCGAGCCTCATCCCGTTCGATTCAGCATCGAAAAATATTAAAATGAAACCCCAAAAAAGGTCGAAAAGAACTGAATCGTAATATTAAAATAAACAAAAAAAACGAAAGTATCTAGAAAAATAAGCGAATAATGAAAAGTTCAATCGAAGGTAACATATATTTTGCTAACGGAAATAGTTGAGACGAAGCGAAACAGTCAAGTCATTCGTGGAGGTGAAGACCAGAACAAGGCAATCGGAGGATAAAGAGACAAATCGTAGTGCCAAAGGTTATATACGAAACACGAGCGCTTCCTAGAGGAAGCAAAAAAAAACCAGCGCCCGTAAACGTTGCGAGTCGAGTCGAAAGGGGAGGCAAGCGGGCAGCGTTGCCAATCCAGACGAAACGTTGACTTCCGCTGTAGTTCCCGCGTTGTACTGCGTTTCGTTAATTTTTTAACCGTTTTTTGCCCATAGCAATCATGGGCTTCGTCCGATCGGATTGCCGAGATGGCGGGCACAACTAGATACCACATTGGATTTTTGTGTGAAAGAACGAATTAATCGGACCACGTTAAAGGCACAAAATGGCCCAGACGGCGGACGGACATTGCAAATTTGGAATCTCCATGTCTTGAAACGTAAAGTATCAAATTTTGAGGGGGGGTTGTAAAAAATTTTTCGTGACCGAAAACATAGGGTTATTACTCAGAATGAATAATAAACCAAAAGCAATTTTGGAGCGCTTGTGCGTGTATTTAATCTCAAAGTTGACCTGTCCACTGTTTTGTGGGAGGTTGGCCGTCTCAAGGCTAATGAGGCTTCTTAGAATGGTGCGCTTTGCTGTGCATGCTTGGCTAGGCCCCCCACACAGCGTCCCTTGTCCGTGCCTTCACGTCTGATTCGATGGATTCTGTCTCTCGCCTACCTTTGGCATGGGAAGATAGTGTGGGAAGCACCATCCGCCAGTGCAGGAAGTTTGGGCTTGCAGCCTTACCAATTTGGGGCAGGTCTTATGTTCCAAGAGGAACTGGGTAAGGTAGAAATGCACCTCACAGTGGAGCCATGGGTCACGTGCTGGAATCAACTGCGTGGATCACGCCCCCTTTTGGGATGTGCCACACTCCAAGACTCACTACCATCCTTCTTTTCTTCCAGCATAAAGTTTGTACATTGCTCTTTTCTTTAGAGGAAATTTAGTAATTCCTTCCTGGTAAGAGAACCGCCTCTAAATACCTGTTCGCTGATACGGTCATTACTGGCGTGATAACCTGATTTGGGAAATGAGCCAGGCTGTCTTGCAGCCCATGGCTGCTTGGACTTGCGACTGCTCATGCCATTGTAATGTTCTATTGGAGTACGCTGGAGTGAACAGGTACAGGTCCACAGGTTGGCATGACTGCTATTGGGGTGTCTCTCCTATTGTGCAGTGTGTGTATCTCTGTTGCCTAAGGGGCGAGCCTCTCGCGTCTCCATGCCTGTACAATGTCTGTTACTAGGATCACTTCTTCGTGCAAGGGACAGTCGCATTGGGTGTGTGAGGAGTCTTCCATTGTACACGTTTGAAAGCTCCATGCCCAGACAACAGCTGGGTTACAGGAGACATGAGAGACATTCTCCACTGTCCCCACTATGCTATACAAGTGCCTGGCTGTGGCCCATGTGTCCCACGACTGTCAACGGGCGTTTACCCTATTCTGGGACAATGTTTGAACAGCCTGGCGTCTTAGCCTGCAGCGCTATGTACCCTTCAGCTAGAATCCCTTTATTCAGTTAGGAGTTTTTTGGGAATCCGTAACCCTTAGGTGACAACGCAGTGACAAATAAATGTTTCCCCTGCCTGAACCAATTCACTGATGGATTGGAAGCCTCAACGACTGCACAAACAACCCACGTTTCAAGGAATAGAATCTCCTCTATATATCAATCCCGCTGTGACTGCACTATCGTTCTGAGCTCCCGAACAAGATGAATCGTCTTTTCACACAATGGCACCGATATATACGATGTGTTCCAGTTGTAAGGCCCATTATTGCACACAAACGCAGCATTCCGCAATGACTTTGAGTTATTGCTCGAGAGCCCTACCAATAACTGTTTCCCGCAATCCTGGAAAAATTACCGATTCTGCGAAGGGTAATGAGGAAGTAATGGGTTGGAACCTTCGCTTTGCCGAATAGATTAGAGGCCGACTGTTTAATAAGTCATTCTTTTCAGTGTTCGACGTTATCGATTATCCTAAAATAGCTAGAGGTTGTTTCTCTTCCTTTCAAGCGCGGTCCACTGGCCTCGTCGAGTAAAGGGGTCACAATCCCTTACTACGAGCATCACGAAACTACACCTCATTCTAAATCCTCGGGGACTCATTCTTTATTCCCTATAACCTGTTTAACTTACCTCAACTGAAACATGTCCCGAAAATATTGTTTCGATACATTTTTCACGCATTGGATCATTCAGGCCGTCAGAATAGACTGATTCGTGATTGTGATTGGCCCTGTTGAAAAGGGCATCATAACATTTCAACGTCGATTTAATGGCATTTGTTCACCGAATAGACACGTTTAAAGATGTGTGATGCATTGACTGACTATTATGTTTCAACTTGAGCAAATTGTCTGTTTGAAAACACTGAAACGCCTCTGTGCGAGGAAAACGGTGTAATCTGCATTAGTTATTAAACTGTGGTGATTTATTACAGATTGATCGGTGAATTGGCGGTGTGTTATATTCGTTCTAGGAGTAACTTCAAACTTTCTCTGATCAACACGTACCAATGATGGTAGCGGGTGTTATCCCAAATCCGAGCTTATGGCTGCCGAGCGGAAAGAGCTACACCCATCAACTGTAGTACGACCTTCAAAAGAAATGGATAGAGCCCAGAAGGGGCGGTGAAGCAGGCAACCGCCGCATTTGTTCCATGGCTCGAACAGTACCACCGTGACGTTCATTTGTACTTTACCCGGTTCCTTGCGTCCGACGGCCCTAAACTGCAAGGGAGGCAGGTTGGCAGCGCACGGTAGAGGGCACTGTCAGCCGGCATTCGTCCAGTCGAGCAGTGCTCAACCGGAAGAAGAGTGATGGTTCTTGTAGCGTGGAAGAAGAATCGCGCTGGATCAGCAATCCCCATCCTCTTTTGGCTGAGCACTGCCCTGGCAAATTAAGCAATACACCTCCAGTCTTCACACAGTATTGACGAACGCCTCCACTGTAAGTGGCCCAACTGTGTTCTCCGATTCTCCAGCAGCGTGCCCACCTTTGGCGCGACAAGGTGGGATCCACCATTGACCTGCAGTGCAGGCAGTTTGGGATTGCACCATTTATTCCATGGCTCGAACAGTACCACCGTGAGGTTCATTTGTAATTTACCAGGTTCCTTGGGCTCGACGGCCCTAAACTGCAAGGGAGGCCGGTTGGCAGCGCATGGTAGAGGGCAGCCGGCATTCGTCCAGCCGAGCAGTGCTCAGCCAGAAGAAGAGTGATGGTTTCTAGTAGCGTGGAAGAAGAATCTCACTAGTTCATCAATCCCCATCCTCTTCTGGCTGAGCACTGCCCAGGCAAATTAAGCATTCTCCGATTCTCCAGCAGCGTGCCCACCTTTGGCGCGACAAGATGGGATCCACCATTGACCTGCAGTGCAGGCAGTTTGGGATTGCAGCCTTACCGATTCAGTGCAGGTACTCCCTAAATGCTCATGTCACATGAGTAACTGGGTATGGTAGAAATACTGGAGCGCTGGGATCTGCAGCGTGGTCCAACGCCTCTTCTGGGCTGTGTCCCACACTCGTCTTGCCAAACACGCTTGCCTCGTGTACATTCCAATTCGTTCTACAACTGAGCTGTACAAATAGCAGCGCTTTGGGAGTGAAACATCACACTCCTAACGGTTAATTGGAGCTACTCCTGGAGGTTGCCTAAGAGGAAATTAATATCTTCCAGCGACATTCATCATGCTATCCTAAAAGCTAATGTGTTACTGAACCCCCCGAATCGGAATTCGCTAAATGATTTATTAACTAATAATGAGGTTCAGGGGTCCCCCGAGGAACTTGGATTTTCATTAATATCCACGGTCTGAGTAAACATTGTTCCTCTCGCTCTATTAGAATTGGGGAAGTTGAGACAACTCTGAAACCCGGTCAGAGCATTTCGATCAATGCAAACCCCTCAGCAAATTATACGTGGCAGCCTACCAAAGGATATTAGAAAATGATTTCGCGAGATCTGGTTCCACGTCGCTCTTGCGAGGCAGCCTTAATGAATTCTACCTCGCTGGGGACCCAAAACTGTGAGCAACTCCAATTTTATTCTGGACAGCACGAAGCAGCTCGCTGTCCAAAACGCACATGAAATAATTACTTATTTATTCAACAAAAAAGGAACAAAAATCAACAACAAGTACCAATACAGACATGGTAAGTCGTGCTTGGGGCATTGCCCGTGGCGTTGGAGAGGGTGCCTAGCCTCACCGCCTTTACCCCTCTCCAGCCAGCAACCAATACAGACAACATTAACTACTTGGAGTTGAAGTTGAAAAACGCGGTGTTTCTAGTTCGCGTTGCGCACAGCATTGTGTGGTTAAGCTAGCTATCGCCAATAACGGGTGACACTGCTCTTTCGTACCACACGGTTTTTCAAGTGGCAGTACAGGAGGTAGGTTATTAGGCGGGTGTTCTCTACCTTCTGGTAGCCGAACAAAAAGAGCTGCACTCGCCAAGGAGGCAACTGGAGTACGACTAACAGAAGAAAAGAAGGAGGGATGTGACCCTGGGGAGGAGGCACGACGAGTGTGACACAGCTCAGAAGCTGTGGATGAGGCTGCTGATGACAACACTCAGTCGATGACTCAAGGCAGCGCCACGGTGATGTGGATTTCAAATCACCAAGCTCCTCGTGGCATCTGCAACGTACTAGGGGAATTGTCTCACAATTCCCGCGTACAGAACACAGAAAATCATAAAAGCTCTGATCGCTTACCCTACTGCACACAATCTAAAAAGGGGAATTTAAACATACCAGGGCATATAATTCACTAACGAAGCGGCAGCCGTTCTGATTATGAAATCCGGCTCCGATGCTAATATAAACAGCGACGGGCTGCGCAGGTGGCGGCCAGTGTTGCCACTTCCTGCAGCCTGCCGCGAACCATCACACATCTTTGGGCCAAGGATCAGAGCGGCAATCCCATTGGGGTGGCTGGTGTTCCAGGCAGAGGTCACAGTCACGGTCACGGCAGCAACTGGACGAGTCCCCTCACCTTCATCTCTCTAAATACCCAAAGAGGTGGCTGCGGTGACAGTCTGTGTGCAGTGGCTGCTGCAGAGGGAACTGAAGCGGCAGAGAATCTACATCATGGTGCACAGTCAGGCCACCCTCAAGGCGTTAGCCTCATACTGTCTTACATCGCGGCAGGTGTGGGAGTGTCTGACTGGACTAAAGGCCCTGTCTGAGGACAACAGTGTAACATTGTGTTGGGTGCCAGGGCATCAGGGAATAGAGGGTGGGCAAAGAAGTGATTGGCGCAGACCCCTATTAGCCCGGAGCCCTTTGTTGAGACTTCCAGGAGCCATCTACGAAGAGAGGTTGGCAAATGGGAGGATAGGTGCAGGGCTGCCCGGCCTTAGACAGTCAAAACTCTTCATCGGCTCTCCAGAGGGAGGTCAAGGAGGTGCTTGCACTGGGGAGGAAGGATATGAGGATCATATGTGGCCTGAGGGTGGTGGGGGCACCTAGGTGACCTCACACCAAGTGAGACCAGTGCCATTACCCCGTCTGAGGATCATGGACGCCCTTAAAATAGGCCCGTTTGTGGCTACAGTGAGGGTATCACCTGCGTCCGCCGTTTTCAAGGGGGGGAAAAAAAGCTCCTCGCGGTTCATAGAGCATTTTAGGCGTACCTGCACAGACCACGTAAGGCTGCAAGCTCAAGCTGCCACAACTGCTGGGCGACTGTAGATGATGCTTCCGATGCCATCTTCTCATACAAAGAACATGGTGGAGGGCACAGTCGGCTGCCGAACGCCAAAAGCATTCATCTGCACTATGTTGCATTTTGATGAAAACTGGAGATGCATTGCTCAATGGGGGAGAGAGAGAGAGACTGCAGGGCATCAGCCAAAGCCGAGGGAACAGTGACATTAGTCGTGGCCACATATGGGCCCATTTCCCATCACCCAAGTAAGTTTTCCTTCCCTCGCTCAATGGTGGAGGTGCTCAGCTAGAAGGGGATGGATGAATGGGAATGGATGGAGGCACCCTGCGAGATACTCGGGAGGTCGAAGAGGACAGAAAAGGAAAACCATCATTGCAGAGAGGCATGAGGGCCAAACCTGATGAAATGTGTCCTCAACTACGCCAGAGTGCATTGATGAAGCCACTAGGAGCACACCCTTTCTCCTATGTCCCTAATAAAGACAAAAAAAGGAACTCATCTTTCGTTTCGTGATGGAGATGGGAGGACTGGAAAATAGAAAACGGATAGTCATAGATGTGAATAACGAAGGTATCGAGTTAATTAATTCGCGTTGTCGCGTTTTCCAGCAGTGTATGACCTATGTGGGCTCATTCTGATTAGCCGTTCTCACACCACATTAATTTGTCTAATTGGATCAGCGCCGATTGCTGTTTGATACCGTCAACCGTCGGATGATAATTAAATCAGAGTCAACTTGTATCTTCTGTATCGTTGTTTCATCTATGGTTCTACAGCACCTATCACGTAGTCAGACCACTCTCCTTCTGCATTATGTTGACATATGAAACGTTTTATACATACACAGCCGAATTTCTATTGGCGGCAACCGTTCGGTAGAGTTCTGCTAATCCTCCAGGGGTCCACTAACTAGCAAAATTGGATAATACGTGGTTGCCCGAATTCGACTTTGAAAACTACAAAAGGCATTATGATGACACCCAGGGGATTTATCTGGGTGGCAACTGGTGTACAGGTACCAGAAGAAAAGAAAAGGAGCTGTAACTCTTAGGAGGTGGCAAGACGAATGGGACGTAGCCTAGAAGACGCAGTATGGTGAACAAGGAAGCTGATTCCAGCACTTGGCCCATGGCTCAGGCAGCACCACAGTGAGGTAGATGGTGCGACGCCATCTATACGCCCCCACCACCCCCGTACAAAACGGAGGACATCAGCAAGTTCTGCCTTTTCCACCTCTCCGGCTGAAGAAAGGGCCTCCCAAATACACGACAGCGCGATGCTGCGAGACCATCGCATAAGCTCAATACATGCTCAGCCGTCTCTAGCCCCACCTCGCAGAACCTGCATACCTGTACCTCACACTTACCAATATTAGCAAGGTGGTACCACAACGGGCAGTGACTGGTAACATCCTCATATCCTTCCTCCCCAGTGCAAGCACCTTCTTGGCCCTCACCCTGGAATTTTACCTTTCTAAGGCCAGGCAACCCTGCACCTGTCCTCCCATTTGCCAACCTCTCTACGTAGGTGGCTCCTGGTAGTCCTTTCGGCTCGTTTGTTCCCCTCTATACCCTGATGCCCTGGCACCCAGCACAGTGTTACAGTGTTGTCCTCAGCCAGGGCCTTCAGTCTAGTCAGACACTCCCTCACCTGCCGCGACATAAGACCTAAGGCCGTGAGAGTGGCCTGACTGCCCACCATGATGTAAATCTTCTGCCGCATCAGTACTCTCTGCAGCAGCTGCTGGGATCGCTGCTCTAATGTAGTCCTTGCGTGGACTACAGGGCAAGGATGGATGACCCCATGTCAACTTCCGGTGAGAAAGGTTGATGAAATAGCCAATCGCAATATTCCAATCTTTCATTTAATGAAAAGAGCGCACTAGTTCCTGACGCACTACCTACAGTGTATCATTTTCCCCAATGGTATTTCTCCCTGCGCTGTCACGTCCCACTCCACCACCCGTCAGTTTCTAATAGGTGAGTGCTTGGCTGACATACATGGTACTTCACCTTAGCTCCCTACCTATCTACCGCGCCAGGTTGTGTCGTGTACCCTTTAGTGGTGGCAGTTTATGTGGGTTGATGGAAGAACCATGACACCAATGGGCAGCACCTGTTCATCCACACTTGGTCAAAGACCAATCTACCAAGCAGTCCCCCATCAGCATTTTCGCCTATAAGCCGAACTCGGTGTCACGCACATGGGTAGTCATTTAAAAGTGCAGCCATAATGAATTTCAGACACGCATTAAACGCGCATGAAAGGTAGACGGTGGGAATGAAAGGGGGATGGGATCACCCTCTTTCGCTTAAGATGAGCAAGATAGAGGTGAGGCGTTGTCACTCCCTCGTCCCACCAAGTCCCCAGTGACCTTCGACAATGAGTTTCCACGGCAGGTCAGGGAGCAGAGCCTACGGCTTTCTCAAAGCCCCCTCCCCTAAGCAAGTAGCCCTTTTTGAAATGTTCTGCACCAAGAAGAAACCAATGGTACGCTGGGTGGTGGGAATTGTGCCAAACGACGTGTCATTGCAGGGTCCCCTGGTGAGCTCCCCGTACTGGAGGATGGGCAAGAAGACAACATAGTAGTATAAATGCCGAGTGTTGTTGGATGACCAGGAAATTATCGGAAATATTGATTGCAACATCTGATCTTGCTTGGTATTCGGCAATGTCCCAATCGCGCTGTGCAAGAGGATGGATAATAAGCCGTCATATACACTTTTGCAGTGTCTGTTTGTGTGGCATTACCATTATTTCGATAACTGTGACGGGTGTTACAAATCTTGTGAGAACAAGATGCCCAAAATCTTTTAAATCGGCGCACGCAAACAAATACATTTTTGAAGCCAAAAGTGGTTAACCGTGAAAGAAGCGCCTGTTCTCTACAGTCACAGCATCCACGAGATTAGTCGAAGGAGCTCAAAGCATCTGATGGCGATAATTGGTTATTAATATTCAAACTAAGAGGTTCTGATGAGCGTAATAAATCTGACAGGTAAATCCAGCCGTCATCTTTCGCAGCCTCTTGGTGAAACGGCTCAAGCTCCAATTACGAGGTAAGGCAGCCCTCTCCGGCTTTTATTGTTACGAGAGTGGAAAACCAGCCACACGACAAGGGTCTTGCTGAATAATGCCTTGCGCCTCAACTCACGACGCCTTTCCCCTGCCATCTAATCAATGCGCGCTACACGGACGGAATCTACTTTATACATCTTCACTCCTCTGAATCCCAAATGCCGCCGTTCCAGTTCTTCTGGGAGAAACCCCTGACGCTACGTTCAAAATAAATGCTCCCATGACCCCAAACCTTGACAGAGCAGAAACTGCTGACGTCGTAGGTCGCAAAAAAAGGACTCGTCCGAAACCGTTGCTGGAAGGAAGTCAAGGTAAAGTGAACCTTGACAATCTAAAAAATGCAGTTCTCTGAATATTACTTTTCTTGGCATCTCTTTTCTTCAGATGTTCTTGTTTCCAGTGGCTTCTAAGTCGACAAACCCCAGTCGTGATGCAGTGTGTGTGTCTATGATAATCAATGCGTGCCTATGTGCAAAGCCATCACAAACTAGACCGATTATCCAAGGTACCTGTAGTTATTGTTGTTACGATTGGCACCTTCAGGGACTGCAAACAGAGCAAGAAGGCAGGCTTCACTCCTGAGCAACTCAGAGAGAAAATACTGTCCTTGAGTAGCAGTAACGGGTCCCTGTACAGGGCCACCAAGATCTTTACCAAACCTTATAAACGTATCCCACAACTGAAGCAAGGCTCGAACTGGATATCGCTTCCTGTTGACAAGGCGAACGCTTTTGCTGACATGCTTGAAACCAGATTCACCCCTCATAACATGGATTCTCCTTCCCTGGAGCAACAAGATGCTACTGCTTTTCCCTCACCTGCTATCTTCTTCTCTTCAAGCCAAATACACTACATAATAAGCAAATCTTCGTCTCGCAAAGCACCCGGTGTTGACCTTCTGGTTCGGCCTCTGTTACTCAACGCCCCATGTAAACTTCTATCCCTCCTTTCACGCATATACACATCTGCAGCTCGTATTGGGTATTTTCCGCAGAAATTGAAGCATGCCACAGTTACTATGATTCCGAAACCA
Source organism: Pachypeltis micranthus (assembly GCA_020466155.1). Lineage (NCBI taxonomy): Eukaryota > Metazoa > Arthropoda > Insecta > Hemiptera > Miridae > Pachypeltis > Pachypeltis micranthus. The sequence goes on along the minus strand of CM035780.1, from coordinate 20,370,120 downwards.
GACAAACCTGAAGATCAGCTAACATCTTACAGGCCAATCAGCCTTCTTTCCATCCTGGCTAAAATTTTTGAACGCCTTCTCCTCCATAATTATATGACCTATACAAGCCATCTAACTCCTGACCAGCAGTTTGGGTTTCGCACTTCGCTTTCCTGCCCACTTCAGCTACAACGGATCACCAACTATATAAAAAACTAATATCATCAGCGACATGTGTGCCGTGCAGCTTTCTTTGATGCTAAGCAAGCTTTCGATCGGCTTTGGCATGACGGCCTCCTTTTCAAAATCAGACCATACCTTCCAAACAACTTATACTCTCTCTTGCAAAGTTATCTAGAGGGGAGAACGTTTGAAGTTAACATTCAAAATGAAAAATCCACAACACGGCGAATACTCGCGGGAGTTCCTCAAGGTTCAGTTCTGGGTCCAAATTTGTACTCATTCTACTGTCACGACCTGCCTCTGCTTCAAGCCCCCGATTTTTCTGGGATGTATGCAGATGACATTGTTTATGCTGTTTCTGTGCCAGATGCTACTCCTGTGGCGAGACTCCTGCAATCTAAAATAGAAATCCTTGGGCAGTGGTGTACAAAATGGAAAATAAAAATAAACCCACTGAATTCACATGCCATGACCTTCACCTATAAACGGCGTTACACAGAACCACCCCTCACGTTCCTAGAAAACACTATGCCAAATGTCCGATCAGTTCGGTATCTAGGAGTAATCCTAGATAGACATTCGACATTCGAGGACCATATTTCTGTATTGCTGCATCGATTACGGTCCCGTGTGTTCAGCTTACGGTCTCTTCTGCACAATCCCACCATTTCCCTGCACAATAAAGTACTTATTTACACGTCCCTTATCCGACCAATATGGACTTACGCCATCGCTGTTTGACGCACGTGTTTGCCGTCGCAATTCCGCCGTATTGAGCAAAAGCAAAACGCAACCCTGCATAAACATATTGTCCACACGCCTCCATTTGTTCGCAACCTGACTATTTATAATGACTTCTCATTGGAAACCGGCTCTTTTACATCGCATCACATTCACTACGCACAATCTCTACCACCCCAATCATCTGGTCCAAGAAGGCTTCGTCAGACCATCGCATCAACGCCAGGTCCGTCCCCGCCATATTTTAAATATTGCAGCAACTTAGACCCACTTCAATGTGTAGAAAACCCTGCAAATTATTACAAAACGGTTTATTATTCTCATGAACAGCTTGACCAAGTATTACTGCTCCCCCATCCCATTCAATTCAGCATCGAATACTAGTAAACCATACGAAAAACATGTCCTGGCTACAATGGAACTGTGGAAACAAAACGTCTAATGATTTTGCCCCGTCGGGTCGGAGAAATTGGAACGGGGGCGCTTCGAGAGCGAACCCGTTGTGAGTCGAAAGGGGAGTTGAGTGGCGGCGTCGTTGGGAGGCGAGCGAGCGTGGGTGGTTTTTTAATGAGACGGGCAGGGAGGGAGGGAGTACAAACGACGAAACGTTGACGTCCGCTGTAGTTCCCGCGTTGTACTGTGTTTCGTTAATTTTTTTAACCGTTTTTTGCCCATTACAACCACGGGCTTCGTCCGATCGGATTGCCGAGATGGCGGGCACAACTAGATACCAAATCGGATTTTTGGGCGAAAGAACGAATTTTTTAGACCACGTTAAAGGCACAAAACGGCCCGGACGGCGGACAGACATTGCAAATTTGGAATCTCCATGTCCTGCAACGTAAAGTATCAAATTTTGAGGGGGGGTTGTAAAACATTTTTCGTGACCGAAAACAGGGTTATTATTCAGAATGAATAATAAACCAAAACAGTGTTTTCCATCACGCCATTAAGGTATGTTTATATTTATAAATATTCTTAATAAAGTTACAAAAAAAAACTCCTGGGGATATCACATCCACGAAGTCAGGAGAGCACCGGGCCCACGCCGGCGGTCATAGAGAGGCTTCGAGTACAGTGGTCTTTTCTACCAGAAAGAACTGATCTACAACGTGCCTAGGTCGAGTAACATTAAAGGCTCGTGCTAGGTAATAGTTGTAATTCTAATCAGTTCACATTCGCTTCGCTCGATAGCTTCTCTAAAGGAGACTGTGTGGGCCCTGGTGATCATGGGCTCCACTCCTGGGAAAATTACCATAGCAAAGTCGAAGTTGGAAGATTAACCAGGGCGCGATAGGGTGACCATACCGTGGCGATGGGATAATCTTACTCTTTTCTTGCTGTTCGACCCGGAACGGTTACATTACATCATCACAGTGATCAAAACACGTCTGGATTTTCGTGTGAAGTGCTCTAAATAATATGACAGTACCATAAAATGCTCATCTTCTCGTAGGAAAATGATGAGAGCAGCAGATTAATGATACATGACCCTTAATTGATTTTAAAAATTGGTGATCCACGGCAACGAGGTAAAATGCCTCCAAGAAGTACCCACTGCCACGGAAAACTGCTTATGCCAAGGCAGTGTAGCAACACCATTTTTGGGAAGCTTATGAGCAGCAACAGCATAGCTCGTAGTCACAACAATCACGTCAGAGTGCTGCATGTGATGGTGAGTCTTCAGAGCAGCCACAACATCAGCTGCAGTAGCAACAAGCACTTGGCTTGAGCTGTTCCAGGCACGTTTGTAATCTGCAGTGACTAGTGACGGAATAGTATGATTTCAAGTTCTAACAGAACTTCTACCTGGTTCTGGGTTATCGTCCCAGGAAAATGCCCATGCTACCAGGCGCGACCACGGGTTGTGGATAGTGGAACGGCCACGGCATTGTCCCCAGGGGCATGACTGCGGCCAGCTGTGAATAAGGACAGCATGCTTACTGAATAAGCAGCCGCGAACAATAGGCAAAACCCAAGAGATCGCAGAAGAGATCCTGAACAAAGGACTCAAGGGCAAGCGGATCTACATTTTCTCAGACAGCCAGGCCGCCTTAAAGGCCATCGCAGCCTATAGTTTTGGGTCTAAGCTGGCATGGGAATGCCTCCATGCGCTCAAGCAGCTCGGCTCCCGTAACAGGCTCTCCCTCATTTGGGTGCCGGCTCACAGGGGGCATGAGGGCAATGAAAAGGCTGACCGCCTCGCGAAAAGGGGTACAGAATCCCTACCCATCGGGCCTGAACCACACGTGGGTCTGACAAAAAGTCACCTGAACCGTCTGGTTGCTCGATGGGAGATACAGGAAAATGGCGTCCATTGGCATCGCCAGCCACAACTAAGACAGGCGAAAAGGCTTGTCACGCCTTCCTGTCAAAGGGCGAAGGCGATGCTGACACTCTCTAGACAAGATCTGAGAGTACTTATAAGCTTCCTCACCGGGCACTGCCCACTCAGATATCACCTCGACAAGATGGGCCTCTCAGAGGCAGTGGAATGCAGACTCTGCGGTGAAGAGGACAAGACAGCAGAGCATATTCTATGTGAATGCCCTGCCTTGGCAGCAAAACGCTTTGAATACTTCGGTCAGGGAACCACTGAACCCCAAATAATGGCGGAATCTGCGGTGAAGGACATACTCAGCTTCCTAAGGGGGGCGGGTATGTACGACGCCTTCTACTAAGAAAGGGCCGTCACAATAGGCCCATATGCGGCCGCAGTGACAAAGGGACTTGTCCCACACGCCCTCGGGTCAAAAAAAACAAAAAAACGAAAAAAACAGAACTTCTATCGGTACGTCTACTAGAAGGTCAACGCGAAAGTTGAAGACGGAAGATGAAGTAGAGAAAGGTTTTTTTTCCCGAGGGCACCGGGACAAGTCCCTTTGTCACTGCAGCCACGTGTGGGCCTATTGTGACTCTAGCCCTTCCTTAGTAAAAGGCGTCGTACATACCCGCCCCCTTTATGAAGCCGAGTATGTCCTTCACCGCAGCTTCTGCTATGATGTGGGGCTCAATAATCCCCAGGGCAAAGAATTCAAAGCGTTTCGCTGCTAAGGCAGGGCACTCACATAGGATGTGCTCCGCCGTCTCGTCCTCCTCACCACAGAGTCTGCATTCCACCGCCTCTGAGATGCCCATCTTGTAGAGGTGATACCTAAGTGGGCAGTGTCCGGTGAGGAAGCTAATCGAGACCCTCAGATCCCTCCTGGAGAGTGTCAGCATCGCCTTTGCCCTTTGACCAGAAAGCATAACAAGACTTTTTGATTGTCTAAGTCGTGGCTGGCGATGCCAATGGGCGCTATTTTCCCGTGTCTTCCATTGAGCCACCAAACGGTTCAGGTGACTTTTGGTCATACCTACGTGAGGTTCAGGCCCAATGGGTAGGGCTTCTGTGCCCTTCTTTGCAAGGTGGTCAGCCTTTTCATTGCCCTCATGCCCCTTGTGAGCCGGCACCCAGATAAGGGAAAGCCTATTGTGGGCGCCGAGCTGCTTGAGTGCATGAAGGCATTCCCATGCCAGCCTGGACCTAAAACTATAGGCCGCGATGGCCTTTAATGCGGCCTGGCTGTCCAAGAATATGTAGATCCGCTTGCCCTTGAGTCCCTTAGACAGGATCTCTTCCGCGCAGATCTTTATAGCTAGGATTTCAGCTTGGAATATCGTGGCGTACTCTCCCAGCGGCTTAGCCAGACTGTAGTTGGGCCTAGAGAAAGGTTAGTGGGCTAGCGATATTGGCAGCAGGCTCTGCCAACGCAACGCCGGTGGTCATTAGAATATTGTACAGACTATCTGACTGACCTTGTGTAAATATGCAGTACTGGTTATTGAAGGAAGGAAGTTGCTGGCGTCCGGCTATTTGCTTCACTGTCTTATTATTCCCCATTAGGATTTAGAGTTGACTGTCGTGGACCTTTCGTCAAAGTTCGTAGGTCTTAGTTGAGGGTGGATGCTCCAGCGCATTTAATATATTTCCGTCTTCTTGGTAATTAATCTTTGTCATTAGTTCCCCTTTCAAGCCCACATCACTTCAGACGGTTCTATTTCTCCTTAGAGATCTTTCTATTGATAAATGACCGGGCGTGGAGAAGAAATGGTTCTCATTATAACCATGAAGTTTCTTATATATATCACGATCGATCGTTTTTCTGAGTGTCGTCATCAATAACCAGTTACTTCCGATGAGTTTCGGTTGGTTAGATTTACGTGCACATGTTAACTCTCAGTGAACCAGAAATAGAATTCGTTCATAAGGCTGATAAGGAAGACCTGCGGAATGTTAAAGAATCTCTCAGGGAGTTGGCCGATGATTCCCCTCATCAGATCTAGCGTGTGAGTCGCATAGGTGTTCGTCGCTCACCTATATTCCTAAATGGAACCCTAAATGCTTAAGATGTATGGACTCGTACGTTTGCACACGTGATTTACATTTCATGGGTTAAATATACTGTTCAACGTGTTTACTGAATTTTGAAATAGTACCAGGAGATATGTCGAGGTACGCTTTCAAGACTTCTCAGGGGAAGGTTGTACAAACGTGGTGTTGGGAGATATCTTCATGCCGCGACGTTGTGACTGTAGGTTGTTACTTGATTCAGGCGAGACATCGAACTCATCGAAGTTCAGCAATAAATAATGTGGTTCCAAGGCACAACGGGACTAAACGACGGTAAAAATGGCCGATCGGCCTGGGGTCGAGCTGTCCGCTGCGGTTAGTTTCAAGTTTGAAGTGCCTGAATATTTGCTATTCGACAGGGCGTCGAAGGGCATCGCGGGAGTTTGTTTAACCAGAGCATTCGGCCAGTTTCATCTGAGCCCTCGAACGCCGGAAGTTGAATCTAACGGCCGGTCCCAAGTGTATCGTCCGGCTCGAATAGTGTTTTCCCCGCAACTCCCGGATAACTTGCAAGCTCCCTTCTCGCTCCAACCCATTACTGGAGCCTGAAAGACTTCATTCGATTCACAATGAATGTCGCTCCGTTTGACGGTCTCTTTTTCATCGGACTAGTTACTTGTTCGTCGGCTCGAAAAGGCCCCGGAGAGGAGCAACCGCTTTCGTCGCCCGAGCGATTCAATTAAAAACAGGGTGCCTTTTGTCAGGCCAGTCACCGCAGGGACTCACGCCCAGCCCAGATCTCTAACAAAGGCTTCACTCTAATTAGCGAATTTCAGGGAAAAAAGGGCGACTATGGAATGAAAATCATAAGGTCTTTCTAGTTCCAGCCCTAGGGGCTAATTTCGCAAGATGGAAAGTACAGCGTAAGAGAGAAAGGACAGCGTCGCCATTGGTTCACTGCCCACCCTATCCTCAGGTACTCTGTTCTTGTGCAGCAACGCCTGTGCTACTGTAAAGCGCAGAGAAGGCCTTGCGAAAAGATACACAGCCAAAAACATATTCATGCGAGCGACTTTCAATAAGACTAAAACGAAGGTGAAGCTACTAGAGTAGTGAGGGAGATGCCACTTCTGGGATGAGTGACGTAATCCCCCCTCCCCCACCCCAGCTGATGTATGACGTCACCCCCCCCCTCGCCACTACCTACACTACCAAATATTTTTTTCTCAAAAACGGCTCTAACGATTTTGATTAACTTTTTACATTGATAGCTCTCAATATGACAACTATACCATAAAATTCTCATTCGTGGGAAAATGACGAGAGCAGCACAATAAATTACCAAAACTTTCGACGAAATCGACCTTAGCGCGGTTTTTAGAGAAAACAACGGTACCAAATCAGCTGAAACTTGATGTCTAGCCTACAGGTTACCATGGGACGCAAAAATAAGGGTATGGGCAAAATCCACCGAAAGTTAACTATAGTTATCATAGTGATCAAAACACCAAATTTTGTTTCTCAAAAACGGCACTAACGATTTTGATTAAATTTTGTATATTGATAGCTCTAAATAAGGCAACTCTACCATAAAATTCCTATTCGTGGGAAAATGACGAGAGCAGCGCAATAAATTATCAAATTTTTTGACGAAAAGTGTATATAGCGCAGTTTTTTCTTTATAAACCCCGTTGGAATATTAGTAGAATGTTACAAAAAATTTGGTATTGTAATCCAATTCAATACCTAAAGGGTGAGAGTTTAAAAACGCTCATACAATACATGGGGCTCACTCCAGAAATTCCTGAATTTCAACTACCGCCGTTTCGCTTACTACCAGTTATAAAGGTTTTTACCCAATAACTCTGCAAATGTAATTAATATCCTTCTTCAAAAATTTGTGTTTATAGCCTCATTAATTATCTGTGTACCAATTACTCAATAATGGTCCTGGAATGAGTACGAGCAGCACAATAATTACGGAACTGTAGGCGCTACCGCTTCCTGCTCCTGTGACGTGTTGTTTGACCAAGTTCAAATGAACTGAGTGATAAATGAATTGATTAAGTCATGTACAAAGTGAATTGACGTAGAGCTAAGGAAAGTTGTATGTTGCAACGCACCAGATATTTTTTTTGAGTAACTTAAGCCGTTTATGCAGCGCACGCAACGAAAGTCCTCAAATGTGAATAATTTTTCCCATTTTTGCAACATTTCTCACTGACGCTTCGCTCCTATTGGTCGCAGCGTAATGTTAAATGGCCTAAAGCCTTCCTGAATAAATTTATGCTACAAAAAAAAGAATTTTTCGACCAGTAGTTCCTGGTTAGCGCGTTTAAACAAACAAACTCTTCCGCTTTATAATATTAGTATAGATTATAATAGCACGATAAGGTTTCACTGTGAGATGAAACGAGCAGTTGCAAAAATTTTACTCCTACCTGCCGTAAAGGCTAAGTTGTTAAAGGCATTTCGGTTAGAAAGACAAAAACGTCGTCGCCCAGCTTGTCGGATTCTATTGAAGTGGTCATGGAGAGAGTCGTGGAATGCTTTTTAAGGCTGCAGCTGTGATCGAAGACAAACGTCCTTAGACTGAATCTTTATCTACCATTTTCAGGTAGAAAGCAGTTAATGACTAGTATCTGCAGCTAATTGACTCCAAACCTTCTGGGCTGCCATTACTTCCAGTGCGCAGCTCTCAACCAATAACTACGGTCCGAACTAAAATCTACGGTGTACGTGAGGCAGACGTTAAATGCTCAGCTGTTCTATTCTCAAGTTTCCAGCTGTAGGGAGAGGAGTTTCGCGTTATCCTCGACGATCACCTACTTTGCCATTCAACTCACGTTCCCGAAAACCCTTTGAGTTGGAGATTTTCTCAACTAATTCCCACGCTATAAGATCCAACCGGCGAATAAGAAAGAATCGGGTGGAGATCAAAGGGAGGAGTTGAGTTCCCCGCGCGTCCTTTACTCGAAATAATGTGAGGCCCCTAGTCTGAGGAAGTTTGGCTCAGCGGAAGACGAAGAATCCAAAACTGGTTCCGAGGAATCTGCTTTGCAGAGAGGCGGAATTCTACTTATCGTTCGCTAACAATGTCTCATTTCCGCTGGAATCCTTCGCGTATTCGTGTGACCGCACCTCCGACTTTTCGCTTTCCTTCAACACTAAAAGCGAGCGTGTTTCGATCGCCCGTAAAAAGGTTGCGCTTTTGTCGTATCTTGATATTTTCTTCAGGATGGAACGTTACAGGTCAACTGTGCGTTCTTCGGAGCTCCTCTTTTACATCTGTGGACTTGCCCTGTTTGTGAGCTGAGGGTTTCAAAATGACCACCAAAAGCACATTTTGTCATTCCATAGGAGTTCATCCTCGCTCCAATTCTCAAAATGGGTAGAAATTTGGAAACTGCACGACCGAAAATGTTGAGTACAGCGATCAGTCCTGCCTAAACCGTGCTGTGAATTTCACGCTGCTCAATTTGTAAATGCCACCGTGGGGTCGCTGAATGGCATTCGTATTTTAATGAACTCGGACAAGGAAGAAGGAATACTTGATTTTAATAATCAGACTAATCGTCCTACGGAACAAATCCAACTCGAAAACTCCTGTCTCCTTAGTTACCATACAACAACAATGCAATATCATATGACTAATGGAGTAACCACACAACACCCTTCTCTTATTTTCAGTTTTCCCCACAGTACTTTGTTAATCTGTTTGCAGGATTAGTTGATTGACAGCGAACAGTTGTATAGGATAGCTTCTGCCCCGAACTTAACGGTACCCTTTCCCACATCAATGACACAATCATGAGCCTTCATAAAATCCATACCAAGAATACAGGGTTCCCCGATACCCGCAACGATGCATGTATGTAACCTGGGCTGACCATCCATCAACTTAAGGCAAAGTTGGGTCTTCCCAAGCACTGGGATCGTCGAACCAGATAACATCCTGAGACTACCACTAGATGGTTCCCATTCTACATCATGAATGCCACAAATTTCAGGATTAACTATGGTCACTGTTGCACCAGTATCAACAATCATTTGACAATGTTTCCCTTCAATTGTGCCATTAACAACTATGGAAGCTTGGTTCAATTGGTATAAAGGGAAGAAAGAGTCATCGTCTCTAGTCTTCTTCGAACTCAGACTTATGTGACTTTGAGGCCTTTTAAAGCCCTCCAATTTCTGGCCTTGAAAATTGGTGGCTACTCGTTTCCCAACTTTTTCTTGCATTCCCAACGAAAATGTCCCAGCTTGCCGCACTTGAAACATTTAACCCCAGCACGCCTCTGTTTGAGTTCATCTTGAACGAACTGGCACAGCATGTTTCCGCTGCCATTATTACTGTTGTCCGTGTCATCGAACAATTGAACTTGCTCGTCCACGAGTCTCCTCACGAGTATCTCTTCCTCAGAAGACAAGAGAGATCTATCCTCCAAAGTGGCTGAACGTAGTTTCGGTTGAAGACTACTCTGCAAACCAGCTTCCAGAACAGTAGCACGTGCAGCACAGCATCTCTTAGCGTTGTAGGATCAGCACTGATAACTAGTTCTCTAACCCGTTGGCTTCGCAACCCATTCAAAAACTGTTCCACAGCTATAGCTTCTCTAGCATCCTCATTCGGCATGGCCCTTCGGGCCAAACCTTCTTCATCTGCTGCAAACGTAGCGACATCTTCAGAGGCTTCTTGAACTCTTTGCCGTAGACGCGCTAAAAACAGACGAGCTTGTCCCTGAGTTCCAAATCGCCGCGACAAGGCGTCTTCCATGGATGCAAGATGTCTACGATCTGAGGGCACATTGCAAACACCTGAAAAGGCAGATCCCCGTAAGGCCGCTATTGAACGTACGGCTGCTGTACCAGAATTCCAGTTGTTTGCTGTGCTAATAGCTCTAAACTGAGTCCAATAATCGTCCCATGGCGTAGAACCATCATAAGTAGGAGGACGGATGGTATCAATTTGTTCTCTCCGAGTCATCTCCTCTGAACCAGGGGGTTGCATACATGTTTCCCTCAATCTGCGAACTTCTCCCATTAGGTTGAATAATTGTTGGGTCAAGATATCTATCTGCTCTGTCGGATTTATTGCTGGCTCTTCAACCACTGGTACATCTAGCGGGTCAGTCCCAACATTTCTTAAGTCACCAAACTCACCTTCTCCACCGCACCCCACAGGAAGACCTCGATTCCGCTGGCGAACACGTTCAGCGATGGAGTCCATTCTATCCCACTTCTGACACCAAATGTAATGAACTCGGACAAGGAAGAAGGAATACTTGATTTTAATAATCAGACTAATCGTCTTACGGAACAAATCCAACTCGAAAACTCTTGTCTCCTTAGTTACCATACAACAACAATGCAATATCATATGACTAATGGAGTAACCACACAACAGTATTAATGATACACCAGGGGTGGGGGATTGCTTAGTCTTGACGATTCAAAGAGTATGGGTCTCCCTCCAATGCATATGTGCACACAGCCTGTCCCTAGCCCTCACGCTTCCCTTTCTTCCGGTCATTCTCCTAATCGTTCGAAGTTGACTTAAAGAGGGGGATTAAGAGTGAACGAGAGGCAATAATTAACTTCAGGACGCTCCTATTTGCTCTCATAACTAAGACTCAGCCCGCATGTATCCACCTGCTCGATCAACCAGTCTCAGAAAGGATTTCTATTCACAGTTGCAGCTAAATACGTTTATTTCACTTTCGTAGCACTACCAAAACGTGCCTGGGCGTGATGCTACTGCGTTCTTGCATTATGTCGTCTGATATTTGGTTAGAAAACTGAAAGCTGAGTTTAAATCAAAAATGGGAAAAATGGAGCACTTAAATTTCCTCCAATGTTTACTTCCTTTCGGTTTGAAACTAACCGGAGTCCTACACGGTTCCCTGAAGATCATTCAAAATATCAACGATGGCGGCGGAATGAAGCTGAAACGGTAGTAATAGGCTCTTGGCTCTCACGAGCAGAAAGAGGTTTCTGCAGTTTGGTCGAGGAAAACTTATTAGAAAAGCAACGAGAAATTTAGTGAGGCAGAGCGGTTCGAGATCACGTCTTCAGACGGACGGAATTAACCGTTTTAACTATTTGGTGAGTTCTGTAATAAAATATCTGGTGCGTTGCAACACACAACTTTCCTTAGTTCTACAACAATTCACTTTGTACATGGCTAATTCTATTCAATCAATTCATTTATCACTCAGTTAATTTGAACATGGTCAAACAACGCTTAACGACAGCAGAAAGCGGTAGCGCTTACAGTTCCGGAATTTATTGTGCTGCTCGTACTCGATCCAGAACCATTACTGAGCAAGTGGTGCACAGAGAACTAATGAGGCTGCAATCACGTTTTTTTTAAGACGGTAGTAATCACTTTTGCAGAGTTATTGGAAAATAACTGTGAGAGCTGGTAGTAAGCGAAACGGCGGTAGTTGAAATTCAGGAATTTCTGGAGTGAGCCCCATGTATTGTATGAGCGTTTTTAAACACTCACCCTTTAGGTATTGGATTCGACTACAATACCAATTTTTTTTTAACATTCTACTAACATTCCAGCGGAGTTTATAAGGAAAAACCCGCGCTAAAAATGCTTTTCGTCGAAAATTTTGATAATTTATTGTGCTGCTCTCGTCATTTTTCCACGAATGGGAATATTATGGTATAATTATCTTATTAAGAGATATCTATATAAAAATTCTAAATCGTTAGAGCCGTTTTTGAGAAAAAAAAATTGGTGTTTTGATCACTATGATAACTATAGTTAACTTTCGGTGGATTTAGCTCATACCTTTATTTTGGCGTCCCATGGTAACCTGTAGGCGAGACATCATGTTTCCGGTGATTTGGTATGGTTGTTTTCTCTAAAAACCGCGCTAAAACCGATTTCGTCGAAATTTTTGATAATTTATTGTGCTTCTCTCGTCATTTTCCCACAAATGGGAATTTTATGCTATAACTGCCTTATTGAGAGCTATCAATATAAAAAATTTAATCAAAATCGTTAGAGACGTTTTTGAGAAAAAGAATATTTGATGTTTTGATCACTATGATAACTATAGTTAACTTTCGGTGGATTTTGTTCAAACCCTTATTTTGGCGTCCCATGGGAGCCAACGGGCGATATATCAAGTTTCAGCTGATTTGGTACGGTCGTTTTCTTTAAAAATCGTTCACAGGCACACACACAGCCATTTTCCCAAATAGTGTTTTTCGGACTCAGGAGGCTCTGAAACGTAAAGATCTGAACAAAATTCAAAAAATCGTTAGTGCCGTTTTTGAGAAAACATTCAAATGAGTTCTTAGTCCGCAGACAAATTTCGTGAGGAAATTCATTTTTTAGCAAAGTGGCTTCTACGATTTTCACCAAACTCACAGGATATCTCCAAATCCCTTCATATTTTTCGAGATAACGCTCCTCCGACAGTACATTGAACAAAGCTAAAGATAATGTTTTGGAGCGGCTTCAGGTGTAAGTTAAATCTAAACCTCGATTTCCTCATGAAACGTCAAAATGTCGAAAACACAAACTAATCGTAACCCTGGTGGGACTCGAACTCACAATCGCGGTTTAGGAGACCGATGCCTTATCCATTAGGCCAAAGGGGCTGTTGCTTGCAACTCGGGTTAAACATTTCGTGACGCTTCTTCGTAACATCTCCGGCGTTACATTTTCGAGTTCATGTAGCAAAGTAAAGACATAAAATGTCAAAAGACAACAGTTTAAAGTTGTGAATATGTGGTGATTCTATTTTAAGAACAAGCAAATCACTCGAAACGCCTGATTATATCTCAGCAACCCCTGTCAGACACGGTGTGGTGTATCTCTATCCCTCATTACCTTGATACAAATATAGATATAGATCCCTTCGAATTTCCTTCCCGTTGAAGTCATTCTCAGTTTTATTTCAGCCACTGGTGGTTTTGACTGGGAATGCTTGTAAGATTTTCAACTTTAAGAGAGTTATATCGTTCGAAAGTCATTCAGGTTGTGATTTCGCTAGCATGCAGAAGCACAGGCAGTCGCTCAGCATCCTCCGACGAAGAATTACCGGTATTAAAATACAGGGTGAGCCATAACAAATGGTGCAGTTTCGAAGGGGTGCTGCATGCCTTGTAGTGGGGTTAACGATCTGGGAGGGGTCTCATTGTGCCAGGGCAGTGGTCCCGTTTTCAGTCGTTACAATGGTTTGGAGCGGAGAGCAACGAGGTTTCGTCATTCGCACGTTTTTTGAAAGTGGCCGTTCGTTCATCGCCACCCAGCGGGCCTTCCGACTGCGTTACAACATCCCACGTCGTGATTCCGTCCCTCACCGCAATGTTATCGCACGTTGGGTTCAAGCATTGGAAGAAACTGGTTCCACAGTAAGGCGTAGAGGTGCGGGAAGCCCAAGAAACGCAAGAACACCTGAAAATTTGGCTCGAGTGAGAGCAGCAGTGGAACAGTAGCCTCGGCGCTCTGTTCACAGGCACGCAGTAGCACTGAACATCTCTAACACCTCACTAAGGAGGATTTTGCACATGGACTTGTCATTCCATACGTACAAGATTATGATTGTTCAGGAATTGTCACCTCCAGACTACCAAAACCGCTTGAATCGATGCCAAGAGATGATAAACCGCATCCCACCAACGTCCATTTTTTTCAGTTCGGACGAAGCCCACTTCCATCTCTCTGGAGCGGTTAATAAACAAAATTTCCGCTATTGGTGTGACCGCAACCCAAGACAAATTCACGAGAGACCTCTCCACTCCCCGAAAGTCACTGTCTGGTGTGCCATTTCAAAATTTGGGGTGATTGGGCCTTATTTTTTCGAGGAGGATGGAAGGACTGTTACCGTCAATGCTCAGCGTTATCTTTTCATGCTGGAAAGATATTTTGAACCCGAATTGAACCAGTTAGCTGAAGAAGAGGATCTGGGGGATATTAGGTTTCAGCAAGATGGGGCTACGGCCCACACAGCGCAAATCTCAATGGTGAAACTGCGGCAGATGTTCCCCGCACGCCTCGTCTCTCTCAGGGGTGACTTGGGGTGGTCGGCAAGATCGCCAGATTTGAGTGCGTGTGATTTTTTCCTGTGGGGCTACTTGAAGGAAAAGATGTTCAAACATCGACCTCACACTCTGGAAGACCTCAAGATTCGAATCAGGGAAGAAATCGCCGCGATTCCCATCGAAATGTGCCAGAGGGCGGCTGAAAATTTCAGGAATCGCCTACATCAGTGCGTCGCTGCTGAGGGCCCCCACCTTCCTGATGTAATTTTCGGGACTTAATCTACCGAAATGGGGTGATGTATGGCGTTCAATAAAACAAACCGTAATCTTCTAAGTTGCACCGTTTTTTTTTAAATCGCCCTTTGAAACTGCACCATTTGTAATTGGAGTGGAGCTCACCCTGTAATTGGATTAGTTTCACAATAAGTAAATTACTTAAGTTAACGTATCTGTTTGGTGAGTCCGTCTCCTACGGCTGGTGAGATACTGTGGGCGAGCGTTTTCGAAGTAAAGACATCATCGTCTGGCCGTTAAGTCAGTACGAAAGCCAGTTATTAACCTGACATTGAGAATAGCCTCAATGAAACCTCTCTTTTTTGGAGACCACCTCTCACTAGAAAGGTAACCTTCTTGGAAAGGTCGCACTGCCCTGTCGTTGTCGATAGGAAGTACATTCTTTCTCAGGAAATTTCATACATTTTATATAAATTGTCACTTTTAACAAATTCTCGTTCGCGAATCTATAAAAAAATTTATCAGGGAAAACCGGGGTTGAACATGGATCGCCTAGATGCAGTGCGCAGTTATAAATAGAGGTGGGAAGTAGCCAACATCCTCATTCATTCATCGTGAAGCCACCACGACCAAGCAGTCGACCTATTTTCAAAGAAACGTTGTTTCGTTCAGGAGCAACTGCAGTGGTGCGACATGCTTATTGACAACCAGGACAGCTGAGGCAATATCCAACTTGTGGATGCTTAGTTCCGCATGAGAACGACCAGTTTTATCGTTCACACCCAATCTAAAATCAAGTAACGTCTCGTTATCGTTTGATTTTGCACAACTCTTTTGTTCCGTCGTTTTTTGTGGGGAACGTAAAGGTATGGGTTTGCAGTTGAAATCCAACCCCAATAACCGTGTGGGTGGATATCCTTAGCCGGCAAGTTCCACGAAGTACGCACATGTTCCCGTTTCTTGAAACTCTAGTAGATCTCGGCGAATATCAGTTTTGACGGGAAAATTACTAGAGTTCCTGGAAGCTTGCAAACCCACCTGCCTCATCTGCCAGTAGAAATCTCGGAAGCAGTTGTCTTCCTGGAGAATCTTGAAAACTTCGAACCGAATACCCTCGCCGAGAGTCCCAGGTTATTAACTCGCCCTCCCGAATTCCACTTAAGGTTGCCCATTTACGTTTCCGTCGCAGTTCTGAAAAGTTCTGGAGCTACCTCTCATTTACATTGATTTACATAAAGAGAGAAGGGTAATGGAAATCGTTTTCATGCTTGTTTTCAAAGCTTCATCATCCAGATTACGTCATTGATCGCTTTCGCTATGCTCAAATACTCTCGCGTGTCGAAAAAGCTGACAGCGCATGTTGAAGGAAGGAGTTGAGTGATTTCCAGTTCTTTACATATCAAAGTCTTCTTAGGCCAAAAAACGTCAATAAAGAAAACGGCGTTAGTCAGGAGTGACTGTTTCCGGCACTTGGTCCATGGCTTGGGCTGGGCGGTGCCACAGTGAAGAGGATTCCTACCTTACCACCCGTGGAGCATTTGGGCCCACCTGTGTAAGCCTGAAAGCCCAAACTGCTTGCAATACAGGGCAATGGTGGCTGATTCCATCTTCTCCTACCAAAGGTGGGCAGGCTGGTCGTGCACAGTGGAGGATACTGTCGGCAGACTCACCCGAGAGGCGTTCGTCGACATAAGGTTAAGTCCTGCTGATAACTGGAGGGGGATTGCTCAATTTTCCTGAGCAGTGCTCAGCCCAAAGAGCATAGAGCTGTATCTGGAGCAGTATCTCGCTAGAATGAAGTATGAATGACCGTGGAGTAAAGACCGGTCATGGTATTACTTGGAATATCGCTGGGCAGTATGGGAAGAACTATGGGAATGGCGGCACGCTGCAAGATTCTCGTCAGGGTGAAGGAGACTAGAGTGAAGGAAAACGTACTAAACGGTTCCAGATTAGTTCTCAATACGCTGGGGTTGAATCATATGGCCACCATACCCCCCTTCCATAGCAACCTGAAAGAATACAGAGTGTAGGCTTTTACGTAGGCTGGGTGGCAAGGTGTTGAAGATCCAGCATGAGATCAAGTACTTGGGGGTTTTTCTTGATGGAAAGCTCACTTGCGCCACACACGTAAAAAAAGCCTTACAGCGGGCGTCAGTGGTGATGTGGGCAGCTCAAAGAATGGTGGGGAAGACATGGGGGCTGAAGCCTGGGATGATCCAGTGGCTGTACACTGCGGTGGTTAGGCCTGTAGTCACCTATGGAGCCCTGGTCTGGTGGACTAGGGTAGAAAACAAAACAGTGCAGTTGCAGTTAAATAAACTGCAGCGTAGGGCGTGTCTGGCCATTACAGGCTGTATGACTACATGCCCTACGGCTGCACTGGAGGTCTTGCTAGATTTAGCTCCACTCCACATACATGTTAAAAGGATGGCGTTCCTCCAGGCTGTGCGTATGTTGGAGTTGGGTCTGATCATGCGGGGGAGGAGTTCCTGTCACTTGATCCTTGACAAGGTGAAGGTGGGGGGGGGGGGAGCGAACTGCATGTGGTAGACTCAATGCCCGCGAGGTTCAACTTCGCGCTACCCTTTCGGATACTCATTCATGAGCGATCCAGGGGGGAAGGGGGAGCTCCCACTTTCGAAGCTGGGGCCCTGGTATACTACACTGATGGCTCGGTGCAGGGTGGCCTTGCAGGGACAGGCATCTTTGGGCCAAGAGTCAGGGCAGCGATCCCATTGGGGTCGCTGGCCACAGTGTTCCAGGCAGAGGTAGCTGCAGAGAAGACTGAAGCGGCAGAGAAGACTGAAGCGGCAGAGAATCTACATAATGGTGGACAGTCAGGCCACTCTCAAGGCCTTAGCCTCATACTGTCTTACATCACGGCAGGTGTGGGAGTGTCTGACTGGACTGAAGGCCCTGGCAGAGGACAACAGTGTAACACTGTGTTGAGTGCCAGGGCATCAGGGTATAGAGGGAAACGAACAGGCTGATAAGTTGGCTAAGAAGGGATTGGCGCAGATCCCAATTGGCCCTGAGCCCTTTGTTGGGACAACCGGGAGCCACCTACGTAGAGAGGTTGGCAAATGGGAGGACCGGTGCAGGGCTGCTCATTGGCAGGGGCTGCCCGGCCTTAGACAGTCAAAACTCTTAATCCGGCTCTCCAGAGAGAGGTCCAAGGAGGTGCTTGCACTGGGGAGGAAGGATATGAGGATCATATGTGGCCTGTTCACAGGTCACTGTCCGCTGAGGTACCACCTTGAAAATATTGGCAAGTGCGAGGTACAGGTATGCAGGTTCTGCGAGGTAGGGCTAGAGACGGCATACGCACATGCGATGGACTCGTGGCACCGCGCCATTGGGTGTTCACAGGTCACTGTCCGTTGTGTGTTTGGAAGGCCCTTTCTTCAGCCAGAAGAGGTGGCGAATGCAGAACTTGTGGATATCCTCTGCTTTGTGCGGCGGTGGTGGGGACGCATAGGTGACGTCACACCAAGTGAGACCAGTGCCGTGGGGCCTGGAGGTGGTGCAGGCCCCACGGCACTTACAATAGGCCCGTAAGTTACAATAGGCCCGTTTGTGGCTGCAGTGAGGGTATCGCCTGCATCCACTGTTGTATTTAAAGAAAA
Source organism: Pachypeltis micranthus (assembly GCA_020466155.1). NCBI lineage: Eukaryota > Metazoa > Arthropoda > Insecta > Hemiptera > Miridae > Pachypeltis > Pachypeltis micranthus. The sequence goes on along the minus strand of CM035780.1, from coordinate 20,352,015 downwards.
AAAGAAAAAAAAAGGCTTTTACGTAAAGCCTGGGGGTACCGTCATAATAATTCCTGTATCATTCCTGCTTTACGATTATGGGCTTGTTCTTCGTGTATGTTTCTTGCAAGGGGGGTGGAATTCTTCATAGTTCATCTGTTAGTCCAATACACTGTCTCAGAACGTCTTCTCCTTCCTTTCGCGTGAAAGAGGTTGTTCGCGTAAATAAGTGGAGACATCAATCCTCCAGAGAGGGGTCCAGGAGAGTGATGAGATCGATTCATCGTCGGGTTCCCGCGCGTTCCCTTTATATTTTGCCTCGAACGCCGAACTGCTACCTCTCACCTCCAAATTCCGTTTGCTCTTTGATTTGAAGCGTCGAGGATAGAACTGACGAAGACGTCCGGATTCATTACAGAAACGAATAACGACGTTCGTAGCTTTTCGCATCAATGAAAATGTGAGCACCCGTTGCGGTTTGAAACCCTCGTTTTATGGGGATTTCATTGGGCATTTCCCAGCCGTCGTTACGAATGTTCTAGCGGCTCTTATCGCCGAGTATTCCCTAAAGCTTCAACGAAGGCCCAGCCGAAAAGGACGGGAACTCTGAATCATGCATGAGGAAAATAGCGGCGCGCGCTGTGGAGAATATCCTCGACGGGAGAACGTTGCGACAGTTGGAGCGAGTAGCTCCGGTGGGGATAGGTCCTTGTGCAGCATCAGCCGCAGTATACGTCTTCCTAACGATCTCAGCAAGTTGGTTTATTACCCCGCTATTTGAATCATTTTCGGTTGTTGGTGCTCTATTGCCCCCATTAACGAGGGAGCTCGACGATCATTTCTCCGTGACGCATTCTTTCATGTCTAAAACGCCGTTCTGCGGGAGATTACCCGCGGCGCAATTTACAGTCGCACAGGGCCCTGCAACGGCAAACTTTACCCGTACCAGTGATAAATCATAGGTAGCAGCCCAATTCGTCAAGAGAAGAGCGTCGAACATTCAAGTTCTTTACTCTTTATAGTTACTGAGCAATTTTAAAAGACAATAGAAAAGATGAAAAATGTCTCTGCAATCGAACTTGAGCGCGAATTGCACCAAAATCTCCGTCCAGAAAACGATTAAGAAGGGATGCCCAGAGGGCTGGGTCCTCAGACCAGCACTCTGAAATGCCTTCTTCGAAGGTCTTCTCAGGACTCAAGTAGAACGTACGCCTCTATGGATCTGACTGTGCTTATCCGTGCAGAGTTGATCTGTCAAATCGAGGAAAAAACCCATCATGTGCTCCGAACATATCACCCAGTGGAGCGAGCAGGCCAAGCTGCAGGGAGCTGAAGAAAAAAAGGGAAAAGCTGCTATTTTCCTCTTAAAGGGAAAAGTAAATAGCCAGCCAGTAATACGCTTAGGCGGCCACAGGCCTATATGCCATAAATGTTTCGCCCAGTTTGCGAAGAAGGTCTTGGCAAAGAAACCCGGTCACAGTTGGTCTGTCCCTTTGAAAGTTGCTACAAAAATAAATAGATCAGGTGTGAAACCAGATTAAGAACCCAGGCGGTACGGGATTCTTCAGGTGGTCAACCTTCGCTCACTCACATACAGGCAACAGCTCTTTACAGGGAGACTGACTAACGATCAAATACCTGCCGTACCTCCGCAGGCCTGAGTTCGGTGGATGCTGCAGGGGCTGGCCTCTTGCATATTAGCGAAACCGCAACTTCCATGACTGATATAATCGTCGTCGAGGGTTTAGGAACAGTCATCAAATAAGGATGTGGTACGGGATTTCCCCGGTGGTCATACCTCTGGGTGGTTAAACATAGACAGCAGCTCTCCACCGGGTGGCTGGCTAAGGCCACAAAACCTGCTCTACCTCCACGGGGGTTTGGTGGATGCTGAGCAAATGGCCGAGCTCTTGCCTGATAGCGAAACGGCAACCTCCATGACAGTAGAGTGATATGGGTACGATGCACGACCCGAGTCTAGGCACCTGGTCCGCCCTCTCATTATTATTATTTTAAAGAGCTGAGTGGCATCCTGCACTCCATTATGTTGATATTTTTATAGCTATATCCTTCTTCATGCTGCACGATGGCGCGAGCGATGATAGCAATAATCTTTGCTTGAAAAACCGTTGTAGTGAGACCGAGGAAAATATACGTTCCCCTTCGCCCAGAGCTACTTAGGCACACCGTACAGCAGCAAGTGGTTTAGATCCGTCTCTGTAGATGTTAGTAACATTTGTAGCCCAAAGCCGACGACATGTTATATCAGCTTCCCTCTGGTTGCACTTTATATTCCCTGTCAAACTCGTACATGGGCTTTATCATATCAGTGATCATGCCGAGCTCTATTAAGGTTCACAAGTTCTTGAATATAGTCAGGTGCCCAATACCCCTGGTGCCTTAGCAGGTGCTTAGTGGTACCTTAGCCTTCTTAGTCTGTATGCCACTTTCATGGCTTCTATCGGGCGCACGAATGGAGGGGGGGGGGAGGGGAGCTTGAAACTACAAAATGGATGTACTTGGTTAGCGCGAGTGAGGACTCACAGACAGAATAGCGATAACCGGTTGAGTGTGAGTATATAAACGCGCGCAAGGAACTCTCAATACATGTGAAAATGGTTGTGAGATACTGAGTGGAGGGAGAGGGACAGAAGGAGAGAGAGAGAGAGAGAGAGAGAGATTATCTTTATTTATCTACCAGGGGAAATTAGGGCCATAAGGCCCTCTCTACCATTCCCCGTGGAATCAATATACAACATCCTCTTGTGCTACAAAATTACATTGCCCCACTGTTTTATTTAATTTTCCGCTAAAGTGACAAATTTCTCTTCCCAGAAAAGCTCAATCATACCAAAACACCATTCATGCCAAAATAAATTACACTCATACCAACACATTCACGCCTACTGACACATAAATACTTACCTAATGATATTTGAGAGGGGTGAGTACTTTTATATTCCTCCCCCTCTCAGCAGCACACAAACTAAAACTAATGTACACAACAACCAACCTCATTCATGCCAAAATAAATTACATGAGAGAGAGAGAGAGAAGATGTTTATTTTACCATCAGGGGAAGTTAGGACTATGCAGCCCTCTCTTCCACTTCCCCTGAAGACGAATTACAAAAAAACTCTACCTCTACTCTACACACACACACACACACACACACCTTTCATACCAGCTGGTTGGGGTGGGTGAAAAAACCCCAGCCAGCCCCAAGCCCAACCCACCAATGGACCTCCCCCGGACCCGACCTTCAGAGCGTTATCCCGAGGGAGGTCCTGAGAGCCCTGAAAATCAATAGAAAGGTAAAAAACTCGTAATAACACTGAAATCATAAAATAAATTGATTAAGTAAACACGTAAATAAATAAACGAAATAACTAAATAAGCCCCAGCCTAATCCTATTCCGTCTCCTCAGGACTGGCTGAGGCCACCCACTTACTCGCTGCCATTCATTCAGACATCATAGCCATTCAACGCAGATGATAACGATAAAGTACACATTAAATTTAACTAGAATAACAATGAACAGTAAGTAAGTAACAACTTGCAATTAATATATTTTTTTATGCACACAATTGTATAAATAAGAGTGAACGCGAAGGACTTACATACATTTCCTGGTAACTAGCTACTACAGGTATTAATTTTCAAAACAAACTATGTGGACGCTTTGCTATCTTAATTTGAATAAAGTGTTATTATGTTGATACGCTTCCAATAGAGAGAGAGAGAGAGAGAGAGAGAGAGAGAGAGAGAGAGAGAGAGAGAGAGAGAGAGAGAGAGCAAGAGAGAGAGAGAGAGAGAGAGAGAGAGAGAGAGAGAGAGAGCAAGAGAGAGAGAGAGAGAGAGAGAGAGAGAGAGTCGAGTTGAGAGAAGCGCAAGCTGAGAGACGAACAGTTGGGAGAACCTGAGAGCTGAAGGATGACAGACTTGGAAGGTGCTGTCTGTTAAGAAGAGGAATCTAAAATTGAGCGGCGGGAAAAGATAGATGGCAAAGTCTAGGACAGGGGGAAATCCGTATTCAATTGGAAATAACTGAAGACGTGGACTTTCCATAGGTACAAAGAAAAGGGTTGAGATGGAAAGGTGTTTGGGGAGACAATGACTTTCCAGAGCTCTGGTGAATCCTGTTAGGGCAAATGGGAACGTTCGGGAGGTCAAAGACCCAGCTAATTCGGCCTGTCGAACAAACTCTGCCTTCACAAAAACATCAAGAGGAAAAAGGTCAAACATTTGCTTCATGATACTGGTACGTGTGGTTTTTATTGGTAAGCACCTCAGCCTTTGTACTTTGGCTAGACTGCTGGTGGGGTTCACTTTAGTGTTCTCCTAAAACAAACTCTCCATAAAAGCAGCTTTGCAGAAATACGTAGACGGCTGATAAAACTCCCGCATTCGTTCCATAATCGAATTTCAATGAGGCGAGTAAAGTTGTGTGCCCACAAAATGTTTACCATCTTCTCGTCCATCTCACGCCCTCGTCGCCGCGGTGCACAGGATCTCTCTGACCTTCGGTCGTTCGCGGATTAGGAGTCTTCCGACAAAATCCTATTCATCCCGTCCGTCGCAGCCTCTTCAATGGAACGAACTGAAAGGGAACCAGCTCGAAAAAAGGAGGTCCTGAGTGAAAGAGGCGAGGGAAGTTTGAATACAATGAAACCGCCTTGTAAGCACATTTGAAGTCTTAACATCTCACTCTTCTCATAACAGCTTCCCCGCTACGCTGCGGCCTCTCGGTTATTATGTTACACCAACCTCGAGTCTTCGCTGATCCGCTACTTTTTGAACTTATCAGCTCGTCACATACGAGCATCGATTTTATATTTTTCGTGACGCTACCAGGATGATGGGAGACTTCCATCCGACTTTTCAGACCTTGACCCTTTCAGAAATGGAAATCCTCAATTGGGGGACCAAATGTTCGCCAAACAAACCAGTTAGGGTTCCAACCTGTCACGATACATTTAATAGGTGTCACCCAGTATTGTGCGCTGATGGATTCTGTGGTGTTAAAAGGAACGAAGGGAGGAGTGTGAACGACCCAGAGGGAACACAGCCTCCTTAATTGCTAAAGCTTCTGTCTGCTTATTAGTTCAATTAGCGCCAGCTCTCAAACTCAACAGTCCTCTGTGTACATTCGCCACTGACGTACATCAAGCACTCGACAAAAGTTGACGTTCATTTAGTTTTAGATCCTCTCAGCAGATTTGTGGACGAATGAGCGAGGAACGTAAAATACATTTATCCACCCGTCAACGGAACGATCTCATAAATAACGAGAAGCATTTAACTAATGTGACGACAACGCGCTGTCATCGGAGGATCATGAATTATGTTCATAACAAATGATAAACCGTCGGAAAGAAACGTAACGAGTTCGCGCGAAAAAAAAAAACACCGTTTCACTCTCACTGATTGATGAAAAAAAGGGGGGTTTCGGAGCTCATTACGAAGTTTTCCTTGTAGACAGGAGAGGAGGCCGGGAAATCATCCAGGAGTTGTAGCGAAAGGGAAAACGGGTTGCTGCTGGGCGAAGGGCGAGGAACCCATTCGCGTGAGGAAAACACCTGAACTCGAAGGAAGGTGATATTGTGAAGAACTTTGAAGGCGGGAACAAGTAGATGAAGAGGTTAATAATGTAGGACTGGCACGTCGGGCGAAATACGGGAAAATATCTCTTCGAGGTCATATAAAATGCAAAGCTAACCTACGAGTTGAGCGCGCGACCTCTAAAGGTCACTTGCTGTTGAATCCACCAGCAGGCGCCCAATACTGAGGTCCTCTTAATTTTTTTCAGTAATTAGCGACATATTCGCAGCGTGCGTAAGTTGTCATGCTTTGAGCAGCTACTGAGTCACCTTGAACTGTGGATTGTGGTGCTTTTGCATTGATGACATGTTAATGTTATTTACCAAGTTGTTCGGGTTGTCCACTCCTCGTTAATCATTACGCTCCTTCTGTCTGCTCGTGTCCATTAATAATTGAGTCGAGGGATCAATATCCACCGATATGCCCCACGCCACCATGCGTTTACCTACGCCAGACTAATTTTATCCATTTAGTAAACCAATAGTTTCTTGTATACGTTCTCTTTTGTCTGAACGGTATATTGAAGACCTCTTCTCGAAATGATACACATTTCCGTAATGCACATAATTGTGAGGACGACACGCCCAGACAAATGACGCCTAACGGCAAAAATAAACATCATTTAAAAGTAAGGGGCCCTCGAGGGAATCCCCAAATAGACTTTTTATCGAAACTAAAACTGTTGCAAACGTGTCAAAAAGGCTTTTCCCTTGAAATCGCTTTCACGACACGAACGCCTCTTTGCATTTGCTCTTTGCAGGCTCCTAACATGGCCGATTGTCTAACGGATTTGATCCCAGCTGCTTGTGAGTCTTTACAGAGGATGGAGCGAGTGAACGGAACGTATACATTGTGCCCCACGTTGGGCCTCAATATAAAGATGGGATCCGGGTTTGAGGCAGTAAAATGTCCACATCCTTAGTGATTCCCCAGGTTCATTCCAGGATGTATTTACAAGTAGCCTCTGACCTCGTTGGAGTCAGAATCTGCACAGAAATCAAAATAGAGTGAATCTCACGACCTGATCGTGGATGACATTCATTTCATTTCAATTTCGTTAGAACGTGGGCATTTTAGTTCAATTGACTGTTTTAATTTATACTTAATGTCAAAGAAATATTTAAAAATCAAACAGTAGAGACCCAAACTAACAAAGTAGAGACGATTCTAGGTTCCTGGGAAACCTTGACCTTGAACTGCTCCAGCACTGTGGGCATTGTAGCTCAAATGCTGTTAGATTCGCTGACGTCACACAGGGGGTAGCGTTCTGGACATTCAGCCTCCGCTAGAATCGATTTGACGAGAAGGGAGGGACAGCTAAATGGCATTTATCCTCCTCTTTTGTGAGGTCGCAGACTGTGCCAGCAAGGAGTTGAACCTGGCACAATCCCCTTCCCTTCTCCCGGGAAGAATAATCCTTCAGTGTAATGCTGTCTTGGGCCAGCAAGGAGATGAACCTGACACGAACTTCATTTTACGTCATTAGACCCGACACAATGGCATGTGAAGTATGCAGCATGGTATCCATCAATGGTTAGGTTTAAGTTGTGTCTTTCAGTGTGACGGATTGGTAAAACTGAAAATGGCCGCGTCACTGTTATCAGCACCATGCACATCTCTTCCGGCACATAGGATGGGTTGAATATGGCGTGGAACTGAAGGACATCCTATTCTTCCAGACGGGGTGATTGCCTAGGGAAGAGAGGATGTGGAGAGCTCTGAGAACCCATGGGGCAAGCATTATAAGGCCCCCATAGGAAATGCGAATGTAGAGCAGGTTTCAGGTGACACGTAATGACTCAGGAAGGGAATGTGGCATCGAAGGCTCCCTCAAAAAACCCTCCTGAAGGAGTTCCCCAGCAACCCTACAGCCCTACCTGCGGGCTGAGGAAAAACCCTACAAATTATTACACAACAGTTTATTATTCTCATGAACAGCTTGACCTAGTATTACTGCTCCGAGACCCATTCCATTCGATTCAGCATCGAAAAATACTAGTAAACCACACGAAACATGACCTGACTACAATGAAACTATGGAAACTAAATATTCCCTCGACGCCAGACGCCCGTAAACGTCTGTAGGGATTTAAGATCCGTTGTAGGGGTATGCGGAGGAAGTGGCCCTAACCTTCCTCCGCCCCATCGGGAAAAAGAGTCGGGGAAATTGGGACGGGGACTACAGCAAACCTTCGGCAATTGACACGACGTTGGGAGTCGAGCGGGTGGGTGGTTTTGAAGAGACGGGAGGGTGGGAGGGAGTACTAACGACGAAACGTTGACTTCTGCTGTAGTTCCTGCGAGTTCTTTCAATTAGTAGACTCTAATAATTACTGTAATTTCCCTACACGCAGTTGCACACGTCTGATAATCATTCCATTCGTCCCAGGATGTAAAAATACCTTGAAAACGATAGGAAACACGGCTTATTTGCGATTATACTGCGTTTTGTTGATTTTTTTAAACCATTTTTTGTCCATAACATCCATGGCCTTCGTCCAATCGGATTGCTGAGATGGCGGGCACACCTAGATACCAAATGGGATTTTTGTGCGAAAGACCGGATTTTTTAGACCACGTTAAAGGCACAAAACGGCTCGGACGGCAGACGGTGGACGGTGGATGGGGGCCGGCGAACGGACATTGCAGATTTGGAATCCCCATGTCTTGAAACGTAAAGTATAAAATTTTGAGGGGGGGTTGTAAAAAATTTTTCGTGACCGAATGAACAATAAACCAAAACCCAACTCATTCTCTTAAAGAGAAAATTAAACAGTCAACCGTCAATTTCAAGGAGCAAGGCAAGTACTCAAAAGTCAATCTAGACAGAAGGTGGTGTTTCTGCCAAGACCTCCAGTCTCTAGTCCTACAAAAGGCACTACCCTCGCAAAGTTTGCAACACTTGGGGTGTACGTTACTGTGACATAATCGTCATGTACAAGGCCATTTAGTTAGGCGTTATTGGTTACTCTCCCGTCTGTTGTCTACCAACTCAGTCAATCCAAGGAAAGTACAGCTCAATTCTAGAAAGCTGCATTTTCGTGGATCACCATGACCCGCAAGACAGCATCCACTGAAGCATTGCAAGGTATCACTGCCCAGTTACCCGTTGAGTTGGCCATTGAGTGCGTGGTGGACAGGTAGAGAGTGATAAGGGAGCATCCCCTGCTCTAGCCCAAACACTGTATCGACCTCTCGACTGAACGAACACTTGACGAAGGTCTAATGATTCACAGGTGCTGCTGAAAGTGGTGTGATGTATCGCACAGGGTATTTTTCTGTCGATTTCAGTGTTCTCCATGAGTGCATGAGTGAATGGACATAACTGGCAAGTGAGATGGGGATCCTTGCCACAGTAACGTGGAATGCGTACGGGTTTTTCCCAACATGCGTCAACGTCTTAAGAGAAAACGAGTCGTGCCAAACCACTGTATGAGCCAGTTCCTTATAAAATATGGTTACCTCAATGCCTGGCTCCACTTCTTTTCTCGCAAAGACTCCCCCCGTCCTGGACTTCTTGCGCCTCCAGTGATCCTCCATTCATAGCGACGCTTAGAGAATGCCTTGCTTTTATGGCTGCTATGTACACCTCGATTGACAGTTACTGTTCTGCATTAGGGGATGTCTGTGGGAGTACCGACCTGGTGGCCCCTGCCTCCCTGAGACCCCACAGTTTATAAAACGAAAGAAGGAAACGGGATTTCTACTCTCCAGCGACCACCACGATGCATGCAGAGCAAGCGCATTTTCCAGCATTGTCAGGCCTTTTCCTGGGTTGGAGTTGGATTGCTCCGTTCAACCTACCTTGCCATGTGGAGGCAGCCACCTGACGTGGCCCTACCCCATAATGCACCGGCGCAAGGCCGCGGGCTGTGCCTTCCCGTGGTACTATTTTCAGTCAAACAACCCTTGAGACCTGAATGGTCACTGGTCCGCACCTTCTTTTGATGGCACTTACGGCTTTTCCTTATCCCAGGGTGGGCAGTTTGGGCTTGCTGACCTCCTTGGGGGCAGAAAGGACCCCAGTAAGCTACGACAAAGGGTCCCATGGCCTCCACCAATTACTAGGGGACCCATCTGCCACGCAACCGGTTTTGCGTCCCCTTCGCTTCGATTGACAGACAGAAACTAAGGCAGTGTGTTGGCTACTCAGTGGCAGTGGTTGGAATCTATATAGTACGGTAGTAAGTTATGATTCTCCCCGCCATACGTTTAAATTCACTGCAATACGCATCCCTCTCATCAAATCCTCAAATGGAGGTGGTAGCGGCGGTGAGGTAGTCAAACCGGCCCCCCCTTCGCACGTGCTGCGCCTAACAACATGCATTTCCCCGCGCAGAATGACATCCTTTAAATCATCCTAATATCTATAACAGCCTGGGGAGCTCGGGGCTCCTCGTAACTCCGCATTAGAAGCCTCAGGATATAAAATATTGAACGAACATGATACGTAGACCGTCTCTTACGAGCGTACGAGAAACCCACGACATGGAAAACAAACGACCTGCCCCACTAATCGTGAATATTCCTTCGGAATAAGCTCGACGTTTTAGAGCGGTCCTAATAGTTAAGGAGCTCCGTCGTACCAGGTGATGATGTAATGGCGAAACTGGGCCAAGTAGAGTTGACGTGCCTGGTGGGTTTTGGGGCTTAGGCGCCGACCTGGGAAACTGCAATTCCGCTCGGGACCAACTCACATTTTGCGTGACGTAACTCGCCTTATTCGTAATTAAGTGCTCAGGAAACATTAATAAGTTTGTGCACCGAACCTCAAGTTAGTAATAACGTCAACCGCTGCACGGAAATAGAGCACCAGGAATTATTGATTCGTAGCTGGGAAGACGGCGAACTCAGCAATTTGAATAACTCCTAGCTCTCGTGTCCTCACAAATTACTGCAATTCTTCTCTACATGATGATTAACTAAAAACCCTCTCACATATACTCCGATATTTATTGTGCTCGTCCACCACCGAAAGGAAGTGTTACACTATTCATGAGAATAAAGGGAATGTTATCCTAGACGCGTAAAATTTACCGTTGCTCTTGGTAGCTAGTTAGTAGCAACAGCAGACTATAATTACGCTGTTACGGGCAAGATGGGAACGTGTGGTGACAAAAGAATGGAACGAGGTTAAGCTCATGAGGAACCGATTCGGATTACCTCGGGGTCTGTGGCCTACTCCCTTCCCAGATGCCTAACTTCTGCTGCGTGTGCCTAATGCCTCACGTTCCCAAATCCTACGGCTACCCACACACCTGCTCGGTATATTTCACGTAACCACTAGGGCAGCCACTGGACGAGTCCCCTCACCTTCATCTCTCTAAATACCCAAAGAGGTGGCTACGGTGACAGTCTGTGTGCAGTGGCTGCTGCAGAGGGGACTGAAGCGGCAGAGAATCCACATAATGGTGGACAGTCAGGCCACCCTCAAGGCCTTAGCCTCATGCTGTCTCACATCACAGCAGGTGTGGGAGTATCTGAAAGGATTGAAGGCCCTGGCCGAGGACAAAAGTGTAACACTGTGTTTGGGTGCCAGGGCATCAGGGTATAGAGGGAAACGAACGGGCTGATAGGTTGGCTAAGAAGGGATCAGCGCAGATCTCTATTGGCCCTGAGCCCTTTGTTGGGACTACCAGGAGCCATCTACGTAGAGAGGTTGGCAAATGGGTTGACAGGTGCAGGGCTGCCCATTGGCAGGGGCTGCCCGGCCTTAGACGGTCAAAACTCTTCATCAGGCTCTCCAGAGAGAGGTCCAAGGAGGTGCTTGCACTGAGGAGGAAGGATATGAGAACCATATGTGGCCTGTTCACAGGACACTGTCTGCTGAGGTACCACCTTGCAAATATTGGCAAGTGCGAGGTACAGGTATGCAGTTTCTGCGAGGTAGGGCTAGAGACGGCAGAGCATGTGCTGTGTGTATGCGATGTACTCGCGGCATCGCGCCGTCGTGTGTTTGGGAGGCCCTCTCTCCAGCCGGAGAGGTGGCAAAGGCAGAACTTGCTGATGTCCTCCGCTTTGTACGGAGGTGGTGGGGGCGTATAGATGACGTTGCACCAAGCGAGTCCAGTGCCATATACATCAACTTCACTGTGGTGCTGCCCGAGCCATGGGCCAAGTGCTGGAATAAGCTTCCTTGTTCACCATACTGCGTCTTCTAGGCTGCGTCCCACTTGTCTTGCCACCTTCTGAGAGTTACAGCTTCTTTTCTTTTCTTTTGGTTCCCGTAGACCAGTTGCCGCCCTGATAAATCCCGTGCGTGTCATGGACTCGCGGCATCGCGCCGTTGTGTGTTTGGGAGGCCCTCTCTTCAGCCGGAGAGGTGGCAAATGCAGAACTTGCGGATATCCTCCGCTTTGTGCGGGGGTGGTGGGGGCGCATAGATGACGCCACACCAAGTGAGACCAGTGCCGTGGGGCAGGTGGGCCATGATCCGAGGACCCGCCGTTTGTGGCTGCAGTGAGAGTATCGCCTGCATCCACCGTTTCAAAAAAAAAACACACAAAGAGGATTTCCCTTGTGAAGATGTACTGACTCCCTGAAGCCTTGTGATCACAACGACATGATCTTTGTGCAAGGAGGAGTGAGGTTAATGGCCCGATTTGAACCTGCAGTGCCAAAGGAATGGAACGAGGGAACGAGGTTTAGCTAATTGGGAACCACGCGGGATTACTTTGGTCACCAAGATCAGAAAGCGAAGTCGAAGTCGGCCAAGGATGCCGGAAAAAGAGGTTACGCATCCGCAATCAGTTCAGGATTCATTCTGATTCTGAATTCGACACGATTACGATCTGATGCCTACAGGGCATGAGGAAGGCTATTTGTAAAGGGAACGGACGGTGCGGAAGTTCATCACAATTCCCAAGGAAGTGGCCTAGTTATCGTCTCACACCCGAGTAGTATGATTCACAGAACTCTGAACACGAACCTTCACTGATAAATCATGTTGACAGTCCTATTACCTACACAGTGGTTCTTCGGTGAAGTTTTGCATAAGTAGCTGCAGCTCAATTAATTCTGGAACTTGACGTTATCACTTTCTACGTCCGTAATCTGTTTTTGACTGAATTGAAAATGGATTGAATTAGTAGCTGGAGCCATGAAAATTGTGGAATTTACGTGTAATGAGTGAAGAATGCACAACGTAAAAATTGGTATGCGGCTCAACTCTTGTGCAACTTTAATAAAGTTAACGTTTATTGGAACACTGGAAACGAGTGAGTGGACCGTCTGGCCAGACTCAGTTCCTCTACTGGACTTACACACTAGCGAGAAACACCTGGCGCTGTTTAGGAAGCTAAGCATGGACCTGTGAGGTATGTATAGGACAAGGACTTGATCCTTCCTCGTTGCGCTTCTTTGATTTGGTGAGGTGGTTATTCGATGAACAAAACGGCACGAATACCCTGACATAGCATGCGATAATAATTAACGTATTTTTCGGTCGATTTCAATAGTTTTCATTCCCAACGAGTGCATGAGTGAATGGACATTGGATAAAAGGCAAGCGAAATGGGAACTCCTCGTCAAAGGGAGATGAGTTTTTTCGGAACATCCATCAACGTCTCAGGAGAATGTGGGTTGAGCCAGACCACTGAACGTTTCAACATGGCAACTTCAATGTGAGGCTATACTTCATTTCTCTCGAACGCTCTCTGTTCAGCACAGACCGAATTAATTGAATCTTGATCTTAGAACTTACGTATCTGCTCTTGTTTCAGGCTTTCCTTGAACATCCGTCCAGCTCTTTTTGACCTGAAGCCTCTTGTCTGTAGCTGCAATGGATTTTCTCTTTTGAACTTTCCAAAATATTCTCTTCCTGTTACTTGGTTCACCTCCTTTCCAACTCTCAGCTCTGCCCAGACACAACTCAAAAACTCACTCGTTTGGCCGCTCTCCCGCTACACACCACTACTCACTCGCTCTCCACTCTCAATCCCCGGAACCAGTTCACCGATTCAAAAACCCCTTCGTTAGCGGTTCATTAATTTATTTCCTTTACTCTAACTCAAGCTCCCCCTCTTGTGCACCCCACACTCTCCATCTTGCGCCACCAGTGCGAGGAACTCAAGAAACCGGGGGCTGCTCCCAAGATAAGACCTTGCCTTGTAATGATGGGGAGGGGGGACTTAAAGCCGATAGTGGGAATCATCAAGGGCTGGTATTAGTAGCAATCAAATACTAAGCAAGCTTACTCACCTTGCTGTTGATCACTCCTTTTGAAACTAGCCACGCAAGTAAATAGTTCGATCAGGTAGGAAACCAGATCCTCCCAGATGGTACAGATTCCCCAAGGCCGTACCTTCGGTTGGTAACGCATGGGCAACAGAGACTGGCTAAATGATAACATCTCGTTCTTCCACAGGCCTGAGTTTAGTGAATGCTGAGCATGCAATCTCCACGACTCTCAACTGATATGTCCCTCTTGCGAGTATCTGGCAAATAGGACTCCAATCGGAAACAGACTGGTCTTGAAAGGAAAGAAGGGCCCTCGAGGGGGAGGGGGGTCTCGCTTTTGGTATATTATTCATTCTGAATAATAACGCTATGTTTTCGGTCACGAAACATTTTTTACAACCCCCCCCCCCCTCAAAATTTGATACTTTACGTTTCAAGACTTGGAGATTCCAAATTTGCAATTTCTGTCCCTCGTCCACCGTCCCCCGACCACCGTCCCCCATCCGCCGTCCGCCGTCCCCCGTCCCCCGTCCGCCGTCTGGGCCGTTTTGTGCCTTTAACGTGGTCTAAAAAAGTCGTTCTTTCGCACAAGAATCCGATTTGGTATCTAGTTGTACCCGCCATCTCGGCAATCCGATCGGACGAAGCCCGTGGTTGTAATGGGCAAAAAACGGTTTAAAATATCAACGAAACGCAGTACAAAGCAGGAACTAGTGCGTTTCGTCGTTTGAACTCCCTCCCTCCCCGCCCGTCTCATTAAAAAAGCAACCCCCCTCGCTCGCCTCCCGCTCACTTGCCTCCCAAAGACGCCGCCACTCAACTCCCCTTTCGCCTCGAAACGGGGGCACTGGAAGCGAACCCGACGACGGGGCAAAATCATCAGACGTTTTGTTTCTGTAGTTCCATTGTAGCCAGGACATGTTTCGTATGGTTGACTAGTATTCGATGCTGAATCGAATGGGATGGGGGAGCAGTAATACTAGGTCAAGCTCATAGGTTCATGAGAATAATAAACCATTGTGTAATAATTTGCAGGGTTTTTGGTTAAGGAAATTGACCTGCATGAAAGTTAAAAACACTGGAAATTATTACACAACGGTTTATTATTCTCATGAACAGCTTGACCTAGTATTACTGCTCCGAGACCCATCCCATTTGATTCAGCATCGAAAGATACTAGTAAACCATACGAAACATGACCTGACTACAATGGAACTACGGAAACTAAATATCCCCCCGGCGCCAGGCGCCTGTAAGCGTCTGTAGGCATTTATGATCAGATGTAGGGGTGTGTGGAGGAAGTGGCCCTAACCTTCCTCCACCCCGTCGGGCAAAAAGAGTCGGGTAAATTGGGACAGGGACTTCCAGTGAACCCTCGGCAATTGACATAACACTGCGAGTCGAGGGGGCGGGTGGTTTTGAAGAGACGGGAGGGAGTACCAACGACGAAACGTTGACTTCCGCTGCAGTTGACTCTACTAATTACTGTAATTTCCCTATACACAGTTGTACACGTCTGATACTCATTCCATTCGAACTAGGATGTAAAAATACCTTGAAAACGATACGACACACGGTGAATTTGCGATTATAGTGCGTTTTATTAATTTTTTAAACCATTTTTTGTCCATAACAACCATTGGCTTCGTCCGATCGGATTGCCGAGATGGCGGGCACAACCAGATACCAAATGGGATTTTTGTGCGAAAGAACGGATTTATTAGACCACGTTAAAGGCACAAAACGGCCCGGACGGCGGACGGGGGACAGACATTGCAAATTTGGAATCTCCAAGTCTTGAAACGTAAAGTATCAAATTTTGAGGGGGGGTTGTAAAAAATTGTTTGTGACCGAAAACATAGGGTTATTATTCAGAATGAATAATAAACCAAAAATCGAGGTTTTGGTTAT
This sequence comes from Pachypeltis micranthus, assembly GCA_020466155.1. Classification (NCBI taxonomy): domain Eukaryota; kingdom Metazoa; phylum Arthropoda; class Insecta; order Hemiptera; family Miridae; genus Pachypeltis; species Pachypeltis micranthus. The sequence goes on along the minus strand of CM035780.1, from coordinate 20,336,345 downwards.
CAAGATCAGCCCGAAGCACACTAATTGAAATTATAAAGGTGGTGACATGTAGAGAGTGGCAGTAAACATTGCGAAGTTAGTAGACAAATTGTCCAAGTCCTTCGGTAGACTCACTCGGAAGCAAAATGAACCCTATCGGAATCCTTTGCTCGATTCGTACGGTCGAGTAGGCAGAAATAGATTGCACTTAGAAGGATTTCAAAGGGAACAGCTTCAAGAGCAGTTACCGCTGCTGCAATCACAACCGAATAACAGGTCTTTCGCAAATACCAAAGGCCTCTTTCAAAGAAGATGTAGAACAAGAGAAGTCTGGAAGAAAACGCCACAAAAGACCGAGCTCGACCCGCGGTGCCGGTAATGAAGGGGAGAAAGAACACCATCCATTAAACATCGCCTCCCTTTGTAATAACGAGCCTAGCGGAAAATTTTTCATTACGCGAAGCGAGAATTTCCCTACCGCATTAGCGCAACTGTCGCGGTCTGACGGTATTTCGGTTCTCGCCGCGGAGAAACCACAAGCAAAACCTTTTGTTTTCAAGGGCAGAATAAATTGGAGTCCGATTTGCCGGGGGGAGAAACGCGTCAAAATTGAGTTGGCAGAGCGGGAAATGCGGAATGGAGTCCAAGGGCTGCCCTAAAAGGGAAATCGGATCACGTTTGAGAGCTGAAGTTCAATTGCTTTTAACGACAAAGCTCCGTCAAATAACTGAGCCGTTCGCTCACCAACTAAATACTTCATCTCTGGCGTCCCTTGAGAAATCTGCGCCTAAACCCCGAAGTTCTTGAAATTCTGAATATACTCCAACCTCACCGTACATAATGAATGATAATATCACGATTTCCCTTTGTTCATGAATGATTCGTTGTTGCGAGTGCGGCGTTGGAGGGGTAGTGGGGAGGGGACATTGTGAGCCGACTCGCAACTCGCACTAATAATTCGGTTACTTGAGACCATAGATTAAGAACACCACTGAACAACTGTTTTGCCAACCGCCTTCTAAAGTGCCATAAAACACTAGAGCAGAGTAGGGAGGGAGAGAAAGAGAGAAGAAATGATAGTGTGTGTGAAACAGGGGATCACAGGTCAGTTACCGGTTGACTTGGATTTAGAGTGCGTGGTTGAGAAGTGAAGAGTGAACTGGAGTCTGAACTCCGTGTGGATCTCACCACAAAACGAAAACTTGCTGCCACCGATGAATGGGCGTTGGAGAAAACCGTACGTCTTCGTTGAAAGAATGCATATAATGGTATTCCTCTGGTGGGTTCGGGATTGCTCTACTATGATACCTCCGAGCGGTATACAGGCATCAGCTCTCCACCGGGAGACTGGAGAACGACCAAATACCTGCCGTGCATCCGCATGATAGCGAAACCGCGACTTCCATGACAGTAGACTGATATAACTCTCGTTGAGGGTTCAGGAACAGTCACTTGATAAGGAAACAGACGTGCGTAAGCAATATATTGAGTTAATTTATTTATCGACCAGGGAGAATTAGGGCCATGTGGCCCTCTCTTCCATTCTCTTGATGAAGACAAGTGCCTTAAGGCGAGTTGTGGGAATCATCATGGGACACTGCAAAATGAAGAGACATATGTAAGTGACATCCCCCCCCCCACACTCTCCTATAGGTAATGTGGCATAGACGAGGAGACCCCCCACACCTTGGCCCAGTGCCAGACACTTGATAGATATTGAGTTTTGTTGTTTGGTATAACTTCTCCAATAAGATTCTTGCAGGAGGTACCTGGCTTTCCTCTGGAAGCTAAGTATGGTCTAGTGGCACCACTGATTGTCGTGAAAAGGACAGAGTTCAATATATATAGCTATGTTGGGCGCACGAAACGGGGAGTTCAAGAAAGGAATAAAAAGAAACTCAGTGAGTGTGAGGAGGAATGTATTATGTGTGTAACAGTATCGATTTGTATGTGAGTATAAAAGGGTGACACAAGGGTACGACTCAGGACACGCGTGAACTGGCGCGGGAAACTATATCGGAAGGAAAGTGCGAGCTGTGTCTGGGCCGAGAGGTGATGGAGGAATGTGTTTACATGAGCACTGTGTGCCGAGTGTATCTGGGAGGAGCGGTATGTGTTGAAGAAGGAGGTAAATCGAGGAAGGTAAGGAAACTCAGGAAAATAGAAAATCCTGCAAATTATTACCCAAGGTTCATTATTCTTATGAACAGCTTGACCTAGTATTCCTGCTCCGAGACCCATTCCATTCGATTCAGCATCGAAAAATATTAGTAAATCATACAAAACATGACCGAACTACAATGGAACTACAGAAACAAAACGTCTGATGATTTTGCCCCGTCGTCGGGTTTGCTTCCAGTGCCCCCGTTTCGAGGCGAAAGGGGAGTTGAATGGCGGCTTCGAGGCTTTGAGCGGGGTTGCTTTTTTAATGGGACGGGCGGGGAGGGAGGGAGTTCAAACGACGAAACGCACTAGTTCCCGCTTTGTACTGCGTTTCGTTGATATTTTAAACCGTTTTTTGCCCATTACAACCACGGGCTTCGTCCGATCGGATTGCCGAGATGGCGGGTACAACTAGATACCAAATCGGATTCTTGTGCGAAAGAACGAATTTTTTAGACCACGTTAAAGGCACAAAACGGCCCAGACGGCGGACGGGGGACGGGGGACGGCGGACGGGGGACGGTGGACGAGGGACAGAAATTGCAAATGGGAGGGAGGGAGGGAGGGAGTACTAACGACAAAACATTGACTTCCACTGTAGTTCGCGCGAGTTCTTTCAATTAGTTGACTGTACTAATTACTGTAATTTCCCTATACGCAGTTGTACACGTCTGATACTCATTTCATTCGACCCAGGATGTAAAAATACCTTGAAAACGATAGGAAACACAGCGAATTTGCGATTATAGTGCGTTTTATTGATTTTTTAAACCATTTTTTGTCCATAACAACCATGGGCTTCGTCCGATTGGATTGCCGAGATGGCAGGCACAACTAGATACCAAATGGGATTTTTGAGCGGAAGAACGAATTTTTTGGACTTCGCTAAAGGCACTAAACAGACTGGACGGCGGATGGGGGACGGACATTGCAGATTTGGAATCCCCATGTCTTGAAACGTAAAGTATCAAATTTGGGGGGGGGGGGGGGTTTGTAAAAAATGGTTTGTGACCGAAAACATAGGGTTATTATTCAGAATGAATAATAAACCAAAAGGGGAAATCCGTTGTCGTTGGCAATAACTGAGTGTCTGGGCTTTCCATTGGTAACAAAAGGGTTGGAAGAACTGTGAGGTGTGAGCTTGAATATTCCAGAGGTCAAAGACTGAGACTGATTCGGCTTGCGCCAAACAGAGTGTACGAATTACATCTGTTTTGAAAAAACCCTGCAAATTATTACACAATGGTTTATTATTCTCATGAATAGCTTGACCTAGTATTACTGCTCCGAGACCCATCCCATGCAATTTAGCATCGAAAAATACTAGTAAACCATACGAAACATGACCTGACTACAATGGAACTACAGAAACGAAATACTCCCTCGGCGCCAGGCGCCCATAAACGTCTGTAGACGTTTATGATCCGATGGAGGGGTGAGCAGAGGAAGTGGCCTTGGCCACCCCCGTCAGGCAAAAAGAGTCAAAAGAGCGTTGCGAGTCAAGCAGGCGGGTGATTGAATTTGATATGACGGGAGGGAGTACTAACGACGAAACGTTGACTTTCACTGTAGTTCCCGCGTTGTACTGCGTTTTCTTAATTTTTTTAGCCATTTTTTGCCCATAACAACCATGCGCTTCGTCCAATCGGATTGCCGAGTTGTAGGGCACAACTAGATACCAAATGGGATTTTTGTGCGAAAGAACGAATCTTTAGACCACGTTAAAGGCACAAAACGGACGGCGGACGGACATTGCAAATTTGGAATCTCCATGTCTTGAAACGTAAAGTATCAAATTTTGAGGGGGGGTTGTGAAAAATTTTTCGTTACCAAAAACATAGGGTTATTATTCAGAATGAAAGCTATTGTCAAAATATTAAGAATAGTTTTGTGTCGTTTTCACATGTTTGTTGCTAATTGGTTCCCATATAAGCCCTTGTAGTGTCGTAGTTCCCACACAAGTGAGTATATTTATTTCCAATTGGAAGTGGATACAGTTATCCTGGAAGACGGGACCTCATCTGTGACGTTTTTCTCGCCGTTTCTCCAGCTGGCATATGTTCACCCCAGTGGAGTGCTTCTTCTCTTATCTCTTCTTGATGTCAGTTCTCCTAAGAAGGGGAGTCAATGACCCTCGATTTGCGTATTTCGTCGCTTGCCAGTGGAAATGGACATGTATAGGGAGACGGTACTTACCCTTGTGGCCTATTCTCCTGCCAACACGTTATTAGAGATGAGGAGCTTTCCAATGAAACCACAGCCTCCACTAATCAAACACCCCAGAGCGGGGATTGCCTTGTACCTACGCTTTATTCATTCGTGCATTCTCAGGATTGGACTTGCCTCATCCTCCACATAAGAAAAGGATTCAAGTTGCGTGGGAGCTGAACTGCGATCCCTCTAGCAAGCTATGTTCAGTGGGTTGGCCTACACAGTGGGTAGCACAGGGGAGACCTGCCACTACCTGCACGAGAACTTCTGGACGGACACAGATTACCTGGCTGACAGGAGCTCGTCTGTGACTTGAACAGCGAGACTTTAATAAAATTCTCTCACCACGTCTACAGCAGGCACCCCATGGAGGTAAGGTCGAGTAAGCTTCCTCATTTCCCCTTTCTCTAGATGCCCCCAAAAAGGGAAGGTAATCGATGTATTCGCATAGTCGGTCCTTCACCCGTGGAATCGGGCAATCGTCCTAACACAGTTGTATCATTGGAATGAGTTACCATAATTTCGGTGGAAGTGGTTTAGAGTTTGTCACCGCGAGAAGTTGACGGAACACCATTAGGGCTATAACTTTATTCAACGCGGGGTACTGAATATTTGTATTTTAACCGCGTCTTAAATTATGAAAGTATCACGATCTCCCTTTTTCCATGAATACTTTGTTGTTTGAGGGAGGTGAAGTAGGATCGATCCAGGTGTAAGTCATTTCGTCAACGCCCCACGCTTCTCGATGGAGGGGGGCATTGACTGAGTGAGTTGAGAAAATAACCTGCTCGCTAGCAATTCAAATACTTGAAAACGCTTTATGGACAATTTGTGAATAATAACTATACTGTTTCATCTCATTGTCCCGCAGACATTGGTTTAATCACGATAATCATCAAATAACGAATGCGTGATAAAGACCCTGTCTTTAGACCTCATCTCTCTGGGGAAGTACCACGGAACGCTTTAGGCCCTAGTTCCCGCGCTCCTGTTTATACTCGCAATTGAAGGGGGCATTGATCTGTGGCAGGCAGGGTGGGATTCAGCACAGCGCGACACCACAATATCATCCTCTCTGTGTGGTACCATCTACACATGGTGGTGGAGGCCGTCTTCCTCAGCGGGGCAGCTGCTCTGAGGCCATGGAGCTTCCTACGAGTGGAGTTTCAGACCCCACACATTTCAGAGGATGCGGAGAATGTCCCCCATGTCCCGTTCGCACGCCCCTTCTACAACGACGCCCGTGCAGTCCCCTTCAGAGCTGTTGATGTTATGTGTTCAGCAGGGCTGCGATCCCTCAGTTCAACAGCTTTGCCTGGGCCTGGGCATACTGGTGGCACTGCCCACTGTACAAATTAGTGGGGGGGTGCGTCCGTTAATACCGTCCGTTACCGCCCGTCTGTTACCGCCCGTCCGTTACCGCCCGTCCGTTACCGCCCGTCTGTTACCGCCCGTCCGTTACCGCTCGTCCGTGTCCGCCGCCGCGCCTTTGACCGATACCACTACGACCTCCTTCGCACCTCCTCCCCCTCCTCTCCGTGGCCCACGCTTCCCATGGTCGCCAGCCTCCTGCCAACTGGCCCACAACCCAGGCTCGGTGCTTCATGGACTACACTTTTCTACAGACGCCCACCTTCACTTCAGCTACCTTGGACCATCACTCTGGGGCCTCCTACACAGATGTCGGATCGCTGCTGCCTAACCAGGCCCTACGCCACCGCTCAAGCCCAGCGACTCATGCTCCACCACACTCCAGTCACCAAGAACCTGATCGCTCCGTGCTCAGCAACCACAAGCGTACCTTCCCACCTGCTTGCGCCACCGCTGTGGCGCGTCCTCGCTATCCACTCAAGATGAGAAGATGAGGACCTACCCTGGGAAAACGCCTAACCACCCTCCCCCCAATTGACGCCTGATCATGAGGACATGATCTTCTTGCAAGGGGGAGTGATGTTACGGACACGATCAGATTGAGCTGTGACTCGGAACACCGGAGCTTCTTTTTATCGGGCAGAGCCACTTGAAGCAGCTCCGATTAAATCTGAAGAGGAAGATTGCTGCTGATGAACAGGGAGAGGGGGGACCGCATTGCCGCGATCGGAAGGTTAGGAAAATCGTGTCCGCGGCGCGCAACGAGACACTCATTCTATTCCTCTTCCAGACTCCAACGGCACCACTTCGGTCCTCTTTACTATCTGTACCTGTGGGCTATTAACTGGAACGGAACTGAATATACGATTCTTGGAGGTATTGGAAGGAAGGCCTTATTATTGAGTGACGCCCGAACGATCCATCCTATAACACTCCACACACACACTCCATTGCTCCTGCCCAGCATCTTCGTGCCTACACGGGACTTAGTGGGTCAGTATCGTTGGTTTTGTACTGGTTCAGTAAACGTTGAACAGATATTGGGTTGCGAGGGTTGCCACACTCATCTGTTAACCGCTCTCGAGGATGAACCCCGTACAACTGCAGCAACAACTTAGTGCGCCCAACACCTTGCACTGAATTGAACCGTGAGTTGCCACTCTCGTTTCCGGCCTTCATCAGCCTGCTCTTCCTTCTGAACGATCAATTGGTTTCGTGGACAGCATTTTTCGAGGAGTGTTGCGACGGAGAAGTGTTGTGCAAGTTGCATAACCATCACGGCGTTCCCATTGGTGAGTCCGTTCTGATTTGTGGTTTCCCGAAAGGTACTTAACAAAGTGTAGAGCAGCGCCTTTATGCCACTTCTGGGTTGATGACGTCCGAGCCACCCCTCCCCATCCCCAGCTGATGTATGGCGTCACCCCCCCCCCCTCGCCATCACAGCTGATCTGACGTCACACCCCCCCTCGCCGCCACACCTAGTCTGACTCCCCCTCGTCCGCATTAGTGTAACTTCTGAGAGGATCCCCCCCATGTGATGTTAGCGCGATAATTAGTAGGGGTATTATGTAGATCCACTCAGAAGTTGCGCCAATTGTGGGGGGCATGACGTCACATGAGGGGATTCATAGTGGTGGGGGGCGTGATGTCACATGAGGGGATTCATAGTGGTGGGGTACGTTACGTCACATGAGGGGATTCATAGTGGTGGGGGATGTGTCGTCACATGGGGGAGGATCCTCTCAGAAGTTACAATAATGCGGATGGGGGGGTCTTACGTCAGATCAGCTGTGGTAGTGAGGAGGGGGGGGGACGTCAGAACAGCTGTGGTGGTGGGGGGACGTCATACATCAGCTGGGGGCGTGGAGGGGGGCTCTGACGTCATCAACCCAGAAGTGGCATAAAGGTAACTACTTGGAGCACATCTTTCTGAACAATTAAAGGTTCGTTCAAAATCGCGTTCGTTGCGGTCCCCCCCCCCTCACTAGGGACGAGCTCTACAGGGTGAAGGTGCAATGATGCGTTTTCCAACTTCGTTTGATTTTGGCCTCAAGTCGTCTAGTACGCGTTGGTATTTGGTTGTTCCCAGGCGCGACTGGGCCTAAATATTGTCGTAGCGCACCTTCATAGTTATCCGTTAATGAATGATGAGGGGCGAGAGCAAGTGAAGCCGCGCGTGTGAGTGAGTTTGGACAGACGCTAGAAATGAAACGTGAACGAAGGAAAGGGTTTATAAGCCGGTCTTGCGCTCAGAACGTCGAGCGACGGCAAAGTGCATCAGAGCAAAAGCTGATTATTTGCCGAGAAGCCTTACGTTCGTTACGCTTTTCCAACTGCTCTGACGTTAACATGAAAGAACCTATTCAACACCTCGACAGTCGGACAACGCCGTGTCTATTTACTTTGCGCGGAAGCGTACGGATCTGTTGACTGATGAATCAATTTCTCTTGGCAAGGGGTGGGGGGGGGACCAGTCCATTAAATTCGGGTCAATATCCGTTTCGGTCTCACTTCCCTCAAAAGTGGCGTCTTGGCACGTCGCTGGGTTTTCACGTTTTTTTTTAGTGATACGTCTTGTCGCCGATATTTGTACTGGGGATGTTGACTGATGGAGTTCGAGCTCCAACACTTCCATCGTTTTTATTGCTACTGCAGAAGGGTTTCTGGGTCAAATGATGAAAAACTCTCTCATCCAGGAGCCAGTTAATGCGTAAACCTTGCCGAGGGAATTAAACGGCGTTCTCTCGTCCAGTACGACGCTGTGAAGCTTCTAATGGCCTTCTTTTTTTTTCTGCAGAAGGTCCCTTAAACTTTTTGTTGTCTCAATCTTCCGAGTTCCTTACGCCTCAACGACGCTGTTTAATGAGAGGTCGCTCGGGTTGAAGAAAATAATAAGTTTGTTCACGGTGCAAGTTCAAACTCCCTCGCAATTCTTCAGAATCATTACTGAGACACTGAAATTCATTAGTATCGCGCTGTCTCAGCTTCTTAGCTTCTTCACAAATATAGTACTCGGTTGAAAATAAATTTAATTTTCCCAGGCATTCAAGTATTGAGGTCGGAGCGTTACCGGTGTGTGGTGACTGAATGACCGATACGTATTGACGGCCACAGGCTCCTTCTTGAGAAGCAAATCAAGTAGATAGGAGTCATTATAGGTAAGAGGTGGATTCAGCCAACACCTCTGGTTACTGGCGAGGGTTGTCTCATTACGAGCGTGATTGGCTATTCCCTCGTTGTCCAGGGCAGCAAACTAACAGCCAATCAAAGGAGAGTAGCTGCGCTCTCACTGGACGAGCCAGTTCCTGGCGGGATGTGGCCACTTTAATGCGCGGCTGTACTTCTTTTCTTTCGAAGACTCCCATTTCTGCAAGTCTTGCGCCTCTTGTGAAGAGGACAAAAGAAACCACGAGCTGCCTCACCGTAGTTCCTACAACAGTGTTGTAGGAAGAGCAGCCAAACCTTCCAGCCTTGACTGCTACAGAGCAAGCTCATAACCGTTTCTCCCCGTTTGGAAAGATGTTTATAACAACAGTTGAACTCCCCCTTTGAAACTCGAGTTACCCAAGTAAACCACAATTAACCAGACGGTTTGTGATGAACCAGAGGAAACCAGTTTAACCGCTTCAAGCGGTACGGACTCTTCAGTGTCATTCAGCTCTCTACTGGGTGTTGGCTAAATGTCAACCCGCCTGATGGAGGAAATGGGGCAGGCCATCTCACAGCCCAGTGGGTCATTGGGCTTGCGACTGGTCAAACCACTTTGATTGTCCTCTCGGTGTGTTCCACAGTGAACAGTCTCAGGTTTGGCATGAACGTTACTTGCGCGTTTTTGTGGGAGGCTGTCCCTCCTATTGTGTGCCGTGTGTGCTCACAATCTCAGTTTGCTCTCACGTCTCCATCCTTCGGTGCCAAATCGCCCGTGCCGGTGTAAACACTCTTAGACGCTGAATGGATGATTTAGTGCCCCTCCCCCTCCCACGTTCCCACTGTTGTGTACGAGACGTCCCTCACCGCTCTGGCAAAACAGGAGCCTTGTGTTAAAGACAACGACAACCTGCAGTACCTCCCGCAGGTCTGAGTTCGGCGCTACCTTGCTGCAGCTTCTTCTTTCCTGTCCTAGGCCTAACCAGATCCCATTTACATCGCCAGGACCATCTTCGGCCGTGAAGGCTGCCTGCATTGAATTTTTTTTTTTTTACCCGAGGGCGTGTGGGACAAGTCCCTTTGTCACTGCGGCCGCATATGGGCCTATTGTGACGCAGGACCTTTCTTAGTAGAAGGCGTCGTGGGTTCAGTGGTCCCCTGACCGAAGTATTCAAATCGTTTTGCTGCCAAGGCAGAGCACTCGCACAGGATATGCTCTGCTGTCTTGTCCTCCTCACCGCAGAGTCTGCATTCCACCACCTCTGAGATGCCCATCTTGTTGAGGTGATATCTGAGTGGGAAGTGCCCGGTGAGGAAGCTTATCAGTACTCTCAGATCTTGTCTAGAGAGTGTCAGCATCGCCTTCGCCCTTTAACAGGAAGGCGTGACAAGCCTTTTCGCCTGTCTTAGTTGTGGCTGGCGATGCCAATGGGCGCCATTTTCCTGTATCTTCCACCGAGCAACCAGACGGTTCAGGTGACTTTTCGTCAGACCCACGAGTGGTCCAGGCTCGATGGGTAGGGATTCTGTACCCCTTTTCGCAAGGCGGTCACCCTTTCCATTGCCCTCATGCCCCCACTGAGCCGGCACCCAAATGAGGGAGAGCCTGCCGAGCTGCTTGAGCGCATGGAGGCATTCCCATGCCAGCTTAGACCTAAAACTTCCTGGCCTGGCTGTCTGAGAAAATGTAGATCCGCTTGCCCTTGAGCCCTTTGTTCAGGATCTCTTGGGGTTTGCCCATTGTTCGCGGCTGTTTATTCAGTCAGCATGCTGACCTTATTCACAGCTGGCCACAGACATGCCCCTGGGGACAATGCCGTGGCCGTTCCACTATCCACAACCCGTGGTCGCGCCTGGTAGCATGGGCATGCTCCTGGGAAGATAACCCAGAACCAGGCTGCATTGAATTTACTGAGGGCTAACAAGCTCATTTCATTGCACTGTTTTGACTCTCTGCAACGTTTTGCTGATCAATAATTAAAACTTTAGTTCTTTAAAGACTAATGTGTTGAGTTGTGTGTAAACTTCACAGTTGAATTCAGTTGAAACGGAATACGGGTAACTGTGAGTTAGTTGAGTAAGGAGAATTATCTCACGTGTTTGAGAGTCTGGAAAGTTGTGTGCTGCGCGGAGCCTGATATTTGGTGTGTAACTGCTGCCGCAACGGCTTCTACGGTGTTTGTCTAAGGAAACATCAATAAGCCCGTTGTTCGCTCTGGTAAATGGAATATTCGTGTACCCAAAAGTTGGACTATTCTGGAAAACGCGCTAAGCTCCTTGATTCAATTACGACATTAATCTTCAAAAAACGACGGCACCTTTCACCCCACTTAGTTCAAGTTCTTTGGCAAACAAAGGTCGTCTTCGTTGGGAATCGTCTCCCTCCTCCCCTACGATATTTTTCGGCCAAGTTCCAAGAAATGGGGGGGCTTTCTCCTGTTCCAGGGCAGTCAACGAAGGCTTTGTTTACTCTTTAGGGGCTAGTTTGGTAGTTTGGCACGTCACCAACGACAAGAAGTCGCTTTCGCTTCGAAACAATTTAACTCTTAGGGTGCAACCGAAAAGGCCTTTGAGGCGAATGAAAAATGACGGAGATTACGATGAGGAATCATTTTATTTGTAAACGCTTCCTCCGTAAAGGGCCGGCCAACGGATGCGCTGGAGCGACTTATCGGTCTGTTGTTTCCAACTGAGAAGCGACTAGTCGTCGGCTTGTACTGGCATTCAAGATTTGTCGGGTTTGGGGTTAGGGCTCTTGATCAAGAGAAACAATACCGCGTGCCACAGAATTTGATCCAACCAGCTTGATATTTACTGCTGGGGCAAGGTAGAAGTGATGACAGGTCCGCGACTGCACTTTATCGCCCAAACAGAACTCACGCGTCTCTACTGCTCTAGCGTAGGGGAGACCACTTTTTTTGTCATATCGCCACTTCTCCACAACACAACAGAAGTTCTTGCGTGCCGTTACAAGGTTAAGAGGCTGTATCCCTGAGTGGCCAAGAAGATAGCACACACCACGGGAATCCTATGCCCTAATGGTTAACTGCAGTCTCAAATTACGCTGATGCGGCAAACGTCCGCCTTTGCTTGAGAGGATGCTGACCACTCATCCAACGTACACACACTGTCCACATTCTGTGGAAGCACAACGTCAATGTTTGTTTCCTTCAGTCTGATGTGCAGGAAAAGAGCGGAACTACTAACTAAGGCTACCATCTCCCATAACGAAGTGGCTCGGCTCAGTCTGTTTCTCCCTAAACGTTCTTGGTTTTTGGGAAAAAAACCTTATGATTGAAAAATGGAAAACATCTGAAAAGTGGAGACACCCCACAGCACCAGGCACACACTTGTCTGGCACATACCCGCACCTTGGTCTTTGCTTTTCTTGATTTATTGTTTTATTTAGAGGAAGCAGGACGAGCCTATGTACAATATGAGAAAACAGGTAGTACCTACATATCATTAAAACAATCCAAAAAAAATGAAACCAAACAGAGACCAAAAGTAGTGGAACAGAAAACTATCACTTCGCTAAAAACCCCTGCATATTATTACACAACGGTTTATTATCCACATGAACAGCTTGACCTAGTATTACTGCTCCGAGACCCATTCCATTCGATTCAGCATCGAAAAATACTAGTAAACCATACGAAACATGACCTGACTACAATGGAACTACGGAAACTAAATATTCTCCCGGCACCAGGCGCCCGTAAACGTCTGTTGGCAGTTATGATCCGATGTAGAGGTGTGCGAAGCCTAACCTTCCTCCACCCCGTTGGGCAAAAATAGTCTGAGAAATTGGGACGGGGAACCTCAAACCGAGCGAACCCTCGGCAATTGGCACTTTGCAAGTCGAGCGGGCGGGTGGTTTTAATGTGACGGGAGGGAGGGAGGGAGTACTAACGACGAAACGCTGACTTCCGCTGTAGTTCCCGCAAATTCTTTCGTTTTGTTGACATTGGCTCACAATAATTACAGTAATTTCCCTATACGCAGTTCTACACGTCTGATACTCATTCCATTCAACCCAGAATGTAAAAATACCTTGAAAACGATACGAAACACGGCTTATTTGCGATTATACTGCGTTTCGTCATTTTGAGGGGGGGCTGTAAAAAGTTTTTCCTGACCGAAAACATAGGGTTATTATTCAGAATGAATAATACACCAAAACGAATGAGAAACACTGGCCCTGAATGTACAAAGCCTGGTTAGGCAGTGACGTTACGAGGTTGGGAGCATAGGGGGCGAAAGATAAGAGTCTTGATTGATGTGAGGAGCGAGGAAAGAATGCCATTGAACGGAGGAGACGTGGAGAGGAGGTTTGGTTGACGAGGAGTGCTACACAATGGACGATGGTGCAAGTAATTAGTTGCAGAAAAGGGGACGGCAAAAGGCAAAGGCTGAATGGGGAGCGAAGGGAGCCAAAGGAAACCGACACGAGCCAGGAGATCCTGAGCATCAATCCGTCCTGATAGCAGACCATGGAGGAAAGATACGTCAGAACCCAAGCGATGGTCACGGGGAGACATTAAGTTGAAGTGGCGATCAAGCTCGTGGTAAGCTAAATTATCGCGGGTAATCAAGAGCTTGTAAGCGAGGTACCGTAGGAAAGCCCTGAAAACAATTTACGCGGTATGGCAGTCGTGAAGAGGGCTCCAGATTATCGACGCGTGCCCTAGGATTGGCTGCACGAGAGTTCTGTAGAGTGCTACCAGGGCTGCTGCCTGAGAGAAATTCCTGGTGTTACGCTTTAGAACGCCCAGTGCACGCATACTGCAACACGCCTCCTGAGCTATGTGCCCAGATAAGGAGAGCTGGGAATCCAACTGCACACCGAGGTCCACAATGCCACCCTTACGAAGAAGTGCCACTCTGTTTATTAATTACCTGCACGTTTCGACGGGTTCTGGGTTAGACCATTTTGATCATGGGTGCAACAGTCAAGTGTGTCCCTTCATTCAGTGCAGGGAACATGCCTTGTCGGTAGGAGCTCACAGCAATCTAGCAACCTCCCCTTCCAACGGTGGAATTTGTCACCTTCCATTTATTCAGTGTACTGAATGCCTCGAACTTTGCCTTTTCTCAACCGGCAACAATAGACATACGGACATACCTTGAACTTTGCTTTTGTGCAACTAAGAGCACTCAAGTCGTCCACCTCCCTGAGTGAGATGGACATACCTTGAAATTTGCCTTTACAAGATAGGTCGCTGGCGCCAGTCACCGCTCCGTTAGGTCAGCATTACATTGAACTTCATTACTTTCAAACCGGTCAGTGATATTCAGATTACCATCATTTCTGCTGTGTCACTCGAAGTGCTGGCACAACATTCACAATGACACGACCTTAATTAATCTACCAGAGAACTCCCTAAAACGCGGGTATGTGTTCTGGTCGACTACCACTGCATCAGATGTGACTGAGCTAGTAGCACTCACGTTCCAGGGAGACGACGTTATGTTCAGTCGAGTTCACCACAAAATAACGTTGAAGCACGTTGAAGTTTGAACAGCAGAAAGGATGATATTCCTGCGTTCAACCCTCAGTTGAAAGATGATGAGAAAGTTTACTTAGCCGTCATGTTTATCGAAGAAGAAGGGTTTGATTAGAGCCGCGATAATAGACGAGGTGGATGGGATTCCGAGGCAGGTGAGTGAAACGGATAAAGCGGAAGGAAGATTGGCGAGACCTTGTCCCTTTTGTCCGTCAGCCCTATCGATTACAAGAGACAGCCCTTTTAGGTTTTCTTACTATCAAACCCTTCTCGAACATACCTGCGGTTCGACCTGATACGGAACGACCTGCTTTTTGGTTCCCGTCTCGTTGTTCGCTCGTCGGTAAGAAAATGTTTATTTCAAGAACCCATCGTTCTTACATTCTGAGTAAACTTCGCGGAGCCATCAAAACGTCGAGTGTTTTCTGTCATAACGCAACAGTAATAAAGCTTTTTTTTTTTACCCGAGGGCAGGTGGGACAAGTCCCTTTGTCACTGCGGCCGCATATGGGCCTATTGCCCTTTCTTAGTAGAAGGCGTCGTACATACCCGCCCCCCTTAGGAAACCGAGTATGTACTTCACCGCAGAGTCCACTACGGTTTGGGGTTCAGTGGTCCTCTGACCAAAGTATTCAAAGCGTTTTGCTGCCAAGGCAGGGCATTCACATAGGATATGCTCTGCTGTCTCGTCCTCCTCACTGCAGAGTCTGCATTCCACCACCTCTGAGATGCCCATCTTGTTGAGGTGATATCTGAGTGGGCATTGCCCGGTGAGGAAGCTTATCAGTACTCTCAGATCTTGTCTAGAGAGTGTCAGCATCGCCTTCGCCCTTTGACAGGAAGGCGTGACAAGCCTTTTCGCCTGTCTTAGTTGTGGCTGGCGATGCCAATGGGCGCTATTTTCCTGTATCTCCCATCGAGCAACCAGACGGTTCAGGTGATTTTTCGTCAGACCCACGTTTGGTTCAGGCCCAATGGGTAGGGATTCTGTACCCCTTTTCGCGAGGCAGTCAGCCTTTTCATTGCCCCTGTGAGCCGGCACCCAAATGAGGGAGAGCCTGTTACGGGCGCCGAGCTGCTTGAGCGCATGGAGCCCCATGCCAGCTTAGACCTAAAACTATAGGCTGCGATGGCCTTTAAGGCGGCCTGGCTGTCTGAGAAAATGTAGATCCGCTTGCCCTTGAGCCCTTTGTTCAGGATCTCTTCTGCGATCTCTTGGGTTTTGCCCATTGTTCGCGGCTGCTTATTCAGTCAGCATGCTGATCTTATTCACAGCTGGCCGCAGACATGCCCCTGGGGACAATGCCGTGGCCGTTCCACTATCCACAACCCGTGGTTGCGCCTGGTAGCATGGGCATGCTCCTGGGAAAATAACCCAGAACCAGGTGTGGCTGCTGTTACAACAAGTCTTCTTACTATGGAGCAGCGCGTGTTTTCTTGTTACCTCCGCCCTGGATGCGTAGGATCTGCAGGATGAAAAGTCTCTGTTACGAAAGAAACCCATTGAAGATGTCACGCTCGTCTATTGCCCGCTCTCGGGGATGAACCCAAACGACTGCAGCAACAACTTTGTGCACGCAACACCTTGCACTCTCACGGCGGAATTGGAGCGTGAGGTGGCAGAGCAGTATCGTTTCCGGCATTCGTCAGACTGGTCTAGCTTAGACATCGTTAATCGGTTTGGTGGACGGTATTTGTCCGTGGAGTGTTGAGAAGTCATCACGACATTCCCGTTGGTGAGTCTTACAACTGGTAGCAGAACGTGGTTGTTGTTGGTTGCAAGTTTTTTTGTTTTGTTGTTTCTTCGAAATGGGAGGGGAAGGAGATCTTGAAGCGTCGTTGTCGGGTAATGGAGTGGGTACACTGTTTGGGAAAGCCCCATAGAAGCGTGGATCCGGTAAAGGAAAATTGTAAGGGTGGTAATATTGGGTTAAATGGTTGACTCAAAAATGGGTGTAGATAGGGTTGTTGAAATGTCTTGTTGTAATTGTGGGCCTTGTGAACTAAATCATTCGCGAGGATATTGTGGAAACCCATTTCATTAAAAAAACAGAATAAACGATAAATTGTCTATATTTCCACAGAAATAATTAGCACAATTGTTAAATCGATTTCGACGGTTAGGCTGACTGATGATGAGTAACAAACATGAACTGAAGGTACCTCATAGATTAGGGAGGCTCAATTTAAGCTTATCAAGAGTGAGCTCCGCCGTTGGTACAGTGTTCGGGATTCAGCTCGAGAAAAGTTGTATTATATTTTCCAAGAGTTGTCTACCTTGTACGAGTAGTGTGAATGGGAGATCATCGAGCAACATGCCATCGACGTTGCGTGGAAGAAAGGTTCGGAGAAGAAGATAAAATTATTTCCAAAATTGAAAAAAATTCAGAAGCCAACGTCCCTACCTCCGCTAAAATTATCTCAGGGATTTTTTAAGAAAGTAGAAAATTTATCGGATGTGACATTTTTACCGGAAGAATTGTTGCTTCTTGAAAAAGGTCTTAAACATAATCCTATCGTATCTTTGGGGATTCCTATGTCACGAGCACCTAGCAGCACAATAAATTATCAAAGTTTTCGACCAAAAGCGTTTTTAGCGCAGTTTTTTCCTTATAAACTCCGCTGGAATTTTTGTAGAATGTTAAAAAAAATTGGTATTGTAGTCCAATCCAATACCTAAATGGGGAGAGTTTAAAAACGCTCATGAGATACGTGGAGGTCACTCCAGAAATTCCTGAATTTCAACTACTGCCGTTTCGCTTATTACCAGTTCTAAACGTTTTTACCCAATAACCCTGCAAAAGTAATTACTATCCTCTTCAAAAAATTTGTGTTTACAGCCTCATTAATTATCTGTGTACCAATTGCTCATTAATAGTCCTGGAATGAGTACGAGCAGCACAATAAATTCCGGAACTGTAAGCGCTACCGCTTCCTGCTGCCGTAAAGCGTGGTTTGAACAAGTTCAAATGAACTGAGTGGTAAATGAATTGATTAAATAGAATTAGCCATGTACAAAGTGAATTGACGTAGAGCTAAGGGAAGTTGTGTGTTGCAACGCACCAGATATTTCTGCAGGGTTTCATTTTCTTGTTTTATTTCTAGAAGGTCAGTCGATTGTAAGCGAGTGATTTCAGTTTTTAGGGACTTATTTTCACTTTTTAATTTGCCCATGTCTGCCTTTAGTGATTGTATATCGCTCATAAGACCAGTGTACCAAAGAGGAGGCTGTGTATCGACAGCTTCATCCCCAGCCTCTTTACAGAAGTCGCTTTTCCACACACTGCGTCGATCGTACGAAAGTTTCGTCCATGCCGCTAATTCTCCCAAACGCGTACAGGACTCATGAAATAATTACCCCACAGTTCGTACATTTAACGGGATCAACGGGAGGTTCCGATAACTCGCATTCGGCGCATTGCATTGTGTGGAAACGAAAACACGGCAATAGACGAGCGTGACAATGTCACCATGCACCGTATGGAACTATAACGAATATTAGATTGAATCAGTAGCTAGACATGAAGTTCTCTTAATGTACGTGGGGCTGAGGAATGTTGTGTCATGCCTCCCACCTCTGAATCAAATGTTTCTGTAGTATTCGTTGAGTGAGCCCAGTCATTTTTTACATCTCCTGATTGGGGTCTCCAGTCGATGGCGTAATACTGAAGCAGTCCTCCGGGTATAAGAATCAATAATTTTTATGATGACCGCGTGGTGCAGACACAGTTTTAGCATCCAGGGTATTTGAGACATAAATCTTCAGTTGAGGAGGATTAAATTGCAGCTCGTAAATTAGACACATTTGCTAACAAACATGATTAATAGCGGCAGGCTACGCTATGCAACGTGGTACACTGACGCGTTCACTCTGGTTCCCTTCTTTTCACCCTGAAACCTCCTACTTTGCATGCTCCGCGAGCGCGTGCATTACCTATTTGTATGTTAATGTCGCGGAGAAAATTGGTATTCAAGGGAACTCCCCGGCTGACCCTTTCGATGCTCTAAAACGTTTGGCCAAGATCGGGGTCGATAAATTTGCCCGTATAACGCGTTGCCGGTTGAGTAAAGTCCCGAGACGACGGCGCGTGTGATTCTTTGCTTAGCTCTTGACGCGCGAAGGTAAATAGCGTTTCTCATTATCGCTGGCGAAGTGAACCGAGTTTAAAGCGTCCATTTGTGGCCCAGGGCTTATTGGAGTGCGGCTTAGCGCGAAGTTCGTTGAAAATTAAAGCCCGGAGAGGCGGCTCTCGGTGGTTTCGCGTGGAAACTTGAATCCGAGGCGACAAGCGTTTTAGAGGTTTGCGGGATTCGGGAAATGGAAGATCCTTTAAAACGAAGAGCCGTCGATTGACAGACAGGAATGGGTTAGAAATACGTTCGACTCGAATGAATTGAAAAGGAATCACAAGTCTCGTTTTGCTCTCACGATCTCATCGGTCGTGATTGATGAGCGTCAACCGAATATCGCGAGGCTAAAAGCCGTAGTCAGCTGTCATCGACCTGCGAACAGTTACATCCATTAGCCAACATGTTCTCCTGTTGTGCGAGGGCTGAGAATTGGTTACTAACACAACCGCCACTACATTACACAATGCACTCAAGGGGAAACGACCCAGAGAACCTCCCACCTGTTCATATTCTTACCCTACCTGCCATGAGTCGATCAGTTGTGACGACGTGTTTAGGATGTCGCTTTCCTCGCAAGGACGAATCGAGAGAATTGTTCAGAACCAGTCTAAACTGGCAGTCCTCTAAAAAATGAAGGCTCCTAATTGTCGAAGTACGAAAAAGTTGAGCGTCTTTCCCCATTTCCTCCGGAGGTGCCTACCGTGCCACATAGGGAACTGGCTTGTCCCATGGTCCACCTGAAGTTCCCTTGAAGCTCTCAAATGGTTCGGCATAAGGAAGAGGAAGAGCAAGAGAGAAATATCTGGTGCCTTGCAACACACAACTTTCCTTGCTCTACGTCAATTCACTTTTTACATGGCTTTGTCTACTTAATCAATTCATTTACCACTCAGTTCATTTGAACTTGGTCAAACAACGCTTTATGACAGCAGAAAGCGGTAGCGCTTACAGTTCCGGGATTTATTGTGCTGCTCGTACTCATTCCAGGACCATTATTGCGCAATTGGTACACAGAAAATTAATGAGGCTGTAAACACAAATTTTTTGAAGAAGGATAGTAATCACTTTTGCAGAGTTATTGGGTAATAACTGTTAGAACTGGTAGTAAGCAAAACGGCAGTAGTTGAAGTTCAGCAATTTCTGGAGTGAGCCCCATGTATCTCACGAGCGTTTTTAAACACTCACCCTTTAGGTATTGGATTGGACTACATTACCAATTTTCTTTAACATTCTACTAACATTCCAGCGGAGTTTAAAAGGAAAAAACCGCGGTAAAAACGCTTTTCGTCGAAAATTTTGATAATTTATTGGGCTGCTCTCGTCATTTTCCCACGAATGGGAATTTTATGGTGTAATTGTCTTATTAAGAGCTATCTATATGAGAAATTCAATCAAAATCGTTAGAGCCGTTTTTGAGAAAAAAAATTTGGTGTTTTGATCACTATGATAACTATAGTTAACTTTCGGTGGATTTTGCCCATACCCTTATTTTTGCGTCCCATGTCAACCTGTAGGCTAGACATCAAGTTTCAGCTGATTTGGTACGGTTGTTTTCTCTAAAAACCGCGCTAAAATCGATTTAGTCGAAAGTTTTGATAATTTATTGTGCTGCTCTCGTCATTTTTCCATAAATGTCAATTTTATGGTGTAGTTTTCATATTGGGAGCTACGAATGTAAAAAATGTAATCAAAACCCTTAGAGCCGTTTTTGGGGAAAAAAAAATTGGTGTTTTGATCACTATGATAACTATAGTTAAATTTCGGTGGATTTTGTTCATGTTTGTAGACAGAGAGGCGGGGTTTTCAATAATAAAAAACCAATTACCTCTAGTGACAAACGTATAATATAAAAAATGAGAAAAATCTTAAATTCGGAGCTCCTATTAAATGATGGTAAATAACAAAAGGCGAACTATAGAAAGGTGGACAATGTCTATGCTAGTGTCCTCGATGAATTAGAATATAAATGTCTGACCGTTAAGTGATGTCGGCGATTCTTGCACCGAGGAGTCGGCAAATGGTGCTCGTGTGAGAGTAGATGTAGGTGGGATGCTGATGACTCAGTAAATCTTTATGGGATGCTGATGACCCAGGGAAAACAAAGCGATGGAGGTGGCAGCTTGAAGCGATAATTGAGCGGCTGAACGCGTTCTGTTCAAAATATCTGGTGCGTAGCAACACACAACTTTCCGCCACCCCTTTAAGTTCGAACACCAGCTACATAGGCGGGCGCTATATCTTCGTTCAACGCATTTTTACAGGAACATTTATGGAGAACAAAATGTAGGGACTAGTTAGCTGAGAGTACTCCGAAAGTTTGATCGAAATCGTTAGAGCCGTTT
Organism: Pachypeltis micranthus; assembly: GCA_020466155.1. Lineage (NCBI taxonomy): Eukaryota > Metazoa > Arthropoda > Insecta > Hemiptera > Miridae > Pachypeltis > Pachypeltis micranthus. The sequence goes on along the minus strand of CM035780.1, from coordinate 20,315,494 downwards.
TTGAGAAAATTGGAATACCGATAAATTAATATTCGATAAATCTCCTTTTCTGAGTTAACTTGGCTTATATCTCCATTCAACATATATATACAGAAATAATTATGGAGAACGAAATGTTGGTATGGGTAACTGAAAGACACTCCATTAAGATTTATCACATCTGGTGACAAAGTTACCCAGGAATTTACGGAAATGTTAGAAAAAACGTTATTTTTGACACATTTTGATTTTTATCTCTGTTTAATGGACCGCCACAGGAACATTTATTCAGAACAATATGTAGGTATTAACTATTTGATAACATCCTGTGAGTTTGGTGAAAATCGCGGAAGCCGTTTTGCCAAAAAGCGTAAAAAACCTATTTTTGCTTCATGGGCCTATATCTCCGTTCACTGTATTTTCATGGAGATATGTATGGAGAAGAAAAGTTAGGTATTGATTAGGAGAAGATAATTGGGAAGTTTAATCAAAATTGTTAGAGCCGTTTTTGAGAAAAATGCGAAAACCCCTAGTTTTTGGTACATTTCCGTCCCCCACCCCCTCTTCCCATCGGCCGAAATCGTCCATAACCTTATTTTGGTGTCTACAAAAAATAACGAACAAAAGAAAAAATGAACCAGCTCAATCGGACCAGCCGTTCTCCCGCAAATCGAACTACAGACACACATATGGACCACGCGCCGAAATTAGGTTTTTTAGACTCAGTAGGGTCTGAAACGTGAAGATCTGAAGAAAACCCACATTTTTTTTTTGGGCCGATTACTATACTTTCCTTCTCTTCGGGTAGCGGAAAGTAAAAAGAGCGGGGCAGTCGTCGAGAAACGCTGAACTTGAGGAGCGGGGGTTTTCAGACGATGCCGAGTAGGGGAGCAATCAAATACGTCTTCCATTTTTGCGTTAACAGTTCATACCCTTATTTTTGCGTCCCTGGTGACCTGCGGGCGAGATATGAAGTTTGAGCTGATTTGATACAGTGTTTTCTCTAAAAATCGTTCACAGACCATTTTCTCAAATAGTGTTTTTCGGACTCAGGGGGGTCTGAAGCGTAAAGATCTGAAGAAAACTCAAAATTTTTTTTCAGCCGATTATATTACTTTCCTTTCTACTTTGTAGAGCCAAGGAAAGTAAAAAGAGAGAGAGAGAGAGAGAGAGAGAGAGAGAGAGAGAGAGAGAGAGAGAGAGAGAGAGAGTAAATTACCGGTGAACGAGAAAAGCATAAAGTATATAATGGAAATTGGACTGTACTGAAAACCATTCCTCCTCAACCTCAAGTGGATTTCTGTCGCTCCAGCAACCAATCCTCGTCAGTACTTCGTCAGTAATCCTGTTCAGTTTGAATTCTGCTATTTCGTGCGATGTCTTTAATTATTCATTAAAACACCATCGTGCAGGAAGTTTATTATACTGCTCTCATTAAATGAATGGGGTTCGTGAGAAAACAACTGCTGTGAGGCCACTTTCCGTCAAATAATTTGATAGTTGTGCGGCTCCGGGTAATAATCTTCAATTAACCTCATTTTAATTGGAAATAAACACAAAACATGTTAACTTGAGTTTTTTGAATTGTTATGGGCACGATGGGAACCTGTAGTGACTCTGGGGGAACTGCTATTGGAACATCTACTGGAAGGGTCAACACAAGAGTTGAAGACAGAAGATGTAGTAGGGAGGGGTCGTGATAATGGCAACAAGGAAGGAAGTCTTATTTTGAGTTGACACAGGTACAATTCCATTCTAGAACCATCTTTATGGAAAGAAGTCACATTTCAGACTGATTTTGCACTTCTGCAAATGGTGTTTTTGACTTGAAAAGCCACGAAAACGTTCAGAGGTGTAACAACAACTTTCCTTCTTTCGTCGTAGGGCTGTCGAATGTAAGCTAAGGTTTCGTCAGTGTGGGTTGTTTGATGCGCTCAAGAGATGCAGTGGCCGCCACACTGTGCGTCCAGCGCCGAGGGGACTATCGTCTGAATGTAGTGCGAATAGGTCTTTCCAAAAAGTAAAAGCTTTCCAGTTTAAGAACTAGGGAAAACGACGACTGTTCATCGTGGCTTTGGGGGAGCTTCTTTTGTGTGACGGAAATGAGCCGTTTGAAAGGATTCCCGTTGCCCTCTGAGACTCAGTTCTTGCGAAGAAGGTTTGGCTTTGCCTTGAACACAGATATTGCGAACAACTCAAACATGTCACTTCCCTTTGACGAGGATTCCCGAGTTGTTTGTGTTCAGTAAGTGGCCTTCCAAGAATTTAACCCTCAATAGCGGCGCCCTTTATTTCATCCTCGTTTCTAACGGGATATGCCCTGGTCGGAAAGGCATATGAATACCTTATTTTCCCTCAATGTTGCCGCCGTCGGATGATTGTCTCTGTTTCTCTCCTATATCATCTCAATGTCTTAGGTTGTTGTGCGGTCTCTACTTAAGCCTAGGAAGTACATTGACTCTGCATTCCTAAGCCTTGGCAGTCCTAAAGCGATTCGTACCTTGGGTATCATTTTGAACTCACATAATGTGCTTCCTGCTCTGCGTGCCCGGAGGTTTCTTCGTTGGAATCCTCGAGAGTTTACTTAACCCCGTATTTGATGCTGTTTATTGTCTTCTTGTCCAACCATACCTCATCCCATTCCACTGGTTTTACACTCCATGTGCCTGACCAGTAGAGAAGTTGGGAGAAACTTTGTCTAAGGGTCCGTTTAGCAATTCTTTAGGTGAAACGTTCTATTAGTAGCAGTCTGTTAACGATATTCGGTGAGTGGAGACAGTGGTCGTTCGAATCGCGTTTATCAAACGCCAATTGACCGACAGTTAGCGGGAAAAAGGGCTACCAGTACGCTCACATGAGAATCCCTCGAACAAAGAAACAAATTTGCGATTTTTCATCCAAAACTATGTGTTGGAGAGTTGGTACCATTGGGCCACCTTCATTTGCCGCCGGTGCATTTCATTATTTTACATTTTCATTCGAATACCCAAAATATCAGGAAACAGGATGGTGGAGCGTCGGTGAAGGGGGAGGGGGAAGGAATGAGGTCATGTACCTCTGGGGAAACCCGCTAGAGGTGAAGGGAAAGGAATGTGAGGGCAGTTTCTCGTATTCTCAAGCATTTGTTACGAACAGCTTACAAAATACAGGTTTTCCGTCGATTTTATAATATTCCGTTGTGAGTGGGGCCAAGAAAAGTAAAAAAATGTTCCTTACAGAAAACATTGCGCGTATTATTCAAAATTAATCATATACCAAACAACTTTCAAAAAATTTAAAAAACGATACACGATGCTTCTCTAAGCCAAATGTGCGGTGTGTTTCTCAAACATTGACTTTGATTAAATATTAAATTTTTTATTTTTTTTATTAAAATATTTTCAATCAGGAGTTGGAGCGGGTGAAGGGGCGGTAATGTTTGCTGACGGCTATGATTTATGGAGGTGATACATGGCAGGAAATGTTTGTGATGGGGGAACGTGGGATGAGGCTGGTTGCGCCACTAAATGCAAATAAAACTGTAGTGCATTAAAGTTATTGGGTTAGTTCCGCCAGTAGGTAAATTACTAAAGTTACCGTGCCTGTTGGTGAGTCTGTCAGACATCATCGTCTGGCCGTTAAGTCAGTACTAAAGTCAGTCAGTTCGTCGTGGTCTTTGTATACGAAGAGAAAGGTAAACAGGATGGTGGAGCGTCGGGGAAGGAGGGGGGAGGAAGTAGGTCATGTACCTCTTGGGAAACCCAGTAGAGGTGAAGGGAACGGAATGTGAGGGCAGTTTTTGTATGTCCTAGTCTGTTGCTTGTCGTTTCCACGTCTTTTTTGCATCCGACCTACTGCTACCAACACGACCATACACTATACATCAAACCACCCACAACAACATAAACTAAGTGCATTCAGACACATGATACAGAGACTAACAACTATCCCACTAAAGTTAACGCAGACGTTAGGTGAGTCCGTCCCCTCTCGCTGGTGAGCCCACAGTAACTCAGGTACGTTAACTTTAGTAATTCGCCTACTGGCAGACCTAACCTAATTGCTTTAATAACTATCCCACTGTCCGAACAAAATTACAAAAAAGAACTTGATACGATCAAAACTCTCGCACCAAAAAAATGTTACACAAATTGTTTTAAGACTATCTGACTCCAAAAACACAAAATACACAGACTTTGACAAGACGCTGCACATTTACTTAGACAGGACGAGTGACCAGTTGAAAATAACTAATAACTAGCGCTCAAGGGGATAATTCATAATTCACTGTCAAAGTGAATGCGTCTTCGGGAATTAACAGAAGATTTGACTTATTTAGCCAATAGTCGAGCCTGCAAATGACATTGATAAACCGACTGTAAATATGATTCTTTTCTGGCTGGTTATAGGTAGGATTTGGCCCATTCCATTGAGGAAATGGCCAAAGTACAAGTTGATAATGCATATGGCCAGATAGACATTGCTTTAACCCTAACTACACAGTGTTGCCAGTGTATCCGGGATGAATATCAAATCCAGTTCTTATACCACAAGTTTACATTATTTCTCAATGGCTCATTTGTAGCCTAGTGGATAGAGCGTCCAACTATAGTACGAGAGGTGCTGCATTCCATCCCAGAGAAGGCCATATTTTCTAAAAAGTGACGTCATCCAGACGCTTGGATTTTTCAGTTGGTTGTGGTGGGAGGTGGAGGGGGGAGGGGGTGGAGGTAGTTCTCCTCCTACTATAGTACATTTGCCACGAGGCTTATGGAAGAAGCTGGAAGGAAGAAAAGGGCGGGCGCAAAATGACGCGCTATAATGTAATTGTTTGATGGGTGGGAAAGCTAGGAGAGGTGGTCAACTTCCAAGACAAGGGGGCGAGGTAAACAACGCCGAACAATAACGTGAGTGGTCAGGGAGCGCTGATTTTCTTTCTCCCCTCCAATTGGGCCACACTGCTCAAAAACCGTTTCGAATTCCATTTCTCCTAAACTCTTAGGAAGCTTACAGGGTCCCAGGAAAGATTTTGCGGCTGGTTCAGGAGATGTACAACGGATGTACCTGCCAGGTCATCCATGATGGAGCGCTCTCGTCTTCGATACCCCTTAGTGCTGGTTGCCGACAAGGCTGCGTGCTCTCCCCGACTCTCTTCCTGTTAGTGTTGGATCTCTAAATGAGAAAAACTTTGGGAGGCAGGAAGAGGGGTATTCAATGGGGCTTGAGGGAGCGGCTTGAGGACCTAGACTATGCGGATGATGTATGTATGCTGTCGCAGCGCTTGAGTGACATGAGCTTCAAGCTCGGGAAGCTCACAGAGTTGGCCGACATGGCGGGACTTAAAATAAATGTCAAGAAGACTAAGGAAATCCGAGTCAATGTGGCGCTGAGAGACGACCTTGAGGTGAGCGGGGAGCCTGTTGAGCGGGTTGATACTTTCCAGTACCTTGGCAGCATTGTGGACTCAAGGGGAGGGGCAGAAGAAGACGTGAAGAGCCGGATAAGAAAGGCCAATGGCGCTTTCGTTCAACTGTACCCGGTGTGGAGGAATAGTAATATTTCTCTCTCTTCACAACGAATGTTAAATCAGTCCTCCTCTACGGGTGCGAGACCTGGAAAGTGACAGGTTCTCTCACACAGAAGCTGCAGGTGTTCGTAAATCGGTGCCTACGACGGATCCTAGGAGTGTTTTGGCCAGATGTCATTTCCAACGACCAGCTCCGAGAGCGAACTGGTCAGAAACCCATCGCGTTGGAGATTAAAAAGCGAAAATGGAAGTGGATAGGGCACACACTCCGAAAGGACGAGGCGTCCATCGAGAAGAAAGCGCTGGATTGGAACCCTCAGGGATATAGACGAAGAGGTCGTCCATGGGCGTCTTGGAGGCGATCTGTCGAAGCGGAGGCCGTGCTGAGAGGACGTGGAGAGAGGTCAGGACTCTGGCGAACGATCGCGAAGGATGGAGAAGTTTTGTAGCGGCCCTATGCTCCTCTTAGGAGTTACAGGAATTAAGTCAAGTAAGTCTTAGGAAGCCAGGCATGGACCTGTGAGACTTTTTTTTCCTATTCTTTGGTGTCCGTGGGAAAACCCCCACTGCGGCCACAACTGGGCCTGTTGTGTGGGCGAACATGAGCCCCCTCGTGTCCTCTCAGTTCCACCCCCAGCTCCCATGGAACTGGTGTTCTCTGATGTGGCGTACCTGCGAGACATTAGGACTGGCTCAATAGGACCGTGGTGCGTATGGTGAGACTAAGTTACAAACAATAACATTGTTTGGTCCATTGCACTGGCACGTTATGTCGTTCCAGCACCTATTTCGGCCATAGAAGGAGTCCAGATCATGCTGTAATCAATCACACCTTCGACAGTTCTGTCCATTTGGAGAGGTGTCGATCATCGTAATCCTTTTGGGCGTACAACGGCGTTCAACAGTTTTTCAATTTATTTTCTAAGGCGGTCGGAGAAAGGTCGAAGGCGCCTCACGAACGCTTACAGTTCACCCCTTGGCACGCAACCTCCTCTTGAAATGAGACTTGCCCAATTTATTTTTATCATCCACAACTTTTCCTCTTTCAACCTCCTTTTTTTTGCCCTTCGTCGCGCATTCGTAGAATCGAGAAGAGGGCGTCGGAAAAAAGTTTTCACGACGACCAGAAGTTCAGGGGGCACGCACAGGCGCGCGATGAAGAAGTGCTTGTAGTTTTGCAGTCAAATTTATGCGAAATAATTCAGAGGGTGGAATCGCCGTAGAAGATTGACGAGTTCCGACTTGAAATCTAAATTCGCTCAGGATGATCCTGAATTTTGAACGGGAGAACGGCTCACATTTTGTTCCCAGACACGCTCCCCTCTGCATGTGGGAGTTGCCTTGGATTTTGGCGAAGTGAGCTGCTACACAACGTACAAACTCAAAGATAATCCTCATTATCGCCCCAAATTATTGCGTGAAACTAAAAATTACTTGAAACTCACAATATCTCTAGAATGCTAATGGCCCACCCTCCCTCGCTAATACCAGAGCGCCCTCTCATCCATCAGGTGGAACGTTGGGAAAGTCTGCTACTGGTGTCCACAAGAATTTACTGCTGCCACCATTCTCGTACATCCTTCCATGCTGCCCATGGCTTCAGGAGCAGTCTTTCTTCTATGTCTTCATTCTTCATCCATGCGAGATACCGTGTCTGGTCAGCAAGCTCCACCCTCTTCTAGCTGAGTATTGCACCCCCAGTTATCATCTGGATTCAACATGATGCGAACAAATGCCTCTGGTGTGAGCCAGCTGAACCTTTGGCACGAGAAGGTCGCGTTAGAAGCCCCATCCACCATTGCCCTGCAAGAATAGTTGTTTGAGCTTTCAGCCCCACCAATGTTATGTAGGTACCCCTGAATGCTTAATACCCCCATGAGAAACTGGGTAAGGTAAAAACTCACTTCACTGTGGCGCCGCTTCAGCGATGGACTAAATTCAGGGATCAGTTGCCTGGCCCGTTGCCACCCCTTTGTATGAGAGAGCTACTTTTGGGCTGTGCCCTGTTCGTCATGCCACTAAGCCTCCTTAACGGGTACAGATCTCTCCATTCTGCTTCCACAAGGAGGTTTGGTATAACACCCACTATTATCAACGCCGCCTCCTAAGAAACCATGCAACTGCAAAAGCACCTGGTTCTGGGTTATCTTCCCAGGAGCATGCCCATGCTACCAGGCGGGACCACGGGTTGTGGATAGTGGAACGGCCACTGCATTGTCCCCAGGGGCATGTCTGCGGCCAGCTGTGAATATGGTCAGGATGCTGACTGAATATGCAGCCGCGAACAATGGGCAAAAGCCAAGAGATCGCAGAAGAGATCCTGAACAGAGGGCTCAAGGGCAAGCGGATCTACATTTTCTCAGACAGCCAGGCCGCCTTAAAGGCCATCGCAGCCTATAGTTTTAGGTCTAAGCTGGCATGGGAATGCTTCCATGCGCTCAAGCAGCTCGGCGCCCGTAATAGGCTCTCCCTCATTTGGGTGCCAGCTCACAGGGGGCATGAGGGCAATGAAAAGGCTGACCACCCGCGAAAAGGGGTACAGAATCCCTACCCATCGGGCCTGAACCACACGTGGGTCTGACGAAAAGTCACCTGAACTGTCTGGTTGCTTGATGGGAGATACAGAAAATGGCGCCCATTGGCATCGCCAGCCACGACTAAGACAGGCGAAAAGGCTTGTCACGCCTTCCTGTCAAAGGGCGAAGGCGATGCTGACACTCTCTAGACAAGATCTGAGAGTACTGATAAGCTTCCTCACCGGGCAATGCCCACTCAGATATCACCTCAACAAGATGGGCATCTCAGAGGCGGTGGAATGCAGACTCTGCGGTGAGGAGGACGAGGCAGCAGAGCATATCCTATGTGAATGCCCTGCCTTGGCAGCAAAACGCTTTGAATACTTCGGTCAGGGGACCACTGAACCCCAAACCGTAGCGGATTCTGCGGTGAAGGACATACTCGGCTTCCTAAGGGGGGCGGGTATGTACAACGCCTTCTACTAAGATAGGGTCAGCGTCACAATAGGCCCATATGCGGCCGCAGTGACAAAGGAACGCCCCACACGCCCTCGGGTAAAAAAAAAACAAAAAAAACTGCACAAGCGACCAACGCGAGTAACTGTGTTAGGCAAAATTCCCCTCACCCTAGGTCGGTGGGGTTTTGTCAGAAGCCAGCCAGCTTTTTGTCATACGGCACCCCACCCAGCTACCTTAATAACTCCCACCACTCGACGAACAAGCGGACTCCCTACCCTCCTCTTCTTTGACACATTGTGTTGGGAGGGGGTTCTCTTATATTGACTTGGGTGTCCCTGTTGGCCTGCTCAGTTGTGAGAGACCCTGTGGCGTTTAAGCGGCGCAGTGGAAGTTGGAATTCGCTCGCCCGCCATGGTAGCAAGTTCCTAAATTTATTGAGAATGCTACGGTCATTATTAAGCAATCAACGCTCAGGCGATTCATAATATTCTTAACATGATTTTTGAAAAGGCTCGTGTTGTCCCATGATTGTTATGGACAAAAAACGGTTAAAAAAATTAACGAAACGCAGTACAACGCGGGAACTACAGCGGAAGTCAACGTTTCGTCGTTTGTACTCCCTCCCTCCCCGCCCGTCTCATTAAAAAACCACCCGCTCGCTCGTTCGCCTCCCAACGACGCCGCTCAACTCCCCTTTCGACTCACAATGGGTTCGCTTCGAGTGCCCCCGTTCCAATTTCCCTGACCCGACAGGGCAAAATCATCAGACGTTTTGTTTCCGTAGTTCCATTGTAGCCAGGTCATGTTTCGTCTGGTTTACTAGTATTCGATGCTGAATCGAATGGGATGGGGGAGCAGTAATGGTTGGTCAAGCTGTTCTTGAGAATAATAAACCATTGTGTAATAATTTGCAGGGTTTTTGAATGGTATGAATGAAAAACTATTCAAACACATTTTCTTGCGCATTGCAACATACCAAAACAATTCCATTTTGTTGAGAATCGCTACCGAGCTTTCAATCGGTAACGAAAACCCTGCTGAAAGAATTGACGACTCCTCACACCCGTTCTAAAAACCACCCGTGGTCTGAAAAATTCGTTCTTTCGCACAAAAATCCCATTTGGTATCTAGTTGTGCCCGCCATCTCGGCAATCCGATCGAACGAAGCCCGCGGGAACTACAGCGGAAGTCAACGTTTCGTCGTTTGAAGTCCCTCCCTCCCTCCCGTCTCAATAAAAAACCTCACCTCGCAACGCTGCCAGGCGGGTGGCTCAACTCCCCTTTCGCCTCGCAACGGGTTTGCTCGAAGCGCCCGACGGGGCAAAATCATCAGACGTTTTGTTTCCGTAGTTCCATTGTAGCCAGGACATGTTTCGTATGGTTTACTAGTATTCGATGCTGAATCGAATGGGATGAGGGAGCACTAATACTAGGTCAAGCTGTTCATGAGAATAATAAACCATTGTGTAATAATTTGCAGGGTTTGTATGTCAGATGACGGCACACGGAGGAGAGAGCAGCTTGAAACCCACGCTGTCCTGCCGTTTGATAGGTGATGGTTTAAAATAAAAAAAGTAAGCAGCCGTGAATTGTAGCATTTAATGTTCGGAGTAAATACAAGGTTCCTTGGAGTTTTCGTGCTGAACTGTGTAAAGTCCACTAAGGTACTGCAGGAGGTGCGAAATCGCCCACATTCACTTTGGTCGCCGATTGTTGTTATTCTTGAAAACTGAGTTTATTTAAAGGATTCGAGCGGAGAGCGAAATCTCTTAATTTATTCACTGAATGGAGAGGATGAGCATCAGGATGAAGAGGTGTCGAAAAGATTAGTGGGTTCTTTGTCAGTGCCTCACCACCGCTTCCCTGCAAATGAAGCGAGTGTCGATCCCGCCTCACAAATTAAAATGGTTGTCGTCTCGTATTTCATTCTATTTTCGGCAGAATTGTCGCCCGCTCACCGCCACTGAACCTGCTTTTACGGAAATTAATTGAAAGAGGCTGCAATCTTCCCCACTACGCCGTGTAATTCATAACTAACGCTGCCTGGTCTAAGTGCTGAAGTCTATTTGGTACCTTCTGAGTTTGACTTGGACGGACGGAGGTTTGCAGTTGTCAGAAATGCGTGACAGTTGTTGACGGTGCAACCTAAAGTGTCTGTTGTTTGCAAGAAAAAGAGAGATGAATGTAAACCTCAATAAATTTATGTGTGAGATGAACGAGATAGAGAAAGTTTAAATCAATAGAGTCCTGATTGAATGGTCACTTGATTTTCACAGGTGCTGGTAGAACTACAAGTAGGTGGGTCTCTAAATATGTCAACTGGTGAAAGAACGAGATCAGGGAGCTAGTGAGTAACTGAGCGAGAACTGAGTATCGGCTGTAAGCGTGTTAGATGTCTGCGAGGGAGTAGGAAGTGACCCGTGTAAGTTTTCTGCCCTTAGTGAAAATTATGGTTCAGGCTACTGCAAAGTGAGAGCAAAATCACGGCTTCGGGCGTATAGAACTAGAAGAGTGGGGAAACACTTTTTCCAAAGGAAAGTGCCGTAGCGAGAGAAAGAATAATTGAAATGCGCTGAGCTGAACGAAATTTCTTATTTCCAGCGGCTCAAAACCGTTTTATTCTGAAGGATTGCAGGATATTATTTGTGTAACCAACAAGAGGTACTGCAAGCTGCTTCTCTGTCGACCAGGGGAATGGAACGAGATCTAGCTCATCGGAACGTCTATAGGAACCCCTAGTGGAATATCAACGCAATAGCTGAATATGAAATAGTGGTGGGATGGGTGTGGGGGTCGTGATAATTGCAGCCAGTTGTGCTTTTTTTTTCCCAAGGGCATGTGGGACAAAGTCCCTTCGTCACTGCGGCCACACATGGGCCTATTGTGACGCTCGCCCTTTCTTAGTAGAAGGCGTTGTACATACCTGTCCCCCTTAGGAAGCCAAGTATGGCCTTCACCACAGATTCCGCTATGATGTGGGGCTCAGTAGTCTCCTGAGCAAAAAATGCACAGTCAAGACTCTCAGATCTCTTCTAGAGTGTCAGCATCGCCTTCGCTGTTGGACAGGAAGGCATAACAAGCCTTTTTGCTTGTCTTAGTCGTGGCTGGCGATGCCAATATGCGCTGTATTCCTGTATCTCCCATCGAGCAACCAGACGATTCAGGTGACCCTTTGTCATATCTACGTAGGGTTCAGGCCATATGGGTAGGGTTTCTGTACCCCTTTTCGCAAGGTGGTCAGCCTTTTCATTGCCCTCATGCCCCCTGTGAGCCGGCACCCAGATGAGGAAAGCGTATTATGGGCAACGAGCTGCTTGAGCGCATGAAGGCATTCCCATGCCAGCCTGGCCCGAAAGCTATAGGCCACACTGGCCTTTAATGCGGCCTGGCTGTCCGAGAATATGTAGATCCACTTGCCCTTGAGTCCTTTGGTCTCCCAGTGGCTTAGCAAGACCATTGTTGGGCCCAACAATGCCCAGTCCTGCCTCTGCCTCTCATAACTGAACCATCGGTGTACCACCGCCGGGTGCCCCCCTTGGTCCTGAACGTCTCCTGTTCCCATCGTTCCCATGAGTGGATGCTGAACCCCAATGGCAGCCAAAAGTTCTTCCCCTCTGGCATAACATCAGCAAGGACTGCTGCCTCTTCTAGCTTAAACTGTATAATTGTTCTTTGGAGGTTAGCCTTAAGCCTGGTGAAGATGTTCCCTGTCTGCAAAAGCCTTACCACTCCCAGGTAAGCAGTCCTCTGAATGTGTACTTGGAGAGGTGAGATGTTCAAAAGGACTTCCATTGCAGCAGTAGGGAAAGTATTCATTGCCCCTGTAATAGCTAGGCATGCCTGTCGCTGCAGTTGTTGGAGTTTCCCCTAAGCCAGCATGTTGCCTTCCACCACACCATTGAGGCATAAGTGACACAAAGTCTTATTATCCCCTTATAGAGCCACGCCATCATTTTTGGAGTTATGCCCCATGATTTGCTGCACAACCTCCTGCATGCCCATAGGGCTGCAGTTGCCTTGTGCAGCGCATATCTCACGTGCGGATTACATGTGAGCCGCTTATCCAGTATCAACCCGAGGTATTTCACCTCCATATTTATGTGGATCCTTGCTCCTTGCATGGTGTGTGATACTATGTCTAGGTTTCTTCGTTTGGTGAATGAAACCATGGTGGTCTTGGCTGGGTTTATGTAGAGACCCTCCTTGTCACACCATCTTTGGATGATATCCACAGGTCATTGCATCCTTTCTGACACAGTGCAGGCCAATTTGCCTCTTACCAGAACTGCAAGATGATCCGCGTACGCGACCACTTCGTAGCCTTTAAGCTGCAGTGTTTCCAGTTGTGCTTACGTGTCCCAGTCAGTCATTTCAGAGTACAGGCTATCGAACTGAATGAACCCTTGTGGAAGTATACTACTTATTGATCAAGGAACGCCTTGATTGAGTTGACCGAGGAACCATTCCATTACACAACTCTTAAAACCAGGTCTGTTTCCTTATCGAATGACTGTTCCTGAACCCTCAAAATGTGCCTTCCGTCGTGGAGGTAGCGGTTTCGCTATTATTTTATTCCCCGGTTTTTCCCCCTCATCATCCCGAACACCACACCTGCACAGAGGATAGCTCGTAGGTGTTAGTAAGCTACTCCCAGGACTGTATTTCGCTCATTGTGAGTATTTTGAGTCAACGTGTCCTGCCACGAAAGTCGGTGCAGCGTTGTGTTCCGAATATATTGGTTGTGTCGTGTCGTGTGCGTTAAGCCCCTTCAACACCGGCTCATACGGCTTGTAAATCCTGCCCCCGCTCTGCAGAGGACGTGTTTTGCGGTCCCAGCTCAAAGAAGGAGGTTCACAGTGTGGTGCGTATGTTGAAGAAGCGTTAATTTTGTCCCTGTGAGTAGAGAAGTGGAGTTCTGGACCCCTATCTGCAGGGTGAGCACAGTGTAGCGACAGAGTACATAATGCACGGCTAATGCCTCGTTGAATGAACTCCTGCTGGGACTTGCCTGGAGGCGAGGTCATCATTCCGGGACTGCCCCTCTCAGTCTGGCTCTTATGGACACGCAGGGAATACGGCGGAATTCTGGACCTCCAATGCAGGGTGACAACTACTAAAACCAGAACTGCTTCCCAGGCCAGGCCTCAATACATATTTTTTTAAAGTAATAAGAGGGGCGAATGAACTGCGATGGAATAGGTGGAATTACACGATCGAAAGTTGAGAAACACGATGATGAGCGCGGAAGTGTGAAACATTCTTTGCCCTAATTCAATTCTGTAGAAGGGTGGAGGCTCAAGTGATGAAATCGCGCCCTTCCTTATCATCTTTTCCACTTCGCCGCACCGTTCAGCGACACTGCCGTTCCGCGATTTCAAACGTGAATCTACTTAAGAGGAGAATAATACATCAAACCCGGGACGTCCTCATAACTACTCGAAAAGAGGAAGAAGAGTTCGGGATGTTTGTAGGATAGCGCGGCACAAACCCTTTCAAAAAGGTTGAGGCGAGAGCTGCAGGGAATAAATTGAGTGCAACCCAGCGGTCTGTCAGTATAAGAATAATTGAATACCCAGAAGACTGCGTTGCGTCGTGGGTTTGATGTTCGCGAGTGCCGTATTCACGTTGAGCTGGCAAAACGTTCCAGAGTTTCCACTTCAAGATCGCCGCTGATGTGTTGCTTTTCACACCTTTCCATTCCACTTTAGGTCTGTGTCTGTTCGACTGTCAACTCGGAGTCCAACTCAACATACCGGGAGGCGCTGTGAGATGGTTTACTTATTCACTTGCTCTAACTTATATCTACCTAAGGAACACGACCCCTGGCTCCAAACAACCTGCTCATTGTGACTATATTTATGATAGAACTACTCCATCAGACAGAATAGGTACTTTTTTTAAGACGTAGGTGGGACGTAGTGGCGCCATGAGTTTTGTCCTGTATATCGAAAACCAACCCAGAGCCACCAAGTAGGCCCTCACGCCTCTCCGCGATGGCAGCTCTTATTTCTGGTTCTGGTGATACTCACAGAACCCTGCAGCGTGTCGCTATTCTCATAGATCCTCCTATACTACCCAGCATGCTGGGTGGTTCAAAATTGGTCTTTCCTCCTTGCGTTCATTCCTCTGCCCAGCTTCTGGCTGAATACTGCCCAGGCAAATTAGTAATAGCCCTCCAGTTTAAATGGGAACTCAACATGATGCAGATGTCTGCGTCTGGTATGAGCCGGCTGACTGCGCCTGCGCCTGCTGCAGCACGCCGTCAAGCTACAAACATGTGGCACTAGAAGTTGGCAAGGGAAGCATCATCCACCACTGCCCTGCAGTGCAGATAGTTTGAACTTGCAAATTTAATGCGAATTCGAAGCAGGTACGTCCTGAATTCTTCGTATCCCTCGAGCGACTAAGGTGGAAATTCACCTCTCCGTGGCACTGCCTGAGCCATGGACTAGTTACCTGGTTCTTGTGCGATGTGTTCCACTCGTGTTGCCACCTACCAAGGGAGTAGGGGATAAATGAGAGTTGAAAGCCGGAAGTGCCGGTTCTGGCTCAATTGGAGTGGGGGAAGAAAACCACGCCCCCCTGGTCAATCGTCCATCGTCGTTCCTCGATAGGTTCTTGTAGCGTAGCAACGAGACTATCTCCGTACTGAGTATGAACAATTTTCAGCTTTCTAACCGGATAGTAGGTATTATCTTTCAATTGCTCCAACTTTAACGTTTTATTGTATTTGCAAGAAGCAGAGTTGAATCTGTCGACGAATGTTGCCATTGTATGACTGTGCTCTTATGCTGGCGTATGCTGCTTATATCATGCTCCTCACGCATGCGTATTTATATTTTTGACTACGTGACAAAACTTTTAGAGGCAATAAATTCCAATTGTGTACTCCTACTACAACACACTCACCAGGAGGCTCGTGGGAGAAGGCTGGATTGGGGGGGGGGGATGTAAAGATGACACGTTATAAGGTAATTGGTACAAAAGTGATGTCATCCGAACAATAGGATTTTTCTGTTGGAAGGGGGGGGGACATTAAGGGGGTAAAAAAGGTCGTACTATAACGTGACTGGTTAGTGGGAGGGGCAAACTGAAGGAGAGGTGGTCCAACTTCCGGAAATTCGGGCAGGGGGTGGTGGTAAAAAGGTCGTACTACAGTACGATTGGTTAATAATTGTGGTGGAGGGGTTAAGGGGGCAGGGTTGAGGGGATAGGAAAGGTGGTACTATAATGTAATTGGTTGAGGGGCGTGGCCAAAAACCTCATACTCGTACTATAGTACGATTGGCCAGGGGGCGTGGTTTTCTTCCCCCACTCCAATTGAGCCAGAACCGGCACTTCCGGCTTTCAACTCTCATTTATCCCCTACTCAAGGGCTACACGTCTACTTCATTCCTTCTAGTTGCCCCATTGATGGGCAGAAGATGGTTCCGCACACGCCTTTGAGATAGCAGCAGACCGTTAATAACGTGTATGAAGAGTTTGTGAGTGGAAGAAGAAAAAGTAGATCGGAGAAATGAACTAGGCTCTGAGCAAGTTGACAACAAAACTGAAAACTGTTTTTAGCCTAGTTAGTGTACATACCGGTATGAGAACGAACCCAGAACTGTTTAGCACATTGCATCACGGCACCTCTTCTTTCTTGTTCTCGTCACCAGGAGAATCTTGCGACTTGCCGCCATTTCAACACATCCTCACATACCGCCCAGCAGTCGAGGGAGTTCAGGAGAGCTCTCTTGTCCATTCTTCATTCTTGCGAGCGACTGGTCGTGAATCGGCAAGCTCCATCCGCGTCTGGTTGAGTGCCCAAAAGACGCAAAATATATAAATAGTGCGTGAACATTCTGAACCAACGCAGCTAACAATTTGTGCCTACCTCAGATCAAGTGAGACACCTAATAACTTTGAATACATCATTCGAGTGGCCAGTGCCAAGCCAAGATATGACAAGCCTTGTGGGGGAGTGAGGGAGGGGGATGTAGGAGCTAGAGTCGGCCCCTAGCGGTCACATGAATCCACTGTCGTGTGGCGCCCCGCCATTCTCATAAATCCTTCCATACTACCCAGCACTTTGGGAAGGTCAGAATAATCTTCTGGTTGAGGCACTGCCCGAGCAAATGAGCAATAGCCCTCCAGTTTAAACGAACTCAACACGACGCAGATGGATGCCTCGAGTATGAGACGGCCAACTGCGCCTGCCGCTGTGCGCCATCACTCTGCAAACATTTGGTACTGGAAGATGGCACGGGAAGCATCACCCCCCACTGCCCTGCAGTGCAGTTAGTTTGAACTTTCAGACTTATTACGAATTCGAAGCAGGTACATCCTGAATTCTCCATATCTCTCGAGGACTTAAGTGGAAACTCACCTCCCCGTGGCACTGCCTGTGCCATGGGCTAGTTACATGGTTCATCGACCCTTGCGGGATGTGTCTCACTCGTCTTGCCACCTACCAAGAGTCAGATCTACTTCATTCCTTCTAGTTACCTTATCGATGGGACACAGCTCTTTCTACTCTGCTGTCAAAAGGTGGATTGGGATAACACTCGCCACCAATACTGCCTCACGAAACCGCTCAAATCTTTGAGAACGTAGACGGCGTTAATTACATGTATGAAGAGTTTGTGAGTGAAAGTAGGAAAATTGGGTAACTCTGAGCAAGTTGACAACAAAACTGAACACTGTTATTTGCAAAGCTTATGTACATATTGATACGTAAATATGTGAGTTACTTCAGCATTTCAACGTCATAGTTTAATTTCTCGTTGGCAGAAAGGGCGGTGATATTTTACTCTAAAGTTCCTTAGCGAAGGACGAATTTCGCGTTCAACGAGCTCCGCACTCACGTCAAGGGTGACGGTTTGTCGGATCAATACCTGTGCACGCTTAAACGTAAAAAGGACGAACTCTCGGTGAACTACGTTATAAAGTTGAAGCGAAGCCCTTAAGATGTAGATACCAACGTGCAGTCGTCGGATAATTGGACGAAACAGGCGAAAGAAGCGATGCGCTCGAAGTCCTGGGGCCCACACTAAGTGGCTTCTATTCGTTTTCCTCGCTTTATTTACCGACATGATGTTTGCGAATGCTTCATAATCAGAAGTTCACTCTCATACTGAAATGGAGCGTCGCTCGAATGTATGAAAACAAGGTATTTATGGATGACAAGGCGAAATCTCGACCTCGTTATTGTTAGAAGTTTGAAATTTGCGTCTATTTCAACGCTTGAACTGTACAGCGGAGAACCAGGAGACACACAGCCCACACATACCTTTTCTACACTTCTGAACAAGCTCTAGACCAACAGTAACGTCTGCAATAGGCTTTCAGGCATCTCACGAGGTCGGTTTTTTTCTGGGCTTGTTGCAATATTATCTCTTGTGAGAGTTAGAATCCTTCGTTATAATCATGTTTAATCTAAAATGAAGTTAGTTAGGCTTGCTGTAAACCGTGATCTTGAGGTTATGGGTTCAAGCGAATAAACCCACCTTGGAGGAGTGCCCTTCAGGTCATCTGGGGTGTTTATCAAAGCAGTTAAATCCTCAAAGACCCCGTCGGCATGGGGCAACGCTCAGCGAGTTTGGTCAATGGAAAGTGTTGAGTACAGGATGCTTTAGTCGAGTCGGTGCTATTCTGGATCTGGTCGGTGGAGCCAGAGATATTTCGATGGAATTGAGAAAGTTCAATCCAGATTCATTAAGAGTGCATTCATGCTTCCGCACAATACCCCTGGTTACTTGTTTCGAATGGGGGCAGAGAGAGGCAAATTACGTGTCAAGGTTTTTGACAGAGTTCTGGGTTGGCTGATAGGGGTGAATGTGGTACAAAGCGGGTACCAATGGTTACACACCCGTGGTGGATGACATCACGGTCGTGGTAGAGGCGGAGCACCCAAGCCTCTTCAGGCTCCACCTGCAGCGGGCGACACGGCTCATCCTAAGCTGGTGCCACCGTACACGCCTGCATCTCTCACCCTCCAAAACGCAGCTGGTGGTCTTGCACTCACCCCCCTCCCTACCCCTGCAGCAGGAGGAATTGACTGCTGGCACGAGGGTTACCATGAGGACATCGGCAAAATACCTAGGCAGAATCTTCTGCCCACGTGGTCGCTCAACCGGGCACCTGACCTACCTCAGGACTAAGTGCTCGGACCTCACCGCCCAGATATGATCCCTCCCAGGACCAACCGGACGCCTCAACTCATGCCCCGTATTTGTATTATGGGGCAGTATTCCTTCCAGTGGTGCGGTACGCCGTGGCCACATGGTGGGTGGCCCCAACGCAGCGAGATCGGCAGCTTGCCCTCACCATGCAGCGTGATCTCCTCCTGGCCAGCTTGCCGGCGTACCTTACTACATCGCATCTCACCCTCCAGGTGCTCGCAGGCACCCCCCCCCCCTGGACCTTGTATTGGACCAAGCAGTACTCGAGTCCTACATCAAAAGGGGCAGTATGGACGACTACCACGGGACACTTGAGTCACTGCTCCCTACCCTTAGGGCGGAAGGGTCAAGCGACTTTCGACGCAAAATCGCACAGGAGGCAAGAATAGAAAGGTGGCAGGCGTGGTGGAACATGGGTCCTACAGCACAGCACCTCCACAACATACTCCCCTCCATCGAAGGGAGGCTTCGGACGAAATGGTGGCGACCAACCTTCGCGGAAGTGCAGCTGCTGTCGAGCCATGGAGCTTTCAACGAGCTGCTGCACTTCTTCAGGCGCCGCACCTTCGATGGCTGCCCCTGTGGGGAGGCCGTGGAGGGCGCTTCTCATGTCCTCTTCGCCTGTCGGCTCTATGAGGACGCCCGAACTCGCGCCTGTCTTCCTCCAGTTGAGGAGGCGCTCGAGCTCCTCTCTAGGAGAGCCGCCATCCGCCGGTGGAGGGGTCTGGAGACGTGGAGTCCCGATGCGGTGGAGACTGCAATCCGTGCCTCATAACGAACAGAAAGCTGCTGCTGCGTCTCCATCGCGGGGGATTGGGGAACCCCCCAATGTTGAGCCATGAGCCGCATGCCCGCTCTCCCCCTACGATACACAATGAGCCAGCAGGTCCGACTATAAGGCCTGGCTTGTTTCCCCATCAGGTACAAGGCGGGTCCTACGCCACCCTCTTAATAGGGCGGAGGTGCGGGTTCATTCATCGAGCATTGCCTCCACAGGACGGGGATGGCAATGGTGTAGAGGAGGTGCTCGTGAGGAGGTGTTAGCAGAAAGCAGAAAGAGCTGTAACCATTAAGGGGGCGGCTATCAGAAGAAAAGGAAAGAACTGTGACCCTTGGGAGGTAGCAAGACGAGTGGGCACAGCCCGGAATGAGCGACAGACCGGACAATTGATTCCAGCTCTTGGCCCATGGCTCCGGCGACGCCAACGCGAGGTGGATTTCTACCTCACTCAGTTTCTAACAGGACACTGCACCTGCACCAAATGAAAAGACTGCAAGCCCAAGTTGCCAAACAACGGACAATGATGGTTCCCATGCCATCTTCTCGTGCGAGAGGTAGGCAGGCTGGTGACGCACGAGGAAAGACATTGCTGGTCTCCTCACGCCAGAGGCATTCCTCCAGGCTACATTCAGAGGAAAACTGGAGGTGCAGGTGGACCAAGTAATGGCTCGGGCGTTACCACGGTGGATTGGATTTCCCACTTACCCAGTTGCTCGCGGAATATGAAGCATTTGGGTGTGTACCTTCACCAAATCGGACTCTGTAGGTTCAAAACGTAAAGATCTGAAGAAAACCCAACTTTTTGTTGAAACGATCACTATACTTTGAGTAGCATAAAGTAAAAAGTGAGCTGATCTTCAATGGTTAAGTGCCACTAGATTATTAAAGAAAAAAAGGCTCTAAATCTAGAACTAAGCATCTTTTTAGAAAATGCCCAATTGCGATTACTTCAAGTAACAATATTTCACGCTTATCGTAGCGCGAGCTTCGCCCGTTAGCTTCGACCTTCTCTGAGAGAATTAGGCGGTTTCGCAATTCGCTAATTGGCCCTCTCGATCTCTAAGAAGAGAAGAGGGTTCGAAATTGTGGAAACGAAGACAACGAGCTTAGGAAAGTGTCCTCGAGGGGAAGAAAAAGAACTTCGACTGATCCATTAAGCGGTTGGAAAGCTTACCAGAGAATCTCCCGGAAAGGGACGAAGGGAAAAAATGGCTCTCCGAAACCGTTTTGGAAAAAGAGGGTTTTTGACCTACAACGTAACGTAAGTAGGAACCTTAAATTGATGTTGTGGAGGGGGGGGGGTTAAAAATCTGCAGACTTATTGATTTTACCTGCGCCGTTTATATCCGGGGATCCGTTGCTCTCGAGGAGGATACAGAGAGGGAGGATTTGAGAATAGTTAGCGCACGTATTTTGTGGCTGTGAGAATCGGCATTTGAAGGTTGTGTGTTGAGTCGAGTTTGTAACGTGCTTGGCAACACCTAATTAACGCTGCACATTATTGCACGGCTGTTCATTATTCTCTTGCACAGCTCGACGTGGTGCTACACCTTCGAGACCCATCCCATTCGATTCAGCATCAAAAAATACCAGTCAACGATACGAAACATAACCTGACTACAACAGAATGACGACAATGACATATCCCAGGCGCCTGTAGGCACGCTGACTGGTGGTTGGAGTGATGCGTCAACAGGAGAGATCCATCTATATCCCCGTTTATACGTCATAACCTTCTTTGCATACTGGGCGAAATGGGTATAAGGTAGTAGCACACACCGCAGCACGCTCAGGGACCAGATCCGCGCAGGAGTCTGTTGAGCAGCGGCATTTGATGGCACTGGAGAGGATTACTGAGCTCTAGCAAGTTAGATGGGATACAGATCCGACTGCCAGGCACCTCCACAGCATCCTTCCACTAGTGACGCATCGCCTGAATATGAAGTGGTGGTGGCCATTGTCTCCAGAGGTGCAACTCCTCTCCGGACATGGTGCGTTTAATGAGAGACTCCATTTTGTCCAGCGGCGGACATTCAAGGACTGCCCTTGCAGCACCGGGGTGTACAAAAACGCGCCTCGTGTCCTTTTCGAGTGTCCTTTTCAACGAAGACGTGAGAGTAAGGGAGCAGCTTCCTCCTGCTGATGGTTGTAGCCGCAGGCTTCGTGCGTTTGCGCAAGCATGAGCCAACCGTAGACGGGGTCTTGAGGCATGGTGTCCACCACTTGAAGAGATAGTGGTTCTCCCTCCCACCATGGTGACACTTCAGCCCTATACATGGAACCCCTTGATGCTGCTATACGCACAGAACCATTAGCCACGAACGTACATGATTCGCCCCATTGTCCAACGAACCTATAGGTCTCTGTTGTGACAAAGTGGTGTAACCAGCGGTGTTTCGGTCATGTTGTGTACTTTCAACGACTGAGCACAAACTGATTGGAGCTCCGTTTGGAAATATTATCAGCTAACTCGGGCGAAATTACAACGAGCTCAATCTCGTAAGAGGTTCACGCAGCTACCCCTTTGTTTAGTTGAAACCGTAACAATCGGACAACAATAATAATTCTAATTAACTCCGAATTACAGAATCGTGAATTACTAAGGTAAAAATTCAATGAAATGAGCTCAACCACGCTCTGCTACCATAAAATGTTGTGACAAAGGGGTGAATGGTTATCCAACCAGATTTTGCACCCAAAATGTTTAATACAGTAAAACGTTGGAAATAAATTAATCGTTGAGCTCATAAACATAAATCGAAAATAAAGTTACTGCTCGTGAAAAGTCTGCAGCGAAAGGAAAATTAATCTGGTACTTGGCACAAGTTTTCTTCGAGCGAAGTTTAATGTTCGTGGTTCTTCTTTGTCCAATTGTCCTTCGGCTATATGTTAGTCCAGGTATGGTGCTGGTGGACGTTGAGTACAGGACTTGCGGGATACTGCGACCCGAAGAGAGTGATAACTGCGCGTGAATGATGAAATTTTCACTGCAAAGTGAAGAAATGGCAATGAATAACTAATATAAGATTTCACGTGCACGTGGCGGTACGCAGATAAGTAGAATTGGGAATGGGAATAAAAATGGCGTATGGAGAGCTGGTGATGACTGGTGTCTTGACGTCACTCACATCGAAAATAAATAAAATATAAAACTTCTGAATTGATACTATGAGTAGATACCATAAGTAGTGTAGCTGCCTGAACATACCGCCCATCAAAATTTAAAAACAAAAATTAAATTTTCCATCATTCCTCAAAAGAGGGAATTGTGACTGGAAGAAGTGGTATCAGTTTTCGTACTGATCGTTTTAAAGTAGAGGTTGCCGTTTTTATGGTAGCCACCCTGACACGACTGTCATTTCCTGGATAAACCTCCACGATACGGCCCATGGGCCAATGCATAGGTTGAGCATTATCGTCTTTAATCAGAACAATGTCATCCACCTTTAAACCAGGATGATCGGAACGATATTTATGCCGTTTCACCCGGTTTTGTAATGTTGACAAATATTCATTCTTCCACTTAATCCAAAAGTGTTCAGACATTTTTTTAACCAATTGCCACCTACTCAAGGTGTTTTTCTTTAAATTCAGCACCGGCGGCTCCGCATTAGCCAGCAACGGTCGGCCGATCAAGAAATGACCCGGGGATAAGTAGTTATTTTCGGTAGGATCCGCTGATAATGGGCCTTTTGGGCGTGAATTGAGCACAGCCTCTATTTTGTTAAGCAGAGTGAATGCCTCTTCATATGAAAGGCATGTCTCTCCTATCACCTTGCGAAGCAGAGTTTTTACTGATTTGACCCCTGCTTCAGCCATTCCGGAAAAATTAGGGGAGTACGCTGGCATGAAGTGCCATTGGTCGCCGGATTTGGAACTGTGTTGAATGATTGCGTCTCTGGTGGCGGATTCTTCGTACCTTGTCCAAAATTCTTTTAATTTGCAGGCAGATCCGATGTAGGTTTTTCCGTTATCGGAATAAATCGCCGTAGGCAAGCCCCTACGAGGTGAACCTCGTGAAAGCCGCTAGAAAACACTCCGAAGTTAAACTGGTGACTAACTCAAGGTGAAGTGCCCTTGTAGATAAGCAAAATAGCGTATGGAAAGCTGGTGATGGCTGGTGTCTTGACGTCACTCACATCGAAAAGAAATAAAATATAAAACTTCTGAATGGATACTATGAGTAGATACCATAAGTAGTGTAGCTGCCTGAACAGTCTCCACAGGCCTGGTACATTTCCCCATTAGGTAGTAGCAGTCAAATCTGGAAGGTCTGCTGTCGTGGTTACTTGTTTCCTCTGGACTGGAGAAGCAAGACACGCAGCATGGAGGGTTTTTGAAAGAAAAGTGGAGCCGCATATAGGTCACATTCCGTAAGGAATTGGCATGTCTAGTGGTCCAGTTCAACCCACCTTCTCCTAAGCCATTCTCACCTATTAGGGAAAAACTCCTACGCGTCGCGTTTCTTTGGCGGATTTCAATCTAAGGAGAACCACGTCCATACGGGGTTTGGCCTTCAGCGGGAAAGCTCCTTTTTCACACTCCACTTGCACACCATGCACTCAACAGCTAAGTCACTGGGTAACTGACCAGTCAGTTCAGTCATGGGAGGTAGAGCTGGACTGGGCATTGTTGGGCCCAACTACAGTCTGGCTAAGCCGCTGGGAGAGTACGCCACGATTTTCCAAGCTGAAATCCTAGCTATAAAGATCTGCGCGGAAGGACTAAAGCCAGGGTCTAAAGGACTCAAGGGCAAGCAGATCTACATATTCTCAGACAGCCAGGCCGCATTAAAGGTCATCGCAGCCTATAGTTTTAGGTCCAGGCTGGCATGGGAATGCCTTCATGCGCTCAAGCAGCTCGGCGCCCACAATAAGCTTTCCCTCATCTGGGTGCCGGCTCATAAGGGGCTTGAGGGGAATGAAAAGGCCGACCACCTTGCGAAGAAGGGCACAGAAGCCCTACCCATTGGGCCTGAACCTCACGTAGGTATGACCAAAAGTCACCTGAACCGTTTGGTGGCTCAATGGAAGACACGGGAAAATAGCGCCCATTGGCATCGCCAGCCACGACTTAGACAATCAAAAAGTCTTGTTATGCCTTCTGGTCAAAGGGCAAAGGCGATGCTGACACTCTCCAGGAGGGATCTGAGGGTCTCGATTAGCTTCCTCACCGGACACTGCCCACTTAGGTATCACCTCTACAAGATGGGCATCTCAGAGGCGGTGGAATGCAGACTCTGTGGTGAAGAGGAAGAGACGGCGGAGCACATCCTATGTGAGTGCCCTGCCTTAGCAGTCAAACGCTTTGGTTATTTTTCCCAGGGGATTATTGAGCCCCATATCATAGCGGAAGCTGCAGTGAAGGACATACTCGGCTTCATAAAGGGGGCGGGTATGTACGACGCCTTTTACTAAGGAAGGGCTAGTGTCACAATTGGCCCACACGTGGCCGCAGTGACAAAGGGACTTGTTCCACACGCCCTCGGAAAAAAAAAACTGACCAGTGATCACTTGGAGTGATGCAGCGGATGCTGTCTTGCAGGCCTTGGTGATCCACTGGAGCATCTCTGAGATTGGGCTAGTAGCCTATTTCGAATGAGTGAGTTTGCTGCATTTGAGGTAGCCACTGGGCAGCAGCACCCTTCAGAGCTCTTCTCAACGACAATAGAAGTTTGTCTGAGGACTTTTGTCCATGAAAACGTTGACGGTAGCACACCTACCGGAATATGTATCAGGGTCGAACTTAGGTGGTGGGATTTGAGCTTGTTGGAGGTTGGAGTGACGTCTCTAGGCCTTCTCGTTTCTTTCGAAGAAAAAAATTGTTGCAATTGCATGACAAAAGCCATCATCATCATTATAACTGTCGCGACCACTACTTGATGACTGCCGATGACGCTTGGGACGTCGGGAATATCAAGATGATTCAGGGGGTGACTCGAATAACCGATGCATGACTGATTTGTGCCTAGTCTATCAACTCATCCCCCCCCTCTCCCACAATCGTAATTGGAAAGCGCTTTTCAAAAAGTAAAACAATGATAATAATCCGAGTAATCCTCAGAAATAGCCATTCGAGAATATTGAGCTGGAAAGCGAAGCCAGAAGCGGTTGCCCCCTGACAAGCTTCCAACAGACGGACGTTTAAACGAGAAATTGGCCGAAGTCGGTCTATTTGTTCAGGCTCCCGCGTGCAAACATCCCACAGCCTTGCAATTTTAACGTTCGTCGATTCAGTAAGGTCACTATAAAGACCTCTTCTAAGCGAAGGGGACGAAACCTCGGACCTTTCTCATTTCGGGGAAAAAAATCAGGATTTGGAAACACCTGAGGAGTGCGCGCTTAAGTGGATGTATTTATAGTGAATAGCTGTTCTTTGATTTGCTACCCTCTACATACTGACTTGAAGAGTAGAACATGTACATCGCCTCTCAATTGCTATTCAAGGCTGTTTTACCACGCATTGAACAGCAGACATTTCGAACTGTCGCTTTCAAGGAACACTTCTCTTCTTTTATCTATCGAAGAGCACAGAGTTGAGAAATAAACGCCACACGAATTATGTATTCAAAGTTATTAGGTGTCTTACGTTGACCAATAATCTCACATAGGTCAATCGTGTGGCGGCATAGAACTGCCATTGGAGTGAATGGCAGCAGTCTAGCCAAAGTACAAAGGCTGGGGTGCCTACTCATAGCGGGGGTGATGAAGACTACACCCACCGTCACCATGGAGAAACTGTTCGATCTTCTTCCCCTGGACATTTATGTCAAGGCAGAGGCGATGAAGGTGGCTTACAGACTCACTAAGCTCGGAATAGCTAAGGTGCCTCAGGCGACTAATGGACACCTGGCTATATTTAGGGACTTGGAGACCTTCAAGGAGCTCAGCATGATCATAGACGCAATTGTGCCCATGTATGAGCTCGAGAGGAAGTATAACGTTCAGCTATTGGGAGGTCCATGGAACAGCGAGAGCCGCCAGTTTCGGCCTCCCAGTGGCGTCAACATCTGCTCAGATGGATCGAAGACCCCAGAGGGGACAGGATCCGGGGTGTGGATAAGTGGCTCTGGACGGAGTGGGACATATATTGCCCTAAGCTCCACTCCATCAGTTTTTCAAGCAGAGATTTATGCTATTATTGCTGGGGCAATCCAAATGCATGAGAAAGGCTATAGCAATAGAACTAACAATATATTGACCAATAGTCAAGAGTTGTGTAAAGCGCTATTGAACTACTGCACGACGTCAAAACTGGTGCGAGAGTGCAGGATGTGGCTTAACTCCCTAGCAAGTGCGAATAGAGTTAATGTGTATTGGATTCCAGGACATAGTGGGATCATTGGAAATGAGAGGGCGGACCATCTGGCCAGACGTGGTTCGTCCACAGTACCTATTGGGCCACCGCCCCATTGCGGGATTTCTCGGTCACTAGTTAAAAGGACTGTGAGAGAACATGCCAGAAGACTGCATCAGACAATCTGGAACGCTGCAGGAGTAAGGCACTCCAAACGATTAGTCTCAGAGCAAACAAGTGAGACAAAAGACACCCTTCTGAGGATGGAAAGGAAGGACTTAAGGCAGGTTGTTGGGATCATAACAGGGCACTGCAGAATGAACAAACACATGTATGTTATGGGTATAGCCGAAACCCCTCCATGCAGGTGGTGTGGCACGGATGAAGAAACTCCCTACGATGTCCTGGCCCAGTGCCGGAGACTTGAGAGGGAGCGATTTTTGGTCTTTGGCACCACTTCTCCCAGGATGGATACCAACGAGGACTCCTCCAGGAACTACCTGGTTTTCCACAGAAAGCTAGGCATAGACCTGTAAGACACTAGGACTGGTACAATAGGCCATCTGGCCGCGGTGCACATCCCATTACTGGGACTACAGTCAGAAGATTATATATACGTTGATCTGAGGCAGGCACAAATTGTTAGCTGCGTTGGTTCAGAATGTTCACGCAATATTTACATATTTTGTGTTTTTCCGGCACGAACTAGACTTTAAGAAGGGAAGATGTGAAGAAATTTTAAAAAATATTAGTGTATAACTTCAGTTTTAACTGCATTGGGCTATGGAAAGTAAAAAAGGGATGGGGAGACGTTACTACATTACTTCTTAGCGGCTCATCGACCACCGCAATATCTGCTGACCGTGTTCTTGTCCCTCCGGGCTACTCCCAGGTTACAAATCCAATTTATTTTCCGCTCTCTCCTTCCGCAGGGGTAGCCACATCAAGAGCCCCTACGCTTGTCCAACGGCCACGTGTTACTATTTACGGAAAAACGTTCTTTGAGGCCAGAATGGTCACTGACCCACCCTGTCTTATGCCAGGACTTCTCTTGCCTCAGTATTGGAGGAGTTTGCCTGCTGTTTCTCCTCTTCCCGCGAGAACAACTAATATTATCAGTAGTTTGCTGGAGTTGGACGAAAAATAGGCAAATCGGCAGCGAGTATTCGCTAAATTATGTATCGATAATTGTGGTAGAGTGCGAAACTGGCAGATCTGATGTGGCTGACCTTGGAATCTCTCAGTGGGAACATCTCGCTTTTTAGACACGGGAGTTGGAATATTTGGAAATTTTGTTCCACAGAGCTAATTAGCGTTAACAGCACGTGAAGCAACCCAATATTCCAATATTCGACGATAGGTGGCCGTGTCGAAGTGGAAAGTGTGACGTACCGTGTACAGAACGCGCGTGAAAGTCGTGTCCGGGCTCAAAAGAAAAGAACAAATTAAATACACTCAATTATACTCACTTGATGAAATAAATAAAATAATGCCTCTCAAGAAAGTACTGGGAAAGGAAATTATAAACCGATTAAGACCCACTTGAATTTAATCAGGAAAAACTCGAAATAAAATGAAATGAAATGAACTCCTTTTAGAATGAAATAAATAACCTATGCTCGGATTGTATTAATGACAATAAAGGGACAATGAGGAAAATGAAATACCAAGCTCTGATCGCTTACCTTACTTCACACAATATAAGGGGACGTTTAAATACTGATTCACTGGCTTAGAAAAAGGGGACGATTCGTCTGCAAAGTCGGTAGCCGTTCTGATCTAACAACGTAGCGGTGAACTGCACAGGTGACAGCGACAGTGTTGCCGCCTTAGGCAGTCCGCCGCAAACCATTACAAAAGTTGTTTCACTCGTTAGCTATTCTTTGAGTGATGAACTTTCAGGTTCATGGAGAGAAGAGATCATTCAGTTTTTAGCGCTTCGTCGAAAACCATTCTTCAATATGATGCTTATCCGGGGATTTGAGTAGTAAAAACTGTAGAGCGCTGGAGGAAAACAGAAAGGAGATAAGAATAATAACTAAATAGTTTGAACGGGGATGTGCAAAGCTCAAATAGCGTGACACTTAATACGACATAGCTAGTTGCCTTCTAGGACGGTGATAGGTAGATAGGGGAAAGTAAAGTAGTAGCCCAGTGATACATAGACACAGGATGGATTGGAATATACAGATGTATATGCGATATGAACCAGAATATAAGTTAAGTTATGCGGTACTGATAGATCGAGAGAATATCAACAGGTCAGGCCTCCCAAGAGAAAGCCCTTTATCGGACAGAGCGAGATGTTGCCATTGTCACCTCCAGCAGGATGTTAGCAGTAGTCCAAAGGGTTGGGGCCGGAGATAATCTGTTGGTGAGATGATGACGAGGTGGACCTGTGAGACAGTGTGGGACATGGTCCGATGGGGTGGCTGTGCAACAATCAGGATGTTCCGCCTGTTCTTGGTCTCGCCGCAATTGGGACTCACTCTATTCAGCCACGGCGTACAGCAATTGTCAAGAACACCACTAGGTAGTAGAGGGAACAGGTGTGCAGCGATGCACCTCATCTTACCCCTGCCAATGGTATGTGTGCTTTAGGCATTGCCTGTGGCGTTGGAGACGGTGCCTAGCTTTATAGCCTTTACCCCTCTCCAGCTCGCACAACTCATCTCTATGAGGGGGATTTCCAGCGGAACCCTGGTCCCCACGAGGCCAATCCCATGGCTTCACGGCCGACAGCGCCACGCCGTAGAGGCTCCATGCTGCCAGCTGCAGGCTGAAGCCTCGTGGTACCCATTCTATATGGCTGCATCTTGAGCAGCATAAGGACCTGAATGTGTCGCAGGCCCCGGTGCCAGAATTGCCAAGAGGCGTTCTATCGGCACCTACGCTTTATCTCAATGGGGGTACGGGGATTGGACTTGCCCACGCACCTGCCATGGAGAAGGGTGTCAGGCCGTCTTTTACGGCCCCCAGAACCCACCAGTGAGGCAAGGCCTGAGCACGTCACGTTGGACCCATAACGACCTCCTGGTAATTGAGGTGGGTGGCAGCGCCCATCGTCAACTCCACCGAGCAAAATTACAGGACATCACGAGCAGTTGTGTTTCACCTCATGATTCACCGCGCCCGCGTCAACTAATCATCCTGTACAGTTGCCGAAGGCCACTGGTTAAAGGAACCTGATATTATTGGCCTTAAAAAGCCATGCAAGCTTTACAGTGAGTGTAAATTCCAAAACATGGCATAGCCTTGGACGTCCATCCGAAAAACCAAGGTTGAGCCCCCTGTAAGGCTCCTTTTGTAACTAAACTCCAGTAAATTGTATAGATTTTAGACTTTTCAGGGGCCAACGCAAACAACGTCCACATCGTTTAACGGGAAGGAAACTTACTCGTTTAGGTGCTTTCAGTTCGGAGCTGCCAGGTTAATTGCTCCGACCCATCACTTTTAAGGTATAAAGCCCTCTGTTTTTCGAAAGGAGGCACCTGAGAACATAACTGTCTTCCTCACTTTCACCAGAACCCGAATTTATTGGCTCGAACGGAGCCGGCAGAGCTGATTTAACGCTTAGTGTTAGGATGGGGCGGGATGGTTGTAGGAGGAAGATGCTGGTGATGGGTGGGAGGGGGGGATGGAGTTCCTCGACTTGATTCCTCTTTTCTCAGAAATGCTGGCCCAATTTTTCCTCCGGGGGGTAGCCGGAGCTGTATAATCACTTATTGCGAAGGAACAAGATTGCCAGCCCATCAAGATTCCTCTTCAATTTCCTGGTTCACGTCTTAACTACCGTCGACAAATCACGGAGTCTTTTATATCAGATGCCCAGCGATTCGAGGAGCGTAATAATTGCTAACGTTTACCGAATCGGCCGGCTGGGCGTAAAGGTTCCAATTAATTAGTAAGTCAAGGCATAGGCCATCCTCGTTCTAGGCTGAACAAGGAAGTTGGTACAGTAACACCCCGGTGGTGGATACTCCAAGTCTCTTGGACTGTTCAAACCGACAGGTCTCTACAACGTAACTCTACTGTACAACGCTCGAGGTTTCCGTGGCCCTTAGTCTGTTATTCCACTGAATCAGAGGGCTACAGAGCACCAGGCAATGCCGATGGAACAGTGGCCAAGGTCGTGGCTGCAGTGAAGTCATTTCCAAAGTTCCCAAGATGTAGAGAATTCGGCTTCGACTCCTAGTCTGGGTTTTGGAATCTTCTGGTCCCCTCCTCATATGATAAGATTGCCTCTAATCAGCAGACCCGATTAAGGTCAGCTGCTCGATCTTTCGTATAAGGTTCAGAACCACAGTGGGCATCCACATAAGAAGCGTTCCATTTCACATTGTGCTTGCTCCTGTAGTGGTATTGACTCAATGAAATTTCTCCTAACGGCCTAATGAGCACACCTATCGGCCGTCTCAATTATGTTTTGTACAGGATTAAGGCATTTTCCGTGTTTCTTCTGTTATACCCGATGATCCCAGTGATCTTGGAGAACTTGAGACCTCTACCATTGTCGATGTTGTCGCTCACTCTGTCCAGAAGTTGTTGTTTGCGAGTATGGTTTTCGTGGGGGAAGAAAACCACGCCCGTGGACAATCCTACGAGGTTTTTGCCCACGCCTGCCAACCAATTGCGTCATATCAAGTCATTTTTACCTCCTCCCTTTATTTACTTACATTCCCATGGGGGCTGGGAGTAAAAAACCGTCGCACTACCACGTGATTAGTCGGCGTGCATGGCCGAAAGACTGGCCAAGGAGCGTGGTTTTCTTCCTGCACCCCAAATTGAGCCAAAACTCTCATTTCCAGCTTAGCCGTATTGTCGGCGAATGACACAAGGTCACCCATCACAATTCGTAGCGGCTTGTCACCGAAAACAAAGAAATATATGTATCCCAGGACAGTACCTTTGGGGATCCCCCCACCCACAATGTTCCTCCCAATTAACTGCTGGTCCAATCTTCGTAAGTTGTAGTCCAAGTAACCATTTAAATCCTGGCCCCGGTGAGATTGCGCGGTAGGTCAACCTGTTCAGTCATTTATCGTTTATCGGACTCGATCATTTTTCGTTAGTAGCTGTAGATACACTTTTCAATTAGACTTGATAGGAGAAGAGAGTGAAGTAGGTCAGATAAAGTAGTTTACACGTGCGCTATTAAACAACTGGCAAAGGACGCAGAAAGGGTCCACTTCTCTTTATAACTTATTACACCCTTGAGAGCCGCCATTTGCTACGCCCCGGCCACCGTGTTGCTCTAAACCACGCCGTATACCTCCGCTCAACGAGCTGGAAAATTCGCCCGAATGTCGTACTACAACTTCAATACTGAGCCTGAAGAAGATGAAAAAGAATAAAAGAAACTCGACGGATTCCCCTCTTTTTTTTCTCTACTCGCGCCTCTTTTCTCTTTTACCCCTTTCAACAATCCAGGACTGATTTGAACAGGGCAAACGGGTCGATGGCGGACAAGATCTCTGACGATGTGCCTCAACCAACGGGATGCCACCGTCAAACAACGCACGACCGTTTGAACGGGACAATTGTCGCGGTTTTCCATTAAACATGTTCCCCCAATTCGTCGACGTCTCCGTTTCCACTTCTACGCTAACAATCGCAGCGCAGGAACCCGAGGAATTGGAGTAGTAATTGCGTTTCTCCGCTTGTGTGTTCCTCCGTTCGTCAGTGCGGGCTGGTCGTCAATTATGTTGGTTATTTTTGGAGATAAAGCCGTCAAAGGCCCCAGACGAACGAACTTTTAATTGAATAGAAAATGAAAGGGAAAAATAGAAATGAAATGAAATTAAATGAACTCCTTTTAGAATGAAATAAATAACCTTTGCTCGGATTGTAGTAAATGACAATAAAGGGACAATGGGGAAAATGGAACACCAGGCTCTGATCGCTTACCTTACTTCGCACAATCAAAAAGGGACGTTTAAGAACTGATTCACTGGCTTAGAAAAAGGGGACGATTCGTCTGCGAAGTCGGTAGCCGTTCTGATCTAAAAACGTGGCTCCAACGCTAATATAAACAGCGGCGAACTGCATGGGTGGTGGCGACAGTGTTGCCGCCTTCGGCAGTCCGCCGCAAACCATTACACATGTTTATTAGAAAAGAAATAAGTTCGTTAGATTAGTTGAGTAACTTAATGTCTAGTTCGTGCAGTCACACAACTCCTTTTAATTTAGACGGCGTATGGATTCGCTGTATCTTACATTTATTAAGAACAAAATGCTTAGTGCCAACCAAGCATCTAATTAGTTACTTGGAAGATAAAGGCGCCAACAGCCCAGGCCCCGGCGAACTGGCAAGCTGCAGCCCCTGAGGTGAGGAATCCGGGACGCTGGTTCTCACAGGCAGCACTCAAAGACAAAGCAAGTGCCAGGACACTCGCTCACTCGGGCAACTTGCTCGAACGGTTATTATTTTAACACTCTCCCACTGTGGAGGTTGTTACCCGCGAGTTACCATATGGAGTTATGACCCTGGGGAATCCGAACCTGCTAGGTCGTGGCACATCTGATGGCGCGATGGAAAGCCTTCTGATGAAGGCAGTTTGAGTGGGACCATCAGGGTCATGCATCTGCCTGTATATCGTTCTAGCTATATTAACACTCTGCTGTGATGGATTAAGTTCGTCAGTCCACCAGGGGACTTCTGTTGAACACCCACTGAGGTCTATTTCCTTATTTGACGACGAGGGTTATATCAGTCATGGAAGTAGCGGTTTCGCTGATATGCCTCTGCTGCATCCACCGAACTCAGACCTGTGGAGGTACGGCCGGTATTTGGTCGTTAGCCAGTCTCCCGGTACAGAGCTGTTGCCCGTGTGTGGTAGCGTGGAGGTGACCACCTGAGGAATCCCATACGGTCGGGGAGGAGTTCTTAATCTGGTTTCCTACCTGATCTAACTATTTACTTGGGTGGCAAGTTTCAGAAGGACAGATCAACTAAGACCACGTTTCTTAGCCATCACCTTCTTCGCGAACTCTGCAAAATGGTTATAGGCTTGCTTTGTAGCAGTCAATGCTGCTAAGTGCGTTTGCCCTCCCAACAACCGTCGCTCACTGTTGTAGAAACTACAGTGGAGCAGCACATGGTTTCTTGTTTCCTCCCCACTGGAAGCGCAAGACGTGCATAATGGAGAGTCTTTCAGAGAAAAGAAGTGGAGCAGCGCATTGAAGTCACCATGTCCCGTGAGGAACTGGCTCGTCCAGTGGTTTGGCTCAACCCATTTTCTTGAAAGACGTTCTCAGATTTTGGGGAAGAACTCATACGTATCACGTCCCTTTGACGAGGATTCCCATCTCGCTTGCCATTTCTCTAGAGCCCATTCGTCGATGGTGGCAAGCTTCTGTTCTGTTGTGAGATCCGCATGGAGTTCAGCCCAAAGCGGGGGAAGCTCCCGTTTCACTCAACGGCCAAATCAACTGGTAACTGACCAGTGATCACCAGGAGTGCTTCTGTTGATACAGTTTTGTAGGCATTGGTGATCCACAGGAGTGCAGCTCTCTGGGACTGGGCCAATACTCTCTTTTGATTGACTGATAGTTTGCTACCCCAGACAACGGGGCAGTATCCAATCACCCCTAGATATATGGTCTTATACCTGAGGATAGTGTCATGGTAAAACACACCCCTAGTAGCCTTAGTAATGGCACGCAGTGAGGCAAACCTTGCAATGGTAGTGCCTTTAAGGGACTCGAGGTGTTGGTTGAAACCCCACCTCTCACCTATATTCACTCCTAAAAACTTGACGTGCTTTTCTAGAAGGAGCCTGTGGCCGCCAATGCGTATTGTGGGTGGATTATTCACTTTTCCTTTCAAGAGGATTTGCTGGGTTTTTTCCTCAGCCACCTGCATCTTGACATGCTCAGACCATTGGGTGACGGTGGGTTTTTTCTTCGATTTGGTGGACTGACTCTGCAAAGATCAGCACAGTACTCACATGTTGACCCTTACACACACTTGCACAGGCCTGTTTCCACATCGAAGTGACTATTCCTTAATACGCATATCGGTCGAAAGTCATGAGGGTTGCGATTCTGCTTTTGCGCAAGAGCCGAGGCTCTAACGCAGCATCCACCAAACCGATGCCTGTGGAGGGACAGCGGATTGTCATTTATTCAGTCTGAAAGGTTTGGCCCCTATCCTAACCGTCGCTCGCTGTAAGAGGAACTGCAGTACATCAAGGGATTGAGTGAAACAAGAAATCACCATTACTGGAGGTCCAAGACGTGCAGGATGGAGCGTCTATGAGACATAACAAGTGGAGCCACGCACTGAAGCCGCCATGTCCGGGAAGGAACTGGCTCGTCCTGTGTTCTGCTTCAACCCACTTTGAAAACTGACACCTGTCACCTTCCTTTGACAAAGATCTCCATCTCGTTTGCCATTTATGTAATACCGATTCAGCTAGCGCCGCACGTTTTCCCTCAGTGAAGAGGTGTGTATGGAGTTGTGACGATTCGTTTTGTGCAAACATAATAAATCAAAATAGGGGGAAAACTGAAGGGCGTGAAAAACGTATAGCAGAAGACCCTTGAGCTTTGGGTGGTGTCCGATCTTCGGCGCCCAATGTCGCTGTGATAAACATGGAGAAATGGAAACAAATTTTTTTTTCTGTGATGATAAATGTCTTTATGTATTTAGAAAGGTCAGGAGGGCTGTTAGCGTTGAAGGTGGCGTGCGGAAGGGCGCGTTGGAACAAATATACTCGCAGTACAGTTCGCGTTGTGTAACTACATCAATTTTTTACCACTCCGTTGCCCGCAGTCTCGCTAGACATGTAACTCGATTTGTCATCGTAACAGCACAATGAAGTTGAGGAAGCTGTACCGCTTGAATCCAGCCCTTTTCACGTTTTCGTCGAATGTGAACCAAGAGATTCCTATTCTTTCGATTATTTTTAAAAGAGCTATTCGTTCGTCTTTCAGATACTCACGAGGAGGAGGAGGAAAAAGCAGCGGTAGCTATTCAAGCTGCATTTAGAGGCTATCAGACGAGAAAAGAAGTCAGAAGCAATAAGATGGCCTCCGAAGAACCCACCAAAGAACAGCTGGAAGCTGAGTTTCGCCCTGACGACAAAGGTCTGTTCGACGTTATATCATTTTGCTCGCATTGTCCCTGTAAAGAATTCAGGATAGTCATATGATTCACCGAGAGTGACGCAATCCACAACGTTTCTCAGTCCCCACGCACTCAGTACTGTCTGTTTTAGAGCTATAACAAACGATATGAAGTCCCAATTACCTGAAAACTGTAGAACCACAATAATCGTAAGATTGTATTGTGCTGCAAGTAGTTTAGGAACGAGAATAAGTTTGCCACGAAACCCTCAGTGATCAGAACTATAGTAAACAAACTCAGTTAGAAAACATAAATTGCAGTAAAATTCCCGAAACCTTAAGAAAGAAAGAAATTCCCGAATCTTTGAGAAATTTTGTGTATTTGTTTATTTAGAAAATACTGAACGAACCAAATTACAAGAAAAAACTAAACAGGTAGTACCTAAATGAATTATAAAGAAATAAGAACCAACAAACGATGACTAGAGCACCACACTAGGCATTCACTGCTTCACCACGAACACAGTAGGCAAAATGAGTTGTGAGGGGTACCCAAACAGAGGTGGCGGAACAGTTGAGTTCTAAAGGTTGAGATGGGCGAAGAAAGAATGTCAATGAAGGGAGGTGATGATGATAGAAACGAGCTGTCGAACTGGTAAGACGCGTCAGCTGCCTCTAGCTTTGTTACAGGCAGGATGGGAACCTGGGGAACAGAACGAGATCGCAGGCTCCGTTCGCGAGCTGTGGCGAAAGAGTCGGAAGATGAAGTAGTGGAGGGGATAAGGGATGCACGGGGGGTGTCGCAAAGCAAGAAACAGTTAGACAGGACTAGGGTTAAGGGTAGGTTCGAAAAGGAGGCCAAAGGGTAAGCACAGTGGGAGGTACAATGGAGTGAGCACACAGGGTCTCTCTTGTTTTTATTCTTAAGTCTAGTCTTCCCTGTACTCTGCCTGTGTCGTCTTGTCGGTAGTACTCTCCTGTCATTTCCTCCCATGTATCACACCTCGCCAGTTTATCACATTTATGTACATACAGGAATGGCCGCCCAACTCAGCACTTGACTTTCCTGAGGGATAAGAGCTCTGCACTTGTGGGACATGTAAAGTCTCTGGCTGGGCCCACATGGGCGTTACAACTCCGCTATATTTCTACCCATTACCCGCTACACTGCAGCAACCTAGTGGCTAGCTCCATCCTGCCAGGACCGACAGCGGGTGAATGCATGCACAACTGCCTCAAAGCTTGCCCTGTTGGTGCTAGCTCCCATTGAACCAGAGGTGATCTAGGACCCCATCAGAAGGCAGCCTGGACGTACACTGCAGTGGACTGATCCCCCTCGTCCTGGTACTGCTGTCGAAGGAGACCACTGAAAGCCAGCTGAGACTGGCGTGTTCACTAAGATTGGCGTAAATTGTTGAAACCATGGCAATAATAATGATAGAAACGAGCTGTCGAACTAGTAAGACGCGTCAGCTGCCGCGTTCTCCGTGTTACGGGCAGGATTGGAACCTGCAGTGACAAGGGAACAGAACGAGATCGCAGGCTCCACTGGGCAGCTGTGGCGGAAGAGTCGGAAGATGAAGCAGAGGAGGGCATAAGGGATGCACGGGGGATGGGGCAAAGGAAGAAACAGTTAGACAGTACAAGGGTTAAGGGTAGGTTCGAAAAGGAGGCCAAAGAGTAAGCACAGTGGGAGGTACAATAGCTACGCACAGTGGTTAGCGCCTAAGGGCAGGCGCGCAGGGACTTTCTTGTTTTTATTCTCAAGTCTAGTCTTCCCTGTACTCTGCCTGTGTCGTCTTGTCGGTAGTACTCTCCTGTCATTTCCTCTTATGTATGACTTCACACCATTTTGTCACATTTATGTACATATTAGCAAGGGGGTTCCTCTGTGCGTGTCCGTTCCCGCTTCCGCTTTTTGGTCCAAAACCGAACTCAACCTCTCTCCTGCTGCTCACCTCCAGCCCATTGCGCTGTGGCCTACGCCTCTCAACGGACGCCTATCAGGCCCATCACCAACCTCCTAAACATTACGCACGCCCGTTCGCTCTCTGTCACTTAACCACTGGTGTACCTCTTCACCTGTCCACACAGCCACCAGACAAGCCTCCTCACCTTCAGCTCGCCATAAAGACCAGAGAGAAACTCCCTTAAGAAGAGACATAGCTCCAGTGATCATGAGGACATGATCTTCCTGCCAGGGGGTGTGTTGTTACCGGCACGATTGGATCGACAGGAACAGGCGGACTCAATGAAATACAGTGACGCCATATCTTCAGCACATACGGCTCTAAGTTGATAAATAAGTATTGTAGGGGGTTGAATGGGTCCCACCTTTAATTCAATGCTGTGCGGTAGTTCAACAGCTAGCATTCGGCAGAAAAAAAGTTGGAACTGTGAAGGAACGAGTGAAGTAGTAAAATCTTCGTTAATTCCACTAGATGCCAGAAGATGGGATTCAAAGCCTCAGTAAAACTAATTATGAAAGCCTCGAAAGTAATTGCCTATTTAAATGGCGATGGTACAATACAACATGAGATCCCCCAAAGCCCCGATGAGAGGGATGTAGCAGCTTTTCAGACGTTTCGAAAGGGATCAAGTGGAAATTAAGTTGTCGCAGGAAGGATGCGCTGTGTTAACCTTTCCAAGCGTTTTCATCTGCACCATCTCACCAGGGTATCCTTCAACATCCAATATCTCGAGGGGCACGTTTTTTCCATCTCACCACGTTCCTCCGACCCCCTTCGAAAATAAAATGTTGCAGTCTGTTCGAGGGCGTTCGTGTTCGCGAAGGCTCAGCTCGGAAGGAACGAGAAAGCCCCCAGTTTAATCCACCTAAGAGCCGAAGAGGCAGCTGTCACGTTCACCCACCGACGCTTATCTGACGGTTTGCCGTCCCACGTCCAGGAATTAGTACGAGTTGTACTAATGGTCGACGGTAAGCTCGTCTTAACGAGGTTCCACACCGGCTCAACTCGAACATTAATCCACCAATTTTCACTCGAATGAGAACCGGCTTTAACGCTTGGCTTCGTTTCTCAATGAAATTCCGTTCATCTCTTGACGGGGAGCCTACTCGTTTATCGCGAGTCTTGCATCAACCATAATCGTCACAGTTTCACTTCGAAAGCAGGAAAACGAACTCTAGCCACTTGGGAAAGCGTCCCTCGTCACTTCACTCTGGTGTGGTTTGAGGTTGTGCAGGGAGGGTTGGAACATGGACGGTGAACACTGCTGGGCAGGCTAGTGCTTCTAAATTTCGGGTTTAGTGAGCCATTCCCGGATACTTTGGCAGTCCTGGTTCCATCTGAGTGTGTCATTATGAATAATAAACCCAGCGGATGGAATAAGCCAGGTGTTTTCACGTTTACTGGCTCATCCCACCGAGGCGTCGCAAAGTTACGATTCTGTTATGAGGGTTGTCGCATCATGGGGTTGTCCTCAACATGGAAAGTACGTGGGAAGCCCGTATCTTGATTGAGAGGGGGTGACGTCGTCCTCTGCCTCTGTCGTGGTGGTGGGGAGGGGCTGCGACGGCTCCAGGATACGTTTCCAGTTCGCACCCACATTCCCTGGGAGCACCTGAGAAGCTTCCTCCATTGCAGATAGACTTGCGCTGATATATCCTCAGCAGGTGAATAGGATGCGGCTACTGCCTTCTACAGCTCCAGTCCTGCAGAGGCAAATGTAGTAAAGTGTTTAAATTGGGGTTGGGGAGACTACCACGCACTGCAGGCTCTATGTCTCCCCTCCCACACTCCACATAAAACTCTGAGGCAACTCACTTGGCTTCACGACTGGCAGCGCCACGCCTGAGAGGCTCCACGCCGACAGCCTCAATCAGAAGCCCCCGTGGTACCCATTTAATTTGGCTACTTAAGCAGCTTAAGGGCCTGAATGTGTAGCAGGCTCTGGTGCCAGACTTGCCAAAAGGCTTTCTACCGGCACCTAAGCTTATATCTCCGTGGGATTTCAGGTATTGGACTTGCCCTAGTCCTCTCCACGGAGAAAAGTGCCATACTGAGATCGACGATCCTGACCTCAACTGTGATCCTCTCTTCCTCTTCACTCCACCTGACCTTCTCTTTCCACACAATAAATACGTCCTCTCCACCAAGGGCAGACTACTCGATATTTGACCGCCCTCAGTCGTACACCTTATACTTACTCTATCCTAACACTAATCCTTATCACGTCCACACAATAAATACACTCAAACCATAAATACATTCATTCTCAACAGTCCAGGGCGGACTACTTGATATTCGTCCCACCTATACTAACCTATACTACCCTCCAATTTAGTACACACACAATACTAACACATACACAAACACCCCCTACAGGGCCCTGAGAACCATCTACCCCAACCTAACGCCCTACCCACGCTTCAACCCCCCTCCCTCAATGCCGCCACCACCCAAAACCTCCCTCATTCCTAACCACCAACCAGTCCCATTCCCCGCCCTCCCCAACAACCCCATCCCTTGCCATTGTCCTCTCTTCCTCGAACAGCAGACACTCAAACACCACATGTTCAACGGTGTCAAATCCCCAACACTCACATATCCCATCCACAACCAACCTGCAACCTCGAAGCTTTTCCCTAACATCTCCATGCCCAATAATTAGCAGGGTGGAGTAATAATTAAATTCCATCCACCCAGCCTCCATCCTTTCCCTTACACTCGGCAGCCACTCGTATGTGTACCTCCCTTTATTACTTCTTTCCCGCCTTTCCTGCCACTCATCAACCAGCAGCTACCTACCGCCCACCTCTAATTTCCCAGTTACTATCCCCCTCGACTGCAGCTGGTAGCCAGCTATCTCCTCTTTAATGTGGGGTCTACGGGCAGCACCCCAGCAACCACATTTAGGGCATCGGTGGAAACTGTCCGTTAGGCTTTGGTCATGCCAATAAGCATGAGTCTCCTCGTATGTGTCGTCATCCTGTCATACCAGGCTCCTGCCACGTACGTCACTATGGCGACGTACTTGCCCTGGTAAATGGTGTGCAGAGCCCTTCTCCCAACCCCCCAATTTTCCCTTTCCACCACCCCATAAAACCTCTCCGTCACATAGTTCACATGCTTCCTGATCCTTAGCCCTGCTTCCCATATTACTCCCAAATATTTTCTTTTCTTTACCACCCCCAACTTTTCCCACGAAGGCAGTCACTAAACGCCCGCCGTTTTAATCCTGACGCACGTTACCGGCTCCATGGGCAAAGATAATTGGTGAAGAATGGACACCGCTAGTCCGCATGCTTGGCAATGGCATAAAAATGACGCGAAAAGGAGCCCCTACAGGTCAGTGACATGGCCAAGGACTGCAGAACCTCAAGATCCAACAGACAATACAGCGTGGAGGGGGGGGGATGCCAGGTGTGAGTTTATGCGATTTTGCCGCTATTGTACCGCACTATCGACAGGAGCCCAGCACCGTAGTATAGACTTCTGGCAAGAGAAGAAGTTTAAATAATAAATCATGGCACACAACACTCGTGATTGCAAAAGGGCGTCGTAGTTGTTTGAATCATCGCCATAAAATAGATTTTCAATCAATAAAGTCTTCAATACCGTACGACGTCCTGGACGTCACGCGACTACAAGCGTTAGCTAGATATACATCAGCTTTCGATTGTTTTAGAGCCACCGATGTCGAGATGATTGCCTAATGTCTAGAAACCTCTGAATGCGTTTCAACCATCAGCTTCCAGGGAGGAAAAACTTTGCCCCGAAAATGCTTGTGGTACCTTCGTAAACAGGGGCACCTCCGAGGAGAAAGATGATTTACGGTTGAGCATCTTTCACCCACGCCCTTGCAACACCAATATATTCTCGTTAACGCGGTAATTGGATATCCGAGTTCGCTGAAGCCTACATTTTGTTGCTTAATCCAATCTTGAAGGTTTTGATGTCCGAATAGAAATTGTATTTATCATCTTCAAGACTAGACGAGCTTCATTTAGTAATACCCATGTAGGAGTAGACCGCTGTACCCAAAGGGACGTTACATAGATTTCATGTACAGCGTAACTTTTTCCTTGTGGTATTTTTGACCTTCCTTAGCTCTACGAAGTAAAAACGCCACCAGTTTTCATGTAGAACGTCGTTAACAAAATAAAAAGTAGATTTGGTTAGTTGGTAGAAGGAAGATGATCACTGACTGCACGTGGGGCTGAGGAAGGTTGTGTGGTTCTTCGCACCAGATGTTTGGTTGAGATTGAATGTTGGAGCGTTTGATCACGCGGTGGTGGCGTGTGGAAGGCTCCTTAGCACAAAAATTAACCCATTCTCTATTTGTGAACCGGATATCTTGGCCCAATATCTTACTTCACTTCCAATGGCCGCCCAACTCAGCACTTGACCTTACTGGGACATATAAAGTCTCTGGCTGGGCCCAC
Source organism: Pachypeltis micranthus (assembly GCA_020466155.1). Classification (NCBI taxonomy): domain Eukaryota; kingdom Metazoa; phylum Arthropoda; class Insecta; order Hemiptera; family Miridae; genus Pachypeltis; species Pachypeltis micranthus. The sequence continues at coordinate 20,273,319 of CM035780.1, read as the reverse complement.
ATGGGCGTTTGCCACCCCACACACTCACCCGTTACAATTCCGCTGTATTTCTACCCATTACCCGCTACGCTGCAGCAACCTGGTGGCTAGCTCTGTCTTGTCAGGACCGACAGCGGGTGAATGCATGCACAACGACCTCAACGCTTGCCCTGCTGGTGCTAGCTGGCAAGCTCCTATTGAACCAGAGGATCAGGACCATATCAGAAGAGGCAGCCTGGACGTACACAGCAGTGGAACCCCCTTGTCCTGGTATTGCTGCGGGAGGAGGCCACTGAGAGCCAGCTGAGACTTGCGTGTTCATGGGTCATGGATCCCTGGCTGGCCAAATATGAGCCAGGGACCCCTTCATGCTCTGGTTCCTGCGTGGAGCACGGGTGTTGGCATCAGTCGTTGCCAGGGCATGGGGCTTTCAATGCTTATCCGATGTTTTTTAGACTTCGGGAGTCAACGTCTGCCTGTGTCGTGTTTTACTGTCCCTGTCATGGAGATAAAGCGTAGGTGCCGGTAGAACGCCTCTTGGCAATTCTGGCACCGGGGCCTGCCACCCATTCAGGTCCTTAGGCTGCTCAAGGTGCAGCCATATAGGATAGGCCACAGCATCAGCCCGCGGCCGGCAGCGTGGAGCCTTCAGCATGGCGCTGTCAGCCGTGAAGCCATGGGATTGGCCTCGTAGGGACCGTGGTTCGCTGGAAATCCTCCTAGAGAGATGATCGGTGCTGGCTGGGAAGGGGTAAAGGCTGCGAGGCTAGGTACCCTCTCCAATGCCACGGGTAATGCTCAAAGTACAACTACCATTGTCCCCGTATGGTGCACCAGGAGCGGGAGTGCGTATCGGACGGCGAGCAGAGGCAGGTCGCATCCTTCACTCTAACGTTACGATAAGGAGCTTCACAGTCTTCGCCCAGGCATGGGCAAACAAACACAGCAACCTTGAGACGTGAACACCTGATAGCCCAGCGTTGCAGATACGTGTGCCAAGTAGGCGGTTGTAGTGCTGAATAACCACAGCGCGTGTTCCCTTCAGCTAGGAGAATAGCTCTGTGACTTGAACGAAACCGTCTCCTTTAATACCGCAATGCTTGGAATACGCTAAGAAGCGCTGCAGTGGAGCACTAACAAAATTATTGAGTATGAGCGTTTGCTGCTCGTACGATCTTCACAAATGTGTTAACCTGGTAACACGTTTTCTCTTCGCAGCGACCGGATCAATGCTGCAACAAAAACGGACGGCTCGTTACACTGAGCTCACAACGTGGGGGAACGTATACCAACGTACTTGATGGGAGGGGAGAGGTAACTATCAGGGGAGTATTTTCAGCCCTCGCCGAAAGAAATATGGCCTTCATAAAATACGCCAAAACGACCATCCGCTTTCACGAAGGGTAAACAAGAGGAAGTCAGGGTTGAATGATCATAACGCTGTCCAAACAGAGAGCGAAGTAGTGGAAGCTCCGCGAAAAGAGAGAGATTTGATACGTTTTTTTTTTCCTAGATTCTCCGTGTTTTGATTCAAATCGCGAAACCATCGACTGCATGGAGAGCCTCGAGCACTTTAATGAGCTGGAACCCCTCTACTAATTACTCGACGGTCGTCAATTAGTTGTTATTCTCTTCACTGCAGGAAGCAGGGGCATTGTTATTTCACTCACCATGCGATCCACCTCTCAACCAAAATCACGTTCAATGTGTATATTCTCGATACACGTTCGCCATTTTGTGTTGTATCGCAGCTCTCATTCTACGTTAATTAAAATGCATTGCTTCGTACATCAGCTTCAATTAAACTTACTTAACTGCAGTAGTGTGCGTTACATCTATTCAAAATATACAACAGGTCTATTTCCCTATCAATACGACTGTTCCTGTACCCACATCAGTCGACCAGTCATGGAGCTTGCAATTACGCTGTCCACACACTCAGTGCTTAGACGTGTACACGTACGGCTGGTTGTCATTTGCCAGTCTCCCGATGGAGAGCTGTTACCCAACTGTTAGCACGCGGAGGTACGACCTATGGGAATTCTGTACCATCTGGGAGAAGTTCTTAATCTGGTTTCCCCCTGATCTAACTGTTTCCTTCAGTGGTTTCAAAGGTACAAATCAACTGCTTGAGGGTACTCACTCACTCATCAGGGAGGCAGCTGCGGGCCAAACGACTCCGCTAGAGCTGCAGGACCAATGACATTTCGCCGTGACACACATTGGGCACATGTCCTATCTCCACTTAGTGTCCAAGCCGCCGATGGTACCCATTGCCTCACCCCCCTGGGTTTGGAGGAGGGGGTGCCTGGTCGGGGATCCAACCAGAGTCTGCTGGTTCTATCCCCGCCAGGCTCGGAAGGCCTCACGCCCCAACCCGCTTGGCTACCTCGCTCCCCTGCTTGAGGGTATTAGGTTCGGCAGTCCATCAGGGGACTTTGATCGCCCTGTGCTTCTGTTGCTCAAGTATGTAAAGCCCAGCAGAGTGGAGTGCTGTGGTAATAATGTCCACTTCGCAGTGCACGTCTTCTGGTGAGGCAGCTTGCACTATTATGTCGGTGTCTGAGGTACGCAGTTCGCCTCGCACACACCAGAAAAATCGATTCAGAAGTTTCAAAGGGAATTATCAACTGTGGCACACTTGTTTGTTTTGTCGTTCTCTGTAAATTGCAGGGGAGAGATCAACTGTGACCTAGTTTTATTGTCAGAACTTTCTTCGCGAAACGGTTATAAGCTTGCTTGACAGGTGTCAATGCTGGTGGATTAGCCCGCTCTTCCAACTCATTGTAGTAGGAACTTCAGTGGAGCAGCTCGTGGTTTCTTCTTTTGGTTCAAAATGTGCAGGATGGAGAGTCTTTGAGAGAAAAGAAGTGAAACCACTCATTGAAGTCGTCGTGTGCCGTGAGGAACTGGCTCGCCCAGTGGTCCAGCGATGCTGGGAAAAAACCCATACTTGTTACGTCCCTTTTCTGAGGATTTCCATTTCACTTGCCATTTATCTAATCCCCATAGCTCGGCAAGTTTTCATTCAGTGTTGAGGTCTAGACGGGGAAGCCCCTTTTTCCCTCTCCACTGATTCACCATGCACTCAATGACCATGTCAACGGGTAACTGGACAGTGTCACTTGGAGTGCTTCAGCGTAAGCTGCTTTGTAGGTCTCTGTGATCCACTGGTGCTCAGCTCTCTGGGATTGTTCCAGCACTTTCCTTTGATTGATTGTGAGTTTGCTACCCGAGACAATGGGCCAGTAGCCAATCATGGGCTAAGCACGTCTTGATGGATTATTCTGCGTAGGTAAAGGAACTTCTTGTCTCCTGTATTTTCCCCACAGACCCCCCTTGCTTCAACAACCCCTCCTGAATTCATGCTGGATAAGCCTTTCGAATATCTTAGGGATGGTTTATAGGCTGATAGCTGGTGGGGTTATAGGTGCTTCCAGGCACGCCTGCGCTGGACCTTCTCCTCGCATCAGAAGAGGCATCCTGGATTCATACCGCGGTGCGCTGGAGAAGACAGCAGATGGCTGACTGAGTCAGTGGATAAAGGATCGGTAGCAAGCCGAGTACAATGGAGCCTCGCCACCTTCACGCCCTGATCTCCACCATCCCAAACTGTCTGGGTCACCGATGGTGACATCCAACGTTCCTGCAATCCAATTGCTGTCGAGCCATGGGGCACTCAGCCCCCGCCTGATGTGTTCATCATGTCATATTTGATTGCTACCATTAAGCAGCAGCGTATCACAAACCGAGCACAGGCAAGTCACCTTCTTAACCCCGAGCCATCCATAAAGCGCCTCACGAACAAACGTGAACGCCTGGGTACCCAAGGTTGCAGATTGGCGAAGGGGCAAATCCCCATGCCAACCGCCACTAGCGACCGTGGGTGCTAACAAAAGGAGCCTAGTAGCCTAGTAAACCCCCAACGCACACATGGCCCCTCGGCTCATTCCGCCATGCCCAGGACACCCATTAGGTAGCGTTATAGGGTGACGTGTTCATTTTTTCCCCAGCAAAAGGCCATTCGTTCCAAAAGTCAACCTTCGATACGTATAACGCGAAAAATCCAACCACTTCCATTTGATCAGAACGCCGTGTTCCACAAGCTCCCCACGCAATAGCCAACACCGCCAGCCGTTACTTAAATTTACGGGAACTGCTATCTGCGGCGTGTCTTTCTGCGAGAAGCAAAAAGGAGCGGGACTCGCCTAACAGGTTAGCAGTCGTAAAGCGTTGAGTCATGTAGTACAAACGATTACGAACTAGTTTACAACCGAAAAACCGACAAAACGGTTTTATTTGCATCGAACGAGGCCTATAAGCCGAAGAACCAGTTCGACGGGGAAAATAGCTGTTGAAATTCGATTAATAGACCAGTCCTCTCAGTGCTCAGCTTTCTATGGGAAATAGCGAGGGGCTAAAAGCCCGACCATCCATAATTTATAACGGAAACGCTTTTTGCCTGCCCCTTCCGTCTCCTCAAACCTTACACTCGGGGTAACTTTACCTCTCACCCGCTCGAAGGTACTAGACCCAAAACCTTCGTCAGTTCTTATACGGAGTTTGGGTCTGAGAAACCTCGTAATGATTAAGGGAGGTTTTCAACCCCCCCACCCCCCACGGCCACCCTTCCCACCATGAGCTTCTCCCGAATCCTCCTCAACTTCAAGGGTTGGTTTTGAATGTTATTGTACTTAATGAAGTTCATCTACCGAAATTATGTCCCTTAATTGCCCCCCTAAGTTTCTCCCTAAAGACTCTCCCTAAAAGAACAGAAATTAATTGCCAACTAATGAACTCTCGTTAGAATTCAAAAAACCAGAAAATCACTTTTAAAAGAATTCTACGCAGCACAGAATTAAAATAACTCTTGTTGAACATTTCAAAAGTCAATTACGAAGTCCGAAAGTTAATTAAATGCTCGAATAATCTTCAACAGGGAGAGGTTCCTTTCATGCGCACCACTGGTTCCGTTTGACCGAACCAAAACGGTGCGTTAAACGCTCAATAAATCTCCACGTTATCCCCGCATGATTTCGCCGACTCACAACAATAGCATTCGAATTGAAAAACTGTCTTGTTTACGTCGTTGCTCGTGATTGATACTAGAGGATGGATTTCTGCGTGTTGATACTCCATTTTCTGTAGACCCCGAAGCACGAATAATTTTAAAAGGTGGGGATCGAAGGTAGCATGATGGTTATGGTTAATGCCGATACATCTGGTAGACGCAGAAGCTATTCCACTACCCTCGTTCATAGAACCAGAAGGAAAGGTCTGCTATTGTACCATTTGTTTGGACGGTAACGAGACAATTTGTTTGGATGGGAATGAAACAACTTGCCTGCACCAAAGCTAGCAGCTCTCGTTCGCAACTATAGAGACCTGTACGCATTCGTTAACACGGCGCGTGCTAGTGCCAGAGCCTCCAGTGTCGTTAACTGTTGTTGACCTAACCAGCTTGAAGCGTGAGAGGTCGGGGTGCGTCGGCTCACACCCAATGAAAACGTTTCCCTACAGCGCCAACGATCGTCACCATTCGCTTAGTCATCACGATCTCTCTTTTTTTGGCGAATTATCAACAACTGGGTCAACTACTTGTAGTTGAAGAGTTGTTATATTACAAGATTTGAAGACTCAGATGTACAAGAAGAGGTGACTTGAACGAGATATGATTTGAGTATATAAGAGCGAACAAGGGGGGCTCTGAAGGCGTGAAACTGGTTGTACGGGGAAGGAAGGAGAAATACGAATTAGATGTCGATGAGAGGTGAAACAAGCGTCTCTTAGGAGAATTGGAAGACGACTGTAATTCTCCCTGGTCGAAAAATAAATAAATAAGTTGTTGGAATTTCCAAGGGGTCGTGGACGAAGGCATTTGGGGAAACAATGACTTTGCCATTCAGAGCCAGGGAGTCCCGTTAGGACAGGTGTGGGAATTCCGAGGTCAAAGAACTTATACTGATTCGGCGTTTTGCTCTGTACAGTCCCCAATTGAGAAATAAACTTGAGAGAGGGAGAGAGAGAGAGAGAGAGAGAGAGAGAGAGAGAGAGAGAGAGAGAGAGAGAGAGAGAGAGAGAGAGAGAATGAGAGAGAGAGAGAATGAACTTATTTATTTATTTTTAGACCAGCGAGAATTACAGCCGTCTTCCAATTCTCCTAAGGGACACTTGTTTCACCTCTCATCGACATCTAATTCGTATTTCTCCTTCCTTCCCCGTACAACCAGTTTCACGCCTTCAGAGCCCCCCTTGTTCGCTCTTATATACTCAAACCATATCTTGTTCAAGTCACCTCTTTTTGGTTTATTATTGATTCTGAATAATAACCCTATGTTTTCGGTCATTTTTAACAACCCTCCCTCAAAATTTGATACTTTACGTTTCAAGACATGGGGATTCCAAGTCTGCAATGTCCGTCCACTGTCCCTCGTCCGCTGTTCCCCGTCCGCCATCTCCCGTCCGGGCCGTTTTGTGCCTTTAACGTGGTCTAAAAAATCCGTTCCTTCGCACGAAAATCCCATTTGGTATCTAGTTGTGCCGAAAGAATCCGCTGCCGGCGATCCGATCGGACGAAGCTCATGGTTGTTATGGACAAAAAATGGTTAAAAAAATGTTACAAAACGCAGTATAATTCGCAAATACGCCATGTTTCGTATCGTTTTCAAGATATTTTTACAAACTGGGTCGAATGGAAAGAGTATCAGACGTGTACAATATGATAGTGAAAATACAGTAATTATAGTGAGCCAAAGTCAATTAATTGAAAGAACTCGGGGGAACTACAGCGGAAGTCAACGTTGAGTCGTTTGCATTCCCTCCCTTCCGTCTCATCAAAAACCACCTGCCCGCTCGACTCGCAACGTCGTGCCAATTGCGTACAAACGCTTACAGGCGCCTGGAATATATAGTTTCTGTAGTTCCATTGTAGTCAGGACATGTTTCGTATGGTTTACTAGTATTTTTCGATGCTGAATCGAATGGGATGGGTCTCGGAGCAGTAATACTAGGTCAAGCTGTTCATGAGAATGATAAACCATTGTGTAATAATTTGCAGAGTTTTGCACATCTAAATCTTCAAATCTTGTGATATAACAACTCTTCAACTACAAGTTCGTGCTCAACTAAAACCCGTCTCCAAGATTCATTCAAATCTATCCTGGTCGAAGGAGGGACCCAGTTGTAGATAATTCGCCAAAAAAAGAGAGATCGTGATGACTATCTAAGCGAATGGTGACGATCGTTGGCGCTGTAGGGAAACGTTTTCATTAGGTGTGAGCCGACGCACCCCGACCTCTCACGCTACAAGCTGGTTAGGTCAACAACAGTTAACGACACTGGAGGCTCTGGCACTAGCGCGTCCGCGTTAACGAATGCGTACAGGTCTCTATAGTTGCGAACGAAGAAACACAACTAAAAATTGAACAGCTGGCTTTGGCGCAGGCAAGTTGTTTCATTCCCATCCAAACAAATTGTCTCGTTATCGTCTAAACAAATGGTGCAATAGCAGACCTTTCCTTCTGGTTCTGTGAACGAGGGTAGTGGAATAGCTTCTGCGTCTACCAGATGTATCGGCATTAACCATAACCATCATGCTACCTTCGATCCCCACCTTTTCGAGACATACTCAACTTAACAGGCGATGTGTGAAACACACAGGTGCTTGAGAATCGCCATACAAATGCGATGTCTCGTGAGTCGAAACCGACGGATTTTTTACTTCTTTTCTACAAATCCGTGGGACGTAGAACAGCCAGAGCGTGGCTTACTGCTAACATCGTCGAAGCGTGCTCTCGGAGAGGATATTTTATAAGAAGCTCGACGCGAAATCTCATCTTTTGTTGATACAAACCGACGATTCCTGCTCCAGACTCGGAAAACCTTCCAGGCAAAAATATTTCCACTGCGCGTTGAAAAGACTCGGAGAATCTCATTCCGAAGCTCGAGACTCGGCTGCTAAATTACTCTTATTCGAACGGGGGGTAGTCTCCGCCCGCATCACCGGGAAGCGCTAAATCATTCATGTGATAAATATTCGCTCTTCCCAGAATCGATTTGGAAGTTTGCGGATGCGTTATTCCGAGTCGAGATGACTTCCGAGAGGATTTGAATTCATGCGACGGCTAATAAATCGCTTGCAACGGCAAAGTTGCTTTCAACCTTCGTCGTCGGAAGACAACTTTTTATCGTTAACTTTGAAGTCAAATTTCCGGCTTCGTGCACTTTGTTTTACCTGAGAGAAAGTGAAAATATCCGGTATGGTTCACAACAACCTCAGTCATGACCCACTAGCGACCACCATGCTGAGCGTTAAACAGCAGCACACAATTTTTAAATTTTTTTTAATTTTACATTTATTTTAAAATCAATAACTTACGACACAGAAATTAATCCCTCACACGGGATAATGCCCGCGTTAGGGGATTAGTTCGACGAACAGTACAAAAGAAGAAAAGAAACGAAACTTACTGTCAAATTTAACAATTAAAGAAATCCCTTTTATTTAGTTTAGATAAATAAATCAAAAGAGTAGAACAAGAAAAAGAGAGAAGTAAAAAAAATCAAAGTTTTCGATTCCTCTAAGGATAATTTAAAATCATCAACACTAAATAATTTTAAAACTGTGTGCTGCAGAAGACCATTTGACAAAAAAGTAACTAACATCTTAAAGCAATTCTTTGGACCTTTATTAACTAATTTAGCTTTAACTCTGAAAGGAGCTGATTAAAATGTATCGATATATGCAACCGTTTCGCACAAACTTAGTTATGTATAGAGTCAAAGATGTATTCAAACCATCCATAGATCTTGTGTGAACACTTGTTTGGCACAGGCTGGAGTAGTTGATGAGTTTGGGCCTTTCCCAGGTGCGTTTGGCCGCGGGGAAGTCTGAGAACTGCCCGTTCAGTTGGCTTATATTCCAGACAAAGGGATTAATTTCGGTTTAAATTCCGACGACATCGGATTTCCCAAATTGGACTTTCCAAAATGTCCCTCCCTCCCTCGATTTACTTACTTCTCTAACACGCGCAGATCTTCCCAGATACACTCGCCTTGTAGTGCTCACACAGATATTCCTCTGCCACCTCTGGGGCCAGTCACAACCCTCACTCTAGGGCTCACTCTCACTTTCGCCTTGTGCAACCAGTTCACGCTCATTCCGAGTCCCCTTGTGTCGCACTTATATACTCAAACTCATATCACTATTCATTTCACGTGTAAGACAGTAATTCTGTCACGCTCACCGAGTTCCCTCTAATTGTATTCAATCTCCCTCACCCGTGCGTCCAACAAACACCATTGGAAGGAGGCGCACTGCTCAGTTTCTTCAGAAGAGCAGATTTCTTTATTCGTGCCCTCCTACAATGAAAGGAGGTGTGTGCTGATACATGGATAGGATGGCTCAGGTGCAGAGGAGGTACCGCTCCTACTGCATGGTTGCTCCGGAGGTAGTTTATGTGGCAGCAAGTGTTACCCTAATACACCTCCGAAAATAGCTATACCCATCAAAAGGGCAACTGGAGTACAGCCAGCAGAAGAAAATCATCCTAGCGGGGAGGTGAGACGAGTAGAGCACAGCCCAGAAGGGTCTGTGGACCAGTCAGCTGAATCCAGTACGTGGTCCAGGGCGGCGACACAGATGGGCTTTTCTTAAGCCATCCAATTAGCCAAGCAGGTTTTGCATGCTGGCGGCGCATGGTGGAGGACACAGTCAGCCATCTAGCTCACACACAGAAGCATTCGTCTGGCCCTCGTTGAATTATGAGGAAAACGGTAGAGTGCATTGATCAATTTGCTCACACACTGTTCAAACGGAAGAGAATGAAGCTCAGATTCGAGGCCAGTATTTCGCAGCGATGAAGAATGAAGTAATGGAGGAATGACCGCTCCCAAACCTACCAAACTGCTGGACAGGATGGGACACTACAAGAGTCTCGTGAAGGTAAACGGGACGTGAACAAGAGCTGCCGTCGCAGAGAGAGGTGAGGGCCAATCAGACGCAATGTGGTAAACGGTTCGGGGAAAAAACCACCGTACCAAATCAGCTGAAACTTCATATCTCGTACACAGGTTACCATGAGACGCCAAAATAAGGGTATGAGCAAAATCCACCGAAAGTTAACTATAGTTATCATAGTGATCAAAACACCAATTTTTTTTCTCAAAAACGGCTCTAACGATTTTGATTAAATTTTTTATATAGATAGCTCTCAATAAGACAATTATACCATAAAATTCCCATATATGGGGAAATGACGAGAGCAGCACAATAAATTATCACAACTTTCGACGAAATCAGTTTTAGCGCGGTTTTTAGAAAAAACAACGGCACCAAATCAGCTGAAACATGATGTCTAGCGTACAGATTACCATGGGACACCAAAATAAGGGTATGAACAAAATCTACCGATAGTTAACTATAGTTATCACAGTGATCAAAACACCAATTTTTTTTTCTCAAAAACAGCTTAAACAATTTTGATTAAATTTTTTATATAGATAGCTCTCAATAAGACAATTATACCATAAAATTCCCATTTATGGGAAAATGACGAGAGCAGCACAATAAATTACCAAAATCTTCGACGAAAAGTGTTTTTAGCGCAGGTTTTTCCTTATAAACTCCGCTGGAATTTTTGTAGGATCTTAAAAAAATTGGTATTGTAGTCCAATCCAATACCTAAAGGGTGATTGTTTAAAAACGCTCATGAGATACATGGGGTTCACTCCAGAAATTCCTGAGTTTCAACTACCGCCGTTTCGCTACTACCAGTTATAAACGTTTTTACCCTATAACTCTGCAAAAGTAATTACCATCGTTCATCAAAAAATTTGTGTTTACGGCCTCATTAATGATTTGTGTACCAATTGCTCAATAATGGTCCTGAAATGAGTACGAGCAGCACAATGAAATCTGGAAATGTAAGCACAGTGACAAAGTTCAAACTAACCGAGTGATAAATGAATTGATTAAACAGAATTAGCCATGTACGAAGTGAATTGTTGTAGAGCTAAGGAAAGTTGTGTGTTGCAACGCACCAGATAGTTTAATGTTTCGTTAAAAAATAAAACATCCAAGGTAAAATAGTTTATATGTAGGTTCCGTCCGGTTAACGAAGTGTACTTATATAAACTATATCTTCTCAGCTTCGTGAGTGAAGTGTTGAGGCGCGGTGTTTGAATAAGCTACTATAATTTCGTATGATGCTCTTAAGTAGCGCTTTGTAAGAGGCCCAAGAGGAAAACTGAAGGCGTGACATCTGTTTAGGTATGGTTCAGTTTTATGTGGAAACTCTAGGCTTGTTGCTGGGGATGTAATTGAAGCTAAAGCAATGCTTCAGCGTAGATGCTCGCGTTGAATCGATCGGTAATTTCTATCCTGGCTAAGGACTGGCGGCCGAAAGACAGCACCCTCATGCCTCGAGTATCGTGAAGGTCGGGTATAACCACGAGCTCCGTGACGTGCCTAATGATCCCCTCCCGTTTCATCTCACGCTGACCTGTACCCAGAGTTTCAATTCTGAATATAGTTTTGGCCCCGTAGACCCCCTTTCCTTCCTTTACTTCACCGATTGACACGAGACAAAAATCAACACAACACTCACTCATCCATCATGTTTTTCAAAGCCTTTCGCTATTTCTTCGATGCCGATTCTTTCGTCGAAGCGTTGCGATTGCCGTCAGAAGTGTCTTGAACCGTACAACTGTCATGTTACTTTCCCGCTGGGCCTTTTCAGGACCAATACCCCCCTCCTCCGCCTTCAGACTGGTTTTCATAATATCCGCATTCTCAGTTCCACCTTTCTCAACCTAGTTCCTTCCTCGTCACTGAAATGGCAAGTAAGGGAAGTATTCAATGTGCTTCTGAGCGCTCTCTCATACAGGTATGTTTCTTTATCAAAATTACTGTTCCTGAGCCCTCGGGGAGAGTTATATCAGTCTACCACCGTGTAGGTTGTGATTTCGCTATCATGCAAGAAGTGGAGCGCCCTGACTTGTGGAGGTGTGACGACATGGGGAATCCTGTACCATCTAGCAGGAGTTCTTAATCTGGTTTCCCACATTATCTTCTTTTTTTGGGCTCCACGCGTTCTCGGAATTCATTTAGTGTTTACACGTGCACATTGGGGAGGATTGATTGTTGTGACGTCATCTATTTGGGGGCTTGACGTCACATGGAGTATTTTAAGGAGGGGGTGGGGGTCCACAAGGTGCGAGAATGGTTGGATGTATGGCGGAGGGGTGTTGGACGGGGTAATCAACTCAGAAGTTACACAGTTCGCAGTTCGTGGGGGGGATGACGTCACTGAGTGGTGTTAGTGGAGTGGGGGATCATCTTAGAAGTTAGAGAGTTGGAGGGCGTATGATATGACGTCACATCATGATGGGGGATTTCAGTCACCTGTGGTAATAAGGAGGGGGGGGGGTGATTGCAATCCTCCCAGCTATGCCTTAAGATTGTAACGTACTTGGGGAATTGTCTCACAATCCACCCGTGTACAGAACACGCGTGAAAGTCGTGTCTGGGCCCAAAAGAAAATAACAAATTAAATACACTTAAAAGGGACGTTTAAGAACTGATTCCACTGGCTTAGGAAAAGGGGACGATTCGTCTGCGAAGTCGGTAGCCGTTCTGATGAAGAAACGTGGCTCCACCGCTAATATAAACAGCGGCGAACTGCACGGGTGGCGGTCAGTGTTGCCGCTTCCAGCAGTCCGCTGCAAACCATTACAAGGTTGACTACTCTCCCTCTCACTTTCTCCTTGTCCCTCCCTCTCACTCTCGCTCTCGTCCCCTCTCTTTCTTGCCATACTGCGTACTTCGATGACTTATTTAGTATTCCAACACAAATACTACGAGCACCCCGAAAAACCTTAACGTCTACGCTCCTTCCTCCTTAACGCCCGCTAAGCGTCACCTCGGGAAGCCATGGACCGGTCGACCTGTCCCCATATCAGGTCTCCGGAGCTCTTTGTGAATCACCTAGTCGAAAAGGTAAATTCAGGAGCGTAATCAGTGAGTGCACGTAGCATGCGCTGAATACCTTGCAGAGATGGTGTAATGGGCAAGGTTTATATGTCAATCCAGACACGACGAGTCTGGTCTAATCCACTAGAAAGAGCCGTCTTGCGCTGCGGAAACTCAGTTTGGGGGGGAAGGTGGTGAAGGTCCAGCAGGAGATGAAGTACCTCGGAGTTTTCTTTGATGGGCAGCTCACTTGGGCCCCACTCGTGAGGAATGCCTTACAGCAGGCATTGGCAATGATGTGGGCAGCTCACTTGGGCCCCACTCGTGAGGAATGCCTTACAGCAGGCATTGGCGGTGATGTTAGCAGCTCACTTGGGCCCCACTCGTGAGGAATGCCTTACAGCAGGCATTGGCGGTGATGTGAGCAGCTCACTTGGGCCCCACTCGTGAGGAATGCCTTACAGCAGGCATTGGCGGTGATGTGGGCAGCTCACTTGGGCCCCACTCGTGAGGAAGGCCTTACCCCGGGCATTGGCGGTGATGTGGGCAGCTCACTTGGGCTCCACTCGTCAGGAACGCCTTACAGTGGGCATTGGCGGTGATGTGGGCAGCTCGCTTGGGCCCCACTCGTGAGGAACGCCTTACCACGGGCATTGGCGGTGATGTGGGCAGCTCGCTTGGGCCCCACTCGTGAGGAACGCCTTACCACGGGCATTGGCAGTGATGTGGGCAGCTCACTTGGGCCCCACTCGTCAGGAAAGCCTTACAGCGGGCATTGGCGGTGATGTGGGCAGCTCACTTGGACCCCACTTGTGAGGAAGGCCTTACCCCAGGCATTGGCGGTGATGTGGGCAGCTCAGAAGATGGTAGGGAAGACATGGGGGCTAAGCCCTGGGATGATCTGGTGGCTGTACACTGCGGTTGTTTGGCCTATAGTCACCTACTGTCAGGTGGGCTCTGGTGCTTTAATGATTTCAAAATAAAATAGCTTAATCAGAGCTTCATGAATAACATTGCATACCTACGCATGTTTCTTTGTAACAAAACTTTTGACAGGACTAACTACTATCATCTCTTGAGGCGAGTTATTCTGTCCTTAATAAAAGCGACCCTCCGATACTTCCCGCCCGTGCGAAGTACGGTTTTGTCAAAGAGTTGCGAGTAATTAATGGAGACGAAACTCGTTCCATTGCCCGGTCAATTAATTAAAAGTAGCCCGTCACATTCTTCTGTTTCTCTGGTACTTTACTGGTTTATGAAGTTATACGCAATCATCGAACGTGTAAGGTCGTAATTCTCTTAGGCGAGGGCCGACACGTCAAATGGAAAATGGGTAGCCGTAGGGAGGTGATGGGGGGGGGGGGGTTGAACGTAAAGATTTGTTGAAAAGCGGCGCAGGGAGGAGCTGGGCTGTTCTGGGCAGAGAGCCAGGGCAATACGATGGAAAACAATAGGGTGGGCTTAGGAGGGTTTATGTCGTGACAAACTGTATTTTCCCTAACAGCTCACCTTAGCATTGTCAAGAGATACGGAGCCTGATGTTCCGAAGCGTTGAATAAACCACCTTCTCAAAAGCTATGAGCGCCGGAGCCATAATATCGAAGAGAATTTCTTGAATAGAAAACTCGACGGAAAGAATGACGGGACTCTTTCAGAATCGCTTCTTCTTCATAAAATAGAACTACCGGTTCCAGCTATTTCTACTGAGTTTGATTTATTCGGCCATTACCCTCGCCACCACTGCAGCACTTGAGGCATTGATTTGTGAACCTCTAACTGACTCTAAACAACGCCTTTAGAGTAATAACTGGAGGTGTCAACTCCGCCCATATCGAAGCAACAGAGCTTCGAACTGAATACGAGCTTTCGAAATGCCGCAGAGACGCGACTGCGCTTGCAATAACCTGACGCCTTCGGGTAAAATGGGGTCCCAAGCTGGAAATACGCCAACCGATGACCGATTGAGAGCACTGCGAACTCTCAGGATTGTTCGCTCTTTCGGAATCCTAGAACTATTTGCTCCGTGCATCACATTTTGACCTCGCAAAGGTGTGGTGTGTGTCTGGCAAAAGGTTCTACTACTGACACCATAGCTGAAAGTCCGTACGAGTGGAAAGAACGCACGGCGAGATAAATTTATACCTCACCCAGTTCTTGACGGGGTTCGGGAACTTCAGAAGTTACCTCTACAGAATGGGAAAAAAAGAAGATACCTTCCGCAGTTACTTTGGGCAGGACACTGTGGACAGCACGAAGCACACGTTCTTCGCTTGTCCCGGGTAGGCCAAACCCCACAGGCGCCTGAATGAGGCTGTTCGGGAGCTCCTGCCATCCAGTCGTCAGTAAAAGGTTGGAGAACGAGTCGAAGTGGGACACGGATTCATCCCCCCTGTCAGAGAAGGGTGGAGGAGTCGGATGATTAGTGGCACCTGGCTTCCAAAGAAAGGAAGCGCGTCCTTATAATGAATCAGGAAACACGGCTCCACCCTGAAGAAATGCCACGTAGGCGATGCCAGCCAGGGAAGTTTTAAGGGGGGGGGGGATCCTGTTCTGGCAGGAAAGTTGTCTTCGGAATTCAATATGGAGCAGAAGAATGCCATTGGTGTGAGCCCTTGACCTTTGAAACAAGATGGCATGGCAACCAACATCCTCCATTTCCAGTTGCTTGCAGCCTTTCTTTATCGGGTGCAGGTATGCTCTAAATAATCAAGTGGAGGGCAAAGTCCTACGAGACGTTCCAGAGTGCCACTTTTAGTGTGGACCAACAACAGCAGATGATGAGGTGTTTGTTCGTGTTCATATACTTGTAAATTAATTGATAGAAGAAAATGACGGGGATAAAATTGACTTGAAAAAAAAAAACTAATTCGGCTAAATAGAATAATTATAATTTGAACATTGAGGACTTGAGAAACTAACTAATCTTCTTAAGAAATAAAATGGAATAATGTCCTGAAAAAATGCGTAAAATAAAAGTCTGGCCTGCTCGAGGTTCGAACGCGTTCTGCAGGGACGGTGTAAGTTGGTAGGCGGGAGATTCGCTGGATCGTTCCAACAGCAGGTGCAGAAGTAGCCGTTTCGGTCTGCAGATCCCGAGAAATGGTCACCCTCAGGTATGTCGAGGCGGAAGTCGGTGGACTCGACGAAGGCAAAATTCGTTATGCCGTTGAGACCAAATTAGCGCGTTTGGCGTTGAAAGGCCGAATTTTACAGACGAATTCGGTTGTTTCGAGAATCTGAAGCGAGCGGCAAGGTCGGAGCGATCGCAATATCAAGACTGAGCCTGTCAACAGCGGCGATGAGAGTCGTGAAACCTTCGATTCAAGTCGCTTCTTGTAGAGAATCCTAAAAGGGGGGCATCAGGCGCGGCTGCCGAGCACGTAAACAAACGGTCGAAATTGAACAAAAAATGAAACTAAACTATCTTGAACATGAGGACTGGATAAGGGAAAAATCCAACTCACCCTGGCGCCTCCCAAGCTATAGACCAAGTGCTGGAATTAGCTGCCTGGCCACCCACCCCTCTTCCTCTCAACTTAATTGCCCCCTTGGTGGGCACAGCTCACGAGAAGGTTACCAGAGGTGCTCATTACCTTTCCGACTTCAACGCAATCAATCAACCGGTACTTTAACGCTTTTCATCGAACGTACACGTAGTGAAAACGTAGCTATACTTCCTACAACGTGTAAATTCATGAATAATCCTTTTGTTTCAGAACTGTGCAACGCAGCTACGAAAATTCAAGCCAGTTTTCGAGGGCATCAGGCAAGAAAAACGACGGGGGACACGGCCTCGAATAACGCCAAAGTGGAAGAACTGAGCAAGGACATGCAAAGAATGACCCAAGAGGAAGTAAGTTACTAATTATGATTTGTTAACTCCATGAATATTGTGCCACGCTGGAACGTCTCGTAGGAATTTTTGAAAATAATTTGGTTAATGTGCTGTGGGCGAGCTCATTAGATGTGAATGAGGTGAGTGGAAAAATTGGCCGAGAGAGCATCGTACAACGGAACATGAGCCTAATTGACTCAACGTTAACTGTAATTAGTTTATCAGAGATTTACACTACCATCGCTGGGGCGGTCGTGGTGCGTGGAAAGGATATAGCATAATAACTGACTGTCAAGTGTCTTGCAAGGCGCTGAAGAACTACTGGCGAGGGAGTGCAGGAAGCGGGGTAACTCTTCAGCAACGTCAAATAGTGTTAATGTTTACTGGATTTCTGGGCATGAAGGACCCCTGGGAATGAGAGGGCGGACTGTACTGTACCTATAGAGTCATCTCAACAGTGTGGAGCACCTCTGTCACTAGTCAAGAAAACAGTGAGAGAATATCCCGACGATATGCATCAGACGGTGAGAGTGAGGCAGTCCAAATGATCTATCTCAGGACCACCGCACGAGAGAAGACGTAATCTTTTGATGATGGAGAGGAAGGGCTTCAGGCAAGTAGTGGGAATCATCACGGGACAGATATTTGTTCTCATCAAATGGCTGTTCCAGAGCACTAATATGAGAGTTGTGATTGGGTATACTGATGGGGGGGTCAACCTTCTACGCTATAATAAACCTTTATTTGAGCTAACTTCCCAAATGAAAAAATGAAAATGAAAAGCGGCACTGCCAAAGTAAATAAAACGACTTGCATACGTGGTTGCAGAAATGAAAATGATATCCGGAAATCCAGGAAACAGTTTGAATTCACAAGTAGCGTAACACACTCGCGGAAAAGACAAAAAAGAATGAAAAAGAATGGAACAAACTGATAAAAGATAAAAGATTCCGCGTTTTAGGCGGGCTTTTTACAGTAGCTGCGTTCCTTCGAGCAACGTTCCCGTGGGCCTCACGAGCCGCCAATTAGTTGGACGCTCGAACAAGTTGTATCAGCCGAAAGTTATGGAGGTTGTGGTTTAGGTTTCACCATCAACCGAGCTTTGGCTGTACGACAGGTTGGCTGTTAGTCTGTCTCCCAGCTTACAGCACGTATGGAGTTATGACTCAGGGGAATCCGTATTATGAGATTCTTAATCAGGTTTCCAACCATTTACTTGAGCGACAAACTCCAAAGGAAGATATCTACTGTGGCCACGGTTTTTTTGTTATAACCTTCTTCGCGAACTAAGCGAAACGGTGACAAGCTTGCTTAGCAGCATCAATGCTGGTAAATTAGGCTGCCCTCTCAACAACCGTCGCTTACTGTTGTAGGAACTCTGGTGGACCACCACGCAGTTTCTTGTTTCCACCTTGTTGGAGGCGCAATACGTGCAGGATGCGGTATTTGAAAGAAAAGTTGACGTTTCCATGTCCCGTAAGGAACTGACTCGTCGAGCAGTCTGGGTCAATCCATTTCTCCTAAGACGTTCACGGACGTTGGGAAATCAATTCTCAATCGATCAATCTTGCTTGCCATTTATCTAATGCAGCGTCATCACGGGACACCCCTTGGTGCAGGTGAAAAGACCACCTGTCATGTCATGAGCCAGTGCCGAAGACTAGTAACGGAGCCGTTTCCGGTCATCCGTATGTGCTTGCTGCACTCCCACTGTTATTTCACTCCCGTCAAACTGTAACTTTCCAACAAGTTAATTACTCATTTTGGGTCTTCACAGGCGCTACACCCGAGCACAGGCTTTTCAAGGAAACAGGTGGTGTCTCCGTCAAAAGGGTCTTCCATCGAAGCGGTTACCCGAAGGAATGACTTTCTGGCTTTCGCCAGTGTTTGGGTGTAACGGCTGACAATTTACTCGTCGATTTATTGCTAATACTACCGAGGTATTGTTCGTGCCGTATTTAACTCAGTATTAACTCTTGAATGGTTTACTGAACGTTCCACCTTCATCCTGCTCAATATCGGTGCCGGCAGTTTCCAATTAATTCGAAGAAGGTGCTGTTTGGACCAGGATAGGTTCAATGATTCTCGGAGACGGGTTTTAGTTGAGCAAGAATTTGTAATCAAAGATTTGAAGACTTGGATGTACAGAGAAGAGGTGACTTGCACCGAATGTGAGTTGAGTGCATAAGCGCGAACAAGTAGGGCTCTGAAGGCAAGAAACTGGTTGTACGGAGAAGTCCGAATTAGAAGTCGATGAGAGGTAAAAGAGGTGTCCATTGGGAGAATTGGAGACGACTGTATCGCGAAAGGCGTTGAGAAACGGGAGAGGACCGACTTCAGTGACACTTCGTAACACAATGATTTTGGGAGAAGGTATCAGTTGTGGAGAGGAATCTGAAAAGGGAGGAAAGGGAAAAGGTTGAAAAACCACCGTGGGAAATAGCCGCCGATTTGAGATTTCCAAAGGCAGAAAGAGGAAAGACCTTTGGAGGATGATCTTGTCACAGATGCAACCCATTGGGCAGGACCAGAAATTCCGAGGTCAAAAACCTGGAGAGATTCGGCGCTCGCGTCAAACAGGTGCGCTTCCTGACGATAATCGCTGCGTTCCACTGGGGTTGGGTGAAATGTACAACTTCTCCAAAGGTAAACATCAAAGAACATGCTTGCCGGAAATTCCTGGAAGTTCTGTGAGACACAAAAACTGGCACAACAGGAAATTGAGCCACGGTGCTTATCAGAAACAGGGACAGTCAGAGTTCAAACACTTCCTGCCAGACTGACAGCAGACTGTTCGACCAAAAGGATGGAAAAATGGTGGGAGAACCGTTAAGAAGTAATAGAATTGGCAGATTACAGTAAAAGACGTTGATAGAGCTACTCGTGTGCACTCACACGGACGGTTGACAATTCAGGATGCCTGTTTTGACCAGTGTAGACTTGAAAGAATCACGAAGACGGGTTTTACTGTAGAACAAACTTGAGAGATAACAACAAGACTCGAGCACTCAAGTCACTAGAAGAGGGGCAAACAAGGGGGCTTTGAATGCCCAAACTGGTTGTACAGGGAAGGAGAGAAGAGTGCGAATTAGTTGCCATAGAGCAGTAAAACGAAGACGAGTGAGTCTTAAGGAAGTACTGTGCATTGTGGAGCGGAAGTAAATTGACGGGCGGGCTAGAGGATATTGTGGAAAGTCCAGAAAGGGGAAATCCGTTGTCGCTTGGAAATAACTGCAGAGTAAGTGGACTTTCCCGCAGCTACGAACAAAGGGTTAGAGGCGGACTGAATGTTCGGGGCAGGTCCGAAACAAGGACTTCCTTTTAGAGGCAAGTGTGGAAGTTGCAAGCTCGAAATCCCAACAAAGTCGTCCTGCACCGAACAACGCCGGTGTTCAGTAATGGTACTCTGGCATCAATGAAGTGCAAAGTGTTAACCTACTAAGCGAATGTTTTTGTTCAACAGGAGGAGCTGGATATCGATCTAACCGATCCAGACCTGCACAAGGCCGCTACCAAGATACAAGCTTCCTTCCGGGGCCACAAGGTACGAAAAGAGGACACAAAGTGAAATGGTGTACACCCTCAATTGAGTGACTCGACGTTGTTGAAGCTTTCGTTGGAAGCAGCCACGGAACTTTCCCTATTTTTCCCACTTCTTCGTTAGCTCTCCGTTGTTCCTAGTACAACATTAATACCCTTCGCACGCCAGTTACAGCTTAATTCAGCAGTAGTCATCAATAGTCGAGGACGTAGCGAGCAAACCTGACTTGTAGACGCGTGTAAAACTTCCCCTCCCCTCCCCCGTCCCACCACCCACATCCCCCTTCCACTCTTCAAACGCACAATCGCGAACGCACAATTTTGTTATGCGCCGTTGAGCATGACAAAAGCCTTCGTTCGAATGAGGAGGCCGTACTTCGCGAGCCTGTACACGATATTCGACGGCACGCACTCAATTTTTCGTACTAAGCGACAACCGACGGAGAGATGCTTTCGCGATTGTGTTATTAGTTGCTGTAGTCGTAAAGCACTTTTTCTTATCAAATCGTGCTTCACAATATATCTGCCGTTCTCTTTTTATAACAGTTTTAAAAAAAATGCTTACACAACTCCACGTTTACAGTTTGACTGAAATTGCTACAATAGGTTTTCATTGACTCCTTGTGCCATCTTTAAATTCTAAGGATGTTCGATAAGTAGTTTCCGCTTGTATTTGTATATATGCTAACTCGAAGGATGAGAGGAGAAACTGACGGTGCGCA
This sequence comes from Pachypeltis micranthus, assembly GCA_020466155.1. NCBI lineage: Eukaryota > Metazoa > Arthropoda > Insecta > Hemiptera > Miridae > Pachypeltis > Pachypeltis micranthus. The sequence goes on along the minus strand of CM035780.1, from coordinate 20,252,273 downwards.
TGGTGCTGATTAGGTTTGACAATTGAGGGAAAACCTTCCAGGGCGGCCCCTTTTTTGAAGTATGAATTAGATGCAACGTGTACTTTATTGTTCCTCTAATCGCGTCTGCTTTGCGATCAAACGTTGAATGTATGTAAATATCAACTTTTCGGGCACGCTGCGCTCAACTGTGCGACTGAGGGGGAAGAGATTTGGATGTAACCCCGGGGAGGGGACGTAAACTCTGCCCTTGGAAGTCTAAGACTAACACACACCCCCCACCCTTGTTCCTGTGACACATCTCGTCTCCCTCGTTCAGCAGAACGGACCAGCAGACCTTCAGCATCTGAAGTCAGAGTTGAGCGTCTAACGCCATTGTATAAGCTTTTTAGAGTGCAAACATAAATGTTGGTGTTTTTGGCTCATTGCGGACAGTTTAACACTTTTGTATGGAGAAAAGCACGTGGGAAAACTTTAAGAGCTTTTTTTTTTTTTTGACCCGAGGGCGTGTGGGACAAGTCCACTGTCACTGCGGCCGCATGTTGGCCTATTGTGATGCTGGCCCTTTCTTAGTAGAAGGCGTCGTACATACCCACCCCCCTTAGGAAGCCGAGTATGTCCTTCACCGCAGATTCCGCTACGGTTTGGGGTTCAACAGTCCCCTGACCGAAGTATTCAAAGCGTTTTGCTGCCAAGGCAGGGCATTCGCGTAGGATATGCTCTGCTGTCTCGTCCTCCTCACCGCAGAGTCTGCATTCCACTGCCTCTGAGATGCCCATCTTGTTGAGGTGATATCTGAGTGGGCAGTGCCCGGTGAGGAAGCTTATCAGTACTCTCAGATCTTGTCTAGAGAGTGCCAGCATCGCCTTCGCCCTTTGACCGGAAGGCGTGACAAGCCTTTTCGCCTGTCTTAGTCGTGGCTGGCGATGCCAGTGGGCGCCATTTTCCTGTAGCTCCCATCGAGCAACCAGACGGTTCAGGTGACTTTTCGTCAGACCCACGTGTGGTTAAGGCCCGATGGGTAGGGATTCTGTACCCCTTTTTGCGAGGCGGTAAGCCTTTTCATTGCCCTCATGCCCCCTGTGAGCCGGACCCAAATGAGGGAGAGCCTGTTACGGGCGCCGAGCTGCTTGAGCGCATGGAGGCATTCCCATGCCAGCTTAGACCTAAAACTATAGGCTGCGATGGCCTTTAAGGCGCCCAGGCTGTCTGAGGAAATGTACATCCGCTTGCCCTTGAGCCCTTTGTTCAGGATCTCTTCTGCGATCTCTTGGATTTTGCCCATTGTTCGTGGCTGCTTATTCAGTCAGCATGCTGACCTTATTCACAGCTGGCCGCAGACATGCCTCTGGGGACAATGCCGTGGCCTTTCCACTATCCACAACCCGTGGTCACGCCTGGTAGCGCGGGCATGCTCCTGGGAAGATAACCCAGAACCAGGTTTAAGAGCTTTAATAGCTAACCTAATTGCGTGAAGAATCCTACCACGAGACTAGCGACTTGGTAAGCGTGAGACACCCGAAGGCTTTCAAATATTTCTGTATGTACACCCCGTACGCAGTTCTTTGACGGTGATACGGCTGAATGTTATTACTAACAGCCTTCACAGTCACCTTCATTGTCAGACCTCCAGAGGCTGGTTGATTAAGGCGTCTGGGCACGTACTTGCTGAATAGTATGTGATTAGTGCTGTGACGTGCCACGAGGGGCGTCACATGGGCAACAAGCTCCACCGGGAGACCTGGGTTTAAAACGGCCTGTAGCGTGTTTTTCAGATATGAACAAAACAATAAACTTACCTCAGACATAAACTACTGGGTGCGTTCCGAAAGTAATGCAATTTGTTTCTTTTAAAGTATTTAAAAACAGATTTGCACAAACGCTTGAAATTCTTCAAAGTACTGCCCTTGGGCCCCTACACATTTTTTTCAGAGAATCTCCCGGTACTCGCCCTGGAAGGCGTCTTTGGAGATCTCTCAGGTGATTGGAGCTCTTCTAAAGACGAAAAACGGGTCCCTTTCAGGACTGCCTTGATCCAAGGGAACAAAAGGACGTCTGCTGTGGCGAGGGGGTGGGGGAGCGTTGGCACCTAGTGTTTGGCAACGAACTCGCAGTGCATTGTGGTGTTGTCATGGTGGAGTTTCCAAGTAGCGGAGATGTTTTTTCGGGCCCTAACGAGCCTTTGTCGGAGTCTTTCTAGCACATTCACGTAATAGGGAGCGTTAACAGTCTGTCCTTGAGGAAACCACTCCTTGTGAAAAAGACGATGAGCACTGCTTTCACTTTTGATTTGCTCATTGTGTGTGTGTTGGGGAGGACTGGTCTGTGTGCCATTCAGAGCTGTGGAGTTCAAAACACCACGGGTTGGTCAAATAATCACGTTCCAGTTCAATTTCAAGACTTTTCGAAAGTTTGCTACAAATTTCCACTCAATTCCGTGACGCAGTAATTGACGTCCTGCCGCTTCCTCAGCTTGGAGAGCACTAAGACCAGTTTCAAAGCTCAGCCCCCCCCTCCCCCCCCACGCCATTGGTAGTCAGACCAATAGGTGCAGGATGGGAAATTCAATCGGAATGCACCCTGTATACTTGAGTGAAAAAAAATGTTTAGTATACTAATCCCTTAGCTGTAAGCAAAAGCATGCATGCTTTTCGCTTTGATAGTTGTGTCTCATCTTATGAGTATCCGGAGAAGTTGAAAGAGACTAACCGGTTCTTATAATATATATAATGCTGTGTAATCGAACGGAATATTATAAACATCAAATCATCAAGCTACGTGAGGGGGGTTGGGGGTATAATTCTGCCATCACGCCATGACTTCCTCCTGTCGCGTATTTCTGCGAAATAAGAGTCCACGTGGTGGCGTGCTGGGCACTTTCTGGGCATGTTGTGTCGTCAGCCTCGGAATACACTACTATCAGTATCAACGCGAAAAGCCCACAGGAGCGCGTGGAAACATGCGTACGTGGGATATAGGGAATAAGTACCCTTACGTTCTTTTTAACGGAATTAAGTAAACAAAAAGACTTTGAAAATAAACACTTCTGATGTGGCAGTGCGCGGTAATGGGAGGAAAAAAGTCTCTAGCCGTTCTAACGTGGAAACTTCGTTCTGGGCGGACGTTGGTGCTGTGTACGTCGATCACGTTCCTTAGCGTCGAAGGAAGCTGAATTCTCGTTGATAAGTTCATTTCCTTTGGATGCTGACGGCCGTAGGAAACTCAATTGAAATGAAAATAAAAGAAAACCGGCGGATACCGAGGACCGCTGTGCACAGGTGTTAAAAAGCGAGCAAGGACGACGTGAAGGAAAATTCTCTCTTGGGTGGAGGCAGTTGGCAACACGCAACGACAAATCGTGAGCTACGAGGTGAAGTGCAAGGCTCAGCCGTACCTCCACAGATCTGGGTTGTGTGGGTGCTGAGTGCTCCGGCTCTTGCACGATGGCGAAACCGCAATGACTTTTGATTGATAAGAAACAGTCCTTTGGGTACAGGAACTGACCAGTATCCCCAAGGGGGGCCTCAAGGGTCGTAGGGTGCTCCACACCAAATTTAAGGCTGGTCGAGAGTGGAGAAGTTCGTACTAACAGCGTCGTAGAGACTGTTCGTGACTCTTTGGAACTTCTTCAGTCCATGAGATCAAGTTCCTCGAGTGTTGCCACTTTTAAAATTTGTGCAGTTCCCATGGTAGACTACAAAGATAAGGAGGACGTATAATAGATTAGAATGACATACGAAATAAGGAATGGAGGAAATTCTTCAAATTTGTGGAGGGATCCTGGAGGAGGAGCCAAAGCTGGATCCCTTTATCGTTTGAATGATGGGAAATGAGCCCATTGTGGCCACGACTTTGGCCTCTGTTATCTCAGCTGATGGTCTGTAGTCTTCTTCTCTCCAATGGGGCGTAGAAGTTATACCTCTCGACAAGCCTTTTTTTAAATCAAAACGACTGTTCTCTGACACTCATATGAGGGTGATATCAGACAGAGTCAAGGAGGTTGGAGTTTCGCTAGCGCTCGCTGAGCATCCACTTAACCCAGACCTGGGATATACTGCAGGTTGTCATTAACCAGTCTCCCTACAGAGAGCTATTGTCCATGTGCCACCATGTGGAAGTGTTTCTTCATAAGCTTGCTTAGTAGTGGTCAAAGCTGGAAGGTTTGGCTGCTCTTCCAACAACCGTCGGTCACTGTTGTAGTAACGACAGTAGAGCATCAAGTGATTTCTTGTTAACACAAGACGGCGCATCGAAGTCGACATGCCTTCTAAGGAAATGGCTGAATCAGAGCAGCGATCCCATTGGGTGCAGGGGCTGCTGCAGAAGGGACTGAAGCGGCAGAAAATCTACATTATGGTGGACAGTCAGGCCACTCTCAACGCCTTATCCTCGTGTTATCTCACGTCGTGGCAGGTGTGGGAGTGTCGGACAGGACTGAAGGCCCTGGCCGAGGACAACAGAGTAACACCTTATTGGGAGCCGGGGCATCAGGGAATAGAGGGAAACGAACGGGCTTGCTAATATTGGCAAGTGTGAGGTACTGGTATGCAGGTTTATGAGGTGGGGCTAGAGACGGTAAAGCATGCGTTGTGCATCAGCGATGGACTCCTGGCATCGCGCTGTAGTTTGTTTGGGAGGCCCTTTCTTCAACTGGAAGAGGTGGCGAAGGCAGAACTTGTGGGGATGTCCTCCGCTTTGTGCGGGGGTGGTGGGAGAGTATAGGTGATGTCGCACTAAGTGAGACCAATGCTGTGGGGAGTCACAGTGAACTGTGGCCTGTTTGTGGTCACAGTGAGGGCATCGTCTACATCCACCTATTCAAAAAAAAAAAGAAAAAGGAACTGGCTCGTTCAGTGGTCTGGATTACCGCCCTGCCACGCCCCCTACCGACACTCAACAGTTCAAACGTTGGATGGCTTCTTGAGTGATGCAGCCAGCACCTGCTACGCCTATGCCTTGAAAAGTCTCACGTTATCTGTAACCTGAATGGAGTTTGACTCAAGATTTTGCATTCGCAGAGCCTAAGTGAACGCGGGCTGATCGATAGAAAAATCTAAAGGGCGTGGGAAGCTCAACCCTTTCCTTTTTCAGCGTAAAAATTGACTAGTATGGCACTTTTATTGTTTCCGGGCTGGTTCTGCACGTGCTAATGTTGTCTCCTCACTCAAACTTCCTTCTTAACTCCATGCCCCGAGCACAATAGGTTTGCCTGGAGCCAATTTTCCACAGTTATCTCCCCGGAGACAACCCACCATTATCATTAACATGTAGCATGCGATCCCAACACTTATCCTGTAAGTGAGGACCTCGTTACTGCCATTTCCAATCGTGCCTATAACAACTGACACAGCTTTGAAAGCCTAAGACGCGCACTGCCTCCTCATAAATGTTCTTTTATTTATTCTTTTCTCGCGACAGAGTTCATAATTGTTCCATGTGAGCCAACAAACCAACATTTGTGTGCACTCGCATTATTCTAGTGGGTTACATTCACGTTCACGTTTAATCGCAATTCCTAACTGACTTTATCGCTCAAAGGGCTATAAAAGGGGTAAGCGAGCTTCAAGACAAATCGCAAGCTCAACGCTATGATTTAGGCGCCAAGTGTCTGGACAGCACTCCCCCCTAAGAGATGTAAAGTAGACTTTAATGTAGACTCGCGAGCGCTTTGTGAATAGACGCACGATATGACGAATATTTACGGGATATTGGTAGTTCGAAAGCACGTTAAATAAGAAACGAACAAGGTAATTTACATATCTCGAGTAAAATAACGTACTTTATTATTTGCGGCGCGCTGCGGCGGCGTGCAAGGTCAACTGTCGATGGGCGGGGGGAAAAAAATCCATTTTCCGACCTGAGGGAGAGGTGGTTTAAAATTCACCGTCTGATGAAACCGGGGAAATGATTATTTAATTCCGAGCAGCGTTTACCTTCAAACCAGTTCATTCTGACAAGAGATTCGCGCCAAAACGCGCATGTTTTTAGGTTTTTTTTTTGGGACGTAGGAGGGAAAGTCTGGTCGCTCCATGAATTAATTGTTGCGTATTGAGAACCGACCCGGAACCGTCAGGTTGGTCTTCACAGCATCTTGGCGATGGCAACTCTTCTTTGTGGTCCTCTCGACACAAAAATCTTGCAGAATACCGCGATCCCTTTACGTCCTCCTTTACTACCCAACAGTTTTGGAGGTTCAGGAGTGGTATTTTCTCCTCTTCTTGCTAGACACTGACCCTGGATCAGCAAGATCCGTTTTCTTCTGGCGGAACGCTGCCCTCACATAATGAGCGGTGCAACCACCCCCACCTCAGCCATGGACCAAGTGGTGAAATTACGAGCCTGGTATACTGTCACATCTGGGTAAGTCCAATCCCTAGAACCCCCATGGAGATAAAGTATACGTGCTGGGTGCTGGTATAACGCCTCTTGGCAATACTGGCACCAGGGCCTGCCACCTATTCAGGTCCGTAGGCTGCTTAAGGTGCAGCCATATAGAATGGGTACTACGTGGGCTTCTGCCCATGGCTGGCAGCGTGGAGCCTTTGGGGCGTTACGCTGTTGGTCGTGAAGCTATGGGTTTGGGCTCGCTGCGAAGCTAGGTACCCTCTCCAACGCCACGAGCATATGCCCAGAGCACGCCTATGTCCCTTCTGGGTTCGAAACGTTTGTGAACACGTTAAAGGTTTCTCAGCCGTGCAAATAAACTGCTGTGCTCGACCATTCAATGGGCACGTGATCCCAAAAAGCTATTACTAACCACCCAAAGTTTCACGCTGCATGAGCTCTCCTTACCTCCCTGCTGGCTACCACCACCCATCGATCTTTTTTTTCTGGCATTTTATATCCAGACCCGAAGCGCAGTAAGTTCTTTCACTTGGGATTGATGGATCTTTGACAGGGGGTTCGTATCCTGCAGTCATAGTGTAAAACACTGGAGTCTATTCCTTGCCCGACTTCCTGTTCACCCTGGAATCTGGTTGTTCTTCAATGCCCTTACACACAACCCCACGATTGTCCCATTGGCAACACGTGCTTACGTGCTTTTCTATTGACAGCAATCTCGGTCTGCTCGTGGATTTGTCCAACTACCATTGGCGTCGGCAAACCCCTTGTTTAGCTTCGCTAGACTCTCTATACTCCACTACAAACTAGATCACTCTACATGAAGCCAAATTTGGATCCTCCGAGTACTACCAAGGACGTCCAGTGCTGTAAGATACAGAGTCGTTTTGGTAGTATCCCCCGTTGTGTCCTCCATGGTGGAGTTGATTCAAGGCTTCTTCTGCCATGAGTGGGAACGGCACTGCCACAACAGTAATTATTACAACATTATTGAACACGCTATGTAAATAGATGGGCACTCATTACAGCAATAGAGTAAGGTGTATCGTACCCTGAAATAACAAAAAGGAAAGAAGCAATCTATTACGTACACTGGGACAATGTTCACACGTCAAAGCTGGAGGGTAGGGTATAACAACAGTTTAAGAACGAGCAGTGTTGTCAGCAGAAGATTGGCCTTGCAACAACTAACACAGACTGATTGAAGACAGCCATAGACTCTGTGACGTGTTTTGTCGAGCTTGGAGGGAGACTGCTAGGAAGTGAGAATGAACACGGGGCTCAGGTAGCCCATCTTCTAGCAAAGAGGTCATCCAACCCACAAGATCCTCGCTGAGTGCTCGAAAAGAACCATCCTACCTGCAGTGTTCGCACAATGGATTCTATTTACGAGTTAAGAGGGGCTTGGAAATGTTTGGAGAGCTGTTGACTCAAGCAAAAATTACAAGGTCTTGAGCTCCGATCCAATGCCAGACTTTTGTCGGGTTATATCTTCGTCTGTGACCACTAGACTACGATCGCTGGAGGTGCCTACAATGGGACTCAGGCAGCACATACGCATTCTTGGACAGGCTCAACCCTCTGCAGTCCCCTATTAGCAAAATATACCAAGATTTACTCCTGTTTGGTGATAAATTCGCGCATTGGTAAATACACTCAGTAAACAAACGCTACACTGAATACCATATCAGTCATTTGGTTATTTAAAACAATCTCCAATAGCATATAATTCGGGTGTAATTACTTTAAACAAACTAACACCGAATAGTTTTTTTCGTGAAATTAATAATTCAGGGATCAGTCGACATCAAAATGAGGAGAGGAGAGGAGGCTTGGACCAGAGAGGTAAACACTTATGGTTCTGCGTGGCTCTGACGTCACCTGTGCCAACTGCAACTATAACTGTTTACACAGTGCCCAGTACCTCTGCAACATGCTGGACTGGTTTCCGCCGGAATGGCACACTGACAACACAACCCAAGAGAGTGAATGGTTCATCACAGTACTCAAGGCAGGATACGAAGGAACCAACTAAGGGGAGGGAAGGCCGCCAGTCGTCCCACCTTGTATTGAAAACAGTCCACCAACCTCACCCTTCCTCATCCCTCATCTCTCACTGCCTTGCAAGAACCACTTGTTGATAGTCTCTCGGAGAGACGTGTAGCAGCATTCTCAATACTGGTTCTTATAGCCCTGGAACCACAGGAGGCCCTTGTTGTACCTGGACGGGAGTTTTAGTATCAATCTCACACTACTTTACAGATAATGATAGGAGCTCCCACAGCCTCGAGCTGTTCAAAAGAATGCCATACATACCGTCAGCACCACCTGGAAGTGCCCATTGCTGCCTCTTGAGAGAGTTTACCTTCTTTGTAATGCAGCCAGGCGGCCACTTTAGCCCTACGCAGGAAGATGGACTAGCGGCATGCTCATGACCGCCACACCATGCTTGTTCCAGAACCTTCCACGCTTGCCATGGAACTGCAAAGGCAGCTTCATGCGCTCTGTGCTAGAATTTCATTCATGAACGCCGTTAGTGGTAATAGTAACGAGGATTGAACTCCCGCGACACTTTTGCTACACGGGAACTCTGTAACAAGACGATACAAATACACCCCCAACCTCCACCTATCATTTTCGAAACGTAAACGACACGATTTTAGGTGGGAAGGCACAATAACTGAAGTCTTGTAAAACACTAGTCTCAGTACTGCTTTTAAATAAACGCGAATTGAGTATAATTAATCGCTTGTAGAACCCAGTACGTGACTGCATAGGGTTTTTTAATAAATCCGTTTTGCATGAACGTTTTCATAGAGTAGAAAGGTAAAATTGTTCTTCTAGACCAGAACTTATGAACATACGTACAAGTTGCTAACGTAAAATGAACACAAGTTGATCACACGACTTTGAAACAACACTGCATGACATTTTTATTCTATTTCTGGTTCATTTCTACTCTGAACCTCACCACAATGCTATTCCTTGTTCTGTCAGAAAAATGTGTACAAGTTTTAAAATTTTACGCTCCAACGTTTTGGTATCAGTATCACTTGCATGTTCAATGCGCTGGTTTCCCACTGGGTGGTCAAATTAGCCTTGATTCGAGAGTGAATCAGTCCTCGGCAACAATCTTTCATTCGGCAGTTGCAATATTCTAACTCGAAAGGGCAGGAGACCCCTTGGCTCTACTAGTGGCGTGGTGGTTATGATGCTGGGCTGCGATGCGGTAGATCTGGGTTTGATCCCACGTAGAACCTGGTCAACCCAGCCGAAGTGCAACGGATGCGCCTCGCCCTGGTGTTTTTGGGATTTAAATCTGAAGCCAATGAGGCCAAGATCTTGTGCAGACAAAGCATATCACGCAATGAAAATGGTAGACAAAGCTGCAAATGTATTCGGGTAAGTCACAAATAATGGTTATGCAGGAGTAGAATGTCAGCGAAATGTCCAGCTCGACACCAGCAGGAGCAGTTTTACTTTGTATCTGCTACGACAGAGTGTCTTTCAATCGAGAGCCGAGCAAAAGGGCCTGACAAACCAAGAGCCTGACGACTGTTAGCATTGTTATAAGCAACAAGCTCCGGAGTGCTACCTGTCACTTGATCCTGACCTACTGAATCCTAATGGTATTCCCTTGAGAAATACAAGAAGGGGCACACACTCACAAACAACGTCTTCATGCTCTGATATGGCAACAATCAGGAGTTGAAGAAGTCGTGCCAGGATGTGTAGCACGAAAGTGTATCAACGTCCTGGTGACATCCGAAAAGACGCCCAAGGAGGATCTAGGAGCAGTATTGATTGGCAAGACACAGACGAGGCCCAAAAAAAGTTCTGAGTTTCCAACCAAAGCAGCCGAACCGAGGCATTGGAGGCAACTATAACAATCACTTTCTCCATGAAACGAATGAAGTGATCAGTTTCTTGTCCGTTGATCTTGTAACTGCACGAGAAAGAAGAACCGCCCAATTTAGTCACTACGCTTTGTAAGGAATTGGCTTGTCCAATGGACTACCTTGACTTTTTTTCCTGAGCAGTTTAGTGACATTTGAGAAAAAACTCGTACATCTTGTCATTTATAGAGCCTCCAACTATCAGGCACTACTGAGAGCCTCATGCACTGATGGTTTTGGTTAAGTGTTGTTAGTCTATGGACATTGGCTGTTAAGACCAGCGTAGTTGTTTGCATGAATCACAATGAAGCAAGTGTTTAGGATGGAGGGCCCCCTGGGGATAACCAAATATAACCCATGCAGTATGCATGTCCTCACTGGGAGAGAAGTCACGAAGATGTGATTGTACGTCCATCACAAACTTGCAGTACCCCTCTGGTGGTCTTATCTAAACATAAATGAGCCCAAGCTGAGACGTGAGAGTCCACCCCTTTCTTTCGTCAGCTTTTGTAGCGCTGTTGGCGGTCCTCTTGGCGTATCGCGTTACGTCCCACCATAACTTTCACTTCCTTGCGAGCGATCCGCCCCTGGACCTCCAGCTGGACTGCGACGTCATGTGTCACCAGAGCAGGATCCACTGGCAGGTTTGGTTGGAGATGCTCTACGAGGACTCCACCGAAAGGCGAATAGAAAAGCTGGCTACTGGACTTGTGGCCGGCAAGGCAGAATAGCGGGACCATCATGCCCTCAGTGAGAGATTGCCTGGACATGAAGTGGATGCGTCCAACATTTGCAGTGAAACAACTGTGGCCAATTTTCAATTAGGCGCACGTTTGATGAATGCTCCTCCGGAGCATGGATGGCTGAAAACGCCTTTCCTTCCGCGTCATCTTCGACTGCGGCCTGTACGAGAATGAGAGGGCCAGCGTCTCTCTTGTTTCCCCACTTTTCCCAGGCATGGGTGAACCACACGAGGATCTTGGAGGCGTGGGAGCCTCCGAAGCGAGGTGTGGGGCCTGCCTAGATAACCCTGGACGCCCCATCCCCCGTGCAGTAGGATGCAAGTCTTCATGAGGCCCTGCGTCATATCTGCCTTCTCATAACCTTTGACCAATGAATGAACGGGCCACTATGCAGCCTACGCAACTATGCAATTTCTCCCATTAGGCTTCTCCAGCGCCCTCCTGCGTGATGTGATTCAGCTGGACTGCGACGTCATGTGTCACCAGAACAGGATTTGCTGGCAGGCTTGGTTGGAGATGCTCTACGAGGACTCCACGGAAAGACGAATAGAAAAGCTGACTACTGGTCTGGTGGCAGGCAAGGCGCAATGGCGGAACCATCATCCATCCAGGACTAGCATGCCCACTGTGAGAGATTGCCTGGGCATGGGGCATTTAACACGCACCTCAATTTTTCAATTAGGCGCACGTTTGATGATTGCTCCACCAGGGGTGGCTGAAAACGCCTTTCCTTCCGCGTCATCTTTGACTGTGACCTTTACGAGAATGAGAGAGGCAGCCACGAAATTCTCCAGTGGAACTTGATGCATGGATTCCTCACCTCCGCAACCCTGTTCCCCCAATTTGTCCAGGCATGGGTGCCAGACGCGTGGGAGCCTTCGAAGTGGGGTGTGGGGCCCGCCTAGATAACCCTGGACGCCCCATCCCCCGTGCAGTAGGATGCAAGTCTTCATGAGGCCCTGCTTCATATCTGCCTTCTCATAACCTTTGACCAATGAATGAACGAGCCACTATGCAGCCTACGCCATTTCTCCCATTAGGCTTCTCCAGCACCCTCCTGTGTGATTTGATACGCTGCCAAATTTGTCAATTAGGCGAACGTTTGATGATTGCTCCACCAAGGGTGGCTGAAGACGCCTTGCCTTCCACGTCATCCACCAGCACCGAAATTCTCCCATGGAATTTGGCACATGGATTCCTCTCATTTGCACCCCTGTTCCCCCACTGCCCAGGCCTGGGTGAACCAGGAGAAGAACTTGGAGCCAGGGGCCAGCGGCTCGCCTAGATAACCCTGGACGCCCCATCGCCCATGCAGTAGGATGCAAGGCTTCAAGAGGCCCTGCGTCATCTCTTCCCTCTCATAACCCTTGACCAATAAATAAACGGGCCACTATGCAGCCTACGCCATTTCTCCCATTAGGCTTTTCCAGCGCCCTCAGGGGTGAGGTGATACGCTGCCAAAGCAGCTTCAAATTATTGACCAACTAGGCGTGTATCGTTAACGCACATACATATCCTCCAAACACAAACTTCCGAGAGTTCCAACACTAACAACAAACACTTGATGAACAACTAACAGCCGAATGCTGGTCCTCGTTCAACCACCTCCTCAAAACGTGAGATTCCAGAACATGCAATTCGCGCAACATCCTGAATACTCACTGCCACACACGACTCGCCCATTCTCGGCAGCCAATACGCTAGAACTCTCCCCAGTCAACCATTCTCAAGGCGTCACACTCGATTTACCCTTTAGCCTTCCCTCGCCTAAAAGCAGCCTTCCCGGTGGTCTGTACTGTTGACACCACACGACCTCACGACATCCACAATATTCAGCCACAACACTCAGTTCAACGAGTACGACGAATACCGAAGGATTAATCGGTTTAAAGACAAACTACAACCCCCACAATGTGTTGCCGATTTAAGTACATGTACACTTTGAAACTATTCACCTAATTGACTAGGAAATTACGACAATCACAGGAATAGCTTGGGGTTTTCATTTTTTTTAACTCCGGGTTTTTCTTTTGTAACGATTTTATACTTCTTTTCCAGAAACAAAAATGAACCACGACAAGTCATAGTAAAGTAATAAAGCCCTGCCACCATCCGACAGTTAAGTTCTTGGATAAACTCTTTGAAGCCTGGAGTTTGAAAGGACTTAAGATTTTCATCCCTTCGTAAACTCAGTTCAAAGTTTGGCCGAGCACTTCTAACGCAGTAGTGAATTTAGATGCTTACAAGTGATAACCGACGATCAATGCCAATTCTTTCATTATGTCCATTGAAAAATTTAAAAGTAACTTTATACATCGATAAGGTAAGGTAAGTTAGGTAGGTATGTCTACCAAATGAGCATGTAATAAATCAAAAATTGATTTGTCACCGACAGCTTTCCTAGTAGTTCGAATAAATTCGGTGAAAATGGTGGTAATAGAAACCTTTCGCTAATTAACTACGTAACTTTCGAATTCCCGACGAATGAGTCGTCTCTACTTAACTTCTACTCTTTCGCGATATCTACTTAAACGATATAATATAATAAAACCCCAAAGGCGGTCGTAGTGAACGAAATTAATCCCGAGTTTAGGAGGAATGGGGCGGAGAGGATGGCCCTGGTCTTCGAGGACGGCGAAGGAAAGTTAAAGTAGATGTCAGCTGTAGCATGTACGCCTGAGCTCGAGCTATAGTCAGGCTCTCGGCTGTGCGCGTACGGTTGCACGTTGATTTAGGTAAACGTCGAGTGAGCTGTTTCTTGACCGCTCAGTGGACGAAAATAAAACCATAATAATATCGTGGTGTAATAAAATAACTTGAACGGAGCATCTATAAAATAATTATTGATGGTAACAACGATCGACGGATGGAAGTCAGAGGGAAGTGTGGCAACGAGCGACAGGCTGGTTCGAGCGTTCAGTCACTCACGTTGTCGACGGAACAGAAAACACTTTTGAATCGTCCCAACTACAGTGATTGATGTATTTCTTGTACATTTTCACTTTCTAAATCAAACACCACACCACCCCGCACGATCCCATTAACTCCATCTGACGAAGAAAACGTGAGATAGATCCAAAATAGAACGGCGTGGTGGCCAGCCACAAGGAATTCAGAAAATGAGTGAATCCCTGTGACGGTTTGGGCACGCCTGCGGTATCAATGGCAAAGAGATACAATTAACTGTCAATCAGGATGAGTTAGTCACTAGCACGTCTGTTGCGCTAAGCTAATCTGTCTGTAAGCCCAACCTCTGCCCAGCACTCACAACCGACACAACTCAACTTTTCTTTCTTTCGTTAGTTTTCGACGATATTTGGATTAATCTGATGCGTACAACCTCACAATGGAGTATTTCGCCAATCCAAGTTTTCTTTATAAACGACCAACCTTTTTAAAATCGTTGTTGTTGCCTTTCGCTGGGTCACTGGCATGTAAGCGGTTCTAGCCAAGCCCACACTTTGCTGCTTGGCCACAGAACAACAAAATTGTTTCTGGCCAAGCCCACACTTTGCTGCTTGGCCACAGAACAACAAAATTGTTTCTGGCCAAGCCCACACTTTGCTGCCTGGCCACAGAACAACAAAATGGTTTCTAGCCAAGCCCACACTTTGCTGCTTGGCCACAGAACAACAAAATGGTTTCTAGCCAAGCCCACACTTTGCTACTTGGCCACAGAACAACAAAATTGTTTCTAGCCAAGCCCACACTTTGCTGCTTTGCCAAAGAACAACAAAATTGTTTTTGGCCAAGCCCACGCTTTGCTGCTTGGCCGCAGAACAACAAAAATGTTTCTAGCCAAGCCCACACTTTGCTGCTTTGCCAAAGAACAACAAAATTGTTTCTGGCCAAGCCCACGCTTTGCTGCTTGGCCGCAGAACAACAAAAATGTTTCTAGCCAAGCCCACACTTTGATGCTTGGCCACAGAACAACAAAATTGTTTCTAGCCGAGCCCACACTTTGCTGCTTGGCCACAGAACAACAAAATTGTTTCTAGCCAAGCCCACGCTTTGCTGCTTGCCACAGAACAACAAAATGGTTTCTAGCCGAGCCCACACTTTGCTGCCGGGCCACAGAACAACAAAATTGTTTCTAGCCAAGCCCACACTTAGATGCGTGGCCACAGAACAACAAAATTGTTTCTAGCCAAGCCCACACTTTGCTGCTTGGCCACAGAATAACAAAATTGTTTCTAGCCAAGCCCACGCTTTGCTACTTGGCCACAGAACAACAAAATTGTTTCTAGCCAAGCCCACACTTTGCTGCTTTGCCAAAGAACAACAAAATTGTTTCTAGCCAAGCCCACGCTTTGCTGCTTGCCACAGAACAACAAAATGGTTTCTAGCCAAGCCCACACTTTGCTGCCGGGCCACAGAACAACAAAATGGTTTCTAGCCAAGCCCACACTTTGATGCGTGGCCACAGAACAACAAAATTGTTTTAGCCAAGCCCACACTTTGCTAATTTGCCACAGAACAACAAAATTGTTTCTAGCCAAGCCCACACATTGCTCCTTGGCCACAGAACAACAAAATTGTTTCTAGCCAAGCCCACACATTGCTGCTTGGCCACAGAATAACAAAATTGTTTCTAGCCAAGCCCACAATTTGATGCTTGGCCACAGAACAACAAAATTGTTTCTAGCCAAGCCCACAATTTGATGCTTGGCCACAGAACAACAAAATTGTTTCTAGCCAAGCCCACACATTGCTGCCTGGCCACAGAACAACAAAATTGTTTCTAGCCAAGCCCACAATTTGATGCTTGGCCACAGAACAACAAAATTGTTTCTAGCCAAGCCCACACATTGCTGCTTGGCCACAGAATAACAAAATTGTTTCTAGCCAAGCCCACACTTTGATGCCTGGCCACAGAACAACAAAATTGTTTCTTGCCAAGCCCACGCTTTGATGCTTGGCCAGAGAACAACAAAAATGTTTCCAGCCAAGCCCACACTTTGATGCCTGGCCACAGAACAACAAAATTGTTTCTAGCCAAGCCCACGCTTTGATGCTTGGCCAGAGAACAACAAAATTGTTTCTAGCCAAGCCCACGCTTTGATGCTTGGCCAGAGAACAACAAAAATGTTTCCAGCCAAGCCCACACTTTGATGCCTGGCCACAGAACAACAAAATTGTTTCTAGCCAAGCCCACGCTTTGATGCTTGGCCAGAGAACAACAAAAATGTTTCCAGCCAAGCCCACACTTTGATGCTTGGCCACAGAACGACAAAATTGTTTCTAGCCAAGCCCACACTTTGATGCCTGACCACAGAACAACAAAATTGTTTCTAGCCAAGCCCACAATTTGATGCTTGGCCACAGAACAACAAAATTGTTTCTAGCCAAGCCCACACATTGCTTCTTGGCCACAGAATAACAAAATTGTTTCTAGCCTGCTGTGTCAAACTGGTGGGGAAATGGTTGCACCTAGGTTTCATATAGGTTGTGGACTATTCCTCACTGGCTTTACCATTTGCTTGCTTGCTCACTTGTCTTTCCTCATTCAGTTATTCCCGTCACCCCATTTCATCTTTGACTGCTAGAACGCTCTTCTCTTGACATTGACACGCCTCCTGGTGCGCTTCAGAACAGCAGTCCTCTTGCCCTCCTGGCGTGAGTCATACCTCTTGGTATGTCCAGGCTGAACCCTCGTGGTAGTGCCAGGTTTTGGTTGGCTGAGACAGAGATTCTGATACATTCTCCGTTTTTGATTATTTTTCATACTAGGGCAGCAGTAAGGCACACAGTTCGTGGGGCTAGGTACTCTGCTCCTTCTTGTAACTCTTGGAGTTTTCTCATTTTACTTCCGACCAGGTGATTAGCTCCTCTTACTTGGATATTAACCTAAATGATCTGGTCCGTGTCGTGGCCCTTCCTAGAAATAAATGTATAAGCAGCCAAATAAAATGCACACCAATTGGTCTCCCCATGTGAACGTTTCGCAAACCTACCCACTAAATTCTGATCGGTTTTTAGAATTTGAAAAGGAACTTAGTGAGCAAAAACGCATTAATCGCTTGACAGAGTTGTGCATAAATTAAACGTTGTTCTCATCACAGTTTGACAAACAAATCGATGGCCTCCTACTCTTACCCCATTCTCACGTTAACTCCACATTACATTCCAAATATTCTCAAATTTTTCACCATTTACCTACAATTACACAAAAAATTCAAACCCAGACGCGCGAATTCGCACCAACAAAACCCACCGGCTCACACCATTTCACACCCGAAACCTTTCTCTAGCGTCGCTACAGTCATTTTCGTTTACCGAAGAACGTTAATTTGCAAGAGGAAGGGTTTCAAAAAAACAAAAGTGAATTTTGAGTCTAAAAGGGCACTGGGTAGATCACTGCCACTCGTGGAGTTTACATCATTTGAAACAAAACGCCCTTAACTGGTTAGCGACCGGACCCAACATGTTTCCACGTTCAACTCATAGGATCATTGGCTAGTGCCACTGGTGTAGTCTAGATGAGGCGCCCTAGTTCTTAAATGGTGTTTTTACATCTTGTATTTCAAAAAACACTTATATTTCGAAAGTAATATTTGATGAGTAATTAATATTCGAAAGCGATCGTTTCCTTCAATTGTATTTAGGAGGAAAGTTATTGTTATTGTTTTATCTACTTGTAATGTTGAATAAATTTTTTGATTCCTACTCGTAGTACGCTTCTTAATAGCCCGACTATTGAGGATATCGTCGCAAGAGAGTCTTCGTTTGGTAACATGGAATGGAAGGTACAATCTCACGTAATAAACGAGGAAATATGGTTCTGTATGTCACGCAAATCAACACAACCACGATCACAGGAGGATCACATTCGCTCAATGAGGCTCTGTAGAAATATTTAAAAACAAAACGTAAGTAATGATCAATCAATCAACAAGTTTTATTTGCTGATTTAGGTGACACTGACCTCTTCAACAAAAAATGTCGCTGATATACAGCAAAAATACAAAATTAAATAATCCAAAAATAGAAATAAACACAAATTACACGTTACTTCTAAAGTAGTGTAACTGGCGAACCCAGGAAGTGGGGGATCACCACAAATAGGTGAGCAGGAGTGAAGATGAGCACAGGCGTCTATGGGCACCACGATACTGCCTAAGCAACTCAGAAGGGAGTTAAAACCGTTTAGTTAACACAAAGGCCGCCGTTCGCTGAAACAGGGAGTTTGGTTCGTCTCAGTCAACATAGTTATCACGACAGTTTTAAAAAATGAGTTCCAAAATACTGTACGGCAACGTAACATGTTCATCAATGCGAAAAAACGAAGAGCGTTAAAATGTCAACAATTTCAAAAAAAATCCAAGTGTTTTCGCAAAAATCGTCTAACGTCTTACCTACGCGCTGACAATTTAACAACACTGGTTTTTTTTTTGTTTTTTTTTTAAACAGAAGAAAACATTATTGTATATAATACATTTTGGTTGGGAATAATTAAACACGATTTATGAACAGCAACTTGGAACTTGTGACGCTACGTAGATCCTTCGTGGATAAATAAATAAATTCAACCCAAGGCTTGGCTAAGTGAAGTATAATGAATAAAATAAATATATCTTGTAATAAAATAAATAAGAAATCTAGGCTCACGGCGGATGGTAGAGGAAAAGGGGCAGACGAAAGGGCTCACCAGTCAGGTTCGGGCGTTCAGACGCGACTGACTCTGGACGAGGTTGAGCGACGAGCCGCCCAGCGTTTTCCCGCGCTTCTTCTGCGTTGGGGCTCATGTGACGCGCTGTCACATCATTCCCCTCCCTCGCTGAAACATGTTCGTAATATGAGTGGTTAGCAGATTTGGTGCACCAGTGGCTGGCATGATGATGAGTGCAGTAGTAGGTTCTTGTTGGCTGCAGACGGTTGGATGGTAAACTTCGTAAACGCGTAACAATCGTTCCAGATTCAGGGCAGGCTGACGAAAATCATGTGGTGGTTGTTAACCGTTGTCACTGGATAGAGTTGCGTGAAACGTGAGGTATCAACTTGTAGGAAATTTCCATACACCGTGTGACGATGAAGAAAGGGCTTGTCAAACGATGGCAGAAAGGATAGGTGGCCCCCTGGCACCGCACTCCTGACTTAAAATGGCTTACAGTGAGGTATACGCTCCCAAACCTTTCCTCTTGGGCCAGCCCATGTGAGACCGTATTAAAAAGACGTTAAAAAAGGTACTAGGCACAATTTGTCTTACCAGCCTTATGGGTTGTGGGATGGGCAACTACGAGGGGTTACATATTTTTTTAGTTGGCTAACGTGGGCAAGTTTTATGTCAGATGGGTCTGTCGTGCTCACCAGCTCATATGTTACCGCAGATAAGCGTTTACTGATAACGTAAGGCTCTGAATATTTGAACGAAAGTTTGGCTGCTATGTTCTTCGGTTTATTGGACAGTACGTATAATTTCAAAAGAACGGTATCCCCCTTATCATATTGCACAAAATTGTGCTTCCTGTCATAAAAAAGTTTTATTCTTTTATGAGCAGTGACAAGGTTGCGGTAGGCTTGCTGCCACACACTGCTGGGCCCATCCCCTGATGGCGACTCGTCCATGTCCCAGGATAAGTGAAGTGGGGTTAGAATGTCGCGACCAAGGAATAATTTGGCAGGAGTGAATCCGGTGCTAGAGACAACCGCTGAATTCAAAGCTGCCTGTATGAAGGGTAGGCTATTGAACCACTTTGTTTGGTCGTCAGCGTGGTAAGCAGTGATCGCCGCCTTCATATTTCGAATTTGTCTCTCAGCCAGATTGGGGTTGGGATAATGACGAATGAGGTTTATTTTTAATCCCCTTGAGGAAAAGGTAGTTTGTGAGGGTGTGACTGTTAAAAATCGAATCGTTGTCGGTACAGACCGATGCCCATAAACCAAAATTACTAAAAATTGAATTTAAACATGAAATGACGGTTGCAGAAGTTGCCCGCCGCATAGGAAAAAGAAAAACAAAACGAGAGAAAGAATCTACGGCTATGAAGATGTAGGTGTGCCCATTTGATGGGGGGAGTGGCCCTGCCACGTCGAGAAACAATTTTTGATTTGGACGCTCTGGTATGAAAGAGCTAAGACTTCCTGAAGGGGCTGCCTGGACAGGCTTTGACCGTTGACAGGTTAGACAGGCCTTAACTTGCTTACGCACAAATTTATGCACGCCAGGCCACCAAAAATCCTCTTGATCCTAGAGGTAGTACGCGCTATGCCTTGATGGCAGCCATACAGTGATTGGTGAAAATATTTGAAAAGAAAAGGTTTGAGGTGATTGGGAACAATGGGTAGAAAATGTTGAGGGGAAGACTCATAGCAAATTTTATGTCCAACGATTTTATGTTTGGGAAAAAATCTTCCTTCAGCTATGCCGTCATGGATGGCCTTGAGGGCAGGGTCACGTAACTGTTCTTCGCCAAAGGTTTGCGATAGCTCTGGGAAAATGAGAGTAGTGAGTTCTGCGTCGTGGGATATCGCAATATCTTGCTTGGGAAAACGAGATAGAAAATCAGCCATGCCGTTTTATCTCCCGAAATATGATGGGCTACGTAACGAAATGGCATTATTTTTAATTGCCACCGAACTATCCTACCCGAGTCATGTTTCATTTTGGTGAGAGCTGTCAAGGCCTTGTGGTCGGTATATAAATCAAACTCTTCATGTTCAAGATATATTCGGAATTTCTCTAGCCCGTAAACAATTGCCAACATTTCCAATTGGTAAGTATCATAACGTGATTCTGCATCCGTGAGCTTTCTGCTTGCAAAGGCTACTGGGTGTAATCTATCGTCTACTGTCTGCGCCAAACACGCGGATACACCTACCGTGCTTGCATCGGTAAAAAGAGCAAAACGTTCGTTAAAACATGGTGTTTTAAGAATAGGAGGAGAAGTAATGAGAATGCGGACTTGATTCCATGCTTCCTCACAAGCGGTAGTCCACAATAATGTCGAGGAAGCTTTCCTCAGTGAATTGAGAGGGTGGACGACTTCCGCCAAATTGGGGAAAAACTTCGCAAAAAAATTTACAGCTCCCGAAAATTGAGCTACTTGCTTGGGGGTTTGTGGCTTGGGAATGGCTAATAATTTGTCGATGCGTTCGGGGTCCATTTTCAGTCTTCCGTGCTCAACAATGTGTCCCAAAAATTTTATGGACGTTTGAGCGATTGAAATCTTGTTGGGGTTGACCGTAAGGCCGGCGTCTCTAAGACGAGAAAGGACTGCCTTGACATGCGTGACGTGGGTGTTGAAAGATTCAGAAAAAATAAAAATATCGTCCAGAAAGTTGAAAACGAAATCGTATTTGAGATCGCTCATTATCTCGTCGATAAGGAAACTCAGAGCCTGCGAGCCGATCGCAATGCCAAAAGGAACTTTCCTGAAACAATATGTTCCAAAGGGCGTCTGAAAAGCAGTCAATTTCTGACTGTCTTCCGTCAAGGGCAGCTGATAATAGGCTTGGTTGAGGTCGAGACAAGTGAAGAAGGTTGCCTTGTGGACGAACATGAAAGCGTGTTCAACCGTGGGCAGTGGATATTGGAAATATTCGATCTTCCTATTGAGATTGCGATAATCAATAACAAGACGCCACTTGTCCCGGCGATTCTTCTTGGGAACAAGAAAGGCAGGTGACGCATATGGTGATTGAATCTTACTGATCGTGTTATTCGCAAGCAAATCATCAATAATGGTGCGCATGACCTTCAATTTGGGGGGGCTGAGGTGGTAAACTGTTTTACACGGTTCCAATTTTTCACCGGGCTTTAATTTAATTTCGTACGTTATGGCCGTTGTTTCGCCCAAGGTTTCGGTCAAAACAGTTGGGAATTCTGTTTTGAGTTCAAACAAAAGACGAGTTTGATTGTCAGTGTCTACTGCAGAAACATTTGTGCTGTCCTGTTGGAGAACTAATAAATCGTGAGATCGATCATTCTCGAAGTCAAAGGAAAATGCGGACCTGCTAGGGTTAATAGCCATAGTAGCATGTTTCATGAAATCAAAGCCCAAAACTAAATCGACAGGCAAATTGGGCACGACATAAAAGGGATAATTCCACGAATATTCGGTGATTTTAAGGTGTAAATCTACCCGCTTCGTTATAAGAGTAGTTTGTGAGTTCCCTACAGTTAGGTTTACATGACACCCTTTGCTTGCTATTCGTTCCCCATGTTTTTGAAGGTTTAAAATGACCTTTTCGCTGACGCAGCTGACCGAGGCGCCCGTGTCAATTAGACCGATAATTGGAAATTTATTAATGGAAACCTTTAGCTTATTGGAAATTCCGGAAACATAATTATTCAACACCTTGAAATCAGGTGTTGTGAAAAACCCATCCCCACCCCCGTTAATTAGTTTTTTGACTTTTTATTACCAGATGAGCTCCCAGAAGGTTTTTGGGGTTTTTTTTCACCGACCTCCTCGCTCGTTTCACTGCCTGTCTTGGTAGGCGTGGGGCTAGGTGGTTGGGAGGGGTAAGGGAAAAAATACGGATAAGGCCAATAATAGGGTGGGCAATGCTCACTAGTTGCCATCATATGCATGTTTTCATGTTTAAATGGCTTGCTCCAGTTACCATTTCCTTTACTGTCTGAGGATTTTTGAAAGGATACCCCCATTATTGTTACCCCCTAGGATAATTCGTGGAATTGTTCGAGTGAGGGTTGATCATAAGATTGGTTTTGAGAGTAGTTTCCCCGTGGTCGGTAACGGTTGGAATGAGAACTGCGATTTCCATCCTGCCGTCTGCGACCAAAATCCGAGGATGATTGGTAACGAGAAAACTCCCTATCCCGCCATCGGCCCAAGTAGTCCTGGGTGAGTTGAAGTTAGCCTTAGCAAATGTGGAGAGGTCGTGGAGGTCCTCCCGTGACTTGTAACGGCCCGAAGCATCCTGATTTTTTCTGTTTCTCTACATGTGAGATGAGCGATTCTAACTCCGACAGGGTGTTGGGAGCCGCGTGGAACTGAAATTTGCCCCTGGTGTGGTCGTTGACTCCAGCTAAAATAATCTCAATGACCTCTGCTGGTTGATGAGATTGCAAAAATCAAACTATATTTTGAAATGTCTTCGACATAGTCACGAAAATTTTCACCGTTCAGTTGGGGCCGGAAAACAAAATCAATTGGTAGGACATCCTAGTTTTAATGGAAGTGAGGCCACTCAAAATTTTCTGGGACACATAGCCGAAAGTTAGGGTCTTAGAATCCTGAATGAGCCGCTGTAAAAATTTGTTATTTTGAGTGGATGCCAAACGCTCGATTATCTGAGAAAAATAATTCTCCGCCACCATGTTGATGTCATATAATTTTGATAGAAATTCAATAATGGAAATATTGTCATTTTCCCTCAGACGAGGTATGGTGGACATCTGATCCTCTATATGCCGGGGGATCGAACAAAAATAATCCTTGGAGTTGATCACGTTTATATGTTGCGTGCAGGCATCTTGCGAAACTGGATATTCCCTTCCGCAACTTGAAAAAGGGGGTTGGGCCTTCCCTGTGCCTAAAATTGGCGTTTGATCCTCCAGGGAAGTGAGACGATCAGCCATGTGGCGATGAGCGCCAACCAAGGACTCAAATTCTTTCCCCAAAACCCGGATCGATTCGAAATGATCATCGGACAGCTTAGCCAGAAGCGCCTCAAATTTCGTTTCTAACGAGTTCATTTGAGATTGGAGGGCCGTCAAATGAGTCGAAAACTGCTTCAAATCATAGCCAACAGCACCGGACAAACCCCCTACTGCCTGTGCAGAAATTTCCGACGACTTTATCGGTACTTTGCATGCAGGACACTTCCATTGGGCCTTACGAGCTCCCTCCTTTGCCCAATTTTGAACAGTGAAACCGCAGCAAGTTGCGTGAAAAAGCTTTTTGCACAACGAACAAATTGCAGCCGAACTTTCTTGGTCTACACTAGCAGCACACTTGTCACATGTATCCGCCATAGGAAAGGTTTTTGATTGTTTGTATCTTAAAAAAAAATTGAGACGGATAGTGGTGACTAAAAATCGTAATATTAGTTAAAAACCACGCTCTGCTACCACTTGTGTGACGCTACGTAGATCCTTCGTGGATAAATAAATAAATTCAACCCAAGGCTTGGCTAAGTGAAGTATAATGAATAAAATAAATATATCTTGTAATAAAATAAATAAGAAATCTAGGCTCACGGCGGATGGTAGAGGAAAAGGGGCAGACGAAAGGGCTCACCAGTCAGGTTCGGGCGTTCAGACGCGACTGACTCTGGACGAGGTTGAGCGACGAGCCGCCCAGCGTTTTCCCGCGCTTCTTCTGCGTTGGGGCTCATGTGACGCGCTGTCACAAACTTGGGCGAGGGTGCAACTCACTAGTAGTCCTCAATGTCTTCTAGGAAGTCGGTAGGCCGTTTCCTCTTCTGCCGGCGATTGGGTCGTCTTTGGGGAAGGTTCTGGGTCAGTTGAATGAGGAGAGGGTTGGTGTGGGATGTTATCCTATCGTGTAGCCTGATGAACTTCTTCTGTAGGTCCTCCTGGACGGGAAGAATGTTCAAGTCGTTGTGGAGGGATGAGTTGCGAACGAACCAGGGGGCTCCGGTTATAATTCGAAGCACTCTGTTCTGGAAGCTCTGAATTCTCTTTAACTGTGACTTACTGGCCGCACCCTAGAATTCGCCTCCGTGTAGCCACATTGGTCTCAATATGGTGAGGTAGACAAGCCGTTTCAGGTGAAGAGGTAGACGAGAGGACCCTTGGATGAGGAACTTCACCTGCTTCAGACGGTACCTCAATCGCTGCAACAGATTTGAAATGTGTGTGTTCCATACCAGCTTCCTGTCAAGGTTGAGGCCCAGGTATTTTACCGAGGACTCCTCCTGTACCGGTACACCCTGAATCGAGACTATGTGGCGCCCTGTCTTGAGCTTGTAAGTGAAACACACTAAGGAAACTACCGCAATTTCATCGACTTAATTTTTACAAAAATCGATTTGAATGTAATTTTTCCCCTTGAATCCTCTCACATGACACTGTATGCGGGGTTCTCAATAAAAACCTTTGTTGTTGGCAACCGAGAAACCCTCACTACAGCCTCCGATGACCTCTCTGTTCTCATGCAGCTGGTATTCTCTGAGGCAACGTCCCCACCGTTCTTACACGAAGCGCAAAATAACCTGGAGGTACTGCTCAACTGCAGAATAGGTATTACAAGCACTTTGAGGCGACCGCAGCCAGCCCCTCACCAGTATACGATGCAGGATTTGCTGAATGTTATCTTCGTACCAGGCGATACGATACGTACTCTTCAACAAAATATCTGGTGCGTTGCAACACACAACTTTCCTTAGCTCTACGTCAATTCACTTTGTACATGGCTAATTCTATTAAATCAATTCATTTATCACTCAGTTCTTTTGAACTTTGTCAAACAACACGTCACAGCAGCGGGAAGCGGTAGCGCTTACAGTTCTGGAATTTATTGTGCTGCTCATACTCATTGCAGGACCATTATTGAGCAATTATTATACAGAAATAGCAGCACAATAAATTATCAAACTTTTCGACGAAAAGCGTTTTTAGCGCAGTTTTTTTCTTATAAACTCCGCTGGAATTTTTGTAGAATATTAAAATAAATTGGTATTGTAGTCCAATCCAATACCTAAAGTGCGAGTGTTTAGAAACGCTCATGAGGTACATGGGGCTCACTCCAGAAATTCCTGAATTTCAACTTTTGCCGTTTCGCTTATTACCAGTTCTAAACTTTTTACCCAATAACTCTGCAAAAGTAATTACTATCCTTCTCAAAATAATTTGTGTTTACAGCCTCATTAATTATCTGTGTACGAATTGCTCAATACTGGTGTTGCAAAGAGTACGAACAGCACAATAAAATCTGGAACTGTAATCGCTACCGCTTCCTGCTGCCGTAAAGCGTTGTTTGACCAAGTTCAAATTAACTGAGTGATAAATGAATTGATTAAATAGAATTAACCATGTACAAAGTGAATTGACGTAGAGCTAAGGAAAGTTGTGTGTTGCAACGCACCAGATATTTCAATTAAGCGCACGTTTGATGATTGCTCCACCAGGGGTGGCTGAAGATGCCTTGCGTTCTGCGTCATCTTCGACTGTGGCCTGTACGAGAATGAGAGGGCCAGCACCGAAATTCTCCAATGGAACTTGATGCATGGATTCCTCACCTCCGCAACCCTGTTCCCCCACATTGCGTAGGCATAGGTGAACCAGACGAAGAAGGCGTGGGAGCCTCCAAAGTGGGGCGTGGTACCTGCCTAGATAACCCTGGACGCCCCATCGCCCTTCCAGTAGGATGCAAGTCTTCAAGAAGCCCTTCGTCATCTCTGCCCTCCCATAACCCTTGACCAATGAATGAACGTGCCACTATTGCAGCCTACGTGCAACCTACGCCGTTTCTCCCATTAGGCTTTTGCAGCGCCCAGGGTGAGGTGATACGCTGCCAACGCAGCCTCAAATTATTGACCAACTAGGAGTATATCGTTAACGCACCTTAAATGAATGACAAATGAGACGGGTATCTGCGTCAAACTGTGTCAAATTGCCGTTCGTAGCAAAGAAGGTGAGCCAAAAAGGACGAAATCGAGAAATAACCATCGAGCAAATAACATCAAAAATGAATAGGCCGTCTCCTTGAAGTAGCCCTTAGAACCAAGAAAGTAATATTATTAAGACTGAACCAACACTTTGACTGAGGATGGAGGAAATATTTGAGGAAGTAGATTGCAGGTGAAAAGAAAGAAGTTTCCTCTTTCCCAGTTGTTCGAAGGAGTTTCCAAGTTGAAGTTTTCCAACGCAGTAAAAAACTTAGCTCGAGCCGTCCCATCATTATTAAACTTATCTCTGTTGTCTTCAGTTACTCTCTTCCCAAGTCTGCGGCTTTTGCGGTCCACTTCTTTCCAGACTCCGCGAACCCTGATTTGATTTCAAGCTGTAAAACCACATCGAATACTTCATTTTGAATGAGCGTCCCGCGCCGTTTAGAACGTAATTTTGTTCGAAGACAAAACGAAGAGAAGAGACCGTCGCACAATTGCGCTACGTTTGAGATAAGTAAAACGAATGTTCTTGAAGTAAATATAAAAGGAATCCCGAGCGCACACCGGCGTGTTTTATGAAAGTTCCGGGACACACGATTTTCCGCACAATTGTTAAGTTGTCAAACAAAGACTTCTTCTTCCGGGGCCCTTTCAGGCTGCTCGTCGCGTCAGAAGTTGACTCTGCTTTGGAAAAGGGCATCCGGCGTCAAAAGATTTGTCAAATCGAAAGAGGAAGACTGTTTTTTAGCCAGATGTCCTTCGTAACAACTTTACTGACATAAAATTACGTTTATTTAAATAATGAATAAAATCTCTAAAAACTAAGTTTTTACTTTCCTTGGCTCTACAAAGTAGAAAGGAAAGTTATGTAATCGGCTGAAAAAAAAATTTTGAGTTCTCTTCAGATCTTTACGTTTCAGACCCTCCTGAGTCCGAAAAACACTATTTGGGAAAATGGTCTGTGTGTGTCTGTGAACGATTTTTAGAGAGAACCATTGTACCAAATCCGCTCAAACTTGATATCTCGCCCGCAGGTTACCATGGGACACCAAAATAAGGGTTTGAACAAAATCCACCGAAAGTTAACTATAGTTATCATAGTGATCAAAACACCAAATTTTTTTTTTCTCAAAAATGGCTCTAACGATTTTGATTAAATTTTTTATATTGATAGCTCCCAATATGGCAACTATACCATAAAATTCTCATTCGTGGAAAAATGAAGAGAGCAGCACAATAAATTACCAAAACTTTCGACGAAATAGATTTTAGCGCGGTTTTTAGAGAAAACAACCGTACCAAATCAGCTGAAACTTGATGTCTAGCCTACAAATTAACATGGGACGCAAAAATAAGGGTATGGGCAAAATCCACCGAAAGTTAACTATAGTTATCATAGTGATCAAAACACCAAATTTTTTTTCTCAAAAACGGCTTTAACGATTTTGATTATATTTTTTATATTGATAGCTCTCAATATAAGTAATATACTATAAAATTCCCATTCTTGGGAAAATGATGAGAGCAGCACAATAAATTATCAAAATTTTCGACAGAAAGCGTTTTTAGCGCAGTTTTTTCCTTATAAACTCCGCTGGAATTTTAGTAGAATGTTGAAAATTAGAATTGTAGTCCAATCCAATACCCTAAGGGTGAGTCTTTAAAAACGCTCATGAGATACATGGGGCTCACTCCAGAAATTCCTGAGTTTCAACAACTGCCGTTTTGCTTACTACTAGTTCTAACAGTTATTACCCAATAACTCTGCAGAAGTAATTACTGTCCTTCTTCAAAAATTTTGTGTTTACAGCCTCATTAATTATCTGTGTACCAATTGCTCATTAATGCTCCTGGAATGAGTACAAGCAGCACAATAAATTCCGGAACTGCAAGCGCTACCGCTTTCTGCTGCTGTGAAGCGTTGTTTGACCGAGTTCAAATGAACTGCTTGGTTTAAGTTTGTTCGTTATTTGTTGTAGACGCGAAAGTAAGGTTATGGGCGATTAACATCGATAGGGAATGGATCGGGAAAGGGGGGGGGATGTAACGAAAACTAGGGTTTTTCGCATTTTTCTCGAAAACGTCTGTATTGGCCGTTGAAGGACTTGTTGAGCTCAGACCGACCTAGCTCAAGCGTGTTTTCGCCGGGCCTACGGCAGCTCTCGCTGCGGCCTTTTGTAACTCATTCGCGTTCTCCTGCCTCTCGTGCTAGTCGCATCCCCGCTCGTTAATATTTTTCCTCTTGTTTGATTTCCAATCATTCGCCTTTTTAGTGATTAATTTCGTTTATTATTTTTGTAATAGGCATTTTGTCAACTGTCAGACGTAATTTGTTCGGTGTGAATTTACGAACTCGTTGTGTTTGCTTCTTTAATTTGTCCCAAGCACGTGGCAGTCCATCGCCGCTTCCTCTTTTTTCTGGTCCAACCCGCGCTACACGATCTATTGTTTACGAAATTCACACACTACGAATGTTATACAGTCCACACATAGTCAATCGACTAGTATTTGTTCTAGCGGATCTCGATAGAACCAGCGCATGAACATCCAGTTTTTACTTTCCGCTACCCGAAGGGAAGGAAAGTATAGTAATCGGCCCAAAAAAAAATTTGAGTTTTCTTCAGATCTTTACGTTTCAGACCCTACTGAGTCTAAAAAACCTAATTTCGGCGCGTGGTCCGTGTGTGTGTATGTGTGAGTGTGTAGTTCGATTTGCGGGAGAACGGCTGATCCGATTGAGCTGGTTCTTTTTTTGTTTTGTTCGTTATTTTTTGTAGACACCAAAATAAGGTTATGGACGATTTCGGTCGATGGGAAGGGGGGTGGGGGACGAAAATGTACCAAAAACTAGGGTTTTCGCATTTTTCTCGAAAACGGCTCTAACGATTTTGATTAAACTTTCAAATTATCTTCTCCTAATCAATACCTAACTTTTCTTCTCTATACATATCTCCATGAAAATACGGTGAACGGAGATAATGACCTGTGAAGCAAAAATAGGTTTTTAAGCTTTTGGCAAAATGACTTCAACGATTATCATCAAACTCTCAGGATATGTTCGAATAGTTAATACCTACATATTGTTCTCAATAAATGTTCCTCTGAAAGTCCATTGAGCAGAGATAAAAATGAAAATGTGTTGAAAATAACGTTTTTTCGAACATTTCCGAAAGTTCCAGGGTAATTTTTTCACCAGATGTGATAAATCCTAATGAAGTGTCTTTTAGTCACCCATACCAACATTTTGTTCTCCATAACTATTTCTGTATATATATGTTGAACGGAGATATAAGCCACGTTAACTCAGAAAAGGAGATTTGTCGAATATTAATTTATCGGTATTCGTATTTTCTCAAAAACGGCTCCAACGATTTCGATAAAACTTTCGGAGTGCTCTCAGCTAACTAGTCCCTACATTTTGTTCCGTATAAATGTTCCTGTAAAAATGCGTTGAACGAAGATATAGCGCCCGCCTATGTAGATGGTGTTCGAACTTAAAGGGGTGGCGGAAAGTAGTGTGTTGCTACGCACCAGATATTTTGTGTAGCTCTCCAACAACGTCTATAACAATTTTGATCAAATTTTCTTGTACTAATCAATACCTAACTTTTCTTCTGTATACACATCTCCATGAAAATACGGTGAACGGAGATATAGGCCTAAACAGCAAAAATAGGTTTTTTACGCTTTTTGGCAAAACGGCTCCACCGATTTTCATCAAACTCACACGATGTTTTTAAATAGTTCATACTTATATATTGTTCTCAGTAAATGTTCCATTGAACAGAGGTAAAAAATATCTGGTGCGTTGCAACACACAACTTTCCTTAGCTCTACGTCAATTCAGTTTCTAACATTTCAGCGGAGTTTAAAAGGAAAAAAAACGCGCTCAAACCAAATTTCTTGGAACATTTTGATAATTTATTGTGCTGCTTTCGTCATTTTCCCATAGATGGGAATTTTTTGGTATAGTTGCCATATTGGGAGCTACGAATATAAAAAATTTAATCAAAATCGTTAGAGCTGTTTTTGAGAAAACAATTTGGTGTTTTGATCACTATGATAACTATAGTTAACTTTCGGTGGATTTTGCTCATACTCTTATTTTGGCGTCCCATGGTAACCTGTAGGCTAGGCATCAAGTTTCAGCTGATTTGGTACGGTTGTTTTCTCTAAAAACCGCGCTAAAATCGATTTCGTCGAATGTTTTGGTAATTTATTGTGCTACTCTCGTCATTATCCCACAATTGAGAATTTTATGGTATAGTTGCCATATTGGGAGCTATCAGTATAACAAATTTAATCAAAATCGTTAAAGCCGTTTTTAAGAAAAAAAATATTTGGTGTTTTGATCACTATGATTACTATTGTTAACTTTCGGTGGATTTTGCCCATACCCTTATTTTGGCGTCCCATGGTAACCTGTAGGCGTGATATCAAGTTTGAGTGGATTTGGTACGGTGGTTCCACACCCAGACACAGACCATTTTCCCAAATAGTGGGTTTTCGGACTCAGGGGGGTCTGAAACGTAAAGATCCGAAGAAAACTCAAATTTTTTTTCAGCCGATTACATAACTTTCCTTCCTACTTTGCAGAGCCAAGGCAAGTAAAAAGCCATGTACAAAGTGAATTGACGTAGAGCTAAGGAAAGTAGTGTGTTGCAACGCACCAGATATGTTTAAAACGTTTTCATCACTTCCATAGTGGAGGGAGTTTGGGCTGGCTGCTTTACCAATAAGGTGCAGGTATGTTCTAAATGCTAAGTTTCCTGTTAGGGTTAGATAGAAATCTGCCGCAGCGTGAGCCAAGTACTGCCTGGTCCACCGCCTCTTCTGGGTTGTGCCCCCGCACGTCTTGTCACAGCCTTTTTTCTTCTCTTGGTACAGCTCTTTCCACTCGGCTGTCCGAAGGTGGATTGAAATAACCATTCTCTGCCACCAACACTGCCCCCTGCGAAACTGGCTGTCATCCGCTTCCTACGTTAGGCAATGCTCAGCGTGTCAGCCCACGCCCCCTGTACAATGCCCATAAGCACCCACCTCGTGTCACTCGAGTGTTCTGTGGCAGCTTTATTGAGCAATGTACCTCGTAAGTCAACGTGGATCGGACTATTGACTTCCACTGAGCGCCACCAGCCTGCCCACCTCTAGCACGAGGAGATTGTGGGGGAAGCACCACCCACCAGACGATGGACTAACCGGATGTTTTTGACACCACCCATAAACCTGACTGCGCTGAGACGGAAAAAAAGCGCAGTTCCTCTCGTTGACAGTTCGACCAGTTCTGATGCGTCAATGTTGAACAAAATGTCAACACAAGTACATGTTTCAGAGGAAGAAGTCGAGTCGCGTAATTCTTCAATCAACTACCAAGTCGTCATCCCCTGAGAAATGAAGGCGCAAATCGTCGCGCTTGTCAGGCTCCCAGAGACTGTCGATACGCCAACGGCAGATCAACTGCAACATCTTGTTACGGCTCATCGGCGGTATCTCCACCTGAGATCTCGACGGAATAAATTGATTGCCCTCCGGCCGCTCAGACAGTCGACTCGACTCGACTCTTCATGAAATAAAGCCCTTTCCCCGAGAAAAGACGAAGAAAAATTTTTCCTGAAAGTAGAGCCGCGGAAGCCTCTCAGGGGGGGGGGTCTCTGGAAGAGAGAAATATTTTTATTTCACCGGAAAAGCGCTTTCTCACAGAAAGAAAACGACGTTACTGACTCCGCGGGTCACAATTTTCCTGAAACTACGTTTTTCCTCAAAAACTGCCCTACTTCCACGACGGGGAGGAAATACGAGGCATCGCACACTTTCCCCGCTGCCTCAGTCGAATTTCGTAGAGCCACATTTTATTATTTACTCGCGTTTATTGGTTATTACTGTTAACTGCTCCTCACGTGCGGATTATTATTTCTAATTTACTGCACATTTTATCCAGAGATTACATCGCGTTTAGTGCTCGGATTTACAGGGGCACAGCCTTGAAGAGGCGGTGGACCAGGCAGTACTTGGGTCACAGTGGGCAGATTTCTATCTCACTCTTAACAGGACGCGAAGCATTTAGGACATACCTGCGCCTAATTGGTAAAGCAGCAAGCCCAAACTCCCTCCACTATGGAAGTTACGAAAGCGTTTTAAAAAACATTATCCATTATCCATTTTTATCTCTGTTCAATGGACCGTGAGAGGAACATTTATTGAGAACAATATATAAGTATGTACTATTTGAAAACATCTTGTGAGTTTGATGAGAATCGTTGGAGCCGTTTTGGCAAAAATCGTAAAAAACAACACACAACTTTCCGCCACGCCTTTAAGTTCGAACACCAGCGGCATATGCGGGCGCTATATCTTCGTTCAACGCATTTCTACAGAAACATTTATGGAGAACAAAATGTAGGGACTAGTTAGCTGAGAGTACTCCGTAAGTTTGATCGAAATCGTCTGAGCATTTTTTGAGAAAATTGGAATACCGATAAATTAATATTCGACAAATCTCCTTTTCTGAGTTAACTTAGCTTATATCTCCGTTCAACATACATATACAGAAATAATTATAGAAAACGAAATGTTGGTATGGGTGACTAAAAGACAGTCCATTAGGATTTATCACATCTGGTGAAGAAGTTACCCTGGAATTTACGGAAATGTTCGAAAAAACGTTATTTTAGACACATTTTGATTTTTATCTCTGTTCAATGGACTGTCAGAGGAACATTTATTGAGAATAATATGTAGGTATTAACTATTTGAAAACACCCTGTGAGTTTGGTGAAAATCGCTAAAGACGTTTTGCCAAAAAGCGTAAAAACCCTATTTTTCCTTCATAGGCCTGTATCTCCGTTCACCGTATTTTCATGGAGATATGTATGGAGAAGAAAAGTTAGGTATTGATTAGGAGAAGATAATTTGAAAGTTTAATCAAAATCGTTAGGGCCGTTTTCGAGAAAAATGCGAAAAACCCTAGTTTTTGGTACATTGTCGTCCCCCTCCACCCCCCTTCCATCGGTCGAATTCGTCCATAACCTTATTTTGGTGTCTACAAAAAATAACGAAAAAACAAAAAAAGAACCAGCTCAATCGGATCAGCCCTTCTCCCGCAAATCGAAGTACAGACACACACACATACACACACACACACACACACACACGGACCACGCGCCGAAATTAGGTTTTTTAGACTCAGTAGGGTCTGAAACGTAAAGATCTGAAGAAAACCCAAATTTTTTTTTCGGGCCGATTACTATACTTTCCTTCCCTTCGGGTAGCGGAAAGTAACGAGTCCGAAAATGGAGCGTAGCTCCAGTTCCACTTTGTGATGGTGGTGCTTGACAACTGTCCTCAGTCACAAGGTTTGAGAGGAGCGGAATCCTGCTCCTTGTCACGATACTTTTTCTAATTCACTTCCAAGAGCGTAACCTGTCACTTTTCTTCGGCCATGCGTTTTTCAATGCAAGCCATTGGCGTGGGGAGGGGGGGGGTTGTGATGAACACGGCTGTGGGAACAATGGCATTCCTCGCCTCGTAAAGGAGTCCGCTCCAGTGCCCCTAGCTGTATTCCTGGAACCCATTGCCTCACCCTCTGGGTTTGGAGAAGGCGGACGCCTGGTTTGGGATCGAGTCCCAATGCACACAGGCGACGAGCCCTTGGGGGCGTAGACTCTCCCTGTCACTGTCCATCATTTCTATAACGTTCGTATTCGATTTTACATTACCACCAAGGGAGAAGAAGTCGTAATCTGTAGGTGGCTTCCTCCGAGCCTGCTATTTACTTGGGTGACGAGTTTCAAAGGGAGAGATCAACTGTGACTCTTTTTTTTTTAATTACAAACCTTTGCTAACTGGCCAAATGGTTATAAAAAGCTTCTTCACTAGCAATGAAAGCTGGAAGGTTTGAAGGCAGCTCTTCCAACAACTGTCATTGTCATAGGTGTTATGGGGGAATGGAGCAATATCACACTATGTGAGTCAAGGAGTTAGTACGATATCAACCGAATGCAAT
This sequence comes from Pachypeltis micranthus, assembly GCA_020466155.1. Lineage (NCBI taxonomy): Eukaryota > Metazoa > Arthropoda > Insecta > Hemiptera > Miridae > Pachypeltis > Pachypeltis micranthus. The sequence continues at coordinate 20,217,771 of CM035780.1, read as the reverse complement.
TGGAATACAGAGTTTTATTGGGGTAAGTTTAACCACCACAAACAGGGAACTGGGTGGGAGGGAACGCGAGCGCGGGGGAATCGCTCGGTTACAACTGGCGGCAGCGAAGTTTCGAGCAATTCGGGGCATGTGAGGTGCCCAGGCAGCACAAATGCCCCGGATGAGCCTCCGCTGAATGAAAGAGTTTTTTTTCGCCTCGGCAAATAGGAACTACAGAGGTTTCTCGTTGCCACTGGAGGTACAAGGCGTGCAGGAGGAATCTGTTAGAGAAAAGAAGTGGAAGCGCGCATTGAAGTCGCCACATTCCACGTTTGCCACTGGTCTGGTTCGACCCACTTTCTAGTTTACAACGTTGCACTCGCCAATCACGCCTACATAAATAGCCTCGTACATGTGGAATAAACAGTAACACACACCCTTGGCCGCGCTAATAGCTCGTAACAACACAAATCTTGCGAGGGTAGTGCCTTTGAGGGGCCGGAGGCGAGCCAAAACGCATTGAAGCATTGCCAGCACTTTCCACCAATTACAAAGTGGCACACGTGGATGTGCTCTACCAACGAGGTTTGTAGGAACTTTCACACAGTCCCAAATTTCACGAATTTCAGGAACCATTCCTAAACTCCCCCAAAGTGTGGCCGCAGTCACAAAAGAACTTAGTCCTCTGTGCCCTCGGGTCTCAAACAAAAATATCTGGTGCGTTGCAACACACAACTTTCCTTAGCTCTACGTCAATTCACTTTGTACATGGCTTATTCTATTTAATCAATTCATTTATCACTCAGTTAATTTGAACTTGGTCAAACAACGCTTTACGACAGCAGGAAGCGGTAGCGCTTACAGTTCCAGATTTTACTGTGCTACTCGTACTCATTACAACACCATTATTGAGCAATTGGTACACAGATAATTAATGAGGCAGTAAACACAAATTTTAGAAAGTTAAGAACTTGTAGAAAGCGAAACGGCGGTAGTTGAAATTCAGGAATTTCTGGAGTGAGCCCCATGTATCTCATGGGCGTTTTTAAATACTTACCCTTTAGGTATTGGATTGGACTACAATACCATTTTTTTAACATTCTACTAACATTCCAGCGGAGTTTATAAGGAAAAAACCACGGCAAAAACGCTTTTCGTCGAAAATTTTGATAATTTATTGTGCTGCTCTCGTCATTTTCCCACAAATGGGAATTTTATGGTATAATTATCATGTTAAGAGCTACCAATATTAAAAATGTAATCAAAATCGTTAGAGCGGTTTTTGAGAAAAAATATTTGTTGTTTTGATCACTATGATAACTATAGTTAACTTTCGGTGGATTTTGTTCATACCCTTATTTTGGCGTCCCATGGTAACCTGTGAGCGAGATATCAAGTTTGAGCTGATTTGGTACGGTGGTTTTCTCTAAAAATCGTTCACAGACACACACACACACACACACACACACACACACACACACAGACCATTTTCCCAAATAGTGGGTTTTCGGACTCAGGAGGGTCTGAAACGTAAAGATCTGAAGAAAACTCAAAATTTTTTTTTTCAGCCGATTACATAACTTTCCTTTCTACTTCGTAGAGCCAAGGAAAGTAAAAAATATACCCGAACAATTTTGAATACTGAAATATAATATGTCGTCACACGACTCAAAATACTAACAAGTGGCGAGTAAATACTGAAAAAGGTTTAAAGCTATTAAATTGGACGGATGAGTTCCGGGGTGAGATCGAGTTTGACGGCGCAGAATCAGGTTCAAACATCTTCGTTCATCACGATGCCATCTTCGGTGTCTGACGTCGGTTCTTCTCCAGAAACGCTCGTTTCAATTCCTAACTTACTGAGAACATCTGAAACGGAGCAGTCTGTTAATGCCCAAAATCCCGTACGAAACATGCGCGAAGATACGTTTAGTGGTTAGCAATACATCAAAAGCTCCAAAGACAAGTGGTTTCTTGTTTCCTCCACATTGGAGACGAAAGACGCGCGTATAAAGAAGAAAATGAAGTGATGGTTGAATGCACACGATTACGCACCTTTGGTTATGTAAAATTCCACGGTGTCGCCGGGTTGTGACGTTCTCAGTTCTTGTAAAAGCGTCTTAGCTGTGAACAAATCGTTGCGTTTGACGGTGTTCTCGATCATCAAAGCGAATATGTCGCCTTTACGAATGATGTCGTTGTCCGACTTCAACAGCATTCGACATATGTCCATTCCTCCTTCACTTTCTCCCCGCTCAAAATGCCTGGAACAATAAAACTCCTTTAGAGCAGACGCTTCATAAAGGTTTATGACAGGAAGCATCTGAAACAGGCAGAATTAAACTAATTTGAAAGTGCGGCGCTTCAAACTTCAAACGAAAGGAGAGCTCTAGTAATGTCCAATAAAAAGAAATTGAAGACACTGGAATTCAGCATTTTCCCTGGGAAACGTTCTGGACTGAGGTGGGCGCCCTGCAGTGGTATACTGACTGGTAATGGGAGGCAGAGCTGAACTGGGCATTGCAGAGCACAACTACAGTCTCGCTAAGCCCCTGGAAGAGTACGCCACGATATTTCAAGCGGAAATCCTAGCTGTAAAGATCTGCGCAGAAGAGATCCTGACCAAAGGACATAGGGCAAGTGGATCTACATATTCTCGGACAGCCAGGCTTAAAGGCTATTGGAGCCTACAGCTTCAGGTCCAGGCTGCCATGGGAATCTCTTCAAGCAGCTCAGTGCCCATAATGGGCTCTCCCTTATCTGGATGCTGGCTCACAGGGGGCATGAGAGCAAAGAAAAGGCTGACTGCCTCGCAAAAAGGGGTACGGAATCCCAACCCATCGGGCCTGTACCCTACTTACGTATGACAAAGAGTCTTCTCTCTCGTCTAATGGCTCGATGGGAGACACAGCAAAGCAGCGCCCATTGGCATCGCCAGTCACGACTGAGACAGGCGAAAAGGCTCGTTATGCCTTCCTGTCAAAGGGCAAATGCGATGCTGACACTCTTCAGACAGGATCTGGGAGTTCTGATTAGCTTCCTCACCGGACACTGCCTGTAGCGACCCACCATCACATGTACATAGGTCTATAATTGAAATACAAGAGCTATCCCTCACCAGACGGAGGTAGGAAGGGATGGCGACCCTTCATAGGCGAGAGGGGGAGAGGGACCCCCTCAGAGTCAGTCTGCCGAGGGTAAACCTACAGTCAGCATCTATTGCCTTTTACTCGTCTCACCCTTGAAAGAAATCGTAGTCGAGGTACGTTTAGACTTTTTACACCCTCCTTCTCACTTACCTAATATCAGTACATGGGCAGTAGATATTTTTCCTTATACTCTTAGTACAAAAGCTAGCCAACGTGGCTAGGACAAAAAGTCGGAGGTCACCAGTTGTAAGGAACTTGTGTTCCTTACTAAATCTTTGAAGAAGAGGTTGTTTGGAAGAAACCAGACGGCACCTAACTTTTCAGTTAGCCCACATGTACTGAGGTAGTTTGGAGATGCTTTGGAAGAGCTGCTGACTCAGGCAAAAATTACAGCAAATCGCGCTCCGATCCACAATTCTCGACTATCGTCGTGAATTATGAACCAATGTCTTAACCACTAGACTACGATCGCCCGGTGCCTTTAATAGGAGTAAGTCAGCACACACATACTAGTTTCTGAGGCAGGAAACTCTTTGACAACCCCTAGCCGCACAGCACAAAGAAGTAAGCGGTAACTGCAAGAGATCGCTACAGTTGTATCAGGGAAGGCGACTGAGAAATGACTGAGGGTGTTGAACTGGAATCAAAAGGATGTTATAGGAGAAGGAAGAAAAGTCTGGAAAATTTTAGCTTGTGGGGTATTAGTCGTGAGATGATGATGAACGAAGTCTACACCAGTGTACCAACCTTTTACGGACTTTTACCACCATTTACAGCCGACTGTATCAGAATTGCGGTAATCCTCCAGGACACTACAGGTACTTCCTAGAGAGAGAATTGAGAACAACTCATTGACACCTTGTCATACCTTTAATGGGTGGCGCATATCTTCAACATTTGTCAATCACGTGTTCAGTGGTAAATATGACTGCCAATGATAAGCAGAATTTGACTCATAAAAGAAGACGAGCTCTCAAGAATTATGGAACCAGCCACTCTGACTACCCATAGGTAGTTCGCGTCCTCACTGGAGACAGCTGGCGTCACTTGTCATTGGAGTTGGCATCGTCGGCAGTTCGTGTGGGTTGTTTGTATCGTTGACAGTTTGTGCATGCGACAGAGACAGGAGGCACGCTACAGGAGACGAGTCACTTGTCATTGGATATTGTGTTGTTGCCGGTTGAAGCCGTTAATGTTGTTATCTATTTTTTGACAACAATCTACTGTATCACCTAAATGACTGAGAGAGGTTTGTTATGTTATACGAACAGGGGGGATGTAAGAGAGGATCCTTCCCTGTTAATGTAAATAAACTCCTTCTCACTCCCTCACTCAATCTCTTCCTCTCAGCACGTTTCTCCCTCTTTCTCTCCTTGTCACTTTTCTCAACCCCTCACCATCCCCCCCCCATGTGTATGGTTCAATATAACAGCTACGCAGGTCAGCAATATGTAGAGGCTCGCCAAATGTTGGGCACTGCATCACTTTTATTACGCCGTACTGTCGTTCTGTGACATGAATAGCAACCAATTCGACAGGATACAGAAAGCCCTGAACTTGGTTGTACAATTTGTTTATCGTCTTGAAACTAATCAGCACGTAACACCATAGTTTCTGAGGTTGGGGTGGTTGAACATGAGGGAAAGAGTCACGCTCCCATGCTACCACGTTATTTAGGATTCAAACCCCCCGTACGATTGGAATTTGCAGTGACTAAGAGCTGATAGCCTTTCTGCTCAGTCGAGCTGTTACGCATGGAACTATTGAAGTGGACGTACAGACGAAGAATAACGGAGGGGGGGAACCATGTGACTACTATCGAGGAGGTTTTGCGTCCGCAATCGCAGCGCGCGGACGATCCTGGACGATCCTAGACAACTATTCGCTTCTGGACGCCTTCCGACACTCTTCTCGCTTGATCTATCCTCTTGGGCTATTGTACATACATTGGGACAGACCTTTGTGGAATATATATCTCATGCGTGACGCCCGAACAGAACAATATTCATCCCATTACACAGGTCAGTTAGCCTGTCAGTCAATCTCTCTCACTCTCTTCCCTCAGTTGTCCTCTCTCCCTTTCCCTCTCACTTTTCCTCTTCCTTCAACCCACTCACTCTCTCTCTCTCTCTCTCCAAATTCCTATCCCAAAAATCATTTCCAAATTGGTAAAGTGGTGCGAAAGGCATAACCTTAAGATGAACCCAACAAAGTGTAAGGCTATGATCAATCTTGATGAGGTTTGCCAAATACAAGTAGACGGGGTCGTGCTTGACTACCAGGATAAAATAAAAGATCTGGGGGTTATGAAAACCAAAAATTTGTCCTGAGATGCACAAGTCAGTTACATAAGGAACGCTTCCTTCAAAGCTCTGCACCAGTTGAAGAAGTTCGCCTACCATTTTCCTCAATACGTGAAAGTTAGGCTCGTTCAGGCACTAATACTGCCTTATTTTGAGTATTGTTCTTGTTTGTATACTGATATGCTAGAGAGGAATAATGATGACCAGCAAAGAGCATTAAATGCAGCGATACGTTTCATTTATGACCTAAGGTATGATGAACACGTCACGCCATTTTTCAGGCAACTCGGATGGTTGAAAGTAAAGCAGCGACGCCTATTGAACATAGCTTCACTTAGCAATAAACTGCTGAAAACAAAGATACCAAAGTACTTAGCATCAGAAGTCCATATGCTAGGCAGTGCGTCTTCTAATACCAGTAGCACTAGAGCTGGCATTAACACGTTAGAAATACCTCGACACCGAACTGAGAAAATGAGTAATTCATTTATTGTCACAGCCAGTAGGATCGTCAATGAGAACCAGGAGTTGTTCCGGGGACAGAAAAATGTTATGTGCTTGAAAAAACTGTTCAAGGAAAAACTTGTTCTCCAGTCTAGATAATTGCTATCATATTTAATTGAAAGTATTTAGTATCGAAAATTTCAATTGTTTCTTTTGTTTTGATAACTTACTGTTTAAATATTGGATGAAAATTTGATGATGACATTTATTTAAATTTTAAGATACTGAATTTTGTTTTTCATAAAGTTTTCTGTATGCAGAGAGTGAGCCACTTAGGCCCAAAAATGTACAGATTAATAAATCAGTCTCTCTCTCTCTCTCTCTCTCTCTCTCTCTCTCTCTCTTCCTCTTCTCTCTCCTCTCTCTCTCTCTCTCTCTCTCTCTCTCTCTCTCTCTCTCTCTCTCTCTCTCTCTCTCTCTCTCTCTCTCTCTCTCTCTCTCTCTCTCTCTCTCTCTCTCTCTCTCTCTCTCTCTCTCTCTCTCTCTCTCTCTCTCTCTCTCTCTCTCTCCTCTCTCCTCTCTCCTCTCTCCTCTCTCCTCTCTCCTCTCTCCTCTCTCCTCTCTCCTCTCTCCTCTCTCCTCTCTCCTCTCTCCTCTCTCCTCCCTCCTCTCTCCTCTCTCCTCTCTCCTCCCTCCCCTCTCCCCCCTCCTCTCCCCTCTCTCCTCTCTCCTCTCTCTCTCCTCTCCTCTCTCCTCTCTCCTCTCTCCTCTCTCCTCTCTCCTCTCTCCTCTCTCCTCTCTCCTCTCTCACTCTCTATTTGCAGTCTAATTGACACAGATAAGTGACCAAACAAGAAGATAAATACTCTTACCGAGAAGCGTCGAGAAATTTGTTAACAAGGGCAGTTTTTCTGTTGATCGTCTCTTTCAGCTGATTGTACTGCTCACTGAGTGGCCCGCTTAACGTTTTAGACGCCTCAGCAAGTGCTCCCAGAGCCTTTTGGTAGTTACGAAAATCGTCAACTTCAACCTGAAAATCCAAAGTGCCGTCTAGAACCCAGGAGCTGATAGCGTGGTAAAACATGGAATGAAGTTTCGTAACACATACAATACGGCAATACGTAAAGTATCAGAGGGTGAAGGGTCAGGATCAGATTAATATGAGGTGTTTAAGGGGCCCTGAGCTGTGCGTAGTGCTGAGGTTCCATGTCACGTTACTTTTCTGGATTCTGGTACGCAAGGGATCTAAATAGGAGGCTGAGGCATATTTAGACATGGTACAAAGCCGACGAGGCCCTTGGAGCTATGACAGTCACAGCTCAACAGACTGGAGAAGACGAAGAGTTGACAACCCTCAAGACATTGATGATGTGGGAGCAATTGGAAAAGACAATCTACTGACCTTGTGCTGGACCGTGCGGTTGTCGAGAAATAGGGAAATTAATGGGCCAATAATTTGGCATAAATACAATGTTCACTCCCCCGAGGGCTTCATTGAGACTTGACAACCACTTGACCAATGAGAGAATGGGTGGAGAACCGATGTTGAAATATCCAAAATTTATTGTGCTACTCGTACTCATTCCCTAACCATTATTGAATAATAATGGTCCAAGAGCATAATAAATTCCGCATCTGTAAGCGCTACCGCTTCCTGCTGCCGTGAAGTGTTGTTTGATCAAGTTCAAATTAACTGAGTGATAAATGAATTGAGTAAGTGGAAAAAACCCTGTACTGAAGTAAATTGACGTAGAGCTAAGGAAAGTTGTGTGTTGCAACGCACCAGATTATTTTTAAACATTCCAGTAACATTTCAGCGGAGTTTAAAAGGAAAAATATCTGGTGTGTAGCAACACACAACTTTCCGCCACCCCTTTAAGTTCGAACACCACCTACTATATCTTCGTTCAACGCATTTCTACAGGAACATTTATGGAGAACAAAATGTAGGGACTAGTTAGCTGAGAGTACTCCGTAAGTTTGATCGAAATCGTCTGAGCATTTTTTGAGAAAATTGGAATACCGATAAATTAATATTCGACAAATCTCCTTTTCTGAGTTAACTTAGCTTATATCTCCGTTCAACATATATATACAGAAATAATTATAGAAAACGAAATGTTGGTATGGGAGACTAAAAGACACTCCATTAGGATTTATCACATCTGGTGAAGAAGTTACCCTCGAATTTACGGAAATGTTCGAAAAAACGTTATTTTAGACACATTTTGATTTTTATCTCTGTTCAATGGACTGTCAGAGGAACATTTATTGAGAATAATATGTAGGTATTAACTATTTGAAAACACCCTGTGAGTTTGGTGAAAATCGCTGAAGTCGTTTTGCCAAAAAGCGTAAAAAACCTATTTTTCCTTCATAGGCCTATATCTCCGTTCACCGTACTTTCATGGAGATATGTATGCAGAAGAAAAGTTAGGTATTGATTAGTAGAAGATATTTGAAAGTTTAATCAAAATCGTTAGAGCCGTTTTCGAGAAAAATGCGAAAAACCCTAGTTTTTGGTACATTTTCGTCCCCCACCCCGAAATTAGGTTTTTTAGACTCAGTAGGCCTTAAAACGTAAAGATCTGAAGAAAACCCAATTTTTTTTTTACCCGATTACTATACTTTCCTTCTCTTCGGGTAGCGGAAAGTAAATCCCGCGCTAAAACCGATTTTCGTAGAAAATTTTGATAATTTTTGTGCTGCTCTCGTCATTTTCCCATAGATGGAAATTTTATAGCATAGTTGCGATATTGGGAGCTATCATTATAAAAACTTTAATCAAAATCGTTAGAGCCGTTTTTGAGGAAAAAAATATTTGGTGTTTTGACCACTATGATTACTATAGTTAAATTTCGGTGGATTTTGTTCATACCCTTAGTTTGGCGTCCCATGGTAACCTGCGGGCTAAATATCAAGTTTAAGCTGATTTGATACGGTCGTTTTCTCTAAAAATCGTTCACAGACACACAGACCATTTTCCCAAATAGTGTTTTTCGGACTCAGGAGGGTCTGAAACGTAAAGACCTGAAGAAAACTCAAAATTTTTTTCAGCCGATTACATAACTTTCCTTTCTACTTTGTAGAGCCAAGGAAAGTAAAATAAATACCCAATGAACTTACCTGCGCGCACGCGACATAAAAACTCGCTAACAGATGAGGGGCTTTTCCTTTAGAATAAAAGTTGATAATATTTTTCAACAGCTCTGGCTTCACACGCCAATCGAGCGACTGGAGGTAATTGGCTGCCATCACGTACATTTCTTTCTGCCTCGTCACGTTCGCAAAGAATATTATCTTCTCTGTGTCTCCAGATTTGAGCAGGGCCTTCATCGCCTTTGTCTGTGAACACCAGTAAAACCACTTAAATTGATACGAAAGTGTAGTCATAAATTGTCAGGATTCACTTCCTCGGTCTTCCAATTCCAGCTCTCTTCACTTCAGCTGTACGCCTGTCGCCAATAACCTGCGTCATTTCGTCCATAGAAAAATAATATGTGGGCAGTAAAGTGTAATAATCGGGAAGAACTCGATTAAAAACGCGCAACTTTAATTCAATTGTTCACAGTTTTTATCAGTCGTAGAAGTTATCAATGTTATCAACAGGTATCATATTCAGTGGTTGTTGTTGTTGACCCAATATCTCACATTCTTCCCCCCTAATTAACATTACTCGACAATTTAATATTTTCAAAAGTCTTCAATCAATCGACGAACAGTCCCGCGGTCACGCTTGGGTCGTGCAGGTGGTGCTTGGGTTTCACCATCGTTCCTTCATCATTAACGGTGAGGCTGGTGTGGGAAGTTGCTCTAGGTATAGGGGTTGTGAACTCCGCAAAAGGTGGAGATTCATCCGGCACCATGCGCGGCTTGGTCCCAGGTGTCTTCACTGGCTGTGGTGAGTTTTCTCGGACATCTAGTGAAAACTCTTCCCGAATGGTCTGGGGGGAACTGCCCTTCCTGGTTTGGTCCACGTGTCTTACCCACGAGAGCTGCAGCTCCGGAACCCAAACCTTCAGCCTTCTTGGTCCCAAGAGTTCTTCCACCATTGCCCTTATCCAGTTTCCCCCTTGGGGACGATAATTTCTGACCCAGACCTCTTCACTTACTGTGTAAAGATTTCCCGCTGCTGGTTTGCCTCCTGAAGAGCTAATTTGCTTTTCCTGTTTATTGTGTACAAAATCTTCAGTGAGTGGCGGAGGTAACAGCGACAATCTGTTCTTCAAACTCCCACCCATTAGGGCTTGAGCTGGAGAAATGTTGGTTGTTGCGTGCGGTGTGTTGCGGTAATCTAACAAAAACCGTTGCAGCCCAAGTTCCAGGTTTGCAGGTCCAGCTTCGAGGAGTGTGGTTTTGAGGAGCCTCTTGACTGTTCGTACAGCGTTTTATCAGTGCCACAAGCCACAAACCCATCGACGGGAAAACTACCACGATCCAGCTCACAGGTACGCCGCCTTTGTAGTACACGCATTTGCGCTTTGCAGGCTCGATTGGCAACAGGATTATTGGAGCCCCCCTCCTATTTATTTTTTTAAATATCGATTTATTGGGTTTCATTTTGTTGTGGTTGTTTTCAACCAGCTCTGTGCAGCCTCACTCAATTTTCCCTCAGGTAAAGTGCTGTAAACACATTTTATTCACGGGTAGGGCCTTTTCTTACTGTTGACCCGTGAAACTTTGAATTGTGCTTCTCTGAGACTATTTCTGTAGTAACTATATTCAGTAATGAAACCTCATTGTTGCTAAGAAAAAAAGTACACAATTAAGAGTTTATCAGGTTCAGTGAAAGGAGTATAGTCAAAGAAATTTAATTCGTATTCTTTGAAACACCCCAGGATCCAAAATGGCTTTAAGAGAGTCCCACGATTTCGTAGATATTCCCCAAAGCGGGGAAAACATTTGGCCGAGGGCGAAAGATAACGTTCCCGTTTTTCGAAATCCCTTCTTCGTCGTTCCGAAAATTCCCTTAAACGACGAAGCCTTCAAAAAATTTTTAGACTCCAAGCCAGAGGACCAGCCAGAAACGCTGCACGAGATTATGAAGCAAGCCCCGCCCGAGGTGCCTAAGAGTAAAGAATGGGTGAGGCCGGAGGGAGTGGAAAGAAAAGTTTGGACCAAGAAGCGAGTTCGGCGAGCGAGGAAAATGTCCCAGTACCGCGTTATACCCGGCTACGGAGTGGACGAAGACAGTTTAACTGTTAGCGAGGAATCGCAAGAGGAAAGTTCTCGAGAATTGAGCAACGCTTCGTTGACCGGGGACGCCCAGAAGAAAGAGTCAGTCGTTGAGAAGCCACCGGACGGAAAAGATAAGGCCGAAGTGAAGAGGAAACACCGGTGGCTTGAAGGCACTTTTGTTCCGAAGGGGCGGCAGCTTAGATGGCCAGGAATTCGAGTTCCAAGAAGTAAGGGCCTTGATTTCCACAAATATTCAAACTAGAACTAAACTTGGAGTAAATCCGTTTTTCCCAGGGCGATCTCGAATCTAGCCAGATGCTACATAGTTTAGACATGTGTGTGCTGTTTTTGTAATGTTCAACTCTCAACAGGTAGCAACTCTAGAGGGTTTGAGGGTATGTTTCATCAAAATGACTGTCTCTTCACACCCATAAGAGAGTTATGTTCAGTCGTAAGTAGGGGAAGTTGCGGTTCCACTATCGTGGAAGAGCTCGGGCACTCGCTCAGCATCCACCGAACCCACACCTGTGGAGGTACAGCTGGTAGTCATTTAGCCAGTCTCCCAGTAGAGAGCTGTTGCCCATTCCATTGGACCAGCAAGCTCCATCTGGCTGAGCACTGCCCTGCCAACTTGAGCAATGCAGAACTCAACATGGTGCGGACTAATGTCTCAGGTGTGAGCTGTCTAACTGTCCACTCCACTGTGAGCCCACCATCGCCTTGAGAAGATGGCAAAGAAAGCACTACCTACCATTGCCCTGCATTGCTGGCAGTGTGGGCTTGTAGCCTTACCAACAGGGTGTAAATGTTCATTCAATTCTCCCTGTCCCGTGATAAACCGGTTAAAAAAGAAATCCACCACACCATTGCGCTCCACATAAGAGGTTGGAGTGTGCAATGCCCTTAGTACTGCTGTTGCATTGGCCACTAGATGGAAATCGTTAAAGCTACTTGCTGGATGTGGAAACAAAACAACTAAGAATCTACCATCGTGCCCAAATATCGAACTGCTTTGCTTGTTTGTCTGTGGCCTCCACATGCAGAGGGAAGTCTCCATTCTTCGAATCCTCACCTCGGCAAACTCTGTTTTCTGCAGGGTGAGAGACAGCCCATGAGCTCCGACCCACTCCCTACCCGTCGCTTTACACGCTCCAATTATATCCGGACTGGTTCATAAAGTCAGTATGAGCTGCCATGTCATCCGTCTACCTCACCAGGATCACATTGACAGGCATCTCAAGACGAAGCAGGCCATCATACGCCACATTGCACTGAGACTGTAAATGGATTGACCTGACCCACTGCAGTGACATCCTTCCTAAGCTATCTCAGCTTCTCATTAACCAGAGTATGTATTCAAGTACTCTAAAGGTGCTCTCCAAGGCCTCCAGTACGTCTTTCCATTGTACAGAGTTGAACGCATTTTTGACAAGCAGGGTGACCAACAACACTACACTCCAGAAAGAGTGGTTACCCCGCTATGTCCTCATAAGGGCCACCACCACTTCTCAGACTGCTCCAATGGTTGAGCACACCTGATGGCACTCAGGAGGCAGCAGAATCTTCTCCAGCTCCTTCCCCACACTATCCAGCAAGTCGACAGTGAACTTTGACCCCATTTCACCTTTTGGAATGAGAACCACCCTCTTACGACTTTATGATGAGTCTTGACAACACAGAGCTATTGAGACAGACTTGTTATTCAAGATGTTTCAAGCATTTTTATTTTGATTCTTCTCAGCTTCCCAAAGACGACCACGCTCCGACTTTCTGCAAAGACTGGAGAAAGCCCGCGCTGAAGACACATATCGACATATCTTCTCATTGAAAGAAGAGCATTTGAAGAGTCCCGAGGAACTGGAGCAGGAAAGGGAGAAGAATAAACGGGAGCAAGAAGAAGAAAGAGAAAGAGAGATCGCCTTTCAAAAAGCGCAAAAAGTCGATCGAACGCCGATTAAAGGAGCCATCAAAGGGATATTGAACATAGAAGAAGGAGGAGATGTCCCGATTGACATACATGAGCTGGATTCGTTTTGCAGACGTCCTCAACCGGACATAGAAACGTTGCCAGGAACTATGCAGCAAGAGGAAAGAGCCAACAGAGCGTTCATCGATTACTTGGATCAAAACGGAATATCAGAGATGTTGATTGGTAGGTGAGCAAAAATGATGGCCACACGCTCACATTCTACAGATGTTAGGTATCATTAATCATTGTGGTGTCAGGCGTGTTGAGACTATTGTACTGTTACATAACCATGTGGAGCCCCAGTTCTCTTGTGAGTGCTGGAACCTTACACTCTTCAGTGATATGAATACCGTGACAAAGTAAGTCCAAAAGCGCCTTATCTCGTTGAAGGCTGCAGTCACGCTTTCCACCTACTAGTCCACCATGCTCACCATAAACTAAAGGATGTGGTCACCCAGACTACCTGACAGTGGGAAAGGGACTAGCAGGGAAAGAACGGTGAGCGAGAGCGCAGCGATACAACTGCCAGTGGAGACTTGGTGGCAATTCTCACATGAACAGAAATGCTTTTTAGGATTCTATAGTAACGTCAGTCGAGTGCAGTCTAGACGCACTTACTAGGTGGTCTGCAGTGCACATTCCCAATACACCTCACTTCGGTCACAAGGTTAGTTTTGATTTGTGATAGTTTGGTAGAAAGTTTTCTCCATCTACAGTAACAGGGTAAGAACCAGCAACCTGAGGCGCAATCTGAGGGATTTTCAGACTCAACTCTGACCCAGGCCACTGGTATGTCCTGGTTTTACAGTTGATCTTCAGACTCTCACAGAGTATCCTCATGGTATCTGTTGGCCAACGTGGGGAAAGTAATGAACGCATATTCATACTCTCCTGGCGCATCCTCATGGAGCGCATTCCCCTTAATGGGGTAACGAGCCAGGCCAGTTAAGACCAACTGACTCATTGGTGTGATGGAGGAGGGGGAGGATTGGAGTTATTCAAACGCTCCCTGATTCATTGGACGCAGTCTTATTCTGGCGTGGGGAGGTCCACACAGAATGGAGTGTTGCGCCATGTGGAGAAGAGTGGGAGTGCTAATAGGAAGGGGTGGGGTGGGCTATGGCAGGCAGAGACCACGATTCGAGTGGGCGCTGCTTGGCCGCCCATGCCTGGGCCAAAGTGTCGAATCTTCGCCTGGCCAACTCAGTGGAGAGAAGCGCTCCTGGATTCTCAGCGGCAGGGATTCGTGCCCTGGTTCGCACGTCCTCATAGAGAGCACACTTGAAAAGGACGTGCGTGGCACCCTTATCTCCTCCCCACACGGGCAGAGGTCGAAGGTGCTTGAATAAGAAGAGGCGCTGGTTAAAGGCGCCATGTCTGGACAGAAGTTGGACTGTGGGGAAGGACGGGTGCCGCCGCTTCATTCCCAGGCATTCCCAGAGGGGAGGATGGCATGGAGATGCCACGCCATGGTGCCTCCATTCCACCGAGCCTGCCAAGCGTTGAGAATGGTTTCAAGCGCAAGGTCATACTGGGACTCGGAGGAGTCTACTAGCCACTTTATGGTGCCCCAGTAGCCATCGAGCGCACCACAACGGATGCTGGACCACAGGACGGCCAGATCAATGAGGAGGTCCAGCAGGGGAGGGGGGGGCTGCAAGCACTTGCAGCGCAAGATGGGATGTCGTCCTGTAAGCTGGCAATATATTCAGGAGGACCTCCTGCTGCATGGTGCGAGCCCGCTGCCAATCCTGTTCTGAAGGGGCTATCCAGAGTGCATTCACCTAAGCTAAACGAGGCAAAAACACACTCTCGAAGTATCCTGGCAGTGTGAGTCATTTGTTCTACATGATCCTTTACTCGTGCTACTTAACCGCTCTTGAACGAGGGCAGAGTGATGAGAGGACGAGCAAGAAACGCCAAGTAACCCTTTCCACATACTCGCTTCTTGGCAAAGTTAGATGGAGTGAGGCGAGAATGAACAGGAGGAACCTATTCACAACCTTGCTCCTCGGGCTACTTCGCAAGAGTCTGAAACTCCATCACTGCAGCCCATCATTCAGTAGCTTCAAAACTGACGCTGCCAGGACAAAAATACACCTGTGACGTCCTCTTACATCTACCACGTCGAGTCGTCCTGGTGGACACAGTTTCATGCTGTCCACTGTACGTCTTGTCAACTACTTTCACTAAACACAAATCTCCTTTGTGTACTCCTTTTTCTCAATATTAATCAACACGCTTAACTCTTCAGGGACACTATACATGATCCTCTCGAATCCCGGCCCTCAAGAAAACGCTAAAGAGCTGCTTCGACTAGGCTTGGGAGGGAAACCAATGGAAACAGCCAACGTCGACGACGCTCTGCAGAATATACAAGCTACCAAAGACAGAATAGTCGAATTGAAAGAAGAACGCCACTATTTGCAAGTC
Source organism: Pachypeltis micranthus (assembly GCA_020466155.1). NCBI lineage: Eukaryota > Metazoa > Arthropoda > Insecta > Hemiptera > Miridae > Pachypeltis > Pachypeltis micranthus. The sequence goes on along the minus strand of CM035780.1, from coordinate 20,202,316 downwards.
AAGCTCCTCCAGATACTCAAAGACAACGAGTTGCCCGACGAACCGATCGATCCAAACAATTACGGCTTCCCTCAAAGAAGGATGGATTATTTGTTCAAAGCGTTCCTCTGCAGAACTCGACCATCTTGCGTTCCAGTCTCCGAGGTCTACAGTCTGCCGGAAGAAATACCCAAACTCGTCAAATACAACGTCAGCATGACTGGCTATGAAATCAAAGGCATGCTGATGGACATTTTACAAAAAGATGCCAGCACTCAATTAGACTACAGACCGCAATAAGAAGAAACGGACACGACATAGTTGGATAACCTGCTTCCCCTGCAGCATCCCTGTGCCAGAGCGTTGAAACAGGGACTAATACACGTAGAATCACTTTATAGCAATTTTAAACTGTAATGTTACAAAAGAGACGTTGGGAGAGGGCGAATTCGGCTGAACTGAGGCTCTGTAGCCTCCCAATTGTAGGCTGCCCAGTGATTGCAGTCTAGTGCAAAGACAAAGATGCATATTTCATGGAAACTCGGGGTATAGGATCAGAGCTCAGGATTGTTGTAATTTTTGCTTGAGTCAGCAGCTCTCCAACATTGCCAATCGTCTCGTAACAAATGATGTCAGAAGTGGGATTGAGTATCAGAAGTCAGTCGGCTGTATTGGAAGAGATTTATGGTTTTTAGGGAGTTTAATGGATTGTCAGCGTTCTGATTCCCTTCTATCCCTGTGTGAACTGGCACCCAAAGCAGTATTCATGTGTTTTCCTTTGCCAAGGTCTTCGAGCCAGTCAGGCATTCCCTAACTAGCCCCAACATGCAGCTGCGCCTTAAGTGCAGCCTGCTGTCTGATATAATGTACATTCTTTTCCTTTTCTGTATGCAGGAGGTGCTGCATGCCCACGGCCACTGCAAAGAGCTCAGCTTGGAAAACTGTAGCCAACGCACCCAGTGGTATTGTGCAGATCCCTGGCCCATGAACTCCTACACCTGCTAGGCACCTCCCTGTATAACATACCGTGGCCCCACCCACAAGAGTAGGACCACTCTCTCCCATCTGGATCTTCTATGGATTCGTACACTGAAGGGACACTCGAAGTTAAACTTCATCTGTACCTAGTCCCTGACATGCATAGTGGGCCCCTCTGTACGCACCTAATCCAATATCAGGCGGTGTGGCGCCTTTCTTCCCTACCTGACCAGACTGAGTAAGTGGGTAGGTCTCTCTACATGTATGTGGAGAGGTGGAAGACCTAGCAGAATCTCTAGTGCAGACTGTGTAGGCTGTCTGTATGCAACCTGCCCAGCCAAGCAGGCCCTGTGCTGCAGTTCACTCAACTGCAGTTGCACAGTCTTCTTACCTGTCCTAGTCCACCAGATAAGGGCGCCACAGGTGACCACAGGCCTAAGGATCGCCCTGTGCATCCACAGGACCATCCTCGGCTGTGCCTACAGCTACCATTCGAGTAGGACTCTGGAGAACTTTTTTGGTTCTATGAAGTGGCCACAATGAAGGTTCCACACAATCTAATTTACATTGTCTCTTTACCACTCCCGGAGTCCTCGACGACATAGTATCTCTACAGAATCCACACAATCCCAGTATACACTCCAGCCATGCACTCCTGTATCACGCGTTAGGATGTGTATGAGATGGAGACCACAACATCTTTATGAACACGACATTGAGAACTGAATGGGAGGCGTGCCATCACAAAGGCTCATTTTCAAATTTAATGGGAACTCGTGGATGTTCTGAGTAGGCTCTGTACTAGGTCCTCAATCCTCAATCGAACTTGCAGGGGTGGGCCTGCTCCCTGAGGCAACTCATTGCGCCTTGTTGTGCCACGATTTTACTCAATGTGGCCCAAAAATGATAGAAAGAGTGGACTATCGACTAGTACTATACCTGCTCATTCCAACACTAGACCTCTCCTTGTTCAATTCCCAGCTACTCATTTTAACAAGGGGATTGGAAATGTTGGACCTGCTGACTCAAGCAAAAATTACAGCGATGCCAAGCCCTGATCCTATACCCAGAACTTCCTCGGCAATGGACTACGATCTCGCCCTTCAGATCTAAACTCCCTGGTTTGCAACGTCATCCCCCCCCTCCCCAATCATTAGAGGGCACCTGACGAATCTCATCAAGCATTCTCAGCACATCTTCTCAAGTGAATTTCTCAGCGTGATCAGAGTCTTCGGGTTATTTGGCCAACTCTGTCCCACAAAATCACATGATAATTGGACTGATGGCGTGATTTCAGCGAGAAGAGGTTTGTTAGCGAGAAGGCACGATTTGATGACATTACGGCAAAGTCACTGGGCTTGAAACACCAAATGGTTCGTTTCTCGTCATATTTCTGATATTCCCAATTCATTGCATCTGAATAGTGAGCAGAATGTGGCTGGATTTTTTTTTTAAAGTTTTTTCCCATACTAGTGGTGTAACGAAGTAGCTTGGAGACGTTTGGGGATCCCCTGACTCAGGCAAAAATTACGGCAATTGCGCGGAGCTCCGATCCATTATTCCCTGACTTTCGTCGAGAATATCAACCATTGTCTTGACCACTAGACCACGATCGCCCGGTGCCTTTAACAGGAGTCAGTCAGCACATCTCCCCCCCCCCTCGCCATTAGCCGCAGCTCCTGGAATGGACTCTTTTAATGAACGAATTTATGAGAGTTGAGCGAATCCCCAGAAAATCCGATCTTTGATTCGAGAAACGAAAAGGCTACTTTCCTTGTCTTTTCTTTCACATTGTAGTAGGCGCGTCGCCCATTTTATTTCCCTTCACGCTGGAACTTTCACAGCGTCAGCGAATCCTGGACCCTGAGAATTCGTCTCATTATTTCTCTCTTAATTTTTCTCTCTGAGCCTCCTCGTTTTCTTGGAATGAAGAAGTTCGACCACTAGTTGGGCGCCGATTGTTACGAGGTAGTTTGGAGACGTTTGGGAATCCGCAGACTCAGGCAAAAATTACAGCAATCACTCAAGCCTGGCCTCGCAGAATCTGCATCTGTGTACCTCTTGCGAATGGTTTCAGGACAACAGGACTGAACCACCAGCAAACCATAACAGTTTACCTTAAGGTGACACCAACTAGCACAGCTTACATTACAGGGTCAGCTGTATTACGTCCATTTATAACAGACCTCCATTCCATTCTCCATGGTACTGATGATCTTTGAACAGCTCTGCAACAGCTTCAAAGACGGCAGATAAGACTGAGAACTGCCCGTGGACGACCTGAACAGTTGAAATGATTATACGTCGCAATACTCATTTCACTTACCTTATTTCCAGCTTGAGTGTATTTCTTAGTCGCGAGATGGTAATTTGCCTGAGACAACGCGCAGTCAGCTAAAGTTTCCATTAGTTCTTTCCGAAACTCGTGACCTTCTTCGGGCGTCAGCTTTTCCGCCAACTCTTCGTTCAACATCACATTGTGCTCCCACGCTATTTTGATGGCCGAGTCGAACTGTAATTGTCAGAAAATTGTCTCGTCAAAATAATGAGGCTGTGATAGAAGCTAAAACTTTGCAACTATTTTCATATCGCATATGAATAACATATAAATTTTGAATACGCCGATGTAGAACCTGAACATTAATTCAAGCAGGCGAATATGGCGGCTAAGAGAGTGGTCGAGGAAACCTGTCAACACGTTCATCTCCCTGCATCAAACGATGGCATAGAAGTTTGAACAAGCTTGCGAGAGGATACGCTACTAACTACGAGTATGTTACTACTGTGAAGGCAAGGACCACTATGCGAATCAATTCGCTGATAAGAGCTTCAACTAATGAAAAGACGTACAAACGTAGAAACCGAAAAATAGACATACAAGTTTAAATTTCAAGCGTATCGAAGAATTGAAAATGAAGGACTGTTCATTCAGAAAATGATAATCGATTGAAATTGAAACAATCTATTTACATTAAAATCAAATGCATACGGACGTCCGGATAATAATGGTATTATTAATGTCAAATTTTGATATAAAATAAATCAATTGAAAACAGGAAAAATAAAAATAAAATTGTCCAAAAGAAAGAAGAAAGTAAATTGAAACGAAGTACCAGATTTACGGTGAAAGTAGCTAAGCTCTTCGACGATTCAGGCAATTCAGGGTTGAAGGGATTAAAACTCGGGATAGTGAAATATCCTGAAAAATTCCAGCACAAAGGAAAGAAGTGGGCGAACAAACGAGTCGGCCGAATGAGGTGGCAAGCGGGTTGGTAGCAGGGATGTTGGCGATGCCTCGTCAGGGCTCACGTACGTGCAAAGCAAAGAACGCTTCAGACAACACGCACCATTGGACTTACTCAGGGTCGTGTAAACAAACGGGGAAAAAATTACATTCAATTCCCAAAGAACTAATTAAGTGCTACTTCTGTTCGAATCTATGTGAAACAATCCGGCATGAAGCGACCAAAATGTTTGGGTCGGATATATTAGACCAAAATAACTGCAAATAAAATCAATGGACTGTGTTCAGCGCATGCTGAAAAGCTGATTTTTACTTTCCTTGCTCTAAGAAGTAGAAAGGAAAGTTATGTAAACAGCTGAAAAAAAAATTTTGAGTTTTCTTCAGATCTCTACGTTTCAGACCCTCCTGAGCCCGAAAAACACTATTTGGGAAAATGGTCTGTGTGTGTGTATCTGTGAACGATTTTTAGAGAAAACAGCTCAAACTTCATATCTCGCCCGCAAGTAACCATGGGACGCCAAAATAAGGGTTTGAACAAAATCCACCGAAAGTTAACTATAGTTATCATAGTGATGAAAACACCAAATATTTTTTTTCTCAAAAACGGCTCTAACGATTTTGATTACATTTTTTATATTGATAGCTCTCAATAAGGCAATTATACCATACAATTCCTATTTGTGGGAAAATGACGAGAGCAGCACAATAAATTACCAAAACTTTCGACGAAATCGATTTTAGCGCAGTTTTTAGAGAAAACCACCGTACCAAATCAACTGAAACTTGATGTCTAGCCTACAGGTTACCATGGGACGCCAAAATAAGGGTTTGAACAAAATCCACCGAAAGTTAACTATAGTTATCATAGTGATGAAAACACCAAATATTTTTTTTCTCAAAAACGGCTCTAACGATTTTAATTACATTTTTTATATTGATAGCTCTCAATCAGGCAATGATACTATAAAATTCTCATTCGTGGGAAATCGACGAGAGCAGCACAATAAATTATCAAAATTTTCGACCAAAAGCGTTTTTCGCGCAGTTTTTTCCTTATAAACTCCGCTGGAATTCTTGTAGATGTTGAAAAAAAATGGTATTGTAGTCCAATCCAATACCTAAAGGGTGAGTGTTTAAAAACGCTCATGAGATACATGGGGCTCACTCCAGAAATTACTGAATTTCAACTACTGCCGTTTCGCTTATTACCTGTTCTAACAGTTATTACCCAATAACTCTGCAAAAGTAATTACTATCCTTCTTCAAAAAATTTTTGTTTACAGCCGCATTAATTATCTGTGTACCAATTGCTCAATAACGGTCCTGCAATGAGTACGAGCAGCACAATAAATTCCAGAACTGTAGGCGCTACCGCTTCCTGCTGCCGTAAAGCGTTGTTTGACCAAGTTCAAATTAACTGAGTGATAAATGAATCGATTAAATAGAATCAGCCATGTACAAAGTGAATTGACGTAGAGCTAAGGAAAGTTGTGTGTTGCAACGCACCAGATTTTTTTACTTGGTCCGTCCGCCCAACCCAACGGTTTCGGCCCTTTTCATGCGATGCCACGAGGAAGTCCAAGAACAGCCCATTCAGTCGTCGGCTTCTCCTCCGGCAAAGGGATTAAGTTTGGGTCAACTTCCGAAGACAATGGATTTCCCCTTTTGTAATTGATCTCCTTCTCCAACATACACCACTCTTCCCAGAGACACTCGTCTCCCAGTGGTCACACTGACATACCGCTATCAACTCTCGTCCCAGTAACAGCTCGCACTTTCCTTCCGATACAGTTTTCCACGCCAGTTCACGCGTATTCCGAGTAATTCCTTGTGTCGCCCTTTTGTACACAAACTCAGCTCAATTCATTGCACATATTGCACATATAATACAGTCCTCCTAACGCTCACCGAGTTTCTTTTCACTTCTATGCACTCCCCTCTCGTGTGCTCAACAGACTGAATAAAATTAACGGCAATATGCAAATAAGTAAATTAAAGGAGTTCTTGCGCATCACAACAAACTCGATAAAGCGGCTGCGTACTAATAAGTTACGAAGAAATTAAAGAAGGACCTGAATGTATAAACTGAAGACTGTGGATCATAAAGTGAGTTAATGAGTGAGTGGTCCTTGCATTCAAACGGCGAGTTAGAATATGAGATAACTCAGTCAATTAAGAAAGAAAATTGGGGCACTGGAAGCGGAGCTGACTGCTGTAAAATAGTTAGCGAGAGTTGGAGGTATGTGTGGTAGATGTTGGGAATTATGTGAGCTGAGTGCTACTTACGAATTTAGAAACCATAGAGAGTGGAGTTGCTCAATTGTAATATGTATGGGATACCTCGTGGCTGCAGAACTGCAGGAGGCTCGGGAAGAATGGCAATTACGACGATGCAGATTGATGCGAGAACTAAATGCAGCAACAAATCCCAGGTTTATAGTTGACTGGCCGGATCCTTCCTTAACATTGATCTTTGAGCGTCAACAACCACTGTATCAGATGAGGATGGGGAACGCGCGATGAAGTGACTGAGTGGGGGAACAAATAATACACAGAGCACCATCTACCCCTACTGAAGACTCTTTACCCCTATAGATGAATGGGGAACAGGTAATATATGAAATAAGCTGCACCCTTGTACGAGTGTAGTGGAGCAGTATAATATTGTGGTGACTCCATAGATCACAGATGATCATTCGGCGCCGTTGTTAGGGGAACGTTGTCAAGTTGAGTTGAGGATTGTTATCACGATAATACATCTTAAATTTTTGTTAAGTTAACCGTTATTTTTACATTTTGGGGGCTCGGCCGGGATCATCTACTGTCTTATCACACAAGAACTATGCCACGCAGATCTACAATACCATCAGTACGAACCATGAGTACAAGGAATCGACCATTGACAGTGGACACGTCAGTGTGTCCATCAACACTTCATGCACCGAGCTCCGCAGAGGACCTGAATCGCCCTTCTTCCTTCAACAGCCAACAATTGGAGCAACGAATAACTGAACTGGAGTCTACCCTTGAGATGATTCACGAGCAGCTCACTGCTCTCTGTTACGCAATGTACAAGACCACTTTCACTACCAATCGACCAAGAAACAGATCGCACTGATCTGATACACGATGCTGCAGTCGTTGCGTAAGTTTGATGCTGTACGATGGTACATTACCTTGGGAAGAGTTTGAAATCCACGCTCAAGTGACAGCACAGGCAAATGGATGGAATGAAGTCAGGCTAGGATTTAAGTTGGCTAGTGTGTTAAGAGGCCCAGCATTGTCAATATTAGCTGATGTCACTCCATCTGAACGTGTCAACTATTGTTGCTTAAAAAACACATTAGCCAGTAGATTTGGATTACACAACCATGCACCAAGATTACAAGAGTTACTTTTGGCCAGGCACCAAGAGGTTGGTGAAAGCTTCACCAAACTAGCGACGGATATTGAACATTTGGTGAGGGGGGCTTTTCCTGACGAGTGTAAGGAGTATAGGGATCGACATGCCATGAGGGCATTTCTGAAAGCCATTAGGGACGTAAATCGCGCCTCCTACACGCCAACCAACTCAACCATGCAGACGTACGGCCTGGGGGCGGTCCAGAAGATGTCGAGGGGAGTAGTGTGGTGACTCCATAGATCACAGATGATCATTCAGCACCGTTGTTAGGGGAATGTTGTTGTCAAGTTGAGTTGAGGATTGTTATCAAGATAATACATCTTAAATTGTTGTTAAGTTAACCGTTATTCTTACAATATGGTGAACCTGGTACCTTCTTCCCCAGCTCCTCACAGGACATGGAGCTTTTAGGGCATACCAGCACCAAATTGGAAAGGCCGCAAGCTCAAACTGCCTACACTGTAAGGCAATGGTGGATGATGCTTCCTATGTTATCTTATCATGCCAGAGGCAGTGCATGGTGGAGGACACAGTTGGACAGCTCACACCAGAAGCATCCATCCACATCATGTTGAATTCTGTTGATGAAGGTGTATGGCTCAATTTGCCACAGCAGTGCTCAGCTAGAAGAGGATGGAGGTTGCTGATCTAAGGCCAGTATCTCACAGGGACAAAGAATAAAGACATGGCGGAAAAGCCACTCTTGCCCAGCAGTTTGGGAGGGTTTATGGGAACAGCAGCACGCTAAACTTGATACAATGTGCTAAATGGTACCGAGTTGGATCTCAATACACAAGAGTAAATTCGTGGGGCCCCACTAGGAGCAGACCCTCCCTCCAACTTCCCAAAACAATGTAGGAAGAGATTTGGCAGGGGAGTGCTGGAGAGGGTTGAGCGTGAGGGTAGGGTGAAAGCTAGGATCGAAGCAATCTCGTGGATGTAGGAACTGGAGCCATTAACGATGGCCGCATCTTTGACGCTCATTCACTCAAAATATATGAGTTACAAGGGGGTTTTTGGAAATGTTTGGGGAACCGCTGACTCAGAAAAAATATTATAGCGATCGCGAGCTCTGATACATTGCCCAACTTTCGTCAGGATTATGAGACCTTTGTCTTTAACCACTAGAATACGATCGCCCGGTGCCTTTAATAGGAGTCAGTATGCACATCTCTCCCCCCCCCCTCGCCATTAGCCGCTGCTCCTGGAGCGGACAATTTTAATGAACGGACTTTTGAAAGTTGAAGGAATCCCCGGAAAATCCTATCAAAGATTCAAGGAACAAGGGGGCTACAAGCCAACATTTTCCTTTCACAGTGTAGTTAGCGTTTCGCCCTACTCTTGTTCATGGAATGAAGGAGCGAGTTGGAGTTCGGAACTCGACTGCGCCAATTGTTACGAGGGGGTTTGGAGAGCCGCTGACTCAGGCAAACATTACGACAATCATGAGCTCCTCAGATCCATTGCCCAACTTTCGTCGGGATTATGAACCATCGTTTTTAACCACTAGACTACGATAGCCCGGTGCCTTGAATGGGAGTCAGTCGTTATGTATGGAAGACAGAAGAGAAGTGTTTCATGCCTGTAGGAACCCACGGTTGCAAAGACTGGTTACCTCTTGACTGGTTGCAAGAGGGTGGGAAAAAAGCATATCCTGGGACAAATCACTCAGACCTCTGTCCTTGAGAGTGGACAGATCAGCCATGACATCATCACAACCTCTATGATGGCAAACCCACGAACAAGGCAATATGCAAAGGCCTCTATACCTCTGTGGACAAATGGAGGGATGGTGAGCATCAGGGAAACCTACTCACTCTCCTGTTACGAGGGGATGAAACTATTAGAAAGCCACGGAGTTTAGTAAAACTTACAGCGATCTAGAGCTCTAATACTCAGAGTTTCCTCAGAATGTGGATCTCCATCATAGGCTGCTAGACCATGCTCCCTGAGGGTACCCTCGATTGGAGTCAGGCGGTACTCCTCTATGAACGCCTAAAGAGCCAGGCAATACATAGAATAAGCAGGGAGAGAACTAACAATGCCAATGCAACTATTAAAAGGTAAGAAGCTCTTTATGAGGACTGGAAATGTGCTAAGAGATGTGTTACACAAAACGTCCTGAGTGAACTATTTCACTATTATTCATTTCTAAAGAACTACATCGCTACACAGGTAAGTAACTCACCTCTTTGGCAATAGCAAGCAGATGCACAGCTTTTTCAAAATGAGCTTGTTCGATGAAATAATCCGCGCATTTCATTAACAATTCCCTGTCGTGCTCTGACGTTAGTTCGGAGGCCACGAGCTCCACAGCGTCGTACTGGTTCGACCTAGAAAGCAAAATATGATGAATAGTCAATCAAAATGGAAAAATAACTCTATAATAGTTCCAGATACCTGAAGATTCCTGAACACGCTGTTCAGAACCCACCCCTGCTTTCTGAAGGAGTATCTGCTGAAATTGTTCCCAATGAGTAACGTCGCCCCTGAAATGTCTCCAGCCATTCTTCCCTCTGGCGAAAGAGTGCTCCCGTTTTCTGGCTCTCAAGGATGGAAGAATGTGAGAATTCGAAGTCGGTACTACATTCGAAAATCGTCGAAATCGTGATTCTGTTCCATATCAAACAGGGGGACAGGGTGAATGACTGACCTTGTAATATCAGCTGCATGAGATATTGTCGATTTTGAAAGACTAAAATTGCCATATTTACACGACTCAAAACACTACACAAACGGAAACTACCAACTGACGGATTTACGGGCGACTCTATACAAAATATCTGGTGCGTTGCAACACACAACTTTCCTTAGCTCAACGTCAATTCACTTTGTACATCGCCATTTCTACTTACTCAATTCATTTACCACTCAGTTCATTTGAACTTGGTCAAACAACACTTTTCGGCAGCATGAAGCGGCAGCGATTACAGTTCCAGAATTTATTGTGCTGATCGTACTCATATGGACCATTATTGAGCAACTGGTACATAGATTATTAATGAGGCTGTAAACACAAATTTTTTGAAGGAGGATAGTAATTACTTTTGCAGAGTTATTGGGTAAAAATGTTTGGAACTGGTAGTAAGCGAAACGGCAGTAGTTGAAACTCAGGAATTTCTGGAGTGACCCCCATGCATCTCATGAGCGTTTTTAAACACTCACCCTTTAGGTATTGGATTGGACTACAATACCATTTTTTTTCAACATCTACAAGAATTCCAGCGGAGTTTATAAGGAAAAAACTGCGCGAAAAACGCTTTTGGTCGAAAATTTTGATAATTTATTGTGCTGCTCTCGTCGATTTCCCACGAATGAGAATTTTATAGTATCATTGCCTGATTGAGAGCTATCAATATAAAAAATGTAATTAAAATCGTTAGAGCCGTTTTTGAGGAAAAAAATTTGGTGTTTTGATCACTATGATAACTAAAGCTAACATTCGGTGGATTTTGCCCATACCTTTATTTTTGCGTCCCATGGTAACCTGCAGGCTAGACATCAAGTTTCAGCTGATTTGATACGGTTGTTTTCTCTAAAAACCGCGCTAAAATCGATTTCGTCGAATGTTTTGGTAATTTATTGTGCTGCTCTCGTCATTTTCCCACAAATGGGAATTGAATGGTATAATTGCCTTATAGAGAGCTATCAGTATAACAAATTTAATCAAAATCGTTAGAGCCATTTTTGAGAAAAAAATATTTTACGTTTTGATCACTATGATAACTATAGTTAACTTTCGGTGGAATTTGTTCATACCCTTATTTTGGCGTCCCATAGTAACCTGCAGGCGAAATATCAAGTTTGAGTGGATTTGGTACGGTGGTTCTCTCTAAAAATCGTTCACAGACACACAGAGTGACACACAGAGGCCATTTTCCCAAATAGCGTTTTTCGGACTCAGGAGGGTCTGAAACGTAAAGATCTGGAGAAAACTCAAAATTTTTTTTTCTTTCGATTACATAACTTTCCTTTCTACTTTGTAGAGCCAAGGAAAGTCAACGATCAACAGACTATTTAAGACATACAAAACTGCCCTTACACTCCTTTCCTTTCACTTCCAACGGATTTCCCAGGAGGTGTGTGACCACGCTCCATTCCCTTCAAACCTCCCCCTTTCCCATCCTCCAACACAACACCACCCTGTTCACCTTTCTCTTCTTATATAAATACTACGACCAACTAACTGACTTTAGTACTGACTTAACGGCCAGATGATGATGTCTTTACGTCAATAGCACTCGCCCGCAGTATCTCACCAGCCAGCGAAGACGGACCTACCAAACATGTACGTTAACTTTAACAAAAATCGCCCTTATTGCATAATGTATTAGGATAGGAGCGGAACTAGGGTGACTGTATTTTAATCCTGGTAGTGGCGTTGATACTGCTTCCACATCCTCAGCGTAGCAATTAGGAAGATACTTCTAGTCAATACACACATCAAGGGCCTAGAGTCACCTATAGTACATCAATGGCTTAATTCTTCCATCAATAGTACACTACACTCACTAATTTCAAATAGGGTAGAGTGCGCTCTCTTGATAGTACACTAAACTTCTTTGGTTAGAGGCCACCAGAACTAAGACAGCAGAAAATGACTCACAGGGGTTTCTCTGTGGGCGTTCTGCGCAGGCACAGGACCATTTCCAGGAAATTGGTGGTGGGTAGCGGCCAAATCACAGCGCCTGGAGTCACCTCCAAAAGGTGGAATGGCAGCCTCATGCTCGAGCATTGTGTTTGGGCTTCAGATAGGCCCAGGCGCCTCCCAGTACAGCAGCGCTCTATCAAATGTGTTGCCAGTGCAATGAGAAGCTTCACAGCCACTGCCGAGTTTACTCAATGATCACTGTGATGTCCACGTACACTACAAGCGTGAAGTTGTAGGCTGGCAGGCGGCGGAGAAGAGGGTTTAGGAGCACGACCCAAAGGATCATCGATAGAATGGCACAGTGGGGCCATCCCAATAACCAACGCTGCAGGAAAACAACACACTCTTTTAACTGCTATTCCCATCCCTATTTCAGTAGCCTCACCTTCCCACCAGTACCAATAAATTCATAATTAACAATTAATAAGGCGGACAAATATGAATACCTAAAAGCCAAGTCCAAAGCCTTGTGATACATTCCAGACTTGTGATACAACAACACAGCCTTGTCGGGAGAAATGACTTCCAAATATTTCGCCGCCTCGGCCTGTTCTCTAGAGCCAGCTGCGAGTGACAGGGCCCACAGTTGGTCTTCTAGGCCTTGCTCCTGAAAATATACTTCGTGATAATTACGTACAAGTTTTCAAAGTGAAATTAAAACTAAGACCGGAAGTTGACAATATAAAAAACCAGTACAGTGGATCGCACAAATGTGTCCCATTGAGTAGCTCTCTCTTCACTCGACTTTCAAGCACAAGGCGTCAAGATGCACAGAGTGGCATCTTCCACCTTTTCTCATTCTCCCATTTCTCCCCAGTCAACAATTCATTTTTGTGGCTTCGTACGACGACGTAACAAAACAAAAGGGCCATACCGTTTGAAACCTTATTGAATGGAGAACTTTTGCTGCTCTGTTCATTTTTGTTTGCTCTGGTGCTGCATTACTGTCCCACCTTCAGACAGGGTGCGTACCCCCAAAGGTCTTGTTGTGACGCACGTTACGTTCTCAGATGTTGGGAAAATATTCACACACGTTACATTCTACTGACGAGGATTCCCATCTAGCTTGCCTTTCATCTAATGCATGCGCTTAATTTTCATTCAGTAGGTACGGAGTTTGGCTCAGAGCAGAGAAAGCTTCCTTTTCACTCTCCATTTGCCCACCGTGCACTCATTGGCCAAGTCAACTCGTAACTGACTATTGATCACCTGGAGTGCTTCTATTGATACGGTCTTATAGAACCTTGGTGATCCACAGGAGCGCAGCTTTCTGAGATTGTGCCACTACTCTAGTATAATTACTGTTGGCGTGATGAAGGCAGGCTTATTGGGACAAACACAACAGCTATTGCCTTCCACTGTGTTCTAGCTCAACTGTATGCAAGGGTCGTTCCTACTTGGACTATCGACCTCTAGCGCTAATTAGGGTTCAAGAGTGCTGTCGAGACTAGCCGACGAGGGCAATTATATTTGACACGGCGATCCCTGGCATCTGCGAAGGCGATGATGCAGCGGCAGCACCTGGAAATAGCGACAGGACCGCTGTTGCACCTTCCTCAGTTAGTGGCAACATGACAGAGAAGATGCAAGCACGAGCACGACTTAGAAAAGAAAGCAATGAAAAGGTCAGAAAGAATAACTGTATGACAGGCTGAGTGAAAGCAACGTTCGTAATGAATTAAGGTAATGTCCGATCGAAGAACCACAAAAAAGAACCTTCTCTCAATCTCATTGAGGAGGGATGTCTTGATGGAGGAGGCTGGTTTGGTTGGTAGAAGTGAGAGAGTCGTCCAGCTGTAAACACTCTTATCAATTCACTCTGATAATGTAAATGTTCGGAGCATCGTTGGCTTGTAGTGGTTGAAGAAAAGGAAATGAATGGAATTGGTTGGTGGGTGTGAAGGCGCCATGATGCGAATTTCAACTTCGTGTTGAGTAAGTTTATTATAAAAAACAATTACAATACTGTGATTTCACTGTTTTCCACCTGTACACAGTATTACACCTCTGAACCTCGTCCTACTCAACTCAGCATAAAAATAAATACCTAGGAAACAATATAAAACACGTCGTAATTGCAATCAAATTGCCAAAATTAATTTTTTCACTCATATTAAACCATTTTTGCCCGTAACAGCTGTGGGTTTGGTCCGCATTGGCAGGCACAACTCGATCCCAGACAAAGACTCTTTGTCACACAACTGGACTTTCAAACAAAGTTAGGGCCGTTTTCACCAACTCCGTTGATTCTGTATAGACTCGATTAACAATACCTAACAGCGTCCCGCTGCAAAAACTGGTTTCGCCAGATTGGAATACGTTCAAGCCATGAGCAAACGTTAACCCCGAAAAGTTGGGCAGTTAGGTCTGGTTAGCTCTCATCTCAGGAACAGGGCAAATGGAATCCAGAGAGCCGTCCTGATTGCAATAACCCGAGCATGCAGAACAACATCGACGGCAGCGCTGCAAGTATTGGCAGGCTGTCCGCCCTTAGACCTGTTCCTGGACGCCCAAGTAGCAAAAATTAAGATAACGCAGCCAGATAGAGCAACAGTAGCCATAGAGAGAGAGCTGGAAAGGAGAGTAGAGAGCAAGGACAGCAGCAGAGAAAAAAGTGAGGAGGTACAAGAGTGGCTGATGGACAAATGGCAGACTTGCTCGGAAACTGAACAAACAGGTAGACATACGTATGAGATATCTCCTGAAGTGAGAAGGAGGCAAAAATTTGCAGGAATAAGTCCAAGCCACTGGTCGTCCCAGCTATACACTGGACATGGGTGCTTTAATGGCAAACTGCTGCTATGCAGGAGGAGAAGCTCAGGAAAGTGCCCCTGCGGACATAGGAATGAAACAGCAAGCCACATACTGGAAGAATGCAGCCTATATGCAGCACAAAGGGTGCTGCTCACTGTTAGTGCCCTGTATGAAGGGCCGCTCAACGCATTAGTGGAGCAACCAAATGGCGGCTGCAAAATGGAGACATTTGCAGAAAAATGACACAAACGGCGAGGCCCAGGCCCCAACATGGGTGGTAGTTAGTGGGTTCATGTTTGTGTATAGGCTAGGAACAACTGTGATATTAGGATAGGAATAGTATAGGATCGGAGGGTCGGAGGGTCGGAATAAAAGAGTACTCTCCCTCCACCCACCACTTAGGGAGAAAAGTTGCAAGCAGGGGGCAGAATATTCAGTACTCCCCCTGCCGTATGAATGTAAGTTAAGGAATGAATGTAAATTATTCGGAATGTATGTTTGTGTACCTGTGTTTTGTCTTATGTGGCTCTGTAGGGGGTTAGGGGCTAGAACTGGGGATAGGCTATAGGGGCATTAACCCCTGTCGAACTGCCAGGATCAGGCTCAGATGGGAAAACTCCATGATACAAGAAGAGGGAGCAGAGTACCTAGCCCGACGATCCAATCAGTCTAGGCAATAATGGGAAAACTCCAAGATACACGAAGAGGGGGGAGAGTACCTAGCCTGAGGGACTGTGTGCTGAGAGGTTGGACATCTATGGGATGTATGGTTATGGGGCTGTTTACGTTGACATAACGCTCGATGGAATGTTGAACAGACGCCCAATTTCCTTACTTTACTGTAACCTCATTAGTCCACTGCCTTCTCGCAGCGTAATCACAGCTATCCTAAATGCATCCCACAGTGACCACAGCTAGTGTGGTGGGAACGAAACAGGCTAGCTTTTTTACTTTCCTTACTCTACGAAGTAGAAAGGAAAGTTATGTAATCGGCTGAAAAAAAAAATTTTGAGTTCTCTTCAGATCTTTACGTTTCAGACCCCCCTAAGTCCGAAAAACACTATTTGATAAAATGGTCTGTGGGTCTGTGTGTGTGTGCGTATGTGTGTATGTGTCTGTGAACGATTTTTAGAGAAAACGACCGTATCAAATCCACTCAAACTTGATATCTAGCCTGCAGGTTACCATGGGACGCCAAAATAAGGGTTTGAACAAAATCCACCGAAAGTTAACTATAGTTATCATAGTGATCAACACTCCAAATATTTTTTTTCTCAAAAACGGCTCTAACGATTTTGATTAGATTTTTTGTATTGGTAGCTCTTAATAAGACAATATCACCATTAAATTCTCATTCGTGGGAAAATGACGAGAGCAGCACAATAAATTACCAACATTTTCGACGTAATCGATTTTAGAGCGGTTTTTAGAGAAAACGATCGAGCCAAATCCCCTCAAACTTGATATCTAGCCCGCAGGTTACCATGGGACGCAAAAATAAGGACATGGGCAAAATCCACCGAAAGTTAACTATAGTTATCATAGTGATCAAAACACCAAATTTTTTTCTCAAAGCCGGCTCTAACGATTTTTGATTACATTTTTTATATTGATAGCTCTCAATAAGGGAATTATACCATAAAATTCCCATTCGTGGGAAAATGACGAGAGCAGCACAATACATTATCAAAATTTTCGACGAAAAGCGTTTTTAGCGCGGTTTTTTCCTTATAAACTCCGCTGGAATGTTAGAAAGTGAATTGACGTAGAGCTAAGGAAAGTTGTGTGTTGCAACGCACCAGATATTTTACTTATCTAGCCCCGATCAATTGGACCACAATCAGCGCTGTTTTGGTGAAAATGACCCTTAAAGGCAAAATATGGCCTGCAGATTTGGAAACCCCCTGCCTTGACATGTAAAGAGTTAGATTTTGTGAGGGGGTGTCAACACAGGTGTATGATTCAGAATGAATGATATAGCAAAACTTGAAGCCTCAGACAGAACGTGGCACACTATTCCCAACTGTTCCTTCCACCTCACCCCCACCTCCCTCATATACATCTCTATCGACAGGCAAAATCTTAGTGAATGCCAATTGGAGCGACTCACCTTACATAACCGAATAGCGTTCGTGTACGCCGTGGCGCGAGTGTAAAAATGCACCGCGGTCGGCAGCATCCCCAATGCTTCATACCGACCGGCTAAATAATAACAGGCCGCCGGATCTCCGGTGCTCTCCGCTATTTGACCCGCCTTCTCCATGTCGTCAGAGTGACATAACATTCTCACTAGCGACATGTAGTCGTTGGCTTCTTCGTAAAACCTCGTAGCTACTGCTTTGTCGCCTTTCATTTCTTTGAACTGAGCCCACCACTTCAATAAGAACCTGAAAAATAATTACGATGCACTGAACATGATTTGAATTTGTAATGAAATATTAAGAGAAAGCTTCGTCTTCTACGGAGATAAATAGTGAACAAAATGGAACTACGAGGTACGTCCAGAAAGTAAAAGTACTAGATTGTGTTTCAACAAAAACTTGCAGGGTTTTGAAGGTTAACGTCTCACTTATTGACTTTTTTGTCACATTTTGATTCTAAAGCGAACACAATAGGGGTCGTAGATTTAAATGTCATATGTAACAATAAGGATTATGGTAAATTGTCCTTGTTTGCGGTCGAGACCTTGGGTCCACCGTTGTTGGGTAGATGCTGGTTTGAAAAATTCGGATTCAGGGTGGCGTTAGCTGACGATAAAAAAGCTACTCGTCAAGTTCATCACGTAGAGTTTAAGCAAGATGATTTATTAGCGCAAGATGATAGAAAAATTCCCAAATGTTTTTTCTCTCAAATTGGGATGTTTTAACAAGGGGAAAATTCGTTTAACGCTTAAAGAGGGAGCTCAACCCACGTTTTTCCGGCCACGGCCGATTCCGTTTGCTCTGAAGGGAATGGTAGAAAAAGAATTGTTACGTTTAATTGAGGAAGGCGTATAAGAGAGGGTTATTCTAAAGAGTGGGGGGATCGCAGTGCGAGTTTGTGGTGATTGTAAAGTCACGTTAAATCCGTGGTTGGAAATAGACCAACACCCGTTACCGTCGGCTGAATATTTATTTCAGAGAGTCCAGGGCTGTACAGTTTTCGGAAAATTAGATTTGTCGCATGCCTATCAACAATTAGTTGGATGAAGAGTCTCAAAAAATTACTACTTTAAGTACCCACACAGGTCTTCTAAAAAACAAGAGGTTGCCATTTGGGGTAGCACCGGCACCTGCTAAGTTTCAGAAAAAAGCGGAAGCCTTAATTGAGGGAATTGAGAATACAGCAGCCCTATTGGACGACATCTTGGTGGGGGGACGTACATATGAAGATCTCATAGTAAACATTGAAGAAGTATTAACCAGATTACAAGATGTAGGGTTAACGCTTTCTGAGGGGATGTGCGAAATAGGAAAAAAATCTTTGGTGTATCCAGGATTCGAAATAGATGCAGAAGGGCTACACACCACTGATGAAAAAGTGGCGGCAGTGCTCGAGGCTCCGAATCCCGATACATCACAAGTACATAATCGCCTTCCGGTTCTATGCAAGTTTTGAGCCTCGGCACAAGCTTTTTGATAGCCCCTTTGAAGAATTCTCCCGCCAAATCTTTCTGCCAGTTCAGGACCTCTTTCTTCACTTCTTCAGCGGTTGAAAAGCGTTTTCCACCCATGTGAGTCTTCAAAGAGGTGAAAAGAACTTGAAGGAGCCAAGTCCGGGGAATACGGAAATCCTCACCTTCCAATTCAAATCGCTCAAGGAACTCACAAGCGCATGCGACCCGATTCACTTTGTACTGTTGCGTCAATTGTTTTTGAATTCGAGAGTTTCAGTGATTGTTTCGTGCACGAGAGATGTAGAGAGTTATGGAAACAATCTTAACGAACAGCGTCCGCGATCTGTTTCACCAACTCATCCGTCAAAATGGAGGGCCTCCCAGTCCTGTGATCTCGTTCTTCCTTCGCTGAACTCACGAAACCACTTGAAAACGTTCGTTCTGTTCATCACACCTTCAACATAAACCCCTTTGATCCGTGAAAGAATTTCTGTCAACGTTTCACCTTCTGCAACAAGGAACTGGATGACTGAACTCACCTTACAATAGGCGGGATTTTTTATGGACAAGCTTCTCACAAACTGCCACCACGAAGGTAGTTTGGATACTACCGAGGTCATTCGGTGTTCGATGTGTTCAGGAAGGTCTCCTACGTCACGCAGTGTGGCGAACATTGGAAAAAATGTCCCCCACACGTACGAGCCACAGTACTCTTACTTTCTGGACGTGCCTTGGAAGCTCGTAATAATGTCAAGATACAGGCGGCGTTGGCTACCCAGGATATTAACTGGAGGTTCCACAACCCATTGTGCTCCAAATCTATCTGGATTGATGGAGGCCAACATCAAATCAAGCATACCAGGCTGACTCCCATTGTACGCCCCCCAGTGATAACAGTCTAGTGGTCAAAGACGAAGATTCATTAGATTTAAATTCGAACTCTGGCTGTTCCTTATTTGGGATGCGCACTGTGGCCTAAAGTCCTATTGTGCTGACTGACTCCTATGAAAGGCACCAGGAGATCGTGGTCTAGTGGATAAGACATTCGTTCATAATTCTCGACGTAAGTCGAGGATTGTGGATCGGAGCTCCAGCGCGATTGCCGTAATTTTTGCCTGAGTCAGCAGCTCTTCAAAGCATCTCCAAACTTTCCTCGTAACACTATTGTGCCAGCCATAAAGTCTCACAGGTCCATGCCTAGCTCTTCGTCCTGAAAATGAAATTAGAGCTTCCCACATTCTCTTCCACCCTGGACGCTATTTTCCTGCCCGTTTACTTTGTCTACTTCCCACAACATCGACCAAACCTCGGGTGTATTCCTGTCAGCTAGCTGTGCATGGGGCATCAGGGAGAAAGGGAGGCGATTCCTTTTGCTAGTTGTATTTTTTCCAGGCAAGCATCTCGCAACGAGGAATTGGATATATTTCATATTTCGTACGGCCCACATGGTTTATGCTAGACACGACCACGCAAATAGTATTATGTACTTACGGTTCTTTACTTTCCACGATGTATTTTTCAAGCGCCTTCAGATTTCCTAGGAGCATTCTAGGCACCTCGTGACGATGAGTTTCCGCCTTTCGGTACATGTGAGCTGCTCCTTCTGTATCTCCCGATGTCTCCAAATATCTGATCAAGAGAAAAAGTATTCAGGGGCGTTTTAGAGAATATATTTGACAAAATTTGACAAGTTCCCGACAGTAACCTGACCTATTAGTGAGCTGTGCCAAGCTAACTGCAGTTAAGGTTGTTTACTAACACCTTCCCTGCTACGCGCGGTATTACCGCGCTTTTGTGTTCTTCCCCATGACTACAGTGGTAAAACCGCTCTCGAACCTTGGGAAAACCCCGTACAATCCAAGCCCGTATTCAGACGGTAGTGGTTCCATAAGCCCTTTTCAATACAGCTAGTAGTGGGAAAGACCCTTGTAAATGAGCGGGGAGTACCAACCGAGGAATTCAGTTAGCGACGGTTTTCTATTTTCAGTCTGACGAAAGCCTCAACAGATCGCGTTTCTCCTGCGTTTTCGGCAATTTTTTGTGATAAGTTATATATTTTACTTTACCATTTTTACTTTCCTTGGCTCGACGAAGTAGAAAGGAAAGTTATGTAATCGGCTGAAAAAAAAATTTTGAGTTCTCTTCAGATCTTTACGTTTCAGACCCTCCTGAGTCCGAAAAACACTATTTGGGAAAATGGTCTGTGTGTCTGTGAACTATTTTTAGAGAGAACCACCGTACCAAATCCACTCAAACTTGATATCGCGCCAGCAGGTAACCATGGAACGCCAAAATAAGGGTTTGAACAAAATCCACCGAAAGTTAACTATAGTTATCATAGTGATCAAAACACCAAATATTTTTTTTCTCAAAAACGGCTCTAACGATTTTGATTAGATTTTTCGTATTGGTAGCTCTTAATAAGACAATATCACCATAAAATTCTCATTCGTGGAAAAATGACGAGAGCAGCACAATAAATTACCAAAATTTTCGACGTAATCGATTTAAGAGTGGTTTATAGAGAAAACGACCGAACCAAATCCCCTCAAACTTGATATCTAGCCCGCAGGTTACCATGAGACGCCAAAATAAGGGTATGAGCGAAATCCACCGAAAGTTAACTATAGTCATCATAGTGATCAAAACACAAAATTGTTTTCTCAAAAACGGCACCAACGATTTTGATTAAATTTTTTATATTGATAGCTCTCAATGAGGCAATCACACCATAAAATTCCCATTCGTGGGAAAATGACGAGAGCAGCACAATAAATAACCAAAATTTTCGACGAAAAGCGTTTTTAGCGCGGTTTTTTCCTTACAAACTCCGCTGGAATGTTAGTAGGAAGTTAAAGAAACTTGGTATTGTAATCCAATCCAATACCTAAAGTGAGAGAGTTTAAAAACGCTCATGAGGTACATGGGGCTCACTCCAGAAATTCCTGAATTTCAACTACTGCCGTTTCGTTTACTACCAGTTCTAAACGTTTTTACTCAATAACTCTGCAAAAGTGATTACTATCCTTCTTAAACAAAATACGTGTTTACAAATCGAAGACAATTGAAATAAATTTTCCTTTTTGGTTCATATATCCAGAATAATAATCTTATCACATATTATGTCTAGGCCGTTTTCGATACCTAATATCCAGCTAATGCTAGGCACCTACCATTCAAGGCAGTGCATATTTGATACTAATGAAAGTAAGACGATAAACGAAAAATCTTTGCTCGAGCCCTAAAGGACAGCAGGCGCGGTATTACCGCGCGGTAGTAGTAGGAAAGAAAAATAACGTTTTGTTCCAACCGAAAGCGCGGGTTTACTCCAGAGAGCAAAATCGTGAGGTCCTCAGCCATGAGAGAAAAAGGATGTGGCCTGTTAACAAGTCACTGTTCACTAAGGTACCATCTGGCCAAGATTGGTAAGACAGAGTTGCAGATTGCTTAGGTCAAGTGTAAGTAGAGTGCTTAGGATGGCTCTGCTGCTGGTTGGATGGACCTCAAGGTTGTCTTGCGTTTTGTGCAAGAACGATGGAGACGTCGCATCATGGAACACCAGTTCCATGGGAGCTGGGAGTGGAGCTGCATGGACATGAGGTAGCTCATGTGCGCCCACACAATAGGGTAATTTGAGGTCGCAGACAAGGTTTTTTCAGTCGCACCAAAATGATTTTTAAAAAACAAAAAAAACCTAACACGTCCTCCAGCTCAGCAGAGAATTGAGGTTTTTCAACGTCTCACACTCTTTAGATCGTGTTTACAAGTACCCTCTTGTCTGCTAACACTGGGATCAGAATGTCTCTTCCCTGGCCTCTAAACGGTCGAGTTCAAAGTAAACTTAACTTAGCATCAGTATTTAATTTACCAGGAGCAGATTGAAATGAGACAAAAATGCGAGATCTGAACTTCAAGCGTAACAGAGGAAAGATTTATTGAAATGGTATAAACGATGGTTAAAATAAAGATATCCTACCTAAAGGGCCCTTAAAAATAGAGACTTTGCTTGATGGTGAAAAGAAATTTGAGTGGAGAGCTTCTTTTCGTGGAAGCTGAGATGGTGACGAGAACAGCGTTGACGCGCCTTGGTCTGGGGTTTCGTTGGAGTCCGGGGTCGTTCCAGGTAAACGTATCCAAACCGAAACCAAAGATTCAAAGGCGATTTTAGTTGAAGCCGCAATCTCGACGAGGATTTTGGCTTTTGGGAAAATGAAATGAAGTCGGCGAAAACGGTCGGCGACGTGAGTAAAAAAAAAATAGACGGGAGTTGTCAGTTTGATCGCAAACGAGGTAATAATCGTGTCTGCGCAGAATTTCGGCACCTGGTGGATCGTGAAGGGGGAGAGGACTTCTTGTTCTTTCGGTCTTGTTCTTCACCTTTCGTAAACAACAAGGTGCGAATCAACTTGAGCCAATGGTGACGGTGACCGGCTGCGAGACGCGGTCGGCGATAAAGGTCTTCTTAAATTAATATAACAAAAAGGTAAAAGATAAAAAATAAACATTGCTGTCTGTCTCGAACACCTCTTCCATCTGCATTACTCTGATGACAACTTGCCTCCATTCTTCGTTTCGTACTTTGTTCCGATCCACCATTCGGCTGCCCACCCTTTCCACTCTGGTTCTGAACCAAAGTGAACATAAAGCAGTGAACAGAACATAAGAAGTGCTCTGCAGTATCTATCTCCCCACAGGAGCACTGGGCTCATATAGTAATTCTGTTTAATGTTTTTCTAACCAGGTAATGTGGGTTCCACTTAACATGACCTTTCAGTTTGATTCAGGCTCATTCTGTATTTTGTCTATCGTACTTCCCAGTGATCTTGGAGAATTCGAGAGCCTTCGCTAGGTGATCTCGTCACCAACTCTATTCAATGGGGTTTGGATTGCTTTAACGACGAAATAACTTTCCAAGATAAGGCCTACTTTTCCTAATTAGAACCAAGAAGTCCTCTTCAGTTTAAATAAGAAGTAGAGAAAAACAGCTTACTTGCCGTAGTGGTGGTAGGTGTTCCTCAAATGGATTCTATCTTGTTTCTGAGCGACGTCTACGGCCTTGTCCCACTGGTCTGTGTACTGATACAACTTATTGAGAAGATCCGTCCTTCCACACTTGATGTACAACTCCTCAGCTTCAGCCTGAACAAGAAAAATCAATAAAAACCGTCAAAATCCAAAACTCTTTGTAATTGTTACAAGAGTTGAAAAGCCGCCAGTTTGTTTGGGGCAAGTCCACAATGTGAGGCCACAAACTAAAGGGGTGTGGTCTCACGCTTGAAGCAGGGGGATCAGTGAGAAGTGGCCCGCCAGGTGCAGGAGGGTATGAGCCAGGTGTACTGGCAACAGTTTTGCAGATAATGATGGTGTGTGTGAGAAGCACCGCCTCAATGCTCAAACAGAAAAAGATATACATTAGGTCATACACTCAAGCTGCAGTTATATCCTCGGCACATTATACTGATTTGGGAATGATTGACTGGCCTGAAGAACTAGTATCACGTCCTACAGAAAAAGAAGGGAATGAGAAGGGAGAAAGACTGATGAGAGCTCGATCTGCACTTCTCTCAGTGGGATTTGAGGACTTCATAGGGAACACCACTTGAATAAGGAGGTTGGCAAGTGGGAGCAGAAGTGTAGGGCTGTCTAATGGCGGGATATGCGTCTGGTCAAAGGCAGTCAAGGTTATTAATAAGACTCTCCATTGGGCAATCGAGAGAGGTTCTCAGTCCAGGGAGAGAAAGTGTACGGATAGTATGTGGCCACTTCAGAGGACAGTGACCACTACAGTACCACCTGGCCAAGATTGGAAGTAACAAAAGTACAGTGAAGAACAGAGTTGCAGATTCAAAGTCAGCAAAACATGTACTATGTACTTGTGAGCGGCAGGCTACAATGTGCCTTATAGTGCTTCTGTGGTTGCAAGGATGGGTCTCAAGGCTGTCTAGCATTTTGTGCGAGGATGGTGGAGACGTGCAACTGAACTGCAAGGGCTCCGTCTCAATCAACCGCTCGATGGATAGTAGAAGAATATCTGTCTGTGAGATGTGAGGCAGGCACCTTGGAGGGGAAGATGATAAGGGCAGGCTGGCAGGCCCTGGGCGAATCCACGTGAAGCAGCTTACGTTCCCAACAAAACTCTATTTCATACAGTCCGTTCTACCCCCAACAGCCAGCTTCAATCATACACTTGACAAGTAATCTACAAATCGTAGACAATGCAGGAAAATTGAAATAGTTTTGGCCTTTGTAACTGACTGGGGTAATCAATGTGGTCCAAAGACTGGTCATTTGGAGACCCTTGACACAGACAATGAAAAAACGGGAGGTAAATTATCACCAAATAATGAGTATATACAGGGATCATCCACCATTTCTACAATGAAGATGAATTGCAGACTCGCCACTCAAGATCTTAGGCCAACACATTGTCACATTAAGGTCGAATTGGTTTTCAAAAGATAACTTACCACCATTCCCAATTGTAGAGCTAACGCGGCCAATCTAGCATCCTCCTCTGGCTCCTTTTCAGCAGCTCTTAGAGCAGCGACTCCTCTCGTAAGGCCCATGTGCCCTAAGCATATCTTGGCAACGTCCAACCTACGCCCTTTAACGCACATCTTGGCAAGACTTCCCCAAACTGCAGAACTACAATTAATACAAGGTCAATTACGCTTGAAGGGCGAAAGTATCAAGAAAGTTTGTAACAGTACGGCGACATCATAATATACATTAGGACGTGTTATTAATGAAGGCGTAAGACGAGTTATTAACATTTTCGTTAGTTACTCTGTATTAGTGAAACAGCCCACCAAGTACAATTTAGTTGTTACTAACGACCACGTGACTACCAGTTTATTTAACTGCAACTGCACTATCTTATTTTCCACCCTAGTCCACCAGACCAGGGCTCCATAGGTGACTACAGGCCTAATAACCGCAGTGTACAGCCACTGGATCATCACAGGCCTTAGCCCCCATGTTTTCCCCACCATTCTTTGAGCTGCCCACATCACCACTGACGCCCGCTGTAAGGCTTTTTTCATGTGTGTGGCCCAAGTGAGCTTCCCATCAAGGAAAACTCCCTGGTACTTTATCTCATGCTGGACCTTCACCACCTTACCACCCAACCTGAGTTCCCGCAGCGCAAGGCTGTGCCTTCTAGTGAATGGGACCAGGCCCGTTTTGTCTAGATTAACAAACAGTCCTTGCCCATTGCACCATCTCCTCCAGCAGCTCAAGAAGAGTATCAACTACCAGTAACCATAGGAGAGGGAAAAGCACCCCCCCCCCTCCACCAACACTGAGCATTTCCTTGGTCCAAGAGATTAGGTAAGGAGTGATTGGGGCTTATGGGTGCCTCATTAGCTGAACTCAATTTTGGCTGCTCCCTCGCATTACCTGTCCCACCAGGGTGCCACCCAGAATTAGCAAGGATCACCTGCGATCATATGCTCCAGGAGTGATCAGGTCATGCGCTGGTTCGGAGAAGACTTTTAAAAGCAGTATTCGATACCAAGTAGGCGACTTGGTGTGGTATTACTGGCACAACCCGTGTTAGCGCACAAACAGGGGTGATGATATTGACACCAATTAATTTGGGCGAGCACGTTAAATGAGGGCCTCGTGTTGACAGTGTAATATTGGGAAATGACAATTAAAATGAAATGAATAAGGCTGTACTGATAAAAATAATTTTTGAAAATTAATACTAGAAAATTGCTGCCCGTAAATAAATAAATTAAAATTCTTCTTCGGCACGGAACGTATGAATCGGGCAGTTCTGACCTTGTTGGAACAATGACAACGAAGGAGAGTCGGCTTAAATGTGGCGTGACAGCAGTGCGCGACGTGCAGAATTTGGAGGGTATACCAAATGTAAATGTCTCTTCGGAGCACTATTAGCACGGTCGCGTTGAGAAACAGAAAAAAAGGGGCGATTTCGATCAACCTCTTACTCGTAGCTATCAAGCGCACATGGCCGGAGATTCCAGCCCACCAGGCCGGCGAACGTCCTCGAGAGGAGGGGCTGTCAGGTCCGGTCCGGTCTTCGATGCGCCGGCGATCCTTGTGAAGCTCCGTGGTATCAAGAACCAAATAAATAAATAAACAAAGGAAACGAAAACAGAGTAACTGACACTCTGAGTATCCCCTTAAACTTCAATCATCCTTTGTGGGACTGTGCCAAGTTTGGAAGCAATTTCAAAAGTGGTCTTCCAGACCTGCACCCCAAGCGCCGCTATAGGGTTGTCCACACTGATCATCTAGCTCTGTTCCACCCGCAAAAAGACGGAAGACGAATGTGGTGTTGTGGAGCCTCCACAATAGACGTCAGTGCTACCATCTTTTTGGCGTTTAGCACTCCTCAGTAGTGTAAATAGTTTTTCACAGGCTCAAATATCGATTCTCGTTTGGTTGCAAACACACCAGGAGTGGCTTATTTTCTAACAGCATTTAAAAAAAACTCACCTCTTAATGTTGCGAATAGATTTGAACGCTTGGTCCAAATCCCCAATGCTCAAAGCAAAGCTGAAGTTTATGACCGCACTTTTGGTCTGTGAATCGCAATTATCTAGCCCTTCAAACTCCTTCATAAGTATTTTGGCTCCCGATATTTTCTGAAAAATGTACATACACCCTTCAGTTGTGCGTTCTCTTTAGCCTATTGTGTTTGGGATCATGGACTAAATTAAATAAAACAAAATTACCTGGAGGGAGCTTTTCTTGATGACAATAAAATTAGGTAAGTCCATGCCAAGGAGGGAAACAAAGTCGTCATCCATTGGAGTGCTGTCTTTAAGAATCATCCCTTCATTGGGAGCAGAGAGGAACGAAACCAAAACCTGGATCAAAACACATCATTCAGAACCCAACACATTCGTCAACGATCAACATTCATCGCGTAAAACCCCAAAAAGGAATACTAAATGACACTACAGCCATCCACATACAGAAAGCTGTTCAGAATGGCACTTGTAATGAGGTAAGCTGGAGAGTGGTGGGAAGGCGCGAGACTTAGGACTTTTCAATATCAAGCTTCCTTCACTCGCCCAAACAATAATCTTCTTTTCAATTGAATGTAACCAAGTTCTTCGCACTAAACCAGTCGGCAGGTCCTTATTAGTTTCCCACACTCTCCACTCAGGTTATAGACAAGACATTAACAGTTGCCTGCACTCAGAATACAGGTCTGTTTCCTTATCAAAATTACTGTACTTTGCCCATGTAACGCAGTTATATAAGTCGAAAGTTAGGGAGGTTGCAGTTTCGTTATCATGCAAGAGCCAAGGCCTTTACTTAGCATCCACCCAATCCAGACCTGTTGAGGCAGAACAGGTTGTCATTTAGCCAGTCTGCTGATGGGAGAGCTGTTGCCCATGTGTCATCTACCAGAGGTATGGATCTGTACCAACTGGGAGGAGCTCTTGATCTGCCCAGCCAATCTAACTATTTACATTGGCATGTTTCAAAGGGATGGATCTACTGTGGCCTTTTTACTTTCCTTGGCTCTACAAAGTAGAAAGGAAAGTTATGTAATTGGCTGAAAAAAAATTTTGAGTTTTCTTCAGATCTTTACGTTTCAGACCCTCCTGAGTCCGAAAAACACTATTTGGGAAAATGGTCTGTGTGTGTGTCACTAAAGTTTGTCTGTGAACGATTTTTAGAGAAAACCACCGTACCAAATCCACTCAAACTAGATATCGCGCTAGCAGGTAACCATGGAACGCCAAAATAAGGGTTTGAACCAAATCCACTGAAGGTTAACATAGTTATCATAGTGATCAAAACACCAAATTTTTTTTTTTCTCAAAAACGGCTCTAACAATTTTGATTAGATTTTTTGTATTGGTAGCTCTTAATAAGACAATATCACCATAAAATTCTCATCCGTGGGAAAGTGACGAGAGCAGCACAATAAATTACCAAAATTTTTGACGTAATCGATTTTAGAGTGGTTTTTAGAGAAAACGACCGAACCAAATCCCCTCAAACTTGATATCTAGCCCGCAGGTTACCATGAGACGCCAAAATAAGGGTATGAGCAAAATCCACCGAAAGTTAACTATAGTCATCATAGTGATCAAAACACAAAATTGTTTTCTCAAAAACGGCTCCAGCGATTTTGATTAAATTTTTTTTATTGATAGCTCTCAATATGGCAATGACACCATAAAATTCCCATTCGTGGAAAAATGACGAGAGCAGCACAATAAATAATCAAAATTTTCGACGAAAAGCGTTTTTATTTAGTTATTTCCTTATAAACTCCGCTGGAATGTTAGTAGAAAGTTAAAGAAAATTGGTATTGTAGTCCAATCCAATACCTAAAGTGTGAGTGTTTAAAAACGCTCATGAGACACATGGGGCTCACTCTAGAAATTCCTGAATTTCAATTACCGCCGTTTCGCTTACTACCAGTTCTAACAGTTATTTTCCCAATAACTCGGCAAAAGTGATTACTATCCTTCTCCAAAAAATTCGTGTTTACAGCCTCATTAATTTTCTGTGTACCAATTGCTCAATAATGGTCCTGCAATGAGTACGAGCAGCACAATAAATTCCAGAATGTAGGCGCTACCGCTTCCTGCTGCTGTGAAGTGTTGTTTGACCAAGTTCAAAGGCCATGTACAAAGTGATGTGACGTAGAGCTAAGGAAAGTTGTGTGTTGCAACGCACCAGATATTTTGTCATAACCTTCTTTGCAAAATTGGGCGAAACGGTTATTAGCTTGCTTAGCATCAGCCAAAACTTGAAGGTTCGGCTGCTCTTCTAACAACCATCACTCATTGGTAGGAACAGCAGTGGAGCAGCAAGTGGTTTCTTGTTTCCTCCACACTGGAGGGGCAAGGCATGCAGGGTGGCGAGTTTTCGAGAGAAAAGAAGCGAAACGGCACGTCGAATTAGAAACTAGCTCGTTGAGTGGTCTGGCTCAACCACTTTCTCTTTAGACGTTTGGCCCAGAGTAGGGAAAGCTCCCAATTTTACTCCTCTCTTGACCACCATGCATTCAATGGCCAAGTCAACATGTAACTGGCCAGTGATCACTAGGAGTGAATCATTGGGTGTTGCATAGTAGGCCTTGATGATCCAGTTCTCTGGGATTAGGCCAGAACTCTCTTTCGACTGACTGTGAATTTGCTTCTCCACACAATGGGGCAGCAGCTAATCACGACTAACTGCAACACCACCCCTCGTCAATATTGACTACTAAGTACTTGATTCGCTTCTCAAGAGAGGCATGTGGCCGCTAGAACCCTTGACAGTTGACTATTTTATTTTTCCTTCAAGAGAATCAGCTGGATTTTTTTGCACTGCCACCTGCAGCTTGCTGTGCTCGCACACTACACCTGAAGGCGTGGCTTTTTGCCTCAATTTGGTGAATCGACACAGTCACGTCCTCCAAATAGCCCATCCACAAGGCTCATGATAAGACCCTCGTAGAAGCACTCAAAATACACTTGAACAAAACGAATCCCCTCAAAATAATCTCGACCAATGAAACCTCCCGACGTGTTTTCAGCGCACAAAGAGCAGATTTGCGATATCGTTTTTGATGGTACAAATGATCAAGTTAATACAAACGTTTCTAGGTGAAGTAGCTTCAGTGTGCCTCGATAGCATCGTAGCCGAATATCTTCTACTGCTTCGTCGAATATTCGGTCTCTTTGCTTCGCAAATCAGCAACCGAGGCTCTTCTATATCCCAGTGCATGGAAACGACGAATCGAAGTGGTTCACTGATTAGAAGACAGAAAAGAAGCAACAAGGGCAATGAGAAGCTCGCTTACAACGGGCAATAACTTGTCCGACCACTGGTTTAAGTTACCACGAATATATAGATGGTGTTAAAACGTTAATATAACTAAACTTGAATCTGTCCTAACAACTCATTTAACCTTCCAGTGGTAGACCTCCTCTCATCCCACAAACGGTAGACCCAGGAGCACAGAGCTCTTTCATTACTTCCTTCCGAATAAATCAATATTTATCATATTTTTAAATAGTTTTTGGTCTGAATGTGATATTCAATTCATCTCCTGGTGTATCTAAAGGTGTTCAATGAAAAACATAATGGCAAAAACAGTTTTTTATTAACTCAGAAATATGCAATGGTAAAAATAGGTTTTGCTAAACTCTGAAATACAAATAACTGAGTGATCAAAATTTGACTAATATAAATCACTAGAAGGTTTCAGCAGGGACTTCAATGTTTTCATCTACTCAGAAACATCAAAATCTTCGTCGTCAGCCTCGTCACTTTCTTCGGAACGGAGGTTACTGCAAGCTGGTTTGCAAATAACGTTGTGGTGTTCCCCACAAACAGCTGCCATACACTTTTGGCATCTTTTCAATGTTTTTCGTTTCTTTTCGTTTGGGCAGTAATCGCATAATCTTCGGCATCCTGAATCAGATGCACTGTCTGCTGGTGCTGCTCGTGCTCTTTTTACTGGGCTAGATTTTCCGAGCTGACGTCTTATGTCTCTCTTTGCACAGGGATTTGAATGCCAACAGTATTTTCTCTGATCTCTTGAAAATGGCGAATGAGTGAAATCGCTAGATCTTTGATGAAAAATCGTCTCTGAAATTTTTCTCCTGTATTTGCATAGTGTACAATATGTGCATAGTGTAGAGTATTTATTCCTGCCACATCCAATAGACCGTAGAAGACTGCCATTGGCCAACAGTTAGTTACCAAATAGAAACTTCATATCACCAATGTCAGTGTCATTATATTCCACATCAGAATCGGCAGATTGGACAGACTGGTCATCAGGAATGTCTTCGGGAAGGTCAGGTCAAAAGGGGAAGAGGAAGGGATGGAATCAAAATTTTTGGTGTTCCGATTTTCAGCAGAACTTACCTCATTGTCATCATCAGAGGGAATAATCGAATCGTTTGAGTCAGATGCACGTTCTGCCTCCTCGTCAGAATCTTTCACAAGCCACTGCAGCCATTTCTTGGGGTCAGAAGAGCGTTCAGTCATTTTATACATGATTTTTAAAAAAATACACAAAGGGTAGACGGCGGAGTGATCTGATACTTTCACGGTTTTGTGCAAAAACGCGAGACATTCTAGCTCCTGAGCGGGTTGGGAATGATGAGTAGGGTACGGTCCTGCTTGAGGGGGTTTTCTAAGAAGGAACTGTGAATCACAGCCCTCAGGAGAGCCACTGTGAATCACAGTATTCGAAGAATGGGCCAAAGGAGCGCCGCGCTCCGGGGTCTACCACTGGAGGGTTAATCCTTTCAACCTTGAACAGAATGCACAATGCGCCATAGGAGAATATTGCCCGTTTTCTAAAATAAAGTTTATATATTTGTTTCGGATCTGACGAAATAAAAGATGTTTTGCTGGCACATTGAACCAACAAAGGTACGCTATGTTGAACAATCACTACGAGGATGCAGAGATCAACTCTTCCCCTCTCTCGCTCCTCTCCACCACTCACTCCCTCGCAACCTCCCTTTCATCACTCCTTCTAGATTATATGTCTGTGTTTCAGTGTACTGTATGAAAGGATGGATGGATGAATGACAGCGAGTGAGTGGGTGGCCCCCGGCCATTTCGGGGAGGCGGTGATAGGCTGGGGCTCAGTGATTTTATTTTTTATGTTGTTTCCGAATTGTTTTATTTTTTATTGATTTATATGTTACTATGAGTTGTTTTGCGTTTCTGTTAATTTTTAGGGGCTGTCTCAGGACATCCACTGTCCAACGCTCTGCATGTCGAGTTCAGAGAACGTCCGTAGGAGGGTGGGCTCGTGGCTGGCAGGGGTTTTTCACCCATCTCAACCAGCTGGTATGAATGGTGTGCGACTTACACTGTGAGTGTAAGTTGTTTATTTGGAGTGAAAGTAATTTACGAGGGACATCCCAAAAGTAAGTTCCGATCATTTGTAAATCCGTGGGAAAATGCCGTAGGGAAAAAATTCCAACGGGGATACTTCGTGTTACATCTGGTGGCAACACTGAATTTTTCTTATGTTGCTATCATTTGTTGCGGCTTATCAGCACCAGTGTAAACATGGCTGCTACATTGAAAAACCCGTAAAATTGTGAAATCTGTTCGGTGATCCGTTTTTTAGTTTTTGAGAATGTTTCTGTGCCCGAAATTCACCGCAGACTCTCTTCGGCGTATGGAGAAGGGGTCATGAGCATCGAAATGGTCCGTAAGTGGAAGAGAAGTTTCCTGGAAGGGCGGGAAAGTGTGCACGATGAACAGTGAAGTGGACGCCCTTCCACTTCTCGTGGAGAGGACACAGTTTCTGCAGTTCCCCACCCCCCATACTCTCCAGACCTTGCACCGAGTGACTTTTTCCTTTTCCCCCTCCTCAAAGTCCACCTGGGCGGAAGAAAGTTCCGTACAAACGCCGAACTCGAAGCCGCGGTCTCGGAATTCTTCAAACAAAATGACGCAGAATGGTACGACAAGGGGTTAAGTAAATTGGCACCATGGTACCAAAAATGCATCGATCGGAATGGCGACAACGTCGAAAAATAAAGTAGATCCGTATCTTTAAGAATAATTTTTTTCTTTCAAATTGGTTGAGTTTTCGATTTTTCCCAGCACTTCACAACTAACTTTTGAGACGTCCTTCGTATTTTGTATGAATGTGTGAGACCCCTTCCCCCTCACGGACGTTGACGACCTGTCGACATCTACCTTCCCTTATTCAGATCAACCGCAAAACGTCCAGCCGACTCGAAACCAGTTCTTTTTCAGCCTCAGCGTAGTGAAAGGTCCCAAGTTTATGACCAAGCCTTCGCCGTCCACCAGATCGATTTTTCGTTATTTTTTTCTCGTTTTAATAATACGGTAAGTTTTTTACTCAATACTTTTTATTAGCTTACGCCAAATATTATTTGCCTCGAAAATTATGAATAAATAGGTATGAAATAATCCCCTAATAAAGAGTAAAAAGAATAAACTTTTTATTTTTTTATTTTATTTTATTTTTTCAGCGAGTTTCATGTTTTAGTGCGTATTTTAATTTGCTGTTTTTTGTCCAAATGAGCAGACGTGGAGTGAAGAGAAGATTAGTATTTGAGGAAAAATTGGCTTCTGGATTTATTTTTTTATTGATTTTGATTACAATGTATAAATTTTCTTGTAGCCTTATAAGGCATATAAGGCCTCGTACGAGGCATATCCACAAAGTAAGTGTACTCGATTTTTTTAGGGATCAAAAAAATTTATTAAAACAAAAAAAAAAATACGTGCTTACGTAGGTATACATTTAAGCTATTTTTCTACGTAGTCGCCATTTCTCTCGATGCAGGTAGTTAGGCGGGGGATCAATTTTTTTATGCCTGCCTCGTAGAAATCTGCCGCCACCTCCTTCGTCCACTTGTCGACCTCCCTCTTCACCTCCTCGTCGGTTGAACATTTTTTTCCACCCATGTGCGTCTTTAGAGAAGTGAAAAGATGATAGTCTGAAGGCGCCAGGTCGGGGGAATAAGGGGGGTGGTCTAAAACATCCCATCCAAAAAGAGTCCAACAGTTCCTTCGTGACGTTGGCCGTGTGAGGTCGGGCATTGTCATGGAGCAAGCAAACGCCCTTCGTCAAAAGACCCCTCCTTCGATTTTGAATGGCTCTTCTCAATTTTTTCAGGGTCTCACAATACCTTGCCGCGTTTATGGTCTCCCCCTGAGGCAAATAATCGATCAGCATGATGCCTTTGTGGTCCCAAAACACTGATGCCATGATTTTTTCCCCAGAAATTGTGGTTTTGAACTTTTTGGCTGAGGGTGAAGTGGTGTGACGCCACTGTTCGGACTGTCTCTTGGTTTCTGGAGTATAGTGTGCAACCCAAGTCTCATCTCCAGTAACAATACACTTGAGGAAATCATCACCCTCCAGTTCATACCGTTCCAAAATCTCTTTAGAGGTCTGCACTCGATTCAACTTGTGTTGTTCAGTCAGTTGTTTTGGGACCCATCTTGCACACAGTTTATGAAATCCGAGGGTTTCTGTTATTGTTTCGTGCAGCGGAGATCTGGATATTTCAGGAAACTTCGTAGAAATTTCGTCCAGAGTCAATCTGCGATCGTCACGGACCGCATTCTCAATCTTTTCCACAAGTTTGTCAGACACAACCGACGGTCTCCCACTCCTCAATTCGTCATGCACATTCGTACGACCGTTCTTAAACTCCCTACACCACTTGTACACACTCGTACGATTCATGTGTCCTTCACCATAAATTGCCTTTACCTCATTAAAAATTTCAATCGGGGATTTCTCCTTAACAACGAGGTACCGGATGACCGCGCGGATTTCGCACTTGGCGGCATAGCGATCGACATCTTTCACGAGAAATGCTCCTGAGACCACAGTTTTCAACGTACTGACCTCATTTTGGTCTTGTTTCGGAGGGGAGGAGTCACGCTACACGACAGTGTGCCCAACATCGCAAAAAAATTCCCTACAGCCTACGGGAGCTTCAGTACACTTACTTTGTGGATATGCCTCGTATACTTAATAATATTTTCAGTAATAATAATTCTTTGATATTCTTGTATCGTTTTTATAATATGTACAAAATACTTTTCTATGAAAAGCTCGTGAATTATACTTTTTAGTGCATTTTCGTGTTGTCTCCTCATTCTTATACCTGGATGTAGGTACTTTTACCCAAAAAAAGCTGCTAGGCCTCCTTTCTAATTACTTAGGTACATAATCTTTTCTGGCAGAAGCTGGACACTCGTTTTCTGTTATAAAAGCTTTCCTCTTTACAGCTTAGCTCGGTTTTTAGAGTATTATAACTTCACCTACAGAATGTCGACTACCTATCGACCACCCGCCAGAGGTAAGAGTTTCCTATAGTCAGGCGGGCGTCGACCACCCGTCGACAAACGTTTTTCAAGGTCAAAGGTTAATGAAATTTGAACTACAAGCCATCGGATGTTTTTTTGGTTCCAAAAAGAAAGATATGGAGACAAAAAAAAATTTCCGTGCAGAAAATCGGTTTTGAACAATTATTGTGAACGTGTTAATGAATTAGCGGTTATTTCACATATTGTAAGCGAGTCAGCGAGCACACTACATATGTTTATAAGAAAAATATTTATATGAGCAAAAAGCTGAGGAAATGCAGTTATGTTTGTTTTCTAGGGAGAATGGAAGAGAGGGCCTAATGGCCCTAATTCTCCCTGGTTGTTAAATAAAGATTCATTCTCCCATTCACTCTCGCCCATTCTCAGTCTTTCTCTCTCTCTCTCCCAGTCATCCCCCCCTCTGTCCCTCCAATCCCCTTTTTCTTTACCTCCCACACACCTACTCACACTCCCTTCCTCATGTTCTCTTCTAACCACTCACACCCCCTCCTCTTTCTTCTCATTCCTCTCTCACTCTCTCTTTTTACCTCACATCCTCTCATTCTCACCTTCTCTCTAACAGCGACGTGTTGTTATGCAATAATGTCCCCCGATGTGATTATTGTGGGGACAAAATACCGGGTAATCTGTCGAAATGAAGTCCTCAAAGTGAGGCATAGTCCGAATTTTGACAACCACCAGGGCTCCTGGTCCCATGAAAAGTCAATCCGAGAGACTAGTACTTTAAGCCTGCTGACGCTTTTGCATTGGAGGGCTATTTGCTCGTTGGAATAATTGACCCTGGATTGCTGTGGTGCGGTATATTGTCAATATGTACCACTCAACTCGTATATAAGAATGTGTGCTGCACCCTAGTAGCCAATTAACAAATGTTCAGGTGGATTTAGTTCCCAATGGTTACTCTGGTGTCTCGGCTTCGCCTTGTCCCCCTTTCCTATTCTCACTTCGCTTGTGTTTGGTATTGTGAACTGATCTTGCTGTTACGAGTAAATAGTGTTATTTTTATTTCTTGTTTTTTGTTTAACTTACATTAAACCTTTTATCATTACTGAAAGGTCTTCAAACCAGTAAGTGTACTTCGAAGTATTTTGACTTGACTTTGAATCAGATGATACGTCTCATTCACCTCTAAAAAAGCCTCGTTTGAACCATTTAGCTGACATAATCAAAGATAGTAACAAACATAATCGTCACTCACGTGGAGGATTTGAAGTAATGGGAATACATGATGTCTTCTTCAGTAGACCAAACGAACACTGCTGGCATCGGCGTGAGACCGGATGAAGCTGCAGTTAGGGCCACTTTAGAACCGTTTGAATTACAAATGGCGTACATCACCTCGCCGAAATCGTCAATAGCTTCTATCAAGTCCTTCAGTTTCGAAACTGGTCTTGCCTCCCTAAAACAATAATAGATTAAAGCAATTGGGTTATGTCCGCCAGTAGGCAAATGACTAAATTTAACGTACCAGTTAGGTGAGTAAGTCACCAGCCAGAGGAGATGGACTCACCTAACAGGTACGTTAACTTTAGCAATAATAGATTGTCCCCTTCTAGAAATATCGAGAGAGTTTTACGTCAAAAAGTACTCCACACAATTTTTATTATTTGGATTATTTG
Source organism: Pachypeltis micranthus (assembly GCA_020466155.1). NCBI lineage: Eukaryota > Metazoa > Arthropoda > Insecta > Hemiptera > Miridae > Pachypeltis > Pachypeltis micranthus. The sequence continues at coordinate 20,165,257 of CM035780.1, read as the reverse complement.
AATTAGTTACATTCCTCAACCTAAATGATAAGGAAAGTATTGCAATCCACCAGAAAAACTTCATTCGATTCCACAAGGTGACTGTCCAAACGATTTCTAATTTTCCACAGGAAACGATCAATCTCCAACTGAATGGAGATTTAAGTCGAACTACACCGTAAAACCAGCTTCTCCAACACTCAAAGTTCACACTCAAGCGGCGCAGGGTGAGCTAAGCTAAGTGGCGCAGCTACACACAGCTAAGTTACTGGGAGCACATTTACTTCTCTGCTACTGGTGCGGGAAACAAGGTCACAAGAAGAGGGAGTGCACAGGGCTCTAGAAGGTGCACGCTCTGCTCTGAGAGGGGTTCAAAGAGAATGTGGTTGCCCCTGCTTGGTGAGGGGAAGTGTAGGGTGTTTAGGCAACATCCACCAAAGCACAATGGATCATCTCCAACAGTTTCAGCGGGAGAAGGAGATCAATCTGCTGCTCTTGAGCAAGCAGCACCGTAACCAGGGAGCCAACTGGTTCCAGAGCCAGCTGGGCACTCTTACTCCTGGTCTTTGAGGGAAAATTGGAGGAGTTAGTGACGCCATAAGATCAGCAGGGTAGTGAGCCCTAGTTTGCGGTGATTTCAATGCGAGGGCCCTTGAGCAGGGGAAGTGAGCAGTATGGAACAAAGTCTACACTGAAGGCTTAGGAAGCAGGGTTCTGTGATGGGAGGCGCTGGATGAATACGAAGCCAGTGATTACCAATTTACATGGATAGCGATGAGTCTAGTCTCGGCGCCACAACAATCTCTAAGAGACAAAGCAAGTTCAAAGAGTGGAATGTCAGGAAGCTCGATGTTGTTCCACTTTCAGAGATTTTGAGGTGCCCTGCCCTGGACAGAGAAGAAACATTGGTGCTTGCTAGGAGTTAGTGGTTCAGTTTCTTGAGAGAACGCTGGTCCAGGATGAAGAACAAAGACGTGGAGTAAGACATCTTTTGAACCTCCCATACTGCCCTACTGGGAATGGCAGCACATTGCACGATTCTCGTGATGGTGAGGACAAGAAAGAAGACCTGTCATCCTAGAGAGGTGTGAGGACCAACCTGATGCAATGGGCTACAAAAAAAACTGAGACTGAAGTCTGATCGAGATGAAGTTGGTTCAGCCACGCACACCTGATGCAAATGTCGTTGTTCCAAAGTAAAGCAAGAAGCCAACTCTGTGTTCCTACACAGACCAAGGATTTACTTAGCTGTGTCTCGGCGAGTTGAATCTCAACTCGATGACCCTTCAATTTGCATTAAATAACTTCAAATGTGACTTGTAAATGACACTGACCTTCTAGAAAGGTCCCATATTTGCAGTATTCCGCTTATTGTCGAAATAGTCATAAAATGACGAGTTAAGCTCAACGTGATCGGCTGACCATCAGTTTCAACAACCTGTTTGACAGTTCCTTGGAGAGTCAGAATCTCAATTTTCCCGCCAGAAGTTAGAACCACTAGGCTTTGTTCGTAAATACCTGCAGCTATGCACTCGCACGTGAATGACCCTGAAACACATTGCAACATCCAAAATACGACAAATTTGAAGCATTATCACGTACATCAAGTGTAATTATTCAATTCAAAAGACGCAGAGCTTAATAAATGTATTTATACGAGTAAAGCGGCCTAGCAGTCCAGCCTAGAAGCGATTTTCCTTTCAGCTACAGTACAGTGTGAACTGCAGTTATTATCGGCTGTACCCTCATAAAGCTTGAACGTGTAATGCAATGGGTGAGGGAGTGAATGTGAGCTCATGGGCTGTCCATCGCCCTGCAGAAGGCAGAGCTAGTTCTAGTGACGACGTGAGAAATGGAGACTCTCCTCCCCTTTTGTGTGGAACAAGGGAAGCAGTTTGATACTTACGCGTGATGGCAGATACCAAGTTGCCATTCGATTTCCACATCTGGCAAGTTGCAAAAAAGCCCGCGACAGTAACAATGGGTTTTTCCCGTCTGATGGCCAATACGAGAAGGCTGTGGGCAAGTACAAGACACGCGTGCTTATGAGCAGTGTACACTATCCTCTTATATGGGGCAGAGGTCTGGGCTGATAGACTGAGCATTGCCTACCACACGAAGCACATGGCAGCTGCACAGAGGAGGTGCGCCTTTACTGTATGGTGTCTCAGGAGGCCGCTATTGGTGGTGGTAGCGCCTGTTATCTCAAATCACCTGTTGGGTAATGGTGGATGATGCTTCTCTTGCCATGTTCTCGTGTCAAAGGTGAGCAAGTTGGTGGAGAATGATGGAGGACACACTCAGCTGTCTCACACCAGACGCGTTTGTCCACACCATGTTGAATCCTCTCAAAAAATTGAAGTACACAGCTCAATTTCCCTGGAGCTAGAGGAGGATAGAGCTTGCTGATCCGGTGCCAATATCTCGCAGGGATGGAGGAGTGACTGCTACTGTACCTCCCAAACTGCTGGACAGTATGGGAGAACGTATGAGAATGGTGACACACTGCAAGATCCTCATGAGGAGGACAAGAAAGAAGAGCAGCCGTGCACATAGCAACAATTGGAAGGACTTGGTCCGCTATAGGTGAATGTGCTGAGATGCTTTCAATGCCTAGACTATTAGCATTGGGCAGTTAATGCAAGGGAGCTGACTGAGAACTAATCCTGTAAGGTCCATGCTCTGCTCTGAGAGAGGGGGTTACAAGGGATGATGTGGAAGGATTCAGGTAGGCCCTGTGCGAGGCTATTTGACGTGGCTGATGATTAGTTTGCATCCATCAGGGCAACTTCAACCAATTTCAGCAGGAGAAGGGAGGGCCAGCTAGATGCAATGTACTGTTACGGGCACGATCGGATTGAGCTGTGACTCGGAACACCGGAGCCTCTTTTATCGGGCAGAGCCACTCAGAAGTAGCTCCAATTAAATCTGAAGAGGAACATAGCTGCTGAAGAATAGGGAGAGGGGGGACCGCATTGCCGTGATCAGGAGGTTAGGAAAATCGGGTCCATGGCGCCCCACGAGGCAATCGGCTATTCCTCTTCCGGACTCCTGCGGCACCACTTTGCTCCTCTTACTATCTCAATACCTGTGGGCTTTGACCATTTATTGGAACGGAACCGAATATACGATACTTGTTTATTGGAAGGAAGGAATTATTATTGTGTGACGCCTGAACCATATCCTGTAACAGTAATTAACAGTTCCGAGTTGGTTTTCAATACGGCAACATGTGTACATTCATGGAGCTGAATAAATCGAAAATGAAAAACAACAAATTGCACTGAATGAATTGAGGTATTGTGTAGTAAATAAATAAATAATGCGCATTACGTCAATGCTTTTCAAGAAATGCATAACAAAAAGTACAAGAATAGTGAGCTTCAGAGGATCAACAGTAAGAAGAGAAAGACGCGTTAAATTGGCAGGGAACTGGAGGGGGACAACTAGACTAACTATTAGTTCATAGGTCCGTCAAATACAAATTAATACCAACCAATGACATTCATAGACGAAAGAGGGATAAGGTTGTACACAGCTATAACTTTGCCACTCCACGCAGCCACAACTTCGTCGCTTAGAGCTATTCCACAAATCTGCAAATCGGTGTTCAATTCAACAGTCTCCTCTCCGACGCTTATGAGCATTTGCGACGCCGAAGTCTGAATGACTAGAACCTGTAAAGATTACGCAATCGTACAAATGCAGCGTGCCGAAAAGAGCTATAGCGTATAAAAACGAAGCGGAAAATCGCTGACTTTGTTGTAGTACATAGCGGACATTTGATGTTCACGCAGAATGTACACGGTTCCTAACGTGTTAATAGCCAAATGGTTAGGGCCCCACGCGGCTTCCTCTACAGAATTTTTGAGCTTCGTTGATGCCACTTGGGTCCAGGCGTCGTAACCTTTGCCATTCACCTTCCAGATCACGACTGTCCCAATGTTGGTCGAGCCACAAAGTAATCCTGTGGACATTATGTACAAATAGACGTATTAATAATTCCAAGGTACGATCCAAAGTAAAAAGTAAATCATAACTATTCCACGACTGTAGTACACTACTTCCACCTATACAGCCATTGAGGCACGACATCTTCTACATCTTCTCGAATTTCAAACCCTTCACAGATTGCAGAAAGGAAGGAGCCCCCTCGTTATCAGCGTCAGCCATTTGAATCCTCAGTGTTTGTCCTCTGGGCTTAGTCAGTCCAGTTCAACAACCGCTCTTCCATTCACAGCAGTACCACCAATACCGAACACTTTACCTTCCTCCCATCCACTGCAGAGACACACATGAAAACCACTGCTGACATGCTCAATTTTCCAGGGTATTGGAAGGTGAACTGAGTGCCACTGACCGAGCAAGCTGCCTCACTCGAAGAGGTGAACAGAAAAGTGAACATTACTCTCTGAGCGGCTCTCTGCACTTCGACAACAGAAGCACAGGGCGATCAAACCAATTCGGGCGATCAATTAACCAGAGCCAGATGGATATACCAGCAGACTCGTGATCCTGATAACGACCAAACACCCACGCACGCTCCAAACTGCCTTCATCTGGGAGAAGAAGGCCTTCCACTGCACCATCAAATGAGCCAATTGACAAAGCAGGCCGAAGTTCAGAAAAGCTCTGAGAATTTCAGGGGCAAGCATTACAAGTTCTCCTTAGGGAAAGCGATCTGATTCAACAAGCAGTCAGCAGAAAACAAGCTAAAAGCCAGTAGCATAGCTGCATGACGCAGCTGGAACTTTTTCTCCTCAGTAACGAACACGTTTCTTGTAAGCAAAACTGAGATATGAAGAAAGAGAGGGATGGCACACTTGGATGCCCACTGCTGGAGTTGTACAAGGGCCAGTAGTATCTGGAATGTTCTGTACAACAGCCTGCTGTGAGCAGAGATACCTTGAGCCCCTTCTTAACAGCTTGTTTTGGGACATAGGAGGGAGGACCCCCATGAGTCCCTTTGAAACTTGCTACCCAAGTAAATAGTTAGATCAAGTGAGAAATCAGATTAAGAACCCCTCTCAGATGGTAAAGGATTCCTCAGGTGGTCGAGCTCTGCGTGGTAGAACATGGGCAACAGCCCCTTGAATAATAGCGTAACCACAACAGTACACGGATATAACTCTATTGACGATTCAAACAGTCATTTGATAAAGAAACAGACCTGCCCCATGAATGTACTCGTACGTATTTACAGTTTTAGCACATTGCATCAGGTTCACGCCTCTCTGCAATGGCAGCTCTTCTTTCTTATCCTCTCCACCCTCACAAGACTCTGGTAGTGTGCCGCTATTCCGTACACCCTATGCCCAGCAGTTGACAGCCCTTTGCAGTTTGAAAAGCCAAGGAAGATACGTCGAGTGATGAACACAGGTACCAACGAACTCAGCGACAAAAAAAACGAAATGATCTCTCAATTGGACACAACAAAACGCACTCCCAAACCTTTGGCTTTAGAAAACGCCAACGTCCAGATATTCTCCTTAGGGGCTGTCGGTTGTTCGTTCCTCGTAAATATAAGGGAGTAACTGTCCCCAGTGCCAGGTTCCCAAATGCGGACTGTGATGTCGCCCACGGCACAAGCTAAGACTCCAGGTCCAGCCCACACCACTGAATTTCTCGACTGGGTCGGAGATCCATTCAACTTGACCTTTAAGAAACGACAGTATTAACACAAGCACTAAGGAAAATATTAAACAAGAGGAAGCTACACACAGCAATCAGTAACATTATATTTCCAAACTCCCTAAAATATGACACAATATCCATTTTAACTCCTAGTTACAGATAAATAAGCTGAACTCAACACCCAGCAAATTATTACACAACGGTTTATTATTCTCTTGCACAGCATGATTGCTAAGGTTGACGCTCACACCTCTGAGACCCATCTCATTCGATTCAGCATCGAAAAATATTAGTCAACGATATAAAACACCACCTGACTACAACGGAACGACAAAAAATGGCATTTTCAAGGCAACACGAGAGAAAGGCACGTCATGAGAAGAACTGGAGGGTGGTTGGAGTGAACTGGGAGGCAGCAGGGGAAATGAGCGCTGGACATGGAGAAACAATAACTTTCATTATGTTGTTTTGTGATTGCCTTCAAGTAGTAGAATATTTACTACGATTTCCCTGTTTTCCATCAAGATGCAATCCTACACCTCCGGGGACCCGTTCGATTCGTCTCAGCATCGAAAAATACCTCGGAAATGTTACTAAATGAATTAAAATCAATAAAACTGCCAAAGTTACGTTTTCGGCTAATTATTCAAACCAGTTTTTGAGTATAACAACCACAGATTTCGCTCTGATTCACCCAGCCAACATATCTCAGCACTTTTCTTGCATCACACGCAGCCCCAGGACATGGTTAATGCTGCAACTCTGAGCTGCCTTCACTCCACACTGCCATAGGAAAATCTGGCTAACTGACTTGCTCAAGATCGCAGTTGCCAGATACTTCCTGGACATCCAGTCAGTCTTTCTCCAGAGACAAACTGGCAGTGCTGCTCCCACCCAAATGCACCAGCAACCATTGCTTGCAGACTGTATCATGACTATTGACTATCGTGAGTATGACGACACGCCTGTATTACATGATTCACTGACTAAAGCTGATTGCTGCAGGCACGACAGCGAGCATCCCCAATGTTACGATCCCTGGCCTCTGGCGCAACTCATGACTGTAGCCTCTTCCATGGAGTCCTCTGAAAGCCACTCCCACCTACTCAGGGAAGAGTTGGGACAAGCCTGAGTTCCCACCCGTCAACCAAACCATATTGAGCAGTTGCACTTAGCTTATGGGCAGGTGGAGTCACCATGTCACACCGCTGCAGCTGATTTTGAATGATCCAAAACAAGCCACACCATGCGCTCATGGTGCAAGAACGGTACACTGGTAAGTGAGAGATGGAACACTGTCCCCCATATCGAACTAGAGTGTTACATGATACGATATTTGGGAGGCCTAGCAAGCACTCACAGCAAAGCGTGCCATTCTATTGAGACTTATTAGCCTTCAGACGATCAACCTCCGAAAACCCCTTTGGAAGCAAGTACGTCTGAAGGCTTCAGTGGAACTTTGGCAGCTTCTCAAAATAATCACCAAGGTTCACTCGACATCCAACCACATTTCCCAACAAACCAAGCGCGATCTGCAAACTCTGTTTGGTACCTGCAAAGCAAACGACATCATTTGCGAAGGCTAGTGAGCCCATTCACCCCAGAGAACAGATTCCTACTGCAGCTTACTCAATGCAAGAGAGATAGATTGCACAGATCGAACAGTACTGCAAATGTACACATATGGGAGGCCTAGCCAAGCACTCACAGCAGAGCCATTCTGTTGAGACGCATTTGCCTTCAGGACGAGCAAACACGTTCCGAAATTCCATTTCTGTACACAGTAGGTGTCAAAATGTATAATTTGAAGAACCTTCAACATAACCGTAATACTTCCCTAATGCTTTGAGTAGCGATTTGTTCAACTTACATCGCTTTAAATCGAAGCCTAGAAGCTAAAAAATACCTATGTACTTACAGTCGTGACCTCTGACAAATTTCCCGATGAGTCAATGGAGTAATATGACAAATTCAACGCCTCCATGACGACCACAAGATAATCTTCTCTTTCGTGATGTAGCAGTTTCTGGATCGTTCCTTTTCCATCAGCCACTTCCCGGATACTACCACTTTCATTGACGAGGTAAATGCAACCTAAAAACGGCAAATAAAATAATAGAAAAATGAGCAATGATTACTTGAAATATGAGAAAGAAACACAAAAATCAACACCGATTGGTTGTTGACCCTAATTGAAGCGAGCTTTAGTGAAGACTCAAATTTCTTGTTTTGAAGAGCATAAATATAATTCAATATAATTCGTTAAAAAAAACAAAAACAATATAACTGAAACACACGTAGTGAGAACATAAAGCCAGTTTAAACTGTGAAGGGTTACAATCTACAGTACAGAAATTGCAAAAGAGATGGGCCATAGGTACATTAGCTGGAACTTCAGTTCAGGATTCAGACTTCACCATTACTGGTGAACTAACAGTAGCGGTAACTGTTTTGAGCAAGTCTCAAAATACATTGACCTCAGTTTTTCCCAACATTTCCCTTTTTGGATCCGATAATCCTTGTACCTGTGAGTCGTCTGGCTCTTAACGCTTGGAGTTCCCCAATTAGTTTCCCAAGCGCCTCAAAATTGCCCACCTCTGGGATTACCGTTCCTACTTGTCACTTCACAACAGTAGGCTTCAGATTCCAATACTGCAAAACGTAATAGAGCCACCAACTAACGAGCTTTCATTTCTCAGATACTTACTGTCTCCATCCAGTCACCCCTCCACCGGTCACAACCATCCTCCATACGAAACCAACTGTCGGGGTCCCCTTTTCAAGAGTGGGGCCTTAAAAAGGGCCGACGAAATTGTTGTGGGTCCAGTCTCTGCCGGTTGGTGAAGTGTGAGACGAGGGACGTGTTTCTCGGGCGTCGAAGCCTAGGTCGAAGAGCTTGGTTGAGCAGTAGCTCCTCATGGCAAGGGACTTGGTTGAGTCGGGGCTCCTTCTCCTTCAGACGCGAGAAGAGGAACTCGTCGTCTCCGCAGATGGTGGCTGCTTGTTGTCAGAAGAAAGAATCAGAAGAAGAAATGAATGTGGTTCGTTCGTGTGGCAGGCCCTTACGTACGTTCTCTTGGAAAGGGTAGTCCTCTCTCATTGGCCACATGCTATCCCCTCCAGGAGTAGTCTGTGGCTCACGGCTAGCGCCCTCTGTCGGGATGACTTCGCTGTGAGGCGCCTTTTGAAGGTAAAGGGTGGCCAGTCGCCACACCAACCAATCCGACGAATTGATACCCCTTCCAAAGCGGTGGTTTCCCCCCCTGTCACCGCACTCAGAGCGAATGTATTTTATGTTATGTTGACTCACTTCTCCTCTGTACATTCAAGTGTTCGAACCTTGTTGTGACTTCAACTCTTCAATTACACGTTTTGTGCTACATTAAACCGTGTTCATTTAAGTCTATCCTGGTCAAAACTGGAAACAGTTGAACCAAGTTTAGCCGTAAAAGTTAATGTAAACAACTCGCACTAATGTGTCAATAAGAATGTAAACATGCATGTGGGGGGGGGGGGCTTCAGGGCATGCATACTCCTCTGAGATGAAACACATACACCAATCCGATCTATGACTGGAAAATAAACTCCAAGGGAACAGTGGGGGAAAGCACTAAAGTCGGAGAAGGCAGATGGGCGCAATTTGCTTACAATCACTTTGGCAGTTACTTGTTAACTGCAGGACGATGTTTGGGCCACGACAGACAATTTATAAGCATCAGTTCCCGGTGGTAGATGCGTTATCGCTTACAAATCCGGAATTTATTGAGCTGCTCGTGCTCATGCCTCGACCATTATTGAGCAATTCGTGCATAGAGAATTAATGAGGGTGTAAACCCGATTTTTTAAAAAAGGATAATAATCAATTTTACTGTGTTATCGGGTAAAAATGTTTGGGAATGGTTGTAAGTGAAACGGCAGTGGTTGAAATTCCGGAATTTCTAGAGCAGCCCCTGCATATTTTATGAACGTTATTAAAGACACATCGTATAGGTTGGAGTACACCTGAATTTTTCTGAAGAACCTAGTAAGATTTGAGTTCGGTTTTCGTCGAAATGTTTGGTACTTTATTGTGCAACTCTCGTCATTTTCCCAGAGATGGGAATTTTAAGATATTGTCATCTCATCAGAATAAAAAATGGTAAAAATTTTTATCAAAATTGTTGGAGCCGTTTTCGAGAAATAAATAGTGTTTTAACACTATAACAACTATAGTTAATTGACAGCGTCATAAATCCTATGTATATTAACTGCTCAATAATGGCCATGGCATGAGGAGCACCCCAATAAATTCCATAACTCTTGCGCTAAAACTTGCTATGTAAAAAATGAAGTTATGTTTTACCAAGTTAAATGAGCTAAATGAAAAATTCATTGGATCAGCCGTGAAAACTGAATGTACTTGTGGTTAAGGAAAGTAATGTCGCACTAGATATTTTGCTACTCAGAGTGCAAAGTAAACATTAGTAGTACTCATCCCTCAAGACTTAATAGTACTTCATCATAATCGGATGAAGATGATGAGACTTATGAGCTTGGCTCCCACTTCTGACTTCCTCGTGCTCTTCACAGTCTCAACGGACGTCCAATGCCTCCATCTGCAGCTACTTGTTTTATCGTACACTTATCTTCTCGTTTATTTGCTTTACGCTCTCCGTAGCATTTGCTCACTCGAATTCGCCAATTTCAAATTACGCGACGCCGAGGCTGCGAGAGAATTCCGAGGTCAAGAGAAACCAAAGTCTCTGCTGATCTCGTTATCGCAGTTTGAACATCAGCAGTCTTGCTATATTTTCCAAAAGGCCAATTCCAACATGTTGATATCCAGGAAATGCTCCAAGGGACGAAACAGGTGCCAAACTCATTACAAAACGTTTGTTTAGGCGCGCCGTTCTGAGTAATGGCATTCTGCCATCTATCAAGGTGCGCAGACCACCAATTACTTTCCTCGTCCCTAAAAGGTAAAGGGAATATAGTAATCAGCAAACATATCTCAGGCGACGCATCACAGACGTTTCCTCAGCCCAAGTACAGCCCGCTCTGGCAACTAATCCAACTCAACTGAAGCCAAATTAGGGCTCGTGAGGTCTGAGGTCGAGGGCTGAGACGAAATGTCATTGGAGGAAATAGACTGATTCCATAGTCTGAGCCCGAGCCATGAACGTTCTCTGGGATTTTTTAACTTCCAAAACGATCACACATAGAATGTGTTTCTACTCGCACGACATCTCGGCAGTCAAAACTTCAGTTGCTCCTTTTATTTTTTTGAATAGCCGGCCGACTAAATAAACGAAGAAACGAAATAAAAAGTTAACGTACCTGTTAGGTGAGTCCGTCTCCTCTGGCTTGTGAGTTACTGTGGGCAAGCGCTTTCGATGTAAAGACATCATCGTCTGGCCGTTTAGTCAGTACTGGAGTCCGTCAGTTGGTCGTGGTCTTTATATACAAAGAGAAAGGTGAAAGGAGTGATGGAGCGTTGGGGAAGGGGCGGGGAGAGGTCTTGTTGGTCAGTCTTGTTAGTGGTACCTTAGCCGGACTGGCTGTGTTAGGTATTAAAGAAATTGGGTTGTGTCCGCCAGTAGGCAAATACTAAAGTTAACGTACCTGTTAGGTGAGTCCGTCTCCTCTGGCTTGTGAGTTACTGTGGGCAAGCGCTTTCGATGTAAAGACATCATCGTCTGGCCGTTTAGTCAGGTACGTTAACTTTAGTATTTGCCTACTGGCGGACACAACCCAATTTCTTTAATACCTAACACAGCCAGTCCGGCTAAGGTACCACTAACAAGACTGACCAACAAGACCTCTCCCCGCCCCTTCCCCAACGCTCCATCACTCCTTTCACCTTTCTCTTTGTATATAAAGACCACGACCAACTGACGGACTCCAGTACTGACTAAACGGCCAGACGATGATGTCTTTACATCGAAAGCGCTTGCCCACAGTAACTCACAAGCCAGAGGAGACGGACTCACCTAACAGGTACGTTAACTTTAGTATTTGCCTACTGGCGGACACAACCCAATTTCTTTAATAACGAAATAAAACGTACCTGTTGCGCGAACATCTCATTATTTTCAAACGGCTGACTAACAAAAACATCGAGACATTCGTAAGTAAAAGCGCGTCATGGCACTGCCTCAATTCCGTGATAGTCAATAATACAATAACTTCATTACCTGAATCCGTTCCAAGGTAAAATGACGTCGAGTCAGTCTGCACTGACGTCTTTCTTCCAGCGGTTTTAGGCCTCCAAGCGCTGAACATATCGAACGGGCGCTCGTCCCCTGCTCCTGATTTCTGAGGAGTTGGAGCAGCATCCAAACCAGTTCTGGACAACTTCATTTCCACGGCGGTAGGGCGTCCTGAAGGGGGCTTCACGTAGAAAAGCGATACTAGCTGACCACGAGCGTCCAACCTCCACACACCAACCTCGTCTGACTGGAAAATTGTTTAAATTAATTTCGAACTAATTCATTTTTATGGAAAAGAAGAAACTGTGAGGAACCAAAAATGAAAACGAACTGGATAGAAGCAAAAGAAGTAGACTGTATTATACTGAAAATTTGAATGAAGGGAAGGAATTAAACGAACTGGGATCACTGGATAAATTGTAAATCAAAGATAAAAATTAGAGGAATTTCAAATGATCAGCTGCTGGAGCCTTTGCTAATATAATAATGATAAGTACATGTAGTGAGAACACCTGAGGATAAAAAAGTCATGCTTACCGAGTCTATAGATATAAACCGACTCCCTTGGTTCGACCACATGGCCTGATAAATAACCGCTTGTCGCGTAGTTTGCACGAGCGTATATTCACTGTCTCCGTTCCAAATCTTGATTTCACCATTTTGCCAACAAATCACCAAAGTTCTCCGACTTGGATGCCACGCCAAACATGAAGCTGCTACAGTAGGATGAGTGCAAGGCTCTATGTCTCTCAACCGTTCGCCCTAAACAGTAAGAAAAGTAGTAAGTTTTCAGTTAATGTAGAACCAATTGTTTAAATTCTTAACAATATCTAGCTAATTTGATTGGGAAGACCAATGGGGCTGTGGTCAAGGATGGTTCTGTGGTAGGTTTGTGCAGTGTGATCGTTAGGCCTGTGGTGCCCATGTTTGGAGGGGCAGACAGGAAAGAAGCTGCAGCACAAAACCTACAAAGTTGCGATGGCAGTATGCAGAAGACCAACACAGCCAGTACAGTTGGGCCTTGCACCTCTCCACATACATGTATGCTGCGACTGGGCTTTATCAGGCAGGGGAAGACAGGTGCCACACTATCTGATATTTGTGTGCGGAGGAGGGGGGGGGGGCTTTGCATGTCAGGGACTCGTATGGAAAAAGGGGTGCAGTACCACAATGTGTGCTGACAATAATTTATCAGACAGAGCTCTTTGCAATGATGGTGAGTGTGTAGCACCTCCTGCACTGGAGGCTAAAATGGTGGAAGATCTATGTGCGAGAGTCAGGCTGCACTTAAGGCCCTGGCTTCTTATACTATTTCATCATTCTTCAGGCTGCTGGTTAGGAGATGCCTGACTAGACTGAAGACCTTGGCAAAGGAGAATGAACGCTTTAACATAATGTTGGGTTCCAGGTCATAGGGGAATAGAAGGGTATGAGGAGGCCAACACAAACTGGGAAGAGACGGATCTCACTGGACCCAGTGGGACTTGAGCCCTTCGTAGGGAGTGACTTGAATAAACAAGTTGGCAAGTAGAAGATGTGCGGGATGTGCATGGCCAAAGGCAGTCAAGGTTATTTATTAGACTCTCCAGAGAGGTCCTCAGTCAGAAGAGAGAAAGTAAACGGATTAGGATGTCGGCTGTTCATGGGACTATGAAATTTAACATACATTCTTTTTGAGAGTGGACACCTTGTTGCCTTAAGTCTCGTAACTGTCTTCTGTCTTGGCAACGAAACACCAAAGACAGGTGATGCTATCACTAACCTGGCTCTGTCTTCAGCTACAGCACAAGCTGCCGCCTTACGGGTAGCCAGAACGTAACACCACCATTCCACCACATTAACCCCCAAAGGACATTCAAGCTGGAAGAATGTTCCTCTGACATTTCGATACATATGTATACACACATACTTCCCTTAAAAACAAAAAATTAACATCGCACAAAAACTAAGTAAAAGCAAACAAGATTTACTAACGAGATCATCGCAAATGTGAACAGCTCCTCCCTTTTCAGGACTGTGCAGAGCAACCGCTAAAAACGGGTGCTGCTGATGCCACTCGATCCCAGTGAAAGACGTAGTGGCGGGCACATCCCCAATCTTCACTCGATAATCGAAATACAGAGTCATTTCACAGACAGTGGTTGATTACTTGACGTTCGCCTGAGAACAAATTGCTTAAACAATTAGTTGAGGCATTTCGTTACGTATAACTCAAAATATGTTTATTTGATGACGATGAACTCAGGTAGTCAGCTGAAGCCATGGCCAGATGAGGCCCATTTCTTATCTTCCTTGGGAGACTTCCTACTGAGTCTGCTCCACTTTCCAAGCTCTACTACTGGGTCCCATTGCCTCCCCCTGCTTCCTGCATAGTTTTTTACGCTCAAGATTTAAAAGTGAAGAGCACAAGAAACAACTACAATCACGCAGAGAGGTGTGAGGGCCAGCCTGATGCAATGTGCTAAATAGTTCCAGGTTGGTTCTCAATGCGTAGGGCCACTAGGAGCAGACACTACTTCTTACGTTCCAAGAACAAAGACGTTTCTAGGTCACTTGTTTCAACCCCAAATAATAACAGCCTTGAGCTTTTGACAAGAAGGTCTCGACAGCGTAGACAAGCAGGGTGCACATTTTACTGAACTGTGTCAGTCAGTGAAACAAGGCTCAAATCATCACTGTTCTCGTGGTTTCAAAAAAACGTATTACCGGCAACATACAACCCTTTCTTACATACAAGCCAAAACTACTGGTGTCTCCGTAGCACAGCTCACTACAAGTATGTACTCCTCCTCGCCCCAACGAAGCATTACCCACGCCCATTCTTCCAATTATAGCCTATTCCAAGTACATTCCCTCACCAATTATAAAATATCCTTTTCTACTGCAGGTTCGACGAACCTTCCTCTTATTTTATTTACTAGTACATCTATAATATTACAAGTTCGATAAATCATAACGCGAATTACCACTGGGAGAAATTTAATAAGCTGAAAACATAACGCACCAATATACTTGCAGTTATTCGCTCCTAGGGTATTCCACTGAACTTACAGAAGTGCACCACACACATGTGTCAATAGCTCTCCCTAATGGCATTTCACGTTTGCTTACCAAACTATTCAATATGAAACACTCCAACTGGAGGGTTTACATCCTGCTGAGTGTTACTCTGACCGTTTCCATGACGACAGTGAACTAAGTGCGAAGTAAAAACGAAGCTTCCGCTCGGTGGCTAACAAAAGTGAATTGCGGGTGCAGGAAATTAAGTAGGGAAACCTTGAAATTTAAGAGTAGACTCGAAGAACTCGTACAAGCTAAATGTCAAAACTTATTTGTCGTTTATATTTTGATTCTGAACGGTCGCGCAATTTCATGTGTTGTTGTTGTTGTAGTTGATGAGCATCTGCTTCAGTTATTTGCAGTTAACACGGATATAATTCGAAAGATACTTCAATCCATGTACACTTTTTACAAACGGTTCCTCGATATCTCCTTCAAATCTGTTAAATGATTCTGTCGTTCACGTTTATCTTCTGACCTACTGAGGTCCTTAAACACCTTAACGACCACTTGGGAAGTGACTACTACAATTAGACTTCGAGCCAGAACCTACTGCTAGAAGCACCTGAGGGTCTTTACTCAGTTCACAGGTCAATAAAGCGAGTTTTTTGCCCAATATTGGTAGCAACTGAGAAAACCCTCATAACCGGCACAGGTGCACCTAACGTCCTGTCAATTCCATCCCAAGATCCCTCTGGAGCACACGCCGGATGGAATATCGATATTTTTCATGCGATATCCGATATTTTTATATCGATATTTTCCGTGCAATATTATCGGGTTATTACAAAATCATAATTGAAAAACCCTGTATGAAGGAAATCATTACAAATGCTTGCATACCGGTCTCCAACACCGCAATTTCATGTATCGGTTTTTTATTTAATTTTTTTTCAATAGTTTTAATAATTTATTGCCACACCTACTACCCAAAACCAGGAAATTAAATTAACGGAAGGCTAATTCTTGGAAAAATTGGATGAGACAGAAGAAGCAACTTATTTACACGAAGTATTTTGTAACAATAATTGGCAATACTTATTCTACTATCATAGCTAATATTATCAGAAGAAAAATTCTTCCCCAAGGGTCGTAAAACCAACAATTTATTCAAAGTGTCATCTTTTAGATGGTTTCTTGATGGCTCCATGATGTTCTTGGCTTGGGAAAACGCGCGTTCTGATGGCACTGAGGTTGATGTGGCCGTCAGCTACCTTCTTATATTTCCACTGAGGTGGGCTGGCACCAGAATGATAAAGGGCACTTTTTGACATCGGCTTCAGCAAGGGGCTCTTAAATATAACTCTACCTCATTTGAACGTGTAGCACATCGAGGGAGCTTTCCAGGTTTTCTGTACGACTTTTGCATGCCTGCAAACAACGAGCTCGAGGTACCTTCTCCTGCATCAGAATCGGAAGAGCTTTGTCCGTGTCCACTTGTTGGCAACGGGGACGAAACTAATGATCGCCGAACTACTCGAATAGCTCTCCCTGCCACTTTAGCAGATCTGAAGTAGAGATTTTTCCACCTTGGATCGAGTAATGTACTTATAGCCAGAAGTGGAATAGTTTCCACCTGAAGGCGTTTTGTCATTGAATCTAGGACGGCAGTTTTTAGTTTTTTGCCTACTTCAGATTCAGGCGCAAGTTTCGAAATTTTGTCATGAAGTATATACGAAATTGGTATGGCAAGGATTACAGTTGAAAATTTTTCTCCAGATATTTCTACAGTGGCTTTCTGCAGGGGCTCTAGAATCTTAACTATTTCACTCAAGTCCCGGTTCTCAATGGCGTTTGTCATATTTGGTGCTGTGATGTGGCGGATAATAATGCCGTTAATTATCGGGCTCAAGACAATAAATCGTTCAATCATCTCATATGTTGAGTTCCATCTTGTCTCAACGCTTTGTATGAGTTTTAGAGAACTCTTTAATCGCAATTCATCTGCGTAGCTTAAGTATCAAATTCGGTAAGAATGGATTTGAAACCACCTGCGAAAAAAACTGTAGTTATCTTAAACGACGTTAGGACGAAATAACGAAATTGACTGTAGAAGCGGAAGAAGAAGAAGTCGGGACTCAGGCGACAGTAGATACAAGTGGAAGGTTGCAGTGGTGGTTACATACGTTAGTGGTTTCGCTCACGTGCTTATTAGTAATCTGTGCCGCGGAATGAGACATGACGGATGCATTAATGATTGCATTAATAATTAATTAAGTTTTGATTAATTCGTTTTATGGCTCCGAAGACCGATTTTCGCGGATTTTTGAAGTGAATTTGTGAGTGGTCGAAATGGCTACGTTGGCCGTGTCTTCGAATGTAATTGTTCTTAGCTTTTCGACCAAGTTGTTAGTTTTCAGTCGAAATGAGGGGAATGACACATTGGAGAAGAAAACCCTTCTTTTGGCACCTGACAAATGTGAAAAGGTTGATACAGAAGAGAAGAAAGACACCGAAACGACAGACAGCGTTTGCTCTGCTATATCTAGGTCGGGAAAACTTCTCGTCAACTCTTCCAACAAAACTTTGACCCTTTGGGACACGTCGTCTTGGACACTCGTCGGTTCACAAGGTCTAGCCCGAGCCGCCAGTTCCGTATGTTTTTCCGAACTTCAAGAAGACTGTGTCGTCGTAGCCGACAAATCCGGAGACGTGTATTCGTACAAAGTGGATGGTTTCGTCAACGAAGGAGCGATCAAACCTCAGTTGCTTTTAGGCCACGTTTCAATGCTCCTTAGAGTCGCCGTTTCGTCTGATAACAAATACATAATTACCTGCGACAGAGATGAAAAAATAAGGGTTTCACATTTTCCAAACGCTTACAACGTGAACACGTACTGTTTGGGGCACACAGAAAGTGTGACTTGTTTGTCTTTTCTCGAAGATCGGCCTAACGAGTTGATTTCCGGAAGCAGCGATGGAACTGTCAGGCTCTGGGATTATGTTTCCGGAAAGCAATTGCTGAAGTATTGTTTTAATTCGGACACTGAGACCTGTCTCGTTCTGGATTTGAAAGCTCTGCGTATCGACGCCACTTCGCACTTGATTTGTGTAATCGCACATTCGCTCAACAGCATCCGCTTACTTTCCTTGAGTCATTCCAACGCTTCTCCAGAGTTCACATTCATCAAGGACATTTCCATCCCTTGCTCGCCTCGTTCTTTGATGTCCAACGGCAACGAGTTGTTCGTGTTGTCCTACGAATCGCCTAATTTTCTAACTGCGTACCACCAAAAAGGAGAAACATTAGTTCTGAACGAATCATTGAATGAAAACCTGACAAGTGAAACTAACAAATGTATAGACGATTTTGACTCCATTCGTTGCCATCTGCCAGATGACCGGCTGTTGGCGTATTTCAGCAAAAGGAAAATCGACGACACTCAGGAATATCACAAGCGGAAAAAGGAGCGTTTACTGAATCAAATCGATAAAAATAAATAACTGCTAGACTTCGTTTATAAGTTTATCATTTAATGAAATCCCTCCAGTTTGTTTTCCACACCTGGCAAGCAATAGATGATTTTCCATGGTAACAATGGCTGTTTACGATTTGGAAACGAGGCCATCGCGGGGGGTCTCATTCCTCAAGATTGAGACGACTCGCCTCAACATGTTCCGATGTCTTCGTCAAGCGATAAGGAAGTTACGGGAGCTTCCGCATTCCCCACATCCACCAGTACCGTTGTCTGAGCGATCCAAACCAGACCTCCGTTCGTACACATCCAATTTCGCTGCTATTTTTCGCGCGTGCACGTGCTTGGAGTCAGGTCAGCAGTATCCTGGCTTCACCCAAATTTACAGCCAACAACCACATCCCCCTTTCATCCAGTCAACTTCTACCGTCGATACGAAATCACCATTCACCACTCCGCATCACCTTCAAGATCTTCCAATTCATCCCTCCATTTCTGGTCAGACCAACCCAAATTACTACAACCATCACGATCTCTATATCATCAATTTATTTTCAATCAAAGCAAATTTTCTTTTAAATATATTTTCTTTTGTTGAAGTTGAGATAATTGATTTTTTCTTTTATAACTTAAATCCCTTTTCAATTTCAAACATAATTTTTGGTAGCAGAGCGTAGTTGGTGTTTCTATTTTCCCTTTTTCATAATTTTTCTTTCTAATTGAATCAACCAATTTTTCATTTATCTAATTCGTTGACATAGAGATCGTGTTGGATTTTCCAGCCTTGAGAACATTTCGCCGTCATTCACTATCTAAATCTGCTTTCTCACGATTAAGCCTGATACACAAGGAGGCTTAGAACAGTTGAATCGTCATTATTTTCGGTTCTATTATTTTGTCGATTTATGACCTTTTTGATTTCATAATTGCTACTGCACATTAGTAGAGCCCCATACTTTCTGAACTCATAATTTCTGCTAATATGGCTCTCGACTTATCGACGACAGTCGAAAGCCTCAAACGTAAATGGTCTGCCGCATCCTCAGAAGTCCGAATTATTAACGAGGCAGGTAGAGCAGCCCTCAAAGATCCCACCAAGATCTGTAATTTCAAGGGTTTATTTAGGACAATAGAAAAGTACCATACTAAGTGCGAGGATCTTTGGGACGAACTCATAGATTTACATAGCCAATCTGATAAATCTAGTGATTTCCCTACTGAAAAGGAAAAGGATTTCCAATTCAATACCAAGCGCTACTACAAAGAAGCGTATGTGGCGTACGAAATAATTAGCGAAGAAGAAGCAGCCAAACAGAATGAAGCTAGGGGGAGCTTCACCGGGCTTGGAAACGCAACTGGGGTTGATTCGCGAGTCTCTTCTTCACTACCCAGAATAACACTTCCTAAATTTGACGGTAACTTCACCCACTGGCCTAAATTCCGTGACACATTTTGTTCGCTCGTAGAGAAAAACCCTAATTTATCTAACATGGAAAAATTTCATTATCTGGTTATTTCTGTGTCAGGAAATGCAGCGGCAGTTATTAGACATCTATCACTTGAAGACAAAAATTATTCTCTTGCATGGAAGGCTTTATCAGAGGTCTACGATAAAAAGAGACTATTAGCAAATACCTACCTGAATCAGTTGCTCCAATTTAAGCCTTACCAAGGGCGACCTACTGCTTCGTCATTGATGGATTTTATATCTACCATCGCTGATACTATTTCTGCTTTTCGAATGTTAGGAATAGAGAATCAATCGGAATTTATTTTATTTTATCTCGCCTTCCGATGTTTAGATACACACACACGAGAGCAATTTGAGCTAGCCAACAAGGAGGAAGATTTTCCAACCTTCGATCAATTGATCAAGTTTGTGAGAGAGAGATGTACTGCCTTGCAAATTTCACACGGGACTTTGAGTTTTGATGCCGCGGCGTCACACAGCACAGATTATAAACCCAAACAATACAAACACAAATTGTCTAACTCTACTGAATCGAAGTTCAGGACTGCTTTAGTTACTAGTCGCTCAAATCCAAATTCCTTTGCAAAACCTAGTTACAATAAAGGACCGAACAAGGACATGCTCATGGTGTGTCCCATTTGTAAGGAGCAATCACGCAGTACTCAGTTGCACTCAATTTTACACCATTTCTCCGGAAGAACGTTCAAAACGCCTAACCAACTGGCATGGCTGTAAGAATTGCCTCAGCACATTCCACGCGACTCCAGATTGTAAATCCAAATGGCACTGTAGGCTATGTCCAGAACGACATCATACAGATCTGCACTCCCACTCTCCTCCTTCAGCTATGTCACCATCTAACCCAACCATGTTAGCTGGGCCATCAGCTCCATCTCTCAATTCCACTAGCTCGACTACCTCCTCAAATATAAATGTGCTTCTAGGGACTGCGTGGGCTAATTTTGTGGATATCAATGGTCATTATCAAAGATTCAGAATGGTCATTGACTCAGGAAGCCAACACTCTTTTATGACAGTGAGATGTCTGAATAAGCTCGGTTTCGATTTGGGACCATGCAAAAACAAGATTTCTTCTCTGGGCGGTTCACTATTTGATGGGGCAAAGGGAACCACATCTTGCATTATGCGATCTCGAGACGATTCATCTGCCTTTTCTACTGAAGCTGTAGTGGTGAAGAATATTACTAACTTCCTCCCTACGTCATCAGTTCCTCACGACATATGGCGCCATTATTCAAGATTCCAATTAGCTGATCCCAAATTTTGGGTTCCTGGACCAATAGACTTTTTATTGGGTGCTGACTTGTTCGGAGAAATCATGTTGGACGGAGCTACTGTAGTGAGCGATAGTCTTCCTAGGCTTTTCAATTCTGCCTTTGGCTATA
The DNA here is from genome assembly GCA_020466155.1 of Pachypeltis micranthus. Classification (NCBI taxonomy): domain Eukaryota; kingdom Metazoa; phylum Arthropoda; class Insecta; order Hemiptera; family Miridae; genus Pachypeltis; species Pachypeltis micranthus. Next base: position 20,144,103 of record CM035780.1, on the reverse strand, counting down.
TCGTAATGGGTCGTTTTATTAACACATCGACATCCCTTGCTAGCACCTGTCTACATTCTGGAATTCTTACCGACCACGACCTGAATTTCCATTTGCCTAGATTTTGGGAGTTAGAAGAAACTGCTTCGAGTAGTAAATTTCTGCAGCCTGAGGATATCCAAGCGGAAGAATTCTTTAAAACTCACCACTATAGAACACCTGATGGGAGGTATGTGGTACGCCTACCACTCAGGGAGCCTGATGTTGAGTTTCCAAGTTCACAGTGCATTTCCAAGAAGCGGTTCGAAAGCCTAGAAGCCAAACTCAAACGTAATCCTGCTTTGAAGGCTAGTTATGGGTCTTTCATGTCTGAGTACCTTCAACTTGGCCATATGCAACCCACTACCACTCCATCAAAATTTCTAATCCCTCACCACTGCATTACCAAAAAGGATAGAGGGGAAATAAAACTAAGGGTTGTTTTTGACGGTTCAGCAAAAACCAGCCAGGGATCTTTAAACGATTCACTTCTAATAGGACCATCTTTACAAAATGACATTCGCAACATTTTGCTAAATTTTCGCCGGCATATTGTCGCTTTCGTTGCAGATGCTGTGAAAATGTATCGACAAATTCTCATTGACCCACGGGATCGACCGTACCAACATATACTGTGGAGATTCGATACAACTGATGCCCTACAAACCTATGAACTAAATACCGTGACGTATGGGTTGTCTTGTGCGCCATTCTTGGCACTCAGGACTGTTCAGCAGCTCCAATCAGACGAAGGAGGCTCCTTCCCAAAGGCAGCTGAAGTTCTGTCGCGAGACCTTTATGTGGACGATTTAGCGACTGGTGCTCCTACAGTAGCTGAAGCTATTGAACTACAACAACAAATTGTAGGGCTCATGAAAGCTGGTGGTTTCACCCTAGGTAAATGGGCTAGTAATCGCCCCGAGCTGTTGGAACCAATCATTGAAGCAACGACACATAATTCAAATTGTGACATCAGTTGGGCTGACAAGGAGGAACATTCAATAAAAGTGCTGGGAATATTTTGGGAACCAGGCAGTGACTATTTTTCTTACAAGTTTCACCCTCCTCCCTCTGTAATTTCCAAAAGAGGTATACTCTCTACTGTGGCTAGAGTCTTTGATCCCCTTGGATTTATCTGTCCATGTACCTTGCTAATGAAATCCTTCATTCAAGAATTATGGAAGTTGGGTTTGGATTGGGACACTGTACCTCCACGCACAATTGGGGATCAATGGAAAATCTTGGTCGACCAGTTGACATGTCTCTCTGCTATTCGGATTCCTCGATATTTTGCTGTAGAATGCTACTCACACTACCAAATTGTTGGGTTTTGTGATGCATCTATGAAGGGATACTGCGGTGCTCTGTACATACGAACTATCAATCAGTCCAATACAACATGTCGTCTACTCACAGCAAAAACCAAACTCGCACCTGTAAAATCAACCACAATACCACGTTTAGAACTATGCGCAGCAGTCCTCTTAGCCCGGCTTTACCAGTCCATATCACCATTTATGGATTTGCTAACAGCTGAGAGAATCCAGACACGCTTTTATTCCGACTCGACTATCGTTTTAGGGTGGCTGCGATCGCCAGTTCACCGATTGAAAACTTTCGTTGGAAACCGGATAACTCAAATCGCTGAATTAACAGAAGTATCTGCGTGGGCCCATGTGGATTCCAACTGCAATCCAAGTGATATAGGATCACGAGGTTGTCTTCCCAAAGATCTTGCGACAAAGGAATTATGGTGGACTGGACCTCCTTGGCTCTTACTTCCTCCAGAAAGATGGCCAGCTACTACTTTCACCACCGATATTGAAACCCTACCAGAATCAAAACTTTCAACCACAGATGTTGCTCTGGTAGCAGTTAGAGCGGGTTTACAAGATTGCATGATGTGGATGGCAAGGGTGTCTTCCTACACAAAACTCATTAGAGCCGTCGCAACATTAAATAGAGGAATGTGCTCATTTAAATTTTCAGGCTTCACTTTCCCAAGAGTAATCACCTCTTCGGAATTCCGTGCAGCAGAAACACGATGCATCAAAGCAATTCAGTTATTTTATTTTTTCAATGGCCATATAGATAACTTGTCAAAGGTTCAAGACCAATATGCCAGTCTCCAACCATTTTTGGATCAAAAGGGATTAATCCGAGTAGGTGGCCGACTTTCTAACTCTGACTTAGTTGAACACCATAAACATCCAATTTTGTTACCAACTAAGGCTCATCTAACCTCATTGCTGATAGATTTCTATCATTTGACATTTTTACATCCAGGGCCGAATTTATCGCAGGCTCTTATTCAGACTCGTTATTGGGTCCCCTCCCTGCGTCGTCTGATTCGACACCGAGCTTTTCTTTGTTTAAAGTGCTACACGGCCAGAGCTAAACCCATTGTCCCACTGATGGGTAACCTTCCATTTTACCGCTTTGAAGGAGGCAGAGCATTTATTCATGTGGGAGTCGACTTTGCAGGACCATTTACCGTTAAAGAGTCTAACCGTCGGAAATCTCCATGCAGTAAAGCATATTTATGCATTTTTGTCTGTATGGTGACCAAAGCTCTGCATCTGGAAATTGTTTTCAACTTATCCACAGAAGCTTTCTTAGCTACTCTCTCTCGATTTATTGCAAGACGAGGACTTCCATCAGATTTATATTCTGATTGTGGGACGAACTTCGTAGGTGCCAACAGGGAGCTCAAGGAATTGGCAGCTTGGTTTTCCAACGAAAGGACGAAGGAGTCCTTACAAGCTGTGGGAACTCCCCAAGGAATTTCGTGGCATTTTAACCCTCCTTACTCCCCTCACTTTGGGGGATTATGGGAGGCTGGAGTGAAAGCCGTGAAAGGACATCTTCACAAGGCTACACAGGCAGCAGTGTTCACACACGAAGAACTAGCGACTCTCTTTTGCAAGATAGAAGCCATTCTTAATAGTAGGCCTCTATGCCCACTCTCATCGGACCCAGGTGAGTCAGATTACCTGACTCCGGGTCATTTCTTAATTGGCAGTCATCTGACTACGAACCCAGAACCTACTCTTCTGGACACTAGGGAGAACCGTTTAAGTCGTTGGCAAATTGTGAAGCGTCTTTCCGAGCACATATGGAGAAGATGGCGTCTCGAGTACTTGAACACGCTTCAAGCCAGGTCCAAGTGGCAAAAAACATCTCCACCCACCCCTGGCAATTGGCGATCTCGTCCTGCTCAAAGATCAAGATGCTTCAGTTCTCGAATGGCCTACTGCAAAGGTCCAACAAGTACACCCTGGTTCCGATGGAGTCGTGCGAGTAGTGACATTGAAAACCACTAAGGGAACCTGCAAACGATCAGTAGCCAACGTTGTACCTTTACTTCCTCTGAAATGCTCATCTTACGAATCTTAAAATGCAATAAATTCATTATCCAACCACCTTACCAGTTTACTAGCAGAACTTTTTCTTTTCTTTGTCGTTTTATTTCTAACCCGTTCCGAGTTTTCGGTCTCTTTTGTTTTGGTCCTCCGGGCCGGATTCTATCTATTTAAAATTTGCATCCAAATTTTGCCCGGGAGCATGTTTACGATTTGGAAACGAGGCCATCGCGGGGGGGTCTCATTCCTCAAGATTGAGACGACTCGCCTCAACATGTTCCGATGTCTTCGTCAAGCGATAAGGAAGTTACGGGAGCTTCCGCATTCCCCACATCCACCAGTACCGTTGTCTGAGCGATCCAAACCAGACCTCCGTTCGTACACATCCAATTTCGCTGCTATTTTTCGCGCGTGCACGTGCTTGGAGTCAGGTCAGCAGTATCCTGGCTTCACCCAAATTTACAGCCAACAACCACATCCCCCTTTCATCCAGTCAACTTCTACCGTCGATACGAAATCACCATTCACCACTCCGCATCACCTTCAAGATCTTCCAATTCATCCCTCCATTTCTGGTCAGACCAACCCAAATTACTACAACCATCACGATCTCTATATCATCAATTTATTTTCAATCAAAGCAAATTTTCTTTTAAATATATTTTCTTTTGTTGAAGTTGAGATAATTGATTTTTTCATTTATAAATTAAATCCGTTTTCAATTTCAAACAATGGCTCTTGCCAATTTGATGGCTAGCGCAAGAGGGTTGTGGATAAGGCTGCGTAGTGCATCCTCTTGTGTAGAGGAGGCGTGCCCTGCCCTTTGCATTCCTTTCAAATACAACTAAGGCTTCTCTGGGAGTAGTGAATGTTATCCCAATCCACCTTCTGGCACCAGAGTGAAGAGAGTACTGCACTGCACCCATTAACGGGGCAACTGGAGTACGGCTACCAAAATCCAAAAGAGCTGTAACCCATGGGAGGTAGCAAGATGAGTGGGACACAGCCCAAAATGGTCAGTTAACCAAGCAGCTGACTCCATGGCTCAGGCAGACCATGGTCGGTGAGATAAATTTCTACTCAGTTCTTCATGGGGCAAGGAGTATTTAGGGCATAGCTGAACTGAGTTGGAAAGGCTGCAAGCCCAAACTGCCCCTGTGGGGCAACAGTGTATGATGCTCCGAATGCCATTTTCTCAAGTCTGGGAGCCAAAGGCGGTCAGACTAGTAGCGTACAGTGGAGGACACAATTGGCCAGCTCACTCTAGAGGTACTCAGGCAGAAGATTGGGAGTGCTGATCCAGGGCCAGTATCTCACTGGGAACAAGCTGGGTCCGCTTAACAGAGCACACAATAGGCCAAGGCTATATATGGGTGAAGGATGGTGTCCTTACTTTTTTTTTAATGCCTACCTGGAGACCTGAATGGAGTCTTCAGCGAGGAAATTGGAGGAGCTAGAGGACGCCATAAGTGCAGTTGAGGAGTGGGTCCTGGTTTGCCTTGATTTCAATGCTAGAGCCCTTGAGAAGATTGTAAAGCATACTGATCCTTGGCGAGTATCTTGCAGGGATGAGGAATAGATACAAGAAAGAAGAATGGCTGTGCAAGGAGGCGTGCCAACCTGATACAATGTACTAAATGGTTCTTAGGCGGTTCCAAATGCGCAGAAATAAATTCATGGAGCTTCTAGGCACGGACCCCCATGGCGTTCCATAAACAAAAATTCCTTCGTTAGGCAGAGAGTAATTGGAAGTTGGGGCCTGAAGAGAGAGGTGATATGGACCTCGTACAACTGGCATAACGAAAGCCTTCAAGCCCTCTCAAGGCTCTCATGAAGTATCCTTTGGGGCATGTTCACCAAAGTTAGACAAGGCGAAAACACGCTCTCACGAAGCAACCAGGCAGAGCAAGTCTTGTCATGGCAAGGCTCGTGCCAAAACTGCTCTTGAACAAAGCCAAGTGATGTGAGGAGAGGATGAATGAGGAACCCCGAGCATCCCTTCCACATTCTCACTCCTCGGTGCTTAGTGAAGTTGGACGGAGTGAGTCGAGGACGAACATGGGAGGGCCTTAATTATTAATAAATGCAATCCATCCGTCAGTTATGACACTCTGGCATGATGGTGCAGTGGCGTTTGAGTTTTCCAATCAACGCCCTAACGTTAATACAACTCAAAATTAGAATCAATTTAAACGTTACTCAGCGAATACTTCCACTCACTCATATCTACAGGGTGTGGCATAAAGGTCGGACGTTTTTGAAATGGCCAGTACTTCCCCCCTAATGGGTCGACCAACGTGGGGAAGGGACCATTGTAATCGGGAGGTCTCAGCATTTTTTTACCAGTTGAAGTCATGCACCTGCGGACAGTAGAGCACCGCGTTTTTGCTTACGACAGTTTCGTTCGTAATAACGAGCCTGTCACGGCAGTCCAGCGTGAGTTCCGTCGTCATTTTAATATCCACCGAAACCGGGCTGTTTCCTCTAGAAACACCATTCTTCGTTGGGTTGAAGGACTTTGCACACGAGGTTCATTGATGAGGAACAGACCACCAGGAGCTCCAAGATAGATTCGAACACCAGAGAACATTGAAAGTGTACGACAAGCACTAATTCGCAGCCCGAGCCGATCAGCTCGCCTGCATGCTGCTGAACTTCGCCTCAGTGATCGATCGGTTAGGCGTATTTTGCACCTAGAGTTGAGGTTTCACCCCTATAAGTTGTCCATTGTGCAACAATTACACCCAGGGGATTATGCACAACGAATGACCTTCGCCCGTGAGATGGAAGCACTTATTGAACAAAATGAGGATCTCATTTTGTTCATGAGCGATGAGGCTCACTTCCACCTCAATGGCATGGTGAATCAGCAAAATTGTCGTTATTGGGCTGATGAAAATCCCTGACAACTACACGAACAACCACTGCATAGCCCAAAAGTTACTGTTTGGTGCGCCATATCTCAAACTTGCATGCATTACTTCTTTGAAAACGACAATCGCATTGCTGTTACCGTCAACTCAGAACGCTATGTCGAGATGATAACCGGCTTCTTTACACTTGAATTGAGACAAAAACGTATTGCAATCCGGCGTATGTGGTTCCAACAGGACGGGGCAACCGCTCACACAGCTAGGGCAGCAATGAGCGTTATTCGTCCTCTCTTCCCTGGCCGCCTTATTTCCAGGTTCGGTGACGTTCATTGGCCTCCTCGGTCCCCAGATTTGTCCACATGTGACTTTTTTCTGTGGGGACACCTCAAAGCACGTTTTTACCAGCACTAGCCCCGAACATTGGAGGAATCGAAGGATGCTATTCGCGTGGAAATCGTCGCAGTTGAGAGAGCAACGTTGGAAAGAGTTTTCGGAAATTTCCAAGAAAGACTCCAGCAGTGTATCGCGAACGATGGACGCCACTTGACTGATGTGATTTTCCACACACGAATTTCTAAAATGCTTTTAAATTGTGAACCTAAATATGTCAATAAAAATTTTTTTGAGTAAAAATGACCGAAGTTATGATTTTTTCAAAAACGTCCGACCTTTATGCCGCACCCAGTACCAATCGTCGAAACCACATCCCCCCACTTTCTGGGACTGGTCTACTATTAAACTGGGAAAACGATAATCACAACTTTGTATAATTTCTGTATTTGAACTCGAAACACTGAAACAGAGAAAATTGTTAATCGTAGAAAAAAAAGAAATGAACTTGGGCGGGAGACTAACGTTCTAAACTGGTTTATAGTCCAATTTAGATTCGAGCTTCTTGTTGTCCGCAACTTTTCGAACGGCCTTCATAAAATCTTCTTGCATCACGTACTCTCTTTCCGAACGTATCGCAAAAAGGCCGGCTTCGGTGCAAACGTTTCTCAAATCTGCGCCATTAAAACTGTCAGATAATTTAACAACGGCTTCGTAATCTGCGAACAAAATCGAGAACACGTTCGTTAACTTTTAACACAGGAGAGTATTTGTTCGTGTCGACTCTCAACGAATACTATGACTGAGGTAGTCGAGGGGATGGTCTCGAGAAAAGTACATTCAGCGCTAAAAAAAGTCATTAAAAAACACCCACCGATATCCCCGTGTTTGGCGATGGGACCTGCGTGGATTTTTAAGATTTCAAGTCGAGCCTGTTCGTTGGGCAAAGGGATTTCAATTTTACGGTCCAACCTTCCAGGGCGCAATAACGCAGGATCGAGAGTGTCGGGACGATTGGTGGCCATGATCATTTTAACCTGCAATAAATTGCAAAAATACGTTACATCGACAACAGAAAAAGTTTAAAGAAACGAAATGTGGGTTGATGAAAGAACCGACATAATGTTTAATTCAAATTTGAAAACACACAAAAGAAGTGTGCTACATTTTAGGTTGTAACGTCACTCAATGAGCTTTCAGAGACTGACATTAGGGTCACGTTGAAGCAATGAACTAAATCACTCGCAACGAAGTTGTGGAAACCCATAATATAACTGAGTTAGAACGATCGTCTATTTCCACTAAATTGGGGCTACAATAGTAGATTTCGACATTTAGGCTATCATCATGTTGTATTCTTGTTACTGATGATGACACCTAACCACTGAAATCGATGTAACTAACATTACCACACCCACCTCAAATTTAGTGGATACAGACAGGGCTATCGTGCAATTTTGCTTTGACTTCATCTCCCGTTTAATGGACACGTGGCTCATAAGCGCTTAAGCGATTTCTAGAATTTCCGTCACAATGACTCCATCCCCCACAGCAACAAGACAGTGAGGGACACCACGCACCTCCATGGTAGACATTTGAGAAGGGGCAGCCTCTCCCGCCACGCACATGGGCTTTAGCTACGACATTTCGGCGGAGGTTTTTAGAGAGGAGTTTGAAAGGAGCCCTCTTATTTTCGATTCTTTGGCCATTCTGGGGCGGGGATACTGCCCTCAGCACGGTGCCCTGCTTTTTATTTTTCCTTTTAGCACTGACTGGTTGCCATTGAGCCTTCACCCCTGCAGGGGACGAATACTGCAAGAATCAATCGAAAGTCGAGGAGATTTAGCTATCAAGCAAAAGTCAGGGTCAACCAAACCCAGACTTTGGAGAGCTGTTACTCATGTGTAGGTATGCCCCTGGGGAATCCATACGATCTGGGAGTTGTTAATCTGGTTACCCACTTACTTGGGTGGCAAGTTTCGAAGGGAGATATCAAATATGACCACATTTTGTTGTCAGAGTCTGCTTCGGAAACTGGGCAAAACCATTATAAGCTTGCTTAGCAGCAGTCAAAGTGGCTGCTATTGCAACAACAGTAGCTCTGTATTGCAGGAACTACAGTGGACCTGCACATGGTTTCTTGTTCCTTCCACACTGAAGACGTGCTCGATGGAGAGTCTTCGATAGAAAAGAAGTAGAACCACATAATACAGTCGCCATACCCTGTAAGGGACTCCACTCGTCCAGTGGTGTGGCTCAACCCTCTCTATCCTGAGGCGTACACAGATGTTGTGAAAATATCTGGTGCGTTGCAACACACAACTTTCCTTAGCACTACAACAATTCACTTTGTACACGGCTAATTCCATTTAATCAATTCATTTATCACTCAGTTAATTTGAACTTGGTCAAACAACGCTCTACGGCAGCAGCAAGCGGAAGCGCTTAAAATTCCAGATTTTATTGTGCTACTCATTGTAGGACCATTATTGAGCAATTGGTACACAGAGAATTAATGAGGCTGTAAACACGAATTTTTAGAAGAGGTTAGTAATCACTTTTGAAGAGTTATTGGGTAATAACTGTTAGAACTGGTAGTAAGTGAAACGGCGGTAGTTGAAATTCAGGAATTTCTGAAGTGAGCCCCATGTACCTCATGAGCGTTTTTAAACACTCACACTTTAGGTATTGGATTGGACTACAATACCAATTTTCTTTAACTTTCTACTAACATTCCAGCGGAGTTTGTAAGGAAAAAACCGCGCTAAAAACGCTTTTCGTCGAAAATTTTGATAATTTATTGTGCTGCTCTCGTCATTTTCCCACGAATGTGAATTTTATGGTGTGATTGCCATATTGGGAGCTATCAATATAAAAAATTTAATCAAAATCGTTAGAGCCGTTTTTGAGGAAAAAATTTTGTGTTTTGATCACTATGATGACTATTGTTAACTTTCGGTGGATTTTGCTCATACCCTTATTTTGGCGTGCCATGGTAACCTGCGGGCTAGATATCAAGTTTGAGGGGATTTTTTACGGTCGTTTTCTCTAAAAACCACTCTAAAATCGATTACGTCGAAAGTTTTGGCAATTTATTGTGCTGCCCTCGTCATTTTCCCATTAATGGGAATTTTATGGTATAGTTGAAATATTGGGAGCTATCAAAATAAAAAATTTAATCAAAATCGTTAGAGCCGTTTTTGAGGAGAAAAAATATTTGGTGTTTTGATCACTATGATAACTATAGTTAAATTTCGGTGGATTTTGTTCAAACCCTTATTTTGGCGTCCCATGATGACCTGTGGGCGAGATATGAAGTTTGAGCTGATTTGGTTCGGTGGTTTTCTCTAAAAATCGTTCACAGACACACAGACCATTTTCCCAAATAGTGTTTTTCGGACTCAGGAGGGTCTGAAACGTAAAGATCTGAAGAAAACTCAAAATTTTTTTTTCAGCCGATTACATAACTTTCCTTTTTACTTTGTAGAGCCAAGGAAAGTAAAAACACATTCGTGTCGCATCCCTTTGACAAGGATTCCCATCTTGCTTATCATTCATTCATCTAGCGTACAATTTTTCGTTTAGCAGTAAGGCCTATACAGAGTTTGGCCTAATGCAGGGGAAGCTCCCTTTTCACTCTCCACTTGTGCACCATCCATTCAATGGCCAAGACAACGGGTACGAGTGGTCACTTGGAGTGCTTCAGTGGATGCTGTCTACTAGGCTTTGGTGATTCAGTCTCTGAGCTCAAATGCTCTCTGGAATTGGGCCAGTATTCTGCTTTGATTGACTGTGAGTTTGCTATCCCAGACAATGGGGCATAACAAGGCAGTTGGCCTTGTTGCACTGAACAAGATTGTTGTTCAATGCAATTCCTATTTCATTCAGCGGTTTGTTTCATTATACGAATTGACTCACAGTGTCACAGTACCAGCCAGAATGAACAAGTATGCACAATATCTTACGTACGTGACTTCAACAGCTCGACCATAATTTTCGAATTGATTGGGAAAACTCTACCTGTCCGAGGGAATCAAATCCATCCATTTGATTCAGGAGTTCCATTAAAGTTCGCTGAATTTCTCTGTCAGCCGAAGTCCCTTCAGAAAATCGCCTTCCACCTGAAAATAATTAATTTTAATAACAGTACACGATAACAAATGGTTGGTTCTATTTAATCCACAAATGTAACAAACGAGCTGAACCCCTGTTCCATTCCTCGTCACCACCAGTTCCAATGGTGCCCGTAACAGCACGAAGAGTGAGTTTGCTGAAAACGTTGAAGGCGTGTCAAGCCTTATTTTCCTCAAATCAGAAAGTGTAATTAGGACGAGAAAAGTGAGTTTTACCCGTTCTGGGCTCTCAATCGACATATTGGCCTGGAACGACGTTTTGAAAAGAACCTTGATCTCTATATTCTGTGTCTCAAGGACTACGCGCATAAGGGTCATAGTATCCAAACCCACAACTCCAACGATTATTTTACGACTCATTCCAGGGCCATAAAAGCCTGTCTCAACGATATTGCTACTTGTGAGAACAAGGAGACATTGCAAAAATCATTTCCCGATTCCGAACCCACAACGATATTATATTACTGAATGGCAGCTCACTACTGTGACATTCGGAGTGACAACGAGCCTTAGTGCAACTGATTGGCGATGAAGGCGACAAATTTCCCCTGGCCGCAGCAGCTCTTTGATCAAAAACTTACATCAATGACATCATTTCAGGCGCCAACTCCGGGGAAGACGCTTTGTTGAAGTCCCAGCTCTCAGAACTTTCAGTGTCAAAGTCCATCTGTACCACCGTCACACAGACAACACTTTATGATCATTTCAAAGACCTTCGGAAACTATAATTCCCCGAAGGCCCTTGAAACAACATTCCTGCAAGATGACTGAATATGAGGTACCACGATAACTAAACCATCATAGTTAAATACACGTATACACAAACAACAAACAGCGTATTAAAAGCACAAATTACCGATAGCATCGATTTCATCCATGAAGATAATGCAAGGCTGGTGATCTCTGGCATAATTGAACATTTCTCTGATGAGACGGGCACTTTCACCAATGTATTTGTCGACGATTGCACTCGACACCACCTGCGCCACAAATGGATTAATTAAATGGATTACATTAAATTTAAATTAAATAATTAAACTCATATTTCTACGCTACATCTAGAGAACGCAAAGTTCCACAAACTTCACATGCTCTTCGAGGTACTGGGCTCTCCAGTGCAGATTATCTTAAACGGGTTGATTACTGATTATTATAAGGATGAGGAGCAAGCACGGGAACTATGGACGGAAAGTAAAGTCCTCAAGCTGAATGGAGGCTTCCGTTGCAGCATGAAAGTTTAAATTAGGGTGGAAGTGGTTTCAGGTTTTCTCTTTCGCATGCGAAGCTATCCGTAGTTCCTAATGTCACTCTCATGACAATATTTCATTAATTTATCATATACTGGCTGGAAATGAGAGATATTAAACCCAATCCTAATTCTAGTCCATGATTTCACTAGGAGGTAGCTCCATTCCATTAAGGAACCCCAGAAGGAGCATCGAGACTTGTCAATTCCACCCCATTCGTTTTTCGTCTGCCGTCACGTATCCCAAACACCAGTGTTACAGGGGGGATTAATATTAAAAGCGATATCGCACTAAGAGAGTCGGGGAGTTAGTACGATATCAAGCTGAATGCAATTGGAAGTTTTATTCTCAATTACATTCGGGGGAGTTTTACCACCACAGACAGGGAACTGGGTGGGAGCGAACACGAGCGCGGGCACGAGGGAACCAGTTCGGTTACAACTGACAGCAGCGAAGTCTTGAGCGAATCGGGGCATTTGAGGTGCCCAGTCAGCATAAATGCCCCGGACGAGCCTCCGCTGAATCGAAGGGTTTGGTTCGTCCCGTTACACCAGCGTAAAGGAATATTAAATCATTTTTCGTTCCAGTATGTAACATCCTCAATCAAATCCCATAGCACAAACCTATTTCTCATTCTGGCCGATATTGTTTTGCAATTCGAGGCTCACCTCCAAAGTTCCCATACTGCCCAATTTTATGGTTCTCCAAAAATTTAGAGAAATTTTCTTTTAGTTCGTCTTTCATTTTGGTTTATTATTCATTCTGAATAATAACCCTATGTTTTCGGTCACGAAAAATTTTTTACAACCCCCCCTCAAAATTTGATACTTTACGTTTCAAGACATGGAGATTCCAAATTTGCAATGTCCGTCCGCCGTCCCCCGTCCGCCGTCCGGGCCGTTTTGTGCCTTTAACGTAGTCTAAAAAATTCGTTCTTTCACCCAAAAATCCGACTTGGTATCTAGTTGTGCCCGCCATCTCGGCAATCCGATCGGACGAAGCCCGTGGTTGTAATGGGCAAAAAACGGTTAAAAATTAACGAAACGCAGTACAACGCGGAGCTACAAGCGTTTCGTCGTTTGAATTCCCTCCGCCCGCCCGTCTCTTTAAAAACCAACCGCTCTCGAGGCGGCTCTCGCCTCCCTCCCAACGACCCTTTGGCCTCCCAACGACGACGCCGCTTCGGCCAGTGCCCCGTTCCAATTTCCCGACGTTTTGGTTTTAATACGATTCAATTTTTTAGATTCTTTCGTTTCATTCTCATTTTGGTTTTTTTCATCAATTTTGGTTAAATTTTGATATTAGTATTTAGCGTGCATGTTTTCATATTAAAATTCAGTTTTTTCTAGATACTTTCGTTTTTTTGTTTATTTTAATATTACGATATTACGATTTTAGTTCTTTTCGACCTTTTTTGGGTTTCATTATGATATTTTTCGATGCTGAATCGAACAGGATGGATCTCGGAGCATTAATGCTAGGTCAAGCTGATTATCCGAATAATAAACCGTTGTGTAATAATTTGCAGAGTTTTTACTTTCTTTGTCTGTTCAAAACCTACAAGAAAAATTGGGCCCTGGGCTACGGCACCAATGAATTAACAGAAAATATGAGAGATTGAAGAGAGTTTTATCATGAAAGTTGTCAGAAAATGAAACCACGTCGCGCTACTGAAACTCTGTTAAATACGGACTCCTCATCTTTGAGACGACTACTGGCTGCTGGTTGTGGATTGAGTCGAGTCACGTCTCTGAGACTTGACAACAGTGATGAAATGTTCGACCTCCTTGGAATAAGGTAGGAGGGACTTTGGGAGACGCGTTTCCCAAAAGGCTTGTGTCCCTTTTTCTGGTCATTGCTCTGGAGAAACAAAAAAGTAAACACTTGAAAGTTTGGACGCAGTGAAACAAAAAACAACTGTAAAGCGCCAAGGCCTGCTGTGTTGAAGAATGGGTTTCGTCTGCAAGGGAAAGAGTGGTCGTTCTTGTCCCAGCCAGAAAGTGCAATAAACTGCGGTAAAAGAGTCAATAGAGGAACACGAATCAGCGTGTCTTTGAAATGATTGATACAAATTTCAAGAAAATACCTTGAGGAAATTAGCGTCGAGTTGGCTGGCAACTGCTCGGGCTAACAGCGTTTTACCCGTTCCAGGAGGTCCATACAAAAGGCACCCTTTAGGAGGCGTGATTCCGACTCTTTGAAAAAGCTCGGGGTTCAAAAGCGGCAACTCAATTACCTACAATGAAACAGCGTAGTGGGTAACAAATTTGAAGTTAAATTACATTGAAAGCTGACGTCACGAGACTAAACAATACCAACTTCTCGCAGCTCCCTGATTTGTTCTGAAAGACCGCCAATAGCCGAGTAGGTGACGTCGCCGGGATCTTCGTGGGACATATTGTACACCAAAGGATCGACTTCACGAGGCAAGTGTCTCATTATAGTTAAAGTAGTCATGTCGAGAGCTACTCGCGTTCCGGGTTTCAATTTGGACTTGTCCAACTGGCGGCGACATCCGACGACGTACCTTGGTCCGTTCGTAGCTTTCACGATAACTGTAACAATTTATCATTCGAAGTTGATAAGCGACTTTTTGTACTCAGAACACCTCACTCGCCTCCAAGTGAACACATTTTCTATCTTTCTGCTCTGCGCAATAGGAAACTTTTTAGGGACTTCCTTTTAACTTCAATTTTCGATTTGTAGAAAATATCACTCCAACTATTCGCCAGTGTCCGGCCATCAATTGGAAATAAATAATTTCTTTACCCCTCCTTCGAAATGCCTTTTCGGTTTCCACTTAACGTTATATGCCACCTATCATAACTACAGTCAGTATAATCATTATGATGGCCGCGTGCAAATTGGATCTCCCACAATCTTTGCAAAATCGAAATTAAGTACAGGTCTAAGAAGCAAAATTATGTTTTTTTAAAACAATTAATGGGTTGAGGATTTGTATCAAACTCACAGGGTGCTCACAAATACCCCGTAACTACATTTTATTTTCTATAAACATTTCAACAGAAAATCGTTGAACGAATATGCAGCACCTGAAAAGTACATCGTACGATTTGATGGTAAGGAAAAATGTGTCATGAGTCACACCAGATATTTCGTGGCTCGAGAAATTGATGTTTACTGCAGGATCACAGCTAGTTCGAAACATAACCACATAATGAATGCAATTGACGAATAAATGAAACAATAACTTACATTTTTCTTCTGTAAGTTGCTTCAAAACTTCTCCGACAATCTGTCAAAAAAAAAAGCAGTTACGTTTCGATTAAAGCGTCACGACTAGGCATTAGTTATCAAAATGATATCAAATCCGAATAAGGAACCATACCTGCCCAACGCTCTGAAGAGCTTTAAGGTCATTTTCAGACTTGTCATACTGTTTCGTGAGCTCCTTCAATTGCTCTCTCACTGTAAAAATTAATAAACTTTTAAAAATAGACAAAGTAAAATAAAATATAAGTGGAGTAAAATTTATTTATTTAGATAGTTTGTTAGTAGGCCACAGGTGTGCTGACTGACTCCTATTCAAGGCACCGGGCGATCGTGGCCTAGTGGTTAAGACATTGGTTCTTGATTCTGGACATAAAGTTGAGCATTATGGATCGGAGCTCCTCGCGATTTGCCGTAATTTTTGCCTGAGTCAGCAGCGCTTCAAGAAGCATCTCTAAAATACCTCAGTACAATTGGCGCCCAACTAGTGGTCGAACTTCTTCATTCCAAGGAAAATGAGAGGCCCAGAGAGAAAAATTAAAAATGAAGAGAGAAATAATGAGACGAATTCTCGGGTCCAGGATTCACTGACGCTGTGAAAGTTCGAGCGCGAAGGGAAATAAAATGGGCGACGCGCCTACTACAATGTGAAAGAAAATACTTTCCTTGTAGCCCCCTCGTTTCTCGAATCAAAGTTCGGATTTTCCGGGGATTCGCTCAACTCTCATAAATTCGTTCCTTAAAAGAGTCCGCTCCAGGAGCAGCGGCTAAAGACGATGGGGGAGATGTGCTGACTGACTCCTATTAAAGGCACCGAGCGATCGTGGTCTAGTGGTTAAGACATTAGTTCATAATTTGTTTACGCTAGCTGTTTATACCTCCACTTGAAACAAATGCTGAACCAAAGTGTATAACTCATCGTACCTGAAATTCAAAGAGTTTTTGGGTGGTTGTTCATATTTTCTTAGCAATAACAACAATTTGGGAGATACGATCTGGTGAACTCGATCCTAATTTATTTAAAGACACAAATTGTGATTTGCCAACGGGAAATCGGGTATGGGATGATAAGGATTCTTTTTTGTATGTTTATTTAGGCGCCGAACGTACTGAGAAAATGTCACAAGTTGAAAGATTCACGTTGTACGTACGCAAGAGTAAGCTAGGAATTGGCCTAAACCTTGATTGGTTAACTATCAAAATGGATGACATGGAACTCGCCACTTGATGATGTGAGTTTTTATGTGAAGAAAGAAGGAGTTTCATTTCGGAGTATTTTTCAATTTAAAAAAAAATGTAATGAGAACATCCTCGCATCGATTGCTTGAACTCTTCTGGAGGTATAATTAGTTTCATGTGTTTTGTGTGAGTTCTTGGTAATTTTTATGTGCCTATGTGAGGGCTATTCGTGTATTGAACGTGGCGAAAATGCGCTCCCGAAACTATTTATATTTGTCGTCAACTTGATATTTTCCGGTTTTTTCGATGCTAGCAGACGAAGTGTCGAGCCTCATTACTCTCTTTTTGAAAAATCTTCTCTATCAAGTTAAGAAGGTAGTGCCCTGAAATTTGCCGCATAAGTCTTCGGAGAAATATCTTTTTGCCATGTGTGACCGCCGTGTTTACCGAACTACCTCAGGCATAAGGCATGTCCGTATCAAAATAAGCCCCTGATTTAGAGCTCTGGAGCTCCCGACCCTCCAAACTCTTTCGACATGTTTCCACTTCGTTAACTTGCAACTTGTCGCCTCCACGCCCTATCGGGCACTTTTAGTTTTTGTTTTGAATACGAATAGACCGAGATCGCTGAGCTTTGACATCAGCCTTTTATTTTCCTAAGCTGAGAGCATCGCTTTCACTGGTAACAATTGCAGCTCAACATTAAGGAATATCTAGAGAAAAGTAACAAAAAACGTGGGCATGAACTTATACAAAAAATGCTGCAAGTGATAATACTCCGGTTTATATTTGGATATATTCTCACACCTCATGGAAAATCATTCCATTCGTTTTAGTATCGAAAAATACCAGTAAACCATAAGGAACATGACCCAAATACAATACAACTACGAAAATTGACTTTTTCTAGACGACGCTAGGCATTCGGCACGACACAACTGACGGGTGGTTGGAATGAGACAAAAGGTAGTGCGTAAAATGAGCTCAGGTTGAGCAGAAACGATCACTTAGGCTGCATTGCTTCACTGTATTGACTGTGATTTCGCATTTTTCCATCTAGATGCAATCCTACACCTCTGGGACCCGTCATATTCAACTCAACATCAAATAATAATCATGAAACGTTACTAAACTCGACGTAAACGCAATAAAACTGCCAAAATGTTTTCTAATTTTATTAGCCATTTTTTGCCTGTAATAACGATGGGTTTGTAAAAGATTGTCAAGGAAGAAAACAGGTGTATTATTCGGAATGAATAACGAACCAAGGCCATGCTGTAGTGCAATTCTACGAGAGAGCGAAAGGTAGAGATGCTTAGCTGATACAATTAGTAAAGAAAATACGTTTCAAGTCCTGGCACCAGAAATTCTGATACCTTACAAAATCACTTCCGATGTCGAACGATTGCCCAGAACAGCCAAACCAAAACATCCTTTCAAGGTATTCAGAGCCACATCAGCCAACCCATCGTGCAAAACAGTATATTTTTCCTCAGAGAACAGCTCTCTTATGGTGCTACTATCTGCATGAAAAGCACCAGACAAGCAAGGCCGAATCACCCCCACGAATTTGCGCTTAATAAATCTAATTTACCTCAAGCACGAACACGGGCAATGTGGTAAAGTCGGATACTCAGAGGAACTTCAAGGTTGGTAGACAATAACACAACGTGGTCATTCCTAAATTCAAATTGACTGAAACGCAGTGTCCAGGCCGTGGCGAGGTTTGAAGTTACAAATAGAATAACGCAAAGCATGATCTAAAAACAAAGTGAACTTCTTTTCTAGGTGATTGGAAGTGAACAAGGCACCACTTTGCAGCGACTACCCTCTATAAAAAGATGTTACATTTGTGTTCAACGGCACCTGAAGACACTGCACAAGACAGGTTTGAATAACCTTGAGGTGCATCATATAGCGTCAAAAAGAATTTTTGGATGCAAGTGGAGTTAGAGCACAAAACTGTTCGGTAAAATCCCAGGCTAATTCCCAAAACAATGGCCGCGAGTACATTTGCCCAGTTCTTCGCTTCGCGATTTGGAACATAGAAGAGCTGGACCACTGATACTGGTTACAACTTTCATCACTGGCAACTGTCTAGCACTAGTATTCTTCAAAATACGAATACGTCCGGCTTCTGCTTTAGTGGGGACTGCCCCCTTCGCGTTTATTTGTTTGTTATAATTCGACCAGCAATGGATAGGCAAATTGATACGACTTTGTTTCATCGATTCAGAGAAAAAGGCTTGCGAAGTGTTGTGGATTAGTGTATGAGTGTCGGTTTCATCTCTGACGATTATGTGCGTCCTGAATGTAGGAATGAATGACAGAGTTATTTGAAACCACCAAAGCAGCCCATTATACCCCAGCTTAATAACGCAAATTATAGTAAACGACGTTTCTGATAGTAACTAACTCATACCCCAACGGCATCATCAGTGAATCCTCGAAGTCTGAATAAATAGTCGTAACTGGAAATACGTCTAGCACTTAATACTCCAACAACATCGTCTACTCATTCCTTCCAGATTAAACTGAACGACCGTTCACATAAACTGGTAACATTTACGGTATTCTAAGATGCAAAACTACTGATACGTCTCACTCCTGACACTTACTTTCCTTCAGTCTCACTTCAACTTCTTTATGTTCCAGTAGTTTTTTCCGGTAGTCTTGCAAAACTTTTTCCCGGTTGGGATCAGTACCTTGAGACGCAGTCATAGTGAAAACACTATTTCTTTATTATTAACTGAACGATACTAACGATAGCCTAAGGATATTGAACGTACAACCAGCAATTCACGCAGCGAACATAACCTTCACCCAGAGATAACCTCTCATTGCATAAAGAAGTAACAAGTCACAAAAGTATCAAAATATGTTTTCTCAATTTTAACTACAAGCATCCTACGAATGACAAAAATAGGTCTCCAACTGTTGTAATAAATGTCACCTTTATTGTCAACTACTTATTTTAGCGTAAATGAAAGGAATGAACCCGATGATATTATAATTAATACATAATCTACGTTATACATAATTTTCAATGAACTGACTGCCCTCATTGGCCTGGCCACCCAATACAGATACATGGCTAAACCTCCCCTACTAGAAAAGTTTGTTTCTTCGTCTCCAGTACCAGTACCCAAGCCCCGCTAGCTCAGTCAGTAGAGCATGAGACTCTTAATCTCAGGGGTGTTCAGGGCCCACGTTGGGCGCCAATGTAATGGAACAGATCTCGAGTCAACACAATATTAGACCTTGAATAATATTGACATTACCCACTGTAAGATCCTCCCCTGCCATCTTAATTCCTTCACAGGTCCCAATTGAGCCCATAACAACTGTGTATGTGCATGGGCAGAAAAAAACAGCTCAGGTTTGATAATCAGCCTGAACATCATCATGGGAGACTAATATATGTGTATGAACACGACAAATACATTTGTTTTTCAAAAAGGGTATAACGATCTTGATTTTGCATGAACAGCTTCATCTAATACAATACCATAGAAGTCTCGATTGCAGGTAAATGACCCAAGCAGCTCAATAACTTATCAAAACTTTCAATGAAAAGCGATTTTTGTGTAACATCTTCTTTACAAATTTGGCTCGTGTGCTATAAGCGTTTCTGAAAAAATCAGGGTGGTAGTCCAATATGCTATCTGAACCATGAAAGTTTTATAACGACCATTAAATAATGAGCAACCACAGAAAGTTCGAAATTCAAACCAACATTGCTTTACTGACTAACTTTTTGCACAGTTTTTCCTGTATAATTTCAAAACTGGTAACTACACCTTGATTACTAATATATGTTAGTTCTTAAATGTAGGTTGTGAGCAGCTCAATAAATTCTGAAACGTGGGGATGCTTGCAGTGATTGATGGTGTGAGGGTGGCTGCAAAGAGGGCTGAAAGGTGGTTCTTTCAATTACGTTTTAACACTTTCGCTGCTAACGACCGAACCCCTGTGTAAGACCACTGCTACACAAAACATGGCGGCACGCGGTAAACCCGCGCTTTCGGGCGTAGTCACTCGCATGGAACGAAACGTTAATTTTCTTTCCTACTACTACTGCGCGGTAATACTGCGCCTGCATTAGCTGGATATTAGGTATCGAAAACGGCCTAGACATAATATGTGATAAGATTATTATTCTGGATATATGAACCAAAAAGGAAAATACATTTTTTTAATTGTCTTCGATTCGTTTCAAAAGTGCCGTAAAAACTACATTGTTTTACGTTTATACCTACAAATAAGTAGGTTGGGAGGTCAACAGGTACGTACTAGAATATTACAGAAAAACACTTCCATATCACGAAAGAATAATACATTTATTGTCACAAACCATTCATATACATGCTTTCATATAACACTCATTCAAAAGTTATAATAAGTAAACTTTTGGGAGGGAGCAGTCGAGGAACTTGTGGAGGGTTGAGGTTCTTCATCCTAATTACAGGGTCTTTTGATACCCCCTCGAGTTTTAACCATGTTTATTCTGGAAAACATCATAGATAAATAGCATAATGGGCGAAGAATTGAAACATACATACGTATATAACATTTAAGGGGAAAGCACAAAAAGTAGGCCAGTAGACAAGTGAGATGGGTTTAGACATCCACATACTTGTTTTCAATCCTCCTCTCAATAAATTCCATAAATATATGCTCATTAGTAACAGTAAAAAAGAATGGTAAAGTAAAATATATAACTTACCAAAAAAAAATTGCAGAAAACGCAGGAGAAACGCGCTCCGTTGAGGCTTTCGTCAGACTGAAAATAGAAAACCGTCGCTACCTGAACTCCTCGGCGGGTACTTCCCGCTCATTTACAAGGGTCATTCCCACTACTACCTGTATTGAAAATGGCTTATGAAACTACTACCGTCTCAATACGGGCTTGGATTGTACGGGGTTTTCGCAAGGTTCGAGAGCGGTTTTACCGCTCCTAGTCATTGGGAAGAACACGAAAGCGTGGTAATACCGCGCGTAGCAGGGAAGGTGTTAAAAAAAATTTGTTTTTTAAATCATGCTACGTGTTACCGTGCATGTAACCTAAGAATGGTCTTTAATCTTTTTTTTTGTCCACCACCCTTGATGTTCTTATAGTCACCTGGGTAACTCGAATAACAAATAGAAAGACGAGAGTAATTTAAAAGTATGAAAACCAGAAAACATTATACATTGAACTCACTGTCAAAACATGTACTACGTTCTCTTCCAAAACCCCAATATTAATTAAAGTATTCGCTCAAACTAACCTGTTTAACGTCCCAACCTTCTCCTCAGAACTTGGGTCAAAGATGATTCCTTGTTATCAGGCGAAATTGATGGTACAGTGAAAGCTTTCTTAATTTCACCGTCACACATGGGATTGTGCTTCAAATCTTTTTGGAGAAATATCAACTCAGCTCGTGGAAGCCGCATTCCATAGACGTTCCACTTTCGTGAAGAATTAAGGTTGTTGTACCTCACCTAGGCGTTGTACTTGGGCAGCTTCCAGTTTTCCTCATTTTTCTTTACAGCCGTTTAGCCGTATTTGTTGACAGCATCCCATGCCCGTTTCATTGCCAACTTCTGACAGCCTGTTCTCACTTGTAGCGATGGCTTACTGCTTTCTTGTACAACAAGTACGGCTTATCCCGAGATAACTTCGTATTTCTATTTGAAAACGACTTTTAGCAATCTCTCCACGAGTGATCTAAATCATAACTTGGATTTATAACTCAATTTTGTGAGAGCTCGCTCGTTCCGCTTTGCTTGTTTGGTTCTTTCGGTGCAAATGATAACAATTTAATCAGCCAATCTCTACCCGATGTGAAATCTGTCCGTTCGTCGAAAACAATACGCTGCTCATCAATCTATCGAACTGGTCGGATCGATGTTAATCGATTGATATTCGGTGTTATCGATTTTGATGTCTTATCCTGACTATCAATTCATTTTCTTATCATTGACTACGAATATGTGACTTTTCATTCACATGCCGACGGCCATTGTGCGTAATGTAAACTATTGAACATAAACAGTTGTAACAGAGACTATAAGAAGTACAATTTATAGTGATTACGCAAGTCACGGTCAAATACTGTCTGAACTCCTTTCGTGAGTGTTTGTTTTACGAGGGAGCCTAATTGGTTCTTATCTATAAGTGAGATAGCTCCGGTTGTGCACAATTGCCTAGAATTTTTAACTCGCTCATGTTCGTCGCTCTCTGAAGAATTTAACCCTTTCTCAAATTTATTTTGACAGTATTATTTTATACGATGGGGGCACTCTACGGTTCGTGTAATGTTTTCATGGGATGCATGTTGAATGCAGCTTTCCTCGAACTTGTTGTCAAGTAAGTACCCAATTTACAGACTTAGTAGCTTGAGTTTACGCACAAGAGAAATATATCGAGTGCTGAAATCGCACGGAAAGGAGAACATCAGAATCTAGTTATTAAGATGTACTTCTTCATACCTGATGCTAGAATAATATTTAGATAATTTTATAGTAACTTCTTCTTGTTTCAAGCAAACTACATTCTGTTCTGTTTTGTTAACCTGCATTACCAATTCGTATGAATAAGTTTACTTAGATGAAAAGCCATAGCATCTGAACGTGTGCAGATGGTTCAACAATTGAAACTGGGTACTACTGAGTATTATCAGCGCTCCGTCGTACGTGGACGATAGTATCCTGCACTGTGATCTTCGCTGGTACACGTTAGACCCACTATAGGAACCATAGGAGATACAGGAAGCATCTGCTACGACTTCCGAAGGCTATAGCGATTGTTGTTTGCTGTGCTACATCATTGACACTGAGCAGTAGACGCATTTTTGGCCCACTCCTTTCACCAACACTCTGTGACTGATAACCCCCACCTCAGGACAAGCTTACTACTACCTTTTTGGAGTGGCTTCAAAGGATGAAATGTACTATCTGAATTGATATTTGAAAGACCAACATTATACGTTTGTGCATGCGGGGAAAGCTCAGCCATTGGTCATAAAGGACGGAGGAGATTAGATCCCCAACCACACATATGTGCTTCAAGGGTCATTCAGCAACTTAACAAGACACAGACTGTTATAGAGGACAACCTTAATTGTGGTTGGGCAAACGACGTAGAACTTTGAACTTGCTCAGGTTACTGGAACATTTATGGAGTTCAATTCAGTAATTTACTGTTGGGCTGGGCTGCGAGAGGCAATTGCTGCTTCTATCAATAGCGACCTTACGCCTGAGTTACTGAAGCCCAGCAAGGTACAGAATTTGCTCCAAAAGGAAGCAACACCAACGGAAGACCTTCACTGGTATCACAGTGTAGCAAATGCGATTATAGGCATCACCCATGATGACCTTTGTGACATCACAATCCCAATACATGTGGCGGCCTCTCCTCAACCCTCAATGGACCTGCAAAAAGGGCTAAAATCAAGAAGCCTAATGGGGAGTTATCAGGACACCACTTTTTGCAGCTTTCGCTCACACCACTAACACACACAACAAGTAAACTTACAAGAGTACACTACATCATTCTGTTTTTCGTTTTCGTAAATAAATATAGAAATAAAAGTCGTAAGTCATAATGAATGCTGGGTTTGCCAAGCCTGATTCCTCCCCTTCAGATCGACCCACATCATTCAAACAAAAACGAAGGCAGAAGCCACCCAGTACTGCCTCCTCCCAGTCCCCCCGACAGTATTCCAGGCAATCCCGTCACTACAAATACTTCTGATGGGTGTGTGTGGTGGACCCAACATGAATTGCGATGGAGCAAATCTACGTCCAGCTTTTTCACTGTCACTGGTCACTGTATGAGGGTGAACTCCAGCTCAGCCCCCCCCCCCCTTTCATCAATGGGTAGAGGCTCAATGACAACCAGCCAGGGGAAAAAAGAATAATAAAAAGGGGGACATCCGAACCGAGGGTAGTACCCTGCGAGCACCCCCACCCAAGAATGACCAAAAGAAAAACCAGCGGTGCGTAGCAACACAAAACTTTCCCCAATCCCTTTAAGTTCGAACACCACCTACATATGCGGGCGCTATATCTTCGTTCAACGCATTTTTACAGGAACATTTATGGAGAACAAAATGTAGGGCCAAGTTAGTTGATAGTCATTCGTAACTTTGATCGAAATCGTGTGAGCCGTTTTTGAGAAAATTGGAATAACGATAAATTAATATTCGACAAATTCCTTTTCTGAGTTAACTTGGCATATATCTCCGTTAAACATTTATATACAGAAATAATTACAAAGTACGAAATGTGGGTATGGGTGGCTAGAAGACATTCTATAAGATTGATCACATCTGGTGAAGCAGTTACCCTGGAATTTACGGAAATGTCCGAAAAAACGTTATTTTCGATACATTTTCATGTTTATCTCTGTTCAGTGGATTGTCAGAGGAACATTTATTGAGAACAATATGTAGGTATTAACTATCTGAAAACATCATGAAAGTTTGGTGATAATCGTTGAAGCCGTTTTGCCAAAAAGCGTAAAAAAACCTATTTTTGCTTCATAGGCCTATATCTCCGTTCACCGTATTTTCATGGAGATATGTATAGAGAAGAAAAGTTAGGTATTGATCAGTAAAAGATAATTTGAAAGTGTAATCAAAATCGTTTGAGCCGTTTTCGATAAAAATGCAAAAAACCTAGTTTTTGGTACATTTTCGTCCCCCAACCCCCCTTCCCATCGACTGAAATAGCCCATAGCCTTATTTTGGTGTCTACAAAAAATAACGAACAAAACAAAAAAAGAACCAGCTCAATCCGATCAGCCGTTCTCCCGCAAATCGAACTACACACACACACACGGACCACGCGCCGAAATTAGGTTTTTTAGACTCAGGAGGCCTCAAAACGTAAAGATCTGAAGAAAATCCAAATTTTTTTTTGACAGGATTACTATACTTTCCTTTCCCTTTGGGGTAGCCGAAAGTAATAAGGGGGCTCTTCTTAAACTCCCCTCCAAAAACCCCTGCCAAAATGTGAGAATAAAGCCTTTGTTTTGTGACACGTGGGCAAGAGCTCTCCACTGAGTGACGACTTGCCCCCGCATAGTTTGGGTTCAGTGGATGCTGAGTGTGTGCCCAGGTTCTCATACGCTAACAAAACTGCAACCTCCGTGACTTTCGACTGATATAACTCTTTTATGCTCAAACCATTTCGACCGAACTTTTACTATTGCGTTTTACGGTTTTAATCTGCATAATCCAAAACATGGCGCTCTCAGTCTTGTCCACATGTCTAAGTTTTTTATTTTTTTCAGAGCCGATCCAGGAAGTGGAACTTTGGTGACGTTTGCACAGTTCGCGTTTATAGCTTTACAAGGATTTATTTTCACCATGAAGTTCGGAACTGCAAAACGACACATTCCGATTAAGTGAGTTGGAGCTGCTCGTTCCGTTTAATAACGCAATGTGTCGTAACAATTTAGGTAATTTGTTTAAGTTGTATGAAACTTTCACGTGTGTTCACTTTTGTCTTAGGAGTTATTTGACTGTCGTGGTGATGTTTTTCTTGGCAAATGTGTGCAATAACTACGCTTTCTACTTTAACGTGTCGATGCCTCTTCACATGACGTTCAGATCAGTAAGTTGTTATTTCGCTGTGCCTTTTGTTGTTATCTATACCTTCGTCTTTTACCTGAATCTCAGCTCGTCCACTCACAGCCTCAATAGTCTAATGCTTTCACATAATAAGCTCAATCCTTATGACCTGTTAAGAGCCAATTTAAAGTATATCAGATCATCCTAAACAGAGCTTTTCTAGAGCACCACTGCTACCTTGGGTTTCATACCAGCGAACATGAAGCAACCAATAGGTTCCCCAACCGCCACCGCCACCCGAAATTGGCATGCAATTCAGGAATATTGGGAAGGTATTAAAGCAATAGGGTTCAACAACAGCATATACAAGCCAAAAGATGGATTAGGTATGGGAAACCCTACTTCGTCCATATTAACTGAAATATTTCTACAACATTACGAAGAAACTCACATCCAGACCTTAATGACAAAACACGATATTAAACACTACGCCAGATATGTAGATGACATCGCGATATGTAGATAACACTGATAACACTGACATACTAAAGGACTTAAACAATATCCACCATAACATCCAATAACATGACATGGACAAAGAACAAAATAAACCCTTAATTACTTGGACCTGAAAATCACACGGTTGGACAACGAACTACAATACGACATTTTCAGAAAACCCACTGCCACCGACACGACCATACACTTTACATCAAACCACCCACAATAACATACAACTAAGTGCATTTTAGACACATGATACGGAGACTAAAAACTATCCCACTACCCGCAGACAAAATTACAAAAAAAGAACTTGATACTATCAATACCATCGCAGAAAATAACGGTTACTCCAAAAACAATAAACAAATTATTAAGACAATACGAATCCAAAACACACGACTCAAAACACACAGAATACACAGACCTTTAACAAGACGCTGCACATTCACGGCACACGTGACCAAAAACATACAGAATAACTAACATCCTCTGAAAGGAAGGTATACAACCGCATTACGTACGGACAACACACTTAGAACCAAACTAACTACAAAGACTGAAAAGACAGACCCACCTGACCAAAGTGGGGTATATAAAATAACTTGTACTTGTACAAACGCATACATAGGACAGACAGGACGAAAATACGGACCAGATACTCAGAACACATTAAATCACTTAATAAGAACAAAGACGATTCAAACTTTGCTAACCATCTCAAAACAACTGGACATGAACTACCAAATACAGACAGTACCACCTTACTACACAAACAATACAAAGGACGAAAACTGAACATATTAGAAAACATGGAAATTTACAAACAAAAAAACTTCAATGGACAGATCATAAATGAACAAATCAACACAAAATGCGACACCATATTCACACCACTCAAAACATTACACAAACGAAAACAACCAACTGACGGATTTACAGGTGACCACCCTACAGAAAAAGACTGAAATTCCACAATTGACAGATCATTCAAGACGTTCCATTCACCTTAGGGGTTTTCCCCTGAGGTACATGACCTCCTCTCCCCGACCCTCCATCATCCCGTTTTACCTGCCTTTCATATATAAAGACCACGACCAACTGACTGACTCCAGTACTGACTTAACGGCCAGACGATGATGTCTTTACATCGAAAGCGCTTGCCACCAGCAACACACCAGCCAGAGGAGACGGACTCACCTAACAGATACGTAAACTTTAATAATATTGGGAAGGGTACTTGTACGACAGAATTTGTAGTTTGCTCGGGTTCCTGTACCTGTTGAGCCATTATAAAAGGATGCTGACAGGGGAAAATAACAAGCGTTGGACTTTTGGGAGGGGATAGACTAAGCAGTGGGGAAAATACATTAACAATTGTTTGGGAATTGAATATAATTTTTCTCCCGTTTGTTTACTCGTCGCTGAGTAAGTCCAATGGTTGGTGTTGGCTGGAGCGTTCTTGGCTTTGTACATACCTGAGCCCCGATGAGGCATCACCAACATTCCCGCTACCGACCCGCTCGCCACCCCATTCGGTCGCTGCATCTACACCGACTCGTTTGTTCACCCGCTTCTTTCCTTTGCGTTTGAAGTTTCAGGATATTTCACTATCCCAAGTTTTAATCTCTTCAACCGGGAATTTCCTGAGTCGTTGACGAGAAGACTTCAGACACTTTCATCAATCCGGTACTTCGTTCTAATTTACTTTTTTCTAACTCTGGGACATTCGGACATCTTCTTACATCTCCTAATTTTAATTCATTTATTTTATATCAACATTTGGCACTAATATATTATTATCCGGACGTCCGTATGCATTTGATTTTAATGTAAATAGTTATTTTCTGAATGAACAATCCTTCAATTTCAAATCTTCGTAACGCTTCAAATTTAAATTTGTATATCTATTTTTCGGTTTCTACGTTTGTATTTCTTTTCAACAATTGTACTTGTGAATGATGGCGCAGAAGTAATAAAAGAGGATGAAAGACGATTTGGAAAGGTGAAAGGAAGGAGTTGCGTCGATTGGAGACTGCTGCAAGCTCCCTGAATATATGCCCGACAACCAACAGCGTCTACCAGGAGGTTTGAGTTTGGTGGATGCTGAGCGAACGTCTGTGCTCTTGCACGATAGCGACACTGCTACCTCTCTTGACATTCGACTGATATAACTCTTATGAGTGTTAAGAAACAGAAATTTTGATAATGAAACAGATCTATCTCAGGTGGGGTCTGTTGAATGTTGCATTAGTCCGAGTCTCAGGCTTGGTGGACAGT
This sequence comes from Pachypeltis micranthus, assembly GCA_020466155.1. Taxonomy (NCBI): domain Eukaryota; kingdom Metazoa; phylum Arthropoda; class Insecta; order Hemiptera; family Miridae; genus Pachypeltis; species Pachypeltis micranthus. Next base: position 20,115,389 of record CM035780.1, on the reverse strand, counting down.
TGAGAGTGCATTGCAGGCCTTTACCGCATCCAGGAGAGGTAGTTTTTTAATATTGGGGAATAAATAAAACGAAAATTCTGGAACTTGAGCATTTAAAGTGGACTGTATTTATTTACAATGGGATTACTCTTTCCAACAAAACGTTGCAGCACTGACGTACTGGGATGTCCACGGTACATATAGTTCTAGATACCCTGAATGTTCGTAATTTTGTGAACCAGTCACGGATTCCACCGACCGAACGCGATTGACTCGAAACATGACGGTAAATTACGAACTAAACGGTTGAGATTGCGTATCATGAAGCAACGGACGTTTCAAACAATAGAAAACCCTGCAAATTATTACACAATGGTTTATTATTCGGATAAACAGCTTGACCTAGCATTAATGCTCCGAGACCCATCCCGTTCGATTCAGCATCGAAAAATATCAAAATGAAACCCCAAAAAAGGTCGAAAAGAACTGAATCGTAATATTAAAATAAACAAAAAAAACAAAAACGAAAGTATCTAGAAAACTTAATTTTAATATGAAAACACGCACGCTAAATATTAATATCAAAATGTAACCAAAACTCTACGAAAAAAACCAAAATGAGAATGAAACGAAAGAATCTAAAAAAATTGAATCGTATTAAAACCAAAAAAAAAAAATGAAACGAACGAACTATTAAATAAATAAACCAAAAATAAACGAATAATGAAAAGTTCAATCGAGGATAACAGATTTTTCGCTAACGGAAATAGTTGAGAAGGAGCTAAACAGTCATTCGTGGAGGTGAAGACGAGAACAAGGCAATCGGACGATAAAGAGACAAATCGTAATGCCAAAGGTTAAATACGAAACACGAGGGCTTCTTCTAGGAAGCGAACCGTTGCGAGACGAGGGGGGCGGCGTTGCCAGATGAGCAGGCGAGCGATTTCATTGAGATGGGCGGGAGGGGTGGGAGTTCAAACGACGAAACGCAGACATCCGATGTGTCCTCGCGTTGTACTGCATTTCGTTAATTTTTTTAACCGTTTTTTGCCCATAACAATCATGGGCTTCGTCCGATCGGATTGCCGAGATGGCGGGCACAGCTAGATACCAAATTGGATTTTTGCGCGTAAGAACGAATTTTTAGACCACGTTAAAGGCACAAAACGGCCCGGATGGCGGACGGACATTGCAAATTTGGAATCTCCGTGTCTTGAAACGTAAAGTATCAAATTTTGAGGGGGGGTTGTAAAACATTTTTCGTGACCGAAAACATAGGGTTATTATTCAGAATGAATAATAAACCAACAACAACAAACTATGAACTGCGAATTTCAAATAACTGTGTTCGAATAGTAGTGATTGTGGATCTGAAGAGTGGGGTGATGCTAAAAGCTGAGAGGAACTTGATGTAACCGAGAATGTTTATAAACGTGAACATAGTCCTATCTGTGGCCACAGTCTAGGCTCAGTTGCCACCTACATCATTCAACTTATTTGACAATTTTATTTCAGGGCTCGCTGATCACCAACATGTTGATGAGCGTAGTGATGCTCAAGAGAAACTACTCTGTATCTAAATATGTCTCCGTCTGTCTCATTTCGTTGGGCGTATTAATTTGCACCCTCGTTACAGGCCAAGAAATCGTAAGTATTCTCCGAAAAAGTGACGCTGATGTAAACGTACGAGGAAATATTTTCATTTACCTCTTTGACCATTTTGTAGAAATCAAACGCTGGGACGACTGGAGCGGAGGATTCCTTCTTCTGGTGGTTGCTTGGTAAGTTCACTTCATAACTTTCATGCATCGACAATGCTTGAATGCGTGGATCTGGCATATAACACGTACAGGGGAATGTAATGGTAGCGTACAGGTGCAGGTTTGTTCACGGACTCTTGTCACTGGTAATTTTTCATTTCAAGACTGGGATTTTACTAATTAGGAGGCTAATATCATCCTCAGTGGTACGTTGTGTTCTGTGTTCTCTGGAGCTCAGGATATTGAGCACTCTTGTCAAGCGAAGCAATGGAAATACTAGTCAACGAATCTTTGAAGGCCGATATCAGAAGCTCACAGAGTGGAGACCAATACAGTCAGGATCACATCACTCCCAGGTCGTATTTCAACTTGGAATTGTTCTGCCTCAGACCTTTTTCTGACCTTAGGGGCACGGCACACAGAACTAAGTCCCTTTGTCACTGCAGCCACATGCTGGACCTATAATGACAATGTCCCTTACCTAATAAAAGACGTCTTACATAACTACCCCTTTTAAGAAGCTAAGAATGTCTTTCAATGCAGACTCCATCGTGCTTCAATGTAGCCCAGGGAAAAGTGTGTGAAGCGCCTGGTTGCTAAGACCTTTGTAGGATGGGCTCTGCTTTTCAGACTTGCATCATTACCCAATGAGGAAGCTAGTAAGGACTTTTAGTTCCCGTCTGGTGAGTGTCTGCATTGCCTCTGCCCTAACAGGAAGGCAGTGAGCTTGTTGTGCCTGATGTTTAAGGGTTCTGAGCTCCTTTTTGCAAAGATGTCTGCCTTTTCATTGCTCTCATGCCTCCTATGAGCCGGTATCCAATAAAAGAAGGCCTATTATGGACACCTCCTAGTCGTTTGTGCTCCAGAAGACATGCCGTTGTCAGCCTGAAAGTGTAGGCCCAAATGGCCGTCAAGGCAGCCCGGTTATCCGGGAATATATAAATCTGCTAACCCTTGAGTCATTTTGCCAGTATCTTTTGTGTGCAGATATTTGTGGCGATAATTTATGCTTGGTGTGTCGTGTTGTACTCTCCCAGTGGCCTGGTAAGGCTGAAGTTGGGTCCGACGAAGTCCATACCAGCCTTGTCCCCCATAACAGCGTGCTCACCTTAGTTGGGTACGGCCTTCTCTCCTTGTGCTCCTGTGAGTGAACGCAGAAGCTGAATGGTGGCTTAAAATTCTTCTACTTTCGCATAATGTCACTGTTGCCTTTTCTATTTTGAACGTTATGAGAGTTCCTTGGGGGGTTTCCATTGCCCTGGTAGAAATAATAGCAGTCTGCCTGGTATGTGATCCTTTGGACATGTACACATAGGGGTGAGATATTCAATAGGACTTTTATTGTAGCAGTGGCCCCTGTGTATCTTTTATTATGCAGTCTGAATAACAACCCTATGTTTACAACCCCCAACCCCCCTCAAAATTTGATACTTTACGGTTCAAGACATGGGGATTCCAAATCTGCAATGTCTATCCACCATCCCCCGTCCGGGCCATTTTGTGCCTTTAACGTGGTCTAAAAAAATCGTTCTTTCGCACAAAAATCCCATTTGGTATCTAGTTGTGCCCGCCATCTCGGGAATCCGATCGGACGAAGCCCATGGTTGTTACAAAAAAATTAACGAAACGCGGTATAATCGCAAATAAGCCGTTTCGTATCATTTTCAAGGTATTTTTACATCCTGGGTCCAATGGAATGAGTATCAGACGTGTACAACTGCGTATAGGGAAATTACAGTAATTATTAGAGTCAACTAATTGCAAGAACTCGCAGGAACTACAGCAGAAGTCAACATTTGGTCGTTAGTAAAATTAAAACCACCCGCCCGCTCGCCTCGCAACATCGTGTCAGTTGCCGAGGGTTCCCCGTCCCAATTTCCCCGACTCTTTGGAAGGTTAGGGCCACTTCCTCCGCACACCCCTACATCGGATCATAAATGCCTATGGAACGTTTACAGGTGCCTGGCGCCAGGGGAATATTTAGTTTCCATAGTTCCATTGTAGTCAGGTCATGTTTCGTATGGTTTACTAGTATTTTTCGATGCTGAATCGAATGAAATGGGTCTCAGAGCAGTAATACTAGGTCAAGCTGTTCATGAGAATAATAAACCATTGTGTAATAATTTGCAGGGTTTTTACTCAAACCTTTTGTATAATGCTGTTCGTGATGATTTCGTTCGCACTAACTTGAAATTAACGCTTAACGCGACATTGTGGTTTTAAGGGATCGCTGTCCTTATTTTCGCCCTGTTGGTCTCTTCTTTGTTGGGGATTTACCAGGAAATGCTATTTAAGAAATACGGCAAGCACCCCTACGAGGCTCTGTTTTACACGGTAAGCTAATACTCGAGTAAATGATACTTTTTGTGAAGTCGAGCACAAAGTACTAAGATCCAAATGGTGTATCCTCACCTCGCATTACTTGTCCAGTGATTATCATATATTTGATGTTTCAGCATGCGATTCCTCTTCCAATCTTCCTGTTATTCTACCAGAATATGGCTGAGCATTTGAGTATTGCGTGGGACTCTGAGCCATTTGCTATCGTAGGTGCGTTGAAAGTGCCTTCGTTGCTCCTTTACATTTTAGGGAATGTGGCTACTCAGTATCCTTTTCATTGCGCTCAGTTAACTATTACCTAACTTATCATTATGTATTACTGTTATTTTGGGGGATATTCGATTATGTTGCTTTATTCGGCTTTCTTGGGCCAAATCTGTCTCTGGAATAAGACCCAGTATGTTCAGGGTTAAACGTAGTGTAAAGGTTATAGTTGGGGCGTCAAACAATAACTATTCTTTCCTTTGGTACAACAACTTGGCGACGAGGAAGAACTCACGTTTGTTTTCTACACCCCGTGTTTCCGTAGGTGTTGTTGTGAAACGCGCGATCGAGCTTACATCCCGACGGCCACATGTCCCGTCTACAAGGAATTTTCTTCGTAGAAACAGGTGACTTCTAGGTATTTCACACAAAACTGAAGAATTATTTCATCCGGGAGGATATCGGTAACGAAAATAAACAAAAAGCGACGTTACTAACGGTCATTTCAGACTCGGCAATTAAATTACTAAAGAGCCTTTGCATTCCGGACAACCTAGATGTTGTGAAATATACCACCTTAATAAAGCTTCTCGAGGAACATTATGCACCGAGTACATCGTATTTCAGTCACCGTCATGTGTCGTACTCTGCAACCAAACGGCCAGATGAGTCTGTACGGGAGTGGGCCGTCCGACTTAAAAACTTAGCCGTTCAATGTAAGTTTGGGGATGAATTGTCCATAGTATTACGGGATAGATTTGTATCAGGGTACGGAGAAGGGCCTGTACAAGACAGGTTGTTTGAGGAGGATGCTTCTTCAGTCGCGGTCACATTAAAGACGATGGTTGACCTCGCCTCAGGAAAGGAAGCGGCAGCGGAAGAAAGAAAAAAAAGGATAAGCATCCAGGTAAAAGAAATATCGCTGGGTTAACGGGGAGAGAGTACTGCTTTTTCCTCATCTTCTTCAGCAGCTACCTCTTCATCACCATCTTCTTCAGCTACGGGAGCGATCGAGTGACCTCTCAGCTTTGCGTCATGTTGGTGAATTTATTTGACTGAATTTGGTAATTAACGCGTTGGACTGAGCAATAATTTCAATATACATTCGTCTAATCTCAGTTCACCGCTCTTACTGACAGTTTGGAGAAGACTCAAGTGGCGTTGAAAGAAATATTTGTCGATAAGCTTGGAAGTAGGTATTCCCAAAGTCAAATTGCCACTCATGATGCACCTGTACGTCGAAATGGCTTCGTTGGAAGATAAATTCAAGGTGATGTCTAACACACCAGTCTGTGGTTGCTCGAAGTGAAACTATCAGTGAGACTGTAAAAGGAACCCTGGAGGAAGCGTTGGAGAACTTCTTCCCTCAAGGAATATTCCGTATAAGGACCAGCTGGACGTGAAATTCAAACAATTGGATGAGACAGTCGAAAAGTGTGTTGAAGTAACCAAGCAAGTTTTGTCTAAAGATAAGCGCTACAAGAAGAAGGAATACACTTTGGATAAGCCTAAGGTCGATTCCATCGGTCCAATGATTCCCGGTGTTGGATATGGCAGGAACGTTGTTCCTGACCTCGAAAAATATGCTACTGGCAAAATAATTCCTGGAATTTCAAGTGCTTTACACTAAAGATGAAGTGAAGAAGTCCTTTTTATTGCCTGTTTCTGAGTGCTCGCACAGTGCTCCTCAAATCGTCAAAGCTGCTACAGAACTTTGTGCAAAGTTGACAGCTGAGAAATTTACAGTCTTCGATGGGGTGAATCAAGATCGGAGAAATCATAGTGAGCGCTGTATTGGTTTTGAACGACAGTTTCGACGAATTTTACGATTTAATGGACACTGATAACCTTGCTAAGGAGGTTACCGATTATTTTGACACTATCAAGACGAAAGGTAACGAAAATATTGTAAGAAACAAGAAAAATAGTGGAAGAAAGAACTCTTCGATTTAACACCAATTCAAAAACCGTAACAACAATCTTTTCGTGACGCCCAAACAACAACTAAAATGCAACATATGGGTAGCTACCACATTACTCCCCCGACTATTCAGGCTCGACCTCGAGTCTCACATCTGCCCTCACAAGACGGTTAGAATGAAGTCAGCGAGTGGTCTTTCCTATGCGAACGTCAAATAAAACATCATTTATTTGTTTTGTGACCACCCATGGTCCTGTCCACGATGGCTGCAACTTTCGACAATATCCCTTTTTCCGTTTTGGGTCGAAAAACCCAAACCCAATCTCCCTCTTGCAGAGTTGGACGCTGCGCATTTTGATCTAAGGCTTCCTTCTGCGTTCGCATTCGTAGTTTCGCCTCTTCCCTTGCAAATTCCCTGACTTGTTCCAAGTGTTCCCGTAGACGAATAGCATATTCAGTGTTCACGCGCACACGCTGTGCCAGAGGTGTTGCCAAACTATTTGGCAAACGAAGATCTCTTCCACATACCAACTGAGACGGAGACAAACCAGTAGTACTATGGGGTGTAGAGCGGTATGCCATTAGAAACAAAGATATCTTTTCATCCCAGTCTGATTGATGGGAGTTGACAAACATAGCTAAGTGTTTGGTCAATGTCCGGTTTAGCCGTTCAACTAACCCAGCTGATTGAGGATGCAGAGGGGTAGTTCTCGTGCGGTGAATACCTAGGAGATTCCCAATTTCTTTCATCAGCAAAGACTCAAAATTTCGACCTTGATCGGTATGTATTTCTAATGGAATTCCAGTACGTGATAAAACATGGAGTATGAGCATGGTAGCGATGGTCTGGGCTTCTTGGTCGGGTATAGCTATGGCCTCTGGCCGTTTTGAAAAATAATCTGCCGCAACCACCACATACTTATTGCCATTACGAGGAAATGGCCCCAATATGTCTATCCCCATTCTTTCAAATGGAGCTCCCACGGCGAATTGTTGTAATGGGGCAAGCTTTCTTTATGGTGGGCCTTTGTATTTCCGACGTGTGTAGCAAGTTCGGCACCACGATACATCTGAGGACATTCCAGGCCAAAAGTACTCCTGTTTTCGAATGACTCTAGTAGGTCTTGTGATTGTTGTCATTGACTTTCCAGAGACTGTTGCAACATGTGAATGTTTTGTTCTAACGAAACAATTCGAGAGTCCCGTTCTACGACCTCATCATTGACATTATCTTCAATGTAACTTGCAGGTCTGGCACGCGTTGAAATCGTTCTAGGAGAGGTGCTTGCAATGACGCGATGTCTTCTCATTACTTGATGTGTGTTTTGATCCCGGACGGGCCCCCAAATGTAAGAAACGAGAAATAACAACAAGAAAAATAGTGGAAGAAAGAACTCTTCGATTTAACACCAAATCAAAAACTGTAACAACAATCTTTTCGTGACGCCCAAACAACAACTAAAATGCAACATATGGGTAGCTACCACAATATTATCAAAGAAGCCAAAGAAAATGGCGAGGGCGTAGCTGAAGAAGATGGTGATGAAGAGGCAGCAGCTGAAGAAGATGAGGAAAAAGCAGTACTTCCTCCCCGTTAACCCAGCGATATTTATTTTACCTAAATTACGAGTGGTGATTTATTCCTTCCGTTCAGATTAACGAAGGAACTCCAACAACGTATATTAGAGGTCCGTTCCCAATAGATAGAGTCAGAGGAACGAAGTAGTGCAGAAGGCGCCCGGAGGAGAATAGGCCGAATCAATCCGCGGCTGACCCTCCCCCCGTTCTTCAGCCAACTTCGTCGTCTTCTGGCTCCTTGACAGAAAGGTTCTGCCCAGAAGGAACAGCTCCTTACTCCTGGTCACCGCTTAATCCAATCGTGCCCTTAACAGTAGTAATAACTGGTACGCAGTAAATCATGAAGAGTCGCTCCAAAAAGGTGGATTGGCTGCTGCTGTATGGAAGACGACTAGCCAATCAGTTCAAGGAAAGCTCCAGAAACTCGACAGGTTTGTCTACAGGGTGATATGTACGTCGTCTTTTATTCGGTAAGAGGCATCGGCTCAAAAGTGACAAAGGGGCGTAAAAACAAGAAACAAACCGTAGTCAGTTGTTTGTCAATGTGGGCGGTCCATCAGGCAGCTTGTGTAGTGCGTTCATTGCAAGTTTCACCCAGTGTGCTTGCTAGTATTTCTGACAGAGGAATTCGTTGGTGCTGTTGTTTACCTGTGGGCACTTCGTCAATAAAAAGAGTTGGAGGTAACACTAAATTATAGCATGTCATAGCTTCCGTACGAAATGTGTTGCGCTTTCCTTAACTCCCTTTCGCAGATATTTATGTATTAGCTCCGTCTACTACTTGACGACAGAGTCCAGCACGTTGACAGTAACTTTGGTTCTAACTTTACGGAAGTTCCTCAGTCTAATAATTAGCGTTTGGCTCTTCAATAACGACTTTTCATTGTACCATTGGTCCGGAACTTTCCTCGTTTTACTCGGAACTGTTATATTCACCGAACTGCCTAAACAGTTAGGTTTGGTAAAACCGGACACGCCTAAAAAAGCTGAGTAAGGCAAAAAGCACGTTGATTTTCCACTAGTCTCCTGTTTATAGTTTATATCGGTCGAATTTTGACAATTGTTGAGCCATCGTTTTAAATTTGTGACTTGTAAAGTAAATACTTCCAATTGTGACATAGTATTCACTGTGGAATCTCTCACACACGGAATCGTTATTACAGTTGGATCTACGTTGTAATTTGGTTTGAGGTTGTTGTCTGATGAAGGCTTCCCATAATATAACTGCACGATATTACTGTGCTGGAGGGAGTACGTAGTAAAGCAAGATACCAACTATAAAATTATAACAATAAGTCTTGTCTAGGTTCAATACTAAACCTCCCACTCTACCAAGAATGAACAACACACAAAGAGCTTTTGTTGCCCTTCGTTCCTTGATGAACGCCCAAAAATCAGTTCCTCAGTCTCCTCTACTCTCTAACTTGAGGAAATATTGTATTGTCGTCTTAAACTGTGGCCAGGGTTTATTTTGACTGATGTTTTGGCGTGGAACATGCTGCAGCCTTCATCTAACTAACAGAACGATTCATCTGTCGCAATCCCTTTCCCCGTCTCCCACCAACTCACCTCCCTTCCCACCCTCTCTCTTCTGCCCCCGCCCCGTCCATACGTGAATACATAACTTTCCTTTCTGCTTCGTAGAGCAAGGAAAGTAAAAAGATGTTTCTATCGAAAATAGTAAATCGAAAGTACCTATAATGCCTACCAAGAGAAAGAAATAATGGAAAAGGCACAAATCTCTGGAAAACCCCGGTTCAACTGAAAGTGTGTGGCGCAGAAATATAAAAACCATTTTTCCGAAAGCCAATAATTTAACAATAACTATTTGAAACTATTTGAGTGTCAGGAGACCATACAAAATCAACGATCGCAATCAGGAGGCCAAAGCAAGTTCCACGTTTTCGAATTTTAGACGTTGCTCATGTGCCCTGGGCCAAGCCTCTTGGGAAGCCCAAAGTGCGGAGTTACTATACATTCCTAGGCTCTACGAAGTAGAAAGGGAAGTCATGCAATCGGCTGAAAAAAGTGAGCGTTCTCTTCAGCTGTGAACGTTTCAGATCTTACTGAGTCCGAAAAACTATGGTATGGTATCCGAAAATGGTATGTGTCAACCAAATGAGCCCAAACTTGATATCTAGCTCGCAGGTTACCATGGGACGCCAACATAAGGGCATGAGCAAAATCCACCGAAAGCTAACTATAGTTATCATAGTGATCAAAACACCAAATTATTTTCTCACAAACGGCTCAAACGATTTTGATTAAATTGTTTACATTGATAGCTTTCAATATGGTAATTATACTATAAAATTTCCATTCGTGGGAAAATGACGAGAGCAGCACAATAAATTACTAACCTTTTCGACGAAAATCGATTTTAGTGAGTTTTTTACTTTCCGCTACCCGAAGGGGAGGAAAGTATAGTAATCGGCCAAAAAAATAAATTTGGGTTTTCTTCAGATCTTTACGTTTCAGACCCTAAGTCCACCCTGAGTCTAAAAAACCTAATTTCGGCGCGTGGTCCGTGTGTGTGCCTGTAGTTCGATTTGCGGGAGAACGGCTGATCCGATTGAGTTGGTTCTTTTTTTGTTGTGTTTGTTATTTTTTGTAGACACCAAAATAAGATTATGGACGATTTCGGTCGATTGAAGGGGGGGGGGGGACGAAAATGTACCAAAAACTAGGGGTTTTCGCATTTTTCTCGAAAACGGCTCTAACGATTTTGATCAAACCTTCAAATTATCTTCTACTAATCAATACCTAACTTTTCTTCTCTATACATATCTCCATGAAAATACGGTGAACGGAGATATAGGTCTATGAACCAAAAATAGGTTTTTTACACTTTTTGGCAAAACGCCTTGAACGATTATCACCAAACTTTCAAGATGTATCCTAATAGTTAATACCTATCACTATGATAACTACAGTTAAATTTCGGTGGATTTTGCCCATACCCTTATTTTGGCATCCCATGGTAACCTGCGGGGGGATATCAAGTTTGAGTGGATTTGGTACGGTGGTTCTCTCTAAAAATCGTTCACAGACACACAGACCATTTTCCCAAATAGTGTTTTTCGAACTCAGGGGGGTCTGAAACGTAAAGATCTGAAGAGAACTCAAAATATTTTTTTCAGCCGATTACATAACTTTCCTTTCTACTTCATAAAACCAAAGAAAGTAAAAATAGCAAATCACAAGGGAAGAGAGCTTCTTGCTTCTAGAGAACAGGTACCGTGAAGTGGCTCTTTCTGCAGCGTTTTTATGGTTATCATGTCCCTTCAGTCCAAAGGAGTAGCGGGCTCTCGCCTTTCTTCTACCCCTGTACACTAAGTATATATCCTCTTTAATTCTCCGTTACTAATTGCTCAATAATGGGCAAGGCTTGAGTAGGAACAGCACAATAAGAGAAAAAGGACTTCGATTTCACTCATGAAAGACACATACAATATGCACAAAGAGAGAGGTGAAGAGAACTGACTAGCTGAGGCTTTGCCACTCTTATAAGGGATTAATTCGTCTGCAGTTTAACGCCTTACATTAGCGGTTTTAATAGTTACGGCAACAGTTTGTGGGACGCTGGCCTGTGTTTTGGGCAGCACGTCTGGTGTCTGGCAGACAAGGCTTAATGTAAATACTTCCTTTCTATCGCTCACAGTCGTGGTCATATTTTGAAATTTAAGGTGGGAATCGCGATAGTAATGAGCAATTTTCTAATGGGCAAACGAGGCTGTGATCTTCGATGTCACATCATTTTTATAATCTCTTCAATATGTGCAATGGTTTTTTAAGACATTTTTTATGTTGCATGGGTGTGTGTGTCACTTGGCTCTCGCCAAGTCGCATTCTTACCACTGCACTAATTAGTGTATGGGTTACCCATCGAGATATCAGTTTCACTCCTGTGCCAAAGGCAATACCTTCATTCCAATGGAATTCTGCGGAGTTGTTCATTCCATCTCCTTATTTCTTCAAGTATTTCATTCGGTGAAGGATGTATTAAATACTTGGACTGGTACACTTTATTTTTTACGCTCTTTATTGAAGTTTGCAATAAAATGTTGAAGTTTTGCGTGTGGCTCTTTACCCAATTCCTTGTTGCTTTCCTTCAGGGTTGTATTTTCTGACTCCTACTCTCTACTCTTTTGCGGGGAAGTGATGAAAAATATGCATTATAGCGTGGAGCGTCATGATAGGGTTTGTGATTCCTTGCATTTGATAAATGGAGGGCAAGATGGGAACCCTAGTCGACAGAACATGTCACATATGAGCGTTTTATCAACATACGTGAGCGTCTTAGGAGAAAGTGGGTTGAGGTAGACCAGTGGACGAGCCAGTTCCTGATGGGAACCATATTAAGAACTCCTCTCAGATGGTACAGATTCCCCAGGCCCTGCACTGGTCTGGGTTTGGTGGATGCTGAACACATGGTCGGGATGTTGTATTGCAAACTGCGACCTCCATGACTTCCAACTGGTACAACTTTTACGAATTTTCATAAACAGTCATTTTGATAAGAAAACGAAACCCCCCTATTGGGTTATGTTGTCTGCGAATGGAAGTTAAATGCATTGTGATGCATCAAGTGTGCTAATCTGCGCAGAGCAGTGAAATAATGACCCGTAATCACCCTGACCGTTTTCTAGGAATATGAGATCAGACTATAAGCGCCTATGTAGCAAATTCGCCCTGTTATTGAACATTAAATATAGTACAATATTTATGCGATCAAATAATGATGAGTCTAATGTACAATGAGTTTACATTTATATATTAAGGATAAATCTGCTTTTATGTGGCGCTTTCATCCATAAAATATCAGGTGCCGTGTACTGCTCAACTTGTCTTAGCTCTACACCCATTCACTTGGGTTCATGGCTTTTGGTTTATTATTCATTCTGAATAATAGCCCTATGTTTTCGGTCACGAAAAATTTTTTACGACCCCCCCTCAAAATTTGATACTTAACGTTTCAAGACTTGGAGATTCCAAATTTGCAATGTCCGTCCGCCGTCCGGGCCGTTTTGTGCCTTTAACGTGGTCCAAAAAATTCGTTCTTTCGCACAAAAACCCAATTTGGTATCTAGTTGTGCCCGCCATCTCGGCAATCCGATCGGACGAAGCCCATGATTGTTAAGGGCAAAAAACGGTTAAAAAAAATTAACGAAACGCAGTACAACGTGGGAACTACAGCGGAAGTCAATGTTTCGTCATTTGTACTCGCTTCGGCCCTGGCCGATTACGCAGCTGTCCAAATTTCCTAGAAAATACGAAAAGTAGACCTGTTCCCACACGCGGAGTGATTTCGGAACCTCGTGAGACTTCTAAGTAACGCACCTGTCCGAATTTCCTAGGAATAAACCGAAAAGGGGAAGGAGACAAGCTGGCTGCTCCCGCCTCGCATTTATACTGCGAAACGGTTAGCTGTGGTGAGACAGTAAGGTGGGGGGTGAGGGAGACAAGTCGGCTGGTCCGTCTTTTCGGAACTCAAGAGACTCCCAAATAATGCAGTTGTCAAAATTTTCTAGGAATAGACCAAGAGAGGCAACATTTACACATATAAACGCTAAGTAAAAGTGGCCGATTTTCTACTGATGTCGAAGTTTGAGGAAAATGGGAGACTCTAGCGCGTGGGCACTTATGGTTTATTTTTCATTCTGTTGTAGGTAAGAAAACATTTTTTACAACCCCCCCTTAAAATTTGATACTTTACGTTTCAAGACAGGGGGATTACAAATCTGCAATGTCCGTCCGCCGTCCGGGTTGTTTTGTGGCTTTTAACGTGCTCTAAAAAATCCGTTTTTTTGCACAAAAAAACCATTTGGTATCTAGTTGTGTCCCCCATCTCGGCAATGCGATCGGACGAAGCTCGTGGTTTTTATGGGCAAAAAGTGGTTATAAAATTTAACAAAACGCAGTTTAATTGCAAATACGCCATGTTTGGTATCGTTTCCAAGGTATTTCTACATCCTGGGTCGAATGGAATGAGTATCAGACGTGTACAACTGCGTATAGTGAAATTACAGTAATTATAGTGAGCCAAAGTCCACTAACTGAAAGAACTCGCGGGAACTACAGCGGAAGTCAACGTTTCGTCGTTTGTACTCCCTCCCTCCCGTCTCATAAAAAGTTCCATTGTAGTCAGGTCATGTTTCGTATGGTTTACTAGTATTCGATGCTGAATTGAATGGGATGGGTCTCAGAGCAGTAATACTAGGTCAAGCTATTCATGAGAATAATAAACCGTTGTGTAATAATTTGCAGAGTTTTTCTACTTACTCAATTTAAAGTAAACTGCCAGAAGTGATTACTGTACTTCTAACAGATCGCACAATTTCCTGCCATACCAGAATCCTTCGGTCATAAATAAAGTCAGAGGTAGAAGGTGTTTGGCGATAATGGACAACACAACTGCAAACGAGGAACAAGTTTGCCGCAAGGGGGGCAACAGAAAGTTGCGTCGTGCTCGGATTTGAACTCAGAAATACACCCCAAGGGCTTGTCCAAATCGAAAATTTCCGAGTTCAGATCGTACAACTCCGAGTTGTGTTGTATATGATTGTCAAACACCTTATACCTCTGACTTTATTTACGATCAATGGAATCTGATATGACAGGACATTGCGGGATCGGTTAGAAGTGGGCTAATCAACTCAGCTAGTTTCGTCAAAAATTGATCTCATATGTTATTAGAATCTTTGAAAATCTCGGGTGGTAGTCTTATGAAGTGCCTGTACAACGAGTCTTCAACAACGCTCATAATACACATATATTTAGCAGCTAATCCAGAAATTCCAAAATCCAACCACTGCTGTTTCACTTACCACGTATTTCTAATCGCTTAAACCCGACAATACTGAAATATCTGGTGCGTTGCAACACACAACTTTCCTTAGCTCTACGTCAATTCACTTTGTAAATGGCTAATTCAATTTAATCGATTCATTTATCACTCAGTTCCTTTGAACTTGGTCAAACAACACTTCACAGCAGCAGGAAGCGGTAGCGCCTAATGTTCTGGAATTTATTGTGCTGCCCGTACTCATTCCCGGACCATTATTGAGCAAATGGTACCCAGAAAATTAATGAGGCTGTAAACGCGGATTTTTTGAAGGAGGATAGTAATCACTTTTGCAGAGTTATTGGGTAATAATTGTTAGAACTGGTATTAAGCAAAACGGCGGTAGTTGAAATTCAGGAATTTCTGGAGTCAGCCCCGTGTATCTCATGAGCGTTTTTAAATACTCACCCTATAGGTATTGGATTGGACTACAGTACCAATTTTCTTTAACATTCTACTAACATTCCAGCGGAGTTTAAAAGGAAAAAACCACAGCAAAAACGCTTTTCGTCGAAAATTTTGATAATTTATTGTGCTGCTCTCGTCATTTTCCCACAAATGGGAATTTTATGGTATAATTATCTTATTAAGAGCTATCTATATAAAAAATTTAATCAAAATCGTTAGAGCGGTTTTTGAGAAAAAATATTTGTTGTCTTGATCACTATGATAACTATAGTTAACTTTCGGTGGATTTTGCCCATACCCTTATTTTTGCGTCCCATAGTAACCTGTAGGCTAGGCATCAAGTTTCAACTGATTTGGTACGGTTGTTTTCTCTAGAAACCGCGCTAAAATCAATTTCGTCGAAAATTTTGATAATTTATTGTGCTGCTCTCGTCATTTTCCCACAAATGGGAATTTTATGGTATAATTATCATCTTAAGAGCTACCAATATTAAAAATGTAATCAAAATCGTTAGAGCTGTTTTTGAGAAAAAAATATTTGTTGTTTTGATCACTATGATAACTATAGTTAACTTTCGGTGGATTTTGCTCATACCCTTATTTTGGCGTCCCATGATGACCTGCGAGCGAGATATCAAGTTTGAGCTGATTTGGTACGGTGGTTTTCTCTAAAAATCGTATACAGACACACATACAAACACACACAGACTATTTTCCCAAATAGTGTTTTTCGGACTCAGGAGGGTCTGAAACGTAAAGATCTGAAGAAAACTCAAAATTTTTTTTTCAGCCGATTACATAACTTTCCTTTCTACTTCGTAGAGCCAAGGAAAGTAAAAAGTGATTATTATTCTTATCGAAAAATCCGTGTCTACGGGCTCATCAATTCACTGTGTACCAATTGCTCAATAATAACTACGGCTAGTACAATAAATTCTAGAACTGTAAGCGCTTCCGCTTTCTGCCATCATGAAGTGATGTTTGACCAAGTGTTAACGCAGGAGGTAGTTGTTTTGTATCTAATAATAATAATGTAGACGTAAGAAGTGCTGTGAACGATAACCAAAACATACTATTTATAAAATTATATATAATGTATGAAATTTACGGAGAAAAAATGTACACCCCATTGATACTACGGTGGTGGCGGCGATCTGGCCAAGAAGGTTACCTTTCTAGTGAGAGGTTCCCTCCAAAAAAAAGGGAGGTTTCAATGAGGTTATCTGGTGGTGTCTGGTTATCCCCACTAGCCCCTGTGCCAGAGTCGCCCTATTCCCCCTACTAACGTCTGGATTGAACGTGCCTACCCCTTCTTCAAGTCGTTCCAACGCTCAACTGCCCTCGCCTTCATACCAACTTTGTTCGCCTTTTCGTTCACCCGTACGTGTGCTTCTCACTTTGTGTCCAACTTCTTGAAATAGCTGGGTCATCAGTATCCCGCTATTATTGGGTCATCAGCATCCCAATCTCATTCTCTATTGCAATTTGGGAATCAACAATCTGCAGCACCTCCTATGCTGCTATACACCTTCATCTGACCTTCTAGCTCGCCTGGATTGCTTTCCTCCACCTTCCCAACGTCTCAGCAACAACGGTCAGACGAAACTCTTTCTAGTCGAACATTTCTTCTACTCAAATTATACCTTAGATTAGTTTCACTTAAATTTATTTTTAGTATAGTAGGAGCTCCTAATTTTATTTCCCTGTATATACTTCCTTTTTTAGTGACAAATCTTTTATTGTAAACTTTTTCCTTTTTTCATTTACCACTTGGGTAATTGGTTGCCAAATTAATGAAAACCCTTCCTCTGTGGTTCAAACACCAAGTTCAAATAAACTGAGTGATAAATTAATTGAGTTGGTATAAAAAGCCCTGAACACAAGTGAACAAGCCTAAAGCAAAGAAAAGTTGTGCTGTGCAGTGCACCTGACATTTCTGCTTTTAAGGGATCCGATTCATTAATATTTTTTGGAAATATTAAGTGATATGTCGAGAAATTACTTGAAACAATTATTTTTAGATCGAAATGAATTGTTGTTTCTAATGAGTCGGAACGTTTTTGGGTATTGCCAATTGAAACCCGGTTTAAACGTCGGGCATATCTGAGGAGCTGTTCCGAAAAACATATAGTAGAGATAGCGGTTTGTTTACGAAAGTGAAGAAGAAGTTTCTCCTTTCGGGAGACGGCCGAAGGCCAAACTCGATAATAACCTTATCCTCCTGAATTTCGGTGCGTCGGTCCTTTGTTTATTAGTGACGCCATTACCTCGTCAAAATGGTGAGTTTTCCCGAATTATATCCATTTTTATCCAAATTTAGGGCGTTCATCGAAAGTTAATTGCTATTCGGTTACCGTTTATTAGCGCTCTTCTTTCACGATCGAATAGAAGTTTGGCTCGACATGAGGCTATAACCTCGTACTGTGAACAGCTCCGTGCGCTTGGTCCTCACGATGGGGTCGTCAGTTTTCTTACTGTTGAATGAGTGGTCGGGGTTTTGAAACCCTTACGAATTATCCATGGTGATTCATATATAGTCACTATAGTGGTGGTTGACCTCGGCCGTTATCTAATGTTGGATATGCACATGTTTGTGCACGGTCGCTCGACCGTTTTGGGCTAGACTCGACAGACTGTTAAGCCAAGGCGCTGATCTGAGTACTGTCGGCCACTAACTACAGTAGGTGTTATTTCGGTAAGGCCGTTCGAACTTGGCTGTGACCAGTTTCCGGTACTGTACTGCAAATCTCAGCTCGTACACGTAGAGTGGGGTTTTCTGTGTATACATGACATTCAGGTGGAGACAGGCCTTTTCAATGCGGATGGTCTTATGGGTGAGAAGAATAACCTGAAGATGTCACTAACCTGCATAAGGTGGTTGAATTCCAATGTTGGGCAGTGACGTCACAAGTACGTATGGTTTCGGTAATTTAGCAGTGGTTCCACTACACACAAATAATGTGATGAAAACTAATTAATAATGTAATATGTTGATAATATCACGATGATTGCGATTGATTGTTACTAATTTTTTACATTTTTTCACAGGGTAAGGTCAAGTGCTCAGAGCTTCGCACCAAAGACAAAAAGGATTTGGTGAAACAACTGGATGAATTGAAAACCGAGCTCACCAACCTGAGGGTTGCCAAAGTTACGGGCGGAGCTGCATCCAAACTCTCCAAGATGTAAGTGTAAAGATTATCTTCGTGTTACGAAACTCATTTGACGTCGCAACGCTCGTTTGATTGTTCTGCTCCAACTCTGTCCAACACGTGGTGTCTGCACCGACCTGATCATTGCAGTGGTAATGTTCCTAACAATCTCGAGAAAAAATCTTTAATTTCGTAAAGTAGGCTGTCGTATCCCTAGGGATGACTTCTGGGAGAGACTTCAGGATAGCTCGAATGAAGAGGCTTAATTGGGTTTTGCACACGAAAAATGTATTATGCGGAAATGCACGCTTACATCAGCTTACAACGTAACTCCTCGGTGAACTAACTGAAGGTTACGCGGCTTCAACTTTCGCTTAACACATTCAACGCTGGCCAGATTCTTGGGTCTGTCACCCCTGACGGCGTATTTAATTACTTGTAAGTAATCATTAATTACCTCAATCTTCATTGGGGAAGTATTTTGAAACATATTAGATGGAAAACCAGAAATTCTAGTAGTTTTTTACTTTCCGCTACCCGAAGGGAAGGAAAGTATAGTAATCGGCCCAAAAAAAAATTTTGAGTTTTCTTCAGATCTTTACGTTTCAGACCCTACTGAGTCTAGAAAACCTAATTTCGGCGCGTGGTCCGTGTGTGTGTGTGTGTGTGTGTGTGTGTCTGTAGTTCGATTTGCGAGAGAACGGATGATCCGATTGAGCTGGTTCTTTTTTTGTTTTGTTCGTTATTTTTTGTAGACACCAAAATAAGGTTATGAACGATTTCGGCCGATGGGAAGGGGGGGAGGGGGACGAAAATGTACCAAAAACTACGGTTTTTCGCATTTTTCTCGAAAACGGCTCTAACGATTTTGATTAAACTTTCATATTATCTTCTCCTAATCAATACCTAACTTTTCTTCTCCATACATATCTCCATGAAAATACGGTGAACAGAGATATGGGTCCCTGAAGCAAAAATAGGTTTTTTACGCTTTTTGGCAAAACGGCTTCAGTGATTTTCACCAAACTCACAGGATGTTTTCAAATAGTTAATACCTACATATTCTTTTCAATAAATGTTCCTGTGACGGTCCATTGAACAGAGATAAAAATCAAAATGTGTCAAAAATAACGTTTTTTCGAACATTTCCGTAAATTCCAGGGTTACCTTTTCACCAGATGTGATAAATCTTAATGTAGTGTCTTTTAGTCACTCATACCAACATTTCGTTCTCCATAATTATTTCTGTATATATATGTTGAACGGAGATATAAGTCAAGTTAATTCAGAAAAGGAGATTTGTCGAATATTAATTTATCGGTATTCCAATTTTCTCAAAAACGGCTCTTACGATTTCGATCAAACTTACGAAGTACTCTCAGCTAACTAGTCCCTACATTTTGTTTTCCATAAATGTTTCTGTAAAAATGCGTTGAACGAAGATATAGCGCCCGCCTATGTAGGTGGTGTTCGAACCTAAAGGGGTGGCGGAAAGTTGTGTGTTGCTACGCACCAGATATTTTTGAAATGTGACCAATAGGTCACGTCAGTCTGGGGTAACGGCTCAGTTATGCCAACCCACAACAACCCTCCCACGCTTCACACAAATTCCTATTTTTTATTCAACATGTTGCTCTGGGATATCGTTAAAAAATAAAACAGAAACTCTGTTACCCATCATGGTGATTATTTTTAATAAAGGGGGAAAATGAAACATCTAGGAAGTACAACAACTAAGAATATTTTATATTTATTTCAAAATCAAGTTTCATAATATTTAGTTAGCAAAATTGATCTTTTATGTCATTATAATTAATTTGAATACAGGTATTGAAGTAGTTGGAGGCAATTAGGCGGTCGGAGACAATGACGCGGGGAAGTCTGAGGTCAAAGACTCTAACCACTTCGACGCTTTGCGTCAAACAAGGTTTTCCCCCCAAAAAATAGGGTTTTTTTCGAGATTTTCAGAATAGAAGTGAAGATATCAATACCATAATTAATTTTAAACTTCACGGAGACAGTAACAATAAAATGAAATTAATCTTACCGACAACAATCGTCCTTCAAGGTAAAAAATTGAGGGTGTCAGAAATGCGTCCGTCCAACTGGTCTGGAGAGGGCTACGTACAAACGGAAAAATTCCTCAAGCAACTGGGACATTACTTTGTATGTAATTATATTAAGAAACCACTAGCAATTTCCCAAGACCTGATGATGCATATTAAATTAAGCGAAACGTCGGCCTGAGGAAGCTGTTTATTTTGAAGAAGCCACGCCAGAATATGTTTTCTGCAATTATTGTATTATTTTTCATGTCGATTCCTTATGGTTCCTGCTCTTCCTCGAAATAAATTTTCTTTTACTACTTTGAAAGATGGAGTTGTATCAGGTTTCCATAATGTTTAATTCCTCATCTGCATCCTCCTACTTAAGTTCAGAGGATCCCTGCAGGCAATATTAAGACCTTTCTTCTCTTATTAAGATATTAGTTAATTAATTTACCTATTTGTGATTGTTGCAGCCGTGTTGTACGAAAAGCCATAGCACGTGTTTTCATTGTCATGCACCAGAAGCAAAAAGAGAACCTCAGGAAATTGTTTAAGGTAAGAAAACTCCAGATTTGTTTGAGAAATGTGCTCTAAAGAAAAATATGTGTGGTTATCCTAAAGGCGATCTCCTTCGTCTGTTGAAGCGAATGAAGTGAGATGATTCACGTTTTACTCCTCTGGTGACGCTGAAGTGTCCAGATTTGCAGTCTGTCGGGAATCATCTTCAGAACCTGACATGGTGCAGCACAGTGTGGTTCATGTTTCAGGATCGCTGTTCAGGCTGTGCCTTGTGCTTTTAAACATGTCATCACATTTTTGGCTCATTCCTTTCAACAGAGAATGTGGATTGGAGCTTGTGGAAAGGGGTCGAGAAAATGTGTGCACTGATGGGAGACATGGATTAACAACAGAGAGAACAAGCACTATATTTCCTCTATGGGTAGAGGCCCTATCATTTAACATGCTAGCTGGTCGAAATGGCCGCAGTTTGTCAATCCTGTGTGGTTTGTGCTGAAGCGATTGCCAGATCACCTCTGAGGATCCCTGAGCTTGGATAGGGCAGCCCGCCAAATACAATTTGATTGTTGCCAAAGACTAAAGCGAGCTATGATGGGCACATTCAAATTAATGGGTTAGTGAGTTGTACGAGGAGCAACGCAGGAGTCACCTGGTTATTGACTGCCATTGCTGACATCCACTGCAGTCATTCATGGAAAACGATTCCGCACAAATAATGCTGATTGGCCTCAATTTGTTAGAATATTGGAAGGTGAACTGCTGCAGACGCTGACCTAATATTAGGCTAGCTGACCCATCTGAGTAGGTGGACATTAACAACGCAGCACTGCACTATGCATTATCGTGCGGGTGAAGAGAACAAGAAAGATGATGGTGAACTTGTTGTGTTGAATGGTTCCAGGTTTTTTTACTTTCCTTGGCTCCAGTAGAAAGGAAAGTTATGTAATCGGCTGGGACAGACTATTTGGGGAAAATGGTATGTGTGTCTGTGAATGGTTTTTAGAGAAAAAATGGCCGTACCAAATCAGCTCAAACTTGATATCTAGCCCGCAGGTTACTATGGGACGCCAAAATAAGGGTATGAGCAAAATCCACCGAACGTTAACTATAGTTATCATAGTGATCAAAGCACCAATAATTTTTTATCAAAAACGGCTCTAACAATTTTGATTACATTTTTTATATTGATAGCTCCCAATATGACAATCACACCATAAAATTCCCATCCGTGGGAAAATGACGAGAGCAGCACAATAAATAATCAAAATTTTCGACGAAAAGCGTTTTTAGCGCAGTTTTTCCCTTATAAACTCCGCTGGAATGTTAGTAGAAAGTTAAAGAAAATTAGTATTGTAGTCCGATCCAATACCTAAAGTGTGAGTGTTTAAAAACGCTCATGAGGTAGCTGGGGCTCACTTCAGAAATTCCTGAATTTCAACTATCGCTGTTTCGCTTGTTGCCAGTTCTAAACGTTTTTATTCAATAACACTGCAAGAGTGATTACTATCCTCTTTAAAAAAAATCGTGTGTACAGCCTCAATAATTCTTTGTTTACCAATTGTTCGATAATGGTTCGGGAATGAGTACGAGCAGCACAATAAACTTCTGAACTGTAAGCGCTACCGCTTCCTGCTGCCGTGAAGTATTTGACCAAGTTCAAATGAATTGAATGAGAAGAAAAAACCGTTACAAAGTGAATTGACGTAGAGCTAAGGAAAGTTGTGTGTTGCAACGTACCAGATATTGTCAACTAGCAGTTATAAGTTCATGGGGCCGCTAGAAGCCGATCCTCCCTCCTACACTCCAGAAATGGTGTTGGCCGATTCAAATTTCATCGTTTCCCGCTATCTGTGTGAGGACTTCTCTTTCTCGTCATTTTCCAGACGCCTCACGGTCGAGTTTTTCGGAGAATTGGTGGATCTATAATTTGCCAATTCATTATTGTACAAATCCACTCCTCTCGTGCTTCGGTTGTATTTGACGATGGTGGCTAGTGGATGAAAACTTTCCCATTAGCTTCTTTCGAATATCTTTTAACACCTAACCACAAAACCAGGAATAACGAGACTCAACGTAACAGGGAATGAGCTAACATTTCCGTTGATTGAACCGATAAATCTCAGCTATGGTTCAAATTCTGTTGTATACTGCCTATTCACGCCTGGACTAGGTTCGACTCCTGAGGGTGTTTTATATCGTTATATTAATACTCCCCGACGTTTTCAAATGAGTTATCCGTCTTTGCAGGGAAAGAAGTACAAACCTCTGGACCTCAGACCCAAGAAGACCAGAGCCATGCGCAGAGCTCTCACCAAACACGAAAAGAAACTTAAAACCTTGAAAGAAATCAAAAAGAGATCAATTTTCCCTCAGAGGAAGTTTGCGCTTAAAGCGTAATGTATTCTTTTTTTTTAATATAAAACTTACGTTGACTTTTCATTATTGTCGTTATTTTTACTCACCGCCCTGCAAATGGTAAAGTAAGCGTTGGATAGTAGTTACACGCAGAATGGGACTTACCCCACTTGTGCGTTTGTCTGCTTTTCTGTCTCGGTCTTCTTGAACACTGGCTGATTGAAATCGCGTGGGGACTGTACAGTACGGAATAATTATTGTCAAGGAAAAAAATGAACGACAGTGGCGAAAGATATTGAAAAGGGGCTCACCAGTTTGGGTCTTCTTGGCGTTTTGGAGCAGGGCCCCGCTTTGATCGGCTTCAGCGTGCGAATCCTGGAAAGCAGTACTCGCGAAACGCTATAAATTGGGAGAGGTTGGGTAATGCACCGGAAAATTATCATGTCTGGTCTAAAATCGAGGATATGAAAATTAAGAGGAAGTTGTGGCGTAGAGGAATGGAGTCTCCTTATCTTTCCACCACTTCTTAACAGGGACTATATTGACTGTGTTTGAATTTTGGTATCAAATAATTGTGTATGGGTGGGAAAGTATGCAGTGCTCACCATGTAGTTCCAGACGCAGTTTCCTCAGCCAGGGGTAAGATGAAGGGATAATGGAGACGCGATGGATAGTGGCTCAAAGGGACTACCATCAAGAGGTTTGCCTCACTGAGAGCAATTAGTAAAGCCACTTGGGGAGTGTGTTACCAGTACAACGCCATTTACCTAAGCGTGATTGGCTACAGGCTCGCTCCTGTGGATAACCAACACACATCCAAACAAGATACTGAAGCTCTCACCAGTAGACTTGGCTGTGAGTGCGTGGTGGATAGTTGAACTCATTTACCTCTCTATTGAACGAAAACTTGCACTAGGTAAATTGCATGGAAGATGGGAATCCTTATCGGAGGGACGTGGTGTGTATGATGTGGCGGCTGGCCACCCATTACCTACAAACAGGAAAGTCATCCCGACAGGGCGCTAGCCGCGAGCCACAGATGACTCCTGGAGGGGATAGCAGGTGGCCAACCAGAGAGGACGACTCCCTCCAAGAGTACGTATATAAGGGCCTGCCTGCACGGACGAACGGCATTCTTCCTTTCATTCTTTCACCCATCTCTTCTTCTGACCAGCCACCATCAGCGGGGACGAGTCCGCCCTCTTGTGTCTGAAGAAGAAGGAGCGACGACTCAACCGAGTCCCTCCCCGTGAGGAGCTACTGCTCAACCGAGCCCTTCAAACAACACTTCGACGCCTGAGGAACTCGTCCCTCGCCCGCTGCTCAACCGACTCCCTCATCTCGCATCTGAGGGAGAAGGAGCGACGACTCAACCGAGTCCCTTGCCGTGAGGAGCTACCACTCAACCGAGCCCTTCGCCCTTTGACCTACGCAACGACGCCCGAGAAACCCGTTCTTCGCCTCACACTCTCTCAACTGGCAGACAGGACCTACAAGTACAAACACAACAACAATATTTCGTTGGCCCTTTTCAAGACCACACGCCCTTGAAAAGGGGACTCCGACATATATTTCCCCCAACAACTGTGAACGCGTAACAAGAAAGTTGGTTCAAAGTCCGTTGGACTTCAACGGGACATATGAACTTCAATGCACGGCTCCATTTATTTCATAAGACTGGATCCTGCATGTTTGAGCTCCAGTGTGGAGGAAACCTGAAAACAAGTGCTGTTCCACTGTAGTTCCTATGTGACTGTCGGTTATTGGAAGAGCAGCCAAACCTGCCAGCATTGACTGCTACTAAGCAAGCCTGTAACTGTTTTGCCCAGTTAACGAAGAAGGTTGTTATAGGATATATTTCGGGCGTCACACAATAATCAACATTTCCTTCCAATATCTAAAGTATCGTGTAATTGGTTCCGTTCCAAGAAATAGCCAAGCCCCTAGGTACAGATAGAAAGAGGAGCGAAGTGGTGCTGCAGGAGTCTGGAAGAGGAATAGGCCGATTGCCTCGTTGCGCGCCGCAGACCCGATTTTCTTAACCTCCCGATTGTGGCAATGCGGTCCCCCCTCTCCCTGTTCTTCAGCAGTTATCTTCCTTTTCAGATTTGATCAGAGCTACTTTGGGTGGCTCTGCCCGATAAAAGCGGCTCCGGTTTTCCAAGTCACAGCTCAATCCGATCATGCCCGTAACAAAGTGATGGCCAAGAAGCGTAGTCACAGTTGATCAGTCCCTTTGAAACTTGCCACCCAAGTTAATTGATCAGGTGGGAAGAAAAATAAACTCCTCCCAGATGGTATGGGTTTCCCAGGGTCATACCTACACTTGGTTACACACAGGCAACAGCCCTCTACTGGGAGATTGGCTAAATGACAACCAACCGTACCTCTATTCGTCTGGGTTTGGCAGATGCTAAGTGAGTGGTTGGGCTGATGCACGGTAGTGAAACTACAACCTCCATGACTTTCAACAGATATAACTTTCTCATGATGAACAGCCCATTGATAATGAAACAGACCTGCCCTTTCTTGGGGAGCTGTCATAATTGTATGTACATTTGCACGCAGTGCATTAGGGAGGCTCCGTATTCACAAGCCTCACACACAACTCACAGGCATGTTTATACCTAAAGTGACGAATGCCACAGTCAAATTGACTCGTGTGTGCAAGAATGGTTGACAGAATAATTTTGTACTGTAGAGCTATATAGTTCCACCATCAGTGATATAAGGGATTCTCTAGCCAGAAGGCCAGGGCACTCGCCACATACACAGGGGAGCCTTACTCTTCTGAGAAATTAGGCAATTTTAATTAGAAATCTTGGGAGTGGTAGAAGAACTTGTCGTCAGAGGACATCGAAGGTTGTTGGCAATAAGATAAGACACAAGATTTTAATCGGGCAAGCGGTACAGAATTCAGCAGCAGTTTAGTTAACGCCAGTTAGAAACCGTCTTAGTCTATACAGTCAGTCGCTGAGAATCACAACCTGCACCCTGTTGCCCTTCAGGGCTCAGTAACACTTTTCTTTTCTAAATATGCCACAGGCATTTGTAACATTGTGCCTCATAAAACATTGATTTCGATCTGCCCCTTCAAGTGATGTTCTTCAGTGAGTCGAGCACAGAGCGAATCGTCGGCCTCAGCTTCTTCTCAAGCAAACACGTTTGCGCCAATTCGTAAAGTTCTCGCACCGGTTGAATATCGTTGAGTCGAGGGCGTTTGTCTATGAGGACGTCCAAGTCATCAACTTCGTCAACGTGACTTGCCTGTAAAGTACACGACGACTGAGTAATGAAGTAAAGGGAATTGAACTAGTTTAGGTATAATACTGCAAAAACGTACCAAATCGCATCCAGATCGAGATTCGTCGAAAGGTGGGAGGCCAGTGATAAGTTCTAGAAGAACCTATAAGAAAAAACCAAATTAATTTGCAGTTAACCTACCTCTCACTGGGGTCACAGGACACAGCCCCCTTGTGAGATGTCAGTATACTCTGTGCACTCAATCCCAATAGCCATGAGCAAGCACAAGGCAGGTGCTTATGAGCGTTGTACACTCCCTCCTCTTATATAGGGCAAAAGTGTGGGCTGATACTTGGAGAATTGTCTACCCCAGGAAACGGTACAGAAGAGATAGGCCCTCCACATTGCTTGCTTGTGCCTCCCAGTCTCTCAGGAGGCACCTAGCAGAGGGCAGTCCAAACTACCTGCACTGCAGGGCAATGGTGAGGGATTATACTTCCCAGGACAGCCTGGTAGCGCATGGCGGGTGCAGTTGGTCAGCTCACACCAGAGGCATTTGCCTACACCGCGTTGAATTTTGATGAAAACTGGTGTCGCATCACCCAATTTGCCAGAGCAGAGTTGAGCCAGAAGAGGATAGAGCTTGATGATCTGGGGGGAGTATCTTGCAGTGCCTGATGCAATGTGCTAAACAGTTCAAGAGCCAATCCTCCCTTCTATGTCCAAAAAAAATCAAAAAAAATCAACCAAATCAAATCAAACCTGCTTAACTTCCTTACAAGTTTCCTACCATTCTAACTCTAAGAGCCAAGAGTAACTTTTTGCACCATGACTACCAAACTTCTTGATTTAGGGAACAATAGTCTACAGCCACTTAGCTGACTAGGCCTCTCAAAGTTCCAATATCAGTTTGAACTGAGTCGCTGTCTCCAGGCATCCGTTGTCACTCATGTTCGCATTCACACCAACCCAGTGCCCAGTTCGAGGTTGTCCTCTCCCGAAAAAACTGTGTATTGCTGTTACGCTCAGAAATTTTCTGTTATTATGCAATCGAAAACCCTCTCCAGCATGTCATACAACAATGCAACACTCTCAAACATTCTACCTGTTCCACAAACCGGTAATCGACTCAGCGGTTGCTTAAAGGGCACCCAGGAAATAGTACACATCCTTAAGCCCTCCCATTCCACAGTAAAGATGCCCTTTGTGCTTGCTCTGTAGATAGTAGCACAAATAGCTTTGACGCTTCTGACCAGCTATTTCCTTCAACAACCTCCAAAATCTCTTAAACCCGCAGCAATGCGCAACATATTGCCAGTGGCTTGAGTCACTACTCTACCACAATATTGGTATTTTTCTAACACAATTCATGCGCTTAACATTGTACAGCAATACATTCTATAATGGCTAATAACTGAAAGACAGAGGAGCCCAATGGCAGTGCTGCTTATACCCTGCGCCCAAAGATTCATACTCCCGTTAGGAATCTCAGGCTAATTAGTCTCATTTGGATCTTTCATATGTTATAAAGTCTTCCCATTACAATCTTCTTGGATACCTGCAACGGTGCTATCGGCTATACCTCCAACGACGTCGCAATTAATATTTTGTCGCCTTATCGCGGCGATATTTGAAATTTGGGGAGAGAACAGGAAAACAAAAGGAGGAAAGATTAAGAAAATTATAATAATATAGTCTTATTATAATAAAATACACTCATAAATTTTGTTAATATCCTCTCGCTGTGATTTTATCTCCAATAAGTAGGAACAGCAAGGCCCTACCCAAGACGATTTTCGCTCAGCATTCATTTTTCCCCAATTTACCTCTGACATCCGAGTGCATGTAACATGTACTTTGCACTTGCAAAGTGAACATTGGGCCGCTTTTAGCAGCTCCTCAAAAGGCTTACGACAAACGTTACAGATCATCGTGAAGCAACGTGCACTGAATAACCACAAATGGTTATTTTATTTCCTATTATTTTAGTAATCAGTTTATTTATCATTATCCAATTTTTACTTTCCTTGGCTCTAAGAAGTAGAAAGGAAACTTATGTAATCGGTTGAAAAAAAATTTTGAGTTTTCTTCAGATCTTTACGTTTCAGACCCCCCTGAGTCCGAAAAACACTATTTGGGAAAATGGTCTGTGTGTGTGTATGTGTCTGTGAACGATTTTTAGAGAAAACCACCGTACCAAATCAGCTCAAACTTGATATCTCGCCCGCAGGCCTCCATGGGATGCCAAAATAAGGGTTTGGGCAAAATCCACCGAAGGTTAACTAAAGTTATCATAGTGATCAAAACACCAAATATTTTTTTTCTCAAAAACGGCTGTAACGATTTTGATTACATTTTTTATATTGATAGCTCTCAATGAGACAATTATACCATAAAATTCCCATTTGTGGGAAAATGACGAGAGCAGCACAATAAATTATCAAAATTTTCGACAAAATCGATTTTAGCGCGGTTTTTAGAGAAAACCACCGTACCAAATCAACTGAAACTTGATGTCCAGCCTACAGGTTACCATGGGACGCAAAAATAAGGGTATGGGCAAAATCCACCGAAGGTTAACTAAAGTTATCATAGTGATCAAAACACCAAATTTTTTTTCTCAAAAACGGCTCTAACGATTTTGATTAAATTTTTTATATTGGTAGCTCTTAATAAGATAATTTTACTATAAAATTCCCATTCGTGGGAAAATGACGAGAGCAGCACAATAAATTATCAACATTTTCGACGAAAAGCGTTTATAGCGCAGTTTTTTCCTTATAAACAACGCTGGAATGTTAGTAGAATGTTTTTAAAAAATTGGTATTGTAGTCCAATCCAATATCTATAGGGTGAGTGTTTAAAAACGCTCATGAGATACATGGGGCTCACTCCAGAAATTCCTGAGTTTCAACTACCGCCGTTTCGCTTAATACCAGTTCTAAAAGTTTTTACCCTATAACTCTGCAAAAGTAATTACTATCCTTCTTCAAAAAATTTGTGTTTACAGCCTCATTGATTATCTGTGTACCAATTGCTCAATAATGGTCCTGCAATGAGTACGAGCAGCACAATAAAATCTGGAACTGTAAGCGCTACCGCTTCCTGCTGCCGTAAAGCTTGACCAAGTTTAAATTAACTGAGCGATAAATGAATCGATTAAATAGAATTAGCCATGCGCAAAGTGAATTGTTGTAGAGCTAAGGAAAGTTGTGTGTTGCAACGCACCAGATATTTTTTCTAATTGCCCGCCGGCCAGACCTTATCTCCTTCTTCCCTACCACAGAGGCCACCTCACCTCTCACAGACCTTAACCTTTCCTCTCACCTTCTACTTTCCATCGAGCGGTCGATCGAGACAGAGCCCTTATTTTGATGTGTTAATTGCGATATATATTAACCTTTTCCACCCCTTTTTGTAATTTGGAAGTGAAGCTTCCGCTAAGTTTTGATTTAGGCGCGACGAAGTGTTTCCTGGCCGAGGAAAAGCGTCCACTGTGTGCAAGGAGGTGAGTTCCTTAATTTCCTTCTTTTTTTCTCCGTTCCTGTATTTATTCCTTTCCAGGTCGGCGAAGTCTCAGTATCGGCGGAGGCACAGCTTTCAACCAAGGACTGGGGGTTATTCTTTATTTCGGATCCGGGGTATTAGGTAATACAGTCCACTTTTTAATTCAAGAGAACTTGGGGTTGGCTACCCCGGTATGTTTTTAACACTAATTTTATTTGTTATTTAGTTTATATTATATTTAATCCTGTGGGATCGGGAGCTCTGTTACCACTTTGCGACGGTGCTATCGGCTATACCTCTAACGACGTCCCAATTATAAAATATTTTGCCGCCTTGTTGCGGCAATATTTGAAATTTGGGGGGAGAACAGGAAAACAAAAGGTGGACAGATTAAGAAAATTATAATAAAATATTATGATGTGATAAATTTAAATTAATTGTTTAAGGAAAAGGGAACTGAAAATCTTGCTGGTGAAAAATAAATTAAAATGCTGAAAGTAAATGAAACAGTTTGGAGCGCACCTGCCTTCAAAGGAAACAATTTCCCGGGCGATGAAAGCAGCGAAGATCGGGACGGTCAAAAAGCGGTGAACCTCGTGAGCGGCTTCTACGACGGACTGACTTTCTCTTGTCGCCCGTTAGGCCTGCCTTCCGCCACTCGGGCATGCTAGATTGCCCGCTAACATGTGTCTTGTCCGTGACATACCTTAGTCCAACAGGCCAGAGCCATAGATGGTCATTGGCTTTGTTGGCGCCAGTGCACCACGTTGTAAAGGAAGCTCAGAGCTATATACGTAACTAAGATGTGACCCTCCTCAGCAGCTCTCTCTGAGAGCCCCCAGGTTCATTCTCATTGACACCCTCTTGCTGCGCATTTTCTACTCAACTTGTGATTGCTCATCTATATTCTCTGTCAACGTAGCTTTCAGATCAGTAGACCTTCAAATCAACTTCTTTCCACAATTGGTGCCTAAGCCTGGAAAAATATGACTATAACTTGAGGTTTAGTGTCACATCTGATTGGGCTGGCCTGAAGTGTCTGGTAATCAGAATGGAAGTGATTCCTATTCAGTGCAAGAGACTCACAAGAAGCTCCAAACCATTGCCAATCACACTTCTCCTGCACACTCAACACTGGTATTTGCATTTAAAGTCAGGACTTGGTTTCTGACGTTGAGTCTTCCGTAGAGCGTGCCCTGGACTGAGGAATGGGACCATACCCTAGAAGTCATTCGCCATTACTTACTATCCCAAAGCTGAACACGTCCATCTTCAAAGAAACGTCGCCTCTGAACGCCTCCGGTGCCATGTAAGCTGATGTACCCAACACGTTGGATGTCAGGGCTACTGTTCGTCCCGTTCCACTGGAACCGTGTCTCATCAAACCAAAATCGGCAATCTGTTAACACGACAATTAAGTTTGAGATTAGAACGTTGTTTGAAATTGTTTACATTTGATTCTGCACGCACCAAAAGGGGAGTGTGTCGCTTTCATCATACCATTGAGGTTGTCGTGCGCATATATATTTGTATATAGATTTGCCCTTTCTTGTAATTACTCAGTTATATCTGCGACTTTCCCCCTTGAGAAGTATTTCCTTTATTTTTTATTTTTTTGTATCTCGAAATAAACCTGTGTACCCTGAACAGAAATTGCGTTCTATCTTAAAGTAACTGAAGTTCCTCGACAATAACAAGTCTGTCATTTTCGTGGGTTCACCCCCAGGGTATAAGAGTAACTTCTGGTCACAAGGGTTGATTCTCAATGCAAGGGGTAAAGTAAATGAGGCTGGAACATAAGTTCAGAATTTGGAACTGCTACTAGTGTCACTGTTACTGGTGCTTGTTACCACTGTTATCGCTGGCATGTCCAACACAAGTGCACTTTCAAATTCGAATTGAATCACTCGACTAACCATTGAACTATGGAATCAATCTGTGAATCATACTCTTCGTCAATTTTCCGTTGTAAACCAATATCGCCCTTCAGTTCACGAGTTGCCGCTCAAGTGA
The DNA here is from genome assembly GCA_020466155.1 of Pachypeltis micranthus. NCBI lineage: Eukaryota > Metazoa > Arthropoda > Insecta > Hemiptera > Miridae > Pachypeltis > Pachypeltis micranthus. Next base: position 20,083,518 of record CM035780.1, on the reverse strand, counting down.
TCGTATGCAAATCAAACTTTTTTCTCTGACTTTCGCGCTTTCCCCACTGCCCTCTTCACGTTAATTTTTTTGATATTTTTCGACCAGCGATAGATGGACAAATTGATGCTGCTTTGATTAATTTATTAAGAGAAAAATGCACGTGGAGCGTTGTGGATTGGCGTATGAGTGTCGGGTTTATCTGAAGTATGTATGTCTTGAATGGGGTGCGTGGATGAAATTATGTGAGCTGTTTCCGAAGATCGTTTTGAAAGGAAGTGTCGAATAGGTGGCCACAACGCCAAACGTTCAATTCGTCCACAACTCCAACTTATTTTTCTTTTATTTATTATTTATTCATACTTTTCTGTGGTGAGATACAGGAATCATCGCCCGGTGCAGATAATAATAGTATTTGATTTTTGGGTCGGTAATGGGTAATAAGATATTTATTGGAGTGCATTCGTCCGGTTTGTGGCCCTGCCCTGGATGTACTGGCTACACACTGGCTCATCCGTGCATGTGGCCTGACTGTGACTATAGCCCTTCCCTCGCTCAACAGAGGTGTTGTTGGTGTCAGAAACTGACATACCTTAGACATAATAGTTTCAGGCAAATTATCATTACACGTAAACTGCCATTTTCCCTTCCTTTGAGCTTTGGAAAGTAGGAGTAACCATACAATTTTGGGTTGTATTTTTTCTTCCTCAGCTTTCTCATTTTTTTGTACGGTTTTCGATTAACCTGATTGACAAGAACTTTTAATAAATTTAGCTTGCAGTCTCTGGATACTAATCTGAGAGCCCCAGTTTGAGAGAGTAAGAAGTGGGAGCTGGGCAGGAATATTTGCCCCCTTCCATAAAGAAGTGTCTCACTACTCATGACATTGCTCACTATTGTGTTTATGGACTGTAGTAGATCATTCAATTCAGAAATTCTAATCAGAGAAAATACGGTGTACGTATGAGTTTCTACCCAGAAATCTAAACATTTAAATCTATGAATCTTTTTGGGCATGGAAAGTAATACGAGTCAATATTCGGAATTCAGAGTACAAGATTTGTAAAACTCCAGTTTTATAAAAGCAATGCATGTGATCGCTTCATCACCAAGGATACGCGTCATCACTTAATGGCCACTCCGAGAATTCATTTGTTCGCTCGTTTCGTCCATTTCATCAATTTGCTGTAAAAGAGAGTACTTCGCTGAAAGAAGGCTTGTTTGTTTCGATTCGTTTTCAGGTATTCTTTCAAACTTACGGCTCATGAACTTGATTTATGTTACTATCATGATATTAATTAATAAAACGTTTTAAGAACGCATCGCAGTTGACTTCTTTGGTTTGCACGCTTATAGATTAACTAATGGTAGTTACAGCTGAGGTAGACTAGGAACCAATAAAACCTCACTCACCTTCACATGTAAGTCTTGGTCCAGGAGAACATTAGCACTTTTCATGTCTCTGTGCACTAAAGGTTTGGGAAGGAGGGAATGGAGATAATTTAGTCCTTGGGTTGTCTCAACGGCGATCCGAAACCGTAGCTCCCATGAGAGGACTGCGCTGTCGTCCTAAAGCCAATTTAAAAAAAATGAATCAGAATAATAGAAGCGACGATGGGAAGCAGTGTCAACATTGAGTTACATAATTAATTGCTTACGATCGATGTCGCCAGCGGTATCATGGCCTTGGCTGGTGGCTCACAGGTTCTACTTTGCTTACTCTTGTTCCACTTTGTCACTGCTGCAACCCAAACTGTCAAGGCAAAAGCCACCTTCAAGCGTCAGCTGCTTCACCAAAGCAAAGGGCCATGTACGTACAGTGAGATGCCCCTCATGCCCCATAGGAGGTAAAGAATCTATAACCTTCAAGACCTCCGAGGGAATTCCATCTCTCCCAATCCCTTTCCATAATGAATTGCGTGCACTAAAGTTAACGTACCTGTTAGGTGAGTCCGTCTCCTCTGGCTTGTGAGTTACTGTGGGCAAGCGCTTTCGATGTAAAGACATCATCGTCTGGCCGTTAAGTCAGTACTGGAGTCAGTCAGTTGGTCGTGGTCTTTATATACGAAGAGAAAGGTAAACGGGATGATGGAGCGTCAGGGAAGGGGCGGGGTGAGGAGGTCATGTACCTCAGGGGGAACCCCCTAGAGATAAATGGAACGTGTTGGATGATCTGTCAATGGTGGAATTTACGTCTTTTTTGTATAGAGTGGTCTGTAAATCCGTCAGTTGGTTGTTTTCGTTTGTGTAGTGTTTTGAGTGGTGTGAATATGGTGTCGCTTTTTGTGTTGATTTGTTCATTTATGATCTGACCATTGAAGTTTTTTTGTTTATAAATTTCCATGTTTTCTAATATGTTCAGTTTTCGTCCTTTGTATTGTTTGTGTAGAGTACTGACTTAACGGCCAGCCGATGATGTCTTTACATCGAAAGCGCTTGCCCACAGTAACTCACCAGCCAGAGGAGACGGACTCGCCTAACAGGTACGTTAACTTTAGTAACTTGCCTACTGGCGGATATAACCCAATTGAATTGTGTGTAGTGTACTGCTGGATCGCAACCACCATTCACAACAGGAGGATGCTGCCAAACGTTAACCCCAGTCCCAGCAGCTCGAAGGATAGGAACAGGAACTGCCTGCTGGTAGTGGTCACAGTCTACTCTGCCTTTGCAGTGACAGATTTGCCTCAGCCTTTTTGCAACCTCAAGTATCAGGATGCTCTGGCTGCCCTAGTCTTATGATTAAAATGCACTATTGCAGAGTCTACTGTGGTGAAGCTTCATGAATAACAGGTGCACGACAGCACTCAAACACACACATTACATTTATCAGCAACTGTATGGACCCCCCCCCCCCACAACCTGTCACTAATGAACCCTGATCAGAATGATACCTCCCATAACTAAAGTTGTTCTAGCTTCGCTGTGGTTAGTGAGTGCAGCGCTGAGACCAAGTCTGTGTACAACAGGAAATGAGACTTTAAACTTATCCAGGGTCAGAAAATCTCTCCCCAAGATACATCTCCCCTCCTTTGATGGCGAGCTCTTGCAGTGGCCGAAATTTAGAGATACGTTACTCTCTCTAGTTCACGAGAATTCAATGTTGTCGTCCATGGACAAGTTCCATTACTTACGGACATCACTGATTGGTAGGGCATTGAATGTAATCAGCCATTTAGAGCTATGCGATGCTAATTATGCTATTGCCTGGAACGCTGTGGTTAGTGCCTTTGACAAGCCTCGCTTGTTAGCAGTGGCATACTTGGACCAGGTTGTGAACTTCAAACCTCTGCAGGGAAGAGCTGATCCCGAGGCTTTACAGACATTTCTTTCAGTAGTTGGGGATTCAATCACAGCCTTTCGAAATCTTAAAATTGAAGATGAAGCAGGATTCCTGCTGTTCTATCTTACCAGTCGGTGTGCGGATCCAGTTACACGAGAAAACTTCGAAGTTTGTCATACTAAGGTTAATTATCCAACTTACAATACTCTGATAAATTTCGTTCGAGAGCGGTGCACTGCTCTACAACTGGCAAGCAGTGGGTCCTTGTCAAGTGTTACTACTTCATCTTCTAACTTCTCTAACTTTGGGAAGAACCAGAGGTTTACCAAGCCGCCACAACCTCAAAGGGTCGTTAAAGTAAAAAATTATTCTCCACCCGGTCAGCTTCTCCTCCTCCACCACGTAAGATCTGTAATAAGGGCAATCACCACCTCCTTAGTTGTGAAAGATTCCATATGGCTTCAGTTGATGACCGTCTACACATGATCAAAGGGTGGACTGGTTGCACCAATTGCCTATCATCTTCTCATGCGATCTACAAATGTAATTCCTCATGGTCTTGTCGTTTTTTGCTCTGAGAAGCACCATTCCAGCCTGCACAAGCCAGCTTCGGAACCAGACTCAGGGACATTGCTTCCCTCTCTGAATAAAGTAGTCATGCACACTGTTGGGGAAGAGGATCCAATGGTCATCCTTGCAACTGCAATGTCTTTTTGTTTAGACCGTTGAGGAATCAGTCAATCTGTCAGGCTCGTGGTTGACCCTGGAAGCATTCTCACCTTAGCTCCTGGAGGATTCTCTCTCCCAGTCTACCCTATCAAAATATATTGCTGGCAAATAAAATTAATAGGGTAGACCGGGAGAGAGAATCTGAAATCGGGGAAATAAAAATAAACTAAATAACACTTCCTTTCACTTCATCTAACTACTTCCCAGTTCGATAGTTCGGATCCTGATGGACACAGCGGAGAACTTTCGATGTCTTCGGGCCCAACTTCGGGATTCGCAGTTAAATCGCGCAAACAAAGGAAGATAGCGGTGGTGCACAAGGTAGCGGGTGGACACAGCGTCACGAAGGGAACTGAGATGATGTTCGCGACCGAATCACGGTAGTGGGAAGATCAACAGACGAAAGGTGCGATGCGTCAACAAAGGGCAAGACGACGATGGTTATCAGATGCTTTGTTGAACTCGATGATTGATCTACACCGAACAATCAGGATGCCCAAGTCTTATGGTTAAAATGCACTACTGCAGAGTCTAATGTGGTGAAGCTTCATGAATAAGGTGCACAACAGCACTTGAACGTCTGCATTACATTTATCAGCATCTGCATGGAGCCCCCCCTCAATCTGTCACTAATGAACCCTGATCAGAATGATACCTCCCATAACTAAAGTTGTTCTAGCTTCACACATCCTGCTGCTGACACTGTTATATAACAAGGGGACCGAATTGTTGGGGAACTGTCTAAGTGGGCAAACATTAGTGTGGGCCAGAGCTCTGAACAGGTATTCACTGTTATCTTCTTTTCAAAATGAGTCACAGTACAGATCCACACTTCCACCACGCCTTCAGACACACAAGTACACCTCCCCAACAGATGATCCTCAATCTGAGCATAAAGCCTTAGCAAAAGCAGTGTTTATAATGCGTAAACGTACGAGTAATGTTAATCACCAAGCAGCCCACCACCTCAACACCTTACTCCCATAAAATTGTGAAAGTCTACCTTGCACTCGAGTCTGTCTTGCAGCGAGCCATTTGCCATGAAGGGATAGATCAGACACAAGTCGGGGCCATCGCACGAGTATCCATACAGTTTAAGGACATTAGGATGAGCCAACCCTGAAACAATCAACAACTCGTTTCGGAACTGATCGCTCGTCAGGTTTGGCACCACTGCGCCTTCCGTTAACAGTTTTTTAACTGCCATATCCCCGTTTGAAGACGGCGCGAGGAAAACTTGACCAAACCCTCCTCTTCCCAACAAACGCGTCGGGTCGAAGCGATTCGTAGCCTCGAGGAGCTCGTCGTAGGCGAAAGCCCTCACCGTTGGCATCTCTTCCTTCCTATTTCGTACAAAACACAACACTGGTACATTAGCCCAACGGGATGATAACAACACTATGACAAATTTTTCTTACTCATCTGGACTGATCTGTCGTGTGACGTCACATTGCCCGCTGTATTCCGTGCTGACTGAAGATGGTTGATCCATTCTCAATTCAATGGACGATGCAGTAGATTGCGGAGGCGCACAAGGCTCGACCTGTATGACGGAAGAGAGGTCTTCAGGAGCTGAGGGTTCTACCAAATGCTCTTGTAGGTTGGGTATCTCCACTTTAGCAGCAGGCCCGTCGGAAGGACGTTCTGGTGTTGGTTCTAATCATAAGAAAGCACTAGAACCGACAATTGTCAAGCTTTGAATACAAGGAGTAACAAAAAAGTTAGACAATGGTCAGAAAATAATACAAGGTTGAGACCAGGGCAAAAAGCAGGGAGAAAGGAGGAACACTTTAACATGAACACACCGTCGAGCTTTTGATTTGATGCCGCACGTTCAGCCATTTGTAGGATGAGTGGAGACTGAAGAAGAAATGCCCCACATGATCTTTGCCTGCTGTTTCTTTTTACTTTATGCCAATTTCTTTTCTTCGTCATCAACAAGACAGACGACCCTGCGTCGTTCTCCTCCAATAGAATCGATTTGTTCTTCTCCTTTATGTGTCTTATCCGGCTAACCGGACGATGGCAATCACTGCGGCGAGAGCGTCCCGGTCCTCTGCAGTCCTGAAAAGCTCCTCCGCACGCTTTATACCCGTCCACTTCCTCAAGTTATTCTGCCAGGAGAGCCGTCTTCTTCCAGCACCTCGATCTTCCCTTTCATAATCAACAGAAGTAGCCGATACTTTTCTCCTCTCAACACGTGTCCCAAGTATGCAATTTTACGGCATTTCACCGTAGCCAGGAGCTTCCTCTGCACCTGAGCCCGCTGGAGAACTTCCTCGTTTGAAATGTGGGCTGTCCAAGGGATCCTAAACATCCTACGCAATTGCCACATCTCAAAGGCTCCTATTCTGCTCAGGGTGGCAGCCTTTAGGGTCCAAGCCTCCGCTCCGGACAACAAGACAGACAATACATAACATTTTACCATTTGCCATCGGAGAGAGAAGTTGAGGTTCCTATCACAGAAAAGATTTCTCATTTTCAAGAATAGGGAACGAGCCTTCTCAATTCTACATTTGACCTCCATGTCAGGAGGATCCATAGATTCATTGATGAGGCAGCCCAAGTACTTAATCTCCTTACTCGTTCAACTCTGCGGCCATTGAGTGTCAACACAGCATCATCATGAGAGGAACGACTGAAAACCACCTATTTGGTCTTAATCGATTTAAGTTCCGTTATCTTATCACTGCTATCACTATTACTACTACTATAATCATCATCCTCATCGTAAAACCATCCAACATCTCATCATCAATCTCCTTTTTTTCTATGTTTTTCACCTCTTTGAACATTCTGCGATTGTGCGTTAATATTATCATTCGGTATCAAAATCAAACGAAACATCTGAAGTTGACAGCCTCACAGCAACGTAGATCGTAGTGGACATTTACTTTTTTTTTTTATTTCTAATCTTCATAACTTCCGATATTAAAGTAAGTGACTGATTTAATTGGTTCAACCAGATACCCCGAATTAGTCACGACACCTGCAAAGAGCTTTTGAACGAGGCATCGAATTGATGAATCGTAAAAGAAAGTGCTCTTCACGGCATAACAGTTGGCGTTCAGTTTGTGCACATAACAATAAGATTTACCATTCAACATGTTGCACGAGACGTACTCGGCTGCGCGGTAGAGCTGCGCTTGGGTTAAAAGCGGTACCAGATCTCGAAGGCATGGCCTCACTCGGCCGCTCGTTCCCCATTCGTCCAGTAGTATTTCTGAACATGAGCGAGCGAGCATCGTGCTGGCCTCTTCTATCATCCTTGAACATAAAACGTATTTCCTTCATTTATAAGTCTAAAATATCATAAATTATATTTCATTTAGGGGAGGGGGGTGTGGAAAAACCTTTGCTAAGAAGTTTAATTCTGTTTACTTTTTTGAACAAGGTAGTTGTGCAAGTTTGAGAACCTAGAAATCCACATGAAAGGGCTCCACACAATTCGAACTGATGGGCAGTGTGTCCATCTACTGGTTTCCTGGCAGTGTAGCTGTTTGCGCCGTTCTGGCAATAGAAGACTAGGTGGGCACAGGGCTGCAATGCGTGAAGACATACCCTCCAATATTGTTTCCGGTCAGCTCAATAGAGAGAGTCTGCATGTCCATTGGAAGCCGTTGATGTCGCGTGCGGTGTAACCTGGCGAGGCGGAAACCTTACGACTCTCTCTCTCTCTCGGTCTTGTATTCGCGCATCGCACTATAGTTTCGGCCCTGTCCGGTTTTTTAGTTGGTTTTATTCGTTAGTTTTTGTACATTTCGTCTAAGCTGTTTTTCTTCCTTCTCTCCTATTCTCTTTCTCCTTTCCTACTTCTCCTTCCCCCTTCTACAGCACGACAGCCGAGGTTTCGCGGCTTCCAGATTTCGACTGGGTAAGTTCCCATTTTTTATACAGTCCGCATTAACATTGGTCCTCCGGGCCGGATAGGTGAATTTAGTTACCTATTTTTCGACCATTCAATAGTACCTGCTCGATCTCGGGATTTTAGATCAAATAGTTGTCCCAAGCCGTCGAATCTAAAGTAGATGCCCTGCGTCTTCTAAAATTCGTATTTAAACGATCTGGGATTACCCAATATTTTTAGGATTCCTCTTCCTCGTTGGTATTGTCCAGCATTTGGGACAGTAAGAAAATCCGTTTGATTCGGTAAAGTAACTGGGTCAAACGTGTTGAGGTTTTAGTTTTTTTTTTGTGCGCACCTTGCGTTTGTTTGTTTAGTTGACCCTTAGTTTTGCGTAACAATGACTGAATTGAAGTTTGTTAGAGGTAAAATGAAGGAGATCTTTGGGCGAGTCCAAGGTATTTTCGAGTTGACCAAAACACTTAGTGAGTCAACTTCTGAAATATTTTTGACAAAGGCGGCTACTGTGCCTGTGCTTCGCACTCAATTCAGCGAGCTCTTGGATAGCGAACAAAGGTTGTTGATGAAGGAAAATGACAAGTACGAGCCAAACTTTCAGGAATTGTCGAATTTAGATGAACTCGCTGACATCATACACACGAGCGAAAGGGCTTTCCTAAAACTGCGCGAGGCCCACTGTGCAGTTCAGCTGGACAAAAAGCCTATCCTTTCGTGTAAAATTAAACTTCCCAGGCACGAATTACCTAGGTTCGATGGGACCTTTGAGCAATGGCCTAATTTTTATCAATCGTTCAAAAGACTAGTGCATGAAAATCCGCAACTAAGTAATTTAGAAAAGGTCAACTATTTATACACACATTTGGAGGGTAATGCCAGAGCAGTCTGCGCGGGAATAGCTCCTACTGAAGAAAACTATTCAAATTTGTTCTCTACTTTAGTTAAGCGATATGACGATCCTAGGGCACTGGGAACTTACTATTTCGATAAATTAATCAATTTCAAGACTTTGTCCCAGGATTCTGAAAAGGACTTGAACAATTTTCTGAATAATTTTATCGAACCCGCAGCTGCCTTGAAGCATGTCCCTATTGATAACTTCTTCGATTTTGTTGTAATTTATTTGGCAACAAAGAAACTTGATAAAAGTACCCGCAGGGGGTTTGAGCACGAAGTTAGAGGTGTGGAGATGCCTTCATTTTCCGAATTAGAGACCTTCGTTCGAAGTGAGGTGAAGATAGTGGCCAGACATCAAACCCCAAGCAGTCTACAAGCTGGCTCGAATACGATGTCTTCAAAAAAATCGCATGCCTTTGTGGCCAAAAGTTCGGATAGTACGTACACAGCAACTTCACCAAAGGCTGTTAAGTGTTTGGCCTGTAAGGATAAGAGACCGCACGTGTTATACCGATGCCCTGTCTTTCAAACCATGTCGCCACGTGACCGTTTTGATATGGCTAAACAAAATAAGCTGTGCTACAACTGCTTGCAAACCCACTTTGCTAGGTTTTGTTTGACTAGTACAGTTTGCCGTCACTGTGGCAAGAGGCATCATTCGATGTTACATTTGGGAGAGACGAACAGTGGGGCGGAAGTCACTCCAACCGAGACCAATACTCCCAAAACATCACCCCTATCACCCGCTAATTCTTCTTCCCAACAATTGGAAACTGCTTTGACTGATCAGAGCACCACTCTAGTAGCTTCCAGTGCTCGTGTGCCAACAATGGTGTTACTGTCAACTGCAAAGGTCTCTGTACGAGATTCGAATGGTGAACCGCATGTACTTAGGGTTCTCCTTGACAGTGGCAGCCAGTCTCATTTTGTCACCCGAGAATGTTGCAAGCGCCTGAATTTGCGTACAGTTCCTCAACGGTGTGTGGTTGATGGTCTCAACAACAAACTTACTCATTGCACAGAAAGAGCTAGCTTCCAATTTTCATCTATCTGTCGCCCTGGCGTTAGCTATCATATAGACGCCTCCGTCTTGGATGAAATTACTGGCGATCTTCCATCTATGATAATTCCCTTAGATAGGATGACTCATATTACGGGTTTGGAGTTAGCTGATGACCGTTTCAATATTCCGGGTGCAATCGATGTCTTAATAGGAGCTTCTTTGTGGCCTAGGATTGTTTCTGGTGACAAACGTTCTGGGCCTGCTGGCACCCCCGATGCCTTAGAAAGTAGTCTTGGTTGGCTACTCCTTGGTGAGACCAAACTTTCAGGTTTCACTTCTCCTACCAGAAACTTCCTAGCAGTGACGGATACTACCACCGATACCCTTCTCCAAAAGTTTTGGGAGATTGAAGAACTCCCAGCAGTGGAGTTCCTGAGTCCTGAAGATGAAGAATGCGAAGCGATGTTCGTAAACACTGTCTGTCGAGATCCAACTGGCAGATTTATTGTATCTTTGCCTTTCAAGCAATCCCCTACCCTTATGGGTGATTCTCTGCGTCATAGCACTCAGCGTTTCCTTTCTCTCGAAAAAAGGTTGTTGCGGGAACCCAGATGCCATCAACAATATAAACAGGTAATGAGGGATCACATTGCGGAGGGTTCTGTCAGCCAGCTCTCGTGCAACGATGTGAGCGAGGATCGGCCAGCTTATTATGTGCCTCACCATGCTGTCTCCAAGCCTAGCAGCACGAGTACTCCTCTCCGAATAGTTTGGGACATGAGTGCTCCTAGCTCCTCTGGATTTTCGCTCAACAATTTATTGCATGTTGGTCCCAAACTTCAAGCAGGTATCTTCGCCATCCTTCTTAACTTTCGTTTGTATCAGGTAGCCTTTTCTACTGACGTTCGCAAGATGTACCTCCAAATTTTAGTCCGGGATGAAGACAGGAGATTTCAAAGATTTTTGTGGAGGAGAGCCCTGATGAGGAATTGAGGATCATGCAGGGCAACACAGTCGTTTTTGGCATGGCCTCCTCCCCATACTTAGCCCAACGCGTCCTACGCCATTTAGTCGACTTGGACGGGGATCAATTCCCCCTTGCCAGGCAAATAGTACGACGAGACCTTTACATGGACGATATTGCCACTTCCGTTCCTTTGGAGGCAGATGCCCTCACAGCCTATCGGGAGTTGGTTGAACTTTTCTCTTTGGGGTGCTTCACTCTAGCCAAGTGGTGCTCTAGTTCCTCATCGTTTCTCACCCAAATCCCTGCAGAACTCCGGTTACATGACGTCGTTTCCTTTGACGACGATGCTCCTACCAAGGTTCTCGGTTTATATTGGGAATCGAAGTCTGATTCATTTGGCTTCAAACTGAGCGAGGTCCTATCTGCATGCACCAAGAGATCGATTCTCTCTGCAATCGCCAGGATATTTGATCCTTTAGGTTTGCTTTCACCTCTAACAATTGTTGCCAAACTTCTGATCAGGACTCTTTGGTCGTTGAAAATAGATTGGGACGACTCACCCCCTGGTTATATCATTGAGCAATGGAAGTTGTTTGTCAGGGATCTGGCTATCCTACCTTCACAGTCTGTACCTCGGCACATAGGAATACGTCCAGGATCCTGCTCGGTACTTATAGGATTTTCCGATGCCTCAAAGGAAGCTTATGGTGCTGTGTTGTATGTTTGCACTCGTAATGAAGTAGGCAAGCCTTGGGAGTCCAGATTACTATGCGCAAAGAGTAGAGTAGCCCCAATGAAGACTCAAACGATACCACGATTGGAGCTGTGTGGCTGTCTGGTTTTAGCTAGATTGATTGAGCAAGCAGTTCGAATATTTAAAGATCGCCACTCACTCGATAGAATTTATGCATGCTCAGACTCGACTGTCGCACTGCAGTGGTTGAGTGCATCTCCTTCGCGATGGAAAACCTTTGTTTCCAATCGAGTCGCTTCAATACAGAGCATTGTGGAACCCAAGTGTTGGTGGCACGTTCGAACTGAAACAAACCCTGCGGACTTACTCAGTCGCGGGACCAGGGTCCAAGTCCTGATGGATAATTCTCTTTGGTTCTCTGGACCTCCCTGGCTACAAGACGCAGAGAATTGCTGGCCCCTCACTCCACTTTCTGAACTCCTGGGGTTCTCTTGCCGAAGAAGATAGAGTTGTCGCCCTGAAGACATCTACACCAGTAAACTCTGTATTGGCCTCCTTGTTAGAACGCATGTCCTCTTTGCATCGCCTTCATCGGGTCACTGCTTGGGTATTCTGTTGGTCTCCTCAGTCCTCGGGATACAGAGGCAAAGCACTACAAATCCCCGAATTACAACGTGCAGAACATATTTGGCTGGCTTATGTGCAAAAGATATATTTCCCCGAAATCCTGGAATCACTAAACCAGGCCACCTTGCCATTACCGCATAGAAAACTTATGCGCCAACCCATAATTCAGCGTTTATCATTATTTCTTGAAAATGGACTCATTAGGGTGGGGGGACGCCTCCAAAACTCTAATCTTCCGCATGATCGGATGCATCCGATTCTTCTACCGAAACAGGGCCGTTATATGGAACTCCTTGTTGATCAAGTACACAAGGATAATCTACACACGGGGCCATACTTGCTAATGTCGCTTCTGAGGATGAAATATTGGATCCTATCTGCTCGGAATCTGGTCAGACGACGTGTGCATCTGTGCAATGTTTGTTTTCGTGTGAAGCCAACCCCTACTTATCCCAGGATGGCTCCCCTGCCAGCTGCACGCTTTCAGGAAGCTAAAGCCTTCACAAACTGTGGAGTGGACTATGCTGGGCCCTTTACCATATCCATTGCTCGTAGACGAGGGGGACGAACACAAAAGGCGTACTTGTGCCTTTTCATTTGTTTGTCCACCAAGGCTGTGCATTTGGAGCTTGCTGCGGATCTCTCAACACCTTGCTTCCTGGCAGCCTTCAAGAGATTTTTGGCTCGACGTGGGCCGTGCGCTGTGATGTATTCCGATCAGGGTACCAACTTCATTGGAGCTCGCACCTATCTCAAGGAGTTGTATTCATTTACGGCCAGCCCGAATTTCACCTCAGCAATTGAAGAGGAGTTGGTTCAGCGCGGGATGGAATGGCGACTGAACCCCCCAGCTGCCCCACACTTCGGTGGTGTGTGGGAAGCAAATGTGAAGAGCATCAAGACCCACCTTTCCAAAATCATAGGGACCCAAGTACTGACCTACGAGGAGATGACCACGGCACTGGTACAAATCGAGGCTCTATTGAACAGCAGACCGCTCTGTGTTCTCCTTGACGACCCTGCCGCACCTAAAGCTCTCACGCCAGCTCACTTTATGACTCTGGGGTCCACCTTGGACTGCTTACCAGCTGAGGATGTGAGTGACCAGCCCTTGAACCGTTTGGAACATTACCAGCGTGTGGATCGAATTGTTCAGCACTACTGGCGACGTTGGAATCAGGAGTATCTCCACAACCTTCAACAACGGCCCAAATGGAGCGAAGAAACTCCAGCCATCACACCAGGCACGGTAGTGGTGGTCATGCAAGAGAATACCCCTCCACTTACCTGGCCACTAGGGATAGTGGAAGAGGTGTTTCCCTCTCGTGATGGTACAATTAGAGTGACAAGAGTGCGAGTTGGTCCTCGTATTTTGACTCGCCCCGTGGTAAAATTGTGTATTTTACCCACTCAATAACCCAAACCTCACACAACCTTTTAGTTCTGTTCATTGTTACTGTTGTTGCTGTTGTTTTGTTTCAGTCATGTTCATATTGTTGTAAGTTCTTTCTACACCCCCAAATAAAACAAAGGGATAGGGTCTAAAGGCTGGATAGCCCTTTAGGGTGGGGGGAATGTTTGCGCCGTTCTGGCAATAGAAGACTAGGTGGGCACAGGGCTGCAATGCGTGAAGACATACCCTCCAATATTGTTTCCAGTCAGCTCAATAGAGAGAGTCTGCATGTCCATTGGAAGCCGTTGATGTCGCGTGCGGTGTAACCTGGCGAGGCGGAAACCTTACGACTCTCTCTCTCTCTCGGTCTTGTATTCGCGCATCGCACTATAGTTTCGGCCCTGTCCGGTTTTTTAGTTGGTTTTATTCGTTAGTTTTTGTACATTTCGTCTAAGCTGTTTTTCTTCCTTCTCTCCTATTCTCTTTCTCCTTTCCTACTTCTCCTTCCCCCTTCTACAGCACGACAGCCGAGGTTTCGCGGCTTCCAGATTTCGACTGGGTAAGTTCCCATTTTTTATACAGTCCGCATTAACAGTAGCTTAGCAAATAAATAGTTTAATGTGGAAACCCATCAAGACGTTTTGGCGGCTGCAGGCTCCTTCTTGAACAGCAATTCAAGTACTTAAGAGTCAATATAGGCGTCTTTAGTCCCTCAAAGACACTACCAACGCAGCAAGATTTACTTCATTACGAGCAATTAGCAAGACCATTTGTTTGACTACATCCCCCTTGCCGTGAGTGGCAAACTAACAGGCAACTAAAGGAGAGTACTGACTGCACTCCTGTGGATCACCAAGGCCAACAAGACGGCATCAACCGAGGCACTCAGTGTGCGGAGGAAACAAGAAGCCAAGTGCTGCTCCACTGCAATTCCTACAACGGAAGAGCAGCCAAACCTTCCACCTTTGACTGCTACCGTGCAAATCTTATTACTGTTTCTCCCAGTTTGGGAAAAAGGTTGGAACAAAAAAGTATCCACAGCTGATCAGTCCCTTCGAAACTTGCCACCCAAGTAAATAGAGCAGGTGGGAAACCAGATTAAGAACTCCCCCAGATGGTATGTATTCCTCAAGGTGGTACCTTCATGCAGCGAAGTCACAAGCAACAGTTCTCCACTGGGAGACTAGCTAAATGTCGTACCTCCACAGGTCTGAGTATGGTGGATGCTTAGCAAGTGCACGGGCTGTTGTACGATCGCAAAACCGCAGCTTGCATGACTTTGACTGATCTAACTCTCTTAAAAGTGTTGAGGAATAGCCATTTTGACTAAGAAACAGACCTGTGGCAAATGAAATCAGACAAGTCCGATTTTTACTTTCCTTGGCTCTACAAGGTGGAAAGGAAAGTTATGTAATCGGCTGAAATTTTTTTTTTTTGAGTTCTCTTTAGATCTTCACGTTTTAGACCCCCCTGAGTCCGTCCGAAATACACTATTTGGGAAAATGGTCTGTGTGTGTGTGTGTCACTCTTTGTGTCTGTGAACGATTTTTAGAGAGAACCACCGTACCAAATCCACTCAAACTTGATATCTCGCCTGCAGGTTACCATGGGGCGCCAAAATAAGGGTATGGGCAAAATCCACCGAAAGTTAACTATAGTTATCATAGTGATCGAAACACCAAATATTTTTTTTCTCAAAAATGGCTCTAACGATTTTGATTAAATTGTTTATATAGATAGCTCTTAATAAGATAATTATACCATAAAATTCCCAGTTGTGGGAAAATGACGAGAGCAGCACAATAAATTATCAAATTTTTCGACCAAAAGCGTTTTTAGCGCAATTTTTTTTCCTTAAAAACTCCGCTGGAATTTTTGTAGAATGTTAAAAAAAATTGGTATTGTAGTTCAATCCAATACCTAAAGGGTGAGTGTTTAAAAACGCTCATGAGATACATGGGGGTTAACCAGAAATTCCTGAATTTCAACTACTGCCGTTTTGCTTACTACCAGTTCTAAAAGTGTTTACCCAATAACTCTGCAAAAGTAATTACTGTACTTCTTCAAAAAATTTGTGTTTACAGCCTCATTAATTATCTGTGTACCAGTTGCTCAATAATGGTCCGGGAATGAGTACGAGCAGCACAATAAATTCTGGAACTGTAAGCGCTACCGCTTCATGCTGCTGTTAAGTGTTGTTTGACCAAGTTCAAGTGAACTGAGTGGTAAATGAATTGATTAAATAGAATTAGCCATGTACAAAGTGAATTGACGTAGAGCTAAGGAAAGTTGTGTGTTGCAACGCACCAGGTATTTTCGTGGAAATTGGCCAGTTGGAACTGTGATCTACAGAGATAATTTATACAGCGCTCATCGAAAAAAAAAAAAAAAAATCAAACCTCATATTTTCAACCGTGAACTTCAAGCAAGAAGGATTGTCCCCGTTGGGAATGATCGCCATCAACTGTTTCCACCCTTGTCCAACTTCCAATATTTGTGCTAAACTGTACACGTGTTTCGAAGGCAGTTTCCGCAATTCTACCTCTTCGCTCATCGTGTCCTTCATGGCTCCTGTCGCTACTTGGTCCCCTCTACACCTGAACGACAAACGAAAAATAGAAAAAGTGAGATCGTGCTTAACGAATCGTGGACAGTGTGTTGGGCAGGGGAAACAATTTTGGTTTCACCTCCTCAATCATCGATACACGAGTATACCATTCTTATCGGAAAGGTAATTTTTACTTTCCTTGGCTCTACAAAGTAGAAAGGGAAGTTATGCAGTCGTCTGAATTTTTTTTGAGTTTTCTTCAGATCTTTAAGTTTTAGACCCTCCTGAGGCAAAAACACTATTTGGAAAAATGGTCTGTGTGTCTGTTTTTTAGAGAAAACCACCGTACCAAATCAGCTCAAACTTGATATCTCGCCCGCAGACCTCCATGGGACGCCAAATTAAGGGTATGAGCAAAATCCACCGAAAGTTAACTATAGTTATCACAGTGATCAAAACACCAAATATGTATTTTCTCACAAACGGCTCTAACGATATTGATTAAATTTTTTTATATTGATAGCTCGTAAAAAGACAATTATACCATGAAATTACCATCTGTGGGAAAATGACGAGAGCAGCACAATAAATTAAGAACATTTTCGACTTAATCGATTTTAGAGCCGGTTTTAGAGAAAACGACCAAATCACCTGAAACTTGATATCTCGCCCGCAGGTTACCACGGGACCCCAAAATAAGGGTATGAATAAAATCCACCGAAAGTTGAGTATACTTATCATAGTGATCAAAACACCCATTTTTACTTTCCGCTACCCGAAGGGAAGGAAAGTATAGTAATCGGCAAAAAAAAAAATTTGAGTTTTCTTCAGATCTTTACGTTTCAGACCCTACTGAGTCTAAAAAACCTAATTTCGGAGCGAGGTCCGTGTGTGTCTGTAATTCGATTTGCGGGAGAACGGCTGATCCGATTGAGCTGGTTCTTTTTTGTTTTGTTCGTTATTTTTTGTAGACACCAAAATAAGGTTATGGACGATTGGAAGGGGGGGGGGGTGGACAAAAATGTACCAAAAACTAGGGTTTTTCGTATTTTTCTCAAAAACGGCTCTAACGATTTTGATTAAACTTTCAAATTATCTTCTCCTAATCAATACCTAACTTTTCTTCTCCATTCATATCTCCATGAAAATACGGTGAACGGAGATATGGCCCCCTGAAGCAAAAATAGGTTTTTTACGCTTTTTGGCAAAACGGCTTCAGCGATTTTCACCAAACTCACAGGATGTTTTCAAATAGTTAATACATACATATTCTTTTCAATAAATGTTCCTCTGACAGTCCATTGAACAGAGATAAAAATCAAAATGTGTCAAAAATAACGTTATTTTGAACATTTCCGTAAATTCCAGGGTAACTTTTTCACCAGATGTGATAAATCCTAATGGAGTGTCTTTTAGTCACCCATACCAACATTTCGCTCTGCATAATTATTTCTGTATATATATGTTGAACGGAGATATAAGCCATGTTAACTCAGAAAAGGAGATTTGTGAATATTAATTTACCGGTATTCCAATTTTCTCAAAAACGGCTCTTACGATTTCGATAAAACTTTCGGAGTACTCTCAGCTAACTAGTCCCTACATTTTGTTTTCCATAAATGTTCCTGTAAAAATGCGTTGAACGAAGATATAGCGCCCGCCTATGTAGGTGGTGTTCGAACTTAATGGGGTGGGGAAAGTTGTGTGTTGCTACGCACCAGATATTTTTCTCAAAAACAGCTCTAACGATTTTGATTAAATTTTTTTATATTGATAGCTCTCAATAAGGCAATTATACCATGAAATTCGGGAAAATGACGAGAGCGGCAAATAAATTCCGGAACTGTGAGCGCTACCGCTTCCTGCTGCCGTGAAGTGTTGTTTGTCCAAGTTCAAATTAACTGAGTGATAAATGAATTGATTAAATAGAATTAGCCATGTACAAAGTGAATTGACGTAGAGCTAAGGAAAGTTGTGTGTTGCAACGCACCAGATATTTTAGAAGCTAATAATAGCGTTCAATGTATAAAGGCAAACATGTAAGTTATAAACACAGTCGCTGCAATTTTCAATCTTTTTTACACGATTTCCCAACCAATGCTTTCTCCTTATATCGACTGTAGTGTTGCTTGTTCTAAACAGTTCTTACTCCAGTAGTTACTCAGTCGCTCTGACCCCGTTTTGCCGCATTGTAAAAGTTTCATTATTTAGTTTCTTTCTTAGTCGTTTCCTTGCCCCAATGAGAAAAATTCACCCAAAACAAATCAATTAATTAACGTTTAATAACTAGTTTACACAGTGATTCAACACTAATTTTTTACTTTCCTTGCTCTACAAAGTAGAAAGGAAAGTTATGTAATCGGCTGAAAATTTTTTTTTTGAGTTTTCTTCAGATCTTTACGTTTCAGACCCTCCTGAGTCCGAAAAACACTATTTGGGAAAATGGTCTGTGTGTCTGTGAACGGTTTTTAGAGAAAACCACCGTACCAAATCCACTCAAACTTGATATCTCCCCCGCAGGTTACCATATAACGCCAAAATAAGGGTATGAACAAAATCCACCGAAAGTTAACTATAGTTATCATAGTGCTCAAAACACCAAATATTTTTATTCTCCAAAACGGCTCTAATGATTTTGATTAAATTTTTTATATTGATAGCTCTCAATAAGGCAACTATACCATAAAATTCCCATTCGTGGGAAAATGACGAGAGCGGCACAATAAATTCCGGAACTGTAAGCGCTACCGCTTCCTGCTGCCATAAAGCGTTGTTTGACCAAGTTCAAATGAACTGAGTGGTAAATGAATTGAGTAAGTGGAAAAAGCCATGTACATGAGTGAATTGACGTAGAGCTAAGTAAAGTTGTGTGTTGCAACGCACCAGATATTTTAGAAGCTAATATTAAAGTCAATCGATGTATAAAGACAAACATATAAGTTATAAACATTTTCAATCTTTTTTACACGATTTCCCAACCAATGCTTACTCCTTATATCGACTGTAGTGTTGTTTGTTCTCAACAGTCCATACTCCAGTTGTTACTTAGTTGGTCTGACCCCATTTTGCCGCATTGCATTCAGCGTATTGTAACAGTTTCATCATTTAGGTTTCTTTCTTCGTCGTTTTCTTGTCCCAATAAGTCACAACACGAATATTAGGATATGAGAAAAATCCAACAACACTCATTTTTATTCAAAAACGGCTAGAAGGATTTTGATTAAAGTTTTTATATAGACAGCTCCAAATGACCAATTAGGGGTGCTTATTAGTAGCGGGTGATGAAGACCGCCCACACCATTACTGTAGAGAAAATGTTTGACCTTCGGGCATTCACAAGTGAGTTGCTTGTCCAGTATCCGAGGTATGTTATCTTTACTTTGTCTTAAGTCTATTGAAGGAACTTTAAAGCAATGAGAACATTGTCATCTGCAATAAATCGTCTATTATTACAAGTTCTAAGTAGGAGTAGTAACATTTAGGGTTGGGAAAGCAGAGATTCCACTAAAGGAAGCGCTTTTTGGAACATAGGAAGTGTAATTGACTCTAACGTTTCCTCCAAAAATTGTTCATCAATCTTGGCAAACGAATCGGCATCCTTCACGAGTATATGTCCAAAAAGCTCGCACAAAGCCGGATTGAAGGCGCTCAAATCTTTTAAACCCGAAGAAGGCGTCCGAGCCCAAAGGTAAACTCTGAGGCAATTCCTCGCGGAAGTCGATTCATTCGATTGATCAAAACGGAGGCCTCTGGTGATGTACAAGTTGTGAGGGAATTGATGATCGAGGAACACGTCGGTGATTCGTACGATGTCACTGACCACGGGCTCCACATCTTCGATACTTCGTATCTCGAAGGCGAAACCTTTTGAAGGGTACCGCTCCAGGACGTAACACCTACCGACCAAATGTGTCACTTTCATAGTTTCAAGGGGCATTCGGGCGTTCAGATTGTAGGCGTGAAAGTGCAAGTGATTGACCGTCGCGAAGGCCAACATCCCGTTAAAACCTGCCCTGAATGACGGCTTTCGGCTCGAAAGTACGACATTAATTGCGAATTTGAGAGAATCTTTTGTTATAATTTGCGGAAGTTGAGCTGATAAATGTGGAAGTAAAAGAGTGTGCCCTTCTTCCAACGGGCTCACATTGATAACGATCAAACTCTCCGGTTCTTCGCCTTTTCCTTCAAACCTAAACATCACTTCTACTTCTTCTATCCGAGTGAAATTGAAGGAGTTGGCATCAAACGGTTGTCGCACGTCCAATATGCACTGAGGGTCCCTTTTCTTCACTGCCCGGTTCACGTTCAACTGTACAAAATACGAATTTCGCTCGCCAGCTATCAACTTAGAGCTCACTCCGTCCAACGTGTACCTAAACCGACCGTCTTTCATTTTCTGCAACCATTTATGGTCGTAGTCCGCGTCAAAAGCTGAAGGCGACACTTCGTTCCAGTCGACCTCAAAATAGAAATTCTCCCCAGACGTCATGACAAGGCTACTCAACTAAACACTCGGCGAGAAAAATCCACCTGAAATCGGAAAGTAAACAGAAGTTCAAGCCTCCAGGTAATGGATGCTGGATTGGTTGGTTTGAAGGTGTAAGCACCTGCAGTCAACATCAATAAATATCTGGTGCGTTGCAACACACAACTTTCCTTAGCTCTACGTCAATTCACTTTGTACATGGCTAATTCTATTTAACCAATTCATTTATCACTCAGTTCCTTTGAACATGGTCAAACAACACTTTACGGCAGCAGAAAGCGGTAGCGCCTACAGTTCTGGAATTTATTGTGCTGCTCGTACTCATTGCAGGACCATTATTGAGCAATTATTATACAGAAAATTATAGAGGCTGTAAACACGAATTTCTTGAAGGAGGATACTAATCACTTTTGCAGAGTTATTGGGTAAAAACGTTTAGAACTGGTAGTAAGCGAAACGGCGGTAGTTGAAATTCAGGAATTTCTGGAGTGAGCCCCATGTATCTCATGAGCGTTTTCAAACAATCACCCTTCAGGTATTCGATTGGACTACATTACCAATTTTCTTTAACATTATACTAACATTCCAGCAGAGTTTACAAGGAAAAAACCGCGCTAAAAACGCTTTTCGTGAAAATTTTGATAATTTATTGTGCTGCTCTCGTCATTTTCCCACAAATGGGAATTTTATGGTATAATTGTCTAATTGAGAGCTATCAATATAAAAAATTTAATCAAAATCGTTAGAGCCGTTTTTGAGAAAAAATACACACAGACACAGACCATTTTCCCAAATAGTGTTTTTCGGACTCAGGAGGGTCTGAAACGTAAAGACCTGATGAAAACTCAAAAAAAAAAATTTTCAGCCGATTACATAACTTTCCTTTCCACTTCGTAGAGCCAAGGAAAGTAAAAACATTATTTTCGACACATTTTCATTTCTACCTCTGTTCAATGGACCGTGAGAGGAACATTTATTGAGAACAATGTATAAGTATGAACTATTTAAAAACATCCTGTGAATTTGATGAAAATCGTTGGAGCCGTTTTGCCAAAAAGCGGAAAACCCCTATTTCTCCTGTTGAGGGCTATATCTCCGATCACTGTAGTTTCATGGAGATATTGATGGATAATGAAGATATTTGAAGAGGATATCATAAACAGCAAAGAGCTCGCTATTTTATATCATTCAACATTCGACAGATCGCGAGGGAATGTCCGAATTTGAAATTTTCCAAGTTCAGGTTGTTCAAATCAGAGCGCGTCTCAACTTTCTGTTGCTAGCCTAGCGGCGAATGTTCAAACTACTTTAGCTAACTAGCCGTCTCATAGATGCCAACTTGACAACTTTTTGTGATTCGACGGGGCATATTGTTAACGATTTCTTTAAAATGGTATTGATAATGTTGTACGTGAATGAGAGGCAATCACGCTCTCTTTCCTCGTTCGCTAACGATCTCGGCTCTTCCACGTTAGTAGTGTTGTGCACTAACGCCAAACACCTCTGCCAGTTTCCTCAAAAACTCATCTCAAATGTCATTAGAATCTTAGAAAATCTCTTGCGGTAGTCCAATAAATTTCCTGTACGGTGATATTTTGATAACTCTCATAATTAATAGAATCACTCCAGAAATTCCGGTATTTCAACTACCGCCGTTTATCTTACCACATATTTATAAAAGTTTTTACCAGATAACACTGGAAAAGTTATTATTATTATACTTTTCAAAATATCTAGTGCGTTGTAACACACAACTTTCCTTAGCTCTACGTCAATTCACTTTGTACACTGCTTTTTCTACTTACTCAATTCATTTGAACTTGGTCAAACACTTCACAGCAGCAGGAAGCGGTAGCGCTCACAGTTCCGAAATTTATTATGCAGCTCGTACTGGTTCCTGGACCATTATTGAGCAATTGGTACACAAAAAATTTATGAGGCTTACACACGATTTTTTTAGAGAAGGATAGTAATTACTTTTGCAAAGTTATTGAATAATAAAAACGTTTAGAACTGGGAGTAAGCGAAGGCAGTTGAAATTTAGGAATTTCTGGAGTGAGCCACATGTATCTCATGAGCGCTTTTAAACACTCACCCTATAGGTATTGGATTGAACTACTACACCAGTAATTTCACTAGTTCCACTAGTAACATTTCAGCGGAGTTAATAAGGAAAAACCGCGCTAAAATTCGATAATTTATTGCGCTGCTCTCGTCATTTTCCCACGAATGGGAATTTTTTCGTACAATCACCTTATTGAGAGCTATCAATATAAAAAATTTAATCAATATCGTTAGAGCCGTTTGCGAGAATAAAAATATTTGGTGTTTCGATCACTATGATAACTATAGTTAACTTTCGGTGGTTGTTGCTCATACCCTTATTTTGGCGTCCCATGGTAACCTGCGGGCGAGATATGAAGTTTGAGCTGATTTGGTACGGTGGTTTTCTCTAAAAATCGTTCACATACACACACACACACACCGTTTTCCCAAATAGTGTTTTTCGGACTCAGGAGGGTCTGAAACGTAAAGATCTGAAGAAAACTCAAAACTTTTTTTTTCAGCTGAGTACATAACTTTCCTTTCTACTTTGTAGAGCCAAGGAAAGTAAAAAGTATTTGGTGTCTCAATCTAATTTTCAGTGAGTTAATGCGAACTCGCTCGAAGGTTCAACATACACACGTTACAGAATAAATTTGGTCACTCCTACTAATGTTACAACCTTTACGGAATGACCAACCAATGTTGATGGTCATGGGGAAGTCAACATACTTTATTTTTGCAAGGTTCGTGCCTGCAGTTCTGAAGTTGTAGCGGAAACATTATTGTTCTCACATAACCTAGACACCAGTTCCACCTAGCTCGTGCTTGGCATGTCAGGGACGCAGTATGGATAAAGTACTACTTCGAACTACCCTTTAGGATACATATGGAGGAAGGATCCAGATGGGAAAGGGGTGGTAGTGGTACCTCGCTTGAGGCTGGGGCCATGGTATACTGTACAGAAGATATTTCTTCGGACCCACCCGGAAAGTTAGTTTTAAATAAATTATTTATTCTTCACTTCGCAACACTTTCAATGATTTCAAATTTAACATTCGGGGAAAAGTACACATTACATTAGAGAGACTACGAAACAGCCACAACACACGAAGGCAAACCAACAACTAGGGAGCCAAGCGTTCAGGGCATACTTTTATTATGTTGAGATGCTGTATCAGCAGGCTTACGAGGTGCAGAGTACATAACTTAGATGGACCAGTGAAAAGTGGCCTAGCTGGCGCAGGAGTTTATGGGCCAGGTATCTGGGCAGCAATACCATTAGGCAACAGTGGTTGAATCCTAAAACAACGGCCACGAGCACATTTGCCCAGTTCTTCGGTTTGCAATTCGGAATGTTTACTAGCGTCACTGATACTGATACTAGTTATAACTTTTATCACTGGCAACTGTCTAGCGGTAGTATTGTTTAAAATAAGAATTAAATCACTCGACTAAACACCTCTGCACTTCGTCAATTTATCGTTCTAACCGGAATATCGTCCTTCAGTTGTTGAGTTGCCGCCACAGCTTGCATAACCCTTTTTTTTCCGTATT
The DNA here is from genome assembly GCA_020466155.1 of Pachypeltis micranthus. Classification (NCBI taxonomy): domain Eukaryota; kingdom Metazoa; phylum Arthropoda; class Insecta; order Hemiptera; family Miridae; genus Pachypeltis; species Pachypeltis micranthus. The sequence goes on along the minus strand of CM035780.1, from coordinate 20,059,450 downwards.
CGTTTGTTGAGTATCCATTTTTTCGAGCCCGTCCGACTTTTCTTGCTTTAGTGCCTTCCCCACTGCCCTCTTCGCGTTTATTGTTTAGATATTATTATTGACCTACCAGCCACGGATAGGTAAATTAACGCCGTTTGATTCATCGATCAGAGAGAAAAAGGCTTACTGAGTGGTGTGGGTTCGTGTATCAGTGTCGGTTTCATCTCAGACACTTATGCATATCCTGAATGTGGTGCATTGATGAAATTGAGTGAAAAAGCTGGTTCCTTAGATTCATATTTATATGAATATAAACGGCGGCGTCATCAACCAAGTGATATTATTTTAGTTCTGTGGTCGTCAGTGTGTTCTGGGGCATTCCGCGTATGATATTTATTATTTTTATGTCTGTTGCATTAGTTGCGCACTGTTTATTCACATTGACTCAGTTTCGCGCGGTCTCCGTTGTTTGCATTCTGGGATTTTACCGCAACTGTTTTTCAGACATACGTGGTGCACGGTGTGCATATTATTACCAAAATAATGAACAACAGGAAAACGAAATAATTTATATTCAGACTTAGAACATTTGACGAAAGTTTGACAGTTGTCGACCAACTGCAACACTTTCCTTTCTTAGCCGTTTATGTTTAGAAAAGCAAAAACTCGCAATTTCCCCAAACACAATTAGACAGTGGAGGTTTCAGAATTCGATCGAACGACGTGTTAAGCAAATGAATTGTTCAAATTTCAATAATATATAACTTCGCCTCGGTGCTTCACACTTGAGGGTAGTTACAAAACTACTCAACACGTTTAACTGCATTGCACATCAAGACGAATTGGATTAAATCTAAAGTTAGGCCGTTAAATTTGCTTACTCGATTGAACGGCGGTTGTAGAAGCTGTCACCCTCTTCTGGTTCCCGTAATAATAACAAACTTGCGACACTTTCAAAACACAAATGTACTCTTAGCTGATAACAGGATAAAGATAGGAGAAAAACCATAGGAAACCACGAATGAGACATTTTACATCTTATACCGCTCATATCCCACATTTTTCGTTAGCGCGGACGTGTTTCACGATCGTTTTGTTGGCAGCCCTGCCCAATTGATTCCGATCCCATCAGTTCAACGGTCCGAGAGTTGCGCAATTTCTTTGCATTAACTAACGGTTAATGTGTAAATAGATAAAAAGAGCTTTATAATTGGATGACAATTGGTCACTGGTAATAGTTTTAACTGTTGTCGCTGGCATGTTGTTAAGCCGTGGTTCGCCCCTAACTTGAACTATGGAATCAAACTGTTCTTATCCGGCATATCACTTTCGGATTGTAATTCCCATATTCTTCAACCAGCGAGTTCTCAGTTACATTTCCATTCTTTTTACATTCCGCTATCCGAAGGGAAGGAAAGTATAGTAATCGTGTAAAAAATTATCTGGTGCGTTGCAACACACAACTTTGATTAGCTCTACAACAATTGACTTTGTACATGGCTAATTCTATTTAATCAATTCCTTTATCATTCTGCGGCTGCAGGAAGCGGTAGCGCTTACAGTTCCAGATTTTATTATGCTGCTTGTACTCATTGCAGGACCTTTATTGAGCAATCGGTACACAGATAATTAATGAGGCTGTAAACACAAATTTTTTTGAAGAAGGATAGTAATTACTTTTGCAGAGTTACTTATAGGATAAACACTTTTAGAACTGGTAGTAAGCGAAACGGCAGTAGTCAAAATTCAGGAATTTATGGAGTGAGCCCCATGTATCTCATGAGCGTTTTTAAACACTCACCCTTTAGGTATTGGATTGGACTACAATACCAATTTTTTTTTACGTTCTACAAGAATTCCAGCGTAGTTTATAAGGAAAAAACTGCGCTAAAAACGCTTTTCGTCGAAAATTTTGATAACCTATTGTGTTGCTCTCGTCATCTTCCCACGAATGGGAATTTCATGGTATAATTCCCTAATCTAGAGCTATCAATATAAGAAATTTAATCAAAATCGTTAGAGCCGTTTTTGAGAAAAAAAATATTTGGTGTTTTGATCACTATGATAACTATAGTTAACTTTCGGTAGATTTAGTCCATACCCTCATTTTGGCGTCCCATGGTAACTTGTAGGCTAGACATCAAGTTTCAGCTGATTTGGTACGGTTGTTTTCTCTAAAAACCGCGCTAAAACTGATTTCGTCTAAAGTTTTGGTAATTTATTGTGCTGCTCTCGTCATTTTCCCATAGATGGGAATTTTATGGTATAGTTGCCATATTTGGAGCTACCAATATAAAAAATGTAATCAAAATCGTTAGAGCCGTTTTTGAGAAAAAAAATTTGGTGTTTTGATCACTATGATAACTATAGTTAAATTTCGGTGGATTTTGTTCATACCCTTATTTTGGCGTCCCATAGTGACTTCTGAGCTAGATATCAAGTTTGAGCTGATTTGGTACGGTGGTTTTCTCTAAAAATCGTTCACAAACACACACACACACTCACAGACCATTTTCCCAAATAGTGTTTTTCGGACTGGGGGGGGGGGGGGTCTGAAACGTAAAGATCTGAAGAGAACTCAAATTTCTTTTTTCAGCCGATTACATAACTTTCCTTTCTACTTCGTAGAGTAAGGAAAGTAAAAAGAAACCACTCGGTAACAGTGAATGGTGTGTTCTTCGCCTGTCCCAGGTGAGCCATGACCTGCCCCTTCTTGCAGGGGTCTATGGGGAGCTCTGGCCATTTACAGTTATTGGGAAGATGCTTGGAAGCGAAGTGGGTGGATGGAGTTGTCCGGGCCGTACTCTGTCAAAGAATAATGGAGTCATCGTAGATTCAGTGTAAAGTCAGTCAAAGGGGGTTACGAAATTGAAAAATGTTAAAACCTCAACCCGAATTTCATTTATACTTATTTCGTGACACGATTTAGTCCCCTCCCAACGTGACATAACTGAAGGCTAAAGCATGTTCTTTCCTCCAGAAACGTAAAATGTTGAAAAAATCATGACATACGAGTACAACAGTTCAGACTCGACCTTACCGTGATAACTGAACTCCAACACTTCTAACTGATACACAGAAACTTAGAATCAAATTAAACAACAAATCCCTTGAGTACAAACACGTCGAAAGCTCAGAATCGTAATCGACACTTCAGTTCAGGGTGTCGTTTTTTAAAGCGGCGCAATATGTTCCTCTGTTGCCAACTCATGGCTGGTTAGAAGATGAAGGCCATCACCCAACGAGGAAACAACAGCTTTCCTTTTGTGAAGTTTGCTTTATTTATTTCCTGTCGTAGATATCTGTACTTCGATCGAACTTACTGAAATGCACGTCTTTCGTGGTTACAGTATTTTGAACGGAGGTTCAACAAACGCGTCAAAAAATTGGCCTCTGCCCTTTACGTTTATGAAACAATGAGTTATAATTTTCAAACTGTTAATTGAAAAATAAAAAAATTTGCAAATTATTGAATTAAAAAATTGCCTGATTTACAAATCACATTGTTCGGCAGGCTGAATTAGCTCGGTCTTTGACTTTCGGAATATCCGCACTCGCATGGTACTCATTGGCCCTATGGAAAGTCATTGTATCCCCAAACACTTATATCTCAGCCCTTTTTGTTACCTATGGTCAGTTATTTCCAATTGACAACGGATTTTCCCTGTCCCGGACTTTCCCACTCCTCAATTTTAGACAGTCCTCTTCTCAACAGACAGTTCCTTCCAAGTCAAGCGTCAAGTTCATATAAGCGAAATTCCGCTCACCGACCAGATAATGCCAGCCGAAAATGTGGCAGCCAGCTTTGAAAATTGAGGCCATTACGAGAAAAAGAAGTTGGAAGGACGGGTGAAAGAAAACTAGTAAATGTAGGACAGTACCAGGTTAGTGACTAAGTTCAGAAAGAGGGAGGAGAAGTCTGCTGTCTATTGGCAGGATTTGCCAGGTCGAGGCAGTTTATTAAACTCTCCAGGGAGCGAACAAGAGAAATCCTCAGTCTGCGAAGTGAAAGTATACAGACAGTATGTGGCCTGTTCACAAGTCGGTAAGTCAGAGGTACAGAGCTCAGATTCAGCTGGCTCTGGTGACCCTCAAAGTGCTTGAAGTTCCTCAGCTGCGGCCGGAGGTTGCTGGGATGAACCTTAAAGTCGTCTTGCGTTTTGTGCGAGAATGGTGGGGATATCAAATCAGGGAGTACCAGCTCCACCGGAGTTAAGGATGGAACTAAGAGGACATCAGGTAGCTAAAATGCCCCTTTGAGGCTGCAGTAAGGGTTTTCCCAGGTTGCATCAGGTTGGAGGAAACGTTCGCTTCCTGTATGTACAATTAGCCACTCTCGAGCCCTGTCTTTGGATAGTAACCCCAGTAAGAACAGGAATGAGAATGAATCTCGAACCAATCATGGATCCCGGTCCCACAACCTGCTCGTTCCTTCCTTTCACTACCAACTTCAGCTTCACTCTTGTGGTTCTTGAGTACCCTAGAACTAAATCTCGTTCCGTTCCTTTGCCACCACAGGTTCCAATCATGTTCGTAAATACGAGGATAAAAGTTTGGTATCATGTCCAATGCTGATACCATCATCCAGGCCATTGGAGTGCTGGAGTGATTGAATATGCCTTCGCCAAGATGATCTACTACAAATGTTGAGGAACAACTGGAATATAGTGGATAGCTCTTGCATTATATACCAGGAACCTCTGTGAACAAGGGATAATTCACAGCACCCCCTTAGAACGTGATGATTCCTGTATGGCTGTTGATAATAAACAAGCCTGCCCCACTTCATGACTCTGTCAATCAATAGATGCTACTTTGCAGCCTAAACTTTGGGGAATAGAGAGCAGCCCATTATCTCTGGGGGCTACCTCGACCTGTTGTGGTTCAGAATGTCAAAGTACTCTCTGGAGCCTGGGATTGCGATCTCGCCTGTAAGCCAAGTGGATCAGTCTTGGCAGAGGTGTATTGTTCGTGAAAAGACAGAGATGATCCACTGGGCGTGAACGTGTTGCTATTTCGTTCTCAACTACTCGCCCCGTTACACTGCCTCTTACTCTCCCAAAGCACCATCACGCCCTCCCTCCCAGTCCCTATATGTGTATAGGGCGAACACGTTCGAAAGTCCAACGCTAGCTCGAAATTGATTAGAGTTGCCAGCGAAATCTACGCAAAAGTGACCATATTCATGACGCTAGCATGACGTAGAGAACTACTTGTGAATCAAGTCTAGATCCGAAACCAGTTCCCCAGCAATGTTGTGAGTCTGAAGAAAGAATAAATTGTCTTCAAACGATCGTCTGTAACTATGAGATGCGTGATGTTAGAACCCAACCCGAAACCCGCATTACGACTCGGAATATAACATATTTCCAACTCCCTGACGGAGGACCGCGATGTCGCAGGTTGCTAGATATCGGTCAACGGCCATCCACTTGGTCCAAGGCACCTGAAGTCGACAGGACGCAAGATGTTTACTCTCGTTATCGTCATCTCCGACGCTTCTGATGGGGGACAGGTGAAAGGACCGACCGACCAACGTCTACATTTACTCAGGATATCTCCCCCCGAACCTGACCTATCTAATCTTCCGAACTTCAACTTTGTTGACAGACTCCGCCCATGAATCACCTTCACATCGGCCTTTAGCTGCTTCTTTGTTTACTTCGAATCCGTCTGAGGACTTAGCTCGTTTTGACCGATGGAACCCGTACGATAATTTTTTCGAACCGAAAGATTTCGCGCAACTGAAATGCCACGTGGATCGTCTTTACGTCCCACGCGTCAGTCACGTCGTGCCAATTGCCTAGCCTCGCCTAGAAAATGTCAATTTTTACTTTCCGCTACCCGAAGAGAAGGAAAGTATAGTAATCGGGTCAAAAAAAAATTTGTTTTCTTCAGATCTTTACGTTTTGAGGCCTACTGAGTCTAAAAAAACCTAATTTCGGCGCGTGGTCCGTGTGTATGTGTGAGTGTGTAGTTCGATTTGCAGGAGAACAGACGATCCGATTGAGCTGGTTCTTTTTTTGTTTTGTTCGTTATTTTCAGGATTATAAATTCAGGAATTTCTGGAGTGACCCCTATGTATCTCATGAGCGTTTTCAAACACTCACCCTTTAGGTATTGGATCGGACTACGATACCAATTTTGTTAAACATTCTACTAACATTCCAGCGGAGTTTATAAGGAAAAAACTGCGCTAAAAACGCTTTTGGTCGAAAATTTTGATAACCTATTGTGTTGCTCTCGTCATCTTCCCACGAATGGAAATTTTATGGTATAATTACCTTATTGAGAGCTATCAATATAAAAAATTTAATCAAAATCGTTAGAGCCGTTTTTGAGAAAAAAAATTGGTGTTTTGATCATTATGATAACTATAGTTAACTTTCGGTGGATTTTGCCCATGTCCTTATTTTTGCGTCCCATGGTAACCTGTAGGCTAGACTTCAAGTTTCAGCTGATTTGGTACGGTTGTTTTCTCTAAAAACCGCGCTAAAATCGATTTCGTCGAAAGTTTTGGTAATTTATTGTGCTGCTCTCGTCAATTTCCCATATATGGGAATTTCATGCTATAATTGCCTTATTGACAGTTATCAATATAAAAAGTTTAATCAAAATCGTTAGAGCCGTTTTTGAGAAAAAAAATATTTGGTGTTTTGATCACTATGATAACTATAGTTAACTTTCGGTGGATTTTGTTCAAACCCTTATTTTTGCGTCCCATGGAGGTCTGCGGGCGAGATATCAAGTTTGAGCTGTTTTGGTACGGTGGTTTTCTCTAAAAATCGTTCACAGATACACACACACAGACCATTTTCCCAAATAGTGTTTTTCGGACTCAGGAGGGTCTGAAACGTAAAGATCTGAAGAAAACTCAAAATTTTTTTTCAGCCGATTACATAACTTTCCTTTCTACTTCGTAGAGCCAAGGAAAGTAAAAATGGCGAATGAAGAGAAAGCTTGGTGAGAAAAGAACAACGAGGAAAATAATTCGAAATTAAAATTAAGAAAATATTAAAATTAGAAATTCTGCTGAGAATATGTAAATACAAAGAAGGCTCGAGCAAAAGAAATGAATAAATGAATTTGATTTTCGTTGGGGCTCTTGATGAGATGATGAGCTGTTGATGAAAATACGGTGAATGTGGCAACGTGATGTGTGGAAGAAAATTGGAACGATCTTACGATGGTGTTCGGAAGCAACAGAGATGATACCAAGAGGAAGATGGGGTTGGATCGAACGTGGTTAAAACTGCAGAGGTAGAAACGCACTGATCGCATGAGCAGCTCAGTGGGCGGAGGAAAGTTGGTGGGGCGATGCCAGTTTTGGTGTGTTGTTAGCCGAAGGAGCAGCGAGGCCCGTAATGATGAGAGCGCAGAGTTCGAGGGCCTCAGAAATTTTCGCCCCAATATTAAACACTTTGAATCGGTAGAAGGGTATTCACTGAGAAGTTGTGCTGATGCTCTTCATAGTTGACAGGTGAAACGCTTTTTAGGGCATTTCTTTGAGTAAGTTTTAACGTTCCTTTCCCCTTTTGTACAGAGGATGATTGAACGACTTGTGCCTGGCGGTAGTGGGGAAGGAGGAGTAATTTGTGTTAAACAGTGGTCGAAAAGGACCGAAACAAGTTCTCGCAGGCTTTAGGGTTATTGAGAAGCTCGACGCAACATTCGACAGATTGAAAATCAAGTTCTCTAAGGTTTCGTACTTTCGGTTCGTCGTGTCAATTGTACCAAACGACCCCTTCGAGAGAGACGCGCTTTCGTTCTCAACGCGGATGTGTCGTGCGGGGTCGTCGACACCATCGAGGAGTAGGAGCCAGGGCGAATTGAGGACGTTTGTGAATGTTTTTACTGCATTTAGCTCTTTTCTGCCGTTTCAAGGACAAGTGAAGTATGGTTAGGAGGAGAGATGGTGAGAAGGAAAATTACGATGGGATGCCCTCAAGGATCAGTGCTCGTCCCTCAGTTTTGGAAGAAGGTAATGGATAGGTTGATAGGAAAAGTGCAAGGAGAAGGTTTCGAAATGGTAGCATACGCTGATGACGGAGTGGTAATTGTTGGAGGAAACTCGAGGGCCGCGCTGGAGGAAAAAGGAAATAGGATACTAGGAGTAATAGAGGAATGGTGTAAGGAAAATAAAATGAGGGTTGCGGAAGGAAAGACTAAGATTATGATGCTGCGGAGAAAATTTGATGAGGAAAGGCCACCACGCCTATTTTATGGAGGAGTTAGGATAGGAATGGTGAAGGAGGTGAAGTATTTAGGAGTGGTATGGGGTTCAGGGTTGACAATTGGGAAGCATGTGGAGTATGTGGTAGGGGAGGCTAGGGATAAGTTTTATGGGGTGGTGAGGATGGCTAGGGAAGAATGGGGAGTGGGTAGGGAGGCCCTGCACACGGTGTATAGAGGGATGTATGTGGCAGTGATAGCGTATGTGTCCAGGGTATGATGGGATAAGTTGAATGCCCACACAAGGAGGAGACTGGCGAGTGGGCAAACAAAAATGTTAATAGGAATGGTCAAGGCCTACTGGACAGTCTTCTCCGATCCCCTATGCGTCATGGCCGGGCTACCAGCTGAGGACACAAGGACGGGTGACATGGGGAGAAAGGGAAAGCCCTCATCGACAAGCTAGTTATCGATGAGTGGCAGGAGAGATGGGAGAACAGTGAGAAAGGAAAATGGACGCACGCTTGGCTGCCACATGTAAGGGAAAGTATAGGAGCGGGATGGATGTGGTTTGGGTTCTACACCACACAGCTCGTCACCGGCCACAGGAAGTTCCGAGAGAAGCTCCGTGGATTCAGTTTAGTGATGGACGGGCTGTGTGAGTGTGGAGAGCTGGACACAGTGGAACACGTGGTGTTCCGCTGTAGAAATTACCAGCAGGATAGGGATACAGCCAGCAATGAGGAATTAGGAATGCAAGGGCAGTGGGATATGGCAATTGTTAGGGAGCAGGGATGTTTTGTATGGTGGAAATGGTTCGGTGAAAGGGTTCTAAACGATAGGGAAGAACCCCAGGGAACGTTAGGTTGAGGGGAAATATGTGCAGAGCCCCAGGTGTAGGTGTTTAGGTTGTGTGTGTGTTTTGTGTTAGTGTGTGGTCTTGAGTGGGCGGTGCCAGGGATGGTCGAATATCAAGTAGCCCATCCCTGGACCGCCGGTGTGAATGTATTTAAGGGCTAAATGTATATATGAGTGAATGTGTGTGAATGTATGTGTTTTGTAAGTTAGGTAGTGTAGGGATGGATCCAAGAGGGATGAATATCGAGTAGTCTGCCCCTGGACCATCGGGAAGTGTGTGAATGTATTTAAGGGTTGAATGGATGTGTGAGTGTGTATGTAGGATTAGAGGTTAGGTTAGTGTGAGATGGGTGGGCCGAATATAGAGTAGTCCGCCCTCGTCACGTCGGAATGGGGATCGCAGTTCAGGCCGTAAAAGACGGCCTGACACCCTTCTCCATGACTGGTGCGGGGGCAAGTCCAATCCCCGTACCCCCGTGGAGATAAAGCGTAGGTGCTGGTAGAACGCCTCTTGGCAATACCGGCACTGGGGCCTGCCACCCATTCAGGTCCTTAGGCTGCTCAAGGTGCAGCCAAATAGAATGGGTACCACAGGGGCTTCTGCCCGCGGCCGGCAGCGTGGAGCCTTTAGGGCATGGCGCTGTTGGCCATGAAGCCATGGGATTGGCCTCGTGGGGACCGTGGTTTCGCTGGAAATCCCCCACAGAGAGATGAGTGGTGCTGGCTGGAGAGGGGTAAAGGCTGTAAAGCTAGGCACCCTCTCCAACGCCACGGGCAATGCCTACAGCACACATACCATTGTTTCAAGGGCATTAATAACACCCTGAGGAACGGGTCCCGGGGTGTCCACTTGTGCGTGGGTGGGCTCGAGGCCAGCTGGTGGTTTTGCCCCCCCTCAGCCAGCAGGTATGGATGGTGTAAGCATGTAATTTATTGAGTGAATGATTCTAGGTTAGAGTATGAGTGAGGATGGATGGAAGTAATTTATATGGGTGCTAGGTGGGGTGAGTGGGAGAAGGGTGGGAGTGGGGTCTAGGCGGGAACCCAAACCCCTCCAGGGGACGGAAAACCGGCATTTGCGGGGCCTGTTCCCCCCTTCCAGCTGCTGGGCGTGGCAGGTTGGGGGTGGGTCCTTGCGTACCAGGGACCTGGGGTCCTTCGGCGAGGAGAGACAATTCCAAACCCTTCCAAGGGGGAGGTCCCCGAAGTCGTAAGTCTGGACGCAAGTCTGGGCAGGCTAGCGATCATTCTAGCCTTAAGGGATATTTTTCCCAAAATGGTACTGCGGGGGTGTACAGCCCACAGGGCAAGCTGGGGCACCATGGGAAGGTCCACGCCAGGTGGATGCATCTGCCAGAGTCCAGCACTGGGCCCCTGCAGATATCGCAGTGGTCGAGGGTTTGCTGGAAGTAGTCCTTGTCCCAATTTCCCCTAATCTCTTTGCCCGACGGGGTGGACGAAGGTCAGGGCCGATGAGGCCGGTACTTCCTCCGCACACCCTTATATCGAATCATAAATGTTTCAAGGAGTGTTCGAAAAACAGTATGTGGGGAAATGGTCTGAGTGTGTGAACGCGATTGAGAGAAACCGGGTGGAACATATCAGCTCAAACTTGACAAGCACTCCGTCATGTTACTATGGGACGCCGAAACGACGGCGTGAGCCTTATCCACCAAAAACTAACTGCCATAATAGCATATTAGCATAATGATCAAAACACACATTTTACTTTCCGCTACCCGAAGGGAAGGAAAGTATAGTAATCGTGTCAAAAAAAATTTGGGTTTTCTTCAGATCTTTACATTTTGAGGCTTACTGAGTCTAAAAAACCTAATTTTAGCGCGTGGTCCGTGTGTGTGTGTCTCTCTAGTTCGATTTGCGAGAGAACGGCTGATCCGATTGAGCTCGTTCTTTATTTGTTTTGTTCGTTATTTTTTGTAGACACCAAAATAAGGTTATGGGCGATTTCGGCCGATGAGAAGGGTGGGGGGGGGACGGAAATGTACCAAAAACTAGGGTTTTTCGCATTTTTCTCGAAAACGGCTATAACGAGTTTGATTAAACTTGCAAATTATCTTCTACTGATCGTTACCTAACTTTTCTTCTTCATACATATCTCCATGAAAATGCGGTGAACGGAGATATAGGCCTATGAAGCAAAAATAGGTTTTTTACGCTTTTTGCAAAACGGCTTCAACGATTATCACCAAACTTTCGATAGTATGTTCGATGTTTTCGAATAGTTAATACCTACGTATTGTTCTCAATAAATGTTCCTCTGACAGTCCATTGAACAGAGATAAAAATCAAAATGTGTCGAAAATAATGTTTTTTCAAACATTTCCGTAAATTCCAGGGTAACTTCTTCACCAGATGTGATAAATCCTAATGAAGTGTCTTTTAGTCACCCATACCAACATTTCGTTCTCCATAATTATTTCTGTATATATATGTTGAACGGAGATATAAGCCAAGTTAACTCAGAAAAGGAGATTTGTCGAATATTAATTTATCGGTATTCCAATTTTCTCAAAAACGGCTCTAACGATTTCGATCAAACTTACGGGGTACTCTCAGCTAACTAGTCCCTACATTTTGTTCTCCATAAATGTTCCTGTAAATGCGTTGAACGAATATATAGCACCCGCCTATGTAGCTGGTGTTCGAACTTAAAGGGGTGGCGGAAAGATGTGTGTTGCTACGCACCAGATATTTTTTGTTTTGATACTGTGACTTTCACACTCGAATTTGAATGGATTATACAAATATTTAGGTTTTCGAAAGTCATAACGGCGAGTACAACCGTAACGCCAGTAAAATGCTCGTTCTGCAGGATATGGGGAACGCACGAAAACTTATGGATCGTTATTGGCAGTTTCCGATCGCTCGAAGACATTGCCAAATTGTACAGCTGAGGAACGTTGTGTGGTGCGCGTCGCACACGCCGGACGAACGATCCCGATTCTCATTGAAGCGATCGAGAGGGGAACACCCCCCGCCCCCGCCCTACGCCGCTCCTTCCACTTCCGCGCAAATGATCGCAATGCAAATCCCAACGTGTGTTACTCGAGTTGGAGCAACTCCCCTCCCCTCCACCCCCCTCACCATAACAGCCACTCCAGGGCGACGAGCTCCGTCCCGGGTCTAGTCGACCAGCCGCGTCCCCTCGACGTCCGCGCTCCCGTCGTGAGGCGACCCGGTCGGGATGTGACCAGCGAACTAAACAAGGTCGCCACTAGTTAAGTAAATGAAGTGTAATACGTGGGGGCGTAGAAGGCGGTTTGACCCCGAAAGGGTACCGTTACCGGTCGGTTATCTTTCTCGCTCGCATCTCTTTACTCCTCTTCTTCTTCGCTCCGGTCCTTCCCTTCGCAACGTCTTCGTCTTCTTGCTTCCCCCCCCCCGACCATCACATCGCGCAAAGTCGTAGATTTCGGCCTCCTAATGGTATTAACAGCTACACAGTTGCATCAGCCCTGAATGGCACTGCTCTGGGGTGTGAATAAGTGGCTCAGGAAGGAGTGGACTGTACATTGCCTAGGAACCCACCGGTTTTTCAAGCAGAAATCGTTGCTGTGGCCATCATAATTCTTGATAAAGGCTATAGCAATGACTGATGAGTCAAGCAAGCGTCTTGCAAGGTCAAAACTGGTGGTGAGGGAGCGCAGGATACTGTTAGGAAGTCGTCAAGAGTTCCGCGTCAATATAGCAACGCGTCTGGTTGTAAAGCAAGCCAATAAAACTGATTCAGTCGTGCTGTGTCCGTTAACGAGATCTTTTGATATTTGCTTTGTATTATAACAATTGGTGGCAGCGGTGGGATTCTAGAATGTCCACTCGTGGAGGGAGTCGCTATGGGATAAACGAGGAAGAGGAGGGATTCTCATTGGCCGTGACAGACGATCGTCAACACGTGATTTCAGGTGACGTATTCGACAGAACCCAAGAACCAGGAGAAGTTATGCCTCCCGTGTTGGAAAACAGTCATTGCTTCGTGATCTTAGGGAGCAACTCGACGCTCAACTGAATGAAATGTGAAACAGGCTTCGGGAAGAATTCGGAGGCGCACAGCAACAACCTAAGCCCGAGTTCACACGAATAGGTCATATAGATGAAGACGGTCGAAGCGAATGGTAGCCGTCCTCCTGTGGAGAGAGTATCAGAAGGCCGCTGCTTTAGCCGCTGCCCTACGCGGGCCTGCCCTCACCGTCTTGACAGAGGTTGGTCCACCCCTGAAGTTCTCCAGTATACTCGAGGTTCTTGAAGCGCGGTATGGGAATGCTAGACGCACCCAGGTGAATTTGGCACTTTTTCAAGGCAGACTCCAGCACCCCAACGAGGACATTGCCACGTTTCAATAGGCTATTTGTGAATTGGGACGTAAAGGTTGGGCTCAAAAAGACGCATCGTCTGAAGGCATTCTCACATTGCACTTCATGCGAGGACTATAAAATGCCCGTGTGAGAGAGCAGGTCGTGAGCATGTGACCAGAGAATGTGCAGCAGGCTTTGATCACCACTCTACGCATTGAAGCAGCAAACCAATTGGCAGTTACGATGGTGCCGAGTCGTCAAATTGTAGTGAAATAGAAGTGTAGAAGTCTACAGAGCACACTGCCGAGTTCGTCGTTGTTGGAGGTGTCACTCACCTGAACTCATTTTTCGCCATTGCCCGTCCAAACTGAAGGGGACTGGCCTGGCTGCTTTTGAAAAGTCATTTATTTCCTTGATGCCTGAGCGTGTAGGGTCTTCATCTTTCAATACCCATCTGAATACTGCAGAGGATGTGGATCAGTCTAACCCAGAGGTTCAGAGCGCTGTGTTGGTACGTTCAAATACAAATAATGTTCTTTACCGTGTCTCAATCCTCTCTGCAGCTAGGGGGGAAAATGAATGGGATCCAGTGAGCGTTACACATAGATACAGGGGCCTCGAGGAAAATTTTTACTTTCCGCTACCCGAAGGGACGGAAAGTATAGTAATCGGCCCAAAAAAAAATTTGGGTTTTCTTCACATCTTTACGTTTTGAGGCCTACTGAGTCTAAAAAACCTAATTTCGGCGCGTGGTCCGAGTGTGTGTGTGCCTGTAGTTCGATTTGCGGGAGAACGGCTGAACCGATTGAGCTGGTTCTTTATTTGTTTTGTTCGTTATTTTTTGTAGACACCAAAATAAGGTTATGGACGATTTCGGCCGATGGGAAGAGGGGTGGGGGGTGGGGACGAAAATGTACCAAAAACTAGTGGTTTTCGCGTTTTTCTCTCTCTGTGGAAATGCGTTGAACGAAGATATAGCACCCGCATATAGCTGGTATTCGAATTTAAAGGGGTGGCGGAAAGTTGTGTGTTGCTACGCACCAGATATTTTTAAAACATTCTACTAACATTCCAGCGGAGTTTATAAGGAAAAAACCGCGTTTTTTAATGGTGTAATTGCCTTATCATGAGCTATCAATATAAACAATTTAATCAAAATCGTTAGAGCCGTTTTTGAGAAACAAAAATTGGAGTTTTGATCACTATGATAACTATAGTTAAATTTCGGTGGATATTGTTCATACCCTTATTTTGGCGTCCCATGGTGACCCGCTGGCGAGATAACAAGTTTGAGCTGATTTGATTCGGTCGTTTTCTCTAAAAATCGTTCACAGACACACACACACACACAGACCGTTTTCCTAAATAGTGTTTTTCGGACTTAAGAGGGTCTGAACCGTAAGGATCCGAAGAAAACTTAACAAAATTACAGCCGATTACATAATTTTCCACTCTACTTTGTAGAGCCAAGGAAAGTAAAAAGTGCCTGCCAGTGACCACCTCAGCTTTGCAAGTGATTGGTGAATTGTCACGTCGTTACACGCCGCAGGACTCGGAACACTTCGTTCTCGCGGCTTTGGGATGTTCGAAGTTGGGATATTTCTCCAGTGAGGCCAGGTCCCCCCCGAAATTTCTCCGCAGATCCCGGATTTGAGATTGGGTCAGGGTTTCGAGGAAACCTAAACAAACAAAAAATAAAAAGTAAAAATGGTGTCGTAGGTCGAAAGTCAAGTTCTCTCGGAGGCCGATGTCGATAAGAAGACAATGACAAGACAACGGGTCTGAAAGTGGAGGAACGAGCGGGAAGGGGTCGTCCGGTAGCAATTGTGGCTGCTCCTCGAGGCAATTTGTTTAATCGGAAGGGGATTTGGGTGGTCGTGACGGGAGAGGGGAACTGGGGAAGAAGGACGGTTCCACTGATCAGGATCTCTCTGGGCGGAATCGGAAAGTAGCGAGCCTGCCACTGAAATACGGTGGAGCATTTTCGGACAAGAAACCGAAGAATGTGTTACTCATGAGCTACTTAGCGGGATTCAGTGGAATAATTTCGACGCCGAAGCAAAAAAAAGAAAAGATGCGCCACATATCTCGATGGTCAGATGGCGGTGGGTGGGTTTAACAGTCGAATTTTAACCGGTACTCAACTTTCCTCTCCCACACGGGCACTTCCTCGCCCAACCAACGAGATCCGTACTTGGTTTCTGTGGTTATCAGTAAAAACGTCCTATAGCTGCCTCCTGTGCGTTTTTACTTTCCTTGGCTCTACGAAGTAGAAAGGAAAGTTATGTAATCGGCTGAAAAATAAATTTTGAGTTTTCTTCAGATCTTTACGTTTCAGACCCTCCTGAGTCCGAAAAACACTATTTGGGAAAATGGTCTGTGTGTCTGTGAACGAAAACCACCGTACCAAATCAGCTCAAACTTCAAACATCGCCCGCCATTTTTACCAAACTCACAGGATGTTTTCAAATAGTTAGTACCTACATATTGTTTTGAATAAATGTTCCTCTGACAGTCCATTGAACAGAGATAAAAATCAAAATGTGTCGAAAATAACGTTTTTACGAACATTTCCGTAAATTCTGGAGTAACTGCTTCATCAAATTCGATCAATCGTTCAGAGTGTCTTTTAGTCACCCATACCCACATTTCGTTCTTCATAATTATTTCTGTATATATATGTTGAACGGAGATATAAGCCAACTTAACTCAGAAAAGGAGATTTGTCGAATATTAATTTATCGGTATTCCAATTTTCTCAAAAATGGCTCTAACGATTTCGATCAAACTTTCGGAGTACTCTCAGCTAACTAGTCCCTACATTTTGTTTTCCATAAATGTTCCTGTAGAAATGCGTTGAACGAAGATATAGCACCCGCATATGTGGGTGGTGTTCGAAATTACGGGGGTGGCGGAAAGTTGTGTGTTGCTACGCACCAGATATTTCCTCTTCTTTTTCAAACAAACGTCGACAACGTGATTGCTGGCCTTACAGTTAATGCAGAACAAGTATGTGGCATTGAAATCAGGGGCTTTATGTGAAAATCGCACATTTCAGGCACTGAATTGATCTAAACCTATTTTGTTGGGTTGGATTTTTGTACCTTATTCACGGAATTCACTGACAGTCGTAGTATTTCAGATGTTCCTTCCGAAGCCTTTTCAATCGCAGTCGCCAAGTTCAACGTTTTAGTAAGGTCTATCTCATCCTCCTCAAAAAGGCGATCGAGAATCACTCCCGACCTCAGCCCACTAACAAAGACATCTCTTAACACGGTATTCAGCATAGTTTCATCGTACTTGCAGTGAGCTGCCAATCTACGCAATTCTGTCTGCTATCCCATCAAGTGAGCGATCGACGTGCTGTTAATTCATAAAGGATTTGAAGTCCTTAATGATCTCTTGTAATTCCTTCAGCAGTGTTGAGCTTCCTCCCTGATCCCTTCTCCAGGGTCTAGTCCATATTCGTTTTTGGCCTGCATATTTCATTTTCAGTTTCCTTCTTTACTGGTGTCTGCAAATTGACAGGACGTTTGAACTGATTTGCCAACGATTAGAATGCTTTTGGGCGTTAAATTAAAGTGTTTTTGTTGTTGTATTTGTTAATCAATGTAAATGTACTGCAACTCCAAATTTAAATGATTTAATTCCATATTGTGGTCTTGACGAAGGTATCAATTTGGCACTAGGCGTCTGCCCCGCACCCATTCGGGAAATAAATAACCACCATAAAGCGCCAAAAACACGGAAAGAACGAAAACGCGTTCGTTGTCTCCCGCTGTCGAGCGTACCCAAAAGTTCCTTTCTACGATAAATGGCTTATAATAAATGACATGCCTCTGCAGCAGGCGGCTTGTTCAAATTAAATTCAGGTCAGGTCTTCGACGGAGCCAATGATCTTCGCCCCGCGGGCAGGTCGATTATTGCTCGCTCGATACGACGCGAGAGCTGTCAAAGCAAAGACCCGGATGTGGTTGGGCCCCTCAACCAGCCGAATTCGGCGTTGAAAGCCACTTCTGCCAGCCGTTTGAATGAAAAGAGAGGCCAAGCGTTCCCACTACCCCACACACACACACCCGCAGAAGATAAATGTCTGAACTTCTCCGCGGTTAGACAGTCAGATTTTTATCGAGAGGTTCGATTTTTTAAGTCAGGGTTGAGATAAGTCCCGTTGCCCTAGTCGTGCAATCAACTGCAATCACCAAGTGCGTTCCTCGCTGGTAACAACTGTAACCTGAGCTGCAGTGGTTCCATGGTTTTATGTGCCTTTCCCAAAGGATGGAGAACGAAAAAGAGCCCGTTTATTGACAAACGGTACAATAATATAGTTAGAGCTGACCTTGGGTTTCATCTGACTCGCTGGTGATTATTATTCTAGTTGGAAGGGTTGATCTCCTCTTCTGTCAACCATCATCGCGGTAAATTACTTGAAAAACCCTTAATCGTCTCCTTCGTACTGCGAATTGACTTTTGGATGAATTGGGCGAGCGACCGATCAGATATGCGAATATATCGAGAGCTACCTTTAGCTAGCTCCCTTTGTTGGAAAACTGGCACCAAGAAAAGGGAAGCCATCTCGACTGAGAGGTGAGAAAATGTTATCTACTTTTCATGTCACTGATGAAATCCTGTCGGCCGGGGATAGTGATCCATAAGGAAGCACTAGTTCGGGTATCGGCAGTTCCCCCACTGGACACACGTAGATGACTGGAAACGATTGCAGTTCGAATCCCATGCATCCTTTTTCCACGCAAGTTCAATGCTAGGAATCTATGCGTGAAAGAAGAGTAGGTGCAGGGAGAACGCCTCTTGGCAATTTCAGCACCAGGGCCTGCAACCCATTATGGTCCTTTGACCGTTCGAGCTGCTGTACCGGGATGAACCTAACCCCTCCATTCAGCGGAGGCTCGTCTGGTGCATTTATGATGACTGGGCACCCGATTCGCTCGAGTCTTCGCTGCCGTCAGTTGTAACCGAGCCGGTTCCCTCGTTGCAGTGACGCCCGTGCTCGCGTTCGCTCCCACTCAGTTCCCTGTTTGTGTCCCTTCTCCGAATGTAATTGAGAATAAAACTCTGTTCCAATTGCATTCGGCTTGATATCGTAATAACTCCCCAACTCTCTTAGTGCGATATCGCTTTAACTATCGAGTTAACTTCGCTTACCTCTCCGTTCAACATGTATATTCAGAAATAATTATAGAGAACGAAATGTGGGTATGGGTGACTACAAGACACTCTGAACGATTGATCGAATTTGGTGAGGCAGTTACTCCAGAATTTACGCAAATGTTCGAAAAAACGTTATTTTCGACACATTTTAATTTTTATCTCTGCTCAATGGACTTTCAGAGGAACATTTACTGAGAACGATACGTAGGTATTAACTATTCAAAAACATCATGAGAGTTTGGTGAAAATCGCTGAAGCCGTTTTGCCAAAAAGCGTAAAAAACGTATTTTTGCTTCATAGGCCTATATCTCCGTTCAACGTATTTTCGTGGAGATATGTATAGAAAAGAAATGTTTGGTATTAATTAGTAAAAGATACTTTGAAATTTTAATCCAGATCGTTAGAGCCGTTTTCGAGAAAAATGCGATGTTAGTAGAATGTTTAACAAAATTGGTATCGTAGTCTGATCCAATACCTAAAGGGTGAGTGTTTAAAAACGCTCATGAGATACATAGGGGTCACTCCAGAAATTCCTGAATTTATAATCCTGAAAATAACGAACAAAACAAAAAAAGAACCAGCTCAATCGGATCGTCTGTTCTCCTGCAAATCGAACTACACACTCACACACGGACCACGCGCCGAAATTAGGTTTTTTAGACTCTGTAGGCCTCAAAACGTAAAGATCTGAAGAAAACAAAAATTTTTTTGACCCGATTACTATACTTTTCTTCTCTTCGGGTAGCGGAAAGTAATATGAGTACAGCTACTTTTGTTTGTTGTTGTCTAGTGAAAAGTAGAGATTGAATTCACCCCTCAAAATACTTGTCATGAATCAAATTGTAACGAATCCAAGAGAGAAATGTTCGTAAGAAGGCGAAGGGCCAAGAGAAATAAGATCAAACGCTGAAACTGGAAGTGAAAGAATTGGATCGCGGCGGTTCATTCGGCTCTGCGTGGGGCGGTCTTCAAATAGCTTTCCTCACCCTAACATATTTTCAGCTAAAGAGCCGCGACATTTAATTAACTATGTGGCCCCGGGAACGACTTCAACGGGCCCGATCAAATGGCCGGTTTACGACGTAAATCCTTCGACCAAGATCCGGCTCTTGCCACTGAAGCCTTCACATTCTCAGTTATGGCGAAACTGCATAAACGGTCTTTGAGCTGATAGGGAACGTTGAGTGACGCCGATGCTGACTCCCGCTAAATCAACTCCCTTCGCCCAACTTGAAAAATTTTTGAGCGGTTGAGCCGACTTCTTCGTACTTGTCACGAATCTCATTAGAACCGAGGGTTTCGCTATCAAACGTAGCCGGCCGAAAGATTAGCAGCGATGTACGCGATGTGGACGTTACTCCTGGGATTTATTTGTCTGACAGGGTCACTCGCTTCGGCGCAAAGCCATTGGCCACCCGACTACCCTATTACACGAACTAGAAGAAGGAGAATAAGAAGAACAACAACAACAGCATTAGTCAAAACGTGTCGTGTCGCTTGCCTTCTCTCTCTTAGGGCCTTGCAATAAATACCTTCAATGTCACCTCCCTGTAATGGCAGTCCACATACTCGAGTAACTCCAAATGAGTGAAAATATCGAAAATTCTATGTATTTTTGGCCTGTCTTGTTGGTGACGCTCTGGGAGCAATTTCTGGACGTTGCTGGGCTCTCCAATACCCACTGTCGTAATTTGCCTTCTCTTTCTTCGTCTGCAGTGGCACCTGGTTTTCAGAATCATTTCGGACGCTGACTACCGGGAGTGGGATTCCACGTCTGCAGCATGT
The DNA here is from genome assembly GCA_020466155.1 of Pachypeltis micranthus. Lineage (NCBI taxonomy): Eukaryota > Metazoa > Arthropoda > Insecta > Hemiptera > Miridae > Pachypeltis > Pachypeltis micranthus. Next base: position 20,039,174 of record CM035780.1, on the reverse strand, counting down.
TGACATTACTTGCGGAGCCAAGGGAAAGAGAGTTTGGCTCTAGTTGCCCCCGCTCACAAGGCATTCCGTTCAGAAGGAACCCATGGTTGTTACGGGCAAAAAGTGGTTTATAATTACCCAAAAAGAGAGGTTGGCAGTTTTATTGTATTGACGTCGTGTTTGGTATCATTTCCTTGGTATTTGGCGCGGCTTTATTATTCAATGGGTCTCAGAGATGGAGGACAGCGTCTAGGTGGACAACAGTGAAATAGCAATAAATATAGTGAGAGATGTTCTTGGAGTTGAAGGAACTCTTGGGACATGTAGCAAAAGTTATCTTACCGTTACACTTATAGACAAACACAAGGCTTGTACTGGCAGAACGAGCTTAGATCTTCTGTAACTCTTTGAGTTGCTACAATCTGGCCATTGCACACGAGGAAGTTTTGTGAGGAAGGCGTCCACAAGTCTCAAGCCGTTGATAATGTCACGGGGGGGGGGGGGATTAATACAGTAAGCGGTATCGCACTAGGTGAGTCGGGAAGTAGTACGATAGCCGAATGCAATTCGAACAAGGAGTTTTATTCGTGATTACATTCGTAGAAGTTTCACCACCACAGACAGGGAACTGAGTGGGAGCGGACGCGAGCGGGGGCGACACGGCGACGAGGGAACTGGCTCGGTTACAACTGACAGCAGCGAAGTCTCGAGCGAATCGAGGCATTTGAGGTGCCCAGTCAGCATAAATGCCCCGGACGAGCCTCCGCTGAATCGAAGGGTTTGGATCGTCCCGTTACAATAAAAACAGCTCCTAGTTTAATGTCGCACGCAGCATGCTGTTGAAAAAAGCCTCCAGCAAGCCCGCGTTTGGCATGAGAAGCACCATCCACACACCAGTGCGCAGAAGTGCAGGGGCTTGCGGCTACGCTATAATGCTTCGTGTGCTGTTAGGAATTGGTGGAAGTAGAAGTTCGCCTTACGGTAGCGTCGCCTGAGCCATGCATCAAGTGCTGGAATCAGCTACCTGCTCCACCGCGTTTTCTGGGCTGTGTCTCCCTCGTGTTCTGCCTTCCCAAGGGCCACAACCCTTCTTTTCTTCTGGTGGCTTTACCAGTTGCTCTTTTGATGAGGACAGCCCCCACCAATACTACCTCCTGTGAAACTGACCGGTACATGCAAGGGTTGCAGAGGGCTTCTCCTCTGCACCACTGCCACTTCCAGTGGTAGGCAATGCCCAGTGTATCTGCCCACATCTCCACCCCATATGAGAGGGTGGTGGGCCCTACGCTCAAAAGCACCCGCTGCGTGCTTGCCCAGGCCCCCTTGTGTTGGCTTTCTAACGGGAAAGAGCCGTACACATTCGTACTCCCTTTTGCGCGAAATTGAATGACACTGTCATGCATCCACTGAGCTTCAAATAGGGTGTACGGGCAGAAAGGTAGAACTTGGGACACTGCAAATGAGTCCAGTTACATCGAATAGTCGGAACGGCTTAAAAGGATTTATATATTTTTGTAACTAGAAACTCCCAAGTTGGTGGTACTTCCGGAGTCACGACGGCGATTGTCGTTAGAAGATCGAACCCCGAGGACCTCTCATTTCTTATGAAGAACCTTGCGTGAGAAACCCGAAAAATCGTGGTCGAAATCCCCTGCCTGCCCACAGCAGGTTTCTCGCACCTCCTGCACCACACTTCTTCCTATCTTTCAACGCTTACTTTCTATTAACCCATTTAGAGGCAATCACGACGAAAATGTTTCCTCTCTACCCCCCTCAAAGCTTCTTATATCATTTGCCACCTGAGGGCCGCACGCGGAGAGGAAGTCTCATATTCTTCAAAGCTCCCGAACAAACGTTTGCCGCCAGAACGGGAGAAAGGTGCTGTTCCTTCGAACAATATAATCGTTTCAAGTATTCTGACCGCTCGATGAGGAGGACCCGATAATTATTTTTATCCCCCGAATTCGCCAGCCCGTCGTGCCCGTGAACATGTAACGGCCCGCAGTTGTAATATAATCGTGATTCGTGACTTCACTTCACAAAACGGTCCAAAAGTAACTGCAAAGAGGAAGAAACCCACCAGCTTAAGTACCGACGTTATCTTCAGCGAGTCCTCGCCCTATTCTGGTCTTGAGGTGTCGACTAGCAGACCTTCGGATGGTGCCATCCTGAGACGAGACATTGCCCCGGCTAGTTCAGTTTTCAGTTGGTAGAGCATGAGACTCGTTATCTCTCGCAGCCTCCACGAGTTCCCAATCTGAAATGACTGATCGCGACGCGTGGGCAGAGCCGCAGTCATTATCGCGACCCCTCCACTGCATCATCTTCCGTCTTCAACTTGAGGCATTGACGTTCCAGAAGCGGTTCCGATGAGCTAGATCTCGTTCCGTTTCACTGTCTCCACAGGCTCCAATTGTGCCCGTAACAGTACAACAGGTGCACCTGTGGTGTTTCCTGTAGAGCTCCATACCTACTGTCTGGCAACTTTGACAAAGCTTGACCTGGGGGTGCTCGGGTACGTCGGTGGACACCTCTAAGAGCAGGGTTAGGGCAGATGCCTATTCCTTAACCTCAGTACTACAGTCTCAAGGTACATGATCTTTCTACCAAAATTTCCCAGACAGTTGTGCTAGAAGGAAGTTGGGCTTGTTGTATACTATATATACTTATTTAAATATGTAAAATCTGAATAAGTATTCGCTTGAAAGGTAAACACCAGAATGATATCTTTATTTTCTCCCCGTTTTTATCAACTCGTTGCCAGAAAACTAGATGAGTAATTATAATAATCATTGTAGGATCTTTCCCCCCTTACCTAATTATTTATATAATATAGTCTTTGAGATTGGTCGGTGTTTTCACAACTCTCCAGTCTGCTCAATCCTTCATTCAGCTTTCCGGACTGCTCTTCTTGGTTGTTTCCTGCCACAGATTCTTCCGGCGGAATTGTTTGGAAGAACGACGAGTTTCGGGTGACTTCGGGTAGGGTCGTAACGGTGTTGAGAGCTTATTGTGTTTTTGATGTTTGACCAGCACCTTGTCCCCCTCTTTGAGACTATGATATCTGACGTGTCTGGTCAGCGTATTCCTTCATTTTCTGACGATTACTCTCTTCATTCGCAATTAATCGTTCATCGATCCCGTCGTCAAAAATGTTCTCCGCAATACCAGGTAGATAAGACCTGAAGTTATTCCTCAGAAGAACTTTTGCAGGAGATATGCGAGTCGAGCTATGCGGTGTATCACGACACTGCAACAAATATTCCGGCAAAGCTTCTACCCAATTACGACCTTCAATTTCAGCCGAACGAATGGTTTTGTTTAAATTGAACGTGAAGTGTTCGACCCTCGGTGATGTTTTACTCCAAGATTGCTACAAAATCTTTCAAATTCAACCCCGTTGAAGGGAGGCCCTTTGTCAGTCTTGATAGTGCCTGGTAATCCGAACAATGAGAAAGTTTTGAATAAAAGTTTGGTCACGTCGTCGGTTTTCAGTGAACTCAGAGGTTCAGCGATTGGGAATTTGCTGAAATCGTTCACCATTACACACACATAACGCCCATTCGGCCAAGGTCCTGAAAAGTTCACAGAACTTGGGACTCCCCAGGGCCCAATGGAACCGGTTGCAACCGAATTGGGTCTCTTTTCTTAACGTGATTGTTGGCACAACACGGGATGCATTTAGAAACGAGATCTTCGACGAGAGAATTCATCTTTGGGAACCAAACTTTGCTTCTCAACATCTCCTTCGACTTGGTAATCCCTTGATGACCACGGTGAGCGAGTCTAACGACTCGTTGTTGCAAATTTGGAGGAATTACCAGACGAGATTCTCGCACCACTATGTTGTCACTTGTCACCGCTATCTCGTCTTTGATTGGTCGATATTGAGCCAGAATTGGATCCGACCAGTTTCCAGTGCGGACAGCATCAATTACTTTCTTCAAAGTGAGGTCACCAAAGGTCTCTTTCGCTATGTCTTGTCGAGAAGTTAAATGTGCAGTTGTTACAAGGTTGATGTAGTCCTCTTCACTCGAGGCAGCCTTATTCTTGATACAGTCCACGGAAATTCCTTCCCGTGAAAGTACAAACCCTAAGCAGGGTACGGTATGCTGATCGAACAAGCACTTTTCCTCATTTAACGTAAGGCCAGCGTCTTGCAACCTTTCTAAAACAGCTTGCAGTATACGATCGTGTTTATCTTCAAACTCAGCAAAAATTAATATATCATCGTTTACATTTACACACCCTGGAATGTCTGCAATAATTTTCTGCTCAGGCGCCGAGTTAATGCCAAAACTGAGTCTTTTGTACCTGTACAAAATCGCATTTAAATTCACCAAGCACTTCACAGCCCGGCCTTGATAAGCTTTGAGAGAACAGCGAGTATGTTTCAAAGGAGGCGGATTAATCAAAGATTCGTAACTTGCTAGATTAATTATGTTTACTGAACACCCAGTGTCTATAATAAAGTGATTTACAGCACGATTTTTACTTTCCTTGGCTCTACGAAGTAGAAAGGAAAGTTATGTAATCGGCTGAAAAAAAGTTTTTGAGTTCTCTTCAGATCTTTACGTTTCAGAACCCCCTGAGTCCGAAAAACACTATTTGGGAAAATGGTCTGTGTGTCTGTGAACGATTTTTAGAGAAAACGACCGTATAAAATCCACTCAAACTTGATATCTGGCCTGCAGGTTACCATGAGACGCCAAAATGAGGGTATGAACGAAATCCACCGAAAGTTAACTATAGTTATCATAGTGATCAAAACACCAAATATTTTTTTTCTCGAAAACGGCTCTAACGATTTTGATTAAATTTTTTATATTGGTAGCTCCCAATATGGCAATTATACGATAAAATTTCCATTTGTGGGAAAATGACGAGAGCAGCACAATAAATTATCAAAACTTTCGACGAAATCGATTTTAGCGCGGTTTTTAGAGAAAACAACCGTACCAAATCAGCTTAAACTTGATGTCTAGCCTACAGGTTACCATGGGACGCCAAAATAAGGGTTTGAACAAAATCCACCGAAAGTTAACTATAGTTATCATAGTGATCAAAACACCAACTATTTTTTTTCTCAAAAACGACTCTAACGATTTTAATTACATTTTTTATATTGATAGCTCTTCATAAGGCAATGATACTGTAAAATTCTCATTCGTAGGAAAATGACGAAAGCAGCACAATAAATTATCAAAATTTTTGACCAAAAGCGTTTTTCGCGCAGTTTTTTCCTTATAAACTCCGCTGGAATTCATGTAGAATGTTAAAAAAATTGGTATTGCAGTCCAATCCAATACCTAAAGGGTGAGTGTTTAAAAACGCTCATGAGGTACATGGGGCTCACTCCAGAAATTCCTGAATTTCAACTACTGCCGTTTCGCTTACTACCAGTTCTAAAAGTGTTTACCCAATAACTCTGCAAAAGTAATTACTATCCTTCTTCAACAAAATTTGTGTTTACAGCCTCATTAATCATCTGTGTACCAGTTGCTCAATAAAGGTCCTGCAATGAGTACAAGCAGCATAATAAAATCTGGAACTGTAAGCGCTCCCGCTTCCTGCAGCCGCAGAATGATAAATTAATTGATTAAATGGAATTTGTACAAAGTCAATTGTTGTAGAGGTAAGGAAAGTTGTGTGTTGCAACGCACCAGATATTTTAATTGGCTCAGGACAATCAAACACGAATAGTTGACTGGCGTAAACAGTTGCTCATTACGTTTACCACTTGCCACTCGAATGCACTTGCCCTGAAGAGATGCATCTGTTCAACTCGTCCTTGTCAGTGGCATGTTGCTGCAGTCAAGACAACGTTCTTCAGGTTCACACATTCAACACGATTCCGATGACCTCACTTTAGTGGTCCAGTTACCGTTGAATGACGGCCCTTGAATTAACCGCCGAGTTTTATACTAGTCAGACTCTTGACTAATGACCACAAAACGAATAGGCGATAAAATCGACAGTTGACCAACACCGTCGCTCGGACGTTCCCCGCAACGCAACAACTTCACTTTCGTTTTAGTGGCCCCTTGATTCCTTCGGGAGATGCGACGTCAATAAAAATATTATCCTTTCTTACGGAGCTTGTTCAACTTGTTCGTACCTACTTTTCGATTAGATTACAGCAGCGACGAAAGAGCCAATGGAGACATTAGAAGACATATCTTTATTTATCTGTAGAAATAACAATGAATCCCTTAAGAACAAGCTCTAAAGACGGGCTCGAACATAACCGCTCCTTCTCGAACGGGTTGTATCTACATTACGGTCTGGGCCGAACAGACATAATGGTTCCGAATGTGCTTCCCTGTCGTGGTTGCTTTCTGTTCGCAAGTTCTTTTAATGGCCACTTTTCTCCTCCGCACGTGCTATCAAACTCCCTTGCTAATATAATAATACAAATCTTTATTTCAAGTTTGCGCTAATATAAACAGCACTAAACCAACTGATGAACGCGTGGCTGTACTCTGAACTGAATGCAGTAAAATTTCCAATTGTAAATCGAGGGAGAATGGTGGGCAGGGACATGATCCCTGAGCTTAAGAAAAAAGGAAGCATCAAGCTGCTGCAATGGGCAAGGAAGCATTGTAGAGTGGCGTATGTCAGCCAACTGCGACAGCATTTGTGGCAAGCAGCTGAACAAGCTGCCGCAGGAACAACAGATCTTTCCCGTTTGATAGCCAACAGGAGAGTGCCGCAAGCAAGCACAAGACATAACAAGCTCTTAGGAGCGTTGTACATTCCTTCCTCAAATATGGAGCGCAGGTGTGAGCTGATATACTGGAAATTGCCTGCTACTTCACATTGGTGGTGGGTATTGTCATCCAATTCCACCTCCTGGCAGCGTGGGAAGAGCTGTATCCATCTTTAGGAGGTGACAAGACGAGTGAGAGACAGCCTAGAAGGAGCTGTGCAATGGTAGATGATGCCATCCTCTCGTGCGCAGGCTGGCGGCGCACAATGGAGACTCAGTCAGCCAGCTGGCCCCAGAGGTGTTCGTCGGCTTCATGTTGAATTACGAGGGCAACTGAAGGTGAATTGCTCAATTTGCCAAGGCAGTGCTCAGCCTGAAGAAGATGGAGCTTGATGGTTTGGGGCCAGTGTCTCCCGGGGGTGAAAAATGAAGACATGGAGACCGCTCCTGAACCTCCCCAACCGGAATAGCAGCCTGCGTGAGTGTAAAGAGGACACCAAAGAAGATCTGCCATCGCTACACAGAACGGTTTGCATTCGATTCTTTAACTGAGTACACACACACAGCAAGGGATACCACTAGACGGGCTGGCAACAGTTTTCCAGATGGAGCTTATCACAGTGGCGATGTGCGTGCAGTTTCTCCTCCTGCGTCGGAGGAGGAGAAACTGCACGAGATCTATATTACGCCGAGGGGTCGCTGGCCACGGTGTTCCAGGCAGACGTGGCTGCGGTGACAGTCTGGTGCAGCGGCTGCTGCAGAGGGGACTGAAGTGGCAGAGAATCTACATCATAGTGGACAGTTAGGCCACTCTCAAGGCTCTAGCCTCATACCGTCTCACATCACAGCAGGTGTGGGAGTGTCTGACTGGACTGAAGGCCCTGGCAGAGGACAACAGTGTAACACTGTGTCGGGTGCCAGGGCATCAGGGTATATAGGGAAATGAAGGTTGGCTAAGAAGGGATCAGAGCAGATCCCTATTGGCCCTGAGCCCTTTGTTAGGACTACCAAGAGCCACCTACGTAGAGAGGTTGGCAAATGGGAGAACAGGTGCAGGGCTGCTCATTGGCAGGGGCTGCCCTGCCTTAGACAGTCAAAACTCTTCATCCGGCTCTCCAGAGAGAGGTCCAAGGAGGTGCTTGCACTGGGGAGGAAGGATATGAGGATCATATGTGGCCTGTTCACAGGTCACTGTCCGCTGAGGTACCACCTTGCAAATATTGGCCAGTGCGAGGTACAGGTATGCAGGTTCTGCAAGGTAGGGCTAGAGACATAAAGGGATAGAAGAGAACGATGAAGACGACTAACTGGTGAAAGACAGTTCTGCGCTTCTTCCGGTGGAACCTGAGCTCTTCATAGAGACCACCAAAAGCCACTTGGATAAGAAAATTGGCAAGAGGGAGAAGTGCAGGGCTGCATATTGGCAATGGCAGCCAAGGTTATTTATTAGACTCTCCAGGGAACTATCAAGAGGTGTCCTCAGTCTGGAGAGAAAAAGTACATGGATGGTACATGGCCTGTTCACACGACACTGTTCACTAAAAGATTGGCCAGGGCAAGATTGGTAAGTCACAGGTACAGAGTTGACGCTGTCTGCAGTGCGCCTCAGAGTGCTTGGGGTGCTTCAGCTGCGACCGGATAAGGTTACGGGACGGGGATGGACCTCAAGTGTGGCAAGAATGGTTGGGACGCAATGGGGACGTCGGAACTGAGAGGACATGAGACAGCTCATGAACGCCTCTCAATAGACCCATCTGAGACCACAGTTGGGGTTTGTTTGTTTCCCCTTCCATTGGTAGGAGGGGGGGGGGGGTTTGCACGCTAAAAACCAGCGAGTATTTGATTGCACTTGAGTGCGTCTCCAGCCGAACCAGATTATGTTTATGAAATTGGAAAATACGAAAGCTCTTCCGGTTGACGGAATAATTATCATCTGCTGAGATTATGCGAGCGAAGTCCGCGGTCATGAAACGTCAGGAAGGGCTTGAAATGTAATATTCATGTCTCAGGTCGACCCGTCAAAAGCCTCTCTTCCAGCCCCGCCAACACCGTGCGAACGCGGAGTTGAGGCATCAATTTTTTCTAATCGTGAGAGGGAGTCAGTTCGAGGGCTAGTTTGGCTGCCGAATGCAGATCAGAGCACCGATTCCTCGGAACATACACACGCTCTCGAAGCCGTCTGAAGCCCATTACAACTGACCCGGCACCTCACGTTTTGCTCGGATTGAGTCATTAATCGCGACTCTGGGCTCCGTTCAAATTCACCTGACTCGGAAGGTCCGTCAGCATATTTTCAACGCGCAACTTCCTCTTCGCCTGTTTTTAGCCCAGAGCCGCTCACAAATCTATGGAATCTCGAAACTCATTTCAAGGGAGGGAAATACGTGTTATTTCCCGCGGTATTTCACGGTAGTACAACATCCCCAGGGCGGAACTATTAGGCGTCCGGGAGGAGGGAGTTTCCGGAGCGACTTGGTCGGTGGCCTCAACTGCTTCTCAACGGATTCCCAGATCCTAACTCGACAATTAGGTCCACGATTTTTTGTTGATTCGGTGAAATTTTCTGAGAGACCACGACGGAGCAAATGGAAGTGGCACATAGTCGTCGGAATTTGAATGCGGCCGGGTCTCTCCACCTCTGTTTTGAAATCAAATGATTCCGTCATCACTTGCTGCGATGTTACTTTGACGTATCATAGACCACCGGCGTAGAAACGTGTAAATTGAGATTGACGTGACAACCTCCAGGGCAAAATAGCTCGCGAACAGATACACTAATTATGAGACCGTTGAATTTATTCAACAATTCTCTATCCACAAAATTATGGATGAAGCCAGCAGCGAACATATTACCTCTGTTTAAGTCCTCAAAACTTACTCCAATCCTAAGTACTGTCGAGGTTGTATTAAGAGCTGTTGTACAGTCCTTAACCCTTCACAGCAAGTGCCGTGAGTGTCTTGGAGTATGATTTCGGACAATGGTATGTGTGCTGAAGGGATTGCCTGTGGCGTTGAAGAGGGTGCCTTGCTTTACAGCCTTTACCCCTCTCCAGCCAGTACCATTCATCTCTCTAGGGGGGATTTCCAACGAACCCACGGTCCCCACGAGGCCAATCCCATGGCTTCACAGCCGACAGCGCCACGCCCTAAAGGCTCCACGCTGCCCGCCTCGGGCTGAAGCCCCCGTGGTACCCATTCTATTTGGCTGCACCTGAATGGGTAGCAGGCCCCGGTGCCGGAATTGCCAAGAGGCGTTCTATGGGCACCTATGCTTTATCTCCATGGGGGTACGGGTATTGGACTTGCCCCCGCACCAGTCATGGAGAAGGGTGTCAGGCTGTCTTTTACGGTCTGAGCTGGGATGCCCATTCCGACGTGACGAGGGCGGACTACTCTATATTCGGCCGCCCTCGACCGCGACCCACCCATCTCACACTAACCTAACCTCTAATCCTACATACACAATCACACATCCATTCAACCCTTAAATACTCGTACATTCATACCATGATTTCGGACAGTGAGTAGTGGATTCCACTACTGCAGCATCTTGCCATTAGGTGAGGGGGAGAGAGAGAGAGAGAGAGAGAGAGAGTGAGAGAGAGAGAGAGAGAGAGAGAGAGAGAGAGAGAGAGAGAGAGAGAGAGAGAGAGAGAGAGAGAGAGAGAGAGAGCGAGAGCGAGAGCGAGAGAGAAACGTACATTTGCCCACCACAGAAAACCTCTACCATTTCCTCGGGAATCAACATACACCATCCTCATGTGCACAGTCGTTACCGTCGGTGGAAAGTGAATATTTTGGAAAGTCCGAAGAAAATGAAAATCCCTTGTCGGCTTCGGAAGTAAACCTTAAGCCATTTGTCGGTAGGAGAAGCCGATTGAACGGAATTTTCCTGTGGCTTCAGTTCAGAAAGTGGTAGATGCGAATGCTCATGGGGAAGGCCTGAGCTCAGGACTTCTTGTTAGGGTTAAGACCATCGAATTAATTTGGCATTGGCCAAACATTCACTTTTTATTTCAAACAGAGCTGTAGGTTCAAACATGGAGAAAGCAAGAGGCTGAACTAACCTCATACGCAGTGGGACATCTATATAGACCTTCATAGATAGACCTTTTCTAGTGAATAGTGTTAAATGCAAAGCGTCGAAGTGGTTAGAGTCTTTGACCTCGGACTTCCCCACATCATTGTCTCCGACCGCATAATTTTCTCCAACTATTTCAATACCTGCCCCTCACCTGCCGTCAGTTGGTTCTAACAGCCCCCTTTCCCAGGTTTCCCCCTTTCCTTATTTCTTTCTCCCCAATTTCATTTTCCTATCAACGACAGCTCTTCCAAAATCATTCTGCTTCCAACTATCGCCCCAGTTACTTCTCACTCTCTCATACGGTTGCTGGTGCCAGTTCGCGGGTTCCGAGTACTGCCCTTGCGTCGCCCAGTTGTACTCCATCTCAGCTCAATTTTAATTCGACTCAATTCCACCTGCACGTATATTACAGTCCTCCTCACGCTCACAGTGTTTCAGTTTTATTGCGACCCTCACCACAGGGTTTACACATCTTTGTCAAGTGCCCCCCCCCCCCATCAGTGTATGTGATGTTTGCATTATTATTTATATTCTCTTCACTTCGGAAATGCGTTCTCGCGGCATTTCGTCGTACAATATTGTGGGTGTTGAATGTATAGAGAAAGGGAAGGGGGGAGTTTAGTGAAGCTACTGATGGACGTCATTGTGTTCTGCAAGGAAGTAGCTTGTCCAAAGGCCTCCCTTTCTCTGAAAACGGGATGAAGTGTGGGGAAGAAGCTTAGGCGAGGGTTCACATCTTCTGGCCATCTATCATTCAGGGCTTGCTCTTCGTGTTAAGTGGAGGCTACACTGAGTCTTTCCTAATACCTTGTGTATAATATACCCAGGGAGTTTCCGTTGCACTGACGTGTTTACTGCTCATCCAATAGGCGTTGTATCCCGAAGGTAGTTCATTTCGAATACACCAGTTTACTATTTGTAGCTCAGCTCCGGCAGTTGAAATGGGTGTCTTGGCAAAACCAGAAGCTCCGGTAAGTATCGTGGTGATGTACTTGGCAGCTACAACGGCAAGAGGCTGGTCGGTGTTGAGCGCAGAAGAAGTAAGTAGCACGAGATACAAGGGAATTGATGTTGCTGTACTGGCGCGCGAAAAATTATCGCAGCTCTTGAGTTGGGCGAGAAGAGCGGACGCGCGTGTAGCTAACAAAACGAGAGCGGGGTCATCGCATTTTACGCCACCCAGCAGCAAAGAGGACGGTATCGTCTCTTGAAGAGGTCGCCTTCGGCCCACCTGACTTCGAATTTATGGGAGCTTGAGGGTTTGGGACACGGCTCTGTTCCCCCCTTTAAGGCCATCCGCGGAAGTCCCTGCTGCCTCCTTCAAGACCTCAGGGCACAAGGCACAAGACTCGAGGCACAAGGCACACGGCATTCTGGAAGAGGCTGAGCTTGGAATTTCAACTGACCCTCCCGCTTCGTCTCCTGTTAAAGGGACTCTAATGGAATCCACTGAGATTTACGGCTCAACCCGAAAGGGACGAACGGAATTTCGTTCCTGCAAAGACTTCGGAATCAGGACAAACTACCACCCGGTTCAGGTTCGCGAGACGCCTGATACTCTCTTTTTTCCGAATCACCTTCGTTGGAGCAGCTTCCATCTCTCTTCCCTTCCTCCCACCCACTACTCACGAGGAAAACGCCCAGAAAATTCTATAAAAACCTTTAATGGGCCTTTGTTATTTCGACGGCACGTTTAACCAATTGAAATTCTCACTTGCCTCACAACAAGAGATAAAATAAGTTCTAATTAGGTTCAAGGCACAAGGACGAACAAAACGATTGAAAAGGCCCAATAAAAGGGCACGACTTTCAACAAAGACCTGTTTAACCTTCATTAACTGCAATTTGTGGCCGTTTCTCCTTTTTGCATCAGCAATTCCGCGGCCATTGCAATATGTGAGGCCTACCCCCCCACCCCTTGACTGTGAAATGGCGCGTGTTAAATTAACGCTCGACAAACAGATCAGACTCAAAAACGCTGCGAATTATTAAACACCGGCGTATCATTCTCTTACACAACTTGACGTAGTCCTACACTCCCAATACGCATCCCGTTCGATTCAACGTCGAAAAATACCAGTAAACGCTACGAAACATGACCCGACTACAACGGAACGCCGAAAATAACATATCCCAGGTGCCTGCGGGCAATCGGCACAATGTGAGGAGTGTGGTTGAACTGAGACGAGAGGGAGTGCAAACGATGAAACGATTACTTTTGTTGTATTATCCTGCGAGTTCTTAGCTCACTATAATTACTGTGATTTCACTGTCGTGGGGCGTCTAGACGCCTCCCTACACCTCTGAGACTAGTTCCATTCTACTCAGCATCTAAAAATACCTTAAAAATATCTGGTGCGTAGCAACACACGACTTTCCGCCACCCCTTTAAGTTCGAACACCACCTACATAGTCGGGCGCTATATCTTCGTTCAACGCATTTTTACAGGAACATTTATGGATAACAAAATGTAGGGACTAGTTAGCTGAGAGTACTTCGAAAGTTTGATCGAAATCGTTAGAGCCGTTTTTGAGAAAATTGGAATACCGATAAATTAATATTCGGGAAATCTCCTTTTCTGAGTTAACTTGGCTTATATCCCCGTTCAACATATATATATAGAAATAATTATAGAGAACGAAATGTTGGTATGGGTGACTGAAAGACACTCCATTAAGATTTATCACATCTGGTGAAAAAGTTACCCTGGAATTTACGGAAATGTTAGAAAAAACGTTATTTTTGACACATTTTGATTTTTATCTCTGTTTAATGGACCACCACAGGAACATTTATTGAGAACAATACGTAGGTATTCCCTATTTGAAAACATCCTGTGAGTTTGGTGAAAATCGCTAAAGCCGTTTTGCCAAAAAGCGTAAAAAACCTATTTTTGCTTCATGGGCCTATATCTCCGTTCACCGTATTTTCATGGAGATATGTATGGAAAAGAAAAGTTAGGTATTGATTAGCAGAAGATAATTTGAAAGTTTAATCAAAATCGTTAGAGCCGTTTTCGAGAAAAATGCGAAAAACCCTAGTTTTTGGTACATTTTCGTCCCCCCCCCCCCTTTCCATCAGCCGAAATCGTCCATAACCTTATTTTGGTGTCTACAAAAAATAACGAACAAAACAAAAAATGAACCAGCTCAATCGGACCAGCCGTTCTCCCGCAAATCGAACTACAGACACACTCACGGACCACGCGCCGAAATTCGGTTTTTTAGACTCAGTAGGCCTCAAAACGTAAAGATCTGAAGAAAACCCAAATTTTTTTTTGGGTCGATTACTATACTTTCCTTCCCTTCGGGTATTTCGATAAAATTGCATTTTTGACATTTTATGTCTTTACTTTGCTACATAAACTCGAAAAACGTTACGCGGGAGATGTAACGCGGGATATGTAACGGAGAAGCGTCACGAAATATTTGTGTTGGATAAGCTTGGTAACGTATGTTACAAGCTAACGTAACGCTTGGTAACATCACAGTTTTAATAACCTCAGTGACCAAGTGATGATGTCAATTGCAATTGACGCAGCCATTTATATCGAACCATCAACGAGCACAATCAAACGTAGTGATCATTGCATAAAAACAAAAATAAAAGACAAAATGTTCCTAGTGGTTGAGTACTTGTACGAAAGCTGTACCCACCGTTTGTGTTTCGTTCTTTACCAAGTCGCTTTAAGCTGGTTTACGTAGAGAGGATGGCAATAACTGATTTCAGAGATAAGAGCTAGAAGTGTATGGCGAACGACTATAGAACCTTTTATTGCGTCGGAGGTCATTTATGAATAATAATTGCGGGAAAATTCATCTTCCCACCCGGCAGGTCACCCAACGACGGAGCGAAATCGTTTGCGCAACGAAGTATAAATTTCAAATGAAAATTCATTTTCTCTCGACAAACTACGGTTTTCCAGTAGAAGGGAGTACTGTTAGTGAATTTTTTATTCCCACGTCGTGTCAATAATACTAAATTGTCAAATTTCGAAAATCGTTCGCACAAAATTCCATTTCCCCGCGCTCTCTTACGATTTATGAATTTTGAAGTTAATGCTGAATGGGAAAGGCTCAACGGCATGTTCCTCTGCCCCAGATTTCCATCATTGAGTTCGCTCCCGGTAATCCAATCTCCGACATCGCCTGTGGCGCAGCTAACTTCGTGCTTAAAGAAAGTGCGTATGAGTTAATCAGCTTGAGGCCCTCGATGCAGGAAAAGACGTTTTCCGATCCAAGCGAATTAAGATTGGGGTCTTGAAAGCGTAGGTGGAGCTTTCCACATCTTTCTGAACTCAATCCTGATTAAAAGTGGTATATTACCTGGATACGTACAACTGAGTCTTTAAATTGGAACTGCCGAAACATTAAACCATTTTTTGCCCGTAACAATTATGGGCTTCGTCTGATCGGATTACCGACACCAATTCCGAGTTTTTTGTCGAACGAATTTGTTAGCCGGATGGCGGGCGGCCAACAGACATGGTAGATTTGGAATCGCGCGAGACATGTTGTGATATCGTAGAAGATATCTCAAAAATGATTAAGTTCAGGTGCAGTACAGTACGAGAATATTTGTAGCTTCATATACAAACGACAATCTAGGGAAACATTATCTCGAACTGCATTCAAATTAAACCCTTAAAAGGTTCCGGAGACTTACAGACTCAGACGAAACTGTGAATTTGACACTGCGGCTACTGTGGGAGTGCGCTCTCCAAGAAAAATCAGAACTGGAAATAGATGCAGAGAGTGGAGGAGCATTTCAAATTATAATTGAGCGGGAGAGACAGGCGGAAAAGGAGAGAACCCACATGGTGCATATCAGTTTTGCTCGCTCATCACTGACACACTGATCTAATACCCTCCGAGGCGTACTTCTTTCACTGATCTCGAGTACTGCTGCATGAGCTAATTTGACCCTGCCACTACCAGTACCCAATCGCTCCCTGTAATGTAGCCACCAGTGCTAACCCATGCAGATGAGTTCTCACCTCTGCCTTCTCCGAAGGTACTGACAAGATCTCCCTAGTGAATATCCCCCCCCCCTCAACACAAGTTTTGTGATCATGAGAACATGATATTTCTATAAGGGGGAGTGGACGATTGGATCTGCGATGAGAAAGGAACGGGAAGAGACGGGAGGCTCCAATCTTAAGAACGTCGAAAACAGCCAAGTCGGAGGCTGCCTGGTGGCGACGTGGTCGGACAGTTCTGGCGAATCTTTTACAGGCTATCGAACCTTCTTACTTTCCTTGGCTCTACGAAGTAATCGGCTGAAAAAAAAAATTTGAGTTTTCTTCAGATCTTTACGTTTCAGACCCTCCTGAGTCCGAAAAACACTATTTGGGAAAATGGTCTGTGTGTCTGTGAAGGATGTCTAGAGAAAACCACCGTACTAAATAATACCTGTTAGGTGAGTCCGTCTCCTCTGGCTTGTGAGTTACTGTGGGCCTGTGTGTAACTCACAAGCCAGAGGAGACGGACTCACCTAACAGGTACGTTAACTTTAGTATTTGCCTACTGGCGGACACAACCCAATTTCTTTAATACCGTACTAAATCACCTCAAACTTCATATCTCGCCCACGGGTTACCATGGGACGCCAAAATAAGGGTATGGGCAAAATCCACCGAAAACACCAAATTTTTTTCCCAAAAATAGCTCTAACGATTTTGATTAAATTTTTTATATTGATAGCTCTTGATAAGGCAATTATATAATATATAAAATTCCCATTTGTACGAAAATGACGAGAGCAGGACAATAAACTATCAAAATTTTCGACGAAAAGCGTGTTTAGCGCCGTTTTTTCCTTATAAACTCCGCTGGAATGTTGGTAGAATGCTAAAGAAAATTGGTACTGTAGTCCAATCCAATACCTAAAGGGTGAGTGTTTGAAAGCGCTCATGAGATACATGGGACTCACTCCAGAAATTCCTGAATTTCAACTACGCCCGTTTCGCTTACTACCAGTTCTAACAGTTATTACCCAATAACTCTACAAAAGTGATTACTATCCTTCTTCAAAAAATTTGTGTTTACAGCCTCATTAATTCTCTATGTACCAATTGATCAATAATGGCCCTGAAATGAGTACGAGCAGCACAATAAAATCTGTAACTGTAAGCGCTACCGCTTCCTGCTGCCGTAAAGCGTTGTTTGGCCACGTTCAAATTAACTGAGTGATAAATGAATTGATTAAATAGAATTAGCCAAGTACAAAGTGAATTGTTGTAGAGCTAAGGAAAGTTGTGTGTTGCAACGCACCAGATATTGTATAATGCAAACACATCAACACACATCAACACGTAACTGCTGCTCCTCTCAGCAGCGAACAAACTAACCTAACTAGTGTATATAGATTAATCGAACAAATCACTTCATATTAACTTTGTTGCACATTGGTGATCATACATTTGCCATTAAATGTGCTTGAGTTGACATTACGACGAACACAATCAATCAATAATTACAATATTGTACCGTTTCTCAATTGTTCGTATTTGATAAAAACTGGCTTAACTCTGAAAGACAATAACAACATACAACTAACGCGTGAACTGTCTAAACTTTATGAACAATGACCTTAAAACTAAACAAGCTGTTATATTTTCAGTCCTCTTTCTATTAATCAAATGTTCTTGAGCGCACAAATCGTTCGCGTTTCGATAACCGGACACAACAACTTTCAAGACGGAAATCCCGACACAACACCATCTTTTTTCGTTGTTACTCGCGTCCCCGTCTTCCTTCCCTACCAACATAATCACAACTTTCGTTGCTTGGATTCGACACCACAATATTATGTTTTATTCACATTTAATTTGTTAAAAATGCTATTATTTCGGCAATTTCTTTTCTGACCTTTAAAGTGATTATTTGAGGACATTAATCACTCCGATGCCTCCCTTCACAGTAAAAACTCTCGAAATAGCTCGTTTTATTATTTTTGACAATTGAACATTCTGCCTGTGCGGTTGTATACGTTTTTCTGTTTCCTGATTTGTTATGAATCAGTGACCCTGGTCAATGCCCACTTTTCTCCAGTTCGCCTCCCTACCTACGTCAAGATTATCAGTGCGATCTTCTTGCGTCGCACCCTGTCGGACGGAGGGGGAAGGGTACACCCTCTCCAACGCCAGGGCAGTTTACGGCAAGAGTCCGGACGGGGAGCTTCGCCATCTTGACGTGCTACTTTCCCGTTTAATCAATCTAATTCTTCAGTTGTCATTAAAACTAGTTTCTTCAATTGTGTCTTTGTCATGCATCGGGAATTCGAGGAAGGCGAGATAAGTGAAGGAGATCACCCGAATCATCCTGACTCGGCTGCAACATGTACAACAACGCGGAAGCGTATTTTGTGTGTCGTTTTGTTGCAGCAGCCAAATAATTCTTGTCATTGCTCTTTTAGATTGAGTCCGTGTTCCCTTGTTGGTAGTGTATTGTGTACGAACGGCGTTGAACTAAACACACCGTTGTCGGGCAATAATTATGACTTAATCTACCCCGCAGTACGCTGTCATTCAGCTTTATCCGTACAGTGAGACATGCTGAGTTAGTTTAATAGTAAAACCCTCGTTTCAGAAGAGATTGCATTCTTGAGAACAGGAACTCTCTAACGGCCAACAGGATACGGTAAAGAGCGGTCACGTCGAGGCACGCGAACCGCTAGAATTAGGACCATCCAAGATTTTCCTGAATTATGGATGAACGAAATTGACCATCAGGAGTCTTAACGAGAGTTCCGTCTGAAGATTTACCTTTTAAGTGAAATTTTGAAAGCCTGTTTTTGTTAAGAACTTGGGATCTACTCGGAAACAGGAGTAAAATTGCTGTGCTCAGTTCGAACCACTTAGCGGTGGACCCGGCCGTTCCACTGGATATCCAGAGATCGAGGCCCCGTTTAACCTAATAAGGTTTTATTACTGGGAGAACTGTGCGGTTGAGGTCGGGAGTGGACGTTGGTGGAGAGAGGTCAATTCGTGACGTCAATCGGCGTCGATAAATAAACCGCTCGTATTATAAATAATCGGGTAATTTGTTATTTGGGTGGCCGTGTTGTTGACTAGAGTCAATTGGTTCTGGCAAACGGGCAACTCCCTACGCACAACTTGGGCCATTTCGCGTCTTAATTGAATTGAAACCCTCGCGACCTTTTATTTATCGCTCTGGAAAGGAATTCGTGAAATATTCGCCGGTTTGAAAGGTCTGAAACTATTCCGCGCCTCGTTACCTCGTTGTGTCTCGAAGACTGGATTCAGGAGGACGAATGAGGTTTCACAAACTTCAAAGTCACAGCTACTAAATCACTTGGTTGAGCCCAAGCCCTCTGCACTTCGTCGTCTTTCCCAACTTGTGAAAACCTGATAACTCGTACAGTTGTATCTAGCTCGAGACTCCTCTTTGAGTCCTCAAGTGTCGATTTTTGTAAATGCATCTTGAAACAGCATCACTAAGTCTCCAAAGTGGTTCACAGAAGAATAATTCTCCTTTTTTCTATTCTGACGCCCTCGATTGTAACGAAACAACACTAAATTTAATAAACTGCACTACTTCATCTGAATAAAGGGTGAAACGTATTGTAACTCTCAACAGGTTTCCCTTTACTTATTAAGCGTTTCAAACAGCTGCTCGAGGGAAGAGTGTTTACGATTTTCACGGAACCAGACAAAGAAAAACCCCGTCAGTTCTAGTCGATTGTCTATCTCGAGTGGATTTCATTAGTACTTGAGACCGCAATAAGCTGGCGCAGGAGCAGAAATAAGAAAAATTACCAACAGCGATTATTGGTAGTAAAACGGTACAACTTAGTGCATGGGGGTACAACTATAGGCCATCACTACTTTACGACCTGTAGTGCTCTCTAGCGGGAGTTGGTTGGAGTTTGGCGACCCAGAAAAAATGCACCATCACCTTGGGACATGTATGGAGCGAAGTCGGAGTGAAAGACGAAGAGGAACTTGTTATCACTCCTTACCAAAAATTCCTCTGTGATTAGTGAGTTTTTGGCAGCTTAGTGTTCGTCCCGGAAGTTTCCTCTGGCAAGCTTTCAAATCGTTCGATCTCGGCTCTGGTAAGTTTATATGTTGTTAAACATCTATTCAGCTCCAATATAAACTTTGGATTATCAAAAAATGTTGCTTCGTTTAGTAGCTGTGATTACTTTATCAAAAAACGGGAAGTTTGAGGTACAAGAATGTGCCACCTTCTTCACCCTTGTTTTGCTGGAAAAATCAGTTGTTTTCTACCTGTATCAGTTTTTTTTGTATAATTATTTGGTTGTTTTACCAGTTCTCGAGACTAAGGACAATTTAATAGCGGGGTTTCGAGGCCTTTTGCCTGAAGAGACTTTGCGAGAACCGAATTGAAGAGGATGACATTACCAATAACGAGCACGGCGAGACCATCGGTCAGCCAGCCAACGAGCACCATAGTTGCCTCGACCCTGAGAACGGTGTGGCTAGAGCAACGTCCCCACTTCGATGGCAGTAAACAATGACGATGGCCCCAGACGCGAAGAGAAATTCGTTTTGGTCAAGTACGGAAAGAAACTGTACCCAGGGCGTTTGCTATCAGGCCCGGATGAAAGTGGGGAGTCCCAGGTTTCCACGATGGCCAAGAATGGAAATTTATGGACATGGCCAGCGGTTCAGGATATCTTATGGTACCGGCAGGACCACATTATAAAGCCGATCAACCCGCCGAAGAAGATTTCGGAAAACTTGTTTGAAGTGGACTGATGATCATTCAGTTTTGATTTCAGACCCCCTTTTCTTAAGACTGTTAGTTCGTAATGAAATTTTCATTGGAGTTTTAAAATTTGTGAGTCAACCTTTGTGAGTTCCTCTTTGCAAGTTAATTTCAAGTCATTTGCAAGTTTCTCTTTGTTAGTCAGTATTGAAGTTTTGTTCCTATTTAAAATATTTAAAAAGCATGACTAATGTTCCTAATGCGTGTTTTCTTGAAATGCTGACATTTTGAAATCAAAACTTGACAACACTTTATTCATGTTAAAACTGCAAATTTAGGTCAAAAAAGGATTTATTTGGGCAGTTTTGACAGGAGAATGTGTCGGCAGGTAGGAAAGCAGGACAACAATGTGCCGGGCAGTGATTTCATAGCCTTCAAGCCCAGAAAATACGAGTGGCCCATAGTTGTACCCTCCATGGGTACATCTATGTGCCACGCAAAGAAAATTCCCCCTCCTTACCTGTTCAAGATAGAATTTTTTTTAATGCATGAACTGAAAGCTGAGATATGTAGGTATGCTGAGTAAACTCCACAGAGATGTAGACAATTTTTTGACGGAGTTATTCCAGAAAAACCTTCAAAAGTGGCACATTGTTGTACCGTTTTACGTAGTTCTCTTTGCTGGGCACATAGTACAATGCCAGGCGTTACTCATCCTTATCTACCGTGACGTATCAACACGCTTCATTCATCCCTTCATTCCCTTGTGTTTAAAAAGCAGGCTTTCAAGGGTTTTCCCCCGGTAGAACTGCAACTCTCAGACTACTTAGTCAAACGTAAATATAGCCATCGATGGAGAAGGACAGCAACGATATCTTATTTATTTGATGATGATCTAACGAGGGCATTTCTGAAGGATGTGGTATAGGTGTACCGAGTAAACAGTGGTGGAGAGGAAGTATCGGGCAGTTCTTCGTCAGGGACTTCTTAGAACCTGTAAGTACAGCATAACATTGTTCCAAATTTTGTTAAATGTACGTTTTCACCAATTCGTTAGTTATCTCATATTTATTTCATAAACCCATTCTTAATTTCATTGAATTAACTCCTTTTCATAGTCTTTGTACATTTAAAATAATTATATAACGGGGTATTACATAATGAACATTAAATAATTGGCATAATCGTACAGCTGTCGTTATTTCTAATTTCAAACGTGGCGCCAGAGCCTACGATGTCTGGCATATCGATAACCTGACCTCAGTCGTGATATATCGATATATTGCCTTATCACAGGAAGCGGTCCCTGTTCTTTCATTTTACCATAATAACTTACAAAGATAAATACTTACTTACCTTAATGAGTTCTTGTCTGATTAAGTTTGTTGGGCCCAGACACGAAGTACTATAGTAGGAAACCACTAAGCACATCACAAATAACCCTTCAATAATTGTAAAATAATATTTTTTAACATTGTAAAAACATATTGGCAAAAATAAGATATTTTAACGTGAAGATTAATGAGAAATGCAGTTAGTTTTTTCCTGTTCTTTACCGTTCAATAAGACGCTAAAGTTCTCTGCACAAGAATCTTTTTAAAGGGAACTGAAGCATTTGTACATATTATGTTATCTATTGTAATATTACATGTAATGACGTAAATGCAAAATCATTCTGTGGTTGCTTCCGCAGTGTCCGCCGTGGCCATTTATACTCTTCCTGGTGTATTCCAGGGTGAGGGTGAACCGTCCAGCGGGTCCTCGTTACAAGGGAAATTGCGATTTCGGGGTTATTTTGAGCCTCACGACCTACGTTGCAGTCCACCGCGCTACATGAGGACAAAAAAGAGGTATTTTCCCCGAATAACTTTTGACAGTTTTGTTTTACGTTTCTCACAACCGAAACATTTGTTTGCTTTGTCTCAGCTTTTATAACGTACACGCTGACGAAAGTGGGATTATTGTTGTGAAGCTCGTGACTGCCACACGCAGTGATCTAACTCATTTTAGTCACAGATTGCGCAGTAATCAACCGAGCACCAGCGCGGGCCAAAATTCAATGAATTTTTTAAACAATTTTGTATCGTAAGTCTTAATTAAACAACAGCGTGGCAAGATTCTTCGCGTCACTCCTTTGGGCGCTATGACTCGCCCAGAGAAGAAATCGGATCTGTGCCGCCATCCCCCAATTGTCCGTCAGTTTTACGTCAAGTTCAAGGCCAACAGGCTCAAGAATCCCATTCAGCTCATCGTGTCTAACAACGCTATCAAATGCTTTCTCAAAATCGTTGAAAAGCAGCCACATGCTGGGGATTTGTTGCTCGCCAAAAGGAAAGAGTTGTGAGATGCTTCGATAATATTTCAATTTCTGGATTCCGTTTCATTAGGTCTCGAAAGTGAGGGATAAAAGTTATAATTACGGGGGTGCGGTCATCAAAGGGTGTATGAGGGTCTGCCTCGTCGAAACGCCCTCATCTCCACGCTCCGCTGGTCTTGGAAGCGTCAGGCCGGGCCGGTCGTCAGACACGCGCAGTCAAAAACAAGGGTCGTCGTCATTGAAATCAACCACAATTTCCTGGACATGAGGGCAGGTCTTGGCGTCGCGTCTCATTTCACGGACTAAGCCCCCCCGTCAGTGGGCCCCGCTCATCCCCTTCGCTGGTCTGGATATCTCTCGCGGATAATTAAACAACGAGATGGTCGCTCCCCGATGGCCGGCTCTTCTCTGCCAGCTACGCCTCCATATGGCACTGTTCAATTATTCAAGGGAACCCTTCTCGTTCGAAGGGCAGACGTTAAAGTTGGCATTGTTGTTCCTGCGAACGCGATTTGTTCAATGCTAATCCACTCAGGTTTCCCCGAGCATTGTCTCCAGAATAAGCGGTGACACCCGAGGAAGGAAAGTGCCCCGATTTATGATAGAACTTGTTCCTCTTTCTCTTCTCTTGTGGACTCCAACTAAAACTAACTCCCTGTTACACAGCCCTGGCCAGGTCGACGAACTTGAGCGTAGCTCATCTTTCACATCAACTCTTCCGTATTTGATCTTGTTGCCCTCCACCTGACAATCATTCGATTTAGGACGAGTACATGAAGAATATACAGATGTGCACTTTACTATACTGACTACTGGCACTAACATAAACATAATGGACACTTAACAACCGTGTCATTCCTCAGCAAGAGTGTTCTCGCCTCTGCACTGATTGCTAGTCGCCAATGTCCTTCAGGAGTCCTTTCAAGTTTCCACTACTCCGTCCTGCAATGGAATCAATGCTAACCAATGACCGAATACGGCATAAATGGCCGTGGCTGACTGTTGTAGAAATTGCAGTGGAGCATTACGTAGTTTGTTTCCTCTTCATTGGAGGCGCAAGACATGGAGGATGAAGAGTCTTTGAGAGAAGCCACATATTGAAGTTATTGCCCCATAAGGAGTCGCTTCATCCAGTGTTCAGGCTCAACCCATGTTCCCTGAAGTCGTTCACGTATGTTGAGAAAAAACTCATGCGTATTACGTCTCATTGACGAGGATTCCGACCTCGCTTGCCATTTGTCTGATGCCCGTTCATCTAGCACACCAAGTTTTCGTTCAGCAGGAAGATCTACACTGAGTTTGGCCCAGTGTGGTTACAGCCCACTTTTCATTCTCCACTTGACCACCATGTCAGCGAGTAACTGGCCAGTGAGTGGGCACTGTCTTGTCGGCCGTGGTGATCCGTGGGAACTTAAGTTCTCTGGGATTGATTAGGCACTTTGTTTTGATTTACTGTGAGTTTGCTACCCTAGACAACGGGGCAGTAGCCAATCACGTCTAACTAAACGGCCTTGTACATGAGGATTGTGCCGGGGTAACCCACACCGAAAACAGCCTCGCTAATTGCTTCGTAACCTGGAAGTGCTGAGCTGAAACGCCACCTCTCACCTATGTTGACCTGTAAGTCACGTACCTTCCCATTCATCCTGACTGCCGTGTCCTCAGAGACACGCGCTGGCCAGGCACCACTCGGAGTTTTCCCAAATTAGTTGAGGGAGACTCAAGCCATTCGAAGGTCCCTAACAGGTAAAAGTGACTTCGGTAACGTCTCAGTTGCTTGAGGAACTTTTCCGTTTGTACGTAGCCCTCTCCAGACCAGTTGGACAGACGCATTTCTGACACCATCAATTTTTACTTTCCTTGGCTCTACGAAGTAGAAAGGAAAGTTATGTAATCGGCTGAAAAAAAAAAAAAAATTTGAGTTTTCTTCAGATCTTCACGTTTCAGACCCCCCTGAGTCCGAAAAACACTATTTGGGAAAATGGTCTGTGTGTGTGTGTCTGTGAACGATTTTTAGAGAAAACCACCGTATCAAATCAGTTCAAACTTCATATCTCGCCCGCTGGTCACAATGGGACGCCAAAATAAGGGTATGAGCAAAATCCACCGAAAGTTAACTATAGTTATCATAGTGATCAAAACACCAAATTTTTTTTTCTCGAAAACGGCTCTAACGATTCTGATTAAATTTTTTATATTGATAGCTCCCAATAAGGCAACTATACTTAAGAACTTAATTAAGAACTTCACATATTGAAATGGAATTTTGAGGATCAAAGTTGAGTAGTTAAGGAAACGAGCGTCTCTAACAATGGAGTAATAATAAAACACATGACACTGGGTTGTACAAAAATTGTCCTGACCGAAAACAGAATGAATAATACACGAAAATTATATAAACCAAAAGCTGGCCCTTAGTTGTCTTTTAAGAAGAGCAGAGGATCAGGAAGAACGTCTTTCGGTGAACCCAATATACGCAGGTTTGGACTGCGGAATCAACTTCTTACGTAAGATAAATTTTACGTTACATATCAAGATGAGGTCTATTTAGACTTGCCGACAAAGTTCAAGTTCAAGGATTGGTTAATAGCTAAATAAAGATATCCTTCATCGGCGTAGGGCAGTCTGGCAAAGCCGTCGAAACCTTTTTCATTAGTGGCTCGGAGCAGTCTATAATTACCGATAGCAGATCATTGCCAACTGTTACCAAGATAAAGTAGAATGGCGTGTGTAACCATGCGTTTCGTCAGGAGCAACTCGTTTCTGCGTGTCTCCTTCGTTGTAGTCGGGCTTGACAGTAAGAGAGTGGTCTTGAGATACAATTGGACATTCGCATATTCTCCTCGCTAAATCATAATGCACATCATTCAGTTCTGCGCGTTCGAAGATCTTGGGTTTGGTTGTGCGATTCGCGTGGGGGGATTGCATACTTGCGGCGCACCTTCGTCTCGTTCGTGACCCGCTCCATCAGCAGGTACCCAGCTTGAACAGGCCTCGCTGGGAGGTGCTTCGTAATCCACCTAAAGTATATCACCTCGGCTATTGGCCCGCTCTTATTTTGCATACTGACGCCGGGAGATATTTTACGTCGTTTCAAAACATAATAGGAAACTGTCGGAACAAAGGTCCCCCCCAGAATTTATGCGGTTGTGTTTCCGAGTGCTCTAAAATGCCGGGGCGCGCCCCGCTCCTTGTGGAGGGGCAAACAAGACTCGTCCTCGTGGGGGCATTTCGAGCTCAACAGGTTAAAAGCCAACCTTGACTCCTTCACAACCGAATTCGTAACAACCGGAGTCATCCATCATTTCAAGGGCACCAGGACTAAGATGAATTCCCGTTGGAAAAAACATAGTTAATAGCAACAAAATGTGGAGCCGCCGTAGAAACGACAAACGGAGGGGGAAAGCCAACACGCTATTCTCCGTAATTTTGGGACCATCCGGCGAAAGATGCAGCGCTTTGGTGCAGTGCACTGGATTTGTATGTTGAAACACAGCGGTCATGGGTTCAACAACACAGCAACGAACAACGCACAGAAATCTACTTCATGCTCGTAACAACAGTGCGGCCTTTACGTGAGGCCTTTGCACACAGAATTGTGACAAGTACTGCTCTTACCGTTTGGCCAGAGGTGCGTTTGACAACCTAGGGCGGCCAGCACTTTTGAATGGACTTTCAGGTAGGGGAATTTCACGTAACATGCTCGGGAGAAGTTACCTATATAACTCCTACGACCGAATGGAGACAGACATGTCTCGGAGAACGATAGAAAAGACCTCACTGGGCCCTTAGAATCGCATTGTTCGAAGGGCTCCTCAAGAGCCTCATGGAGACAGACTGCGAGTCATACGCCTATAAGATCGACCTGACTGTGCTGATGCGCAATTGCCCGAATCGTCACCCACCGACGATCACAGCCAACGGAAAAACTCAGCTAATCCTCTTAAAAAGGCAATTAACACATTCAACGCTGGCCGGATTCTTGGGTCTGTCACCCCAGACGGTGTATTTAATCACTTCAATCTTCATTGAGGAAGTATTTTGAAACATATTAGATTGAAACCCAGAAATTCTAGTAGTTGTTACTTTCCTTGCTCTACGAAGTAGAAAGGAAAGTTATGTAATCGGCTGAAAAAAACCGTATTTGGGAAAATGGTCTGTGAGTCTGTGAACGATTTTTAGAGAAAACCACCGTACCAAATCCATTCGAACTTCATATCTCGCCCGCTGGTTACCATGGGACGCCAAAATAAGGGTATGAACAAAATCCACCGAAAGTTAACTATAGTTATCATAGTGATCAAAACACCAAATTTTTTTTTTCTCAAAAACGGCTCTAACGATTTCGATTAAATTGTTTATATTGGTAGCTCCCAATATGGCAACTATACCATAAAATTCTCAACTGTGGGAAAATGACGAGAGCAGCACAATAAATTATCAAACTTTTCGACGAAAAGCGTTTTTAGCGCAGTTTTTTCCTTATAAACTCCGCTGGAATGTTAGTAGAATGTTAAAGAAAATTGGTATCATAGTCCAATCATATACCTATAGGGTGTGTGTTTAAAAACACTCTTGAGATGCATGGGGCTCACTCCGAAAATTCCTGAGTTTCAACTACCGCCGTTTCGCTTACTACCAGTTCTAACAGTTATTACCCAATAACTCTGCAAAAGTAATTACTGTCTTTCTTCAACAAATTCGTGTTTACAGCCTCATTAATTATCTGTGTACCAATTGCTCAATAATGGTCCTGGAATGAGTTCGAGTAGCACAATAAATTCCAGAACTGTAAGCGCTACCGCTTCCTGCTGCTGTGAATTGTTGTCAGACCAAGTTCAAATGAACTGAGTGAAAAATGAATTGATTAAATAGAATTAGCCATGTACAAAGTGAATTGACGTAGAGCTAAGGAAAGTTGTGTGTTGCAACGCACCAGATATTTCCGTTCCTTTTCCTGCAATAAATTACTTGACGATTGAGCCGTTTACCCCGGACAGCTCACTGATTTCGTCCACTCGCCATCTTGACGTACTGTCTACGTACTGACTCGCTAGCTTCTATCTGCAATCCCCCCACTGACTCGCCTCAACTCAGCTAGTTTCGGACATTGAATTTGGTAAACCGTTTCACCAGTGTGTCGCGGCGACTACTATTATAATCTATTATTATTGATCTTGCTCCCGTTCTCTGTAAGTAATTAAAACCGTACCACCAAACTGCCACACCGGGTAAGCAAAGAAGACCTTTTAGAAGTGGAGATGGTTTGGCCAGCCCTCGTGTTCTTCTCGCACACTGAAGAAGAAAGTTACCAAATAAGTCAACGGTTAAGTGTGTATTACATGTTAGTCTATTGTCTAGTTCGTGCAGTCTTGGTTTCTGCTCCTTCTGTATTCGGTCCTAAATAACGAATACCTTTTCTCAAACTTGGGATATTTCCGTGGATTAAGCTCCTGAATTAATTTCAATAAATTATCACTGGTTTAGAAGCTACGCGATTCTCAACAGTTGGTTCCACTTATCGACTTTCAATGCCCCGTAATTGTCCATTTGTCTCGATGTGGAGCACCAAGAAAACCGCAGGCTAAGAAGACTCTTCGGGGCGAAGGCCGATAAGGGAAACTCCGTTCGCCGCAAGGCGGAACATAGATACCCAATTAGCCGGCTTTCACCTTTAATTGTAACCACCTGTATATGGCGACTAGTAGGGCAAAAGGGAGTTCTCTGCCCTCCGCCTGATTGGGTTCGATCCGTCGACTCCGATACCTTCGTCGTCTTCTGGAGCTCCCTTTCTGTCACTTCTGGCTCCGCCGTCTGTCCTCCCGGATAACTGCCACCATATTTCCGAGGCATCGAGCTCCTCCGCCACCGACCGTCGACTAGTTGGATTATTACGCTATTTAGTCGACTTGTAATCTTATCCGCCGGAGCCAGTTCGGTATTTAACCGACTTGAAAACGCAGCTATGCGTGCAGAGCAGAACCCGGCCGTTACTTCTGGCGCCTCTATTTGCACTTTTCCACCTTCTCCACAACCTCTCGGCTGCGTAAGGTCTAAAAACTGTTATCCGCGTAAACCCAAGCCATTACAAACTTTAATACACGCCTCTGAAAACCTGACATTGCCGTGCCATCGACCAACACCGCACCGTTTATAATAAAACCGACGACTAGATGGTGTTTACACCTTAAGGCGGATGTTATTAGGAAAAAGTGAGGTGAAATGTTCGAACGTTGGACTTGTTTGAGCATCGCCAAAAGAAGCAGGTTGCATTGCCGTCCACCTCCCCAAGTCTAAACTCGCCGCCTAACGCCACTTCTTCATGTTCGCCTCTGCCGTCGGGTCAGCAGTATCCTCACGTGCGCACCATAACAATTACCAATTTTGGGTCATCAGTATCCTATAATCCAGATCTGGTTACAAATTCAGTGCTGCTCTACCACCCCCACCACCAGGACGATCCATTCAACGACGACCACTCTACGCATCGCTCAGAAATTCTGTTTTCGTTTCTTTGTTTCCCAGAAGAACTATCGTTTGTTTCCTTTCTTTTGTTTTACCATAACGCGGACTATTTCATTTATTAATTTCAATTTAAATTCGATTAATTTGGTGCTCAGAACACGCATCTTAATTTCCTTACTTTATACTATATTTTTCAATTATACTTTTTTCATTGTTAATTTCATACCATTCGGAGTTAGTAATTTATTTTCCACGCTAACTCTGCGAACTAGCGAACCAACGAACGAGTCAAGGGTTAAATTGACCGGCCGATCTGAGGCTACCAGACGACTTACCACTTTTTTCTGTGGATTCTTTAAATTCGCTGATGTTTTGTTCACGTCTAGCGTTCAGTTGTGTTCATTATATAGCATTTCTTTTCCCGCGTTCACAAAAAAGTGCCAAAGGAGTACAATTAGAGCATTTCGGTTGGAATCGGAAGACGATATTGACAAGGGTGAAAGTGGATCTGAGGAAGTAAAATGTAGTTTCACTTTCTGAAGGTATTTCAAAAGCAGACATTTTATGAGCAATCAAATAAATCGAACTTAAACTGGAGGGATCGTCCTAAAAATATCTGGTGCGTTGCAACACACAACTTTCCTTAGCTCTACATCAATTCAGTTTGTACATGGCTAATAATATTTAATCAATTCATTTATCACTCAGTTAATTTGAACTTCGTCAAACAACGCTTTACGGCAGCAGGAAGCGGTAGCGCTTACGGTTCCGGAATTTATTGTGCTGCTCGTACTCATTGCAGGACCATTATTGAGCAATTGGTACACAGATACTTAATGAGGCTGTAAACACAAATTTTTTGAAGAAGGATAGTAATTACTTTTGTAGAGTTATTGGGTAATAAGAACTGGGGAATAGAACTGGTAGTAAGCGAAATGACGTAGTTGAAATTCAGGAATTTCTGAAGTAACTCCCATGTATCTCATGAGCGTTTTTAAACACTCGCCCTTTAGGTATTGGATTGGACAACAATACCAATTGTTTTCAACATTCAACGAAAATTCCAGCGGAGTTTATAAGGAAAAAAAAAACTGCGCTAAAAACGCTTTTCGTCGAAAAGTTTGGTAATTTATTGTGCTGCTCTAGTCATTTTCCCACAAATGGGAATTTTATGGTGTGATTGCCTTACTGAGAGCTATCAAGTTAAACAATTTAATCAAAATCGTTAGAGCTGTTTTTGAGAAAAAAAATTTGGTGTTTTTATCACTATGATGACTATAGTTAACTTTCAGTGGATTTTGCTCATACCCTCAGTTTTGCGTCCCATGGTAACCTGTAGGCTAGACATCAAGTTTCAGATGATTTGGTACGGTGGTTTTCTCTAAAAACTGCGCTAAAATAGATTTTGTCGAAAGTTTTGGTAATTTATTGTGCTGCTCTCGTCATTTTCCCACAGATGGGAATTTTATGGTAGAATTGCCATATTGAGAGCTATCAATATAAAAAGTTGAATCAAAATCGTTAGAACCGTTTTTGAGAAAAAAAAATTTGGTGTTTTGATCACTATGATAACTATAGTTAACTTTCGGTGGATTTGGTTCAAACCCTTATTTTGGTGTTCCATGGTGACCTGCGGACGAGATATCACGTTTGAGCTGATTTGATACGGTCGTTTTCTCTATAAATCGTTCACAGACACACAGACCATTTTCCCAAATAGTGTTTTTCAGACTCAGGAGGGTCTGAAACGTAAAGATCTGAAGAAAACTCAAAATTTTTTTTTCAGCCGATTACATAACTTTCTTTTCTACTTCGTAGAGCCAAGGAAAGTAAAAATCTTGCTGGTAGTCCAATGTGCGGTGTATACGTTGAGATAAAACTGTTTACCGTAAGATAAATTCCGGAATTCCAACCACTGTTTTTCGGTTGACTCTATAACTCCCGAGCAATTAACAGGAACCTTCACACAAACAAAAATCGCGTTTAAATCGATATGAACCTGGTTCTGGGTTATCTTCCCAGGAGCATGCCCATGCTACCAGGCGCGACCACGGGTTGTGGATAGTGGAACGGCCACGGCATTGTCCCCAGGGGCATGTCTGCGGCCAGCTGTGAATAAGGTCAGCATGCTGACTGAATAAGCAGCCGCGAACAATGGGCGAAACCCAAGAGATCGCAAAAGAGATCCTGAACAAAGGACTCAAGGGCAAGCGGATCTAGATTTTCTCAGACAGCCAGGCCGCCTTAAAGGCCATCGCAGCCTATGGTTTTAGGTCTAAGCTGGCATGGGAATGCCTCCATGCGCTCAAGCAGCTCGGCACCCGTAAGAGGCTCTCCCTCATTTGGGTGCCGGCTCACAGGGGGCATGAGGGCAATGAAAAGGCTGACCGCCTTGCGAAAAGGGGTACAGAATCCATACCCATCGGGCCTGATCCACACGTGGGTCTGATGAAAAGACACCTGAACCGTCTGGTTGCTCGATGGGAGATACAGGAAAATGGCGCCCATTGGCATCGCCAGCCACGACTAAGACAGGCGAAAAGGCTTGTCACACCTTCCTGTCAAAGGGTGAAGGCGATGCTGACACTCTCTAGACAAGATCTGAGAGTACTGATAAGCTTCCTCACCGGGCACTGCCCACTCAGATATCACCTCAACAAGATGGGCATCTCAGAGGCGGTGGAATGCAGACTCTGCGGTGAAGAGGACTAGACAGCAGAGCATATCCTATGTGAATGCCCTGCTTCGGCAGCAAACCGCTTTGAATACTTCCGTCAGGGGACCACTGAACCCCAAACTGTAGCGGACTCTGCGGTGAAGGACATACTCGGCTTCCTAAGGGGGCGGGTATGTACGACGCCTTCTACTAAGAAAGGGCCAGCGTCACAATAGGCCCATATGCGGCCGCAGTGACAAAGGGACTTGTCCCACACGCCCTCGGGTAAAAAAAAAAAAAAAAAAAAATCGATATGAAAGGCTGTTCGACCTGAAGTTTATTGAAATGTAGTCCAAAAGGCGTTTTATTTTTCAAAAAACTCTGCAAATTATTACACAACGGTTTATTATTATCTCGAACAGCTTGAGAACCATCCCGTTCGACTCACCATCTAAAAATACCAGTAAACCATACAAAGTAACGACGAAAATTACTAATTCCGGGCTCCTGCAGGCGGCAACTGGCACGACGTGACGCGTCGAGCTGACGAGTGTTATGTTGAGACGCTGAAACGATTACTTTCGCTGTACAACTTAACGACAGTCACTCAACAAAGGGGACCGATTAAATTATGAAGTGTAAGTGTGTGTATTACCTGTTTCTCGCTATGAAACGTTAACGTCCGACAGGCTGACTGGAATTGAGTGATGAACATGTTGGGTTAGTTGCTAGAGCGGTAAAAGTTGCGGAAGGGATGTGGGGAGTGAGGAAAGTTGTGACATGCGTCGCCCCAGATATTTTCCATTCTGTGGGCCTCAATAGAAAAGTTAACTTTTTAGCACAGTCCCGATACTTCCATCACCTCGCATAATAATAACAATATAATAATTTTTTGTTTTATGTTTGTGAAATACAATTATGCATCATAGTTCATCAAGGTTGGTTTCGAAGTCAAGAATGTGGCAAGGGCGGCAGAGGCGAGGGTTGAGTTGAGCCCTTCCTTCATGAGCAGGTTGGGAAGGGTGAGACAAATTTTCGAAACAGTCGTCAGTTCGACACGTCACGTCCTGCCTATTGCCTAGACTACTGTTATAGGACGGTTATCGGGTTTCACACAATAATACCTCCTTCCAATAAACAAAGTATCGTGTATTCGGTTCCATTCCACAGAAATAACCATCAAGCGCAAAGCACCGTGGCCTACGCGTCCCATGGATGATCCTCCTGCCAACCAACCCACAACCCAGGCTGAGAGCTCCATGGCCTACATTTTTCCACGGACGCCAACCTTCGCTTCGACTGCCTAGGCCCATCACTCTGGGGCCCCCTTCGCAGATGCCGGATCGCTGCCGCCTAACCAGGCCCTACGCCAAACGCCGCCGCTCAAGCCCAGCGCCTCATGCTCCACCGCACTCCAGTCACCAAGAACCCAATCGCCCCGTGCCCAGCAATCACAATCACCTTCCCACCTGCCTTCGCCACCGCCCATTGCGCCTCCTCGCTCAAGAAGAGATGATGAGGACCTCCTTTGGGAAAACGCCTAACCACCCCCATTGCCACCCGATCATGAGGGCATGATCTTCTCGCAAGGGGGAGTGATGTTACGGGCACGATCAGATTAAGCTGTGACTTCGAACACAGGAGCCATTTCTATCGGGCAGAGCCGTTCAAAGCAGCTTCGATTAAATCTGAAGAGGAAGAAAACTGCTGAAGAACAGCGAGAGGGGGGAACGCATTGCCGCGATCGGGGGGTTAGGAAACTCGGGTCCGTGGCGCACAATGAGATGATCGAGCTATTCCTCTTCCGGACGTCTACAACTTCACTTTGCTCCTCTGTCCTATCTCGATACCTGTTTCCGTAGTTCCATCGTAGTCAAGTCATGTTTCGTATGGTTTACTAGTATTTTTCGATGCTGAATCGAAAGGGATGGGTCTCGGAGAAGTAATACTAGGTCAAGCTGCTCATGAGAATAATAAACCGTTGTGTAATAATTTGCAGTGCCGAGACGGACCTCGGAGGTTTGAGACTGCGCCAAGCTGTACAATCATATTGCAAAGAGAGTAATAAGCCGTTGCATAACAATTCGCAGCGTTTTCTTAACGAATTTTCGTTTTTGTCTACTTTATTCTCTTGCTATTTAAGAATATGGTTCGTGGTTTCAGTTTAACATATGTTGCTAAAACAAATGTTGATAACAGAACGGTTATTGACATTTCATGTCTTTAGTTTGCTACGTAAATTCGAAAATGTAACGCCAAAGATGTAACGGAGAAGCGTCACGAAATTTTTTAACCCGAGTAGCAAGCCACAGCCCCTGTGGCCTAGCGGACAAGGCGTCGGTCTCCTAAACCGGAGATTGTGGGTTCGAGTCCCACCAGGGTTACGATTATTTTTTGACATTTTATGTCTTTACTTTGCTACATAAACTCGAAAAACGTTACACGGGATATGTAGCGTCGGAGATGTAACGGAGAAGCGTCACGAAATATTTGTTTGGGGTTAGGTGTACGCTTGGTAACATCACACGTTTTAATAACCTCAGTGGCCAAGTGATGATGTCAATTGCAATTGACGCGGCCATTATATGGAAACCATCAACGAGCACCATCAAACGTAGTTATCATCGCATCAAACCAAAAGAAAAGACATAAAATGTTCCTAGTGGTTGCATACTTGTATGAAAGCTGTACCCACCGATTGTGTTTCTTCAAACCTGTGCGTTTTAAACCGCTAACCAGTACAGCAGACATCATATTGAGGAAAATGGGAAAGTTGTCTGTGTGTCCATGTGAATGCGATTGAGAGTAAGTGACGGAAACAATTTCTCAGTCTCTCATTTTTTTTTTTTTTTTGACCCGAGGGCGAGTGGGACAAGTCCCTTTGTCACTGCGGCCGCATATGGGCCTATTGTGACGCTGGCCCTTTCTTAGTAGAAGGCGTCGTACATACCCGCCCCCCTTAGGAAGCCGAGTATGTCCTTCCCCGTAGAGTCCGCTACGGTTTGGGGTTCAGTGGTCCCCTGACCGAAGTATTCAAAGCGTTTTGCTGGCAAGGCAGGGCACTCACACAGGATATGCTCTGCTGTCTCGTCCTCCTCACCGCGGAGTCTGCATTCCACTGCCTCTCAGACACCCATCTTGTTGAGGTGATATCTGAGTGGGCAGTGCCCGGTGAGGAAGCTTATCAGTACTCTCAGATCTTGTCTAGAGAGTGTCAGCATCGCCTTCGCCCTTTGACAGGAAGGTGTGACAAGCCTTTTCGCCTGTCTTAGTCGTGGCTGGCGATGCCAATGGGCGCCATTTTCTGTATCTCCCATCGAGCAACCAGACGGTTCAGGTGACTTTTCGTCAGACCTACGTGTGATTCACGCCCGATGGGTAGGGATTCTGTACCCCTTTTCGCTAGGCAGTCAGCCTTTTCATTGCCCTCATGCCCCCTGTGAGCCGGCACCCAAATGAGGGAGAGCCTCTTACGGGCGCCGAGCTGCTTGAGCGCATGGACCATGCCAGCTTAGACCTAAAACTATGGGCTGTGATGGCCTTTAAGGCTGTCTGAGAAAATGTAGATCCGCTTGCCCTTGAGCCCTTGGTTCAGGTTCTCTTCTGCGATCTCTTGGGTATTGCCCATTGTTCGCGGCTGCTTATTCAGTCAGCATGCTGACCATATTCACAGCTGGCCGCAGACATGCCCCTGGGGTCAATGCCGTGGCCGTTCCACTATCCACAACCCGTGGTCGCGCCTGGTAGCATGGGCATGCTCCTGGGAAGATAACCCAGAACCAGGCTCAGTCTCTCATACAACCGATCTTCATCTCAACTGGCAGCTTTCCATAATTTATCTTGGGGAACCTTTTTAATTTGTTGTTTCTTAGTTAACTTGTCTTATATCTCCGTTCAACATACTTTTCACAAAACATGTGGTTTACTAAATAAAATGTTTGTTTTCACGAACGTTTTACGCTCAGGTCTGTTTTCCTGACGATGATCTTGATCCATAAAGAGGCAATTCTCGAGTTGTACAGCCAATTACTTGGGGGGGGGGGGGTCGTAGGAATTAGGGTCTGCTGCTAGTGCCCCAAGCATACATACTCGTGCGTATTTAGAACCAACCTGGAACCCCCTAGCATATTGCATCAGGTTAACCCTCGCGCTTCTCGGCAATGGCAGCTCTTCTTCATTGCCTGACAATGACTCAACCTTTAAGAGTTGTCTTACGAATAAATCGGATGTTTCCTCGTGCGCGTTTCGCTATAAAATGTTTAGACACTTGAACATCAATTGAACGCGAACGTGTTGTAACAAATCTCAGTCGACTTTTCAAGCTGGGGCATCCTGACTCGTTGTCTTCGGGTTTTGAACCAGTTGCAGACCGCTTCAGCCTCGTCCTTTTCGAAAGAGCTTTTTTCTCGTCGTTTGTTGGATATCTGAGCCGTGCACTCGTGAATTGGGTTACACACATTTTACTTGACCACTAAAACTCAAACGGAATACAAGCGAAACGCAGGCTTGATAGAATAATTGGGTCTACGGTGCACTTTTTGCGCATTCGTATCCTTAGTAGAACTAGTCCTCCAACCCCCCCACCGCTTTCAACCTGACTTGCGTCAACTGCATTATACTTTATAATCTTCTCGTGGTAATGCTTGTTTTTGACATATCGAATTTAATGGTCAGTTTCTGAGATTCATGCGCATGGCAAATAAAACGTATTGCTGGCACACGAACTCGGTTGTACCGCGCGAGGTAGTTGTGTCTAGCTAAGAACACGCTCGTCGGCTGCAGGTCTCTTGAGAGTCGTTCGGCCGGAAGGTAGCAGTTAATTGCGGTCAAAGGACGTCGAAGAATGTCGGGGATTGAATTGGATGGAAATAGTTCAGGGGGCTCCCGATCCATGAGTCCTGCAGGGCGTGTGCACTTGCGGAAGGTGAGCTCAATTAGCCAAGAATAAATATCACGATTTGTAGCGGTGATATATCGAAGGGGGGCCGGCGTCCTTTTATTGCTGTGGGGTCCGTGCTCCAGATGGTAGCCGCTGATAGGTTGTGGGAAACCCATCCTTGTTGTACCGCCGCGCCAGTTTCTCCACTGGGAACGTCCTCCCAGTTTTTAAAAAGGGAGGAAATTCCTTTTTCGTGTCTCGTGAGACGAGGATATCGCTCGGTTTAGTGTCGAAGAGTCCGGAGGAAGAATTCAGATGACCCGACGATCCGCCCAGTTGAGAGGAGAACGGGTCTTTGGGTCAGAGCCGAGTGAATATCTGATGAAATAAACGTCTGCTTTATTTTCATAAACAACCGATACGCGCTCGTTGAACAGATGGCTCCCACAAACGCCGACGCTCTCTCCGTCAAGTGCACAATGAATTTCAGTGGTGGAAATACAGCTATACTCTACAGCCTGTACATGGAATGCACATCAACCGAGCATTCTCCATAACTGCCTCAAAATACCTATTTACTTCCGGAGCCTGTTCACTCTTTAGGTCTTGGAAAGAAACTAGTAACATTTTAGCGGAGTTCATAAGGAAAAAACCGCGCTAAAAACGCTTTTGGTCGAAAATTTTGATAATTTATTGTGCTGCTCTCGTCATTTTCCCAGGAATGATAATTTTATAGTATCATTGCCTTATTGAGAGCTATCAATATCAAAAATGTAATAAAAATCGTTAGAGCCGTTTTTGAAAAAAAAATTTGGTGTTTTGATCACTATGATAACTATAATTAATTTTCGATGGATTTTGCCCATACCCTTATTTTTGCGTCCCATGATAACCTGTAGGCTAGATATCAAGTTTCAGCTGATTTGGTACGGTGGTTTTCTCTGAAAACCGCGCTAAAATCGATTTCGTCGAAAGTTTTGGTAATTTATTGTGCTGCTCTCGTCATTTTCCCACAAATGGGAATTTTATGCTATAATTGCCTTATTGAGAGCTATCAATATAAAAAATGTAATCAAAATCGTTAGAGCCGTTTTTGAGAAAAAAAATATTTGGTGTTTTGATCACTATGATAATTATAGTTAACTTTCGGTGGATTTTGTTCAAACCCTTATTTTGGCGTCCCATAGTGACCTGCGGGCGAGATATCAAGTTTGAGCTGATTTGGTTCGGTGGTTTTCTCTAAAAATCGTTCACAGACACACAGACCATTTTCATAGTGTTTTTCGGACTCAGGAGGGTCTGAAAGCTCTGAAGAGAACTCAAACTTTTTTTCAGCCGATTACATAACTTTCCTTTCTACTTCGTAGAGCCAAGGAAAGTAAAAAAGTTGGATTTTCTTCAGATCATCACGTTTTGAGACCACACGTCGCAATTCCACTTCTAAGTAGGACGATGATACGCCACCTTCTAGATCCTCTGGCTGGAGGTCGGTACATTTCACGTTCGAAAATATTTTAAACAGCTTGACGCTTCAACTGTTTGACGTCACAACACAAGTCGCATAAGCGAGTCGAAACACACTCAATGCTGAGGCAGAAGGAACAAGTGCCATGGATGATGGCCTAACAGGCTGACAATATGGGTGTGTACCGCCTGACTCCCTTTAAAGGCAACGGGCATTCGTGGTCTAGTGGTTAAGACAATTGTTCATACTTCTCGACGTAAAGTCGAGGGTTGTGGATCGGGCTCCGGCATGATTGCCGTAATTTTTGCCTGAGTCACTGGATCCCCAAACGTCTCGAAACCCCCCTCGTAACAGGTGCACTAGAGGAAAGTCCACGCAGGACGTCATCGTTGAAAACGACAATGGTAATTGTGCTACGAGCATTGCCCGTGGCATTGGAGAGGGTGCCTAGCCTCACAGCCGTTACCCCTCTCCAGCCAGCACCGATCATCTCTCTAGGGGGATTTCCAGCGGAACCCTGGTCCCCACGAGGCCAATCCGATGGCTTCACAGCCGACAGCGCCACGCTTTAAAGGCTCCACGCTGCCGACTGCGGGCTGAAGCCCCCGTGGTGCCCATTCTATATGGCTGCACTTTGAGCAGCCTAAGGACCTGAATGGGTGGTAGGCCCCGGTGCCGGAATTGCCAAGAGGCGTTCTACCGGTACCTACGCTTCATCTCCATGGGGGTACGGGGATTGGACTTGCTGGTTGTTGTTGAAAACGACAATGTTTCTCTGTAGGCAAGGGGCTAAATACGTAGTAGCAGTTCTCTTTGACGTCAGAGGAGCGTTTACAACCTGCGGTGCCCAGCGCCCTCAATGAGTACGGGAATTCCTCGTAACCTATACTCGCTCGGCAGACGCCACCAAACAAATAGAACTGTTACCATTCATCGCAGAGATATCTTAGTTCAGAGAATCCATCAAGTTCTCTGCCCCAACAGAACCCAACGGGTCGAGGACGGTAAGCTGCTGACAGCTGAAGGGAGAACCCCTTTTAAAGTGGAAAATGAAATAGCCAACTGTCAATACGTTTTAGGTAAGAACTTGAGAAGCAATATACTACAAGAACTACTTCAGCTTAGGAGTCAATATAGGTGTGAGGTGCCATTTCAGCCAACGCCTCCAGTCCCTCAAAGGCACCATCGCAAGGTTTACACCATTATGGGCATTTAGCAAGGCCACTTGGGGTGTGTGCTACCAAGGCACAATCTTAGTGTAAATTGCCATTTACTTAGGCGTGC
Source organism: Pachypeltis micranthus (assembly GCA_020466155.1). Taxonomy (NCBI): domain Eukaryota; kingdom Metazoa; phylum Arthropoda; class Insecta; order Hemiptera; family Miridae; genus Pachypeltis; species Pachypeltis micranthus. The sequence goes on along the minus strand of CM035780.1, from coordinate 19,999,640 downwards.
TTAGCTACTGCTCCGTTGGCTGGAATAGCAAACTCACAGTCAGTCAAAGGATACGGATAGGATTACAGGTATTGGCCTAATACCAGAGAGCTGTGCTCTCGTGGATCACTGGATTCGGTGTCATGGCCATTGAGTGCACGATGGACAAGTGGAGATTGAACAGGGAGCTTTACTCACTCTGGGCCGAGCTTTACACCTTTTCACCAAACTTCACTTGCGCTCTAGATGAACGGGCGTTAGATAAATGGCTAGATGGGAACCCTCGTCAAAGGGGTTTCAGTGCTCCGTTACCACCTGTTATTTCGTGTCTTTGGGGCAAATTGCTTGTTTGGAACAGCTCGTTTGTGAACAAGTGTGATTGAACATTTGATTTGGAAGGCTGTCACTCTTTCCCCTTGCTGAGTCTGCGGATTAAATTGTTGTCCGTCTTTAGGTAAGGTAAGAACTGAGAGATGAACAAGGATCAATTTCCCAGGGACATACTGAACTGTGGGTACAATGTCCAAGTGCGAGGACACTGAGCGCCAATGTAACAGATCAATCATCCTTTGGGCTTCTCATATAACCTGATTAACGTCTGCAACCTTGGACGATCAAGTGCACCACATGCTGTTGCACCATATATTATAAGTAACTCGCCTTTAGCGTTGCACCCCGCAAGATAAATTAAAACAAGAAAAATACGAAATACTCTCATTTTTGGTTCATTTTTGAACCCCTTCACTCCCTTCCCATGTTCATGGACGTCCCATAACTCATTTTCGAGTCTTGGAATGACTATGGGAGTAGGGGAGGAGTAAAAAGCCTGTACTGCAGCGCGATTGGTTTTAAAACTGCGGCAGAGTGGGAAAGGGGTGGGGCGGGGCCTTAGAATATAACCAACTGCAACGGGATTGGTTAGGAGGCGTGGCCAAAAACCTCAAACTATAGCACAATTGGCCAGTGGGCGTGGTTTACTTCCTCCACTGCAAATTAACGCATTTATTTGAGCAATTATAACACACAATCCATGCCCGTATTCAACATTTCACCTTAACCTATCTACAACATATTTCTTAGCTGGTGCTCTAAGCCAGGATATTTAAGGGGTGGATTCCATCAGTGTCCATCCCTCACAGTTTGAGTCCACTTATAGCTACACCGTACACACCACTTTACGCCTGCCCTTTCTTACATACTAAACTTACTGACTACTTCACTTTCACCAATCTCCATCGTTCCTATCACCACCATCAGATCGCCCCGTTCTGCCTAACCGGCCCCCGCCAACACCGCTGCCCCCCCGAGTAGTGCCCTCTGTGTTGCACACTCAAGCACGAACTCGGGATACCCCACCGCTCTCAGTTGCCTCGCCGCCTTCGCCGACCATACTCCCTTCCATGTGAGTACGGCGGCAGCAACTTTCACCGCTTCCACTCGGACTCCCGACAAAACCCCCACCGCCTCTAAGAGCCACGGAACCGAGTACTTGCTACCTTTGGCCGTGTGGCTCGCCCCAAGTGGCTGCGAGGGCCCCCCAAGGGAGATCGCTACATCAATGCTGTAGGCCCTGTCACCCACTCTAATCACCATGTCCGGCTTGAGACCACCCGCCCCAAAGGACATACCGAACTGTAGGTGCAACGTCCAAGTGCAGCGACACTGAGCGCCAATTTAACAGGTCAATCATCCTTTGGGCTTTTCCTATAGACTGATTAACGTCTGCAACCTTGGACGATCAAGTACACCACACGCTGTTGCACCATATAGTATAAGTAGCCTTTAGCGTTGCATTCCGCTAGAAAAATTAAAATAAGAAAAATACGAAATACTCTCATTTTCGGTTCATTTTTGAACCCCTTCACTCCCTTCCCATGTTCATGGAAGTCCCATGCCTCATTTTCGAGTCTCGGAATGACTATGGGAGTAGGGGAGGAGTAAAAAGCCTGTACTGCAGCGCGATTGGTTTTAAATCTGCGACAAAGTGGGAAAGGGGTGGGGCGGGGCCTTAGAAAATAACCAACTGCAACGGGATTGGTTGGGAGGCGTGGCCGAAAACCTCAAACTATAGCACAATTGGCCAGTGGGCGTGGTTTTCTTCCTTCACTGCAAATTTAGCTAAATCAGTCACTTGTGCTTATGAACCCCCATTTATTGCCGTATGCTGCTGATAAAAATGCTCCTCTGCTCCTACCTAATGGTATGTAAGTACTTCTGCACTATGAATATTAGCGCTATACCACGCAGACCTCTGACTCACACAGACTACACGGTGAAATTGAATTTTGTCGATTCAGTGCCTCAAACCGTAAAAATCTAAATAAAAAAAACACGTTTTTTACACGATAGCCAACGAAAAGTGAGGGAGAGAGGAAGTTATGTGATGACTCAAAGGCAACCTGAGAACCTGCGCTACGAAAACGCTCTTTCAACGCCTCCAATGACACTGTCCAATTGGAGACGAGATGCTAGTACTTTCTATAATTGACAAAATACCAGAGGATTCAACAATTAGGTCGTAGGCGCATCTGGGAAGAAGATAATTGAATTCACTTGCCAGATGGTTAATCAGTTACCGGAATCATAGGAATGTTCTAACCCCCTCATCAAAGTCTCCTTAGCTACTTTCACGCGGGTCAAGCGTCGTAGCATTTATGAAACTTTATCGGAGTTGGATCTAAGTGAGACGACCGGGAGGGTTAGGATTTATGGCGCGAAGGTTGAGGAACCATAATAGAGAAGAGTCCAAAATACTGTTAACGTGTTATTTAGGTGTTTGAGGACGTAAAAAGGTGAACACACGAGAAGATTAATGAAACGCATTTAACAGAGTCGTAACTATTCATTTAGAAAGCACTTTGCTCGTCGGCGTAGGCAGATAAGTGGCCTCTCAACTGAAGGGAGAGACGCGGCCTTCTCCTCAAAATAAACGAACCATTCGTTTTGAAATGGAGTTGTTTTTTCCCACCGAGTTTTCCGTGCGGTTGGTCGCGGCTCCCTGAAGTCCCCGGAAGCGTCCAATTATTAGTACCGGGGACACGCGCCGTCCTAATGGACAGATCAAGTGGCACTAGGGCAGTTGTTGACGATAATGCAGTCTGCTAAAGCTGAGCTCATTCCAGTTGGGAACTTGTGGCAGGTGACTTCTTCAAATGAATCGATGTTGTCGCGATAGGAAAAGACAGGGCACCGACGATCTCATTACTGAACCAATTCAAAGCATTTCAAATTCCACCTTTCCTGGAAGAGGGATTGAAGCATTAGAACTATAAACGAACCGGGTACATTAATTTCTTAAATTGAACGCCAAAGATGTGTTCGCGCCGCAGTGGTCTCGAAGAGCCATGGCTTTTTGCATGCAACGTTAGGACAACAATGGTTTATTATTCTCATGAACAGCTTGACCTAGTATTACTGCTCCCCCTTCCCATTCCATTCGATTCAGCATCGAATACTAGTAAACTATACGAAACATGCCCTGGCTACAATGGATCTACGGAAACAAAACGTCTGATGATTTTGACTCGTCGTCGGGGAAATTGGAACCGGGGCGCTCGAAGCAAACCCGTTGCGAGGCCAAAGGGGGAGTTGAGTGGCAGCGTCATTGGGAGGCGAGCGAGCGCGGGTGGTTTTTTAATGAGACGGGCGGGGAGGGAGGGAGTTCAAACGACGAAACGTTGACTTCCGCTGTAGTTCCCGCGTTGTACTGCGTTTCGTTAATTTTTTTAAACCGTTTTTTGCCCATTACAACCACAGGCTTCGATCGCCGAGATGGCGGGCACAACTAGATACCAAATCGGATTTTTGTAGCGAAAGAACGAATTTTTTAGACCACGTTAAAGGCACAAAACGGCCCGGACGGGGGTCGGTGGACAGGGGACGGGGGACGGCAGACAGGGGACGGGGGACAGCGGATGGACATTGCAAATTTGGAATCTCCAAGTCTTGAAACGTAAAGTATCAAATTTTGAGGGGGGTTGTAAAAAATTTTTCGTGACCAAAAACATAGGGTTATTATTCAGAATGAATAATAAACCAAAATGGATACCCTCACGACTTATAACTCATTTGGTCAAGACAACCTCCTCCACGAGGTGCCTGCTGGAGGCATGGCGAAAAAGTTTGGTCTACTACTCGCTTTTCGTCTCACTGACGAGGCCTTGTCAGCCAGGGAAACTGTGCCCATAAGGAAGACCTATTCGAAGTAGGGAACGATGGAGTTGTTAGCCAGCGTGATTAAGAGAGTTCTTAATTGGTTGGAATTCGCCCAATGGGGGGAATGGGGGAGGAGCCCTGTTCCGTACAAATAAACGACCAGCCATATCAACGGAGGCAGTGCTGAATGGGCTCCACCGAGTCACCCTTGCTCGAGGAAGTTCCGCCATTGCGGGATGCTGAGCCTCAGCACAAATGTGCCAGTGCCAAATGCGATGTCGAAGGAGTGAGCGCAGACAAAGGATCCAGTAATTGACGTTGTATTGCTGCTTGAACTGCTTGTGGACCTGAATGTAGCATCTTGATACGAAAAATATCACAGATTAGGCGACTTATGGGCGCTTCCTTAGGAAGAATGATTAGATGCTTGCTTCTTTCAGGAAGTAGAGACTGCTGGAGCCGACCGCTCACCCTAAGAAGACCCACTTCATCAATGAAGGGCAGTAAGTGGCGAAGCTGTTTGGAACCTGGGCGACCCTTTGATAAGCATTTAAAGTCCTCTGAGAAATAATGAGACTGGTCAACTGGAGCATTATTTGAAGAGCGATGTCTACTTCTTCCACTTCGAGCGTTTTCGTAAATTTGATTTGACCTTTATTTTGAGAATTAGTGATGAAGCGCATCATCCATGAGAATACACGCTGAAGTCTCGTGAGTGAGGAGTATTTGGTCATGATGGAAAGTAAATATCCATTTCGCTTCGACGTTTCGGGCCCGGGAGTCGAAGTATGTAAACACAACTCAGGTAATGGTAAGGGAAGGGAAGGAACTCAATGAGATTGAGAAGCAAACGGCGAGCTAATAAAAAAGGGGGGAGAGCGGGGATGCGGCTGCAGACGAAAGGCCCGAGCCTGGTTAAGAGAGATCATGAACGTGTTTTGAAAGCGCGTACAAGCCCAATCCTCGCAATCCATGTGTGAAAGCTTAGATACAGGCCTTTTGGCAATCCTGCGCCAGGGCCTGCCAACCAGTGAAGTTCTCAGGCTGCTTTAGCCGCAGCTAACTTAATAGGTACCATGTGAGCCTTGTGCACGTACTGCCACGGCCACTCCACAGGGCGTCTGGCCATGAGGCTGAGGTGTCGGAATTGGGAGGGGTAGTGATTTTGATGGAAATGCCCCCCCATGGGCAGTAGCAGTGTTAGATGGAGCGAACAAAGCCCTTCGCATGATTGCAAGTGGGCGATAGTCCAAATCGACGATGATGCATGAAAGGTGTGATTGCCACATGCTCGAGGGTTGATATTTTTGGAGGTTGGACGATGTCTTGGTAGATGGAGCCAACCAAGTCCGTCAGCTTCCTTTTCTTAAAATGAAAATAATATTTTTCTGTATCTTTGTTAACCACAAAATGCAGGTTCTAGTGGGCTGAGAGTACCCCATATGGTTGATGATCAAACTTGTTATAGTCGTTTTTGAGAAACTGAAACTCGCAGCCAAAGAAAACTGACACCTAAACGGCAAGGTGTAGAGCATAGACACCAACACACAAAAAAGTCTTGTGAAGACAGTGAGCAAGCACGATTTGAATATAATGAGGAACCGGGTGAGTACTCAGCGACAAACTTGGTCGGTAGTGCAAGGGAGGGGGTAGAGAGAACATTTTACTGGCCCATCGAGTCATTAGGCGGTAGGTGTTATGGTACTGGTGATCATCACTCACAACGGGAATTACCACTCCACTGCCGCCAGTGCCAGGCCCCTTCAGGGGGGGGGGGGTTCAAGTCACCTTTCGAGACAGGTTTAAAGACATGGGGATTCCAAATCTGCAATGTCCGTCCGCCGTCCCCCGTCCGGGCCGTTTCGTGCCTTTAACGTAGTCTAAAAAATTAATTCTTTCACACAAAAATCCCATTTGGTATCTAGTTGTGCTCGCCATCTCGGCAATCCGATCAGAGGAAGCCCATGGTTGTTATGCACAAAAAATGGGCAAAAAAAAAAAAAAATTAATTTGGGCTCACTCCAGAAATTCCTGAATTTCAACTACCGCCGTTTCGCTGAATAACAGTTCTAACAGTTATTACCCAATAACTCTGCAAAATTGATTACTACCCTTCTTCAAAAAATTTGTGTTTACAGCCTCATTGATTATCCGTGTACCAATTGCTCAATAATGGTCCTGTAATGAGTACGAGCGGCACAATAAAATCTGGAACTGTAAGCGCTACCGCTTCCTGCTGCCGTGAAGTGTTGTTTGTCCAAGTTCAAATTAACTGAGTGATAAATGAATCGATTAAATAGAATTAGCCATTTACAAAGTGAATTGACGTAGAGCGAAGGAAAGTTGTGTGTTGCAACGCACCAGATATTTAGTCTAACACATCATAGTTATTGTCTTAGTTCACATAGATATTACTAACATACGAGTATATCAAGAAAGATTAAATGCTACAGCAAGATAGTCACTAGAGTTACGTTTATCATGACATTTGTATTCTTAGTATGATATTCGGCTCTACAACAGTAGAAATAATTGGTAACAGTAACCCGTCTCGTTAACCAATGAATTGTAATAATAACTTGGGGTTATGGCACTTACATTATAGGGGGCTTGTGAAATATTGCAAATGAGGGGAAATTAAGGTGTTCAGTTTCGTAACTGAGTGGAAGGTTGTTGTTGTTGTTGCTGTGGCTAAATGTCTTATGAGCGATAGTGATCAGTATCACATTCAGAATAGTAGCAGTTCCATTAGTCAATACCGCACATACGATATTTAGAGACAGCAAAAACAACAACAGCCATTCAGTTATCGAAGTCAACTCTTCTTACGTTCTTCTCATTTTTCAATCCATTCTTTATCCATAACAACCATGGTTTTCGTCCGAACGGGTTCAGAACGGAAATACCCACAGATTGAGCGAGAAGGTCTAGCCCTGGTGTATGGTGTACTCAAATTCCATGAGTACATTTATGGCAATCCAAAGAGTATTCCAGTGTACTCAGCAAATAGGCTGTAAAGGTGGGCGCACATATTATCACCTTACATGTACAATCTCAAATTCGTTTCGTCTGAGGAAAATGCAGCAGACTACTTATCACGGTACACCGAAGAGACGGAGAGTTCCAGCGCAGTCGATCCTTTCCAAGCAGTATCACACATACATTTCATTCAGGAAAACTCTCCTATAGTACCTGACTGGAACACCATGAAGTCAGCTACATCAAAAGACCCCCCTGCTATCTGTAGTATACCGTCGTGTCCTGCATGATTGATGGCCAACCGAAGAAGATAATGACAAGTTCAAGCCGTACTTCAACCGACGCTATGAGCTTACAGTGGACCAAGCGCGCATAATGTGGGGACATAGGCTTGTGATTCCTTCGGTTTCACGCACAGCCTTACTAAAGTTACTTCATGAGTGCCACTTTGGGGCATCAAAAATGAAATCATTGGCTCGCAACTATTTTTGGTGGCCGAAACTCGACTCGGACATAGAGGAAATGGCAGCGAATTGTCAGCAGTGTCAGCAATACCGAGCTAATCCCCCAAAAACACCACAGAAATGGGCTACATCAACGAAACCTTGGACAAGATCGCATGTCGATTTTTTTGGGCCAATACAAAATACACAGTATTTGATAGTATGCGACGCTACCAGCAAATGGATAGAATGTTTCCCTGCTAAAAGTACTTCGGCTGACGCGTTTTGGTCTGCCAAAGACAATCGCAACAGATAACGCCCCCTGCTTCAAAAGTGAAGTGTTTCTGAATTTTCTATCTAAGTGCAAAATATCACAGGGGCTCCCTACCATCCAGAAACAAATGGATTAGCCGAAAATGGCGTTAAGACATTGAAGCACTTTCTCAAGAAGGAAAACCTAATGGACAAGGGTCCCAAAACAGTAACGCAGAAATTGGAAAAATTCTTGTTCATGTACCGTAACACCCCCCACTCAACCACAAATGAAACTCCTGCAAAGCTAATGTTTGGAAGGCATCTCAGGACTCATCTCAGTTTGATTTTCCCCATCTCCTCAAGAGCGCACTGTCCCACCATCAAAGGAACCAAGACTGACACACTTGAAGCCTGGAGATAAGGTTCTGGCCAGGGACTACAGGCCACACCACCCCGATTGGGCAAATGGACAAGTCACCAGTCTGGGTTTTGGAAAAGTAACAGTGAACATTGAAGGAGGGAAAGACGTTTGAACGGCATCGAGACCAGTTACTTCATGCAAGTCCACCAGTCGATGCAAAATATGATTGTGCTACTACCTCACCACCTTTCAGAGCTTTCGGAGAGGAGTCAGAGCAGCTCACGACTGAGCCAAGTGATGCTACGCAGAAGCAAACCTCTGGCAGTTCTGGGCACCTACTGCGTGGAGTTCGACCACAGCGTTCAAGACACCAAGGCCCTAAAGATGGGAGAGTGTGGTAAACTCATTTAGGACACGAAATGCAAGAATCAGTCTTTTATTTTCTATCAGTGAATCTGACCTAACCGTAACAAACCAATGTCAACGGAGATTATCTTATCATTATACATTTTTTTCGGGCTTCTATCACCACGTTTCCCCCTTTTTACTTTCCTTGCTCTACGAAGTAGAAAGGAAAGTTATGTAATCGGCTGAAAAAAAAATTTTGAGTTCTCTTCAGATCTTTACGTTTCAGACCCCCCTGAGTCCGAAAAACACTATTTGGGAAAATGGTCTGTGTGTCTGTGTGTGTGTGTGTGTGTGTGTGTCCCTAAAATTTGTCTGTGAACAATTTTTAGAGAAAACCACCGTATCAAATCAGCTCAAACTTGATATCTAGCCCGGAAGTCACTATGAGACGCCAAAATAAGGGTATGAACAAAATCCACCGAAATTTAACTATAGTTATCATAGTGATCAAAACACCAAATATTTTTTTCTCAAAAACGGCTCTACCGATTTTGATTAAATTTTTTATATTGGTAGCTCCAAATATGGAAACTATACCATAAAATTCTCATCCATGGGAAAATGACGAGAGCAGCACAATAAATTACCAAAACTTCAGACGAAATCGGTTTTAGCGCGGTTTTTAGAGAAAACAACCGTACCAAATCAGCTGAAACATGATGTCTAGCCTACAGGTTACCATGGGACGCAAAAATAAGGGTATGGACAAAATCTACCGAAAGTTGACTATAGTTATCATAGTGATCAAAACACCAAATTTTTTTTCTCAAAAACGGCTCTAACGATTTTGATTAAATTTTTTATATAGATAGCTCTCAATAAGACTATTATACGGTAAAATTCCCATTTGTGGGAAAATGACGAGAGCAGCACAATAAATTATCAAAGTTTTCGACCAAAAGCGTTTGCCGCGCAGTTTTTTCCTTATAAACTCCGCTGGAAATCTTGTAGAATGTTAAAAAAAATTGGTATTGTAGTCCAATCCAATACCTAAAGGGTGAATGTTTGAAAACGCTCATGAGATACATGAGGCTCACTCCAGAAATTCCTGAATTTCAACTACTGCCGTTTCGCTTACTACCAGTTCTAACAGTTATTTTCCAATAACTCTGTAAAAGTGATTACTATCCTTTTTTTTAAGAAAAGGTGTTTACAGCCTCATTAATTATCTGTGTACCAATTGCTCAATAATGGTCCTGCAATGAGTACGAGCAGCACAATAAATTCCGGAACTGTAAGAGCTACCGCTTGCTGCTGCCGTAATGCGTTGTTCGACCATGTTTTTTTATAAATTTGCCTTTTCCAAAATAATGGGTAGTAACCCCCTAATAAGCTGAGGTCATAACATCTTTTGACCATTTGAAAGGCGAAATGTGGCCTGGACGGCGGATGGACATTGCTATTTCGGAATTCACGTCAAATTTTGAAGGGTGGGAGGGGGTGGTAAACAAATTTTCCTGAACGTAAACAAAGTGGTTGGTTATTGAGACGGCGAGGTGCAACTACCTTCGTTTTTTTATACATTTTGGTGCCCTCCTCGCGTCAAGTCGATTGCCTCATTTAGACACGACAAGAGTGTTGAAAGTAACGACAGCTCCAGTGACAAATACCGGTCTATCAGGGAAAGCGGTCGACGTACGTAATTGAGGGGATGGTTTTCTCGGGACGGGGGAACACCTCACATCAGGCGACTCGATAGCACTAGGAGTTTTCATAGTTCGATGAGTCAGAGCTCTCCCTCGAGCTGCGTGTTCTCAGTTTACTCTGCTAGGCCTCGGCCAACTCACCTGGTCCTCGTCCTCATCCTCCGCTTCCTCCGGCATATGGTCTGCGGCAGACCCTTTGCTTCGGTTAACAACATTTATCACGGCAAAGCTCGTGCCGTCCAGACAACAGATGAAACAAAAAAAAACACCCCCTCTCCCAATGTAGCGTGGAAGTGGAGGACGAGAGGAAAATGAGCCGGAGTGGCTGATTGGTTTCGGGAGGGCGAGACCCCGCGCGTGGCAGACGACTCCCACGAATTGGCTGATTCATATTCCGCTCATCAGTGAAGTAGACGAAATTCGTGGATCGGTAGATTGAATTAGAGGATAATAAATGAGTGGCAGCAGTCTGTGGACAGTTCGGGCAGCTGTGCCGAAGCGGCAGGTAAAAGCGAAACGTCGCCGCCGGTGCCCCTCCTGCTAGTCCAGTCATTGCGATTATCGGTTGGAACTTGGGTGACTGGGTAACATAATTCCATTGCCTGTGACTGCGCTAAAGTGATTGCTTCCTTGCTGCCAATGATCAGAGCAGAATGCCTTTCGGCCCAGACGCTGACGTACTTATTAATTGCAGACAGGTACATTATTGCTCTGTGCTTTCAAAGACAAAGTCCTTGAAGACCTTTAGGTTGTGATACAGATATAAGGAGTTTATAGCCGTCATGTTAACGGTTGAGACAAAATGTTTGTAAAGGTTTAGTAACTGGATTCAACCAGACTGGGTGCGGCATAAAGGTCGGACGTTTTTGAAAAAATCCTAACTTCGGTAATTTTTACTCAAAAAAAATTTTTATTGACATATTTAGATACACAATTTAAAAGCATTTTAGAAATCCATTGTGTGGAAAATCACATCAGTCTTCATCTTCGTTCGCGATACACTGCTGGAGTCTTTCTAGGAAATTTCCGAAAACTCTTTCGAACGTTGCTCTCTCAACTGCGACGATTTCCACGCGAACAGCACCCTTCTATTCCTCCAATGTTCGGGGCTAGTGCTGGTAAACGCGTGCTTTGAGGTGTCCCCACAGAAAATATCTGGTGCGTTGCAACACACAACTTTCCTTAGCTCTACGTCAATTCACTTTGTACATGGCTAATTCTATTTAATCAATTCATTTATCACTCAGTTCATTTGAACTTGGTCAAACAACGCTTTACGGCAGCAGGAAGCCGTAGCGCTTACAGTTAAATAATTTATTGTGCTGCTCGTACTCATTCCAGGACCATTATTGAGCAAATGGTACCCAGAAAATTAATGAGGCTGTAAACACGGATTTTTTGAAGGAGGATAGTAATCACTTTCGCAGAGTTATTGGGTAATAATTTTTAGAACTGGTATTAAGCAAAACGGCGGTAGTTGAAATTCAGGAATTTCTGGAGTGAGCCCCATGTATCTCATGAGCGTTTTTAAATACTCACCCAATAGGTATTGGATTGGAGTACAGTACCAATTTTCTTTAACATTCTACTATCATTCCAGCGGAGTTTAAAAGGAAAAAACCGCCCTAAAAACGCTTTTCGTCGAAAATTTTGATAATTTATTGTGCTGCTCTCGTCATTTTCCCACAAATGGGAATTTTATGGTATAATTATCTTATTAATAGCTATCTATATAAAAAATGTAATCAAAATCGTTAAAGCCGTTTTTGAGAAAAAAAATTTGTTGTTTTGATCACTATGATAACTATAGTTAACTTTCGGTGGATTTTGCCCATACCCTTATTTTTGCGTCCCATGGTAACCTGTAGGCTATACATCAAGTTTCAACTGATTTGGTACGGTTGTTTTCTCTAGAAACCGCGCTAAAATCAATTTCGTCGAAAATTTTGATAATTTATTGTGCTGCTCTCGTCATTTTCCCACAAATGGGAATTTTATGGTATAATTATCATGTTAAGAGCTACCAATATTATAAATTTAATCAAAATCGTTGGAGCGGTTTTTGAGAAAAAAAACATTTGTTGTTTTGATCACTGTGATAACTATAGTTAGCTTTCGGTGGATTTTGTTCATACCCTCATTTTGGCGTCCCATGGTAACCTGCGGGCGAGATATCAAGTTTGAGCTGATTTGGTACGGTGGGTTTCTCTAAAAATCGTATACAGACACACAGACCATTTTCCCAAATAGTGTTTTTCGGACTCAGGAGGGTCTGGAACGTGAAGATCTGAAGAAAACTCAAAAAAAATTTTTCAGCCGATTACATAACTTTTCTTTCTACTTCGTAGAGCCAAGGAAAGTAAAAAGTCACATGGGGGCAAATCTGGGGACCGAGGAGGCCAATGAACGTCACCGAACCTGGAAATAAGGCGGCCAGGGAAGAGAGCACGAATAACGCTCATTGTTGCCCTAGCTGTGCGAGCGGTTGCCCTGTCCTGTTGGAATTACATACGCCGGATCGCATATCGCAATAATAGGAAGGTAATAACAACAACTACAACGATAATAATGAAAACGAAAAGGACGGCGATTGATAACCGGGTAAACAGTTTGATATCGCAGCTCCTAGTTGTGTTTAGGGATGAGTGCGGTTTTGAGTGAGTTCCATTTGCTAAAATGTACGACGTTCTCAGTTCTCATTTTCTTGTACCGCTTTCGATTTTTCCTACACACACAAAGCATTCTCCCGGACTAATCTGACTTTTTCCTGCAGCTCTTGCAGTTGTAGTACGCGTATTTTCACATTACGCTCCTCATCAGTTTCAGCTTCGGCAGAGGTTAATGCGTCCACTTTGGTGTATGACAATAATTAGAAACAATAATTTGGTCAAATCCGGATTATTGAGCATTGGGCATCACATGACACTTGTTTACCTCATTAGTCCACTGCCTTCTCGATATGGCTTAATCGCAGCCCACAGTGATCTCGGCTAGCGTGTTGGGCACGATAATGGCTCGCCTTGATTTACTTATCTAGCCCTGATCAGTTGGATCACGATCAGCGGCGGTTTGGTGAACACGGCTCTTAGCGACCTTTCAATATTGTCAACCGAAGTTGCACGGGTTAAGGGCGGCAAGAGACGTTTACTGTATGCATCCTGCTATCATCTATTATGCTATCGTTGATGTTTTAGAATAAAGAGCGAAATCGAAGGTTGCTGTCATCGAATTCGTGAGACCTTCCACCTTAAACCACAAAGGTCCGTGGTTACTGGGATATTTGTACATTTTGTGACGATCATGTGTGAGCATAAGAGGGAATTTATAACGTTTGTTTAGCCGTTTACACGCTCTCTTTATCGTACCATTTCGTTCTACGGCGTTCCGTCTCCCTCATGCCATTCTCCATTCCCGCGCTCTTTGAATCTCTTTCGCTGCCCCCAGGCACTTGCACATTGGGTTAAGGCGATCGGGTAATGAGCCGTATCAACCGAAGTGAAGTTCAGAAACCGGAGAGCATAAAGATGTTCATCGAACACGTCATTAGGAAACCCAGGGGCCCGCGGAGCAGTTAATCTTTGGAGAGGCGCTATAGGAAGCCGCACGTTCGGAATTCATTTAACGTTCCGGTTCCCCTAATGGTTTTTTCTGGAAGAAGAAAAACACGAAAAGCAACGACTCGGATTTACACTTCAAAAAAAAATTGCCGACGCTGTTTCTTGGGCTGTCGCTAATTGCGGGCTTTAATTAGAAACTCAATTTGGAAGCGAAATTTGAACGGCTCACGAATGCAATCGAAGGAAGTCTCATAAACCGTTGACGAGCAGATTATACTTTTATAAGAGCTAATCCTCCAAGCCGATCCCCGGGAAGCGTCCATTTCAGATCCACCGACTAGCCTTACTCTAAACCCTCGTCTTTTGGTGAATTATTCATTCTGAATAATACACCTATGTTTTCGGTCAGGAATCCAATCCATCAATAGTTGACATTTGATTCCAATTCCGTTCGAGCCATACTATGCCTTTAACGTCTTATTAAAAAATCCGTTCTTTCGCACAAAAATTCCATTTGTTATCTAGTTGTGCCCGACTGCTGAAAAATTCGATATGACGAAATCCATGGTCAGCCTAAGACTGATAGTTGTAATATTGCGCTTTTTTTCTACCGATAGTGCAATATGCTGGCCCCACATGGTGGGTTGCATCATCCCAAACGAATCGACAACTGGCAAGGACCCTGCACAGGGGCGTACTCCTCACAGTCCTACCAACATATCGCACCACGTCCAATTAGGCGTTGTACGTTCTCGCCGGTACTCCTGGACCTGACAGTGTAGTCGCAAGCCCTACGTGCACTCGATTCCAAGCTGCCTGGCGAAAACACTGTTGAGTTCAGGCTCGGGCTGGGTGGTTGCCCTCTGGCCGAAGCGCTGGTACACCATGGTCGCCATTCTGCAGACGCTCAGGCGTGTTTTCAGTCCAAATGGCGATCCCTCTACCTTCTCAAAAGTACAGAGCATTCGGCGACTTACCACCGGCGACTTTTTTACTTTCCTTGCTCTACGAAGTAGAAAGGAAAGTTATGTAATCGGCTGAAAAAAAAATTTTGAGTTCTCTTCAGATCTTTACGTTTCAGACCCCCCTGAGTTCGAAAAACACTATTTGGGAAAATGGTCTGTGTGTGTGTGTGTGTGTGTGTGTATGTGTGTCTGCGAACGATTTTTAGAGAAAACCACCGAACCAAATCAGCTCAAACATCATATCTCGCCCGCAGGTCATCATGGGACGCCAAAATAAGGGCATGAACAAAATTCACCGAAATGTAACTATAGTTATCATAGTGGTCAAAACACCAAATATTTTTTTTCTCAAAAACGACTCTAACGATTTTGATTAAATTTTTTATACTGATAGCTCTTAATAAGGCGATTATACCATAAAATTTCCATTTGTGGGAAAATGACTAGAGCAGCACAATAAATTACCAAAACTTTCGACGAAATCGATTTTAGCGCAGTTTTTAGAGAAAACCACCGTACCAAATCAGCTGAAACTTGATGTCTAGCCTACAGGTTACCATGGGACGCAATAATGAGGGTATAGGCAAAATCCATCGAAAGTTAACTGTAGTCGTCATAGTGATCAAAACACCAAATTTTTTTGCTCAAAAACGGCTCTAACCATTTTAATTAAATTTTTTATATTGATAGCTCTCAATAAGGAAATTATACCATAAAATTCTCATTCGTGGGAAAATGACTAGAGCAGCACAATAAATTATCAAAATTTTTGACCAAAAGCTTTTTTCGCGCAGTTTTTTTCCTTATAAACTCCGCTGGAACTCTTGTAGAATGTTTAAAAAAAATTGGTATTGTAGTCCAATCTAATACCTAAAGGGTGAGTGTTTAAAAACGCTCATGAGATACATGGGGCTCACTCCAGAAATTCCTGAATTTCAACTACTGCCGTTTCGCTTACTACCAGTTCTAACAGTTATTTTCCAATAACTCTGCAAAAGTAATTACTATCCTTTTTTTAAAAAATTGTGTTTACAGCCACATTAGTTATCTGTGTACCAATTGCTCAATAATGGTCCTGCAATGAGTACGAGCAGCACAATAAATTCAGGAACTGTAAGCGCTACCGCTTTCTGCTGCCGTAGAGCGTTGTTTGACCAAGTTCAAATGAACTGACTGATAAATGAATTGATTAAATAGAATTAGCTATGTACAAAGTGAATTGACCTAGAGCTAAGGAAAGTTGTGAGTTGCAACGCACCAGATATTTTTTGGTGATTCTGGCGTACTCAATCCAGCTGTTCGTTCAGGTAAACAAGATAACATAATCGCCTTCACATTATAAAAGGCCTTTTCAAATTGCTCGTACGATTCTTTGAGCATTTCATCTGACAACGGGGGGGGGGGGGGGTTCCCTTTAGAATAAAGCGACACTAGCCGAGTCATAACTTCATCACAACTAGAAAATATCTGGTGCGTTGCAACACACAACTTTCCTTAGCTCTACATCAATTCACTTGTGTACGTGGCTAATTCTATTTAATCAATTCATTTATCACTCAGTTAATTTGAACTTTGTAAAACAACGCTTTACGGCAGCAGAAAGCGGCAGCGCTCACAGTTCCGGAATTTATTGTGCTGCTCGTACTCATTGCAGGACAATTATTGAGCTATTGCTACACAGATAATTAATGAGGCTGTAAACACAAATCTTTTGGAGAAGAATAGTAATTACTTTTGTAGAGTTATTGGGTAAAAACTTTTAGAACTGGTAGTAAGCGAAACGGCAGTAGTTGGAATTCAGTAATTTCTGGAGTGACCCCTATGTATCTCATGAGCGTTTTTAAACACTCACCCTTTAGGTATTGGATTGGACTACAATACTAATTTTTCTTTTACATTCTGCAAGGATTCCAGCGGAGTTTATAAGGAAAAAACTGCGCAAACAACGCTTTAGGTCGAAAATTTTGATAATTTATTGTCCTGCTTTCGTCATTTTCCCACAAATGGGAGTTTTATGGTATCATTGCCTTATTGAGAGCTATCAATATAAAAAGTTAAATCAAAATCGTTAGAGCCGTTTTTGAGAAAAAAATTTGGTATTTTGATCATTATATGATAACTATAGTTAACTTTCGGTGGATTTGGTTCATGCCCTTATTTTGTCGTCCCGTGGTAACCTGCAGGCGTGATGTGAAGTTCGAGCTGATTTGATACGGTCGTTTTCTCTAAAAATCGTTCACAGACACACAGACCATTTTCCCAAATAGTGTTTTTCGAACTCAGGGAGGTCTGAAACGTAAAGATGTAAACGTAATTCATGAGGCTGGCAACACGATTTTTTAAAGGATGTTGTTTACTTTTTGTAATTGTCGAGTAAAAACTGACATAGGATGGTAAGTGAAATGTTCATAAAACTTAAGTGCTAGTCGATCGTTTGGTTTCTCGAGCTCATCCGTGAAAAGCTACCCTAAACCTATTAGGGTAGCACCTATTTTCAACATTTGCAAATAGGTCGTAGCAACTCCAGACCGAAATTGATCAACCTGACAAAGAATGGTCTTGCAATCGTCTAGAAAACGTTTTTGCACTGTTAAATGATCTTCAAGCTTGATTCTCTTCCCGTGTAGAAGTTGTCGCGTGCACGAAAAATATGGCGACGTAATTGAGGTAACCGATTGGCTACTCGCTGCCAGATGGTTCTTTTCTCAGATTAGCCAGTTTCACCCTGACAAACTGCCACCCTTTAGCCAGACACCTTCCGTAAGCTCAAGCTGACGGATCTAATGGGCCCCGCAACAGTCTCGTGCCACGCGACACCTAGGCCTCTCAAGAACCGTCAAAACTCTCTCGCTCGACAATTGCGTCATTAGAACGAAGATGCGCGGCAGGAGTGGGCGTCTTATTGAACGCATGACTTCCCCATTTCCAACGCCTGCGGTTGAATTCGTGCTTCGTCTGCCCAGGAAACCTTTTGAACTCTGGCTCGTTATGTCATCGTCGTCTGTTTTTGGTGCACAAAAACAATGTTACGTCGCGCGGTCGCCGTTGCGATAGAAAAAATCTTCGAACTCAATTTGGTAACGGGCTGTTGCGGATGATCTCGTAGTGAACCTCTGATCGCCTGACAAGTCGTGACATCTTGCAGATAAATGACGAGAACGCGCGCGTGGAGAAACGAACAACGAGACTTGACTGTGGAAAGAAGAGCGTTTCATAACAATTCCGCAGCAACAACCGGGCATGATAGGCTGGTTCCATAGGCTGCGTTGACGCGAAATGCGACGAGTCGAAGGGTTGAATCTATCGATGGGTGTTCCCATAAACTCAAGACAGGTAGGTTCGAGAGGCCGTGCAGTGGTGGGCCGGAGGGACATTGGGACACCACTAATTGTAATTACCCAGGAAAACCAACCCAACAAAAAGGAAGAAGCTGCGGAGAAACGAGAGCTGGCGGATTTGAATAGGCCAGGCAAAAAGAGTGCGGCGCAAACCTGTTACCTGTAATTGCTGACGAACGCTCTACCTACCTGCTCGGGATCGCCTTTTCTTTTGCATTCTTGGCCTTCGACAATGAGAAC
The DNA here is from genome assembly GCA_020466155.1 of Pachypeltis micranthus. Taxonomy (NCBI): domain Eukaryota; kingdom Metazoa; phylum Arthropoda; class Insecta; order Hemiptera; family Miridae; genus Pachypeltis; species Pachypeltis micranthus. The sequence continues at coordinate 19,981,314 of CM035780.1, read as the reverse complement.
GGCTCTTCCTTCCCTTCGTATAGAATTACTGTGGGAATCTTCTGCGCTCACTCCTTGAAATTAGGTTACTCCTCCCACTGCTGGGCGCCCTTTTTTTTTCTTTTTCCTTTTTTCTTCCCCTGAGCTTCGATTAATGAAGGCGCAGGGACGCTCTTCTTACTTAAATGGGAGCAGAGCCGGCAAGAAACGATGCAACGCCCCTCTGCGTCTTCCCTTCAACTTCAACCACGTCGCTCTCAGCAAATGCTGTTGAAATCAACGATGAGAAAAAAAAAATCGGGTTTGAAGAAGTGTAATTCCCTCCTTTCCATTGAGAAGACGTTGATTGAGAGGGCTACAGAGAGAAAGACGGACTCCACAAACCAGGGTTCGAGATTAATTAATTAGTAACTAGAGAATGAGATCATGCCCCTGAGTTCAAATTAATTATCACTCCCACTGCACACAGTTACGAGATCAACTCCACGAATGTGTAAGTGCTTACATTGCGAACGGTCCCACACGTAATGATTTGAAAAATTGTAACCAGCAAAGATAAATCACCATTTGGCTCCTTAGTTTTGGTATCCAGGAATGAATTCTTTAACTGCAGGCACATTGAAGGCTTTTTGCAGGCCAAAGTGCATCATGACAAGGAAGTTCAAGAAGTGGGTTGATCGCCATGCTGTTGAAATTAACTCTGCAGTGTCACAATTGACTGACTTTCAAGAATTCACACTATAGTTGCCGTTAACGTATTGACATATAATTGTACGTTTGTTGCAAGGCAATAATTCGGCCACTTCCTTAATAAATGGTGAAGTATATTTCCACAAGGTCCGTTTAGTCCTATAGTCTGTACACAAGATGCCGATCTCGACTCTGAAAGTAGAATAGGCCGTTTCGCGTTCCTTGTCTAGTTTTGTCGGCCGACGTCATCTTCCCTCTTCGACTCTTGCCATCGTAAGTTCCCTGGAACGGTTCTGATGAGCTAGACCTTGTACAGTTCCTTTGTCACTGCAGGTTCCAAGTCCCCTAAATAATGTTAACATTTTGAGGAATAAGCAATTCCTGTGGAGGCAGTAACTGGAATTTAGCCGTTTATACAGCCGCTGGTACTCTGGAATATGACTGTATTGTTTGGGATTTGAAGAATGTGGTACAGTGTTTACATTGTGTGACGACATAAACAAATTGAAATAGTGTGGGGATGAACCCAAGGTAAATCAAGGGTTAATATAATGTAGGTAAGTGGAAAACAACAAAATAAACTTGATTAGGATAGGTGTCGCTTTATTTAAGCAAATCAAAAAAAAATAAAAATTAACTTTATCGTTAAGTAGGCACAACTCAGGGTAGATCTCTGTCACAGATATACATGGTGGGTACGATAGATTTCTGAAATTAAGCGGGTACTCACTACTTCCAACGGCCGTGGAGTATATTATAAGTTTACTAACTAGTACTTCCCAAGGATAGGGACTTATCCAATGAAATGGAACGGGAAAGGAACGTAGTACTGGATGTATTCTTCGGGTTTGGAGCAGCCGGTGATCTAGCTTTTGAGCTCCGACCTGAAACTGAGCAAAAGACAGGGATCTCCTCATTATGCTGTTTCCGAGATGTGGTTTGAGAAGATCTTGAGAGGTGTACGAATATTAGTACCACCTACCGGTACGTCATGAGTGGGTATCTTGGCAGAAGCCACGCAGTTGGTGAATAAATATTCTTTCGATCCCAAGAAGGGTGAAATTTTGGAAGAGACGGGAATACTGATGAGCTGTAGACACGTCAGTGCTGGACGGCGGAAAAAGAACAATAGAACTCCGAAACGTGGTGCCGGGCGTGTTCTCCCAAATCGCCTGCAGGTAGCACACGATGGATTCAACAATTTGTCTCCAAATTCATCAACGAATTCTGGACCTATCAGCGTTCCTTTTTTTCCGTCTGAAGAATATATTTTACAGAAAATAACTGTCCCACTTCTTAACTGGAAACAATGGCTGGAAAAGAAATAAACATAATTTTCCCGTACGCATTTACTGCCATCTGGCGGAAGACTGGAACAGGTGGCGCCGAGAACCGCGAAATATGAAAGTGGCGGGACTGCGAATTATTCACGCTACAATTGATAGATGGTTCTGGAGAAGTGATAGTAGGTGGTGTCGGCTGTGGGCAGTTACGAGTATTTCACTAACGTGGTTGTCTCATCCCACTTTTGACACCATTGTTCTGAGGGGGGTTTGGAGATGTTTGAAGAGCCACTGACTCAAGCAAAAATTACAGCGATTGCGAGCTCCTCCAATCCATTGCCCAACTTATGAACCATCGTCATTAACCACCAACTACGACTGCCCAGTGCCTTTAAATGGGAGTCAGTCGGTGCACAAGTCGTTCGTCCATACGTGACTTCAGTGCTGCGACTTATACAAGTTCGACATAGTTGGTATTGTTTCTCCTTTCTTTGGCTTCAAAGTACATTCATACAGCCGTTACAGTCATTATAATTATTACTAATCATGGCAGTAACGGTAAAAAGAAGGGGAAGGATAGAATGAAGTCGTCACTTGGCACAGAAAATTAAATAATAAATCATAAATGTGTCAAAGGGTGTGTTAGGATCTTGTTCGGGATGGCATCTATCTGTCGTTTTCGTGCACGATCATGTATTTCGCATTCCAGGATTACATGTTGCAGGGGTTCTTCTGTTGACGAACAGCTTCAGCATAGTGACGTGTGTGACGGGTAAAGACACCGGGAAACAGTCTTTTAGAAGCTTTTTGGCTTCGCTCCAGAGATTCTGTCGAACCAGGTCCTATTAATTTTGGGAACAGCACTCGGTAGTTTTGGCCAGCTGGGTGTCCGGAGATTTCTTTTTGCCATCGCGAGATTAGGGTTTTGTTAGGATCTTCTTTTGAGGTCGATGAACGGGTCTCTGGAAGTAGGGGATGTTCGAGAGATTCTACTGCCGACCTTTCGGTCCGAGTTCTGCCAGCCCGAGAGCTCTTAACCCGTCCCCACGTCGTAGACGAGGGAAAGCAACTCCTTGGCCTAACGGCTTCAGGAGCCCACCCTCCAGCACTTAGTGAACCAGACCAGCACGAGTCCTTCCTCATTCTGCCAGTGGGACCTCCTTCTCGGGGAATCAGCGGGGCTCTAGCAGCCCATGCTACCAGTTGCAAAGCGATCGCCCGCTAGCGGCCTTCTGGTGTGCCTCAGAGATCTAACATTGCCTGAGGGGAGAGCCTCTCAGAGTGTTAGGACTCCTACCACTTCCCTCAGTGGTGCCGACTAACCTCCGCCTCGTTTCGCCTTAAAAGCGAGTGCAATGAGGCTAAGAGGTGTTGAAGGCTGGCGCAGTACTGAGGAGGACACAGTCCGCGTTCGGATATTGACTAAGCAAGGACGCTCCTCACAAGTCCTCCTGCCAGCCCGGGAAGCCAGTGGCTGACACGTAACGGGTCAGGTCAGTCGGGAGCTCATCCCCGAACACCGTCTCCCTCAAACGTGCACGCTGACTTGTCCATCTGGAACATTCAGTGAGTACGTGTTGCGCTGTCTCAGGGGCAATTCCACCGCTACACGTCTCTTCGTCACAGAGACCGAGTCAGCGGAGCTTCGTCCTGAAATCCCCGTGGCCCAACATGAGTTGAGACACAGACGGGAATAGGGCAAACGTCCATCGGCCAGTTTCAGCCTCTGTCCACCTTTCTTGCCATGCACTTATTAGGTTGGCCATTATCGCCCATTGTATGGACGAATTCGTGTCCCCTTCATTCAGGGGTAACGATATTTTGGGCAGGAAACGCTAAGCTTTTTCCTTACCTGGAAGTAGGAGATGAATCTCGCTTGTGAATCCGCAACGTCATTGCCATTGCTTCTTATCCCTGAATGGCTTCATACTCAATGTATTCCAACCCATTTCCCGCGGTTTCTGAGAATCAGTATTTCGTTGACTATATCTGCTTCAATTTTTGTCATATGGCATGGGACCTTGAGGTGTGATGACTTTGATACTGTTATACATACGTAGTGATATCGCACTGAGTGAGTATGACATCCACCGTGAAGTAATTGGATCAATGATTTATTCCTGTATTACTCTCAGAGAAGTTTAACCCCCACAAAGAGAGAACTGGTTGGGAGCAAACGCCAGCACGGGTGGCAGGGCGACACCTCGATGAGACTGCTTGGGTTCGACTGGTGACACCAAAATATTCAGCGATTCAGGGCATTCGGGGAATGGTCAGCACAAATGCTCCAGGTGTGCCTAAATCGAAGAGTTCGGTTCGTCCCTGTACAATACCACACTCTTGGAGTCAGTTATTACTATAACGCCAGAATACTGCTGGTTTCCAGTGCTATTTGCAAGTAAAAGTGCTTGCAAGATGACACAGCATTGGGCCGTGTCATCTTACTATGAGAGAGATTGATTGATTGCCCCATTGACTAACAACGTTTGCTTACATAGCAGAGATTTATGCTATTAGTGCCGGGGCAATCCTAATGCATGAGAAAGACTGTAGCAACAGAACTATAAATATATTGACCGATAGTCAAGCGTCGTGCAAGGCGCTAATGAACTACTGCACTACGTCAAAACTGGTGCGAGAGTGCAGGATGTGGCTAAACTCCCTAGCAAGTGCGAACAGAGTTAATGTGTATTGGATTCCAGGGCACAGGGGGATCATTGGAAATGAGAGGGCGGACCATCTGGCCAGACGTGGTTCGTCCACAGTACCTATTGGGCCACAGCCCCATTGTGGGATTTCTCTGTCACTAGTTAAAAGGACTGTGAGAGAACATGCCAGAAGATTGCATCAGACAATCTGGAACGCTGCAGGAGTAAGACACTCCAAACGCTTTGTCTCAGAGCAATCAAGTGAGATAAGACACACCCTTCTGAGGATGGACCTGAGGCAGATTGTTGGGATCATAACTGGACACTGCAGAATGAACAAACACATGTATGTTATGGGTATAGTCGACACCCCTCGATTCAGGTGGTGTGGCACAGATGAGGAGACTCCCTACTATGTCCTGGCCCAGTGCCGGAGACTTGAGAGGGAGCGACTTCTGGTCTTTGGCACCACTTCTCCCAGGATGGATACCAACGAGGACTCCTTCAGGAACTACCTGGCTTTCCTCAGAAAGCTAGGCATCGACCTGTAACACATTAGGACTGGCGCAATAGGCCATCTGGCCGCGGTGCACATCCCAGATTATATAACAACGTTTGCACTTTGTACTTGTATCCCCTCCCCTCCCCTGCCGCATTTTATAATTGAATATCGGGTAATGTGTTCAAATAGCGCCTGCTATTTTATTCCATATCTGGTGCCTCTTATAAGCTGTTCTGGTTCTCCTTGGTTGCTCTTCCTTGACACTTAGTTGCGGCTTGAGAACCCTCAACTGAAAGGATTTACAACGATTTGAGTTGCACCTGCTGGAGAAAAAGTGTAGCACGACCCTCCGGTGGACGAAAGGATTGGATTATCTTCCAGGAGAAGACTGTACAGCACCGGAAGATATTCACTAGAGCCTAAACGGAAGCACTTATCATAATTACGGGAGGATTGGGTGCGAGTTGAGGCAACAGGTGCGCTCTACAAATAGTCTCAGGTAGCCGCTCACCTGTCTTCTCTTATACATGGAAACTTCTTCTTTTTCTCTCTCGCTCTCGCTCTCTTCTCCTCCCCGTCGTGAAAAAGGTCTTTGTTTAGTCCGAACAAGCCCTCACTTCCCATAGCGCTCAGCCCCGGAGGAGCCCAGACAATGAGAATTCCTCAGTCGCTAGGCTTCAGATACATGGGAATACCCGAGGCGCTTCTGCTCTTCTTTATTTTGCCATCCTGCTAAACCGACTCAGTTCTTCGGGAAAAACCTTCTTCACGACTGTCCCCGAGCTCCGGGGCACCTCAAATAAATTCGAAATCTTCCCAATGATCGAAGACTGTTTGTTTTGTCGATGCCCATTCAAACTGAGGCAACATCAATATCCGAAGAAGGGGGGGGGGCGGCCTTTTATTTGCTCTTCCTTGGAAGCACCACGCCTCCTGTCAAGGGAAACTCTGAATGAAACGGTAGCAATATTGTTGCTTCGACTTGTGTTCCATAACACGGCCTTCCTGTCCTTCGAATGTCATGTCGAGCGAAATAACTGAACCGATTGAATCTTTTCCCTCTCGAGGTCGTGACTCAGCGAACATGTCAAACCTCCTTCAGTCCTTCAGGTAGCTCAGCTCTACGACGCTCTACAAATCGTTTTATACTCACTCGTCCTCCCGGATGGGATTAAACAGTGAACCGTTGTTACGCGATTTGGTATCCCAGTTCATTCAGAGGCTTCAACTATCCTGGAGACTGGACCTTTAGGAACATCTTGATGTCACTACCCACTACGAATCCAGAATTCGCAATATTATTCTAATTTTATCATAGTTATATAGTAGTGTAGTTGTATAGTTTATCATAGTTGAGAACGTGTGTGACACATTCGTGATCTAATTGAAGTAGCGGTGACACACAGATAAAACATTCCTAATTTGACTCTAACAACTCCTACGGAGGAAGGGGAACCAAGCGTGGAGATTCGTAGGTTTTACTGTTTGATCTCATTCTGAAAGGCGGTTGAATAAGAAGACTCGGACTGTTTCCTAAAAGCGTAATTACGCGTGCCTAGTTCTAGGGCTCTTAGAGAAACCTGAACCCAATCACCCTAAACTTGATATCTAGGCGCGATCACTATGGGACGCCAAAATAAGGGTATGAGCGTAATCCGCCCAAAGCTAACTGTTGGTGACCCCACAACACCAAATACTTTTTCTCGTGATTATTATCCTTTTCAAAATATCTGGTGCGTTGCAACACACAACTTTCCTTAGCTCTACGTCAATTCACTCATGTACATGGCTAATTCTATTTAATCAATTCATTTATCACTCGGTTAATTTGAACTTCGTCAAACAACGCTTTACGGCAGCAGAAAGCGGCAGCGCTCACAGTTCCGGAATTTATTGTGCTGCTCGTACTCATTGCAGGACCATTATTGAGCTATTGGTACACAGATAATTAATGAGCCTGTAAACACGTATTTTGTTTAAGAAGGATAGTAATCACTATGGTAGAGTTATTGGGTAAAAACTTTTCGAACTGGTAGTAAGCGAAACGGCAGTAGTTGAAATTCAGGTATTTCTGGAGTGAGCCCCACGTATCTCATGAGCGTTTTTAAACACTCACCCTTTAGGTATTGGATCACACTACAATACCAATTTTTTTAACATTCTACTAACATTCCAGCGGAAAAAACCGCGCTAAATTCGATTTCGTCGAAAGTTTTGGTAATTTCTTGTGCTACTCTCGTCATTTTTCCACAAATGGGAATTTTATGGTATAGTTACCTCATTGAGAGCTGTCAATATAAAAAATTTAATCAAAATCGTTGCAGCCGTTTTTGAGAAAAAAAAATTTGGTGTTTTGATCACTATGATAACTATAGGTAACTTTCGGTGGATTTCGCTCATACCCTTATTTTGGCGTCCCATGGTAACCTGCGGGATAGACATCCAGTTTCAGCTGATTTGGAACGGTTGTTTTCTCTAAAAACCGCTCAAAAACCATTTTCGTCGAAAAGTTTGATGATTTATTGTTCTGCTTTCGTCATTTTTCCGCGAATGGGAATTTTATGGTATAATTGTCTTATTGATAGCTATCTATGTAAAAAATGTAATCAAAATCGTTACAGCCGTTTTTGAGAAAACAAATATTTGGTGTTTTGATAACTATGATAACTATAGTTAAATTTCAGTGGTTTTTGCTCATACCCTTATTTTGGGGTCCCATGGTTACCTGCGGGCGAGATATCAAGTTTGAGCTGATTTGATACGGTCGTTTTCTCTATAAATCGTTCACAGACACACAGACCGTTTTACCAAATAGTGTTTTTCGGACTCAGGAGGGTCTGAAACGTAAAGATCTGAAGAAAACTCAAAAAAAATTTTTCAGCCGATTACATAACTTTCCTTACTACTTTGTAGGGCCAAGGAAGGTAAAAAACCGTACCTGTATATTCAGATCAAAGTAGCATAATTAATGTGAGCACAAGAAACGTAGAAAAGAGAATAAAGGTATCGGTATCTCACGCCAAACATTACTGAGGGCGTTTTCTCAGGTTTAGTGAATCGTGTCACAATTTCGATAGTCACATCAAGGGAGAGAAGAAGTGAGGTGAGGACCGGAATCAGGCTAACTGCGAATAGTCCTGAAGATGTCAAAATAAATCCGATCTAATCAAATTGCGGAATCAAATCTCCGTCCGGTCATCCGGATACGAAGAGTGCCTTATGAGTCCCAAGACTCTCCAACGCCTCGTATCGATGAATCTAACGGTCCACCATCTCGCAAAGGAGATCCAGCTGTCTGTCTGGATATTATTTACGAGATTCCTCGATTCTTAGGAGTACGCTACAATAATGGCGCCAGTTACTCGACTTTCTCCGACCGCTTTCTAAATATTGAACGAACGAAAAAGAGGGAAACGAGAGAGAGAGAGAGAGGAAACAGGTGAAGCTGGAAATTAACAAGATCTCGGTCTCCGGTTCGAGGGATATTCCGCAAAGGGTCGATCCGGTGAATAACTGCAGGTCCTCGAGGCCTCAGGTAACAATCGCCTGATAGGACTGGACTCCTAGTAAATCTTAGAGAGAGGGATGTCGAACGCGCAAAGCGCATTGCTCTGGTTGTCGGCAGCGGCAATTATCGTCCAACTGACGACACGCCGACAGGTCGCGTACATCATCCAACTGCCCTCTGGGGCTTCTGCCACGGCGCATCTTTCTCGAGTATCGCTCACTACTACGCGGCAATGTGTGGTTTGCCTACTTTGACACGCCAGCTCGATCCAATCGCGCCTTAACTAAAACAAATGTAAATGTTATGGAGAGGAGAGGAGGAGGGTGATGATTCTCGAACCACGTTTGTCCCTTGACACTACGTTTCGAGGCATAGAGATACCAAAACTGCAAACCGTTCTTTAGCAAAAAAATTCTACTTGTTGTCTAGTTGTGCCCACCTGCTTGTCAACCCGATCGGGCAAACCCCATGGTGGTTATGGGCAAAACGTGGCTTACAAAATTACCCGAAAACGACATTTTAGCAATTTTGACGACGAGCCCAACAAAGTGAGTGTCACCGATCTTAGCAGTTGAAGGAACTTACGGATCAATATAGCTAAAGTTTTCGTTTCTACCCAGCCTGCACTCAGTCCCGGCATTGCCTAGAAAACGCCAATTTCCTTTGTAGTCCGGTCGTGTTTCGTATAGTTTACTAGTATTTTTCGATATTGAACCGAATGGGATACGTCTCAGATGTGCTCTACAAACTTTAGTGGTTTGCCGAATTGCTGATACACTCACGTTATTTTCTTAATACTTCTGGACGCTGGATGGAATAAGATAAGTTCCAATCATGCTGTGCAAGAGAATAATTAACTGTTGTGTAATAATTTGCATTTTACCACTATTTTACTGTATTTTCCCCCGTTTTAAGTCAAATTCGAAACATTTTACTTTTCGCGGAAACCCTCGATTTCCCATTTAATTATTCGATTTCTTAATTTTCCGGGAATTTACCAATAAAAGTCTATTTACTTCTTTTTTCCCCAGCGTTGGATCGACTGTCATTTATTCATGAAAATGAAAAACTCATTTCAATGTTAGAAACTCCATTGTGTTTGGGTGGATGCCAATAAAAAATTAAAATGTGCCCTATTATGCGCTAAAACATCCATTGAAGCGATCTACAAAATTTTAACGATTTTCTTACAAAACTTACGCGTTAAAATAAATTTTTTATATTGATAGCTCTCAATATCGCAACTATACCATAAAATTAACATCTCTGGGAAAATGACGAGAGCAGCACAGTAGATTACCAAAATTTTCGAAGTAATCGATTTTAGAGTGGTTTTTAGAGAAAACGACCGAACCAAATCACCTCAAACTTGATATCTAGCCCGCAGGTTACTGCGAAACGCCAAAATAAGGGTATGAGCGAAATCCACCGAAAGTTAACTATAGTTATCATAGTGATCAAAACACCAAATATTTTTTTCTCAAAAACGGCTCTAATGATTTTGATTAAATTTTTTATATAGATAGCTCTCAATAAGACGATTATACTGTAAAATTCCCATTTGTGGGAAAATGACGAGAGCAGCACAATAAATTATCAAAATTTCCGACGAAAAGCGTTTTTACCGCGGTTTTTAGAGAAAACAACCGTACCAAATCAGCTCAAACTTGATATCTAGTTTGCAGCTTACGATGGGACGCCAAAATAAGGGTATGGGCAGAATCCACCGAAAGTTAACTATAGTTATCATAGTGACCAAAACACCAAATATTTTTTTCCTCAAAAACGGCTCTGAAGATTTTGATTAAATTTTTTATATTGATAGCTCTAAATAAGGCAATTATACCATAAAATTCCCATTTGTGGAAAAATGATGAGAGCAGCACAATAAATTACCAAAATATTTGACGAAAAGCGTTTTTAGCGCAGTTTTTTACTTTCCGCTACCCGAAGGGAAGGAAAGTATAGTAATCGGCCCAAAAAAAAAATTTGGGTTTTCTTCAGATCTTTACGTTTCAGACCCTACTGAGTCTAAAAAACCTAATTTCGGCGCGTGGTCCATGTGTGTGTGTGTCTGTAGTTCGATTTGCAGGAGAACGGCTGATCCGATTGAGCTGGTTCTTTTTTTGTTTTGTTCGTTATTTTTTGTAGACACCAAAATAAGGTTATGGACGATTTCGGCCGATGGGAAGGGGGGTGGGGGACGAAAATGTACCAAAAACTAGGGTTTTTCGCATTTTTCTCGAAAACGGCTCTAACGATTTTGATTAAACTTTCATATTATCTTCTCCTAATCAATACCTAACTTTTCTTCTCTATACATATCTCCATGAAAATACGGTGAACGGAGATAAGGGCCCCTGAAGCAAGAATAGGTTTTTTACGCTTTTTGGCATAACGGCTTCAGCGATTTCCACCAAACTCACAGGATGTTTTCAAATAGTTAATACCTACATATTGTTCTCAATAAATGTTCCTGTGACGGTCCATTGAACAGAGATAAAAATTAAAATTTGTCAAAAATAACGTTTTTTCGAACATTTTCGTAAATTCCAGGGTAACTTTTTCACCAGATGTGATAAATTCTAATGGAGTGTCTTTTGGTCACTCATACCAACATTTCGTTCTCCATAATTATTTCTGTATATATATGTTGAACGGAGATATAAGCCAAGTTAACTCAGAAAAGGAGATTTGTCGAATATTAATTTATCGGTATTCCAATTTTCTCAAAAACGGCTCTAACGATTTCGATCAAACTTACGGAGTACTCTCAGCTAACTAGTCCCTACATTTTCTTCTGAATAAATGTTCCTGTAAAAACAGAACGAACGAAGATATAGCACCCGCATATGTAGCTGGTGTTCGAACTTAAAGGGGTGGCGGAAAGTTGTGTGTTGCTACGCACCAGATATTTTGCTTACAAACTCCGCTGGAATGTTAGCAGAATGTTAAAGAAAATTGGTATTGTAGTCCAATCCAATACCTAAGTAGTGTTTAAAAACTCTCATGAGGTACATGGGGCTCACTCCAGAAATTCCTGAATTTCAACTACTGCCGTTTCGCTTACTACCAGTTCTATCGGTTATTACCCGATAACTCTGCAAAAGTGATTACTATCCTTCTTAAAAAAATTCGTGTTTACAGCCTTATTAATTTTCAGTGTACCAATTGCTCAATAATGGTCCTGGAATGAGTTCGAGTAGCACAATAAATTCCTGAACTGTAGGCGCTACCGCTTCCTGCTGCTGTAACGTGTTGTTTGACCAAGTTCAAAGGAACTGAGTGATAAATGAATTGATTAAATAGAATTAGCCATGTACATGAGTGAATTGACGTAGAGCTAAGGAAAGTTGTGTGTTGCAACGCACCAGATATTTCGGTTCGTCTCAACAGAACCATATCCCACGGGATTGTTTATATTGTGGATGGTACACGCTCCTCCTGCAGTAGGAAAACACCAGCTCTCTTGCGCGCTTCGTGGAGTACAACTTGAGCCAAAAGTTACTAAAAATGTGGAATTTTTACACTTTTAAGCTACGAGACCGTCACTTCATCACCCGGCGAGACATGGTTTTTTGTTGAAAACTGTATCAATGCCCGGAGTGTAGTTTCTTCTAGCATTGTGATGATGGAGAAACTACATCTCAATGCGTAACGAAGAGAACGGCCATGCCCTGACTAGAAACCTGCCTAATGGGGAAACAAACCAGCAGGCATGTCCAGCTGGAAGGGGTGTAAATACGGCTGTATGATGTGAGTCGCCACTCCAGCCCTCAGCACCTGAGGTGCAAAGGAGAGTGGGTGGCGCCTCTATTGAGGGGGGAAATGTTTGTCCTTGTACGTCTCCCTGTGCCCTTTTCCACACTGACTCAACTGTCACAGGGCAGTCATCAAACGTGCCGCTCAGACCACGTGGCCAAATGGAGGCACGTGATAAAGGCCCCGTGCTCAGATAGCAGCTTCACCATTAGATATATCTATTGCCCTATTTCGTCGTATAACCGTATTGCGTACAATCGAAACGCGTAAATTTAACGACTATGTTTTATCTATTGTTCTAAATCTTTTTTTTTTCGAAAAATATTAAAAAACTGATCTACATAAATTATTTAATAAATTTATTTTGCAATAATAACGATACGCGATATTTTTATTATCGATTTCGTAATTTGCGTAATGTTTGCTAGGATCGTAGGGTGACCATTTTGACATTTTTCGTCTTTACTTTGCTACATAAACTCGAAAATGCAACGCCGGAGATGTTACAGAGAAGCGTCACGAAATATTTAACCCGAGTTGCAAGCAACAGCCCCTGTGGCCTAATGGATAAGGCATCAGTCTCCTAAACCGGGGATTGTGGGTTCAAGTCACATTTTATGTCAAATTTTAATTTAATTTAATCTAACGCTTGGTAACACCACACGTTTTAATAACCTTAGTGACTAAGTGATGATGTCAATTGCAATTGACGCGGCCATTATATCGAAACCATCAACGAGCACAATCAAACGTAGTTATCATTGCATAAAAACAAAAATAAAAGACATAACATGTTCCTAGTGGTTGCGTACTTGTACGAAAGCTGTACCCGCCGTTTGTGTAAAGGTTTCTTTTGTTCGCATCGGAGGAAATCGAGGTTTAGATTTAACTTACACCTGAAGCCGCTCCAAAACAATGGTTTTGTTCCACTTTTCGACAAGTGTCGTTTACTGATCACTCATTGTAGTCGTTAGATCAGTTTGATTGACGGTGTTGTTGATCGTTGATCAGTTACTATCATTGTTTGGTTGTTTTGAGGTGTTTTTTCTTACAGGTTCATTTTTTTGTGAAAAGTACTTGTGCCTTAATATAGAAGTAGTTTTGCGTAATTATGTCTCAGTAAAAATACGTAGCGATTTATTTTAGGGCTCCACGTGTGCTCGGGATTTATTTAGCGTGAACACGTGTGCTGTGTGGGGGAAAATTGAGGTAGGAGGTAATTAGGCGTTTGCGCAATAATTGGTTGGGGTATGACGTAGATCCACTAAGAAGTTGCGCCAATTGTGGGGGGCATTAAGTCACACGAGGGGGTGACTCTGTATCAGCTGTAGTAGATGGCGGAGGGTGGGGGATCCTCTCAGAAGTTGTGCCAATTGGGGTGGGGGTGGGGGCATTAAGTCCCACGAGGGGGTGACTCTGTATCAGCTGTAGTAGATGGCGGAGGGTGGGGGATCCTCTCAGAAGTTGTGCCAATTGGGGTGGGGGATCCTCTCAGAAGTTGTGCCAATTGGGGTGGGGGTGGGGGCATTAAGTCACACGAGGGGGTGACTCTGTATCAGCTGTAGTAGATGGTGGAGGGGTGGGGGATCCTCTCAGAAGTTGCGCCAATTGACGTCACATGATGATGCAGTCGGGGGGGGGGGGGGGGGTCACATCAGCTGTTTGTGTGTGTGTGGGGGGGTGTTACGTCAGATCAGCTGGGGTGGTGACGTCATGCATCAGCTGGAGGGTGGTGAGGGGGGATTATGTCACTCATCCCTGCTGTGCCATAGACCTAACTACTGTCCTGGACAGAAGGGGCGAGGGAGGATGAGTGCAGGCAAGCCACCTGCAGGGCCAGGTGGGAGGTACGTAGGTAGGATGGCCAAAAGGAGGTACCTTTGCATGGTATATGCCTGCTTCTGATCCAGGTGCGAAGCCGCAATCCACTATTGGCACTATATAGACCTACCAACCTTGACCATCCTCCAGCAAGATTCTGCTAAGCTGACAGACCATCAGGAATGGAAGTGGCAGCAACCAACAGCCGAAATACCTCCTGCATTTTGTACGTGATGGGGTTCAAACTGTCATTGGATGTCACATCAGTGTGTGAACCTTGTGATCAACGAACCATGACAAGTCTCGGCCCAAGCAGCCCTCCCGAGAATTACAACGAAAAGCAATGGTAGTTGTGCTTTGGGCATTGCCTGTGGCGTTGGAGAGGGTGCCTAGCTTCACAGCCTTTACCCCTTTCCAGCCAGCACCGATCATCACTCTAGGGGGGGGGGGAGGTTTCCAGCGAAACCGCGGTCCCCACGAGGCCAATCCCATGGCTTCACGGCTGACAGCGCCACGCCCTAAAGGCTCCACGCTGCTGGCCACGGGCTGAAGCCCCTGTGGTACCCATTCTATATGGCTGCACCTTGAGCAGCCTAAGGACCTGAATGGGGGTACGAGGATTGGACTTGCCCCGGCACCTGCCATGGAGAAGGGTGTCTGACCGTCTTTCACGACCTTAGCTGCGATCCCCTTTTCGATGTGACGAGGGGGACTACTTTATTTTCGGTCGCCCTCGACCGCGACCCACCCATCTCACACTAACCTAACACTACTAATCCTACATACACACTCACACATCCATTCAACCCTCGAATACATTCACACATTTCCCGATGGTCCAGGGGCGGACTACTTGGTATTCATCCCCCCTGGATCCATCGCTACACTACCTTTCCTACAAGACACTAACACACATACACAACACATACATTCACACACATTCACTCATATATACATTTACACCGGCGGTCCAGGGATGGGCTACTTGATATTCGGCCATCCCTGGCACCACCCACTCAAGACCACACACTAACCCAAAACTCACACACAAACACAGAACCTAAACACCTACTCCTGAGGCCCTGCGCACATTTCCTAACCTAACTGCTTCCCTATCCTTTAAAAACCCTTTCACCGAACCATTTCCACCATACACAACATCCTTGCTCCCTAACCATGTTCGTATCCCACTGGCTTCCTATTCCAATTACCTCATTCCTTGCCCTCTTTCTTTCCTGCTGGTAGTGGAACACCACGTGCTCCACTGTGTCGAGCTCACCATACTCACACAGCCCGTCCATCACCAACCCGAGTCCACGGAGCTTCTCTCTGAAGTCTCCGTGGCCGGTGACGAGCTGGGAGGTGTAAAAACCAAATCCCATCCAACAAAAAGCAGAGGAGCTTGCTTCAGGGAACTTGGCGCGACCTTTTTCATGTTAGTTGCTGACGTTTGGCGTGGGACAACCCATTCCCCTCTTCCGCCAAAGTACCCCCCATTAATTAGATTTACCTGCTGCTCTGAGGAAACGGCCATTTGTTCCCTTCATTTGCTTGTGCAGGAGCAAGTTGGCTTCAAAGATCGGCACATTCTCCTAATGAATGGGAAGGAAATGAAGGATAGCGCGGTTCGTTTCATTTACTTGATTGGAAAAGAAAAAGGATTGCACCGCGGCTGTAGGGGAGGGCGGTGGAACGCCCGATTTGTGAAGTCTTTCTGTTCGGTCCGCACGAAGTGAAATAGTCGCAGGTAGCGGCATCGAGTTCGTGTCTCGTTATTGTGGTCGCGCCTGGGCGTCCGCGTGAAGCGTTTGTTACTTTTCAACAGGTGGAATAATTTAGAGGCCGGTTCGTGCGTTTCTCGGACGTTCCAATCAGCCACTGGCAGCCCTCGACCCCTTCCAGACCAGACCGGGGCCCGTCCAGACAAGGGGAACGTGCACCTTTTTTGACGAGAGGAGAAGCTTCGGTCGATTCCATACGCGGCTCATTAGTTCAAGAGCCTTGAGGTCGCATGACTCAGAGCCCCAGCATCCCGCAACATTCTATCTCTCAATTACGTGCAGTAGCGCGTCCGTATTTATGAACTTATCGCTTACCCGGACGCCTCAGCTCTCCGTGCGCTCGTTTAAGAGCCACATTTGCTGGCGAGGGACTGCTTTCGGGTAATTCATCAACTCATTAACCTCCGTATGGGGGTAAACTGCACTTTTGGTGTTCTGAAGTTGAAGCCGCCTACAAAAATCACGACCTGCATCACAACAGCCTTTGAATCTTCCAAACCACTCGCGTTCTTTGGGAAAAAGGTTCGAAATAATGGAACTCTCTGGGCCAAAGCACCTCACCACGTAAGTTTTGTTGGATGCGCGTTGCCGTGTGGAACGTTGTCCTTTGACAGCCTTTTAAAAAATGCGCGGCGCTTCTAGGAGAAGAATATTTCGCCTGGATGCACCAACTTTTTTTTTTCAAGAGAAGAAAGACCAAAAAGATAAAGAGGGCGGCGAGGAGGAAGAGCTAGAAGAAGAAGAGAGGTAGTCGAAGTTCAACCAGAAAAAGAATCAGAAGAGACTGGGAAAATCGGAGGAAAATAAACCATTCTCGGGTTTTAACGCCCTTTTGTCTCGCTTTGAATGGGCCGAATGAAAGGTCGGCCCATTCCGACTGAAAGCACCTGAGCCTGTTTTGAGGAGCTTTTGTCGGAGAGGAACAGGTCCCTTTCCTATACATTTTTAAGGTTTTTCCCAAGGACAAGTGGAGAAATGCGCGTCTCTAAGAGCAGCCAAGGGCTGACGGCTTGAATCTTCTAAATCACTTTGGGGAAGGTGACAACGTTCTCGGGCCGCAGGTCTTCGGAATTCCACTCTTCTTTCGTGCTCTCGTACGTCAAATCGAGTCATTCAGGTGCCCACTGTCGACGTTCTGGTTTAGTGTGGCACTCCTATCATCTTTTTTGGTCTCAAACCCACCCGAAATGGGAATCTAACTGGAGCTTTGAGGTTGACCCTAAATGAAGCTTCTCAGCTCTTTTCGAGCCCAGTATCGCTGGCTATAACAAACGCTTATTACTAGGGCTGAGAAGCACCATTTAGGGTCAACCTCAAAGCTCCAGTTATATTCCCATTTCGGGTGTGTTTAAGACCAAGATATCTAGTGCGTACGAACACCCAACTTTCCCCCGTAAGTTCGAACACCAGCTACACTTTTATTGTGCTGCTAGTACTCATTGCAGGAGGATAGTAATCACTTTTGCAGTTATTAGGTAATAACTGATGGAACTGGTAGTAAGCGAAACGGCAGTAGTTGAAATTCAGAAATTTTTGGAGTGAGCCCCATGTATCTCATGAGCGTTTTTAAACCCTCACCCATTGGATTGGACTACAATTCCAATTTTTACTTTCCTTGTTTTTAACATTCTACAAAAATTCCAGCGGAGTTTATAAGGAAAATATCTGGTGCGTTGCAACACACAACTCTCCTCAGCTCTACAACAATTCACTTTGTACGTGGCTAATTCTATTTAATCAATTCATTTATCATTCAGTTAATTTGAACTTGGTCAAATAACGCTTTAAGCCAGCAGGAAGCGGTAGCGCTTACAGTTCCAGATTTTATTGTGCTTCTCGTACTCATTGCAGGACCATTATTGATCAATTAGTACACAGATCATTAATGAGGCTGTAAACACAAATTTTTTGATGAACGATAGTTATTACTTTTGCAGAGTTATTGGGTAATAACTGTTAGAACTGGTAATAAGCGAAACGGCAGTAGTTGAAATTCAGGAATTTCTGGAGTGAGCCCCATGAATTTCATGAGCGTTTTTAAACACTCACCCTTTAGGTATTGGATTGGACTACAATACCAATTTTTACTTTCCTTGTTTCTAACATTCTACAAAAATTCCAGCGGAGTTTATAAGGAAAACCCCGCGATAAAAACGCTTTTCTTCGAAAATTATGATAATTTATTGTGCTGCTGTCGTCATTTTCCCACTAATGGGAATTTTACGGTATAATTGCCTGATTGAGAGCTATCAACATAAAAAATTTAATCAAAATCGTTAGAGCCGTTTTTGAGAAAAAAAATTTGGTGTTTTGATCACTATGATAACTATAGTTAACTTTCGGTGGATTTTGCCCATGCCCTTATTTTTGCGTTCCATGGTAACCTGTAGGCTGTACACCAAGTTTCAGCTGATTTGGTACGGTTGTTTTCTCTAAAAACCGCGCTAAAATCGATTTCGTCGAAAGTGTTGGTAATTTGTTGTGCTCCTCTCGTCATTTTCCCGCAAATGGGAATTCTACGGTATAATTGCCTGATTGAGAGCTACCAATATATAAAATTTAACCAAAATCGTTAGAGCTGTTTTTGAGAAAAAAAATATTTGGGGTTTTGATCACTATGATAACTATAGTTAACTTTCGGTGGATTTCGCTCATACCCTTATTTTGGCGTCCCATAGTAACCTGCGGGCGAGATATCAAGTTTGAGCTGATTTGATACGGTCGTTTTCTCTGAAAATCGTTCACACACACACACACAGACCGTTTTCCCAAATAGTGTTTTTCGGACTCAGGAGGGTCTGAAACGTAAAGATCTGAAGAAAACTCAAAGTTGCCAAGGAAAGTAAAAACATTTATAGTTAGCAAGTTAACAAAACCTTAGTTGAGAGTACTCAATAAGTTTGATGGAAATCGTTTGACGCGTTTTTCAGAAAATTGGAAAACCGGTCTATCGACAAATCTCCTTTTGCGAGTTAATTTGGCTTATCTCAGTTCAACATATATATACAGAAATAATTAGGGAGAAAGAAATGTGGATATGGGTGACTAAAAGACACTCTGAAAGATTGATCGTGTTGGAGCTGTTGGAGCAATTACCCCAGAATTTACGGAAATGAGTTGAAAAAACGTTATTTTCGACCCATTTTCAGTTTTATCTCTGTTCAAAGGACTGTTAGAGGAACACTTCTTCAGAACAATATATAGGTATTAACTATTCGAAAACATCCTGTGAGTTTGGTGAAAATGTCGTATTGCCCAAAAGCGTAAAAAACCTATTTTTGCTTAGTAGGTAAGGTGACCAGATTTTTGTTTATCCACCACGGGACACAGGTTGAAACTGAGTCGAAGCATTGGTAGAGTGCCAAGGGGTTGGTGTACAGAGTACCTTCACCACAATTTTCAAAACTTACTAGTACTTACTAGAGTAACTTTGTGAGTTTTGAGGGACTTGAAAGATAGTTTTTAAACTTTGTACCCTTTTATATTTACTACTTACTTTTTTCCTGTACAAATTATAGAATTTAATTTGGACAACGCAAGGCGCGTAAATAAATATCTGGTGCGTAGCAACACACAACTTTCCGCCACCCCCGTAATTTCGAACACCACCTACATAGGCGGGCGCTATATCTTCGTTCAACGCAGTTTTACAGGAACATTTATCGAGAACAAAATGTAGGGACTAGTTAGCTGAGAGTACTCCGTAAGTTTGATCGAAATCGTAAGAGCCGTTTTTGAGAAAATTGGAATACCGATAAATTAATATTCGACAAATCTCCTTTTCTGAATTAACTTGACTTATATCTCCGTTCAACATATATATACAGAAATAATTATGGAGAACGAAATGTTGGTATGAGTGACTAAAAGACACTACATTAAGATTTATCACATCTGGTGAAAAGGTAACCCTGGAATTTACGGAAATGTTCGAAAAAACGTTATTTTTGACACATTTTGATTTTTATCTCTGTTCAATGGACCGTCACAGGAACATTTATTGAATAGAATACGTACGTATTAACTATTTGAAAACATCCTGTGAGTTTGGTGAAAATCGCTGAAGCCGTTTAGCCAAAAAGCGTAAAAAACCTATTTTTGCTTCAGGGGCCCATATCTCCGTTCACCGTATTTTCATGGAGATCTGTATACAGAAGAAAAGTTAGGTACTGATTAGGAGAAGATAATTGGGAAGTTTAATCAAAATCGTTAGAGCCGTTTTCGAGAAAAATGCGAAAAACCCTAGTTTTTGGTACATTTTTGTCCCCCACCCCCCTTCCCATCGGCCGAAATCGTCCATAACCTTATTTTGGTGTCTACAAAAAATAACGAACAAAACAAAAAAAGAATCAGCTCAATCGGATGAGCCGTTTTCCCGCAAATCGAACTACAGACACACACACACACGGACCACGCGCCGAAATTAGGTTTTTACTTTCCGCTACCCGAAGGGAAGGAAAGTATAGTAATCGGCCCAAAAAAAAAATTTGAGTTTTCTTCAGATCTTTACGTTTCAGACCCTACTGAGTCTAAAAAACCTAATTTCGTCGCGTGGTCCGTGTGTATGTGTGTGTGTCTGTAGTTCGATTTGCGGGAGAACGGCTGATCCGATTGAGCTGGTTCTTTTTTTGTTTTGTTCGTTATTTTTTGTAGACGCCAAAATTAGGTTATGGGCGATTTCGGTCAATGGGAAGGGGGTGTGGTGTGAAAATGTACCAAAAACTAGGGGTTTTCGCCTTTTTATCGAAAACGGCTCTAACGATTTTGATTAAACTTTCAAATTATCTTCTACTAATCAATACCTAACTTTTCTTCTCTATACATATCTCCATGAAAATACGGTGAACGGAGATAATGACCTATGAAGCAAAATAGGTTTTTAAGCTTTGGCAAAATGACTTCAACGATTATCATCAAACTCTCAGGATATTTTCGAATAGTTAATACCTACATATTGTTCTCAATAAATGTTCCTCTGAAAGTCCATTGAGCAGAGATAAAAATGAAAATGTGTTGAAAATAACGTTTTTTCGAACATTTCCGAAAGTTCCAGGGTAATTTTTTCACCAGATGTGATAAATCCTAATGAAGTGTCTTTTAGTCACCCATACCAACATTTTGTTCTCCATAACTATTTCTGTATATATATGTTGCACGGAGATATAAGCCACGTTAACTCAGAAAAGGAGATTTGTCGAATATTAATTTATCGGCATTCGTATTTTCTCAAAAACGGCTCCAACGATTTCGATAAAACTTTCGGAATACTCTCAGCTAACTAGTCCTTACATTTTGTTCCGTATAAATGTTCCTGTAAAAATGCGTTGAACGAAGATATAGCGCCCGCATGTGTAGGTGGTGTTCGAACTTAAATGGGTGGCGGAAAGTAGTGTGTTGCTACGCACCAGATATTTTAGACTCAATATGCCTCAAAACGTAAAGATGTGAAGAAAACCCAAATGTTTTTTCGACACGAATACTATACTTTCCTTACCCTTTGGGGTAGCTGTAAGTAAAAATTGACATTTTCTAGGCGAGGCTAGGCAATTGGCACGACGCGACTAGTCGAACTGACGCGTGGGACGTAAAGACGACCCACATGGCATTCCAGTTGCGCGAAATCTATAATAATCTATATAATAATAACGAACAAAACGAAAAAAGAACCAGCTCAATCGGATCAGCCGTTCTCCCGCAAATCGAACTACAGACACACACACATGGACCACGCGCCGAAATTAGGTTTTTTAGACTCAGTAGGGACGGAAACGTAAAGATCTGATGAAAAACCAAATTTTTTTTTGGGCCGATTACTATACTTTCCTTCCCTTCGGGTAGCGGAAAGTAAAAATAACAAGTTGAGGTAATGTACATGCAGCGTGTGACAGGTAGGAAAAAGTCACTGCGATCGGGATGTCGGCCAATAGCCTGAACACTCACGAACAACGCCAGAAACGGCCAATTACAGTGTATATTGAAATAAGGATTCAGGAACAGGATTACGTATAATCTTCTGACACCTAGTTATTTGTATTTTAACTGAGTACAACCTCTCTCGAAATGCACACAGAATTCACGCTAAGTGCGTAAAGCAGTTATAAAGTATTTTAAATTAAAAAATAATTGTGACATAACCAAATAATCCACCGTCAAATACTCATGAAAACGGGACAAATAAGCGTCCCTAGAGGGTTGGTCGGGACAACGGGACATTTCTCTCAAAAATGGGACTGTCCCGTTTATAACGGGACGTCTGGTCACCTTATTGATAGGCGTATATCTCCGTTCACCGTATTTTCATGGAGATATGTATGGAGAAGAAATGTTTTGTACTAACTAGTAGACGTTAATTTGAAAGTTTAATAATATCGTTTTCGAGAAAAAGGCGAAACACCCTAGGTTTGGGTACATTTTCGTCCCCCACCGCCGTTCCCATCGGCCGAAATCGTCCATAACCTTATTTTGGTGTCTACAAAAAATAACGAACAAAACAAAAAAAGAACCAGCTCAATCGGATCAGCCGTTCCCCCGCAAATCGAGCTACAGACACACACACACACGGACCACGTAAAAAACGCAAAACGTAAAGATCTGAAGATAACCCAATTTTTACTTTCCTTCGAAGGGAAAGTTATGTAATCGGCTGAAAAAAAAATTTTGAGTTCCCTTCAGATCTTTACGTTTCAGACCCCCTGAGTCCGAAAAACACTATTTGGGAAAATGGTCTGTGTGTGTGTGTGTGTGTCTGTGGACGATTTTTAGAGAGAACCAGCGTACCAAATCCACTCAAACTTGATATCCAACCCGCAGGTTACCATGGGACCCCAAAATAAGGATATAAACAAAATCCACCGGAATTTAACTATAGTTATCATAGTGATCAAAACACCAAATTTTTTTTCTCAAAAACGGCTCTAACGATTTTGATTAAAGTTTTTATATTGATAGCTCGCAATATAAGTACTATACCATAAAATTTCCATTTGTGGGAAAATGACGAGAGCAGCACAATAAATTACCAAAACCTTCGACGAAATCGACTTTAGCGCGGTTTTTAGAGAAAACAACCGTACCAAATCATCTGAAACTTGATGTCTAGCCTACAGATTACCATGAGACGCAAAAATAAGGGTACGGGCAAAATCCACCGAAAGTTAACTATAGTTATCATAGTGATATAGTGATCAAAACACCAACTATTATTTTTCTCAAAAACGGCTCTAACGATTTTGATTAAATTTTTTATATTGGTAGCTCGCAATATGGCAACTATACCATAAAATTCCCATTCGTGGGAAAATGACGAGAGCAGCACAATAAATTATCAAATTTGTCGACGAAAAGCGTTTTTATCGCGGGGTTTTCCTTATAAACTCCGCTGGAATGTTACTAGAATGTTAAAAAAAATTTGTATTGTAGTCCATTCCAATACCTAAAGGGTGATTGCTGGAAAACGCTCATGAGAAACATAGGGGTCACTCCAGAAATTCCTGAATTTCAACTACCGCCATTTCGCTTACTACAAGTTCTAAACGTTTTTACCCAATAACTCTGCAAAAGTAATTACTATCCTTCTTCAAATAATTTGTGTTTACAGCCTCATTGATTATCTGTGTACCAATTGATCAATAATGGTCCTGGAATGAGTACGAGCAGCACAATAAAATCCGGAACTGTAAGTGCTACCGCTTCCTACTGCCGTAAAGCGTTGTTTGACCAAGTTCAAATGAACTGACTGATAAATGAATTGATTAAATTGAATTAGCCATGTGGAAAGTGATTTGACGTAGAGCTAAGGAAAGTTGTGTGTTGCAACGCACCAGATATTTTTTACACGATTACAATACTTTCCTTCCCCTTTGGGTAGCGGAAAGTAAAAAGATGATAGGAATGCCACACTAAACCAGAACGTTGGCAGTGGGCACCTGAATGTCTCGATTTGACATACAAGAGTTTAATAATGTCAATAGCGTTTACTCGACAGTCAACCGTTCTATTTTTATATTTTATCCCAAAGGCCAAAATGTATTCTTTTATGGTCGCTTGAAGAGCCCCTCAGATTTTGAAAAATGTCCCAACACTCTGCTCAAAAACGTTTGTCTCGCTAATCATCCTCGTGTGGCCTGAAATCGGATCGGTTGTACGTGCACTTGCTCAATGCATCGCCAGGTACCGTCGTCGAATACTTGATGGCTGTTATTACGGCAAGTATTAGCAACAGTATTCACTGATTTGCCAGTAACGGCGTTAGAACTGTTTTTCTTCGCCTCTTTTGTTGCGTTTATTCCCCTAAAAAGGGATGTTTACTCAAAGATATCGTGTCTCTCAGGTTCCTCCCACCTTCAGCTTGGTCATTCAATGGGTCAGGAAACGATAAATTACGAGACACCCACCGGCCTCGTATAATATTCAACTACACCCACATGGCGGCTAATTATCGCGCTCATCGTAAAACCTCTTGAAGAATCGAGCCCTTAGTTCGTGTCCCATTCACAAAAACCTCTTCAGAATACGAGGTTGTACAGTTATTGTGAGTGAGCTCATGCGCGTTAAGAAGATTATTTACTAGGCTGAAACCTGGAGTAAAGGTAGCGAACAACTCACCGGGATTCATTATACCGCACATATTACATTGAAAGTCAAAAAACGTCGAAAAAACGGTTTCTTAATATCGTTAGGATGCGATTTTTTTCGCGAACACGCCAGGGAGTTCATTTCAAGCAATTCCATCTCTTTCTGGCCGGGTTCATTTGTTGCCCTTGACACTGACGGCGCAGAAGTTTCGCTTAGCAGATGGGAGTTCAATTAGCCTCTCCTGCTAACAAAGGCTTTAAGGATTATTTACGAAGTCGACAACGAGTTTTACCCTTTTTGGAGTATCCAAAATGTTCACTCCCAACCTTTCCCTTACCATCTTCCCTTAGGCAACCCTACTCAAAGCGTCCCAGACTTGATTCTAAATAAGAGTCCATAATCAGTGCCGCGGTGTCGGGTGAACTAGTTCTACTGGCTGCTCAATCAGAACTCTATCACGCGAGTATGCGTGTTAAGTGTAAGTGCGCAGAAAAACGTGCTGTAGAGTTTAGATGTGAAATTGTTAAGAGCTCACCTGGCCTCTTATCAGGCAGAGGATTCAAATCTTCGATCCTTGAAGCCCATTGTAATTGGTGCGCATGACCTCACATAAGGTCCAACTCCTGGGTTTATTATTTTCTCCAGATAAGCTTTTCAATAATAGGTTCCTGTTTTCGAACCTTACGAATGTACAAGGCCAGAAGACCAAGTTCTGGGGGAATTTGAAAAAAAAAACTATCTACTTAGGAAAAAACCCTGCAAATTATTACAAAACGGTTTATTATTCCCACGATCAGCTGGACCTAGTATTACTGCTCCGAAACCCATTCTATTCGATTCAGCATCGAAAAATACTAGTAAACCATACGAAACATGACCTGACTACAATGGAACTACGGAAACTAAATATTCCCCCGGCGCCAGGCGCCCCTAAACGTCTGTAGTATGTCACGGGTGTGCGGTGGAAGTGGCCCCAACCTTCCTCCGCCCCGTCAGACAAAAGGAATCGGGGAAATTGGGACGGGGACTTCCAGAGAACCCTATGCAATTGGCACGAAGTTTCGAGTCGAGCGGGCGGGTGGTTTTGATGAGACGGAAGGGAGTGAGGGATTACTAACGACGAAACATTGACTTCGGCTGTAGTTCCCGCGAGTTCTTTCAATTAGTTGACTCTAATAATTACTGTAATTTCCTTATACGCAGTTGTACACGTCTGATACTCATTCCATTTGACCCAGGATGTAAAAATACCTTGAAAATGATACGAAACACGGCGTATTTGCGATTATACTGCGTTTTGTTAAATTCGTCTCTCTGCTCTTGGGATACTCTCTCTCGTCTTCACAAACCAGTTCCCCTGTTCAGAGACCCCAGAGTGAATTCTCACACACACGCATATCTGTTGTTCGCCACTTTATGTACAAGTGTATGAACACAGTCCTCCCTCACAGTGTTCACGTCAATCCATTCTTCAAACTCCACCTCAAGCTGCGCCCATTATGTTGTTTTATGGATTTATGCGCTAGATAAATGTAAATTCTATTGGTCCCAGCGAGGTGAACGTTTATTCCCTACTACTTCCATTGTTATGCGACGGATAAAAGGTAAAAGATTGGGGAAGGGACATATAATAAAATAATACATTGCTCATAATGACAGAAATCTAAATACGAACCTTCCCGAAGAAATCATGTTGACAGCCCCATAAATTCCCTTTACGTTCGAGGTTCAATAGAGATCTTGACATGGTTAGAGCCACCCCATTACGAGAAATAGGAAGGTTAAGAACAAACAGATTGGATTAGTTGGTAGAGCGATGGAATTCATTGTGGGTGCGTCGGGCCGAAGAAAGTATTTAGATATTTTGTACTGAAATCAAATTTTAGTTTGTAATGGTTTGCGGCGGACTGAATTATCAATTCTCTCTGAATTGCAGGGGAGGAATTCTCCTATGAACTGTGATGCCACTAGCACACCTCCCCCATTGTGACAATGCCAGGGTGACTCCCGAAGCACCCAGGCCCCGAAGTCTCTCTCCTTCTGGGGTGCTAGCGTCCAGCGGGCCTGCTATCGGCATCCACGGCCTCCCCGGAGTGTACCCATCCCCTGCCTACCCAAAGCCAACAGGCTTCCCACTCCCTCTATTCTTTATTTCTTTCCTATTTTAATTTGTTTTCTCATTTTCCTATTTCTTAGTTTCCCCCGTGCGCTGCGAACTGAACTGCTGTGGGGTTTTTTTGACAAAATATTTTGCACCAAAAATTTTTTGTCTGGAGGGGGGGGGGAGTGTAACGGTTTGTGGCGGACTGCTGATGGTGGCAACACTGTTGCCGCCACCCGTGCAGTTCGCCGCTGTTTATATTAGCTGAGGAGCCACATTTTTCGTTATAACGGCTACCGACATCGCTCACGAATCTCCCCCATTTTTTAAGCCAGTGATCAAGTATTTAAAGTCCCTTTATATTGTGTGAAGTAAGGTAAGCGATCAGAGCTTGGTGTTTGATTTTCCCCATTGCCCTTTTATTGTCATTTACTACAATCCGAGCATAGGTTATTTATTTCATTCTCAAAGGAGTTCATTTCATTTCATTTCTATTTTTTCCTGATTAAATTCAAGTGGGTCCTATTTGGTTTATAATTTCATTTCCCAGTACTTTCCTGAGAGGCATTATTTTGTTTATTTACTTCAAGTGAGTATAATTGAGTATATTTAACTTGCTCGTCTTGTGGGCCCTGACACGACTTTCACTCGTGTCCTGTACGCGGGTAATTCAGTAAAGGAATTCCCCAAGTACATCACAAGTTGGATGACACAATTAGTTTGAATGTGGAAACAGATAATTCGACGTTTCTGAAGCAAAACCTGGCCAAATTGACTGCAGAGGAAGTTGTGGCCTGTTCCTTCACCTTGGTTGCTGCGCGAGTTCAGAAGTATCAGTATAGAATCAAAGTAAATCGTCTTGCTGTAGTTAATTCAACAAACTAAGAATCGACAACGTTCAAGAGATTTTCGTGTATCTCTCTGAAGAAAGCAGCATGGAAGAGAGTTCTATTTCAACTTCTGGAGGTTGCCGTCGAGCGGAGAATACGAAGTGTTGCCGAGAAGAGGAAAAGGTCACGTTCGGCTAACGAGAGGTCCTTTCTGGCCATCCAAGATAAGAAGGGGGCAAGAAGATCCCTTTATGACTGGGCAATGTTAACGAGGGAGAGCATAGAGAGAAAGGTATTGTCTTGTCATAACCCGCATTAGGGAGAAGCCCCCAGAAGTTCAGGCGTTGGAATGAAGAGTCTCCTTCTGAACCAAAAGACCCTTAGCATTGAGTCAAGTGTACAATGCGGTTCGTTTGCGTCGCATTTGCATTAAAGGCCCCTTTATGGAGACAAGTCTATCGTGGAAAAGGCATCTTCTTCCCCTCATTGCCTGGTCTCTCCTAAGAGTTTGGACTTAGCGCTGATTAGCTGGTGAGAAAGGAAGAAAGGGCTCTATAATAACCTCACGGCGTAGTTCAGAGCTTTATATACAAATTTAAGGAGCGGCAAAATGCCATCGTTATACCTCTAACGAATATGCAAGCTTACTTTCCAATAAGAATATCGACATTTTAAAACTCTCCCCAGAATACGTGAGACCAGCTGTAATGAAAGTCAGAAAGTCGAAACGAGATAGACTCATAGTTAAAGAACGTACCCACTGAAAACCAACAGTATCGGCCTCGACACAAGTCTGTATCCGTATCAAAGTGACAGATCATCAACACTCATAAGAGATAGCGCTTTCTCCAGCATGCTGAGGTATGACCCCTGAGGAAGGCGTATCATTGGGAGGAGTTCTGTTCTAACTATTTACTTGGGTGCCATGATTCGAAGGGAGAGATGAACTTTTACCACGTTTTTTTCTCATAATCTTCATCGCACTTTGGGCAAGTCGGTTATAAGCTTAGTAGCCATCGATGCTAGAAGGTTTGGCTTTCTTCCAACAACCGTCTGTTGTAGGAACAACAGTAGAGCAGCGCGTGGTTTCTTGTTTACTCCACACTGGAGAAGCAAGATGTGCAGGTTGGAAAGTCTTTGAGAGAAAAGAAGAGGAGCTGCACATTCAAGTCGTTATGCCCCGTAAGGAACTGGCTCGTCCTGTGGTCACGACCTACTTTCTCCTAAGTCGTTGACAGATGTCGTACGTGTCATGTTTTTTTTTGTTGAAACGGTGGATGCAGGCGATACCCTTACTGTATTGTAAGGGCGTCCATGGTGCTCAGATCATGGCCCCCCTGCACCACCTTCAGGCCCCACGCCACTGGTCTCACGTGGTGTGACTCACCTATGCGCACCCACCACCCCGCACAAAGTGGAGTATATCCGCAAGTTCAGCACTTGCCACCTCTTTGGGCTGGAGAAAGGGCCTCCCAAACACACAACGGCGCGCTGCCGCGAGTCCATCGCATACGCACAGCACATGCTCGGCCATCTCTAGCCCTACCTCGCATAACCTGCATACCTGTACCTTGCACTTGCCAATATTTGTAAGGTGGTACCCCAGTGGACAGTGTCCTGTGAACAGGCCACATATGATCATCATATCCTTCCTCCCCAGTGCAAGCACCTCCTTGGACCTCTCTCTGGAGAGCCGGATGAAGAGTTTTGACTGTCTAAGGCCGGGCAGCCCCTGCCAATGAGCGACCCTGCACCAGTCCTCCCATTTGCCGACCTCTCTACGTAGGTGGCTCCTGGTAGTCCCAACAAAGGGCTCAGGGGCAATAGGGATCTGCACTGATCCCTTCTTAGCCAACCTATCAGCCCGATCGTTTCCCTGTATACCCTGATGCCCTGGCACCCGACACAGTGTTACACTGTTGTCCTCGGTCAGGGCCTTCAGTCCAGTCAGACACCCCCACACCTACCGCAATGTAAGAGAGTATGAGGCTAACGCCTTGAGAGTGGCGTGACTATCCACCATTATGTAGATTCTCTGCCGCTTCAGTCCCCTCTGCAGCAGCCGCTGCACACAGACTGTCACCACAGCCACCTCTGCCTGGAACACCGTGGCCAGCTACCCCAATGGGATCGCTGCTCTGATTCTCGGCCCAAAGATGCCTGCCCCTGCAAGGCCACACTGCACCGAGCCATCCTTGTAGTATACCAACGTGTCATGTTCCTATCTCGCTTCTGGTGCATCTAATCTTATGCCCATTCACATAGTGCGTCAAGTTTTCAGTCAGTGAAGAGATCTACACGGAGTTCAACAAAAAACGGGGGAAGTTCCCCTTTCCCTCTGCGCTTGCCCACTATGCACTCAAAATGAACGGCTTACTGGCCAGTCATCACTTCGAGTGCTTCAGTGGATGGTGTCTTGTAGGAGATTGGCTATAACATTTGAAATACCATTTTGTAGACATACCTAAGAAACCAACGACTTTACTGGTTAGTTCGATGGTTGCTTCGGATCTGACGTTTTTGTTCCAACTTAAATCTTATCTTCGAACCAAGTTGGGCACCTTCTTTGAAAGCGTTTTGAATGGAAATATAGGCCTACGAATCAAAAGGAGGGGTTTTTAAGTTTTTGAAGGAATTTAGATATTGTAAACTTATAATGACCACGTTCAGTAGCGCTCATGCGGGGGGCAACCAGTTTTCTCTTAAAGGCAGTAGTCGAGAGAAGGGTTATTCTACATCTACTTTTGTAACCATTGATGTTGTAGCTAGTGCGTAGTGCAATTCAGTTGGGAACTGCGTGAGAATAAAATCTCTGAAGGGAAAGTGCAGATTTCAATTGATGTACTGTAACGACTAAATCTAAGCAAAAATGTTCGGTCGCACAATAATTAAAATTTAGGAATTCTTCGAATAACTCGTGGAGGAGGGATGGGCCTCAAAGAAGGAAGTAAAGAAAAAGAATCGTCCTTGTCGGAAATTTCCACCCAAAAAGAAATTAGTTTAATTTCTGTCAAAATTAATTAAATGATTAAATATAGATCGGAGTGGCCACCCTTTACAAAATTTTAAAAAACTAAAGTAATAGATTTCTACTTAAAAAAAAAACAAGACAAAATCTATGACGAATAAAATAAAATAAAATAAGGTCTCCGGCGACTCCAACGACGTAGAGGATCTTCTTCGAAATTTTTTCTTCAAAATATTTATTTAAAATCGACTATCCCACCTGAGGAGTTGAACGGAAGTCCGAGGTTGCCGTCTATCCCTGGACGAGGTGCCTCCTGGTATAATTCGTGACGACTGCGGGAGGCTAGGGGAAAACACTCATTTTTATTTTCCTGACTAGGCTCCCAATATTGAATTTTTCTTCTTTTGAAGGAGTGACACTTACCTCGGAGTCGAAACGGGGATTTATTATATATTAAAAAAAATTTTTTTCTTCAGACGCTTGAGGAAGGGCAAACGATCTGCACGAGGCGAAGGCTATGACTGCTGCCGCCACCTTCACTCACCTGAGTCGCGGCGAGAGAGGAGGCTGCTCGGGGCAGTGATAAGGAGCGTCCTCTCGCGACCATCGGCGTTTGTTACAGTACCCCGACAACCCAACTACTACCAACCCAAGTAGAGTTAAAACAGGAAAGCTGGGACCCGCCTCCTGGCAACCTCCTCTTGGATCGTTTATAAACTGTACTGGGGAGATAGGTGTGGAAAGTGCACGGTTGTTGCCACTCCATTGTTGGATGAGTGAGAGGAGGGTGGTTAGGAAGCTTGTAGATGCGTCCACTAGAGGAGGGAATAG
The DNA here is from genome assembly GCA_020466155.1 of Pachypeltis micranthus. NCBI lineage: Eukaryota > Metazoa > Arthropoda > Insecta > Hemiptera > Miridae > Pachypeltis > Pachypeltis micranthus. Next base: position 19,950,036 of record CM035780.1, on the reverse strand, counting down.
TAACTAACTTCATATGCCGTCGTCTTTCCTACGTCATTGAGTTGGGAGGGGTTGTCACTATACTTTTCTTACTTTCCTTTGCCTCTGTGTTTTGCAATGGAAGCCAGCAGCCAGTCACTTCCTTAACGGAATTTCGTAAGATTCTCCTCCACATACGACTCAGATCACCCAAAGACGGGAGCTTCTAACCGAAGACGAGTCAATTCGCTACTGGAGAACCACGAACAGGGAAAGAAGATCTGTTCTGATGAGCCTAGTTTCGACTGAGCGGGCCAGTCCTCTGCTCATAGCGGCTTCACGGGTGATGAACCGCAGCCAATTTATTATTAAGCCATTACCAGGAGACGCTCATTTATCAAATCCTCATTCGCCCCTCGTCCCTGAAACGTTCTTTCATCGGCTTCCGATGCGGTGCACATGTCATTCGAGGGCTCCGCTGCTAACTACTGCCTGATCGATTGTGGTAACCCTCCTGCGAGGGAAACCTACTGGGTAGCTCTTGTTTTATTTTTTTTTAGGCGAAACGTTTCGTATTCGCCTAATTCAACCAACGACAAGCTCAAACCGACCCCAACGCACGTAAGCATTCACCCTTACTCGAAGAGTCGTATGTATATTCCACCGTTTGACTCTCGACTGAAGGATATTTTGATGACGAACGGTGTGTTTTTATTATTCTGCAACAACCAGAAGGTTCCTCGAGCCATTCAGGCTCTGGGTAGGAAGAAACGAACGGCTAATCATTCAATGTACCAAATCCTACTTGCAGAGGTTCCTTTGAGAGCAAGTTTTGCTTATTTGCACAGTGCAGGCCAATCTAGATAAGTAAAACTAAGGGACTTTGAAACACTAAAGTTAACGTACCTGTTAAGTGAGTCCATCTCCTCTGGCTGGTGAGTTACTGTGGGCAAGCGGTTTTGATGCAAATACATCATCGTCTGGCTTTTAAGTCAGTGCTGGAGTCAGTCAGTTGGTCGTGGTCTTTCTGTACAAAGAGAGAGGTAAACGAGATGATGGAGCGTCGGGGAAGGGACGGGAGGAGGAGGTCATGTACCTCTGGGGGAAACCCCCTAGAGGTGAATGGAACACCTTGAATGATCTGTCAATTGTGTCGCATTTTGTGTTGATTTGTTCATTTATGATCTGTCCATTGAAGTTTTTTTGTTTATAAATTTCCATGTTTTCTAATATTTTCAATTTTCGTCCTTTGTATTGTTTATGTAGTAAGATGGTGCAGTCTTGTATTTTAGTAGGTTCATGTCCAGTTGTCTTGAGGTGGTTGGCATAGTTTGAATCGTCTTGGTTCCTACTAGGAGATTTAATGTGTTCTGAATATCTGGTCCGTATTTTTCGTCCTGTCCGTCCCATGTATGCGTTTTTGCAAGTGCAGGTTATTTTATATACCCCACTTTGGTCGAGAGGGTCTGTCTTTTCAGTTTTTGCAGTTAGTTTGGTTCTAAGTGTGTTGTCCGTACGTAGTGCGATTTGTATAGCTTTCTTATCTATATATATAAATATTGCAACACACAACTTTCCTTAGATCTACAGCAATTCACTTTGTACATGGCTAATTCTATTTAATCAATTCATTTATCACTCAGTTAATTTGAACTTGGTCAAACAACGCTTTACGGCAGCAGGAAGCGGTAGCGCTTACAGCTCCGGAATTTATTGTTCTGCTCGTACTCATTGCAGGACCATTATTGAGCAATTGGTACACAGATAATTAATGAGGCTGTAAACAAGAATTTTTTAAAGTGGATAGTAATCACTTTTGTGGAGTTATTGGGTAATAACTGTTAGAACTGGTAGTAAGCGAAACGGGCGTAGTTGAAATTCAGGAATTTCTGGAGTGAGCCCCATGTATCTCATGAGCGTTTTTAAACACCCACCCTTTAGGTATTGGATAGGACTACAATACCAATTTTTTTTAGCATTCTACTAACATTCCAGCGGACTTTATAAGGAAAAAACTACGCTAAAAACGCTTTTGGTCGAAAATTCTGATAATTTATTGTGCTGCTCTCGTCATTTTCCCACAAATGGGAATTTTATGGTATCATTGCCTTATTGAGAGCTAACAATATAAAAAATTTATTCAAAATCGTTAGAGCCATTTTTGAGAAACAAAATTTGGTGTTTTGATCACTATATCACTATGATAACTATAGTTAACTTTCGGTGGATTTTGCCCATACCCTTAATTTGGCGTCCCATGGTAACGTGTAGGCTAGACATCAAGTTTCAGCTGATTTGGTTTCGGTTGTTTTCTCTAAAAACCGCGCTAAAATCGATTTAGTCGAAAGTTTTGGTAATTTATTGTGCTGCTCTCGTCATTTTCCCACAAATAGGAATTTTATGGTATAGTTACCTTATTAAGAGCTATCAATATAAACAATTTAATCAAAATCGTTAGAGCCGTTTTTGAGAAGAAAAATATTTGGTGTTTTGATCACTTTGATAACTATAGGTTAATTTCGGTGGATTTTGTTCATACCCTTATTTTGGCGTCCCATGGTAACCTGCGTGCGAGATGTGAAGATTGAGGTGATTTGGTACGGTGGTTTTCTCTAAAAATCGTCCTTCCTCGTTCTGTCTGTGGGCCCCCCTCACAGCGCCATAGCTACCAGTTGCTAAGCGGTTCCTAGGCTGCCACGGGCACACCAGCGGCCTTCTGGTATGCTTCGGGGGCTGACATTGCCTGAGTGGAGAGCTTCTCAGGGGGCCAACTCCCCTACAGCTCCTTGTCCCTTTCGTACGATGGGGGAGGAATATACAGTACTCCCCCATTGGGGGGACGTGGTCTTGGTGGGGAGAGTGTGTGTGTGTCTGGGTGGGCGGGTGGCGTTCTGGCTGGCGTCGGGGGGCGGCAAAATTCCTTAGGGGCTGCGTGGGCCGCCATGGTTAATTTGTTTTGTTTGTTGCCGTTATGTTGAGTTGTTAAGTTTGGTTTTGATTTGTGTTTTATTTGCCAAGCTGTTAATTTCTCGGGACTGTCCGTATCTCCCGGGCACTAAGAAAGCTCTAAACGACGGGTGCCGCGGGCCACTTATGCGTGGGTGGGCTCAAGGCTAGCTGGGGGTTGTCCCCCTCCCCCCAGGTGGCAGGTGTGAATGTGGTGTGTGAAATGGGGTTGTGTGAATGTAATTTATTGAGTGAGTGAGTAATTAGGTTAGTGTGTGAATGGTATAGAGTGTCTGCAATTTATTGGGAGTGGGTGGTTGTGTGGGTGTTGGGTGTGGGTGGATAGGGGCTGGGAAGGGGGCTAGCGGGCTGGTCGCCTCTACCAAGGGGACGGAAAACTGGAATTGCGGGGCTGGTCTCCACCATCCAGCGGCTGGGCATTGCTGGTAGGTGGTGGGCTCTTGCTTACCAGGGACCTGGGGTCCTCCGGGAAGGAGGGGCAAGTCCAAACCCCTCCAAGACGGAGGTGCTCGAAGCCGTAATTCTGGACGCAAGTTTGGGCGGGCAAGCGACCATTCTAGCCTTATGGGATATTTTTCCCAAAATGGTACTGCGGGGGTGCACAGACCGCGGCGCAAGCTGGTGCACCATGGGAAGGTCCACGCCAGGTAGGTGCCTCTGCAGGTTTCTAAGGCAAAGGCGGATAACCCGCCGATCCCTAGTACTCATGTATGGGATCTTGCAGATATCGCAGTGTTCGAGGGGTCGCTGGAAGTAGTCCCTGTCCCTTTTTCCTCTTGATTTGCCCGATAGGGCGGGAGCAGGTCAGGGCTGTGAGGCCAGTACTGCCGCCGCATACCCCCATATATCGGAAAAAACATGTCCCTTTCCATACGTGCTATGAGCCTGAAGAGGGTTCGAAGGTTCATGCAATACTGGAGAGGCTGCAGTTCCTTATTGTAATATTTTATGACGGTACCAGGACACTCCTCGCAAAGTCCTTCAGGGCCAGGAAGCCAGCAGCTGCTGCATACGGGTTAGGTCCGTGGCAAGCTCATCCCCGAACACCATTTCCCTCAGATGTGCGCGCTGACTTATCCACCTTGGACATTCACAGAGTACATGTTCCGCTGTTTCTGGGGCAGATCCACAGCTACAGGTCGGAGACCTGAAATCTCGATGCCCCAGCACCAACTGAGACACAGAGTATCCAAGGCCTCATTTTGGTTTATTCTACATTCTGAATAATAACCCTATGTTTTCGGTCACTAAACATTTGTTACAACCCCCCCTCAAAATTTGATACTCTACGTTTCTAGACATGGGGAGTCCAAATCCGCAATGTTCGTCTGCCGTCACCCATCCGTCGTCCGCCGCCCAGGTCGTTTTGTGCCTTTAACGTGGTCTAAAAAATCCGTTCTTTCGCACAAAAATCCCATTTGGTATCTAGTTGTGCCCGCCATCTCGGCAATCCGATTGGACGAAGCCCATGGTTGTTATGGACAAAAAATGGTTTACAAAATTTACAAAACGCAGTATAATCGCAAATACGCCGTGTTTCGTATCGTTTTTAAGATATTTTTACATCCTGGGTTGAATGGAATGAGTATCAGACGTGTACAACTGCGTATAGGGAAATTACAGTAATTATTATACTCAACTAATTGAAAGAACTCGCGGGAACTACAGCGGAAGTCAACGTTTCGTCGTTAGTACTCCCTCCCTCCCTCCAGTCTCATCAAAACCATCTGCCCTCTCGACTCGCAATGTCATGCCAATAGCCGAGGGTTTATTGGAAGTCCCTGTCCCAATTTCCCCGACTCTTTTTGCCTGACAGGGCGGAGGAAGGATAGGGCCACTTCCTCCGCACACCCCTACATCGGATCATAAATGCCTACAGACGTTTACGAGAGCCTGCCACCGGGGGAATATTTAGTTTCCGCAGTTCCATTGTAGTCAGGTCATGTTTCGTATGGTTTACTAGTATTTTTCGATGCTGAATCTAATGGAATGGGTCTCGGAGCAGTAATACTAGGTCAAGCTGTTCACGAGAATAATAAACCGTTGTGTAATAATTTGCCGGGTTTTTAACCTGCTCTCCATAGATGGGAATAGCATCAGCCAGTTTCAGCCCCTGTCCACCTTTCTTGCCACATACTTATTAGGTGGGACATAATCACCCTGAGGCAACAGACGAGTTCACGGTTATCGGTCATCGTCTCCATTAACAAAAATCTCCCTGGTAATAAGGCAAAGCTAGTCCTGGCACACTACTTGCCCCACGGTAGTGAAGGAACTCCAGGTTTACTGGACTTAGTCTTTTGACAAAATTGCCTCCTGCGCATTTGAAGGATTTATCTTCAGTTGGGAGAATTGTTGGTATATACCTGTCCTTCTCCATTCCTACTAATGCCCTATTGCTTTTAGTTAGCACAAACAAATAATAAAATTTTGTCAATGAAATTACCGAATGCAGTTCTATTATTTATATATTTCAACTCAAAAATAGTATTTCGGAAAATGTTTAATAAACAACTACGTGCCTCGTTGCGGCTAAATGGAAATCCTTGTTTGCCACCCAAAATGAAGAAAAAAAATCGATTTTTTCCCCTCACGTTGACTGATGTTACAGACATTTCACAAACCATTATTTCTTGTCTTCCTTCCGACTAAAAAGCTCTTCGGTTCATCAGCTTAAAAGCCTCGTGTAATTCACACTCACAACCCCACGGATAGCACGTGCACCTTGTTCCAAATGCTCCGAAAATAACCCGAGGAACAGGAACCCTCGAGTTCAATGTTCTCTACGGTAACCTACCCGAACGGAGCAAGGTGATCTCTAGGCGCAGATGTGTCTTCAATTTTCATTTATTACTAAGGAGAAGTTTCGAATTCTATTTCCCGTTATAACGGGACCCCAACCCCTTCTGATTGAAGTACTGCAGTCGAGCTGCATACACATTCAGGTAGTTCTCGGTTCTCTCACGTCACGTTGAGGTTGCTTTCGTGAAAATTTGATGACTACGAAGTCACACAACCAACTGATAGTGAGAGAGGGAAAAAGGAGGAACACACGAGGAAGAGGAAGGGAAGAAATTCAAACAGGAAATACAGTCCCCAGACCTAGAAGCGCTAATTTCCAGTTCTAATACTTCACCGAGAGCCCGTGTCATTAACCAAGAACGTTATTTTGAATTCCTCGAAAGGTTGCAAGTTGGAGTTTCATTAATTTGAAGGTTCAATGGCAGCTTGAGAGCTGAACGAGCTGTTTGACCGCCTTCCAACAACGTAGCTGCGATACCTGATGAAGCTAGGGCTACACAGATTACCACATATTTTTACTTTCCTTGCTCTACGAAGTAGAAAGGAAAGTTATGTAATCGGCTGAAAAAAAATTTTGAGTTTTCTTCAGATCTTTACGTTTCAGACCCTCCTGAGTCCGAAAAACACTATTTGGGAAAATGGTCTGTGTGTCTGGCTGTCTGTGAACCTGGTTCACCTGGGTGGGTTCCTGAAGCCGTTAGACCAAGGAGTTTGTGTCCCTTGTTTGCGATTTGGGGACGAGTTTAGAGTCGTCGGACTAGCATAACTCGAATCGAGAGATTGGCAGTAAATTTCCTCGCATGTTACATCAGGTTTTGAAAATCGTTCGGAATGACATAGTTCGCATGATCGTTATCCAAACTACTGAAACGACGGAATGCCGTCATTATTGCTCTCGGGGGTGCGATGACATCACTTATGCTTCACATAGCTCCCCTGTCCAATCAACTAGTTTCTCTTCATTATTCAGAAGCTCTACAACTTCACCTTCCACAGTTTAGCCACCTAAGGCACCACCACGAGTTGAGAGGCGGCAGGTGCGGCATCGCGTCTGCAAGATGAGTAAAAAAAAAAGGAGCAGAAAACGCGTCCGAAGGGGTCAACGAGGGGGCGAGAAGCGGAAAGCGTGAAGCGGTCGGAGGACGCATTAGCGGCCCAAGTCACGAACGGCGTCTCACAACTTCATCTCATCGAGAGAACAAACTCCCGCGGGTCCCCGTTGTATCCGCATCCTCCCAGAAGTGAAACATCACCGTCACCGCCAAGAGACGCCTAATTAGCGGCGTTCACAACAGATCTTCAGGAGAAGAATGGGATTGACAACAAACTGTACGGGCGAACGGTCGGGATTTAAAAACGAGATTCGGACTGACCACTTTGCGAACTATAGAGAGAGACGCTAACAATACTCTTCATTTCAGGAATACTGTTGTAAAACGTCAATTACGATTTATTTATGAGAATACTGGTCGAGCACAATAACAAATATATCTGGTGCGTAGCAACACACAACTTTCCGCCACCCCCGTAAGTTCGAACACCACTTACATTGGCGGGCGCTATATCTTAGTTCAACGCATTTATACAGAAACATTTAAGGAGAACAAAATGTACGTACTACTTAGCTAAGAGTATTCCGTAAGTTTGATCGAAATCGTTAGAGCAGTTTTTGAGAAAATTGGAATACCGATAAATTAATATTCGACAAATCTCCTTTTCTGAGTTAACTTGGCTTATATCTCCGTTCAACATATATATACAGAAATAATTATGGAGAACGAAATGTTGGTATGGGTGACTAAAAGACACTTCATTAGGATTTATCACATCTGGTGAAGAAGCCACCCTGGAATTTACGGAAATGTTTGAAAAAACGTTATTTTCGACACATATTGATTTTTATCTCTGTTCAATGGACTGTTAGAGGAACATTTATTGAGAACAATATGTAGGTATTAATTATTTAAATACATCTTGAAAGTTTGGTGATAATCGTTGAAGTCGTTTTGCTAAAAAGCGTAAAAAACCTAGTTTTTGGTACATTTTCGTCCCCCCCCCCTCGACCGAAATCGCCCATAACCTTATTTTGATGTCTACAAAAAATAACGAACATAACAAAAAAGAACCAGCTCGATACCGCAAATCGAACTACAGACACACACACACACGGACCACGCGCCGAAATTAGGTTTTTTAGGATTGGCTGCACGAGTCTTGTAGAGAGTCACTAATTCTGGGGCATCTGAGAACTCTGAGTGTTCCATTTTATAAATCCAATCCATGAGCTTTGGCTATTCGGTCAAATGCCTCGTTGTCTAACGAGTAACGCGCATGAATGGAATATCGAGATTCCCTCTGTCCCTACTCTATCAATGGAGTGACACTTCCTCGCATGGTGGCGTACCTTGACTCCCAGCTCTCCTTCTCAGACCCTATAGTTCAGGATGCCACGAAACCACGACCAAGGGAACGTGGGACATTTTTGGGAAAATTAGCGGAGAATGAATCCCCTGTTGAGATTGACTCTAGTCAGGTACTGTTCGACGCAAAGCGTTGAAGTGGTCAGAGTCTTTGACCTCGGACTTCCCCGTGTCAGTGTCTCCGACCGCCTAATTGTCTCCAACTATTTCAATACCTGCCCCTCACCTGCGGGAATCCCTCAGCTGCGGGCCCCCCATCCCCCTTTTCTAGGTTTTCCCCTTTCTTTATTTCTTTCTCCCAATTTCATTGTCCTACCGACGACAGAGCTCTTCCAAAATCATTCTGCTTCCAACTACCACCCCAGTAACTTCTCACTGTCTCATACGGTTGCCCGCGCCAGTTCACGCATTCCAAGTACTGCCCTGGTGTCGCTCAATTGTACTCCATCTCAGCTCAATTTTAATTCAACTCAATTCCGCATGCACGTATATTACAGTCCTCCTCACGCTCACCGAGTTTCAGTTTTGTTGCGATCCTCAGCTTCCCCATTCTTGCACCCAACAGGTACTATAAGGAGAGATTAGAGGTGTAGCATAATTGGAAGGTGGTTCCCCGCTCGTCAATGAAATACTGCATGTCCCATAGTTTCCTTATTTGATGAAGCGGAAGGTCAGTTTTGTACTTCGGTTAGACGGATTTGCTGCACCAAACGCCAAGGGTTGTCGGTAGTGAATGCGTTTAGTAGAGTGATCAATATACACTGGAAACTGTAAATGGGGATGATTAAGCGGAGCGCTGTGTTAGCCGCCGCAGAAGTGAACGCTTCGTAAACCGACAGTTGCAGTGAAACGCCTTCACCCTCTACCGAACTGTAGTTTTGGTTCTAGATCGTGAGTAGGTGTTGAATCCATAGCCAAGTAGGTAGTGCTGCTTGAAGGAATGGATCAAGTGCCAACTACAATTACCTGCGTGGTTGAACCAGCACGACGTGATGTGACGAAACGTAGTTAGACTGTGCGATGGGATGACACACCAAACTAATACATAGCTTATCTCTTTGATGTAGTTTCGACAAGCCAGACGAAAACTAAAAACTTTCTAGTGATCCAGAGGGTTGAAATTAAATGAGGCTGCGCTTGCGGTCGTCGAGATTTTCATTTCACAATACCTCGGTCGTGAATATTCATTGCCATAATTTCCAAGTTCTCCATTAACAAGCGTGTGAATATTAAACCGGCAAGTTCTGATTAATAAGCAATAACGTCCATTGTTCAACGTGGAGAGGACACTGAGACATCAACTCTCGAAGCCCGAGCGACACCGACCGATACAAAGTTGTAACGCTTTTTATTAGCGGAAACCGCATGAATAATTTATTGCCTTTTATTCCCTGGTTGTCTCAGAGGAAATGGCAATGCGGCCGGCGGCGAGCTCCTCTCGCGCTGTAATTGGCAGTTTCCAATCAGTCAAGGTCAGTTTCAGACCGTTCGGCTGAACTTTCAACTCTCGTTTCGATTTATTGCCCGTTTGGTAATAGACTCGTTGTCACATTTTGTCATTCAGGCGAGGTTGCCCAGTTCGGTATTACTCGAACAAGAGTTAGTGGCTTCGTCGTGTACAGGCGCCGGGACTGAATTCCTCCGTGAGTGTGGTGACTCAAGGAGGTGTGAGGCAACCAGAATCATCTGGAACTATGGACGGCCCATCGTGGTCGCCGTAAACCTGCTAGTCGCGCTACCTCGGAATTCGGGTAGGCTTATACGTTCTGAAGTATAAATTAGTGCTTTCGTTGTTCAGGATATTGGCAAAGCGATGCCTTTAGAACATTGATTAATGGAACTATTGCTTGGGAAATTCGTATCGGCCCTTCTTTCCTTGGCCGGTTTGGCTGATCTTGATGTTTACGGGGCATCTGTTGAATGTTCATTCCTCTTTCCTAGTCTCCCATTAACAACGCTTGAGGAGGGAACCTCAGTTTTTGGCGGAAGTCTCGACAGTAATTGTTGAGCAAGCTCTCTTGATTCGACTTACTCTGTTTGTGGCCTCGTGCCAGTGATAAGGTTGATGGCAAGGAGGAGGAACGATAGCTAAGCCTTCTCTCTAGGGGGAGAATGCAGTTGCTCAGGAACAGTCCTTCCTCTCGATAGCGCCAGGCTGGCTAATGGTGAGGGGCTGGGAGGTAGATGTACCGCCAGACTCCTGTCGTGAGCACCCCAGTGATCATAGTCCAGTGGTCAAAGACGAAGATTCATATCCCGAGGAAAAATGGGGTATAATCAGAGCTCAGGACCACGGTCGTTTTTGCCTAAGTCCAGTAAAGAATAGTGTCACGCCTACTACAATGTGAATGAAAAGCAGTTGCCCTTTCCTTGCCCCTGTCTCTTTGACTCGGCATTAAAAGCTTTAATTTTCTGGGGATTCGCTCCAACTAGGAGCAGCTGCTAATGGCGAGGGGTGGGGTGGGGGATTTACCGCCAGTCTCCTCGTAGGCACCCCTGTGATCGTAGTCTAGTGGTCAAAGACGGTGATTCGTGAATCCGAGCTGGCAATAGTTTTCCAGACAGAGGTCTTCGTAGAGAAGACGAGCGTGTAGCGCCATCCACTAAAAGGTCTGAACTGGGAAAAATCTGTATTACGTCGGACAGGCTGGCTGCTCTCCTACACCACTTCGTAGGGGCTGTTTCATGGGATCCGGCATTGTTTTTCATCGGGGAATATAAGGGAATGAGACGGCCGATGAATTGGCGAAAGATGGATCTGCACCGATCCCGGTGACGCCAAAAGCCGCTTGCGTAATGAGGTTAGACAGGTGGGAAGTGAAACTCAGGTCAGTCTCAAAAGTAACCGATCGTTTGCAGATCAATATTGAGTTATATCATTTATCGAAGTAGCGTGTTGACTGCGGGGCGATCATAATTACGGCCTGCCAAAGTACTGGCAATTAGAATATTTGAAACTCTCGAGAAGCGAACCCAAGACGCTACGAGGTGGTGGTAATTAGCGGGATCGTGAGAAAGAAGAAGACAACCAACTTGCCGCCCTCTCCAAAACGAACATGGGATTGAGGGACATTATATGTAAATCTTACACGAGTATTAAAAGGGCTTCGAGCATAAATTAAAAACATTTGAGCCGTTGTCGGCATCGTCCATTGTGTTCATTTCATGGGCGGGTGTGAAGACGGCGGCCCTTCGAGTCCCACGAAAGGGCTGCAACTATATATGATTCGGCTCGACCTGCGTATGACGTCATTATCATTTTAGAAACCAACATTCAATTTATGCTCAAATTCTTCTGTTTCGTTCCAAGTATCCCAACTTGACCATATTGATGAAAACGCTTCGATGTCTCTGTTTTCGAAGGAGCATCAAATGAGGGGCTCAAGCGCAGTATGTTCAGATTTATACAGAAACGTTTACGGGGAACAAAATGTTTAAAAGAACTCTGCCTGTCTACTGAAAGTTTTTAAAAAAACACTGCAAATTATTATACAACGGTTTATTATTCTCATTAACAGCTTGACCTAGTATTACTGCTCCGAGACCCATCCCATTCGACTCAGCATCGAAAAATACTAGTAAACCATACGAAACATGACCTGACTACAATGGAACTACAGAAACTAAATATTCCCCCGGCGCCTGGCGCCCGTAAACGTCTGTAGGCATTTATGATCCGATGAAGGGGTGTGCAGAGGAAGTGGTCCTAACCTTCCTCCCCCCCGTCGGGCAAAAAGAGTCGGGGAAATTGGAGTGGGGACTTCCAGTGAACCCTAGGCAATTGAACTACGTTGCAAGTCGAGCGGGTGGGTGGTTTTGATGAGACGGGAGGGAGTACAAACTACTAAACGTTGACTTCCGCTGTAGTTCCCGTGAGTTCCTTCAAATAGTTGACTCTAATAATAACTGTGATTTCCCTATACGCAGTTGAACACGTCTAATACTCATCCCATTCGACCCAGGATGTAAAAATACCTGAAAACGATACGAAACACGGCTTATTTGTGATTATACTGCGTTTCGTTAATTTTTTAAACCATTTTTTGTCCATGACTGAAAACAGGGTTATTATTCAGAATGAATAATAAACGAAAGAATAGAAATGTAATGAAATGAACTCCTCTTAGAATGAAACACATAACCTATGCTCGGATTGTAGTAAATGACAATTTACTTCACACAATATAAAGGGACTTTAAATACTTGTTCACTGGCTTAAAAAATGGGAGAGATTCGTAAGCGATGTTGGTAGCCGTTATAACGAAGAATGTGGCTCCTCCGCTAAAATAAACAGCGGCGAACTTCACGGGTGGTGGCAACAGTGTTGCCACCATCGGCACCTCGCTGCAAACCATTACAAATCTCAGACAGTATGTGTACACACTAGAGTGATGATTGCTGCGTCCACAGTGGACACACTTACTATTACCAGAACTAGCAGGCTGTTTACTGTTACATCTGCCTTTTGTACCTGAGTTTGAAGAATTACTAGTATGAGTTTTCTTCTTATTTTGGGCGAGAACGTCGTGGATTTCCTCAGGCTCCGTCTTGATTGATTCTATTTGCTGTGATCGTTTGTTCCTTTCCGCTAGAGATGTTTCCTTCTAAACTGCCAAGGCCACCATGTCAACTGATGCGTCCTCTTCGAAAAGTCTGTCCTGGGTAGGACCTTTCTCGTACCCAGACACGAAAATGTCTCGAAGCAGAACTTTAATTTCCGTTCCGAACTTGCAATCTGCAGCACTGCAGTACCCTTGCCGACCATTCCCTGGCGCTTTCTTGGGGATGTTTGCTAGCTGTAAAATTCGTGCTTTGCCGCAAAATACGCCGTAGTTTTCGAGAATTGTGTACCCAGGGTATCGATTAAGGTATCGTACGAGCTGTTCTCAATTGAGTCTGGAACGAGTAGGCTATCCAAAAGTTTGCAAGTGGATTCCGCCAATGTTGTAATCAGCGTCGCCTTCTTCAAATCCCCATCGGTCACTTTGAGTTTTTCCCGAATAAAAGTGTTCGTTAGCTTTGATTTAAACACTGCATAATCGTTGTTAGTGTGGTAAAAAACAACACACAAAAATTCGTCGAAGTTCCCATCTTGCGCACGTGTTAACCGGTAGGTCCCGATCGTTCTCGGCTGCCGGCGGATCTCCCGTGACGAATCACCAATTTATACACTAAATTACGCGTTAAAACCACTGTTTACCGAATACCCTCGTCGCCACTGTTTGTTTCTTGAATATCGGGGAAATAAAACACAATAACTGATGCGAAATTAACTTTTTATTATGCTCGAAACAATAAGTGCAACTCCGACTCACTGCGGCTAAAAATAGAATCCGTGACCTCGATTTGCAGGGGCAGGATGTTTTTGGTCTATGTAATGGCCATGGAAACGGGGAGTTAGTGTTGCAGTTACTGATTTTTGTTTGTCGGATAGCGTGTGAAGTTTCACGTAAACCTAGTCACCCGGAGAATAAGTCGCTGCCGCATGTTTACGGTTGTTATGTTATGCGTAACGCCGAGTTTCTCGCTGAATGTTAGTAACTGCAGCTAGCCAAGTTTCAGGAAGATTAAGTTGATCATCCGCTACATCCCTCAAATTCGTGATCAACCTGACATGTTGATTAGCGAGTAATTCAAGGTGGAACTCGGGCACCTCTACTTTTCTTGATTCTCGTAGATCAATTATGGTACTTGGATTTGAAAGGGCGTCTCTATCTCTTTGCCGACGATACGGCCATACTATGTGAAGGCGAATCGTGGGAAGAGCTGTACAGATTTGAACACGGCCATCGGTAGGCTCTGAGAGCATTCTTTACGTCTTAGCATAAAAAAATAATCTTTCTCTCAGTACTCTGTAGTGCAACAATTCGTATCAGTCTCAGAGAACTGAAAGTTAATCATAACTCATGTTCAGGGTGTTAGTTACTATCTAACTCATTCTTCCGACTTGGTGTCTGTCGTGACTAAATCAGTCACTTACTTTAATATCGGAAGTTATGAAGATTAGAAATACAAAAACAAAAGTAAATGTCCACTTCTGATCTACGTCGCTGTGAGGCTGTCGACTTCAGATGTTCCATTGGATTTCAATACCGAATAATAATATTAACACACAATCGCAGAATGTTCAAAGAGGTGAAAAAACTAAAAAATATCTGGTGCGTTGCAACACACAACTTTCCTTAGCTCTACGTCAATTCACTTTGTACATGGCTAATTCTATTTAATCAATTCATTTATCACTCAGATAATTTGAACTTGGTCAAACAACTTATGCGTAATATACACGCATATGCTTATGCGTAGTATTGGTACTGGAGCCCACGCTACTTTAACTGGTTTGTTAACCAGTTCTTCAGCAATAATTATTGACTAGTGGCACTAAAGCAGATTGGAAATGAGCCTCGCATTGTCCACGTTTCCCCTCGACTTTGGCTGGTTCCAAGTTTTCTTTCGTACAAGGTAGCTACTAACGTGAATTGACAGGTTCGACTTAGTCAAACTTTCAACGGGCTTACGAGGGACGTCGATGAAGCGGTGAAGCGTCTGACAGAAGACAAGCGAGTGCCACTTTCAACGCACTTCCGGGTGCGGCGTGTGACTCAAGCCCCTGGCGCTCTAATAGGGTTTGAAATATGGGGAAAACCCCCTAAGCGGTTGACTAGTCGGTCGTCCATCGGGCGGAATTGACCGAGTTGAGGAAGATGTTACGTGAGGGGGTTTTTGGTTGAAAAACAAGTGGAATCGTGAGAAGCGGACAAATAACGACCTGCCTTTTGCCTGTCTATTATCTTTTGTTCCGAGGAAATAAGTTCGTGTGTACGAAAAACGCTTCGATATTTGGGTCGTGAGCTTTCTTATTCTCCTGGTCGACTTTCTGATTGTAACGATGGTGAAGCGGGCGACGGGGGTAGGAAAAAAAAAAAAAAAAATGCTCGACCGCGTTTGAATAGTCAGGACTTCAGGACTCGACGAGCTTCGTGAAAGTTCTCCTTTTTATCCTCCGTCACTTCCTTCATATTTAAATTGTCGCAGTTCTTTTTTCTCATAAATGATTTCACAATTTCACGCTTCGTGGAGAAAACAGGTTGAATAGCGTACGGGTCGTTTTTCCCTCGAGAAGACGCCACTGCGAACCACACGATGATTCGCGAGATTTCTGGACCGCGAGTTACTTCGTTTTTTTCCGTTTCGTGGGAAATCGCAAGCTCATTTTTTGACCCTCAATAAAAAGGAGTTCGGCGGATATTTTGACGTTGGGACGAAGAAGAAGCAGAAGAGCTAAAACGTTGCATATTATTACGCAAGGGTTCATTATTCTCTTGCACAGCTTAGTGTCACACTCTCGAGACCCATCCCATTCGATTCAGCGTCGAAAAATACCAGTGAACGGTGCGCCGTGAAGAGATTTAAAATTCCCGCCACCTTTTAATTTTGCGGCATCGGTCGCTTAGGGAGATGGAGCATAGGTGTAAGTGATCCATCTTCAAGCACCCAAATAGTTGCAATCCATTATTGCTTAATTAAACGATATTGGATGGTCTTAATTAACTTTTACTTTCCTTGCCTCTACAAAGTAGAAAGGAAAGTTGTGTAATCGGCTGAAGAAAAAAATTTTGAGTTCTCTTCAGATCTTTACGTTTCAGACTCCCCTGAGTCCGAAAAACACTATTTGGGAAAATGGTATGTGTGTCTGTGAACGATTTTTAGAGAAAACGACCGTATCAAATCCATTCAAACTTGATATCTAGCCTGCACGTTACCATGGGACGCCAAAATAAGGGTTTGAACAAAATCCACCGAAAGTTAACTATAGTTATCATAGTGATCAAAACACCAAATTTTTTTTTTCTCATAAACGGCTCCAACGATTTTGATTAAATTTTTTATATTGGTAGCTCCCGATATGGAAACTATACCATAAAATTCCCATCTTTGGGAAAATGACGAGAGCAGCACAATAAATTATCGAAACTTTCGACGAAATCGATTTTAGCGCGGTTTTTAGAGAAAACAACCGTACCAAATCAGCTGAAACTTGATGTCTAGCCTACAGGTTACCATGGGACGCAAAAATAAGGACATGGGCAAAATCCACCGAAATTTAACTATAGTTATCATAGTGATCAAAACACCAAATATTTTTTTTCTCAAAAACGGCTCTAACGATTTTAATTACATTTTTTATATTGATAGCTCTCAATAAAACAATTATACCATACAATTCCCATTTGTGGTAAAATGACGAGAGCAGCACAATAAATTATCAAAATGTTCGACGAAAAGCGTTTTTAGCGCGATTTTTTTCTTATAACCTTCGCTGGAATGTTAGTAGCATGTTAAAAAAAATTGGTATTGTAGTGCAATCCAATACCTAGATGGTGATTGTTTAAAAACGCTCATGAGATACATGGGGCTCACTCCAGAAATTCCTGAATTTCAACTACCGCCGTTTCGCTTACTACCAGTTCTATCAGTTATTACCCAATAACTCCACAAAAGTGATTACTATCCACTTCAAAAAAATCGTGTTTACAGCCTCATTAATTATCTGTGTACCGATTGCTCAATATGGGTCCTGCAATGAGTACGAGCAGCACAATAAAATCTGGAACTGTAAGCGCTACCGCTTCCTGCTGCCGTAAAGCGTTATTTGACCAAGTTCAAATTAACTGAGTGATAAATGAATTGATTAAATCGAATTGGCCATGTGCAAAGTGAATTGACGTAGAGCTATGTTTTATTGTAATGAGCTCAGTTAGGAGAAGAATTAGGTAATTTTCAGTTATTTATTTGTGCTGTAGCCCTGAGATTCGTTTATTTATTTATTACAATGTTTCATGTATTCAGGAAATTTTATTTTATCGTGGGTTCATCCCCTTTAAGTTATTTGCGTTCACAGCACAGTATAAATAAATCCAGAGCCTCTCATTTATTCGTTTATTTGTTACGTTTTCTTTGTTCATTTCCTCAATATCTAACCCCCATTTCCTGTTGGTAATCCTTCCGGGAACCCCTTCAACCACGCCACTAACGGAGGAAGTCCACCACCTTTCCCCGGCCGGGGTAAGTCTTCCAAATTGCTGCAATAGGAGAATTTGTCTAGTGCTTGGTAGTCAGCGCCAGAGAAGAGTATGATGAAGAAAGGATTGGGGCGACAGGAAGGGAACCAGTACAAATGGAGGACCCAGCAGTAGATGTTGTCAAAGAGGCCTTCCACCAGAACGAGCACAAGTTGGCAGGCCGTGGTTTGACTGAAGATCTCAGGCCAATCTAATTAGGTCAATTCCAGCCTCGACGTGTTTGTAGGTCCGCACGCTGTATGTTTGATATCTTCTGGTATAAACTCATGTCCCGATCGGAGAAAACAATTTCACGCGCTCACTCTTTGTTCTCCTTAAAACAAGTCACGGCAAGAAATGTAAATTTTCTCTCTTTTAAACTAATTTTTTTCCCACAGGCGGTAGTATTCCCAGTGCGACACCACTATCTTCATCTATCTCCGAGGACAAGAACCCTTTTTCTCTCTCTCTCTCCCTTCTTTCCTATTTGAGGAGGCCGTCGTTTGCTAGCCGTAACAAAAAGGCGCCTACGTGCAGGTGATGCTGGAACCTGAAGAGATGGAAAGCACAGTTCTCACGCCCGTGACGTCACCGGATTCTCTATTTGAATTTGGGGAAAGGTCGTTTGAGCCCGCGGCGTGCTGCACGATCAAAGAAACGTTTGGATGAGCTCAAGAAGGAGAAGAGGGCGAGAAAGAAGGAAGAACAGACTTAAAGGCATGAAATACAACGGTTTTCGAGTTGTTGTCGTTTGAACGTCTTTTCGAGGTCAAAAGCCGGATGCTTCGGCGCCTTCGGCTGGCAGGAGGATGCAGAATGGTGAATGTTGAGGAGCTGGTGAAAAGGAAACAATTTAAGAAAGTTTCACGGGGCTCCCTTCGACGGATTATGCGGAAAATTGAACTTGGAATCTGCTGATCTTCAAGCGCTTACTCGTACGACGATAATCTCGCCCATCAAACTTGAAAGGAGCGTCGTATAATAAATAGTCTAACGTCGTGTGAGTTCAAGGTCATTCCTAACAATCATCTGAGCAGCTCTTCGTGCTATCCGTCTACGCGCCCCTGATGCCCCTGCTCACCTTACTCGGTGATTCCTAGGTGATGGAGACGGATGTAGCGGGTGCTTTTGGCGTGTTTCTGATTGCCGTACGAATATCATGTCAACATGAAATTAATTTCAAAAGTATCAATTATGTAATAGCTCTTTTGGTTCATCATTTCACTCAGCATTCCCGCTTACAGGTCTGTTTTCTAATCAAATGTTCCTGAAACCTTGAAGAGGCTTATATCAGTCTTCCGTCATAGAGGTCGCGGTTTCGCTATCATGCAACAGGCCACTCGTTCAGCATCCACCGGCAGGTATTTTGCCTTTTGCCATTATCCCAGTGGAGAGGTCTGACCATCTGGGGAATCCTGTACCATAGTAAAGCAACAGCAACGACGCAGCGCTATCCCGTTAGTAGAAGAAAATCATTCAAAAAATAGATCAACAGGAATTTCAAGCCGTAAACATTTCGATCAGTCAAAAGCAAATTCATTTTGGAGTATGGCGCACTGTGGCAAAGCAAAATATATGGTGCGTTACAACACACAACTTTCCTTAGCTCTACATCAATTCACTTTGTACATGGCTAATTCTATTTAATCAATTCATTTATCACTCAGTTAATTTGAATTTGGTCAAACAACACTTTACGGCAGCAGGAAGCGGAACTACAAATTCCTGGGGGGATGATGAAAAGTGTCAAAAGAGAAGTGAGAAAAGAGGAGGAAGAATAGTTTAATTCCACAACCTTACCCTTATATCAGCAGATGAGTTAGCCTATGCCCTGGAGGAACCTCGCATGGCCATTCACTCATTGCATCTTTCAGAAAAGGCTTTGAAGATGCGCCAAGTTGTCATGTGATCAACTAACTGAGCGAGTGGTGAACTATTTCACGCGCCCTGACAATTTCAAGAGAGAATCACCCCCACCCACCCACCCACAAAACGTCACTTGCAATCGGAACTGTTGCGGAGCATCACGAAAAGGATGTGGGTTATTCACCCGAAAAGGGTATAATTTATGCAGGAGGTTTCCATTTAAACCCCTTCGGGTTCGAGGGGAGGATCCACTCAAGTCTCGGGGATCCCTCAAGGTTAAACACGTGTTGAGGAAGTCTGACGCACGTGCAGACAGATTTCTCCCTGCAGCACCTACGCCTTTTTCTTCTTTAGCGATCCCCCTTTCACAGCCACTTCCGTCGCTGACAAGTGTTGATCCGTTGGAGGCTCAGGTAAGAGATGAAAAATAAACAGCAACTCTCCATTCCATGTTTTTTTATATTTCAACCTTACGTGCGCGTTTTCCTCGCGCTGGATGTTCGTTGAAGAACCCATCATAGTACTGTAATGGTATGATTTGGTTCCTGGGTCCACTCACAAGAAAAGGCTTCTGAATAATAGCGATTATAACCAGGTCCGTTCTGAGTGATCGCCTGGCCGCTGCGGCCCTACCCCTCTTCATCATCTGACTTCAACTTCGCGGTTGGCGATGATGTGCCGGGTGAAGCTTGCGATCTTGTTCCGTCCCGCAGGTCATAATCATGGGAAGATCTTTTAATTGTTACTTTAATTGGACAAGGGACTTGTCCCGGACGCCCTCAGAAAAGAAAAAAAAATGATACCACGCCATGGGTTCTGTGAATGCTTAGTGAGGGCCCGGGCTGTTGCACGTGTCACGAGGGGTTTCGGGAATGTTTGGGGAGCCCCTGGCTCAGGCAAAAATTACAACGATCGCGAGCTCCGAGCCAAAAGCCCAACTTTCGTCGGACTATGAGACCTTCGTCTTACCACTAGACTACAATCGCTCGGTGGCTATAATGGGAGTCAGGCAGTACACATGGTGGCAAAACTGCAATCTTATGTTAGACTAGGAGCCCTTTGCGAATGACCTGACGGTTCTGGTAAGAGCATTTCAAGCTGCTAGTGGAAGAGGGAGAATGTTGATTAGAGCGGAATGGGCTACATTAGCTTATGATTGGTGTTGATGTAACAGTGGAGGGTTTGAAGAGAATCAACAATATCATGAATGAGGTTAGTGTCTGGGGGAGCAAAATAGTAGGAGGCGTATAGTTCAATCGGGGCTTTCCAATGACGGCAAGTAGCCATCGTGAAGCTACACGATTAGGCTGAAGTGATCGGTTACTAACTAAGAGAAGTAGAGCATCTAAATGTTTGGGCTGTTGAAACGATCATTATTCAAAGAAGCTTCCACATCACATCTAACCCTAGAATGACATCAGGGCTTTGGCTCCTAAATACACTTCTAACCCTCTCCTTCACGATTCCACTATCAGATAATCCAGTTGCCATCTAGAAATCGAACAATGTGCGTATAAAGTGGCTCTGGGGTCCAAAGGACCCCGTGCTGTAGTTAACATGTGATCTTTTGTGCTTTCGTTAGAAGTCAGAGTCGTGTTTCTCACCCATTTTTTGTAGTTTTTTTTGTGAATATCATGGCGTCAAAATCTCACGTCCCATTGGAATTCGTGGCCAAGGGAATTCCAGTAGGTTCCTCCAGATTCGGATTTGATAATAAAAAAACTCTCGTTTCCTACACACTTAAGAAAAACAAAGTCGTTCTTCTAAACCTGAGATCATTATGACATACAATAAAACCGAAGGTGGGACCGATTCATTTGATCAGTTGCGCCACACGATGGCCAATGCGTTTTTTCTTTTGAATGCTTGATCAGGCAGGAGTCAATGCCGCAGTTCTTCATGGAATGGCCAACTGGGACAAGATTCCTCGAAAAAACTTTCTATACGAACTGGGGTTTACAATGATCAAACCATGGTTGGAAAAAAGATATAAATCAACCCTACCAGCGTCTCTCAAACTTACGATTCGGCAGATTTTGGGAGGAACCCCTGACATTGCTTCAACTTCCAATGAAAAAACGATGCTTGATAAGGAACAGCGATGTGCTTTCTGTAAGAGGGAAGAAGACAAAAAAAGCAAAAGATTGTGTCAAGGATGTGAAAGATCAATGTGCGATGAACATCGTACAGCGAAATGCTATGAATGTAGCGAATAGTGAAAATTCTCGTGCTCGGACATTTTTCACTATTTTGACGATCCGTTTTTTGATTTTGATTCAGAAAGTATTTGACTTTTGAAATATTAATGTCTTGGTTTTTTGAGAAGCATATAGAATTTAGTTTTTTCAAATAATGTTTTCAATGTGTTTACCGTTAATAAAAAAATAAAACATTTCACCAATTTTTGTTTTGTTTTGTTCCTTTTCTTTAATCCCATAGAGTGAAAAAGCAAACTTAGTTAGTCGAAATAACAACTAGAAAAAAAAAAAAGGTGTCAGATTAAGGTGAATGAATAAGGTTGTCATTCTAGGGTTAAAGGCGAAGAAAGTTGTGTGATATATCCCATCAGATAATTTAAACTTTTCAATATATGAACAAAGCCGTAATTAATTTTGCAGCAACCGGAATGATTATCATAAGTTCATGGAAATATTTACTTCAGGTCGAGCGAAATGAAGCGAGAGCTCAGGTTACGTGCGACTCTCACGTGCCTCACAAACCTCTCCTCCATAAATTATTCAAACAAAATATTATAATGCTCGTCGTCCATTGAATTGTCGCCTTATCGACGACAAATCTTTTACGAGCAGCGAGCAGGGCTCAACGCACACACACAAGCACCACGCGTCTCCGCCATCCCCACCGTCCACCTTCTCAAAAGTATCTTTAGCTCATTAGAGCCCACTTATAATAATTTATACTCAATTATGGGAGAAGGAGAGAAAGCGGATCGTGTTCCGAGCGCGAAATGTTCGCTCTTCATTCAACCCCCCAATCTTGAAAATAACGCGGTGACGACAAAGTGGCAACACCTACACGATTGAGGCACAATAGGCTCGATGGGCTGATGCGTAGAGGCAAGGAGCTCACGCTGAGTCTTTCCAGGTTGAGACCCCACGGAGCAAAGTCACCATCAACAAAGCTGTTCCACCATGCGAATCCGAAACCTCGCGAGCTTTTGGTCGTACGCGTAGGTCTGCAGTTCGTGCTCAGCGTAGAAGGGCACGATGTTCATGATGGAGCTGTCTGCACGTCTTCTGAGAACAGGCGTTGAAATATGAAAGTGCTTTCTGCAACTCCTCCGTCACTTACACTGGCTGTTCTCAATGCTCTACTAATTAATTACCTTAGCTCCACATAGTGCTACAGAAAGTGATGCGATTGGTTGTATAATTGCGGGGTTTCAACACGTACTTAACTAATTTACCTGCTTTCGGAGGGATCTGGATCAAAACCTAATAGACTTTGGACGTTTAGGCTTTGTGCCGTTGAAAGAAGTTACTGTTAATAAACTCTCTAGGTTGCCGTTTGAGTATGTTCTAGGTTTGCCGTTTGGTATTTGGCTAAAACCCCGCACAATTTACCAATTTGAACAATTATCTGACGGGGCTGAGGATATGCGAACTGTGTCAACTGGACACACGGCAACAGCTGAACTTGAATAATTTATTGATAATTGTGTCTTGGACTCGATTGAGGTAACAAATAAATGAGAAATATCTGGTGGGTTGCAACACACAACTTTCCTTAGCTCTACGTCAATTCACTTTGTACATGGTTAATTCTATTTATTCAATTCATTTATTACTCAGTTAATTTGAATCTTGGTCAAACAACGCTTTACGGCAGCAGGAAGCGGCAGCGCTCACAGTTCCGGAATTTATTGTGCTGCTCGTACTCATTGCAGGACCATTATTGAGCAATTGGTACACAGATAATTAATGAGGCTGTAAACACACATTTTTTTGAAGAAGGATAGTAATTACTTTTGCAGAGTTATTGGGTAAAAAGTTTAGAACCGGTAGTAAGCGAAACGGCAGTAGTTGAAATTCAGGAATTTATGGAGTGAGCCCCATGTATCTCATGAGCGTTTTTAAACAATGAATCTTTAGGTATTGGATTGGACTACAATACTAATTTATTTTAAATTCCAGCGGAGTTTATAAGAAAAAAACTGCGCTAAAAACGCTTTTCGTCGAAAATTTTGATAATTTATTGTGCTGCTCTCGTCATTTTCTCACAAATGGGAATTTTATGCTATGATTGCCGTGCTGAGAGCTATCAGTATAAAAAATTTAATCAAAATCGTTGGGGTCGTTTCTGAGAAAAAAAAAATTTGGTGTTTTGATCACTATGATAACTATAGTTAACTTTCGGTGGATTTTGTTCATACCCTTATTTTGGCGTCCCATAGTGACTTCCGGGCTAGATATCAAGTTTGAGCTGATTTGGTACGGTGGTTCTCTCTAAAAATCGTTCACAGACACACACACACACAGCATTATTGACCAATTCCTAGTGTCACTCAAATCCGGCCCGGAGGACCAAAATGTTGGCGTGATGAGGGCAGGCTTGTTGGCACAAACACAACAGCTATTGCCTTCCACTGAGCTCTAGTTCTGTAGTTCAAAGATCGCTCCTACGCAACAGTTGTATTCAACACAGCCCTGGCGTCTGTTAACTCGATAATGCTGCGGCAGCACCTGGAAACAACGGCAGGACCCTGTTGACCGTTGTGACACTTTCTTCAATTAGTAGCAATGTGTTAGGGAAAACGCACACACGAGCACGACACAAAAAAAGAGGGGAAGCAATGCAAATGTCAGAGAGAGTAACTGTGTCACTGTATTATTTTGCCGAGAGAAAAAAATTTTCGTAAGGAAAAAAGGTAACGTTCGCTAGGAGTGACAAAAACAAAGACAAAAAAAGGGAACCTTCTCTCAAACTCGTTGAGGAGGGATGTCTTGACGATGGAGACTGGTTAGGTGGCAGAAGAGAGAGTTGTCCTGGTAACACTGCTATCAATTAATTCTGCTAATCTGATAGCGTAAATATCCGGAGCGTGTTGGCTTGAAGTGTTTAAAAAGTATGTGGAATGGGTGAAGTTGGTTGGTGGGTGTGAAGGCGCCATGATGCGAATTTCAACTCTGAATTGAGTAAGTTTGTAATAAAGAAAACAGACTGGTTGAAGCCTACAGCGTAGCGTTTTCTTTGTTGTAATGTTGACACACAGTTCATCCGATCAAGTTCCATTGATGTTTTTTTAAGTGTAATTTTCAAATGACGTAATGCAGTTCTTATAGATGTTTCACTTAGGTGTATGTCATACTCCTGAAGGTTCACCTTCATTTTCTTGAGAGTAATAGTTGGGTCAGATTCAACTATGTGCTCAAGTCTCTTGCACATCAGGCAACAACTTTTTCGGGCGGTGTCCTAGAACCGCACACCGATCCCGCTTGTACTTAGTAATAATGCTTTTACCTGTACTCAATTTCACACCAGCTCTTGATGCTGCATCCTTCAAGGAAAACCTTTTCTTCGAAAAGGGTTACGAAAATCTTGCGCTTTTCAACAGAGATTGACTCATATTTCCCGCGGCGTCCTCTTACCCTGTTCCGAGTACCTGAAGTAATTATTATAAGTCGTCTACCGTGTCTACGATTATTTCTTCTGTTACGGAAATAATCCGAGGAACTTAACTCATTGTCACTCAGTTTAATTTAAAAAAAAAACGTTCTACCAATAAACAAAAATCGGACACTTTACCAACAACGGAGACGGAGACACTGAGATAATGAACTAGGCATGAGAGAAGGAATACGTTTTCCCCCGTTCCTACCGGTCCAATTATAGGCCCGGGAAAAACAACACAGAGAAGGAATGCTGAACCATGCAACGAGAAGGATTGTGGACCAATCAACAGGAAGGTATCAGGCCCCTGGTCGGCAGAGTTTGGACTATCAATCGGGACCGTGGTAGTTAGATACTTTTCGGGTATCTAAGTCTAATTCAATTTGCGGAAAGTTTAATTCATTTTGTGGAAAGTTTAATTCAATTCGCGAAAAGACTAATTCAAAGTGCGAATGCTATATATACTGAAGCATTCAAATATGACTATCGGTCACTTAGGTATTATATCGTCCATATCGATAATTGGTATAAATACCGATCTCCCAACTCAACTTCACAGCCGCAAGGTGCTTTTGTCCTTTTAAATACGAACCTCTTTCCTTCCACAGTTGACACAGGATGCAGACATCCGGGTGAAATGAGATCTGGTTGTAACTCGACTGAAAACCCGAGAGGAGAGGAAGGAAAAAAGCCAGAGTTTGGTTGAGACTCAGATTTGTTCCCACCAACGATTTAAGAAGAGGGCAAAAAAGAGTGGTGAAGTAACCTTTTCTTCTTCTTGTTCGCCCCCCCCCCCACCCCGCCCTATACACCTTCATCCCTACCTTCCTCCCATCGACAAGTTTCAAATTTCGAATGTTAGCAACATGTTTCGACCCAAAAAGGTCTCGTGTGAGGAAAAAACCTGACGTATCGGTTCAATCGCTCCCGTCGTATGTTTTTCAGGAACACAAGCTCTCTGGCTGTATCTCTTCACTATCTGAATGCCCGCGCGCTGCTGTGGGTGGGGTTACGACGTTTGAGAGCCAAATATTTCTTTGCTTGCGTCGTCCAAAGCATGAACTCGGTGCGAATGTGCTCAAAATAAGATCGGCTGATGTTGCCTCAATATTTCCTTATAGGTGAAAGGCGGTTGGGCACTGTCTCGGTACCTCTTGAGCTGCCTCGCTAGTATGAGCTGGAAGTAAGAGTATCTTTGTTTTTTTGGGACTTGTGAAGGGGGGAGGGGCCTTGCTCTTAGTTGCCTGGTGAGTTTACTCGAGCGTGTTGAAAACCGACCCGTTTAGTACATTGCAAGATTGCCCTTACGCCTCTCTGCGATGGCAGCTCTCCTTTCCCGTCCTCTTCATCCTCACGAGAATCCAGCACCGTGCTGTCATTCCCATACCACCAAGCAGATTGGGAGGCGTTCACATGGGGTGTATCCTCTTTGTCTATATATTTCATTCCTGCGTGGTACTAGCTCCAGATCAGCAAGCTCCATCCTCTTATGGCTTTTAACCACCCAGCCAGTTTTCCTCAGAATTCAACGTAGAGCGGACAAATGCCTCTGCTGGCCGACTGTGTCTTCCAGCGTACGTTGCCAGCGGGCAGGGTGGTGGACAAGAAGAAGTTGATCCTTTTACTTGAGGAGTTTGTAGCGGTGCGTGAGCCCCTAATGGGTCTCCCAGCTGCATTCCTGAGGTGTGTGTGTGTGATGCTCTCTGCTCCATCTAGGGAATACTTGGTCAGCCTTGTCTTTCCTGGGTGGGGGATGAGACACATAAGTGCCGTGGCAACAGCTTTCCATCTACTGTACCTGTCACATACTTGTCTGCGTTCCCAAGGAAGGTGGAGATCCAAAAGCCAGACTATCTGTGGTCTTCTGGCACCTCCAGAATGTGCAGGCGTCTCGAATGCATTGACGACATGAAAGGGCATCCTACGGGTTTGCAGTCGGTGCTGTCGTTGCCCTCACAAGAAAAATAAGCAATTACATATGGGTTCCCTGAACGTTGTCAACGCCTTTGACACGGTAAGCCACTAGGCTGATAGCCTCTGTGGTGTGAGCTTGTCGACTACGAGAGCCCCGCAATTTAGTTGTGAGGTGTATGGGGACGTGGCAGTAGGCCGTCGCCCTTGGCAAGGTTCCTATACTCTCCAATCTCTTGAGTAGGCTGCATCAGGAAGCAAGGTTCGATCTCGTATCAGCCTTTGCTTCCGCTATACTGTACATTCAAAACTGGAATCAACGGTGTCGTTTGTTTTACGTGTATCAAGTTCCTTCTTACGAGTATGCGATTCATAACACAGAATGTCAATATTTTCAAACATATCAAAAACACGAGAAGCGAAGATTTGTGTCGAGCAGGTGCAGGTCGACTTCTTCACAGTGATGGATCGTCAAAGGATTAGAAAAAGTAAGCGTCTAATTTAATAGAGAAATATGACCGCGTGGAGAGAAATATGAGGATTCCTGGGTCTTGGGATGTGATGGGAAGGGTTGTGAGAGCGGAACTTGTGGGTGGAAGTAACCCGCATAAATCAGATCTCGAAGATGACCCGGGAGCGCCTTCCTTTTCCGGCACCTGCTCCACGTTCTTTTCCTCCTAGTTTTTTCTCATCTCTCGCTCTGTCTCTCTCAATCCCCTGCTACTATCGCCAGGATCGCCGATTATCTTCGAAACTCGTTCACCAAATGTGGGCTTCAGCGCTACACCTGTTGTGACGAAGCCTTCACATCCCAAATAACTCGTTCTGTATAAATAATGAACGAAAGCAAATTTTCGACGGTCTGGTTTCTTTCGTTTGTGTACCAGCCAGATAGTGTTGTTGCCATTGAATCTCGCCCAGGGCGGTTTCGTTGCATTGTGATTCCATCTTAGCCCTCTGGCAGAAACTTCGTTTTAAGAGATAAGTCGTGCAGGCGCGGTTTTCGCTATCATGTTCGGCTGAAAAACTCGCTCCCAGACGTGGGAAGTACGACAGGTTTTGGTCATTGCTCTTGCCGCAACAGCGGAAGTTTGTACGAGCGACCACGTGGGGTGACTGTTACTGTGCACGCAGTTTCGATTTCCGTCACGATCTGATTGAATACTTGAGGGGTTTTGGAAGCGACCACCTTCTTTATGAAGTGAGCGACACGATTGAAGGCATGCTTGAGAGCAGTCAGGGCGGACAGGGTTGACCGTTCATCCAACAAACGTCTCAAACTCGCACGAGTTCAAACATTTTGATCCTTTCGAGAAAAGAAGTGGAGCAACACAATAAAGTAGCCATGCTCTGTGAGGAATTGACTCCTCAAATGGCCTAGTTCTATCCATCTTCTTCAAAGCGTCAGGTGTTAAGGGCACAACCGTCAGTACCTGGGGGGTCCATCCTGCGTGCCACATCTCCAGCACCTGCTCTTTTACCTCTTTTGTAAAGAGGTAATGTGGAGTTCAGCGCATTACATTTTTCATCTTCAATTTTCTACCAAATATTGAATTACAAATTCAACTGATAACCACGCAAGAGGTCATATGCAGTGGAAAAATATCTGGTGCGTTGCAACACACAACTTTCCTTAGCTCTACGTCAATTCACCTTGTACATGGCTAATTCTATTTAATCAATTCATTTATCACTCAGTTAATTCGAACTTGGTCAAACAACGCTTTACGGCAGCAGGAAGCGGTAGCGCTTACAGTTCCAGATTTTATTGTGCTGCTCGTACTCATTGCAGGACCATTATTGAGCAATTGGTACACAGATAATTAATGAGGCTGTAAACACACATTTTTTGAAGAAGGATAGTAATCACTTTTGCAGAGTTATTGGGTAAAAACGTTTCAAACTGGTAGTAAGCGAAACGGCAGTAGTTGAAATTCAGGAATTTCTGGAGTGACCCCCATGTATCTCACGAGCGTTTTCAAACACTCACCCTATCGGTATTGGATTGGACTACAATACCAGTTTTTTTCAACATTCTACAAAAATTCCAGCGGAGTTTATAAGGAAAAAACCGCGCAAAAACGCTTTTCGTCGAAAATTTTGATAATTTATTGTGCTGCTCTCGTCATTTTACCACGAATGGGAATTTTATGGTATAATTGTTTTATTGAGAGCTATCAACATAAAAAATGTAATTAAAATCGTTAGAGCCGTTTCTGAGAAAAAAAATATTTGGTGTTTTGATCACTATGATAACTATAGTTAAATTTCGGTGGATTTTGCCCATGTCCTTATTTTTGCGTCCCATGGTAACCTGTAGGCTAGACATCAAGTTTCAGCTAATTTGGTACGGTTGTTTTCTCTAAAAACCACGCTAAAATCGATTTCGTCGAAAGTTTTGGTAATTGATTGTGCTGCTCTCGTCATTTTCCCACATATGGGAATTTCATGCTATAATTGCCTTATTGACAGCTATCAATATAAAAAATTTAATCAAAATCGTTAAAGCCGTATTTGAGAAAAAAAAAATTTGGTGTTTTGATCACTATGATAACTATAGTTAACTTTCGGTGAATTTTGTTCTTACCCTTATTTTGGCGTCCCATAGTAACCTGTAGGCTAGACATCAAGTTTCAGCTGATTTGGTACGGTTGTTTTCTCTAAAAACCGCATTAAAATCGATTTCGTCGAAAGTTTTGATAATTTATTGTGCTGCTCTCGTGATTTTCCCATGAATGGGCATTCTATGGTATCATTGCCTTATTGAGAGCTATCAGTATAAAAAATTTAATCAAAATCGTTAGAGCCGTTTTTGAGAAAAAAAATATTTGGTGTTTAGGTCACTATGATAACTATAGTTAACTTTCGATGGATTTAGTTCAAACCCTTATTTTGGCGTCTCATGGAGACCTGCGGGCGAGATATCAAGTTTGAGCTGATTTGGTACGGCGGTTTTCTCTAAAAACCGTTCACAAGGGTCTGAAACGTAAAGATCTGAAGAGAACTCAAAATTTTTTTTTCAGCCGATTACATAACTTTCTTTTCTACTTTGTAGAGCCAAGGAAAGTAAAAACATTATATGCATCAGCGACGTACAGCTCTTAGTAACTGGACTGCCAATTTGTATTTGATTGACTGGGGGTTTTGCTTTCCTCACAATAAGGCAATTACGAATCATTGTCGAGTACATGGCCTGTATATGAGGACTGTGCCTTGATAGCGTGCATAATTTTCCTTCTAATTCTCCAGCTCTGGTCATCGGGGTCTTCCCGTTATATCTTTAATTTAGGGCATGTAGGAGGCTGTGCAGCAAATCATGGGGCATAACTACAAAAATGATGGAGTGGCTCTATAAGGGGATAATAAGACCCCGCGTCACCTACGCCTCCACGGTGTGGTGGAGGGCAACATGCCGGCTTGCAGCCCAAGGGAAACTTCAGAAACTGCAGCGACAGGCAGCTATTACAGGGGCGATGAATACGTGCCCTACTGCTGCAATGAAAGTCCTTTTAGACATCCCACCTCTCCCTATACATATTCAGAGGACTGCTTACCTGGGACCAGTAAGGTTTTTGCAGACAGGGAACATCTCCACCAGGGTTAAGGCAAGCCTCCAAAGAACAACTAGACAGTTCAAACTGGAAGAGGCAGTAGTCCTTGCTACCGACGACATGACAGAGCGAAAGAACTTTCGGCTGCCATGCAGGGTCAGTATCCACTCGCGGGAACGATGGGAGCAGGAGACGTTCCGGACCGAGGTGGGCGCCCTGCGGTGGTACACCGATGGTTCAGTCATGGGAGGCAGAGCTCGACAGGGCATTGTTGGGCCCAACTAGTTGTCGAACTTCTTCATTCCAAGAAAAATTAGAGACCCAGAGAGAAAAAATAAAAATAAAAAAATTAAGAGAGACATAATAAGACGAATTCTCGGGTCCGGGATTCGCTGACGCTGTGAAAGTTCCAGAGCGAAGGGGAATAAAATGGGCGACGCGCCTACTACAAAAAGACTTTTGTGGTCTTCCGGTACTTCAAGATGGTGCTGGCATCTCGAATTCATTGGCGACGTCAGAGGGCATCCTACGATTTTGCAGACAGTGCTGTCGTTGCCCCACACGAAAAAGATGGACTTACATGCCCTGAATGTTGGCAAAGAGTTTTGAAAAAGTTAACCGATGGCCTCTGGGGTGTGACGGTCCCTGACTGAATATTTGACCTTCTTCCTCTTGATATATTTGTAAAGTGAGAAGCTGTTAAAGCGGCTGTGTTACTACTTAGGCTACCCAGTAGTGTCCAAGTACGAGTTCGACAGTAAACTGCAACCAAAAAGAAGGTTATGGAACCCAAATGGTATCAACGTCTACGCAGATGGATTTAAAACCCTGGGAGGTACATGCTTTGGGGTGGCTCTGGGGGGAGTGAGATGTACACTGCCCTGAGTCCCACTCCAACGGTTTTTCAAGTACAGGTTTACGCTATTATCGCTAGGGATGTCATGAAAAAGCAAATATCAACAAAATTATCGTAGGCAAGCGTCTTGATTACTGTACAACGCAACCGGAACTACTGCCACGTCCTGTCCCATTTCTGGAGACTTGAAAAGGGGCAATTTTTGTTCTTCGGTACAACATCCCAAAGGGTTAACTTTAAAGAAGCTAGGCATGGACCAGCGTGACATTAGTACTGGCACAACAGGTTCTCAAGTAAGGGATTGATCGCTACTTAACGCTGAACTGTTCGCGTTGGTGTGATGTGGCGCTGCGTAATTGAGGGCTGAGTGTTGTTGTGATTCCGTTGGAAGAATGACGTATAAATTATTGAACTACAACGAATACCTTCTCTCAGACAACTCGTTCGCTACCTCTTCATCGAAACCCAATAAATCAATTTTATTTGGTCTCACGTATTTTATTCCCTTTTCCCCTTCTTCTTCTTCACCCCTCGTAGCATATTTCAATAAATTACCATCCAGGATGAGCTTTTGGTCCTTGACCTTGCGCTATGTGCAGTTAATGACAGGGGTCATAACAAAGCGGGGGTCAACGTATTTGGTCAGGAGGCTCCAGTCACGAGTTCCAGCGGGAGCAAGTGGGTGGCCCCTCTTCACTTGGTCCTCCCCTGCCGGGTCACAGATCTTGTCTCAACATACCCCTCCGTTCCCCATTCGTTTTTTATCACGCAACCCAAAACGTTCGCGGAAGCCATGTTCCGGGTGGTGTGTTTATCCTTAGTTATTAATTCGCGTGAACGGGAAATCGTAATAGTTGAGAGTTAGTTTTTACTTTCCTTGGCTCTACAAAGTAAAAAGGAATGTTATGTAATCGGCTGAAAAAAAAAGTTTTCTTCAGATCTTTACGTTTCAACACAACGAAAAACACTATTTGGGAAAATGGTCTGTTTGTCTGTGAACGATTTTTAGAGAAAACCACCGTACCAAATCAGCTCAAACTTGATATCTCGCCCGCAGGTTACCATGGGACGCCAAAATAAGGGTTTGAACAAATTCCACCGAAAAATCCGTGTTTACAGCCTCATTAATTTTCTGTGTACCAATTGCTCAATATTGGTCCTGAAATGAGTACGAGCAGCACAATAAATTCCATAACTGTAGGCCCTACAGCTTCCTGCTGCTGTGACGTGTTGTTTGACAAAGTTCAAATTAACTTAGTGATAAATGAATTGAGTAAATAGAATTAGCCATGTACAAAGTGAATTGAAGTAGAGCTAAGGAAAGTTGTGTGTTGCAACGCACCAGATATTTTTGTATGAATGTAATTTATTGAGTTGTTTCATTGTAGGAAGAGAAATTTGTTACTGAAGTGCTGAAGATATAAGACTCGGACATGTTGTACGTTGATTCCAAGGGAAATGGTAGAGAGGGCCTTACGTCCCTAATTTCCTGTGGTGAATAAATAAACGTTTCAATCAATCTCTCTCTCTCTTTCTCTCTCTCCAAGCCAAAATCGTTCACAAACAAAACAAAAACGAAATTTCGGCAGTTTTATTTCAATTACGTCGTGTTTGGTATTGTTAAGGAATACAGAAAGCTTAAAGGTAGAAAATGTACCGCTCAGTTTGGTATCAAGAATGAGAATGTCCTTTTTTAATTATTTACACATAAACACATGCAACCAATACCAATCAACAATGCAGTAACGATGGAGTGCAACAATATGAAGTTCTCAACATCATTCCCCTTCTCCTCCTTCAGATGTAGCTGCTGTATACGGGGTCAGGCGGTCTGCATGGATTACTCTTGGGCGTCCTCTCGGTCGACGAATGCGAAAAAACCACGTCAGAAATGACTTTGACGATTCTGCAGGGCCCTTCCCACGGTGACTGGAGTTTAGGACATTTTCCTACTGTACGCCGCGGCCAAAAACACCATACTTGGTCCCCGACTTTAAATCTTGGTTGCGTAGCCCTGGTATCGTATCTTCTCTTTGCTCCTTCAGCTGCTGCCAGCAGCTTATCTCGTGCTAACTCGTACGTTGCTACAAGGTGCTCCTGCAACGACTTCGCATATTCGGCCTTCGTTTGTACACCAGGGACTGAACCCATCAGCAGGTGGACTGGTAAGGTCAGTGGTCGCCCCAAGTTCAATTCTGCTGGTGAGAAACCTGTAGACGTATGCTCCGTGGCTCTATAAGCCAGCAGTACACAAGGTAGCCACTTGTCCCAATCCCTCTGGTTTTGGTTAACCACTTTTGCGAGCAAGTTCCATAGCGTGCGGTTGACTCTTTCAACAAGACCATTGCTTTGGGGGTGAAGTGGGGTGCTACGTGTCTTCTGTATCTGCAGTAGCTGTAAAACGTCCTTGAAAACGGCAGCTTCGAACGTGGTTCCCTGGTCCGAGTGTATTTCCCTTGGAATGCCGAGTCCTTAACATTGGTGGCAGCGGTGGGATGGTAAATACCCGTTCCACTTCTCGACGTGAAGGGGCTTCCAACGATGAAGAGTACAACAACCCTTCACATTTTGAGGAGTCTACGGAAGTTAACGAACCTGATAGAAACGACGATTTCGGTGAATCTTCTGATATTCCAACGCCTTTACTGCAGTTCCAACAGTGCTGGGAACGAGATCGTGCCGATTTACTGGAACAAGTGCGTATTGAGTGGAGCGCTTCATCTCCGTCAATGCAGGCAGATTGGGCGCATTTCCTTGCAGAGTTTCGTCGTTTGCTTTCATCACAGCACGTGCCCTGTGAGTGTTCATCAACCACGAAACTGCGGCAGCCTCATCATAGCGTATCAGGAAGCTTACAGCGGTCTGAGCTGTTCAAACCAAAACCCTACGATGGTAGCATCGATTGGGAAGCATATAAACTGCAATTTGAGACCATCGCACTAAAAAATCGACGGGATGATGACACCAAAGCTATTGGTTTAGCTCATGCTTTAACTGGCCCAGCGTTGGAAATTCTACCATTGGTCAAAGCACCACGCACCTATTCAGGATTAGTGAAAGAATTAGGGAAAATGTTTGGCCATGAAAAACAGTCTCAGCGTTTTATGACCATTATGTTGACTAGAAAACAACTTCCCCAGGAAGATATATTGACGTATCACCAGGCCATACGAAATCTTGTAAGAAAGTCTTGGTCTACAGATTTCAGAGCTGGTCGTGGAGAAGACATGATTGTATACCACTTTGAAACAGAATGCTTTAGGTGTCTGGCCCAAAACACTTGACGATGCCTTGAATGTCTCGTTGCGATTTGTAACAGTTGCTCTCAACCCTCGATCTCTATCCATCAAGTGACACCTGTGGACCAAATTGGATGCAGTCGTGATAGGGAAGTAATGGAGCCGGAAATTCCATTACTTAGGTCTCATTCGATTAAAACTCCTCCTCGAGCCAAGAGTAGGCAACGACAACATCAACAAATGATTTGCTGGAGGTGTTCTTCTCCTGGGCATCTTGCTTTGCGTTGCCCTTATCCCCCAGTCAATGCTAATGCTCAGTTGCACCGTTCCACAACGCCACTACACACACGGATGTCTCCGGAATCTGACTTTCCCCAGCAACCGCCTTTACCGCTGGCTGCGCAAACGCCGATCCTGGAAAACACCAGGAGGTCAAAGTGACGAGACCCACGCTGACTTCAACAAACAGGTCTCTTGAGCATAATTATAAAGAAACTTTTATTTACCGGGCAGCTTTTGATACGTCTTTAGTTTTAAAAGGAACGGCTGGAGGTGTACCTTGTGACTTTGTTGTAGACACAGGTAGCCACTTGTCCCAATCCCTCTGGTTTTGGTTAACCATTTTTGCGAGCAAGTTCCATAGCGTGCGGTTGAATCTTTCAACAAGACCATTGCTTTGGGGGTGAAGTGGGGTGCTACGTGTCTTCTGTATCTGCAGTAGCTGTAAAAATTCCTTGAAAACGGCAGCTTCGAGTCAGGAGGCAGGTCCGAGTGTATTTCCCTTGGAATGCCGTATGTTAAGGAATATAGAAAGCTTAAAGGTAGAAAATGTACCGCTCAGTTTGGTATCAAGAATGAGAATGTCCTTTTTTAATTATTTACACATAAACACATGCAACCAATACCAATCAACAATGCAGTAACGATGGAGTGCAACAATATGAAGTTCTCAACAGTATCGTTTTCAAGGTACGAGTATGAGACGTGTACAACTGCGATCAAAAACAGTGAAATTACAGTGAGACAAAGTCCACTAAATAAAAGAGCTCGCAGGGCAATACTGGGAAAGTAATAGTTTGAGCGCATCACACCAATTACCCGTCAGTTGGGCGCGTCACGTCACGTCGTGCCTGTCGCCAACTAGCGCCCACAGACTTCTGGAATTTAGTAGTTAGGTCATGCTTCGTATGGTTCGCTGGTATTTTTCGATGTTGAGTCGAATGGAATGGTTCTCAGAGGACCAGCTTTTGAAGAGAATAATAAACCGTTGTTTTATATTTGAGGGGTGCTCGATTGATTCGTAATCCGCGCGATTTCGATTCTTTTACGTGCTTCCGCCAATGTGGCTGGACTCTTATGATTTGTTGCAGGACGTTGCTCTCGCTAATGCGCAAAAGAAAAAAACAACTCTAATCACCCAATCTCAGGTTGTAAAGCTTGCTGGCATTTCGCTCGCATTTCCATTGGCTGAGCTATTCCACTCTTGCCCGTTCTGAAACTAATCACCTCGGCTAACTGTAACGGTTTGATTGTTGATGCATTTTGTCTGGTCGTAAAAACGGTTCTCTCCTCTCACTCTCAACAAATGCTAATTTTTCATTTTCAAAATGAGATGGCGAGTTGTAGTTGAGCGGTCCCGGGGCCCTCGCTCTCGTTGGATCCGAGCTGTTCGCCTAATACGTGGGTAATTAAGGCGACGGCTCTCTTTGTAGCCAACTCGGAGAGCTTCATTAGCACTTGGTTTGTCCCGTCGTCAATCGCTCGGAACTAAGATCTTTCACGCAAACCCTTTCACTCAATTCTCCAATAACGAAACGCTCTAATCGAAGTTGATTCAAGTCCTTCGATCGGCTTCGTTCTTTCAGATAGGTCGGAGAGACTCAAGGGGCATCGATGTCTCAGGAGCTTTGAGCTAGTCATTGGCGGAATTATCGGTTGGCAATTCCAACTACAAAATATGCTATAATAGGCCCAGTGACACAGATCATCGCTCCTGCACCCCCAACGCCAGATCCCGAACACCAGTTTCTATCGTTACCTGGGAATTAGACGCCTCACGTTTGCGGATTGTGTGGCTAATCTCGTTCAACGCCTGAGAAACAGAGTGAAAAGTAGAAAATTTACGTAACAAAAAAAAGGGTCATAAGGGTGGGAAGAGGTTTCTGGTAAAGATAAGAATGAGAAGGCCTCTCTCCCAAGGTGGTTGTCGTTTGCCCTCTCTAGATCTATCCTCCGTTGTCTACTAAACAAGGAGTAGGAGGAAAAACTCCTTGTGAAAAACTTGAAAAATAAATACGGTTAAAGGAAAGAGTTAATAACGATGAAATTGTGGGGTAAATTTTCCGTGACAAAAATTAATTAATTATTTAAAAAAATAACAATAATAAAAAATATCTGGTGCGTAGCAACACACAACTTTCCGCCACCCCCGTAATTTCGAACACCACCTACATAGGCGGGCGCTATATCTTCGTTCAACTCATTTTTACAGGAACATTTACGAAGAACAAAGTGTAGGGACTAGTTAGCTGAGAGTACTCCGAAAGTTTGATCAAAATCGTTAGAGCCGTTTTTGAGGAAATTGGAATACCGATAAATTAATATTCGACAAATCTCCTTTTCTGAGTTAACTTGGCTTATATCTCCGTTCAACATATATATACAGAAATAATTATGGAGAACGAAATGTGGCTATGGGTGACTTAAAGACACTCCATTAGGATTTATCACATCTGGTGAGAAAGTTACCCTGGAATTTACGGAAATGTTCAAAAAAACGTTATTTTCGACACATTTTGATTTTTATCTCTGTTCAATGGACCGTCACAGGAACATTTATTGAATAGAATATGTAGGTATTAACTATTTGAAAACATCCTGTGAGTTTGGTGAAAATCGCTGAAGCCGATTTGCCAAAAAGCGTAAAAAACCTATTTTTGCTTCATAGGCCCATATCTCCGTTCACCATATTTTCATGGAGATATGTATAGAGAAGAAAAGTTAGGTATTGATTAGGACACACATACACACACACACACGGACCACGCGCCGAAATTAGGTTTTTTAGACTCAGTAGACCTCAAAACGTAAAGATCCGAAGAAAACCCAAATTTTTTTTTTGGGCCGATTACTATACTTTCCTTCCCTTCGGGTAGCGGAAAGTAATTATATGACTAAATACTGCCAGCAGGCTTTACAACCTGAGATTGGGTGATTACAGTTTTTTTTTTTGCGCATTAGAATTGCCTACATGCGTCTTTCCAAGTCGGTTCTTCTATCATCCAGGCTGGATGTGAGGGAACGCCGCCACTTTCTTACCCCATGATGTTTGTCACAGATAGGGATGTGGTTCTGACGGTGCTGCCATCACAAGATCTTTTCGAAACCGCGTGATTTACCCCGATACGCGTTATGAGAGGTGAGACAGGTTTTGGAATTGAGACAACGTTGCAGGAGTTGCGTTGAAGATTGTGCCCAATACGCTGCTGCGATGCAACGCAAGCATTGATCGCGACAGGGCGACACCTCAATGAGCTTCGTTTAGACTCCCGACACTGAAGTTTCGATCGAATCTGGGCATTCGAGGTGCCTATACCCCGAGTTTCTTCGAAATACGAGTCTTCGTCTTTGACCACAAGACTACGATCACTGGGGTGCCTAGACGGTTTGTAAATGTAAACAAAGGTACTTCAATATATAGCGTTACACATCCAATGATCTGGGGAAGCACGAATGTTGTGTATTTTCGCAGTATTATACTTATAAAACCAAATCGGTACACGGTAGTTGCAGTTGAATGAATGCAGAGTGTCAATAACTACCACGTCACTCTGCAAAGTCCATATAAACGGTGTGAAAAGCAGATTAAATTAGTTGATACGGGAACAAAAATCTGTGATTTTGGCACCAGGCAATACAATTTTAAATCAAGGGCAACTCTAAGATCAGTGAGTTGGTTGGTCATAGTGTTCAGGACGTAAGATGCAGGAGATTTCTACGAGCCAGGAAGATGTCAACTCTGAGGTCGTCGTCCTCCACTGTACAATTGCGCAATCTCTCAAGCCTTCTTTCGTATTTGCTCCAAATGAAAGGGGGCGAAAAAAGCAGCGCTCTGTCTAGGCCCTCCACTGGGTCTGAGGGAGGGTTCCTTCCCAACAAGGAAGAGCCCGAATGTTTTGGGGGGGTCTCTGCCCGAACTTGGGGGAGTCGTGGGGCTCGTGACGAAGCGCGGATTACCGAAACGGAAGTGAAAACTAAACGGGAGCTCGAGCTCGGGAACACGTGAGTTGAGCAACTCAGAGCAGCCACAAGACACGAGCCGCGTGCCCAGAGCCGCGGTGTCCTCATCCGCCGAACGCGACGTCCCGACTCCTCCGCCCAACTAACACAAATTGAGATACAGCCCGGAACGTCCCCACTTGTATGAGCCAACGACGTCCCACGTAACAGGACGCACCCGACTGCACAACGCCCTCCAAAATGTGACGGCTGGGAAGCATTGAGCATGGTACAGTAGCAACATGCAATGCACCGCATCTCTCACACTTCCCTCTCGTCCTGCTATTTTCCTCGTTTTATCGACTGCCATCCCAGCGGGACACTGTTGGTGAATCTACTGGCATTTATTACGCCGTCCCTACTGATGTCCCGACGTAATTGATCATCCAACGTTCAGGTAATTTATGGAGCTACACGAGTTTCGTAGAAGGTTTTAATATTCGCCCACAAATTAGCCCAAAAGGTAGGCATGTACTCGTGACATACACTTGGCACTTTGATAATAATAACGCATACTACGCTTAAGGCGTGACCAATCAGGTTTGAATGAGGTAACAAATCTGCGAGATGAGTTGAGCCTACTCTTCAAGAGTTCGTGGCATTTTGGGAGCACCAGCCACATGCTACGTAAAATGTGTGTTTTGTCGGCGCAGCTGTGTCTTTGACCAGGCGACCCACTAACCATCGCCAACCTCCTCGTAGTCGCCAATGGTAACACCAGTAATTTTGGAGTATGGCCCAGGTGCAGGACAAGGAAAATTTGAGCCTACTGTTCAGACGTTCCTGGCGTTTTGGGAGCTCCTATTGAGTGCTGCCAGTCATATTCCTGAAGAGTGCGTGCCGCGAGTTCATCGCATACGCGCAGCACATGCTCTGCCGTCTCTAGCCCTACCTCGCAGGTCCTGCATATCTGTACCTCGCGCTTGCCAATATTTGCAAGGTGGTACCACAGCGGACAGTGAACTGTGAACAGGCTACGTATGATCCTCATAGCCTTCCTCCCCAGTGCAAGCATCTCTTTGGCCATCCCTCCGGAGAGTCGGATGAAGAGTTTTGAAAAAAGCTTGAACCGCTTAGGTTGGAAAGAAGGTTATGAGAGAAAAACGTGGTCACAGGTGATCTCTCCCTTTGAAATTCGCCACTCAAGTAGGTAGTAGGATCAGGCAGGCTACTTCCGCAGGATAGTACTAATTCCCCTGGGACATAACTACCTCGTATATTGGTCTCACCACCGGCTAACAGAGAACCTGCCATGACACCACAGGTCTGGGATCGGTGGATGCTGAGTGAGTCCCCAGACTCTGGGGCACGAAACTACAACCTCCACAACATTCGACTGATAAAACTCTCTCATGAACGGCAGAACTCGCAAATTTTTCTTTTCTCTGGTTAATAATTTTTTTGAAAATGTTCCTTAGACAGCACCCGTATGTGTTGGAGGTCTTCTTTTTCTTCTTGGTAAGCCTTAGTACAAATATCTGGTGCGTTGCAGCACACAACTTTCCTTAGCTCTACAACAACTCACTTTGTACATGGCTAATTCTATTCGATCAATTCATTTATCACTCAGTTAATTTGAACTTTGTCAAACAACGCTTTACGGCAGCAGGAAGCGGTGCGCTTACAGTTCCAGATTTTATTGTGCTGCTCGTATTCATTGCAGGACCATTATTGAGAATCTGGTACACAGATAATTAATGAGGCTGTAAACATGATTTATTTTTAAGAAGGACAGTAATTACTTTTGCAGAGTTATTGGGTAAAAACGTTTAGAGCTGGTAGTAAGCGAAACGGCAGTAGTTGAAATTGAGGAATCTTCTGGAGTGAGCCCCATGTATCTCATCAGCGTTTTTAAACACTCATTCTATAGGTATTGGATTGGACTACAATACCAATTTTTGCAACATTCTACAAAAATTCCAACGGAGTTTATAAGGAAAAACCTGCGGTAAAAACGCTTTTCGTCGAAAATTTTGATAATTTATTGTGCTGCTCTCGTGATTATCCCACCAATGGGAGTTTTATGGTATAATTGTCTTGTTGAGAGCTATCTATATAAAAATCGTTAGAGCCGTTTTTGAGAAAAAAAATTTGGTGTTTTGATCACTGTGACAACACTGTGAGTGGATTTGGTTCAGTGGTTTTCTCTAAAAATCGTTCACAGACACACAGACCATTTTCCCAAATAGTGTTTTTCGGACTCAGGAGGGTCTGAAACGTAAAGATCTGAAGAAAACTCAAAATTTTCTTTTTTACCCGATTACGTAACTTCCCTTTCTACTTTGTAGAGCCAAGGAAAGTAAAAAAAAAAAGAAGTTATTCCCATTCATACCAACATAAGTTATGCTGACACATGAACGCTCAACCGCTGTTATTGAGAAGAGCGGCCACTCATATTTCTCCAACTAAACTAACCAACATACACTCAAATTAGTAATCTCCATTTGTTGATACTATATATAGGCACTTATTTAAATATATGAAATCTGAATAAGTATTCGCTTTAAAGGTAAACACCAGAATGATCTCTTTATTTTCTCCTGATCTTTATCAGCTCGTTGCCAGGGAACCAGATGAGTAATTATTATAATCATTGTAGGATACTACACCGTTCATGCCAAAATAAATTACAAATGCGTTCGCAGAGAGAGGAGAGGTGCAGCAGTTCATTTGATTGACTTCTTTGTGCGTTGTTGTCA
Source organism: Pachypeltis micranthus (assembly GCA_020466155.1). Lineage (NCBI taxonomy): Eukaryota > Metazoa > Arthropoda > Insecta > Hemiptera > Miridae > Pachypeltis > Pachypeltis micranthus. Next base: position 19,908,796 of record CM035780.1, on the reverse strand, counting down.
CCGAATAGTAATGAAAATGTTACGTGGGATTGGAAAAGTTGGGATCTAACGATTCAGGAATAAATTACAGCGATTCCGAGCTCTGACACTCTACCTAGAGTTTCCTCAAAATATGAATCTTCTTCTTTGACCACTGGACTACGATCACTGAAGAGTCTGCTTTGAGATGGCGGTTAGTACATTTCGAATTCCACTTAATGACACAATTAGTTTCATGAACTGAAGTTGCCTGGCAATTCGTAAACAGATTTTTCATTTTCACGTCGGTTCTTCTATCATCCAGGCTGGATTTGAGGAAACATGGCCACTTTCTTACCCCATGATGTTTGTCACAGATAGCGCAGGGATGTGGCGTCAGACGGTCGAGTGCTGTCATCACAAGATCTTGTCGAAACCCCGTGATTTACCTCGTCTCGTGTTATGAGAGGTGAGTCAGTTTTCACGTGGTTTCCCGCGTTACATTTTCGAGTTTATGTAGCAAAGTAAAGACATAAAATGTCAAAAAAATAATCGTAACCCTGGTGGGACTCGAACCCACAACCTCCGGTTCAGGAGACCGATGCCTTATGCATTATGCCACAGGGGCTGTGATTGCAACTCGGGTTAAAACGTTGCCTTGTCCACTCGGCCTCAAGGTTAAATTTCGTGACGCTTGGTCGTTGCACTTGGTCGTTACATTTTTGAGTTTATGTAGCAAAGTAAAGACATAAAATGTCAAAAAATAGAAAAATTGTTTAAACAATTTGTTTTGTGTTTTCTCATTTTTTGACATTTTATGTCTTTACTTTGCTACATAAACTCGAAAATCTAACGCGGGATATGTAACGAGAAGCGTCACGAAATATCGAATGGTTGAAGTGTAACGCTTGGTAACCTCAGTGACCAAGTGATGATGTCAATTGCAATTGACGCGGCCATTATATCGAAACCAGCAACGAGCACAATAAAACGTAGTTATCATTGCATAAAAACAAAAATAAAAGACATAAAATGTTCCTAGTGGTTGCGTATTTGTACGAAAGCTGTACCCACCGTGTGTGTTAGCGATTTTAAATGGTTTTACACTTTTTCAAAAATTTATTGATCATTTCACTACGCTACAGTAGCTTAGGTAAACGTCATGCATTTATAAGAGCTTCGCCTTCGTTGACTTTTATGGAACGAGTTAAGGTTTTCCTTCAACTTCATCGAGCTAAGGGAAGCAGAAAGAGACTTGTCACTCGAGGGCTCCTTCCATTCGCCGTTTAGTCCGCCCGGCGGCGGATGTGTAACATTTTCTGCACACAGCGAATTGATCATCAGGCGTTGTAGTCCCTCGTAAGTTTGCCTGTCTCCACCTTCACTTTCCAAACCTTCGAATTTTATTAGAGTATGCATTACCCCACGCTACAATTCCGTAATTTAACTGAGATTGCACCAAAGCGTTGTAAACGTTGTTTTATTGTTCATGATGTTTTTAATTTCAGGTACCCTCTTGAAAACCATACTGATTCCTCTGGATAAAGTAGTGCTGAGCTAAGTATTTAGTCATATAATTTAAAAAAAAAATAATTATTTAATTTTTGTCACAGAAAATTACTCCACAACTTCATTGTTATTACCTGTCCGTCTTTCCTTTAATCTTATTTATTTTTTAAGTTTTTCACAAGGAGTTTTTTCTCCTACTCCTTGTTGAGTTGACAACGGAGGACAGATTTAGAGAGGGCAAAGGACAACCACCTTGGGAGAGAGGCCTTGTCACTCTTATCTTTACCAGAAGCCTCTTCCCGCCTTTCTGACTCTAATCATTCTGTATCACAAGTATCATCACTCACCGGTTTCCCCATTGTCGTTTAACCGCCATCTCAACCTACATTTTCACCCTTTTTTGTACGCGCCCTGCACCTCTTTGAAAATGAAAAATTAGCATTTGTTAAGAGTGAGAGGGGAGAACCATCACGATCAGTCAAAATGTATCAACAATCAAACCGTTACTGTTAGGTGAGGTGATTAGTTTCAGAACGGGCAAGGGTGAAATAGCTCAGCCAATAGCCAAGCTTTACAACCTGAGATTGGGTGATTAGAGTTTTTTTTGCGCATTAGAATTGCCTCGTACACATGCGCCTTTCCAAGACGGGTTTTCTATCATCCAGGCTGGATGTGAGGGAACGTGGCCACTTTCTTACCCCATGATGTTTGTCACAGATAGGGCAGGGATGTGGTCGTCAGACAGTCGAGTGCTGAGTCAGTTTTCACGTGGGAATATGTAGATCCTGAGGAAGGTTTTGGGATTGAGCCAATGCTGCTGGAGTTGCGATGAGGAGGGTTCCCAACACGCTGCTGCGGTGCTAGTAAAGCGTTGACCGCGACAGGGCAACACCCCGATGAGAAAAGAGCTCCGTTTAGACTCCCGACACCAAAGTTTCGAGCAGATCAGGACTGACGAGCCTTCGCTAAATCGACGAGTTTGGTTCGTCCCGGTACATTACTATGAAAAATATCTGGTGCGTTGCAACACACAACTTTCCTTAGCTCTGCGTCAATCCACTCATGTACATGACCTTTTCCACTTACTCAATTCATTTATCACTCAGTTCATTTGAACTTGGACAAATTACACATCACAGCACCAGGAAGCGATAGCGCCTACAGTTCTGGAATTTATTGTGCTGCTCGTACTCATTGCAGAACCATTATTGAGCAATTGGCACACAGAAAATTAATGAGGCTGTAAACACGAATTTTTTGAAGAAGGATAGTAATCACTTTTGCAGAGTTATTGGGTAAAACATTAAGAACTGGTAGTAAGCGTAACGGCGGTAGTTGAAATTCAGGAATTTCTGGAGTGAGCCCCATGTATCTCATGAGCGTTTTTAAACACTCACCCTTTAGGTATTGGATTGGACTACAATACCAATTTTTTGTAACATTCTACTAAAATTACAGCGGAGTTTATTAGGAAAAAACGCTTTTCGTCGAAAATTTTGATAGTTATTGTGCTGCTCTCGTCACTTTCCCACAAATGTTAATTTTATGGTATGATTGTCTTATTACGAGCTATCAATATAAGAAATCTAATCAAAATCGTTAGAGCCTTCTTTGAGAAAAAAAAATTTGGTGTTTTGATCACTATGATAACTATAGTTACCATTCGGTGGATTTTGCTCATACCCTCATTTTTGCGTCCCATGGTAACCTGTAGGCTAGACATCAAGTTTCAGCTGATTTGGCACGGTTGTTTTCTTTTAAAACCGCGCTAAAATCGATTTCGTCGAAAGTTTTGGTAATTTATTGTGCAGCTCTCGTCATTTTCCCACGAATAGGAGATTTATGGTATAGTTGCCGTATTGGAAGCTACCAATATAATAAATTTGGTGCTTTGATCACTATGATAACTATAGTTAACTTTCGGTGGATTTTGTTCATACCCTTATTTTGGCTTCCCTAACTTACCTAAGTAGCTAGTTGAACTGTACAAGATCACATTCGAACGTAAAGGAGTGGCTATAACAGCCCACAACGGCTAAGCGAGTTTGTTGTGGAGAGTGTAACGACCAGCATCATAAAAATTCGTTTAATTTTACGCACTTTTTCCAATTTCCCTAAAAACCAAAATTTGAGAACCATAAAGCGGGGGGACACCTTCTGTCGTAACTCAAAATGGGTCGAAAATGAGGTCACGTCGCTGTCGGTGCCGAAAGACCCTCCTGCCCGTAAAGTTCTGCCGTCAGAAATATAAAAATGGTCGTAATAGAAGTAATGGGATGGGTTTTAAAAAACCACTTCAAAGCCGAGGGGTTCCACCGTCAGGATTTCTGTGGCCGTTGACCCTCGTTATTCAAACTTCCCGTCGTGGAATCGACTCCGTTCGACGTTAAAGTGGCACAGAAACCACCTGTAAATTCGAGACCACCTCCGAAGCTCTTGAAAACCACGAGACCTGGTGGCGATATTTGATTTCTCCTTTTTGTCTACGAGAGCCGCTTTGTTCCTTTAATCGTCCATTGTTTCCTCCCTACAGTTGAATCAATAATAATTATCCGTCGTCGCTCGACATCCGACATCCTGTTCGAGATCTGCTCGTTATAAAAATCAACGCGGGGAAGATTTATTTGGACGGGAAAGCGAGCCGCAGGAGACAGACAGCTTTGTGATATCGGCGCTCTATTTACGTGAACGTCAGGTGGAAGTAACGTCGGGGATTACAGATGAAGCCGCAGGCTCGTCGAAGAACAGTGAAACGCGAGCCGAGGACAATTATGAGCTCTGGTTTCCACCCACTAATGAATGGAGCCCTACAGTATGTAGTAAGATCTAGATACCGCAGGAAGGTGGATGAACTCCCTCACAGTCAACACCTCGAAACCTGTTTTCACGTCCATATCGAGTAAACTCGTTCGGTATACAATGAATAAAGGCAGGATTGAGAGCATCATGACCTATTAAGTCGCTAAATATACTTTATTCGCGCGAATGGTATCAAAGTTGACCTCATCGGCGATGACACGCCCATGGCCGTGCAAATCTCATCGAGCCAGTTCTGAAAATGACCCATTTCGACTGCGCCAGAGCAATAACAACTGAAGGTAGCGCTGGTTTCAGTTTGGGGATAAGGAACACAATTCATGAACTACATCTTGTGCGACGCATCACACAGTTTTCCACTCCACCACATCCTTTCAGCTATCAATTCAGTTATTTCTCACTCAGTTCATAAAACGTTTCGCAATTTACTAGCTAAAGCCCCTAGATACGTCCTCAACATTCCGCTGCCATTCAGCGTCAGCATCCCCTCACGGGAATAGTGGCAGAGAGGCCTTTTCTGAATTAAGGACGGTGGCCGCTCTGGAACACTGATGGGGTGCGTTGCAGGACCTAATGTCAGCCTTGCCAAGTCACTGGGAGAATAGGCCACGATATATCGAGCAGCAGTTCTAGCCATAAATATTTGCAAACAAGAGATCCTGGGGATTCGAGACTGAGCGGATCCTTGAACGGGTAGGCGCACTACACCTTCAGATCCACGCTGGCCTTGGAATGTCCTTCAGAAGCTCAAACGACTCAGTGCCCAAAGTAGGCATTCCCATGTTTGGATTACGGCTCGAAGCAGCCGCGATGGCAATGAACAGGCGGACTGCTCCTGCGAAAAAAGTCACAGAATCCCATTGGGATCAAGCTTCACACTGCAGTGAAACCTAAATTGGCATGACACTGAAAAACCTCCCCTTGCCATTGGTTTCGCCAGCCGTGACTGACAGGCGAAAGGGCTCATAGCGCCTTCCTGTTCAAGGGCAAAGGCAATTCTTATACTCACACGAAAATTAAGAGTCCCTACTAGCCCCCTCACTGGACGCTGCACATCACATCAACAATATGGGATAATCAAAAAAAGTCTTGGCAGTAAGGCGCTTTAAACACTTTTACCAGGGATTCGAACTCTAAGCCATAGTAAAGTTTGCAGCGAAAACCATATTCAGCTACTAGAAATAGAAAAGGGATTGGCTTCAAGTGTTCGAGAGATTCTACTGCCGACCTGTCAGTCCGAGTTCTGCCAGCCTGAGAGCTCTTAACCCGTCCCCACGTCGTAGACGAGGGAAAGTAACTCCTTGGCCTGACGGAGCCCACGCTCCAGCACTTAGTGAACCAGACCAGCACGAGTCCTTCCTCATTCTGCCAGTGGGCCCCCCTTCTCGAGGGTTCAACAGGGCTCTAGCAGCCCGTGCTACCACTTGCTAAGCGGTCGTCCACTAGCAGTCTTCTGGTGTGCCTCGGCGATCTAACATTCCCAGGGTGTTAGGCCGCCTACCGCTTTCCTCAGAGGTGCCGACTAGCCTCCGTCTCGTTTCACCTTAGAAGTGAGAGCACTGAAGCTAGGAGGTATCGAAGGCAGGTGCAATACTGAGGGGGATACGATACCCCCAGGGGGGGGGGGCTTCAAGTGTGATATTCTATCATTGTCCTGGCATCGGGGTCTGCAGTTCTTCGCCATTTCATAATGTGCATCAGGTAGTTAGTCCTTTGTCCACTACCTTTCCCCTCCTCCTACAATAGAGATTCCATAATTTTTCGTTCCCCCTCTCGACACGGCAGAAGCACTAAGGCACCCAATACCTGAGCATGTTGCGTGAACGTCGTGCCTGGGCGTTCAATGTTGAAAGAAGATAGCACAATGCCCAGGACAACAGGAACGCACTACGTTATTGCCCGAGAAAGGGTCACTGCTTAACAGCCTTGGCATGCACGGTGGCTGACAGTTACTGTTCTGTGTTCGGGGATGTCTGTGGTATTAAAGCAACAAGGGGTTTTCCAATCCATCCACCTCTAGGGGGTTTTTCCCCAGAGGTACATGACCTCCTCCCCCCACCCTTCCTCGACGCTCCATCGTCATACCGTTTACTTTTCTCTTCGTATATAAAGACCACGACCCACTGACTGACTCCAGCACTGACTTAACGGCCAGACGATGATGTCTTAACATTGAAAGCGCTTGCCCACAGTAACTCACCAGCCAGAGGAGACGGACTCACCTAACAGGTACGTTAACTTAACTGTCTGCGCTAGTTTCGACCTGGTGGCCCCTACCTCCCTCAGACCGCGCAGTTATAAACGAGAAAGGGTATGGGATTTCTAAACTCTAGCGACCCCACGGTCACCACAATATCTGCAGAGCAAGCTAATTTTCCAGCATTGTCAGGCCTTACCCTGGGTAGGAGTTGGGTTGCTCTATTCTACCTACCTTGCCCTGCGGAGGCATCACCGGTCGTGGCCCTAACTCCTAATGCACCGGCACAAGGCTGCGGGCTGTGCATTCCCATGGTACCCTTTTTGGTCAAACAATCCTTAAGGCCAGAATGGTCACAGGCCCCCACCTTCTTTTGATGGTACTTAGGGCTTTTCCACATCCTATGGTAGGACGTGGAGTAGTAAGTAAGCTGTTACAGAGAGCCCCGAAGCTTCCAGCCACTACTAGGGGGCCCATCTGCCACGCGACCGGTTTTCCGCACAGTGACTGACAACAATTTTATCGATAGAACAACGGACTGTGAGTGACATATCAAATCTGTGAGAGGCGACCGCCAACTGACTGGGCAAGAGGGAGGATTCTTTAGGAAAGACGAAATGGCAGGAATGCCAGGTTGAAAGGGTATCGAATCAATGAAATCGATATGCACGCAAACACTTGCATGCCTGCCAGTCCAGTGGACGCCTCTTTGGGTGTTTGGAAACCTGTTTCAGCCACTTTGTGTGGTCTAGGTCACCAGAGTTTATTTTAGATTTCTCCAACATCTGTCTTACTAGTTTCGCAATCCCTGCTTAACTTGCACAACTATGCACTCAGTCCATGATTCGATTCGTCGAGGCCAGAAGACCGAAGCCAAATCGCTGGTGTCTCTTCTCAGAATGGGATCCTCGAAGTAGATGCACTACCCTCGCTTATCCTGATCCAACTTCATACCCTCTGTTGGTCACACTCACTGTCCTCTTGTATAGCTTCCCCCCCGCTCATCCGATCAACTAAAACTGCCTTAGCCGCGTGCCATGATCTGTCAACCCCCTCTCCTGGTCGCCATACTTTCTCAACTTGTCTCATTTGAACTAACACGTCCATTTCCCCACAGTTGAACACTCAGTTGTTGTGGTGATATCAATCTGGCTGCTTGTTTTGCTTAGTTGCGTTCCTCCAGGGACGTTTTGGGCTTCTCCCCTACGATAAGTACATAAATGAGCTTTAAGTGTCCGGTTCTTAAATGCAAACTGTGACCGAACATCCTCCTCTTTTGTACGCCCATAACGTCAATGTGGAAACAAAGCTATTGTAACTCCCACACAAACGAGTTGACACTTGACGAGATCTGACATCAAATGACTTGGAAGCTTGTTACTCAACGGCACCTTCACCCGAAGGTGCGAACTATCGGCCCCTTGTCCGCACGTCCTTCCAGTCTCTAGTGTCTAGTCCCGCCTTATACGGAACCACGAGCCCCCGCTAATCTGACGACGATTACGTTCAATCGTCAACGTTCCAGGGAAAGGGAACAAATACACCGTCGTTCCTGACAATTGGCCAACGTCCAAGTGACAGGTTTTCTGGCTCTAAACTGATTGATCTCGTCACGGGATCTACGAGACTCAGATCCTAGGGCTCTGCTCGGGGGCTTGATGTCGAACACGCCTTTTCCACCCTCCATTTCGCAATTCGACATTCCGAACGACTCGTCGAGGTAATTAGGCAACTGACTCCAACCGAAGCTCCCGAGCGAGGGGCAGGCGCCCAGAAAAACGGCCGCGCATCAACACAACGCAACACGTTCGATTCTTGTCGAACTCACGAGATCCCCTTCGGAAAAAGGTTTTTCTAGCGAAGGAATTCATTCGGCCGAGACACACAACTTTCGTTTTTAGGTTCAACAGGTTACGTCAACTCGAGCACAGAAACCCTGACTGGAGCTATTTCATACTCGAGATGTACCCAAGTGAGCAAGGGGTTATGGATATCTCCAAGCCAAGTTTCTCAATAGTTTCCAGTTAAATCGGCAAGCCGTAAACCGTTCCACGCACCAATCGGGGAGTAGCAGCCTCCCTACTACCGTCGTCTAGAGTTTTCCAGTCTCTTTTCAAGGTCTCAACTCTTGAGAAACACGGCGCTGACAATCCGAAATCATACGTCTAAACCAGGAACAAACACCTCCTCCAGGCTCTGGTGGGCCCATATTTCCTTAACACCACATTATTTCCTTGCTCGATATGCCTCAGGATGTCAATATCTAACGTGGATAAGAAGATTGGCAGTAGGATCATCCCCACTTTTTGGCGTGTTACGCTCGTCTGTAGTTTAGGAATTGTACACAGCTCATCAGTCACTAGTGTTGGAACACCAAGCTGCTTAAATGGCTGCTATTGTACAAGAGGGAAGTCTCTCAGTAAGGTATCCTCTCCCCTAGATCCTACGTTTCAACCGTAGCGAAGACATCAGTACATTGACCTATTCCTGTTAAATTCGTCATTTCTTTCTACAGGATGCTTCAGTCCGACGTGGAGCACACCAACCATAATAGAGGCTTTCGGAGTCAATGTTAACGGTTGAAAGGGAAGTGGGGTGAGAGGAGGTCAACGTCTTTGTCAGGAGCCATTGCCAGCGGTCCTTGAAAACATACAAGGCGACAATGTTCATCTGCTTACGGAATGGGGATCGGAAAGAGTCTTGGAACTCACTGGAGGAAAGCTAGGACTCCCAGTGGTAACTCAAGAAAGCGTTACTACCACGAGAAGGTTACTGATGGAATGTGTCGTTAAGCGCTCAACACAAAATTCGGACGTTCCCGAGATCGCTTCAATAACACACGAACCCCACCGTTCACGTCACTTCCAAGTCATCAACTGTAGGCTCAAGAAGCATAAATATTTATGCTCCCGAGTAGATCGTTGGCTCACTGCGACCTCTGCTCCGTCATTTCATTCAGCGGTGGTAAAACCGCCATCTGATATGAATGAAACATAAAAAGGACTAGTCACCGATGGTTATCGCGCACGCGTTGAGAAATCTTGCGCCTCTCAAAGTGATTATCGCGCGGAAACCTTTTAACGGAGAGCGAGCAACTTGGAATCTTTCGGTGGGACGATCTGAGGGGGCGAGTCGAGGACCTGTCGCCTGCAGTCCGCATTTTATTGGCCCATTTTATATCCTGGTATTTATGGTTCCCTATGAATTATTCGTCAGGTTGTCGGTTGTTCGGATCGACTGCGGTGTCCGACGGGGTTGGCAGCTTCACCCCATTGCGGATGTTATGACCAGCAGTTGTCTTTAGTTAGAGCTCAGGGAGCGTAGGGCTAAGAAGAGAAACCGAGAGACCACAGAGCTACAAACAACGGAAGCAGTTCGATATTTGGGCTAGATGATGGATAGCTGGTTGTTGTTTGGTTTCCACATCCACAGTAACCTTGGCTTTTACCCGCCTGATAGCCAACACGAGAGGGCGGAGGACAAGTTCTTATGAGGATACTTACATATACTGCCCTAGGCTCCACTCCATCAGTTTTTCAAGCAGGCTATTATTGCCGGGGCAATCCAAATGCATGAGAAAGGCTATAGCAAAAGAACTATCAATATATTGACCGATAGTCAAGCGTCGTGTAAGGCGCTAATGAACTACTGCACGAAGTCAAAACCGGTGCGATAGTGCAGGATGTGGCTTAACTCCGTAGCAAGTGCGAATAGAGTTAATGTGTATTGGATTCCAGGACACAGTGGGATCATTGGAAATGATAGGGCGGACCATCTGGCCAGACGCGGTTCGTCCACAGTACCTATTGGGCCACAGCCCCATTGTGGGATTTCTCTGTCACTAGTTAAAAGGACTGTGAGAGAACATGCCAGAAGATTGCATCAGACAATCTGGAACGCTGCAGGAGTAAGACACTCCAAACGCTTTGTCTCAGAGCAATCAAGTGAGACAAGACACACCCTTCTGAGGATGGAGAGGAAGGACTTAAGGCAGATTGTTGGGGTCATAACAGGGCACTGCAGAATGACAAGCACATGTTATGGGTATAGGCGACACCCCTCGATGCAGGTGGTGTAGCACGGAGGAGGAAACTCCCTTCCATGTCCTGGCCCAGTGCCAGAGACTTGAGAGGGAGCGACTTTTGGTCTTTGGCACCACTTCTCCCAGGATGGATACCAACTAGGGCTCCTTCAGGAACTATCTGGTTTTCCTCAGAAAGCTAGGCATAGACCTTTAAGACACTAGGACTGGCACAATAGGCCATCTGGCCGCGATGCACATCCCATCACTGGGACTACAGTCAGAAGATTATAAATATACAGGCCTTGGGCATTACCTACCACAGGAAGCGAATAGTGCGAAAGTGCAGACGATATGCGCCCTCCACATGGTTTGCTCTTTTCGCACAGCTGTTGGCAGAGGGAGCTTTCTCACAGCTGAGCAGAAAGAGCTGTACCCACTGGAGTACGGCTACCAGTAAAAAATAAGTAGGACTGTAAGATGATGAGCCCAGAAAGTGTACCAGGCCGCTGATTCCCACACTTGGTTCATGGCGCAGGTGACGCCACGGTAGGGTAGATTTCTATCTCAATGCGACAGGAGCATTTAGAGCATTGGCCAGGCTGCGAGCCCAAACTGCGCGCAATGGAGGACAATAGTAGATGCTGTTTCCCATATCACCTTCATATTCCAAAGATGGGCAGGCTGATGCTGCACACAGTCGGCCAGCTCACACCAGAAGTATTCCCACGAAATCTGGAGACGTGGCGCTCAACTTGCTAAGGCATAGCTCGGCCGAGCTTTTTTTATTTTTAATTAAAACGGTGGATGCAGGCGATACCCTCACTGCAGCCCCAACGGTCCTATTGTAAGGGCGTCCATGATCCTCAGATCAGGCCCCCCTGCACCACCTCCAGGCCCCATGGCACTGGTCTCACATGGTGTGACGTCACCTATGCGCCCCCACCATCCCCGCACAAAGCGGAGGATACCCGCAAGTTCTGCATTTTCCACCTCTTCGGGCTGAAGAAAGGGCCTCCCAAACACACAACGGCGCGATGCCGCGAGTCCATCGCATACGCACAGCACATGCTCTGCCGTCTCTAGCCCTACCTCGCAGAACCTGCATACCTGTACCTCGCACTTGCCAATATCTGCAAGGTGGTAACTCAGCGGACAGTGACCTGTGAACAGGCCACATATGATCCTCATATCCTTCCTCTCCAGTGCAAGCACCTTCTTGGACCTCTCTCTGGAGAGCTGGATGAAGAGTTTTGACTGACTAAGGCCGGGCAGCCCCTGCCAATGAGCAGCCCTGCACCAGTCCTCCACGTAAGTGGCTCCAGGTAGTCCCAACAAAGGGCTCAGACCCAATAGGAATCTGCGCTGATCCCTTCTTAGCCAACCTATCAGCCCGTTCGTTTCCTTGTATACCCTGCCAGTGCCTTCAGTCCAGTCAGACACTCCCACACCTGCCGTGATGTAAGACAGTATGAGGCTAAGGCCTTGAGAGTGGCCTGACTGTCCACCATTATGTAGATTCTCTGCCGCTTCAGTCCCCTCTGCAGCAGCCGCTGCACACAGACTGTCACTGCAGCCACCTCTGCCTGGAACACCGTGGCCAGCGACCCCAATGGGATCGCTGCTCTGACTCTCGGCCCAGAGATGCCTGCCCCTGCAAGGCCACCCTGCACCGAGCCATCAGTGTAGTATACCAGGGCCCCAGCTTCGAAAGTGGGAGCTCCCCCTGCCCACCTGGATCGCTCATGAATGAGTATCTATCTGAAAGGGTAGCACGAAGTTGAACCTCGCGGGCATTGGCCGAGCTTGCTGATGTTTCGGAAAAGCTGCTAGATTCTCGTGAGGGTAAAGCTGCCGTCGTTGAGAGGGTGAGGGCCAACCTGATGGAACGAGCACAGGTCAGAAGCCGATTTGGAGAGAGAGAACAGTCCCAGTAAAGTAAATGCAGTTGCAGCGCTACTTTCTTCAGCAATGGAGCAGAGGATTTAGAAATAAAATTGCAGTGCTTGCTTACCCACCAAATTGCCCAAAGTGTTAAGCCTCTCGTACTAATCGAACATCGAGGAAGGCGAGCGGAGTGAACGGCGGACTGCTAACGAAATGACTCCTTGATTGAGTATAAAAACAGCGCTGCGGCGTGGTGTGCCACTAGCTCACGAGCTATCAACAGCTCACCAAACGGGACACTCCGATTCAATTTAAAGCGGGTGCGTCGTTCGAGCACGACACTACAGGAGGGACGTTTCCCAGCTGGGACCTCTACTTCAGGGCAGAAAATTGATAATATGCGAGGCCCTGGATTACGACAAAAAGCCCTGACCACGTGAGGCTGCCCGTATCCCTTGCAAGGTTAATGCCTAACTATAGAATCGTTTCCGGATGCCTTTTCAGTACAATCAACCGAGTTACTAATGAGAACAGTTGACGACCCTGCATCACAGGGGTTAAAGATAGCGTTCCAGTTCCGCGTCTTATTTACGTTGAGCTCTCTCCAAAGCTCCAATTTGAAAGCTCGTAACAGTCTCTTCTTTTGTGTAACAGCCAAACCTGAGAGGGCGATAAAGAAAAAGTCCTGGCGAATTCCTTTGTGCTTCTTCGTCGTCGTTTTTTTTTTCTCCTTTCTCACTCACTTCTTTTCAAGGGAACTTGTTAAAAGGGGGGAAAGCCAAACGTAAATCAGCCAATCAAATTTCTCCTCTCGTAAAGTATCAGCCCTTGCTCTCCCTATCCTACTCCTCCACCTTCGAGGTCATTACCGTAAGACTTTAAGGTTCCGCCGAGGACAATAAGCAAGCGAACCGTTACCAGGATATGAAATCCAGCCACAGAAAGCCAACCCCCAAAAATATTGATTTACGACGTTTTAAACCTGAAACTGCATCCCTGGAACGACGCGGAAAGACCGTTAAGCGTTATTAAAGGAACCTTTCGTCCTTATCCTTTCGTTTCCCCCTCCTCCCGCACTCCTTTTTTTAGTCTTTTGTTCCGCGAAGAGCCTTTAAAGGGAGGAAGAGGTTAAGGAGTATTGCGTTTTTAACTTTTTTTTTTGTTTTCTTCCAATTTTATTTTCCCGAGGTCTTGGGTAAGTTGAGAGCTCTGACACCCCAGTTAGTGGTCGTTGGTCTAATGAAGGGCGAAGTAAACGAAGACGAGGTTGCTTTTGGTCTGAAGGAGGCCTTCATTACTCGTTTTGAAGTTGTGGGGCTTTTGGGGGAACCGCCTCGTAATGCGAAAGGCCTCTCGGGTTTTCTTCCCAAAAAAAGCCTTTTTTCCTCGGGAGAGCACTAAAAATTGCGTGAGGTCGACGAACGGCGCCCGAATCCCATCAGGGCACTTCAAAAACGAGAAATTTTTGTTTTGTTTCGAAGAAAAATCCCGTTATTCGAACCACGAAGCGGCCAAAAGTCAGGTCCACTAATTCGCATTCCAAATTGTGTTGACGTCGGCTACCTATTGTTTTTCACAAAAACCCTGCAAATTATCACACAATGGTACATTATTCTCATGGACAGCTTGACCTAGTATTACTGCTCCCCCATCCCATTCGATTCAGCATCGAATACTAGTAAACCATACGAAACATGTCCTGGCTACAATGGAACTATGGAAACGAAACGTCTGATGATTTTGCCTCGTCGGGTCGGGGAAATTGGAATGGGGGCGCTTCGAGCGAACCCGTTGTGAGTCGAAAGGGGAGTTGAGCGGCGTCGTTGGGAGGTGAGCGAGCGAGCGGGTGGTTTTTTAAAGAGACGGGCAGGGAGGGAGGGAGTACAAACGACGAAGCGTTGACTTCTGCTGTAGTTCCCGCGTTGTACTGCCTTTCGTTAATTGTTTTACCCGTTTTTTGCCCATAACAACGATGGGCTTCGTCCGGGCGGATTGCCGAGATGGCGGGCACAACTAGATACCAAATGGGACTTTTGTGCGAAAGAACGAATTTTTTAGACCACGTTAAGGGCACAAACCGGCCTGGACGGGGGACGAGGGACGGCAGACGGCGGACGGTGGAAGGGTGGCGGCGGTCTTGAAACGTAAAGTATCAAATTTTGAGGGGGGGCTGTAAAAAAATTTTCGTGGCCGAAAACATAGGGTTATTATTTAGAATGAATAATAAACCAAAAACGAGCAAAGGCGGCAGTTACTTGCATTGACAGGTCTTTAGACACGCTCGCATGGGCACACCTGAACAGCCACAGTGGAGCCAGCAGATTTGAGCTAGTTACATCATTCAATAGGCGATTCGGTGGACCAGTCACCAAACGCGAGCTGCCAGGACAACCTTGGGTGGCAGGCCCCGGTGCCGGAATTGCCAAGAGGCGTTCTACCGGCACCTACGCTTTATCTCCATGGGGGTACGGGGATTGGACTTGCCCCTGCACCTGCCATGGAGGAGGGTGTCAGGCCGTCTTTTACGGCCTGAACTGCGATCCCCTTTCTGACGTGACGAGGGCGGACTACTTTATATTCGGCCCCTCAGGAGAGCTCTGTGGGCATGCAGAAGGGTGTGCAGTAAATCATGAGGAGTCACTCTAAAGATGATAAGATAATAAGACCCTGGGTCACATACGCCTCCACTGTATAGGCAGTTCAGGGGAAGCCCCAGCAACTGCAGTGACAGGCTTGCCTTGCAATCACAGGCGCCATGAATACTTGCCCCACTGCTCCAATAGTTTTTTTACTTTCCTTGGCTCTACGAAGTAGAAAGGAAAGTTATGTAATCGGCTGAAAAAATTTTTTTGAGTTCTCTTCAGATCTTTACGTTTCAGAACCTCCTGAGTCCGAAAAACACTATTTGGGAAAATGGTCTGTGTGTCTGTCTGTGAACGATTTTTAGAGAAAACCACCGTACCAAATCAACTCAAACTTGATACCTCGCCCGCAGATTACCATGGGACGCCAAAATAAGGGTATGAACAAAATCCATCGAAATTTAACTATAGTTATCATAGTGATGAAAACACCAAATATTTTTTTTCTCGAAAACGGCTCTAACGATTTGGATTAAATGTTTTGTATTGATAGGTCCCAATATGGCAACTATACCATAAAATTCCCATTTATGGGCAAATGACGAGAGCAGCTTAATAAATTGCCAAAACTTTCGACGTAATCGAATTTAGAGTGGTTTTTAGAGAAAACGAACGTACCAAATCCCCTCAAACTTGATATCTAGCTCGCAGGTTACCATGAGACGCCAAAATAAGGGTATGGGCAAAATCCACCGAAAGTTAACTATAGTCATCACAGTGATCAAAACACCAAATTTTTTTCTCAAAAACGGCTCTAACGATTTTGATTAAATTTTTTATATTGATAGCTGCTAATATGGCAATCACACCATAAAATTCCCATTCGTGGGAAAATGATGAGGGAAGCACAATAAATAATCAAAATTTTCGACGAAAAGCGTTTTTAGCGCAGTTTTTTTTCCTTATAAACTCCGCTGGAATGGTAGTAGAAAGTTAAAGAAAATTGGTCTTGTAGTCCAATCCAATACCTAAAGATTGAGTGTTTAGAAACGCTCATGAGATACATGGGGCACACTCCAGAAATTCCTGAATTTCAACTGCCACTGTTTCGCTCTTACTACCAGTTCTAACAGTTATTACCCAATAACTCTGCAAACGTGATTACTATCTTTCTTCAAAAAAATTCGTGTATATCATATCATTAATTTTCTGTGTACCAATTGCTCAATAATGGTCCTGCAATGAGTACGAGCAGCACAATAAATTCCGGAACTGTAAGCGCTACCGCTTCCTGCTGCTGTGACGTGTTGTTTGACCAAGTTCAAAGGAACTGAGGGATAAATGAATTGATTAAATAGAATTAGCCATGTACAAAGTGAATTGTTGTAGAGCTAAGGAAAGTTGTGTGTTGCAACGCACCAGATATTGTGAACATTTCATGAAAGGAGGACCACTATGAATGTTGCAGAGATCAAGAATGAAAACACGGAAGAAAGAACGGTCCTCCTGAACCTGAGTTTTTTAGCAACTTCATTGAAAGGTGTAAATTTCCAAATTAGTTGGCGATATGTGGGTGGACAACATTCAAGGGTGGAGTTCCAAAAATTGCGATTCCGCCACTACATGCCCTGATGGGAGAGGGGTTGGCTCCATCCAGCAGGATATTCTCGTATCTCCCAAAATAGCTCCTGTGTAGCGTATCGGCCTTTAAACGTCTTAAATCTAAATGGTGGGGGGTATGTGGCTGGGCAACGTTTAATGATGGTGTTGCCACGTGCGAAGAATGGTATTTTTATATGTTGGACGATATCTCGCTAGATGGAACGAACTAAACCCCCGTCACATGACCGCAATGTGGAGACAGTCCAAATTGACGCGGATGCATGAACACAACTGCCCAAGTAGTGGGGGAGCAACATTCAAAAGTATAATTGTCACCAGCGAGGGTTGCTATTTGCTATTAAATGACTCGTAAATACGTCATAGTGTCGTTGTTAAAAGTAAATTTGGTCGCCATTTCACCACCAAGCTAGTGCACTATTCTTGCTAGTCTAACATCTTGCAGTTTCTAATGGCAAATGAGGTTAATTGTTAATTCCTTTGTCAAATTTGTCTCTTATAACGATCGTGTAGAAATGCGCATGTCTAGTGGAGACCTTTTTATTAAAATTTATTCCCCTAGCGGTCGGTTCATAGCTAAGAAACAAAAACCAGGCCCTGCCCCAGTAGGCGGCCTTCAAAATCTCACCACAATCCGCGTTATCTCGTCTCGAAACCCCCGAACGAGGTCTCGGAACATTCAGTTTTGCATATCCGAATGCTTCGAATCAACGTGAAACGACCTGGTTGCAATCGCGCGGTTTTCTCGAGGGCCACCCCGTGTGAACCGGAGAGTGAACGCCGTACTTTAAAGTTAAATTGCGGGTTGTCGGCAAGTAGGAGTTACCAGGATATCGAACTCGAGTGACCCGCTGCGAATCTTCATTGGGAGACGTTCAAACTCGAGGCTTCGATTGCGTGTAGTTTCAATCGACATCTACAAATAGTCATCGGATTCACTGAACGGGCTTCGAATGAGACGAACGAACACGCACTTTGAGATTCGACACGAAACTCTTCCCCTGCCAATCGGATAATCGTTTCGATAATTAGCAGCAACACTCGACTCGAATTCTTCAGTCCTCTGCCGATTGGGGAATTGGTCGAGGGTGTTGTTGTTTACGTAATGGAATCATTCTGGGTGAAGGCGAAAAATGGATTCTTCCTTGATGTATTATACACAATGGTCCACTCCAACAAGTGGATACCAAGTGGTCGTTAGGTTCCCACGTCTGGCAAGCAACAGATAAAGGTGCCACAGTAACAACGGCTCTTTCTCGCTTGATAGCCAACACCAGAAGGCCGCTAGCAAGCAAAAGGGCTGATACTCTGAGCATTGCCTACCATAGGAATCAGATGAGCGCACAGGAGAGAGGGGTAAGGGCCTCAGGGCTACTCTCTTTAACTGCCTACATATGTTTCAATGCCTGTTTATTTACCCATTCAATGCGGGACCTTCCTTGCGCTCTACACTCCCCTACTGAATCTTTTTTGAAAATAAATTCATATTGCAGTTAAGATTCTAATTCTAAATTATACTATAACAGCCCCTTGCTTCAATTTTTTTGTATTTAGTACATTTTTTCACATGAGGTAATATTACCTCATCAGTAGGGGAGGAGAAACTGGGTATGCAAACCTGCAAAACACTGGGTTTTTCTTCCGTACGGATGGGGTAATATTATTTTATCCCTGGTTTTCACAATGATTACATGGTTTTTCTATGAAAATAACTTATATCATTATGGAAGGCACGCAGGTAGATCCTCAACGGTTAGGTACTGGCTACAGAAACAAAATTTCTCTTTCAAAATGTATCGTGTAATATACTAATATTGCAGAAAATAAGTAGATTTACGTGATATATGAAGGACAAATGAAATTTGAAAAAATATGTAATTATTATAAGTGACACATACAATACATCATATTGAAGATAACACAATTATAATTATTAGGTATATCACGTAACAAGAACAGTAATTTTTGGAATTCAATGACACTAATATAATAATGGAGAATACAGAAAAATACAGAATATACCAAAGCATTATAATATAAAAAATCGAAAAATCACAATAGGAAGGTAACTAGGTAATTCATCACAAGATGAAACCAAGTTTCTCGTGATACTCCAGAAAACAGTCTTTCAGACATAGACCAGGATTGCCCTCACACCCTCTACAGTATGTTTGGACATTTTTAGTTATTTTTTTAACGTAGCACACTCTACACCTCAACTGCCGGTATTTTTTTTTTTTTTTTTTTTGGTTCCTGATCCTGCCTCCACCTCTAGAATCCTGGGAAAGTGGTTCAAGTTGATTCGTCGTGGGGCATTGGCTACTGATCTGGACGCCACTTGAACCAGGAATTGGTTCAGATACAAACCCGCTGTCTGTTCAAGAGCCTAAATAATAAATTTGGTTGGATTAATTCAGTAACCTCTAAAATTGAAACAGAAAAGAGAAAACAAATCACCTACTTGAATTATGGGAAGAGTACAAGTCCAGTTTTCTTTTTGCACTTCGTTTTCGCCTTCAAGTCCTCCATTTCAGGTCTGACTAAGAAGCAGATTCAGCGATCTGTAGAGATGTAGAAGTACATGTAGAAGCCAGCCAATATACAAAATAAACTGTGAAAAGGAGGTAACTTTAGCAGTGGCTACGATGAAAAACGAGCAAAAATGTATGATTTTGTGCTCAATTGATTCACTTCTTGTACTAAATAATTTTTACTAAAACATTTGTGAGACATAATGATAATTGAATCGTAGTAAAAATAAAGATTGCACAGAACAACTTACCAAGAAAAAAACAGGATTTTCGAGTGTGAACTTCTCTGGTGTATTGCGGCTGAGGTATAAGAGGTACGGAAAAACGGTGCGTACTGGTGCACTGAGAAAATTATAATGAAGGCTATCCCATCCCACTACAGCCCCTAAAGTAGAAGATCCCCTCCTTCGAATACGAAAACGAACAGAGCGATGCGAGAGGGCCTTGGGGTAATATTACTTCAAACGTAAGAGGAGTGAAGTGTCATGAGGTAATATTACCTCATCCGCGTTGAATGGGTTAAAGACATCGGTGAGAAGATGCAATCCGTGCATCGCCCCAAGCTCACACAAGTAAAAGTTCTTCGGAAATAACTGATGCATTGGTTGACACGACCTTAAGGGAATGCACTTCAACGTGTTGGTTTATACCGTGATTGAGCGCTGGAAAGCATCTCTCAGGAAAGGGTTTACTGAGCACAAACCCCTGGGCTTCGACCAACCGTGGACCCGCGTATGTCAGCTTCTCACACTGTCATTAGGTAGCCATACACGAGCAGATATCTGCGACAGATATTGCGTTTTTAAACGATATCTGTGGGAAAGATCTGTGCGTTAGTGGGCGTTAAAAATGATGAAAGATGTGAAAATCGACCAGAGATATCTGCGAGAGTTCAAATCTGGCAGATGGTAGTCAGGCGTCCCCCTTAACCTGCAGACTTCTCAGAAGCGATGTCTGTGGTTCACAGAACTGTTCGATTGGATCGGGCAGAGTCCCTTAACGTTAAGATGTTCAGTTGTCCACGAGTGTTTTCCCCGGTTTTCACATAAGTAATTCAAAACTCGTAACTGCAAACATTCGTAGGAAACTACAATTTTCGTAACTACAAAAACGATCTCCCCACAACCTAATAAATTCGTAAATACAATATTACTTGTTGGCACCTACCCCCAGTGGCATACTTACCCAGAATTGGGGGGGGGGGGTAGTATTTTCAAATTTAGTTGTAGTTTTTTATTTACAAAAAACCAAATGAATTGAATTACGGGAGCCGGGGAGATGAGCTAGCGAAATTTTCACGTACGTACATACATACACCCAAAATTTGCCACAGACACTTTCATGTTCGATGTAAATCCACTCTTCTTTGCCCTCTAGGATCCTTCTTTCAACGAGTTCCAGAGTACCCCTACCAGAGCCTATCAAAATACTTCCATTTTTCATGGAGGTAAAAACCAAAGAGAAATGAGAAATTTTGTACCACTTACCTTTATTATTCATGAAAATTTTGAAAAACTTTCGGAGGGGGATCTATCCCCCCCCAGAGTCCGCCCATGCCTATCACCTACCAGTAACTTCCAAAAGTAGGACCTTGGGAGTACCACTTGAAAAAAGGAGTACCAACCATTTCTTCCTTTTCGTGTTTTCAGAAATATGTGAGGACCCAAATTCGAAAAGCCGTTTATGGGCAATAAAAAAAATACCCGCCGCAAAAGCCGCTAATTTACGCTTTTTACTACAGACAGTCACTAACCCCATAGCATCGACTTACGGAATGTGTGGCCGATCTTCTTTTTTTTTCTTTTTTTTTAATTTTGAAAACTTTATTTGTACCTTCCGATGCACCATAGTTGTGTTTACAATGGTACGCTGTAGTACATGTTATGCACTAATTAACATGTAACTTGTGCAGGATTGCAGTACCTGTTTTTAGTTAGTGGTAACAATTAGTTAGAATAACAAACAAACAATGAAACCAAACTATAACGATAATACAGATCATAACAATAGAATCATTTCATTGTCAACATTGGTCGTTGGTCGCTGTTTTAGAAAATGTGCATGGTGTTTTCGTTTCAGTCTTCTTCTGAGACGGGGCTGTGAGGCGTTGTTTAATATGGCTCTTGCGGTTTGATTAGGGTGATTGGTGAGAGCAGTATGCAGTTGGCGGTAGCACGATTTAAGTATTTCATCCACTGTCTGAAGCTCCAGGACATTGTGCAGGGCGGCGTTCCGGCAGAATAAAAGGAGCCAAAGGTGTAAAAATGGTTATTGAGTTTCACACCGACTCTGGAGATTTGATGGGTACGTTCACAAATAGAGTGATTTGATGGGTACGTTCACAATTGTGTATGGTCTATTGAACGTTTTATCAATATGGCTGAGCCTCCTTTTCTTGTTCCCGAGGGGTGATCAGATCTGTAGATGTCATAGTTCGGGACGTAAAAGTTTATTCGAGCCGCGAATTTAGTTTCCAAAATCATAAGTATTGCAATATCATAAATTTGCAAAAAATGGACAAGAAGGTGATATTTATTGTTTAGACCTCGCGCGTGACCGATCTGGAAAAAATTTCGGATTCGACCGATAACTCGAGTCTGCCAGACGAACGTCGGTGACAGACCTGAATCTGTCAGATTTCATACCACGAACGAACAGATGACATCGGGCACTAGCCAGGTGACAGATCTCGGGCATAAAAGATCGGCCGATAAGTTTTTCGTGTTAAGAGGCAACGACCGATCTCATCGGTCACTCCAGATCTGTCAGATAAGATCGGGCGACCAAATCTGCCGCATATATCTGCTCGTGTATGGCTGGCTATTGGGGAAAACAAAAACTTTGAAATTAAGTTCGACAACAACAGCGACAAGTTGTATTCCAATTGTTTTTTTTTTGCGTTTCAGGTCGCGTGGATTGTGCAAAGAGCGTCCCGAGCCGACAGAACTCGCTGGGGATTTTTCAATCGGCTTCGCGGTGGTCCGCCATCAGGAAATGATTAGGTCGATCTCCCGGTCACGATGTAACAATAAGTGGAGCTAATCGGACTTTGGGGCTCCGAGTGGACCAAACGTAACGATTCTACTTGCACAATGACGTCCGAAGACGCAGTAAATCACGAAGTCGGCGGAGCTCGTCGTAAAGTCCGCTCGGATGACACCACTCTATCGGATCCTCGTTGTCCCTGAACCCGTAAATTAATTTCGCAATTGGAGGCGATAAACATCGTGGCTCCATGACGTTCATTCGGTCGTCTTAATGCCCTCTTTTGTATACTCTGAACTGCAGCTCGAAGATTATTTATTGATGAGGATAAGGGACGAGCCCAATTACAAAAGAAAAACAAGTATGTGCAAAAGGCATGACTAAAGATGGCAAAGGGGGTGGTGAAGGGGAGGGGGGAAGAAGCCCAGAAAACAACCGATAACAGACGCGCAAAGCGCAATCAGCTGCTAGAGCTAAGATAAAGGAAGAGTTGATATTTAACGGAGGAGAGTGGTGAATGGAGAATGCAATGACAAGAGAGGAATATGGCAGAAGGGACGATGAAAAGGAGACAGCAAATGGTGGTACAGTACTGGACGAGAAGAGATGCACGAGAATGCCAACGACGAGTGAGGAGATCAGGTGAATCAATCCGTACCCACTAGCAGACCATGAAAGAATGAAACATTGGCACAGTCACGAGGAGACAGGAGGCAGAAGATGTGAGAGAGCTCTTCATAGGACAAGTCCTCACAGGGAATGGAGAGCTTTTAGCCAATATAACGGAGGAATGCTCTAAAAATACGCTCGAACTGCATAATATGGCACTCGTAGAGCGAGCTTCAGATTACTGATGCATATTCCAGATCTGGCTGCACGAGTCACTCAATGGCATGTGTGAACTTTCTAGTGTTCCGTTTTATATTGCTGAGTGGTCTGAGATGGCGAGGTGGGAGTCAAGGTGCACGCCAAGATGACAGCCTCGTCAGGATGTGTACTCCAACCTTAGTTGATCGAGTAGGTATGGAGAACGGGAGGAGAGCTCGATATAAAGAGGTGACTGAAGTTGCGCCACTGAAACAGCGCATTTTGTTTAAGGAGAAGAGCTTTTGGTTGAAAGGAAGTGGGCCCAGATGCGAGACTTGCGAAACGCCAGAGCGACAGACCATTGATGCGTACTGAATTGATGGAGTGGGTTGAAAACGCCAAGCAATGAGAGCAAGTCAAAAATCGTACTTGTGGGGGAGTCTGTCAACAGCCTTGGAGAAGTTGATGATGACGATGAAGCGATTTAAACGAAAGTGTTGCCCTCAAAAATATCTGGTGCGTAGCAACACACAACTTTCCGCCACCCCCAGGAGTTCGAACACCAGCTACATATGCGGGCGCAATATCTTCCTTCAACGCATTTTTACTGGAACATTTATGGAGAACAAAATGTAGGGACTAGTTAGCTGAGAGTACTCCGTAAGTTTGATCGAAATCGTTAGAGCCGTTTTTGACAAAATTGGAATACCGATAAATTAATATTCGACAAATCTCCTTTTCTGAGTTAACTTGGCTTATATCTCCGTTCAACATATGTAATAATAAGTTCTCATTATTTGATCGCCGCATTCTGAGCTTCGCCCAGAACCAATCTCACGAGAGTGGACACCTCGTTGTTCTTCGCCTAGACGCGGCTTGTGTTATCTTATGTTATCGCTAACCAGTCGCTTCTCATTACGCATAAGTTTCACTCTTCACGAATTTACTTGAAATTCTAATTTCGCTTTTGTGATTCACCGTTTTAGTAGCAATAAAGTGTATTGCCGGATTACTGGTTTATTACTCTGCGCAAATTAGGTAGAGTGAACTTATAAATTAGAATTTCAGAAGAAAAAAAATTTTTAAAAACGAAACCAAAATTTTCAAGTGGTTCGAGAATGACCGATAAGAAGTTCCACGTGTTCATCGTAGCCGAAGAATCACCGGATAAGAAGACAACAGTAGTGAATCTCAAACGAATCAGGATCTATGATGAAGATGTTTGGTACCATATTCCTGAAGATTTTCAGAAGGTTTCGACTTACCATAGCGCATTGGCGGCTGTGGGTCCAGTTAAATCAGCCCTTAATGCTATTAAGAACCGCGGCCAACATCGGTCAGTCAAGGTTACAGTTTCTAAGGTAATCGCTGACACTTATCTCGACGAAGATGAGAACTTCGTATTCAAAGGCGTCATGCTGGAAGACGTGGTCGTCGGTACCGAAGGTCGCCTCCCGACCCAACGACGGCAGAGTTGGCGTTATGTCTTCAACGTTTCAAGCCACTGGAGTCCGTGAAAGACATTTTGGAGCATTTCCTAGTGGAGAAATTCTCGCCGAAAAATCACAATGTGAAGGCGTGGTGTGAACTCTTCGAGAAGGAGTCGTCAAGATTCAGCTTAACAGGTACGAAGCAGATTGAAGTTTTCAAATCCTGCCTGGATCCTAGCATGAGTGATTGGTTCGCTGTGGGTCAACGGAGATTATCGATTTCTGGAGATTGGGAGCAGTGGAAGGAGTTACTGGTTTCAACATATGCAGACTCTTCTTGGTACGCGTATTTATTTAAACATTTTGGTGGTTCTTTATTGGATTACGCTGTTAAGAAAGAGAGGATGCTGTTGGAGTTGGATAGAGATTTGCCTGAGTTAGTTATTTTGGATTTAATCGTAGTAGGGTTACCGAATCACATACAAAATTCTTTAGATCGAAACACAGTAAACAATATTCAAGAGCTGCACAATAAATTAAAGAAATACGAAGCTGGGGAAAAGGATTTTCCATCCAATCAAAAGTTTAGTAATTTTAAAATTCCTTCTAATACGAATAGTAATACAAACCCCACCTCTAAAAATTTCGAAAAAGAAGAATAACGTAATTAAAAAGCCGTGCCTCCATTTGCGCAGGAAAAGGCTTTGCTAATAGATATCATCCAGAGACCAGCTGTTGGAACAGAGTAAGTAAGAAATCCACCAATAGTGCAGAAGCTGAGTCCCCCAAAGTTCTGGCGAGGAAGCAAAAACGAGCAATTCCCGGCCACTAATTAAAATAAATTGTCTTTAAATGATAGTCTTTTTGCAAAGGTCTGTATGATTCTGGGTCAAACATTTCTATCATAACAAGAATTTAGTAGAAAATTGGGAATAACTTGTTTCAAAGTGAAAACCCAGAGTTTAAAATGGTTAGTGGCCGAGGAAACGTAGTGGGTATAGCGAAAATTAAAGGCAAATATTTTCTCTCTCACCAAAGAAGTAATTGTGTTTGTGCTTGATAGCGCGATTTCGGTCATGATCTTTGATTGGCTTGGATTTAATTGAAGAATTCAAATTGTGCCAAGATCAAAATTTAAGAGTTTTCCAGAATTTAGCATGTGAAAGACATGAATCCAGAGGAGGTAACCTTTCCAGTGACTTAAATGTACATTTGTGTCAGTTAAGCGATTCATTACACCATCTCTCCTCAGAAAGAAAGTTGTCAGTAAAAAATTTAATTTCTCAGTTCAATGAAGCTTTTGCTACAAATAAGTACGATGTTGTTGGCGTCAGTAATCACGAGGCTCGTGTAAAATTGTCAGAACATAGATATATATCCAGGAAGCCTTATCAAGTTGTAATGTGATCGATCAAAAAGAGATCGAGTGCCAAATCAACCAATTACTGGAGGCGGGGCTCATTGAAGAGTCCACTTCTCCGTTTGCAGCTCCAGTAACGTTGGCATTTAAAAACAGCCTGATGGCACTAAACCAAAAACCGTTTATGCATCGATTACACCGCCCTTAACAAGTTAATTATTCCAGAGAGCCAACCCTTTCCCAGAATAGAGGACCTCATAGTTAAGGCCAGGGATTGTCAGTGGTTCTCTGTGTTAGACATCAATAGTGCGTTTTGGTCGATACCACCAGAGAAAAGGACAGATATAAGACTGCTTTCGTGACTCTGACAGGGCTTTTCATATGGCGCTGTTTGCCCTTCGGGCTCAAGACATCCCCTGCTATTTTTCAGAGAATATTAAGGAACACCTTAAAAAATATGGCCTGACGAGTTTGCTGTCAATTACATAGACGACATTTTAATATTTTCCAAAACATTTGAAGAACATTTGGCCTACTTAGAAAAATTAATTTTTGGAATTCACAAAGAAGGTTTCAGACTTAGCTTGGCAAAATGTGAGCTAGCAAAGAGGAGAGTAAAGTATTTAGGTCATATTGGAGAAAATAACTGTACTTCCACCATATTTGATAACGTAGCTCCTTTAAGGAGTTTCCCAGTGCCCCAAAATCAGAAAAATGTACGGCAATTTTGGGGAAAGTAAATTTTTATAGCAACTACATACCTAATGCAGCAACTATTTTGGCACCTCTCCATACCCTATTAAAAAAGAATGTAAAATTCGAATGGTCGCCAAAATGTCAGGAAAGTTTTGATTCCGTAATAGAGCACCTTTGTAATAGCCCATGCCTTGCTATTTTCGACCCTGATAAACAGACGTTCGTTTATACTGATGCGAGTATTAACGGTATAGGCGCGGTTCTGAAGCAGTTGCAGTCTGATAATACCGAAAAACCGGTTGTTTTTTTCTCCAAAAAGTTAATCGATTCTCATAAAAAGAAAAAAGCTCTGTTTTTAGAATGCCTCGCAATTAAAGACTCTTGGGCATACAATTTAAAGTTCTAACTGACCATAAACCACTTGTGGGGAAGAACGTTTATAGTGAGCTCGATGATGAACTAAGAGAAATGCTTTTGCATATATCACAGTTTGAATTTGACATAGAATACAGACCAGGAAAAGATAATGTGGAGGCGGACTGTCTATCTCGAAATCCGGTGCTGGAGCATACTGATAATTTCACAGATCTCAAAATTGTTAATTTTCTGGATTTCTCAGAATTAAGGACTGATCAAAACAATAATCTGGAAAACATAAAAAGTAATACTAATTTGATTGAGGAAAATGGGATATTTTACACTAATGTAAACGGGAAAAAGAGGTTATTGATCAGCAAGAGTTTTGCTAATGCACTAATAGAAAAATCCCATTTACACTTTGGTCACATAGAGCAAAGCAACTAGAATTTACTTTATTTCCTCACTTTTATATTAAAGGTTTTGAAGGCTCATGAAATCATACTGCCGGTCATGCTCCATTTGCATTCAGAATAAAACTAGGATTCACCCGCACTATGGTCTATTGTCCCACTTAGGCCCTGCATCCCAACCTTGAGATAATGTCAATAGACACCATAGGTGGCTTCTCTGGAAATAATTCCCTCATAAATATATTCATTTACTTGTCGACCATTTCACTCGATATGCATTTGTATTGACGTCTAAGAGTCAGACCGCTACTGACTTTCAAAAATTATTAAATTTAGTTTTAAAAGATGGCAATAAAATTCACACGCTGCTATGTGATCAGTATGCTGCTTTGAACTCGAATGACTTCAAAATTTTGTCGAGCATCAGGAATTAAGCTCCTATACACTGCAGTCGACTGCCCTTTCTCTAATGGACTAAATGAGCGACTTAACCAAACTCTAGTTAATCGCCTAAGATGCAAAAAATGAATCTGTTGGTAACAAGAAACGGCCGTGGTCTGGCATTTTAAAAGAATGTGTCGAGGAATATAATAATACCATTCATTCAGTCACTCGGTTTTCCCCTAATTACCTCTTGAACGGAGTACCCCCCCAAATTTTCAAAAATTTTATTTTGCAAAATAATTCGACTTTACAACTTGACAGGAAAATAGCTCTGGAAAACTCCATTTACGGCCACAGACGCAACGAAAAGACATACAATAAAAACAGGAAATGTATACACTTTAAGCCAGGTGATCTTGTTTATATCAACCATGGAAATTCTTGTAATAAGAACAAATTGGCGCCAATTCGTACTGGGCCTTTCACAATTATTAAAAAACTGTCAAATATCATGTATCTAGTAGACTCAGGAATTCGTCGAGTAGAATCAAATGCTTTCCATGTCTCGAAATTATACCCTTTTCAGCCTGCGGTACACTAAGAATGTATACTGTTGTTTAAAATTATAAAAAAAAAAAAAAAAAGGAAGTTATTTGATTACACATTTATTTGTCAATTCAGATGCATTATGCTCATTGTAATCTTTTTTTTTAATGTGCATTCATGTTTTTTTTTGTTTATGTTGCAACCCCCCCCTGGTTGTTTTCTCGAAAAGTGGGGATGTAATAATAAGTTCTCATTATTTGATCGCCGCATTCTGAGCTTCGCCCAGAACCAATCTCACGAGAGTGGACACCTCGTTGTTCTTCGCCTAGACGCGGCTTGTGTTATCTTATGTTATCGCTAACCAGTCGCTTCTCATTACGCATAAGTTTCACTCTTCACGAATTTACTTGAAATTCTAATTTCGCTTTTGTGATTTACCGTTTTAGTAGCAATAAAGTGTATTGCCGGATTACTGGTTTATTACTCTGCGCAAATTAGGTAGAGTGAACTTATACATATATATACAGAAATAATTATGGAGAACGAAATGTTGGTATGGGTGACTAAAAGACACTTCATTAGGATTTATCACATCTGGTGAAGAAGTTATCCTGGAATTTACGGATATGTTCGAAAAAACGTTATTTTCGACACATTTTTATTTTTATCTCTGTTCAATGGACTGTCAGAGGAGCATTTATTGAGAAGAATATGTAGGTATTAACTATTTGAAAACATCCTGACAGTTTGGTGATAATCGTTGAAGCCATGTGGCCAAAAAGAGTAAAAAAACCCTCACCGTATCAAGTTCACCGTATTTTCATGGAGATTTGTGTGGAGAGAAAAAGTTAGGTATTGATTAGTAGAAGATAATTTGAAAGTTTAATCAAAATCGTTAGAGCCGTTTTCGAGAAAAATGCGAAAAACCTTAGTTTTTGGCACATTGTCGTCCCCCCCCCCCCTTCCCACAGGTTGAAATCGTCCATAACCTTATTTTGGTGTCAACAAAAAATAACGAACAAAGCAAAAAAAGAACCAGCTCAATCGGATCAGCCGTTCTCCCGCAAATCGAACAGACAGACACACACACACACACACACATACACAGGTTCCTTATTTGATGACTGTACCTAAACCCCCGACGAGGGTTATATCAGTTATGGAAGTTGCGGTTTCGCTAATATGCAAGATGCCGGCCCCTGCAGCATCAACCGAACTCCGACCTGTGGAGGTACGGCAGGTATTTGGTTATAGCCAGTCTCCTGGTAGAGAGCTGTTGCCCGTGTGCGACCGCGCAGAGGTGACCACCTGAGGAATCCCGTACCATCTGAGAGGAGTACTTAATCTGGTTTCCTACCTCATCTAACTATTTACTTGGGTGGCAAGTTTCAAAAGGACAGATCAACTATGACGTTTCTTAGCCATCACCTTCATCGCGAACTTTGCAAAATGGTTATAGGCTTGCTTTGAAGCAGTCAATGCTGCTAAGTTCGTTTGCCCTCCCCACAACCGTCGCTCACTGTTGTAGAAACTACAGTGGAGCAGCACATGGTTTCTTGTTTCCTCCGTACTGGAGGCACATGACGTGCATAATGGAGAGTCTTTCAGAGAAAAGAAGTGGAGCCGCGTATTGAAGTCACCATGTCCCGTGAGGAACTGGCTCGTCCAGTGGTCTGGCTCAACCCAATTTCTTGAAAGACGTTCACGGATGTTGGGGAAGAACTCATACGTGTCACGTCCCTTTGACGAGGATTCCCATCTCGCTTGCCATTTCTCCAGCGCCCATTCATCGATGGCGGCAAGTTTCTGTTCTGTGGTGAGATCTGCACGGAGTTCAGCCCAAAGCGGGGGAAGCTCCCGTTTCACTCTCCACTTGTCAACCATGCACTCAACAGCCAAATCAACTGGTAACTGACCAGTGATCACCTGGAGTGCTTCTGTTGATACAGTCTTGCAGGACTTGGTGATCCACAAGAGCGCAGCTCTCTGGGATGGGGCCAATACTCTCTTTTGATTGACTGTTAGTTTGCTACCCCAGACAACGGGGCAGTAGCCAATCACGCCTAGATATATGGCCTTATATATGAGGATAGTGTCGTCCACACACTCACACGCACCACGCGCCGAAATTAGGTTTTTTAGACTCAGTAGGGTCTGAAACGTAAAGATCTGAAGAAAACCCAAATTTTGTTTTTGACACGATTACTATACTTTCCTTCCCTTCGGGTAGCGGAAAGTAATACAACAATCGGTGACTAGCCATAACGTAAATAGCTTAGCGCTCGTGAATCAACTCAAAATGTTCCAGAAATTAACCATCAACTGTCTAAGAAATAATTACACAACTGTTTAATATTCTCTCGACGCAATCTCGCACCTTCTGGATCCATCCCACTCGCTTTAGCATCGAAAAATGCTAGTAAACGATGCGTAACATGACCTGACTACAACGGAACATCGACTATTGACACGCCAGTAATCGGAAAGAGGCTATGCGGGAAATGTGCGCAGGTAGGGGAGAAACGAACACTTTCACTACATCGTACCGCGACGACCTTCAAGTAGTAAAATTTGCCTCGAATAGGACAGGTATCAAAGTTGTAGGGTTTTGTCTTTATGGAAAACAGTGAAATCGCAGTAAATATAGTGTGCAAATTCTACTAATAAAAGCAACAATGTAGCGAAGGTTATAATTTTCCCTCAGCATTGAGATCACTATTCCGGCCTCCCGTCTCACTGCAACCATCTGTCAGTTCAACTCGTCACGCCCTGCCAATTATCTAGCGTAGCCTAGAAAACGTTAATTTTTGTTGTTCCTGTGTGATCGGGTCATGTTTCATATCGTTTACGTTTACTACTATTTTTTGACGATGAACCGAATGACATGGGTCTCAGAGGTGTGAGAGTCAAACTGGATAACCATGACATTATCGTAAACATTGATTGAAACAACAGGGTTCACATTTGTTTCTGACTCGAACAGTTTACAGAATAAAATCCCCGTGAAAACTGGCTCGCATTTATATTTTATAACGTCGGTGAGTAATTGAAAACATTGAAATAGTGGACTGAGAGGATCTTCGTTGTATGAATCGTGTGTGCGCGCGATTGAATAATCATTCAA
Source organism: Pachypeltis micranthus (assembly GCA_020466155.1). Classification (NCBI taxonomy): domain Eukaryota; kingdom Metazoa; phylum Arthropoda; class Insecta; order Hemiptera; family Miridae; genus Pachypeltis; species Pachypeltis micranthus. Next base: position 19,877,572 of record CM035780.1, on the reverse strand, counting down.
AGGGAACGCACTCAAAGTGACCACTTTCCACGACGCTCCGACGACCGTAATTCGATAATTTAATCGACCAAAGGGTGGTTCGAGTTGAGACAGAGCAGCTTTCGGAACCGCCAGCCCATGCCCAACAGGTGTCACCTGGCCGAACCATATGCCGGGGATGGAATATGGTCCTCCCGAACCGGCCGATGAGCTTCACGGTGAATATTCATCTGTTTCGTCACCAGAACGAGAACCAATTTTCGAAGACGATAACAAACTGTCCGAAGCACGCGCCTCTAATCGTTTGATTAGCCGCCATCTGTCCGCGAACTTCCTCGTTTATTGCTCCCCAGTGACGTTATCACGAATCATTCTGACGGCATGTAATAGGCTAGCCTGAGCAACACGAAAACCAAGAGAGATGACGGGGTAGCAGTGACTATCTACGCTCTTCAATAAATAACCTGTAAATTACATCGAAATATTTAATCTCGTAAACGAACATGGCAAGACTGAATCATTTTTATTTATTTATTTTTCAGTACGAGGGCACACAGGTCTGTTTCTTTATTTGATGACTGTACCTAAACCCTCGAGGGCACACAGGATAGGCCTACTGTAACGATGTCCCTTACTTAATAAAAGCAGCCGTGCATACCAGCCCCATTTAAAAAGCCGAGTGTGTCCTTCATTGCAGACTCCACTATGGTCCCTGGGAGAAATATTCGAAGTGCCTAGCTACCATAGCAGGGCAGTCACACAGGATGTGCTCTTCAGTTTCGTCCCTCACCACACAATTTGCACTCAACTGCCTCTGAAATTCCCGTCTTGTTGGGGTGATACCTAAATGGGCAGTGTCCAGTGAGGAAGCTTTAAGGACTCTTAGATTCCGTCTGGAGAGTGTTAGCACTGCCTTCATCCTAGAAGAAGAAGGTACAATGAGCCTTTTCCCCGGGTTTAACCTTAGCTGTGGCTGGCAATAACGGGTGCGATCCCATCCAGCTACCTGCCCAGTAAGTTGGGATTTTATTCCTCTTTTCGCAAGGAAGTCTGCTTTTTCATTTCCCTCGTGCCCTTCATGAGCCAGCCCCCAGATACAGGCCTGCAACGTGCATCGAGTCGTTTGGGCGCTGGAAGACATTCCCATGTCAGCCTGGATCTGAAGGTGTAGACTGTGATGGCCTTGAAGACAGCCTGCTAGTACGAAAATAAGATCGGCGTACCCTTGAGTCCTTTCCCAGGATCCCTTCTGCGTAGGTCTTTATGGCTACTATTTCCGCTTGATATATCGTGGCGTAGTCTCCCTGTGGCTTAGTGAGGCTGAAGTTGGAGCTACAATGAACAGACCAGCACTACCCTTCATGACGGCCTTAACGCAGTTGAAAACATCACTGGTCTGCAAATGCGTTACCGCTTCCAGATATGCGGTCCTCTAAGTGCACTGCTTCCTTCACCAACCTCCCCACCGTTGACACGCGAAGTTTATGGGTGGCATCATCAGCGCAAGCAGTTCAGGCTAGAAGTTTCACCAATTTGGTGGAGTTATGCTCTAAATGCTCCATGACCCATGAGGAACTGGCTGAGGTACAAATCCACCTCACTGTGGCTTGGCCAGAGCCAAAGGACAAGTGCTGGAATTAGCTGCTTGATCCACCGCCCCATCACCCTCGTCTTGCGACCTCCCAAGGACCTCTGCGATGGCAGATCTTCTTTCTTGTCTTCTTCTCCCTCACGGGAATCCATTCCCATACATCCTCCTATAATACCCTGCAGTTTGGGAGGTACAGGAGCGTTCTTTCTTCCATTCCTTGATCAGCTAGCTCTGTTCTCTTCTTGCTGAGTAATTATCTGGATAATTGAGGAATGCAAGTCCAGTATTCCTCGGAATTCAATATGGTTCCTCTGCCGTGAGCTGGCCATCTGAGCCCTCCACTGTGCGCCACCAATCTGCTGAACTCAAGGAAATGATTTATATTATTCAGCCTAAAACCCCCTTCTGCAATTAAAAACGGTAATGCCCACTTAGGTCAAGATGGCCACTTCAACAAGATGGGCAAATTAGAAGCATTTGAATGCAGATTGTGTAGCAAGTCCTATGCAAGTGCCTGTTACCCAGCTTCTTAAAATGTGCTGCTATGTCTGAAATCATTTATTAGGTAAGGGATCACGTCACAATAGGCCCAATGTGTGGCTTACTAGTTGAGAACGGATGCTGTAAATCTCATTAATAAATGGGTGTGAGCCACTACATAAATTGCAATAGTTTGCTATTATTTCAAGTGTTGCAAGGAGGTAACAGGAGTTGTATAGCTACATCAACTGTAGACCGGTTTATTGTCATCATAACCTCTCACATTAAGTTATTTCTTGTAATCGCATCATGAGTTAGCGGAAGCCATGTGCCGCACCCACTTGGAACGCGTACATCGCGGCAGTCGGTTCCCGAGGTAAGGAAACGTTTGGTTCAAGGAGCTTCGAGACGTTTGGCCCAGTTTTTCGACTGTGATTATGCGGTTCTGTGTAGGTCAATGATGTCAGATGACCTTTACTGATATTTTTCGTAGGACCGAAGAGAGGTAACGCTACGCAAGGAAAATGAACTGAAACGAAGTATAAAAAAGCGTAATTTACGCTCAGGTTTCGGAGCCCTAATTGACGTTTGCCGTAAACTTTGAAATATCGTCCGGTTGATGCCCGGAAGACGAGCGGGAGTGCGAATAAAAAGGGCGAGTCCGGGCAGCAGGGCGTTGCCGGGAGCATCTGCGCTGCTCGCTCAAGCCGTAAATAACGAAATAATCGACAAGCCAGGCGCAGTACGCCAGTAGCATAAATATCTGCCTAGGTGTAATGGGGGGGGGGGGAGGTGAGTGATATATGCTGCCCCTGGAGCACCGCACTAGATGTCTTCTCCGGCTCATTTCAACCGAGTCCAACCACTTCCCGACTCTTTATTCCTCTTTTTCAGCAGCGAAGACACCGTAGATGCCGTAAGTAGCATTCTCGTAGTCTTATTTCGCTACCGTCGAGAAACCCCCCACCCCCCCTCATGGTCGTCAAAGGAACCTCTTCAGAGTTGGAAGTGTCCAGGACCAATAAGTTCCCCAAATCACCAAAACGTATGATGACGTAGTGGATTGCAACCACTTGCTCTGAAGTGCTGAAATTGGGACACAGCAGGATGAGTAGGGGAATTAATGTAAAATGGTGGCAAAGGGCTTTGAGGAACTCGAAGGAACATATCAGATGTCTCTTTGTAATAAAATTTGTATTACTTTAGCGGTCAGCTTGTCAACCACTCTCAAGCATGCCAAGTAGTCGTTTGGTAGCATAAGACAAATAGCAGATGCTACAGTAACAACGACTCTTTCCCTTTGATGGTGGACAAGAGAAGGCCACGGGCAAGCATGAGGCGGGTGCTTAATAGCGTTGTACGCTGCTTCTTCTGATATGCAGCGGAGGGTTGGTCTGGTACATTGAGCTTCGTCTACTGCAGGAAGAGAATGGCAGCAGTGCAGAGGAGCAGTGCCTCTGCATTGCTTGCTTATATTGTGTGCTGACTGACTCCTATTAGAGGCAAGCGGTTGATCGTGGTCTAGTGGTTAAGACAGTCGATTCATAATTCTCGACGTAAGTTGAGGATTGTGGATCGAATCTCCGGCGCGATTGCCGTAATTTTTGCCTGAGTCAGCAGCTCTTCGAAAGCATCTCCAAACTTCCTTTCGTAACAATTGCACGGTTTCTCAGGAGGCATTACTTACTGTTATCCCAACCCTTAATACGTCTCGCACCCACACGGAGGAAACAAGAAACCAAGTGCTGCGTGAGTGAGCGACGGTCGGCACCCAAGTAAATAGTTGGATTACGTTAGAAACCAGATTAAGACTCCTAGATTGTACAGGATTCCCCATTTTCAATAATACGCCCACGCTTTCAATCCGGGGATTTTTTCACACCCCCCCCCTGAGTGTTGAACACGTTACGTTTCAAGGTATGGGGATTCCAAATCTGCAATGCATGCCCACCTCCGGGGCCTTATTTTCCCTTGACATCTAAAAAGAAGGAAGTTTCAGGAAGTACGTGGTGTTTGGTACTGTTTCTGAGGTATTTATCGATGTTCTCAAGTACTTTCTGAGGGATTTCTCAAGAGTACTATTACTCAGAGTTATTGGTACTCCCCAATCTGCGTTCATTTCCTGCCCTGCCTTCCATGCTACTACCAACGCCCATCAGTTCGAGTCGTCGCGTCGTGGCAATTGCCCCACACCACCCAGAAAATGTGAATTTTCGTTGTTCCGTCGTTGTGGTCATGTTTCGTATCGTTTACTGGTATTTTTCGAAGTAGAATCAAATGGGGTGGGTCTTCGAGGTGTGAAACTGCTTCTATATGGAAAACCGTAAAATCACAGTAAACTTAGCGAGGCTAATTCTACTACTTGCAGGAAACTACTGCACGATAGCATAAATTAAACGTTCTCACTGCGCTCATTTCCCGACTGCCACCCGCCTCACTCAACTCACCCATCAGTTCGACTCGTCGCGTCATGGTTAATTGCCTAGCAAGTCACCTTCAAAATGTCAATTTTCGTTGTAGTCAGGTCATGTGTCGTATCGTTTACTGGTGTTTTTCGACGCTGAATCAAATATTACGGGTCTCGGAGGTGTGAGAGAAGAGAATAATAAAATCGTTGTGTAGTAATTAGCAGTGTTTGGTAAACCGGAGTAGCCGCATCGCTCATATGTAGAGGAGATCGTCGTATTTACTGATAGAGAACTGTCGTGTGTTGCTACGCACCAATATTTCACGTTTTCGTTCATGTTGCGGAGCACTGTTCCAAAATTACGGCAATAAATGAAATAAGATGAATAAATTCACATGGAATTAGAGTCTTTTCTTGTACTGAACTGTGTAATGGTTTTCCCGGCAGACTGCGCGAAGTAGTAACACTGACTGCCACCCGTGCAGGCCACGTTGTTTATATTAGCGTCGCAGCCGCTTTTCTCAATCAGAACGGCAATAAGTGGAATAAGATGAATAATATCACATGGAATTAGAGTCTTTTCTTGCACTGAACTGCGTAATGGTTTTCGCAGTGGACTGCGCGAAGTGGTAACACTGACTGCCACCCGTGCAGGCCACGCTGTTTATATTAGCGTCGGAGCCGCTTTGCTCGATCAGAATGGCAATAAATGAAATAAGATGAATAAATTCACATGGAATTAGAGTCTTTTCTTGTACAGAACTATGTAATGTTTTCGCGGCGGACTGCGCGAAGTGGCAACACTGACCGCCACCCGTGCAGGCCACCGCTGTTTATATTAGCGTCGGAGCCACTTTTCTTGATCAGAACGGCTATCGCTCGTTGGCGAATAATATTCCTGTTATAAGTCAGTGTTTAAATTCCCCTTTTGATTGTGTGAAGTAAGGTAAGCGATCAGAGCTTTGTGTTTCATTTTCCCCATTGTCCTTTTATTGTCATTTAATACAATCAGAGCACAGGTTATTTATTTCATTCTAAAAGGAGTTCGTTTCATTTCATTCATTTCGAGTTTTGCCGATTAAATTCAAGTGGGTCTTAATTGCTATATAATTTCATTTCCCATTACCTTCTTGAGAGTTATTATTTTATTTACTTGATCGAGTGAGTATTATTGAGCGTATTTGATTTGTTGTTTTCTTTTGGGCCCAGACACGACTTTCACGAGTGTTCTGTACGCGGGAATTGTGAGACAATTCCCCAAGTACGTCACAACTGTTTTGCAAAATAATTAAAATTCGCACAAAAAAAAGGCCCGGAACTGGAGTCCTGCGATTATCGGTACGTGGTGTCCAAGGCGATTCTCGGATGATTCGAAAGAGCAGTGATTTTTCAATTGATTGTTGCCCTGGATGGTCCGGAAGGACGTGGAGGCCTCGACCAGCGAAAACACCGAGTCATCTCAGAGAAAATAAGGTCGTATCCCGCAGGTTGACGTCTTTAGAATCGGCGAGCCGTTCAACCAGTCAACCAACAGTCTCTTCCGGATGAATCTTTTCATCGGTGGTGCGATGGAAAGACGTGCCATCGCCCGCCCGCGCTGTTTATGTAAAACACTCAGCAGGTTCCTTTTTTCTTTCCATCCTCCTTCGTCCTTTTTGATTCCTTTCTTATTTTTCCAAGGAGTTTCGGAAGCGGCCGAGTCATCGCTCGTAATCTGAGAGAATCTAACGGGCTCCACCTCTCGACAAGTTCGTCAAAGGTCGTGATTTTTAATGTCAGTTTTGAGCGCGGAGCTTTCCTCCTCATTTTAGGCTTCGTCAGGTGGGCCGTCCCTCGAAACTGGGTCTCTGAACTGAAGTTCGTGCCTTATCCATCGATTCGAACTCCGAGGAGGAGGTCGTTTGAAATCAACCAGAATGAGAGTCGAGAAAATGCCATTTGTCCTATCGCTAGTTGCCATCGCCTCACGTGAGTCAAGATCCCGTCATACAGCCGTCGAAATTCTAGGCAATAACAACGACACGTGCATGAAGTCAGTGACTCCTCGTGATGTACAGGTACAACGTCGTGTAACTCGGTTGATATAACGAGCGTAATGACGTTTCAGGAACCGAACGAACAATTTCACTTTCTGATATATCCCCACACAACGAATAGTTACAAAAGATATGCAGTCAGAGTGATCAAAGTCAGTTCTGCAGCTACTCTGGAACCTACGATATGATGACGATGACATATCTCTCCCTGAAGACACGTGGCGGCTCTGGGCAGTGCCCCAAGTTCAGCCGTGTGAGTTGGCAAGGCTCGCGACTAAATATCGAGGACCATCGCTCGCAGCAAATTGGTGCTTGCAATTGCTGCTGTACCAATGGGGAGTTGTGGGAGCGGGAGGGATGTGGGAGGGAACCCTGCACCCCTAGGGAACGGAAAGCAGGCATTTGCGGGGCCCTTACACCAGCAAGCTGCAGGATGTGGCTGTTTTTTTTGACCCGAGGGCGTGTGGGACACCCCCTTTCACTGCGGCCGCATATGGGCCTATTGTGACGCTGGCCCTTTCTTAGTAGAAGGCGTCGTACATACCCGCCCCCCTTAGGAAGCCGAGTATGTCCTTCACCACAGAGTCCGCTACGGTTTGGGGCTCAGTGGTCCCCTGACCGAAGTATTCAAAGCGGTTTGCTGCCAAGACAGGGCATTCACATAGGATATGCTCTGCCGTCTCATCCTCCTCGCCACACTGGCTGCACTCCACTACCTCTGAGATGCCCATCTTGTTGAGGTGATATCTGAGTGGGCAGTGTCTGGTGAGGAAGCTTATCAGTACTCTCAGATCTTGTCTAGAGAGTGTCAGCATCGCCTTCGCCCTTTGACAGGAAGGCGTGGCAAGCCTTTTCGCCTGTCTTAGTCGTGGCTGGCGATGCCAATGGGCGCCATTTTCCTGTATCTCCCATCGAGCAACCAGACGGTTCAGGTGACTTTTCGTCAGACCCACGTGTGGTTCAGGCTCGATGGGTAGGGATTCTGTACCCCTTTTCGCGAGGCGGTCAGCCTTTTCATTGCTGGCACCCAAATGAGGGAGAGCCTGTTACGGGCGCCAAGCTGCTCGAGCGCATGGAGGCGTTCCCATGCCAGCTTAGACCTAAAACTATAGGCTGCGGTGGCCTTTAAGGCGGCCTGGCTGTCTGAGAAAATGTAGATCCGCTTGCCCTTGAGCCCTTTGTTCAGGATCTCTTCTGCAATCTCTTGGGTTTTGCCCATTGTTCGCGGCTGCTTATTCAGTCAGCATACTGACCTTATTCACAGCTGGCGGCAGACATGCCCCTGGGGACATTTCCACTATCCACAACCCGTGGTCGCGCCTGGTAGCATGGGCATGCTCCTGGGAAGATAACCCAGAACCAGGATGTGGCTGTTTGGGGGAGCCCTTGCGTACCAGGGACTTGGGTGCCATCAGCAAAGAGAGGCGAGGCGAAACCCCTCCAAGGTGGAAGCGCTCATAGGAAGTCTGGCCGGGCTAGCTACCATTCTACCCTTACGGGATATTTTTCCCAAAATGGTATTTCAGGGGTGCAAAGCACACGGCATTAAAGGCACCACAGGTAAGTCCTCGTGAGGTGGTCGCTAGGGTAAAGGCGAAGAAACCCGCCAAACTCTGAGCAATTCTGGCCCTGCAGATACCCCAGTGGTTGTGGGTTCGTTGGAAGTTGGGTTCTCCCAGTCCCTGAATTCTTTTTGTCCAGACCTCATTGGGGCCAAGAGATCAGATCCGCCCCTGCACATCCTATACAGAGGAACGTGAATGTACCAGTTGGCCTAGCCAACCTCATCTCCACATGGTGTCTGCTGGAGACATGTCCAGAGAATTTTACTCAAGTCTCGTTTTCCACGTCCCAGACGAGGTGGTGTGTGAATGAAGCGTAGGTGCATGGAGAACGCCTCTTTGTAATTCTTGCACCTGCCACCCATTCGGTTCCTTGGGCTGCTCAAGCCACAGCTGAATTAGATGAGTATTGACAGCAGAGTGTGTCACCAGTCGTGAAACAAAGCTGGTATAGTCAAATGCGCTGTGTATGGAGCTCCTAATATCAATTAGTGTGCTGGCAGGAAAGGAGTAAAGACCGCAGGGGTAGGTACCCTCTCCAACCGCCAATGGTTTTCAGCCCATACATTTCTGACTATGTGCTATCAGTCAGGGCAACTGTGTCCACATGGAGCTTCGGAGAAGATGCTGCGTAACAGCCTTCAGGGAGAAGAGCGTGTGTATTGTATTGCGTGGAGCACAGACGGGGTTGGACATAAAACCCCCGGCTAAGGGATCGCAGTTCAGGGTTTTATGAGACTGGAAAGAATCAAAACGTGTTCAGGAGTTGATGATGGGTTTCTCTCAAGTTTTCACGGTTATAAGTCAGTTCCTGGCCAGAATAGCACCAATAGGCATAATTCCATGAGGTAAGCCCCTCGAAAGCCTCTACAAGACAGACTGCACAGACCCAGGTGTCCCTTGGACACCTCCAACCTCCTTTGCCTGTTTCCTCTCCCGACTTTGGCTTCCCTGTTGTGACATTCTCAGCAGTAGAGCCCGCTGTCTCGTTCTGTTTCCCAGTCCTCACAGGATCCAGTCATGCCTGTTGCATCACTATCTCGAGTTCATCAGTTAAAATGTATTACACTTTGCTCTTCATTTAGAAAACTATTTTCAATACGCTCGATACATTAGATAAGTGTGAGTTGAAAGCTGGCAGAAGAAGCAATTCAGCAGTGAGAGAAGGGGTGCAGTTTTTAGGTTTTTGATGAGGGTTGTCATGGAGATTCGCTTATCAGGAGAATTGGACGCCTGGACCATCACTATTTCGTTCTTTCTACGCATTTCAAGAGACTTTTCGCAATGTTGCGCACTACACCTGATGTTTATAGTGGCGTTTATCGTTGATTTGCTATCGGCACACGTCTGAAAAGATGACAGGAGATTCACATCTCGCTGCTGGAGCTGAAAGGGAGGAATAAGTACTACAGGGGGGTTTTGCTTTATAGGCACCTACGCGCGAACGTTAATTAACCCGGGAGGATGTACGAAATGATACACGAGGTTTACGGTGATGTAGGAGAGAGGGAGGATGGGCTTTTTGTAGCAATGAAGTGAGTATAGGTCCTCGCGGAGGGATGACCTTTTGCTGGCGTGAAGTGAAGTGGTCAGTAGTGGGAGGGGAGTATGTCTGAACGTCTGAACGTAGTGGGGCGAGGGTGAGGTGGCAGAGGAAGAAAGGTGGCTTATAATATAGCGATATATCAAGAGGGGGTCAAGAGATATGAGATGGCAGGCAACTCGGGCCAGTTACAACTCTATCTGAGACGAAGGGACCTGAGCGACATATCTTAAGGTTTAGTTATACCAAGCCTTATCGCGGCTTGTATTCTGATTTGTATTGTTTTATTGTGCGGACACGATTCTAACGGGAGCCTTTCCGAGGCCTCGCTCGGAGCTTTATGCACTCCACTTAGCGCCTGGTGCTACATGCACGGCTTGTAACCTGAGCTCAGAGCATAACTCCGGAGACCCCCAACCCCTTTTCGAACGTTTTCTTGCTGGGGCGCCGTTTATAAGCGGCCGTATCTTCCGCTGAGAGGTTTATTGCTGATAATACTTCACCGACGGAGCATTTGATCCGAAGCGCAGATTAGGAGCCTCTGCCATATGCTTCTTGCGATTCGTTTCCCTCTTACATTACAGGGCTGCCAGAGGGGGGAATTCATACTCGTTAGCGACTCGCGTGTGGCAACGAGGATTCGTGAAATCCGCGACTCACTCCGTCCTCCTCGACCCTGCGTTTTGGTTTCGCTGAACTTGGCATTTTATTGGGTCGGTCTGCAGATCATTTACACGTCCAAAGGATCTTCAGTCCAGTGTACAAAAGCATCAAACCTTTACTCTTAACTATTAAGTAAGATTCGAAATAGAGCTCCAAATATAAACCAATTGAAACATTAACAAAATAATCTCTTGAAAGCACAACGCCCCCAAGGAGAAGAAGTGGAGAAAAACAGCGTGCATCAGGTTGGCCCTCACTCCCCTCTACGATGGCAGCTCTTCTTTCTTGTCCTCTTCGCGCTTACAAGAATCCTCCAGCGCGTCGCTGTTACCAAACATCCTCCCGTACCACCCAGGAGTTTGGAAGGTTGTGGCGCGGGGGTTTTGCCAATGTGACTTCATTTTATTCATTCAAGTCACTTAGAATCAATCATCATATAAAAATAAGCCTCAGATGTTCAGTTTGTCATGTTAGGATTAGATGTGAGTTATCAGGTCTTAACGCTGTTCCGTGGAGAGGGGGAGAAAGGCAAAATTGTGCGTTGTGCAACAGGAGTGAAATGGAGGGCATGTTCCACGTTATTGCGGTTAGTCCAATACGTGGAGAATTGAGATTTCGGTGGATGAAAATTATGGAAATGGACAGACAAACATTCTTATTATATCTTGATGGAATGAATTGGAATGCATTATACAGTTATGCGATATAATATCGCAAGATGTTGATAGATGAATTCAATTATTGGATAGAATACTCCACTTGATTAGTTAAAATAATTCATTAGCAATGTGTATCTTTTTATAGGAGTTCCTGTTTGCTTGCCTATATAATTACTGTTGTCTCCTTCAACATAATATTAAGCATTCTTGGTTTATTATTCATTCTGAATAATAACCCTATGTTTTCGGTCACGAAAAATTTTTTACAACCCGCCTCAAAATTTGATACTTAACGTTTCAAGACATGAGGATTCCAAATCTGCAATATCCGTCCGCCGTCCGGGCCGTTTTGTGCCTATAACGTGGTCTAAAACATTCGTTCTTTCGCACAAAAATCTCATTTGGTATCTAGTTGTGCCCGCCATCTCAGCAATCCGATCGGACGAAGCCCATGGTTGTTATGGACAAAAAATGGTTAAAAAAATTAACGAAACTCAGTATAACGCGGGAACTACAGCGGAAGTCAACGTTTCGTCGCTAGTACTCCCTCCCTCCCGTCATATCAAACTCAATCACCCGCCCGCTCGACTCACAACGGGTTCGCTGGAAGCCCCCGTCCCAATTTCTCCGACTCTTTTTGCCCGACGGGGCCGAGGGAGGTTAGGGCCACTTCCTCCGCACACTCCTCCATCGGATCATAAATGCCTACAGACGTTTACGGGCGCCTGGCGCTGGGGGAATATTTAGTTTCCGTAGTTCCATTGTAGTCAGGTCATGTTTCATATGGGTTACTAGTATTCGATGCTGAATTGAATGGGATGGGTCTCAGAGCAGTAATACTAGGTCAAGCTGTTCATGAGAATAATAAACCATTGTGTAATAATTTGCAGGGTTTTTTCCTCCCGAGGGCATACGGGACAAAGTCCCTTTGTCACTGCAGCCACGCACGAGCCTATTGTTCCACTGACCCTTTCTTAGTAGAAGGCGTTGTACATACCCGCTCCCCTTAAGAAGCCGAGTATGTCCTTCACCGCAGATTCCGCTATGATTTGGGGTTCAGTCGGACCTGAAGCTATAGGCTGCTCATCGCCTTTAAAGCGGCCTGGCTGTCCGAGAATATGTAGATCCGCTTGCCCTTGAGTCCTTTAGACAGGATCTCTTCCGCGCAGATCTTAATAGCTAGGATTTCCGCTTGAAATGTCGTGGCGTACTCTCCCAGTGGCTTAGCAAGACTGTAGTTGAGCCCGACAATACCCAGTCCAGCTCTGCCTCTCATAACTGAACCATCGGTAAACCACCGCAGGGCGCCCACCTCAGTCCATAACGTCTCCTGCTCCCACCGTTCCAGTGAGTGGATGCTGACACCGAATGGCAACCAAAAGTTCTTCCGCTTTGGCATAACACTAGCAAGGAAACAGGATCTCCTATCGTAAACTGTTTAGTTATTCTTTGGAGGCTTGCCTTGACCCTGGAGGAGATGTTTCCTGTCTGCAAAAGCCTTACCGCGCTCACAGGTAAGCAGTCCTCTGAATGTGTATATGAAGAGGTGAGATGTTCAAAAGGACTTCCATTGCAGCAGTAGGGCAGGTACTCATTGCCCCTGAAGTAGTTAGCCATGCCTGTCGCTGCATTTGTTTGACCTTCCCCTGAACTGCTAGCTGTAAGTGACGCAGGGTCTTAGTATCCTCTTATAGAGCCAGTCCATTATTAAGGATTAGTGGAAAGTGTATCCCCGGCAAAACGGGCATGTCCCATTGCCTAAATGTGTGTGTTATCGCAGAATTATTATTTCTGTAATTTTGAGGAAAATGCACACTTTATTGATTGATTGTTTGAGTCACGTAGGTCATTTTGCTCGAAAGAGCGTTTCGTATTAGTAGAAATGAACTGCACCAGTGAATGGCGTGGGAAACTCCACGTTTCTTATGTAACTTTGAACAGCTTCACTCTGAGCCTGTGGAAGGCCGGGGACCTGCGGTGAAATTCAGTCCTAAAAGAGATGAAGAAGACGAATGGAGGGAAAGTGAATGAGAAGAGGGTCGTGTCCTGACGGAAACAGCGATTCACCCTTTTGGGCTGCGGTCGGAGGACTCGCGTCACCAGGTGACGAAAGTTGGGGGTCATTTCGAGAGCGTCGTGGGAGACGCCGTCGAGGGGCGTCCCCAGTCATTTTTGGGAAGAAAGCCGAATAAACTGTGGGAATTGCGGAGCCCTGCACCTTAAGGGAGGGAAAAAAGTGAAAGGGTGGCAAAGGGAAGGGCTTAGCAGAAGAGAAGACGAGGTTCTCACAAGACAAGGAGCATAGAGCAGATGTAAGGCTGAAGGTACCTGATTCAAAAGTGCGTGGCGACTTGAGACTGAGCAGAGCAGAAATGTGAGCACTAGCACCTGTACGGACAAAATATATGTTGTTTCACATGTTGCGCTATGAACCACACGCTCCTGAAGCCTCTTATACAACGCGCTAAATTAGGCCATCGAAATGCTATTATGTTTTTCTTTCCCATGAGATCATTTGGTTTAGCCATTCCCACCCCTTTCATCCCCAGCGATGATAAGTCAATCATTCAATTTAAGCGAAACATTGACACTTGTACATGAGGATCGTGTCGCAGCGTTCCTCACAATCTTCTTACGAGTGGTGGAGATTCCCCACAGTGTGGGACTGGCCCTATTGGTACAGTAGACGAACTGAGTACGCCCGGATGGTCCGCCCTCTCATTTCGAGTGATCTCTTAATACCCAGGAATCCAATAAACGATAACTGCACCACATTGCCGCATCATGCACTCCCTCATATTCTTCAGCGCCCTTGCAAGACGCTTGTTTCATCTCCTTGAACGCCTGTCAATTTCTTTCATTGAAAAAGCCCGATTCACAGTACATTCGAATAGTATTAGTGAAGACGAAATGAGCTCGCTGTCGAGTGTTTGTGACTACGATACCAACTAGGTTCGTTATGGGCGTGACCTCAAAACCCCAATCTCAGGCAGGTGGGCAATTAGCCCCCGTCCCGGTTGAATGAGATTCGTTGCATATTGAAGCGGTGAACTGGCGAGCATGAAAAAGTCAACCATTTGGAAATTAATCGGTTTGACAGAAGAGAACTGAAAGAAATCAAAAGAAGAGGGGTATACTCCACAGAGCGAGGCCTGACGAGTTAAGTTCGTCCGGTACAGTCACCTGCTCGGCGTTCAGGGGCCTCGTCAATAAAGTCCGCTTTTTTTGTGCTAAAGACCCACATATTTAATTAAACGGTTAATTCGAGTCAGTGGCAACAAAAGCGTCTCATCTCCTCAGCAGCCGCCGCAAATGAGACCAACCCCTCGGTTAAACGGTTGTAGTTGGGTTTGGCGGTTGTAACGGACGTGTTACGCGTTTATGTTCCCTCAGTGACGAGACGTAAACCGAATTAATCTCGAATCATTCAAAAATATCTGGTGCGTTGTAACACACAACTTTCCTTAGCTCCACAACAATTCTCTTTGTACATGGCTAATTCTTAATCAATTCATTTATCACTCAGTTCATTTGAACATGGTCAAACAACGCTTTACGGCAGCAGGAAGCGGTAGCGCTTACAGTTCCGGAAATTATTGTTCTGCTCGTACTCATTGCAGGACCATTATTAAGCAATTGGTACACAGATAATTAATGAGGCTGTAAACACGAACTTTTTTAAAGTGGATAGTAATCACTTTTGTGGAGTTATTGGGTAATAACTGTTAGAACTGGTAGTTAGCGAAACGGGCGTAGTTGAAATTCAGACATTTCTGGAGTGAGCCCCATGTATCTCATGAGCGTTTTTAAACACCCACCCTCTAGGTATTGGATTGGACTACAATACCAATTTTTTTTAGCTTTCTACTAACATTCCAGCGGACTTTATAACGAAAAACCTGCGCTAAAAACGCTTTTGGTCGAAAATTTTGATAATTTATTGTGCTGCTCTCGTCATTTTCCCACAAATGGGAATTTTATGCTATAATTAGCTTATTTAGTGCTATAAATATAAAAAATTTAATCAAAATCGTTAGAGCCATTTTTGAGAAACAAAATTTGGTGTTTTGATCACTATGATAACTATAGTTAACTTTCGGTGGATTTTGCCCATACCCTTATTTTTGCGTCCCATGGTAACCTGTAGGCTAGACATCAAGTTTCAGCTGATTTGGTACGGTTGTTTTCTCTAAAAACCGCGATAAAATCGATTGCGTCCAAAATTTTGATAATTTATTGTGCTGCTCTCGTTATTTTCCCATGAATGGGAATTTTATGGTATAGTTGCCTTATTAAGAGCTATCAATATAAAATATTTAATCAAAATCGTTAAAGCCGTTTTTGAGAAAAAAAATATTTGGTGTTTTGATCACTATGATAACTATAGTTAACGTTCCGTGGATTTTGTTCATACCCTTATTTTGGCGTTCCATGGTGACCTGCGGGCGAGATATGAAGGGAGGGTCTGAAACGTAAAGATCTGAAGAGAACTCAAAATTTTTTTTTCGGTCGATTACATAACTTTCCTTTCTACTTCGTAGAGCCAAGGAAAGTAAAAAGGTCGCTCTCTTACGTCTTACATCCATGTAGGCCTTTATAAGAACCTTCCGGCGTATCGTGGAGGTAGTTCTACGCCCGAATATTTGCTCAATAACCTCGTCCATCTGTACAGGCCTATCTTCAAATTGCTCATTGTCCAGTCCGTCCGTTCTCCACCAAGATTCGCCAGGTGATCTAATCACGAATTTGCTTAGTTCCATCGTTATATATTATTTTCATATCCAAGAAGTACCTGTTGATGACAACCATACATTGTACCATAAAACGCGAAACGCCGCCCTTTCATTTGGTCGTCACCGTACAGTTTCCTGTGAAGCCCTGCCATCACCCACCTGCTCTCAAAGAGCTCACACTCAAAAGGATTCTTCTTCGGCAAAAGCGACAATCCGTTTAAGCACTTAACAGCGGTGCCCGGTAATCTCTGACATGATCTCCTTCAAATCCAACACGGCCTTTGAAGCTTTTCGAAACTCGGGCTTTTACGAGCACTAAAACGGCTCCGAAGACGATCGGCGAGGCTTTGACGAGCTCGGACTCTTTCCCTAAACCTAATCCCTTCCTTTGGAGGTCGCCACGCGAAAAGCTAACGGTGTAAATTAGGATTAGGTATTTTTTCCAGTCGGACCGCGCGTTTGGCGAAAGGCGTTGCACAGTTTCGTCTTAAGAATTCCTCTGATGCCTCTCCACGCTTTTCGCAAATTGGAGGAGGGGGTGGGTTTAGAGCTAATTAATACACAATTTCTCAAGAAATCAAAAGAGGCGGGGTAGGGAGTGAGAAAGCGAGAAGGGGCGAATGCAGCCTTCGGTCCTACATATGCAACAGCGTATCAGCACTATCATCCCTTCGTTGGCATCCTGAGAGTCTCTACCCTCAGGCAATGCCAGCCCCCGAGGCACACCAAAAGGCCGCTAGTAGGCCTGGGGCAACCTAGAAACTACTTAGCACGGCAGCCGGTAGCACGGGCTGCTAGACTCCCCTCCCCGTTGATCCCTTGTGAGGGGGGCGCCCTGTCGGAATGAGGAAGGACTCGTCCTGGTCTGATTCAGTAATTTCTGGAGGGTGGGCTCCTGAACCCGTTAGGCCAAGGAGTTGCTTTCCCTTGTCTACAACTTGGTAACGAGTTTAGAGTCCTCAGATTGGCATAACAGAGATCAGCAGTAGAATTTCTCACATTTCTCACTCGCCTCCCCTTCACAACCCTTCACTACCAACAGCCTCATATTTACCACACATATCCCAACAGGCGACAGTGGTGTTCTTATGAAGAACCATGCCTGCGTCAACGAGGTGGGTGACAGAAGGTCTGTTTCCTTATTTTGAAGACTGTACCTAAACCCTCGACGAGGGTTATATCAGTCATGGAAGTTGCGGTTTCGCTAATATGCAAGAGGCCGGCCTCTCCAGCATCCACCGAACTCAGATCTGTGGAGGTACGGCAGGTATTTGACCGTTAGCCAGTCTCCCGGTAGAGAGCTGTTGCCCGTGTGTGATCGCGCGGAGGTGACCACCTGAGGAATCCCGTACCGTCTGGGAGGAGTTCTTAATCTGGTTTCCCACCTGATCTAACTATTTACTTGGGTGGCAAGTTTCAAAAGGACAGATCAACTATGACCACATTTCTGAGCCATCACCTTCTTCGCGAACTTTGCAAAATGGTTATAGGCTAGCTTTGTAGCTGTCAATGCAGCTAAGTTCGTTTGCCCTTCCAACAACCTCCGCTCACTGTTGTAGAAACTACAGTGGAGCAGCGCATGGTTTCTTGTTTCCTTGATCTCATGGTAACCTGTAGGCTAGACATTAAGTTTCATCTGATTTGGTACGGTTGTTTTCTCTAAAAATCGCGCTAAATTCGATTTCGTCGAAAGGTGTGGTAATTTATTGTGCTGCTCTCGTCATTTTCCCACGAATGGGAATTTCATGGTATAGTTGCCTTATTGAGAGCTATCAATGTAAAAAATTTAATCAAAATCGTTATAGCCGTTTTTGAGAAAAAAAAATTTGGTGTTTTGATCTCTATGATAACTATAGTTAAATTTCGGTGGATTTTGTTCATACCCTTATTTTGGCGTCCCATGGTAACCTGTGGGCGAGATATCAAGTTTGAGCTGATTTGGTACGATGGTTTTCTCTAAAAATCGTTCACAGACACACACACACACACAGACCATTTTGCCAAATAGTGTTTTTCGGACTCAGGGGGGTCTGAAACGTGAAGATCTGAAGAAAACTGCAGTGAAGATTTTTGGTATTTTAACATGTGCCATGTGCTCTCGAGATTGGTCGAACCTCCGATGTCACTTGGCTGCCTCACCGGGAGTGCCCCAATTCCGCTTTTTGAAATTGGTCACCAGCATCGAGGGTCGACGAGGAGACAAAGGTCGAGTTTTGTTATGGAAATACAGCCTGATGAAGAAATAAGAAGAGAAGAATCTGAGAAAGGAGAGGAGAAAGGGCTCGACAAAGATGACAAGAGTAAAACTGCTGTGGGAACCCCGCCTGACAGCGACAACGGGACCTGCTTCCGAGCGCCCAGCGGAGCCTTCGGCACCAGTGGGAGCCAATGAACAACCCTTCTCTCATGTGGCCGACTCGACGAGTTCCCTCGGCTGTCAATGGGCCGGCCTTCACAATGAAATCCGATGGATCGGAAGGGGGTTGGTGTTCTCACTTTAAATACTGCGTTTCAATATCTATTAGAGCTTCTGGTCTACTCACTGAGGTATGACAAGCGGGGAAGTGCAGTAAGGTTTTCTCATAGGTTGTGAGTTGTATCCTCCGCAATATCCAGCTGCGTTGCTAATCTGAGTACGTCATGTCCTATGCAGGTTTACTATCCTTAAATTGAAGGGTAGACAAATTTCATCAAATACTCTTTGAGATCTCCTTCATACGGGGTTTGTGAGTAAGCTTTTAAAAGAAGCTCTGTGTTGAATTATCTTAAGGTTCGATCAATCTCGAGAGCACATGGCACATGTTAAAATACCAAAAATCTTCACTGCAGTGTGATGTTGCGCAACCTTAGTCCAGATGTCGGATGATTGGGCACAGGATAATAGCTCAAGAGATGGTTACCCGCATAGACGTGACAACTACATTTGCTTCTCAACATTCCGAAACGTCTTTAGGCGGTTGGATGAGCCACGTCCTTCCAGCCCACGTACAATAAATGCAGAACTGTCAGGATATGTCCCGTCTTTCCGACGTTTTCAACATCCGAAGCGCTTCCAATCATCCAGAATTAGTGACCATTTTTGCAAATTTCGAACTCTTTATCTCACTCCTAATGACAGTTGTCGAGCGTGACGACAACAGAACTAAACCTTTTGGTGTGACTATTGGTGGAGCTTCAATTTTTACTTTCCTTGGCTCTACGAAGTAGAAAGGAAAGTTATGTAATCGGCTGAAAAAACAAATTTTGAGTTCTCTTCAGATCTTTACGTTTCAGACCCTCCTGAGTCCGAAAAACACTATTTGGGAAAATGGTCTGTGTGTGTGTGTGTGTGTGTGTGTGTGTGTGTGTGTGTGTGTGTGTGTGTGTGTGAACGATTTTTAGAGAAAACCATCGTACCAAATCAGCTCAAAGTTCATATCTCGCCAGGAGGTTACCATGGAACGTCAAAATAAGGGTATGAACGAAATCCACCGAAATTTAACTATAGTTATCATAGTGATCAAAACACCAAATGTTTTTTTTTCTCAAAAACGGCTGTAACGATTTTGATTAAATTTTTTATATTGGTAGCTCCCAATATGGCAACTATACCATAAAATTCCCATACATGGGAAAATGACGAGAGCAGCACAATAAATTACCAAAACTATCGACGAAATCGATTTTAGCGCGGTTTTTAGAGAAAACGACCCTACCAAATCAGCTGAAACTTGATGCCTAGCCCAGAGGTTACCCTGGAACGCAAAAATAAGAGTATGGGCAATATCCACCGAAAGTTAACTATAGTCATCATAGTGATCAAAACACCAAATATTTTTTTTCTCAAAAACGGCTCTAACGATTTTGATTACATTTTTTACATTGATAGCTCTTGAATAGACAATTATACCATGAAATTCTCATTTGTGGGAAAATTACGAGAGCAGCACAATAAATTATCAAAATTTTCGACGAAAAGCGTTTTAGCGCGATTTTTTTCTTATAGCCTCCGCTGGAATGTTCGTAGAATGTTTAAAAAAAAAGGTATTGTAGTGCAATCCAATACCTAAAGGGTGAGTGTTTAAAAACGCTCATGGGATACATGGGGCTCACTCCAGAAATTCAAGAATTTCAACTACTGCCGTTTCGCTTAATACCAGTTCCAACAGTTATTACCCAATAGCTCTGCAAAAGTAATTACTATCCTTCTTCAAAAAATTCGTGTCTACAGCCTCATTAATTATGTGTGTACCAATTGCTCAATAAAGGTCCTGGAATGAGTACGAGCAGCACAATAAATTCCAGAACTGTAGGCGCTACCGTTTCCTGCAGCTGTGACGTGTTGTTTGACCAAGTTCAAAGGCCATGTACAAAGTGAATTGACGTAGAGCTAAGGAAAGTTGTGTGTTGCAACGCACCAGATATTTTGACACGATTGCAACTGTATTGCAATGTTCTCTAAACCCGTGATGGGGACCATTCTTCTCCGTTGCTCAAACCAATTCATGTCATGATTCTTATAGACAATTTATATTGAAACGAATGTTGTGACAATAATAAGTGATAAACCTACTTGATGGTTATAGTCGTCGAAGCAAATTAGCTGGACAAATGTCAACATGACCGGTAGTCTGCACTTAACCACTGTCAACAACTGCCCGAAAGTCATTTCCACTCAAGTATTGCTGGCCAGGTGTTTTACCTTTGAAACGATACTTTTTTTGTTACCATATCACGTTTTTTCAGTGTGAAAGGCCGTGGAATGTGTCACAGACTCCAGATATTAGGCGGATATCAGGTCGTGAACTCCCCGGGGCTTCCGGCTGCCTGGGGTCGGTTATTTGGCGGACGTGGAGCAGGAGTCGGAGCAGAATCAGAAGCAGGTGGTGTCGTGGGAACTGCTAAGGATTCGTGGAGCAGGTGGAGCGAGCGCCCACAACAACCTGCGCCTTCACCATGTGAAAGGGTTTCGGGAATCCGAGCGCGCGATGGGAACGTAACTGTTGATCCCGAAACTGGAGCTGAGCCCCTTCCACCTGCGTCGAGCCGCTCTCCGGTGCATGCCCTTATTTATTCAATACTGGGCCTTGCGACATTCAAAAATTAATAGAATCGTTTATTAAGTTTATTGTATGGAGGGGGTAGCAAACTATTAAACATTATATTGGTAGTAAAGGGGCGTATTCAGACATTAAGATAAGAATGTTGGGTGTTCAGAGTCCCAATACCTACACGTTGGATGGAATCACTGCCTGATGCCGCACGGTGATGTCGTTCAAGAGTCAAACCCAGCGCAATAAGTGTGATGGCTGATGGTGGAGCAGAACCTGCACAGAGTAGTTCCAATTAGCCCTCACTGCTTTTGGAACGCATCGGGACTGGGCGCAGTACCCAGGGGCACCAACAACAGGAGGAGCTGGCTGTACAGTCGAGGACGCATTACTTGTAAAAAAACAAAAAATACACATTTAGTAGTGTCCGGCAGTAGGTCAACCTGCATTAGCGGGCCAGAGTAGCACACACTAAATTTTAGTAGTTCCTAATTTTCCTCCCAATCACGCATTTGGCTCAATCAGTATAGTAACCTCTAGCAAGTTATAAACGCTACAAATTATTACACAACATTACACAACAGTTTAATATTCTCTTGTGCAGTAAGACATTGCTGAATGCCGTACTGGACCTGAGGTTTCAATCAATATTCCCGGCTATCCAGATTAACGCAGTCTCGTACCTCTGAGGCCAATCCTATTTGAATCAGCATCGAAAAATACTAGTAAACGATACGCAACACGATCAAACGGAAATTGATATTTTACAGGTGACGCTAGGCATTGGCAAGGCTTGACGTCACTGGGTGGAGTGAGACGGGACGCAGTTCGGGGAACGAGGGCAGAGCAGCGAGAAACGATTTTTAGAACTTTTGCTCTACTCTCCCTCGGGATCCATCTAGTAGTATTATTGTCCTCACTGTGATTTCACTGTTTTCTAGCTCCCATACCTCCCATAGGACAGCTTTCAGATGTGCAGGACAGAGACTTGATGGAAAACTGTGAAATCACTGTAAATATAGGGACAATGTAGGGAGGCAGTGCTCCCGTCTCACGCCAACCGTCTTGTCACGTCTTACCACTAGCCTGGCGTCGCCTAGTAACGTTAATTTTCGTTGGTCTGTTGTAGCCAGGTCGTGTTCGATCATTTGCTACTATTTTTCGATGCTGAACCTAACGAGATAGGTCTCAGAGGTCTGATACTGCGTCTAGATGTGAATGATAATAATAAACTAATGTATTAATTGTGTATTTTATTTTGTACCGTATTAGCTGGTCACTGGGAAAGGACATGTGGTTAGCTCGATAGAGTTTTTATGGAAAGGTCACTTGATAGAGTTCTGATTGAACAGCCATTATAACTAGGTCACACGACGCAGTGGGTCTCTGAATATGTGAACTGGTGTCAGGATGAGAGGGGACTTCTGCTGTGGCACTGATTGTGAAATGTCATGTTTTTGAATGTGGCTGGAGGGGCAGTGGTGAGGGAGAGGCAAACACTTTGGAGCTGAGTTGCGTACACCTTGGAAATTCTGAATGCACTTCTGACAACCATCGCTCACTGCTGTAGGAACTAAAGTCTCACTGGTTGGTGTGAGACGGGAGGCTGTGCAGGAAATGAACGTACGCTAGGGAGGATTTTCTCTATATTATCCAGCATCTTCCTATTCTTCCAGCAAACAGTAAAATTGCCCTCACTATACTGTGATTTCAGTGTTTTCCAGCTAAACGCAGTCCTACGTCTTCCAGAGGACAGCTCTCAGATGCCTAGGGCTGTGTTATCTATCAGTGTGAAATCATTGTAATTGTCGTTGGGCAAATTCTACTCTTTGAAGGGACTTGCAGTACAATATAGCGATCAGAGCACTACTTCCCATCTCACAGCAACCATGCTGCACCTTTGACGTCGGGCCACTAGCCTAGCATCGCCGAGTACGTCAATTTTTGTCGTCGGTTTCGTATGGTTTGGTCTCGGAGGTGTGAGACTGCGTCAAGACGTGCAAGAGAATAATAAACCGTAGCGTATTAATTTGCAGCGTGTTTTATTTTGTACTGTATCTGCTGGTCACTGGGAAAGGTCGTGGGACTAGCACGATAGAGTGCTGATTGAGCTACGATTAGAACTAGTTTACGCAACGCAGTGGAGCTCCAGATATGTAAACTGGTGTTAGGAACTGTAGATCAGCCCATTGTTTCTGTTTCCTCCACGCTGGAGGCTCAACTTGTGCAGGATGGCAAGTCTTGGGAGAAAAAAAGTGGAGCAGCACATTAAAGTCGCCATGTCTCGTAAGGAACTGGCCCACCGCGTGGTGGTCCGTGGTGGAAACTGAGTGTAGGTGCGTTTCTTTGAGGTACCGATGACGCCACAAGTGTTTGCTAGGAAGTTTACCAATGTTTGCAAGAAATTTCTGGCAGTGAGTGCAAGTATTAGTAGGATTTTTGTGTGGCGCACTTCTTCACAACCACCATTAACATCTATTAATTCCTCAGTGAGTGGCATATCCGCGGGGCTGGGCCATCCGCGTTGAATTTCTTTTAACCAGTTCACTTGAGCCACCAAAGAGATAAATTCTTACTGTTTTATTGTGAGAGTACTTCCCCTCTTCTCGTACTGTACCCATTAAAAACCCAAAATGTTAGTGGGTAAGAATCCGACACTTCTTTTTGAAGATTTTTCCCATCCAGGAAGCGTCCTAAACAAACAAAAAATTCCTTCAGTTTGTAAACCTGACGTTGCTCTGCCCGATTCGCATCAAGTTCACAGATGTAACCCCTTCATTTACAGTGCCAAACGTAGTTACGAGATCTTATTCGCTGCTTTAATACGAATACTGTTTGTTATGCTTCACACACATCGGGTTCTGCGTTGTGCTGAAGAGTTTGTGGGCACGAGCTCGTTCGTCAGCGAAATAGAATACAAACCCATAAGGTCGTCCCAAATATTTTCGTTTAACTAGACGTCTACACAACAAATTTGCTTCGTTAAGTCGCAAACCCTCCTCGAAGGAGATCTCGTTGAGGATTCGACTCTTTTCTATCGCCCCGATCTTCGAATGAAATCGATTAGTCACCGTCTTTGATTGCCTGTACGCTCTTTCTGAGTCCATCTTTAACTGCCCCCAACCGCTTCATGATCGACCGATTGATTGACGGATTGGCTTATTACGCACAATCACGCGCGAGCTTTGTCGAGGAAGCGCTCAACGCAGCTTTGACTGATTGTGAGCGCTACGTATCGAGTGTTATAGTTGATATTCGGATCAGTCGGCGAAGCATTGAAGCATCTTGGGAGTTAATTGCCTTTCAACTTGAAATTATTTGATGCACACTGTTCATCATCAAGGTATACTTGCCGAAGAGAGGGCTCATTGCTTCCCTTTCGCGTAGTGTGCGCTGAATTCTAATTATCACCTTAAACATTAATTCACTTTAGACATTTGATTCAAATTCACAAGGGCCAGCGTACTTGTACGAAAAGTGTACTCACCGTTTGTGTTTCTCAAAAATTAAAAAATTTTGAGGGAACTAGTGTCATAGGTTTCTATTAGCAATTTAAATAAAACTGCATTCTTTTTACTTTCCATGGCTCTACAAAGTAGAAAGGAAAGTTATGTAATCGGCTGAAAAACAAAGTTTGAGTTTTCTTCAGATCTTTACGTTTCAGACCCTCCTGAGTCCGAAAAACACTATTTGGGAAAATGGTCTGTGTGTGTATGTGTGTCTGTGAACGATTTTTAGAGAAAACCACCGTACCAAATCAGCTCAAACTTAATATCTCGTCCGCAGGTCACCATGGAATGCCAAAATAAGGGTTTGAACAAAATCCACCGACAGTTAACTATAGTTATCAAAGTGATCAAAACACCAAATATTTTTTCCACAAAAACGGCTCTAACGATTTTGATTAAATTTTTTATATTGATAGCTCTCAATATGGCAATTATACCTTAAAATTCCCATTTGTGGGAAAATGACGAGAGCAGCACAATAAATTACCAAAACTTTCGAAAAATCTATTTTAGCGCAGTTTTTAGAGAAAACCACCGTACGAAATCAGCTGAAACTTGATGTCTAGCCTACAGGTTACCATGGGACGCAAAAATGAGGGTATAGGCAGAATCCACCGAAAGTTAACTATAGTTATCATAGTGATCAAAACACCAATTTTTTTTTCTCAAAAACAGCTCTAACGATTTTGATTAAATTTTTTATATTGATAGCTCTCAATAAGGCAATCACACCATAAACTTCCCATTTGTGGGAAAATGACTAGAGCAGCACAATAAATTCCTGAACTGTAAGCGCTACCGCTTCCTGCTGCCGTGAAGCGTTGTTTGACCAAGTTCAAATTAACTGAGTGATAAATGAATTGATTAAATCGAATTGGTCATGTACAAAGTGAGTTGACGTAGAGCTAAGGAAAGTTGTGTGTTGCAACGCACCAGATATTTAATTTGGTTTACCACCTGATCTGACTATTCATTATTCATTTTGGTGGCAAGTTTCAATGGCAACACCACATTTCTTCGCCATGACCTTCGCAAACTGGGTGAAACTGTTATAGGCTTCCTTATTGGCAGTCAATGCTGGTTCGTTTGCTCTTCCGACAACTATCGCTCATCGAGCTGACGTGAAATGTGCTCAAACGACGCCACTTGGCACTCCACAAACTCAAGCCTCGAAAAATGGCTACTAAACCTCTAAGCAGGGAGGCCAAACAACCACCCAACTCTCTATCATCATCTCACTCTCCTCTCGCCAGGTGTGCTTCAGGGACATTGGAGGCTTGGGAAACATTCCATCGCACGTTACAACTGGATGTAACTCTGGAGCAATTCTTGCTGCGTGAAGAGCTACGAGAGTAGCGGGATGAGACGTCGAGAGCTATGGCAGATCATGCCACGCCAACATTTTAACCAGCCATTTGCTTTGTGTTTTGCCTGGACCAGAGAGACCCTATATCGAGATAACTCATATTTTGACGTAGTTATATAACGCTTTCATTATAAACGTTCATTCACGCTTCAACCCCTCACCAAGAAGCTGTTATTTATTTCCATAGGGTGCCATATCCTGAACGTACACAGGTGTTCATGTTGTCTATCACAAATCCGCCAAATTGGGTGCAATCCGGGCATTCTAGACGGAAGTTTGATGTAAAATGACACAATTCTACTGCAGAACATATTGTTATAACACAAAGCAAATATCAAAAGATCTCGTTAACGGACACTGCACGAATGAATCAGTTTTATTGGCTTGCTTTACAACAATACGATTGTCCTTGGATGGGACAAGTTAGTCTCAAAATTGGTCGTTGACGTTCCACAATGCACTGGGTTGGTGCTAGTTAGTTGGCGACGCCACATCCAAATTAGCGTCAGCCGAGGGGTTTAGGAGGACACTTGATTGGACTGCGGATGAACCTAGTGAGGAATCGGGAAGTATCAGAGACGGCAAAATAAGGTCAACACTCTGCACCTTGAAAGAGACATGTATCAGTGAAAGTTTCTGTCAATGCACCATTTTCACGACTGTGTATGCAAGTTGCTGCGCATTGAATCCGTTCGTTGCAAACACAGCTCAACCCAGGCGTCCTTCGCGCTGACGCGTTGTTCATCATGTACATCTCGTGTACTCGAGTGTCGATCGGTGTTCCGAACGTAGTCCCGTTAGGTCCTCGAATGTTTGTCGAATAGCTGTACCGTGGAAACCAACCGGATGTGTGTGAAGTCACGATACCAACTTCCAAAAATAGACGGAAAATCCCTGCGGGGGAGCGAAAAAAGAAAAAAAAGGAGGAAGAACTCCGCTAAACTTCTCCGGCAAAAAAGATAAAATGTCGAGTATCGTGACGAGGACTCGGCTCCACGCGGGAGACATTTCACTTTGAGAGCTGCCATTGAGCTGGTAAACATGCAAACGGTGGTTTCACAGGGCGACCGAGGCAGGACGTCGTGAGGACCGTATCAACCCGAGTTGTAGAAAAACGTGAATGGCGAACCAGGGAAACTTGAACCCCTTCAACAGTTGGAATTAAGAGCTTTCACCTGAGATAGAACATCCGAGTTCTAGTCCGCATCCCCCCTCCCTTCACTACCTCAAGCTCACTTTAGGGTCTGGGGGTCGAAGAAGAGAACGTGCATTTTACACTCAGGAACTCGGTTCTGCAACTGCTCTTTACTTTCCTGGTCACTAAAGCGCTTCACGTATCCTAACACGGCCGACATTGAGACTATAATAATCGGGGAACCTAATAAAAGTAGTTAGAACGTTGTGAGCAGAGCTCGGGGCTCTTGTAAGATTATTGGAGAAATGTAAGTTTCAGAAACTACTGGAAAACTTTCTTTTTTTTTTGGTTCGTAGGAGGAAGGGTCTGTTCTTGGTGGCCCCATGAGTGTAATTCTGTGTGTTGAGAACCAACCTGGAAGGAACAGATTAGCCCATTGGACAGGTTAAGCCTCACGCCTTACCTCCGCCCCTGCCCTAGTAAAATGGAAACAAAAATAAATAAATGATTGAGAATCGCCGTCTCAGTCAATCTAAACCTGGCTCCGCTACGAGGTCCAGCCCGGACATCCCAAGAGGTATGACTAATGCCAGGAGGACAGGGGGGCCTGCTGTTCCCAGGCACGCCGGAAGGCGTGTCACTGGTAAGGCGAAAGCGTCCTTGCAGTCCCAGAGAAGACAAGAAATAGGGGTGACCAGAATTACTGGATGAGGATGGAGAAGAACAATAATAAATGGTAAGGCCACCGAAGTGCTGACGGGTTGATATAGGCCACAGAAGAGGCCTAGGTGCAACCGTCTCCCCACTGGTTCGGAACAGCAGGTTAAGCCTCACGCCTCTCTGCGATGCCAGTTCTTGTTTATTGTCCTCTTCATCATCGCGAGAATCATGCAGCGTGCCGCCATTCGTAAACAGCCCAGCAGTTTGATAGGTTCAGGAGCGTTCTTCCCTCCAAGTCCAAAATACTAGCCCAGGAGTGGCAAGCATCCCGGGCAAATCGAGCAATGCACCTCAAATTTCCATCTGAATGCAACTCGGTGAGAATGAATGCCTCTGGCGTGAACTGGCTGACTGAGCCCTCTAATGTGCAAGAAGATGGCATGGGCCATCCATTGTTCTGCAATGCAGGCAGGTTGGGCTCTCAACCTTAACAATTTGAGGACCATGAGGAATTGGGTGGGCTGGAATCAGCTGCCTCTCTTCTGGGCAGTGTCCCACTCGTCTTACCTCCGCCCAAGGGTCACAGTCCTCCTTCTTTTCTGCTGGTGTTCATATTCCAATGGCCCCTTTGGTGGCTCGACTGGCAGAAGGTGGATTGAGATAACAGGTCTGTTTCTTTATTCGATGACTGTCCCTAAACCCTCGACGTGGGTTATATCAGTCATAGAAGCTGCGGTTCTAATAAGCAAGAGGTCGGCCTCTGCAGCATCCACCAAACTCAGACCTGTGGAGGTACGGCAGGTATTTGGTCATTAGCCAGTCTCCTGGTAGAGAGCTGTTGCCCGTGTGTTACCGCGCGAAGGTGACCACCTGAGGAATCCAGTACCGTCGGGGAGGAGTTCTTAATCTGGTTTCCCACCTGATCTAACTATTTACTTGGAAGCAAGTTTCAAATGGACAGATCAACTATGACCACGTTTCTTAGCCATCACCTTCTTCGTGAACTCTGCAAAATGGTTATAGGCTTGCTTTGTAGCAATCAATGCTGCTAAGTTCGTTTACCCTCCCAACAGCCGTCGCTCACTGTTGTAGAAACTACAGTGGAGCAGCACAGTTCTTGTTTCCTCCGCACTGGAGGCACAAGACGTGCATAATGGAGAAACTTTCAGAGAAAAGAAGTGGAGCCGCGCATTGAAGTCACTATATCCCGTGAAGAACTGGCTCGTCCAGTGGTCTTTCTGAACCCATTTTCTTGAAAGACGTCCACGGATGTTGGGGAAGAACTCATACGTATCACATCCCTTTGACGAGGATTTCCATCTCGCTTGCCATTTCTCCAGCGCCCATTCATCGATGGCGGCAAGTTTCTGTTCTGTGGTGAGATCCGCACGGAGTTGAGCCCAAAGCGGGGGAAGCTCCCGTTTCACTCTCCACTTGTCAACCATGCACTCAACAGCCAAATCAACTGGTAACTGACCAGTTATCACCTGGAGTGCTTCTGTTGATACAGTCTTATAGGCCTTGGTGATCCACAGGAGCGCAGCTCTCTGGGATTGGGCCAACACTCTCTTTTGATTGACAGTTAGTTTGCTACCCCAGACAACTGGGCAGTAGCTAATCACGTCTAGATAGATGGCCTTATACATGAGCATACGGTGGATTAGCTGGGTTTTTTCCTCAGTCACCTGCATCTTGACATGCTCGCACCATTGGGCGTCGGTGCGGAGCATGTGGTGGGTTTTTTCTTTGGCGGACTGACTCTGCATAAATCAGCACAGTCAAGTCATCCACATAGGCGTATGGCTCGCAGTCAGTCTCCATCAAGAGTAATTCAAGGAAGGTTTTAAGAAGTATTTGCAGGGAAATACGGAGTCGAGTGAATTTTTTACTCGGCGGGACAGTGCTATTTATGTTTATTTTGCGCTCGTTTGTATATAACTATTGAGCATTATTGTCCCAGAAGGTTATTTGTTCCAAGGGGAATTGGAAGAGAGGGTTCCATGGCCTTACTCCCTCTGTTCAGTCAGTGAGTCGTCTCTCTCTCTCTCTCTCTCTCTCTCTCTCTCTCTCTCCGAATTGTCAAGAGTAGCGATTTGGTGTGAAGAACACGGAATGGAAATCAACGTTGGGAAAACCAAAGCAATGCTGATGGGCTACCAAAAACTGTCAACTAAAATAGATCAGACTGTAGCGAAATGCGTGTCTCTGGGTGGTACTCCCTTGGAATATGTCGAGAGTGCTAAAGTCCTGAGGATTACTATCCAGAGCACTCTCTCATGGGATGCGCAGGTCACAGCAACGTGTAATCGTGCTTTTCAAGCAATTTACCAATTGCGTAGACTGGCCACCGACTTCCCAATCAATGTACGGCTGCAACTTGTACAGAGCCTCGTTTTGCCATTTTTTGACTATGCTGCAGCGGCAACTTGTGACTTCAATGGTGCCCAAATGGACAAGCTGCAGAGGGCTGAAAATGCAGCACTCCGTTTCGCTCTAAGACTCCGCCTAGATGAGCATATGAAGCCCCATTTCTCCCGGCTAGGTTGGTTGAAGATCAAAGAGAAGATCAAAACGACTCCTGATGGCTACTCTGATCTTCAAAACTTTCAAGCTCCACCGTCCATCTTACATCCTTCAAAATTTTAACTTCCTCGATTCCCGGAATACGCGTGGCAGAAATAAAGTTCTCCTTATCCCATCACATCGCACGAATCTGTTCGGAAGAAGCTTCTCGACTCAAGCATCAAAATTATACAATGAGAACCTCGGAATGTTTGACCTCAATTTGAATGTTGATGTTTTCAAGAACAATTTTAAAACAATGTTATTGGAAAAGTACCAAAAGTTGTATTAAGATGAGAAATTATTTTGTTTTTACGCAGGAATTCTTACTAGTTATTAATTGAAGTACTCAAGAGGAAAAACTTGTACATTGTTTCAGGGTAAGTGGAAGAGAGGGCCCTAAGGCCCTAACCTACCCTGATTGTAAAATAAAAACCTTCAATCAATCAATCTCTCTCTGTCTCTCTCTCTCTCACTCACTCACTCACTCTCTGCCTCATCCACTCTACAAATTCCGTCCCACAGAACTAATTTATTCAGCAAATCCTTCCTAACGCAATCCATCAAGTTTTACAATGACAACGCCGACCGATATGATCTCACAATTTCTGCCAAAAGTTTCCGAAACCGTTATAAAAAAAGATCTCCTCAAGACGTACGAAGACCCAACTTGATCCACTTCCATTTTTTTTTTCATTTTCCCTTGTAATAGAAGAAATCGTTTCATTAGACTGTTGATTTGTTTTTTTGTTTTTTTTTTGGCTAAACTTCTGTACTTTTTTTGTATACTTTATTGTTTTAAAAGATAACCACTTACAGTGGTTAATAGTCTTACTGTTTTACTAATAATTACAGGATAGATGTAAGAGAGGACCTCATGGTCCTAATCTCATTCTGTTTTTGTAAATAAACGCCATCATTCATTCATTCGCTCTCTCTCTCTCTCTCTCCCTCTCTCTCTCTCTCTCTCTCTGTCCCCCCCCCTCTCTCTCTGAATAAATAGAGGGCCGACACAACGCTACCAACTCGGCAATAATGACATTGTGACTAGGAAGTGTAAAGCGTGTTGTATTATTGTTGTTATCGTTCATTTCGATGGGGAAAAGCGCTGTTCTCATATCAACTGCTCGCACAGGCGCACCACATTGTTCTAACATCATCAAGGAAAGGTTCTGAGATTGGAAATCATTCCGCTCGTAAGGCACAATCACGACAAAAGGGCTTCCTATATCTGAAAGCAGTTCTTTTTTTTTTCCTCTCGGAAATGAATGATTGAGTAACGATTTATCGTGCTCGCAGTGCAGACGGACGCTCCCTTCAGGATTTACGTAATTGACTTTGTATTCGTGAAACGGTGCCCATGGACACGGAACGAAAAGAGAAAGAAAACGGTTGAAGCCGTCCGATCGACCAATCTACTTTCTCTGATGTCTCTAATCACGAAAGGAGAGTTGAAGTTTGATTGATGGGGACAGTTAGCCGAGCACAAAGCCTTCCTTAATTAACGGACACCCCGCGGGACAACAATGGAGGAGTATAGGAGAGCAAGGCAGGTGTAGTCACAAGAAGAACCTTGACGTCGCTCAACGCTGCATTTCCACCACAGCTCAGCCCCATTGTTTTCTTGTTTTAAGGGACGACCTGCCGCGCCGAGCTGGAATCAATCTGAAGTACGAGCTACACATCGTTTGAGTAAGGAACGTTTGAAGCTTCAGTCGCTGACCTGGAGCTTCGGACCTTTCACTCCGTTCACCCTTAATTAGCCTTTAAAGAAACGCCTACGTTTTTCCACAACTCCTCACCATCACGAAGCCTGTGTACCTAACCCAACGTAACGAACAGCCTAAATCTCTTACTTTACCGTGAAGAGCAGCCCCCAACAACTTCAAGTACTGCCATATCATAACCATCAGATACAATCATCATGTTCACCACTGTTCGCGCACGAATAGAGGTGAGGATATCCATGCCAACTAATTTAGGCGAGCACGTTAAACGAGGGCCTCGAGTTGAAAATGTGAATTAGGGAATAAAATGAATGCGGCTATAATGATGAAAATAATTCTTGAAAATTATTTAGTAATGATAACTACTATCCGTAAATAAATAAATGAAACGTCTTCTTGGCAAGGAACGAATAAATCGGGCAGGTCTGACCTTTTGTTGGATGACGACGACGAAGGAGTGTCAAACTCCTTGTGGCGTGACTGTAGAAAGTGATGTTGCTAAATTTGGAGGATGTGTACTATTTGATCGAGTTGAAAACAAAAAGTCGATTCCGATCAACCTCTTCTTCAGGCTTTCGAGCGCATATGGCCGGAGATTCGAGCCTACCAGGCCAGCAAGCATCCTCGGACAGGAGGGACATTTGGAGCAGGTGTTCCGCGTACACATCGGGGCCGTGTCAAGCGTCATGACGCAGTCTTCAAGCAGTTTGCTGGTGCATTATCATCTGAGAGCAGGGATGTGGAGAGAGAGCGGCACTAACCGAATTGTCTCTGAAGAAGAACTGAGGCCTGGCATCGTCGCCATTGGTCCCGACCTGTCTGCAGTGTTCCTAGATGTCCAGGTAGTATCTGGCAGCTGGGATTTTGCGGTGGCTTGACACGCCAAGAAGCACAAATACGACAGGATGGATCTTTGTATGGAAGTGTCAGTAGGTGGAGGCGGGTAACATAACCGTGTCCTGGCGTGGTGTGTGCTGCGGGAAAAGTGCTGAGGATATGCGTCGGCTGGGTGTTTAGCAGGCGTTCTCCACGGTACCACCACCCGCGTGTTTTTCAGTCTGTACCTTAACTGGTGGTCGTTCTATCGTGGAACATCCTCTTATCCTTCCTTCCTTTCCTGTCCCACGTCTTCTATCTCCAGAACCGGCATAGCGTAGTCTGTCCCCCCCCCCCATTTCCTTACTTAATATTTATTTAGTTTTTCCTTTTTGGGTGCCACTGCCCGATTTACGGTGGGCTTTGAAAAAAAATATCAGGTGCGTTGCAACACACAATTTTCCTTAGCTCTACGTCAATTCACTTCGTACATGGCCTTTGAACTTAGTCAAACAACTTTGAACTTAGTCAAACAACACGTCACAGCAGCAGAAAGCGGTAGCCCCTACAGTTCTCCAATTTATTGTGCTGCTCGTACTCATTCCAGGACCATTATTGAGCAATTGGTATACAGAAAATTAATGAGGCTGTAAACACAAATTTTTTGAAGAAGGATAGTAACTACTTTTGCAGAGTTATTGGGTAAACACTTTTAGAACTGGCAGTAAGCGAAACGGCGGTAGTTGAAATTCAGGAATTTCTGGAGTGAGCCCCATGTATCTCATGAGCGTTTTTAAACACTCACCCTATAGGTATTGGATTGGACTATAACACGACCTTTTTTTTAACACTCTAGTAACATTCCAGCGGAGTTTAAAAATAAAAAACCGTGGCAAAAACGCTTTTCGTCGAAAATGTTGATAATTTATTGTGCTGCTTTCGTCATTTTTCCACAAATGGGAATTTTATGCTATAATTGCCTTATTAAGAGCTATCAATATAAAAAATTTAATCAAAATCGTTAGAGCCGTTTTTGAGAAAAAAAATATTTGGTGTTTTGATCACTATGATAACTATAGTTAACTTTCGGTGGATTTTGTCCAAACCCTTATCTTGGCGTCCCATGGAGGCCTGCGGGCGATATATCAAGTTTGAGCTGATTTGGTACAGGATTCTTTATTTGTTTTGTTCGGTCTTTTTTGTAGACACCAAAGTAAGGTTATGGGCGATATTGGGCAAATACTCCATGCCGCTAATTGAAATCAATAAAAAAGGCGGCATCTTCAGCAAAAAGGCACAGGTGCCCTTTATGCGCAGGCTAAATCGTTTATGTAATTGCGAAACGGATCTGGTGCCAGTGAACTTCCCTGGATAACCCCGAAATCCACACCGTCAATGTAAACTCTCTGCTTCCCACTCGATAAATATCTTCTGAACGAGGAGAGCTCAGAGTGCCGTGACGCTGTAATTAATTTACCTCTGTCGATTGAAATCGAAACATTTGGCGAGATCGATCAATATCAAAATTTGTTTCCTTCGGTTATCCATTAACTCATATAGATCATTGGTAAGCGCATAATGAGCCTCTTGAACTCCCCCCCCCCCCCTGGGATGAAACCGAGTTGCTGTGGAGTTATCAGTTTGTTTCTGTCCAAATAAGAGTTTAGTTGTCGTTTTGTCAATATCTGTAGAAGTTTTGAAAGAATGTTCAACACTGATTTGTCAATCCTACCTTTGGGCCCGTTTTATGAAGAGGAAATGCCTTTGCTATTTTCCGTAAGTCGGGAAATAATTAACCCTTTATGCTAGGTTTAATATTATGTAAGTGTCTGCAACCCCCTCACTTGTAGCGTAATTAGCGTAGTTTTGAACGTTGGACATTTATATCGTTCCGTGAGTACCCGAGGGTCCGATTGACTACATCGACGCCGTATTAATTTATTATAGTTAAATACTCCGCTTGACTACGTTACGATGCGCAGGACGATCAAATTATACGAGCGAGTCGATGCGATGAGAACCCGAGATTAAACCGCCTTAATTGCTCAACTCAACTTCGCCTTTCTCAGGAGCACCTGTCTCCCCGGACCTGTTCGCATCTTCGACCAGTCAAATGATAGCGACCTGCAGTACTGACGCTGTCACTCGTTCAACTCGTCCGGAATTCCGCTAATAAAGTCGGTATTAAAAATACTTTATCGTGACGGAATTCGGATTTGAAAGCGTCAGAGGACGCGACGACCACCTTCGAGGCGACTACGAACCGTTTTATGGCGTTCAGCTCTCGAAGAGTTGAGTTGTCGGACGATTTGGAATCTTACCGGTCTGGAATTCCCACGCCATTTCACTTCGGGCCTTTTGTCAACCTGAAAGGGTTCGAGTCCTTTTTAGGTCTGGAAGAAATTAAGGGCGCACCTGTTAGTAGACTGTTTGACTGTTGAGGTTTCTCTCGGAAGAAGGTGGGCGTTGATCTGATGGACCGTTCAGGACACAAAATCGGTACATTCCAAATCCATTAAGCACTTATAGTTATCGCCCAGCTCGTATTTCTGAGTGTCAATGCAAGTATTGTATTAAATACTCAACGCGTCAAATGTTGAACCCCCGTCTGATGTACCAAGACGCTCCGCTGCAGCCTCTGCAGAAATCTAACAGGATCCATCAAGTTCTCAGGAAGCCACTGATTTGTTGCATGAGTTGTGTGTTGCTTTTTGGGGAAATTATGACACATCATTCACCTACGAGTACTACGTGGAGGAAGCAGCTCGAAAGGATTGAAATTGATCGGCCGCTCCATCGAAGCGCGAATCCAAGAAAGGCAGTTCATTGTTCGGAGACCAGTGAGTTTGTCGTCTCATCATATTGCCCAGAGGACGTTAATGACACGTCTGATTCACTATAGTCTGATACAAGAGCATGGACCAAACCATAACGTGCCTCCTTATCCTGGAACTAGCTGGGGATTACCCTACCCAATCTTATTACGGGGCACTTGAGCAATCCCTAAGGTAATGTTACTCCCGTCACTTAGGGAGGTGTCTTTTTCCTCCATGTCTTTTTCATCCGTGGGAGATACTGTCCCAGGATCAACAAGCTTCATTGTTGGCTTATTGAACAATGCACCTCCAGTTTTCCTTGGAACGTAGCATGGAGTGGACAAATACCTCTGGGATGAGCTGGGTAACTGTGTCGCCTACACACCGTTGATGCGAGAAGGAGCTTTTGCATGGGAAGCTTCATCCACCATTGTTCTGCAGTGCAGGCAGTTTGGGCTTCCAGACTTACCGACTCGGTGCAGCATGCAATAAATGTTCCACACCCTGAGAGGAACTGGGCAACGTACCAATCTGGCTCACTGTGGCGCCACCCGATCCACGGATCAAATGCTTTAATGAGCTACCTGTTCTACCGCCCCTGCAGGGCTGTGAGTAGTTAGGTCTATGGCACAGCTGGGATGAGTGACGTCATCCCCCCTCCCCACCCACCAGCTGATGTATGACGTCACCCCCCTCCCGACAACTGACGTATGACATCACCCCCCCCCCCTCACCACAGTGGTTCCCCGTTTACGCGAGTTACGTTTGTAGGAGCTAATTTAGAAAAGCTTTAACGAATATTGCTAAGATTGGTAGGTCTATCTATTGTCTCAAATATTTTTTTGTTCGTTGAACGACTTGCGTAAATTTGACGAATCTATTGCCCTATTTCGTCGTATAACCAATATAATTGCGTGCAATCGAAACGCGTAAATTGAACGACTATGACTATCCTACGTCTTTTAAAAAAATCAATATGCGTACCTTTAACAATCACGTTTTATCTATTGTTCTTAATCTTTTTTTCGAAACATATATAAAAAACCCTGCAAATTATTACACAATGGTTTATTATTCTCATGCACAGCTTGACCTAGTATTAGTGCTCCCCCATCCCATTCGATTCAGCATCGAATACTAGTAAACCATACGAAACATGTCCTGGCTACAATGGAACTACGGAAACAAAACATCTGATGATTTTGCCCCGTTGGGTCGGAGAAATCAGAGTCGAAAGGGTAGTTGAGTGGCGGCGTCGTTGGGAGGCGAGCGAGCGCGGGTGGGTTTTTTTAATGAGACGGGCGGGAAGGGAGGGAGTACAAACGACGAAACGTTGACTTCCGCTGTAGTTCCCGCGTTGTACTGCGTTTCGTTAATTTTTTTAACCGTATTTTGCCCATAGCAATCATGGGCTTCGTCCGATCAGATTGCCGAGATGGCGGGCACAACTAGATACCAAATGGGATTTTTGTGCGAAAGAACGAATTTTTTAGACCTCACAAACTGCTCGGACAGGGGATGGCGGACGGACATTGCAAATTTGGAATCTCCATGTCTTGAAACGTAAAGTATCAAATTTTGAGGGGGGGTTGTAAAAAATTTTTCGTGACCGAAAACATAGGGTTATTATTCAGAATGAATAATAAACCAAAACACGTAAATTTAACGACGCCCTACGTTTAAACCGATCTAAATAAATTATTTAATAAATTTATTTCGCGATAATAACGATATGCGTTACTTTTTATTATCAATCTCAGTGGTGGGGGATCCTCTCAGAAGCTACACTGATGCGGATGGTGGAGGGGGGGGGTTACGTCAGGTCAGCCGTGGTGGTGAGGGAGGTGACGTCATACGTCAGCAGTCGGGAGGGGAGTGACGTCATATATCAGCTGATGGGTGGTGAGGGGGGGGGGATTACGTCACTCATCCCAGCTGTGCCATAGACCTAACTACTGCTGTGTCTCACTCGCCTTACCTCCTCCCAAGAGCCACAGTTCTCCTTATTTTCTTATGGTAACCCGCTCAATGAGTACCCCTCTTTCCGCTCAGCTGCCGGAAGGTGAATTGGAATTTACCTGCTGCCATCTGAGTAAACATGCCGTAGGAGCAAGCACTGTGGAGAGCGCACCTCCACTGCTGCTGACCCTGAGGTAGGCACTGCCCAGTGTATCACCGCACACCTCCGCCCTCACAGAAGTCGTCTGTATGTCAGGTTGGTCTTAGTTTTCAGGATCATCTCTTACATTGACTTCCCAGCTCCTGCTCTCTGCTTAATTCGCACAAGACAGCCATGAAGAACTCTTTCACGTAGGAAGAAACAAGGAGTGATATGTAGGTTTTGAGCAAGCGCAGCGTTCAGGGGCCTCTAAACTAATTGAGAGGATTTCTCATCAACCTGTTGGTGCGAGATGGAAGGAACTAACAATTTCTAATGACTGTTTTGAATGACAGAATTTGTATCAGTTCTCTGGAACTATCTCTGAATCTGCTGCTCTCCTCGATGCATCATTGGCACACTGGCATATCGTTGATCCGAGGTGAACTATTACTTCATGTTAATGGTTCGGAATGAAAGTTTCCTGCCCATTTGGTCTCATCCAACTTTTTTCTGTCTTCTAATAGTTCTAGGCGTTTCGTAGACGCCGGTAGCAGCGATGAGCAACACTCGCCAACCTTTTATACAATCAGAAAACGATCCACAATTTACGAACGCGTTTACCCTCTCACCGTCGCTCGCTCGACAGGCTTAAACACTTAAAGTTTTGAAAGCAGCGTAGTGGGGCAATCTTCTTAGTCTCCTTCAACGACTGATAAACCCGAGTTAGAGGGCAATGGAGAGTCGGAGACCCTTTCCCCTGCCGTCAACTAAATTAACCCAAATAGGATTAAGAGATCTCCACCGAGATGCTCGGCTCCCCACAATGGCAATAAGATGATCTTAAAGGACTCCGTCGTACGGTAGCAGATTTGAGCCAAATGAGTCGCTTGAGTAAAAAATACGGCGATCTCGCGGAAGGCCGTGAACCGTTGAGCAGCGAAGAATATTTTAACGCCGGCAGCCCAAAAATTCTGCCCCCGGAATTTGTTGAGGACGGCGAGCAGACTGGGAGTTCAGGCTCCTCTCAAATATTCGTGAATGTTAGATCGCCGAGCATTTGCGAGTTCCAGGGCTAAGAGACAGATATTTTTACGTGTTTCGGTGGTCAGGGGACAGTTAGGTCAAATATCACACGACTCACACAGACATGGTCAACTCTACTCCACGAACTTCTGACACTGCCATACGAAGATATGTCCTGTCATTTCTGGCCCTCTTGGCTTGTCAAGTTAGCGCAAGACCTCTTCTGTCAGATACTACCTGAACATCCAGGATCACTTCAGATGGTCGGGGCCAGTGGCAACGATGATGGGTCTCAATCCTTCTTCAAAACCAAACCAGTAGTACCGCTCTTTCTCCACTTCGCCCTCAGATGACAATGTACCAGCGGCAACCTGCTTGACGACTGCGTCATGAGGCTTGATCCGGCCCCCATGATTATATGGGCATACCTGCACCATGTGCACACATGGGACGAGCCAAGCACCCACCTTGCCAATATTGGCAAGTGTGAGGTACAGGTGTGCAGGTTCTGTGAAGTGTTGGGCTTATGCCATGGACTCGTGGAGGCCCTTCACTCACTCACTCATACCAGGGAGGCTGCTGCGAGCCATACGACTCTGCCAGCACTACCTATCTCCCCAGTGAGCCAGTTGGGGGGCCAGATTCGTGTCCCAGCCGCCGCCGGTACCCATTGCCTCACTCCCCTGGGTTTGGAGAAGGGGGGTGCCCGGTCGGGGATCCAACCAGAGTCCGCTGGTTCTATCCCCACCTGGCTCGGTAGGCTTTGCGCCCCAACGTGCTTGGCTACCGCGCCCTAACATGCTTGGCTACCGCGCTCTCTTCTTCAGCCCTTTCTTTAGCCAGAAGAGGTGGCGAGGGCAGAACTTGCGGCTGTCGTCTGCTTTGTGGGGGGTGGTGGGGCGTATAGGTGACGTCCCACTAAGGGAGCCCAGTGGCTGTGGGGCCTGGGGGTGGAGCAGGGAGAGCATGAGCTGAGGCTCATGAACGCCCTTACGATAGGACCGTTTGTGGCCGCAGTAAGGGTATCGCCAGCACCCACCTTATCGAAAAAAACAAAGGAGCGCAGCTGTGGCTTCAATGGAGCCTTGGCAACTTTCCTAAGAGAATCACCAAGGTCCACGCGGCTTCCAGCTGATGAGGTTGCCCTGAGAAACTCTACCTCCAGGTGCCACTACATCTCAAGGACGTCTCTAGCAGGTACCTGTGGTTCGTTGTATTTCCTGACTCATCAGTGAACATGCTGAGCTCCTTGAACGTTTCTAGGTTCCTAAACATAGCCAAGTGCCTTTCAGTAGTGAGTGGCTCCCTGGCTATTCTAAGTCTGGTGAGTCTGCGAGCCACCTTCATAGCCTCAAGGGAAAGAAGGACGAACGTTTTTTCCATGGTACTGGTGGGTGTGGTTTTCATCACAGTTGCCCATATGAGATGATAGGTCTGACAACCGCTTCACAAAACCAGCGGCCCATTTCCCCCCGCATATTCTTTGGCACGTTTACAAGACCGTTGTCGTCTTATTGGCAGACGGTGGAACGGCGCTGGTTAGGGAGTAGTTGAGAGGTAACACAACGGTAAACGAATGAACTGTACTCGTGATGGACTTCAGCCTATTATCATCAGACGTACAGTCAAATTTGGGTGGTATAGGGCGAAAGGATGGATTCAGGAAGTAGTATGAGCGCGTAGCCTCCACTCAGAAGAAATCATATATTTTCGAGGCGGGCGCCAGGAAAAGGGACCACCAACAAGAAACAGTTGAATAAGTCGATTCTGCGCTCCGGTTGCGGACGTTGAGTATAAAATATAAATTACCATAAACGGCGTAGGCGGCGAGACGGTGAACCCGACGACTAAAAACCGTCCTAATACGAATTAACGTACGAGGGACGTCAGGGGAACGTGACGGCCACACTTTTATTTTCTTGTTCGTTATTCCCTTCCCCGGAACAAGTGATATTTGTGAAGATGGAAACCCTCGGAGTGTTTTATATTCAATCTTTTTGATTCGAACGTTGATTTAAAGCTTTTGCCACTTGTAATCAGAAACTAGCGATCTTCCTCTCGCCCCGCAATTCTTTCAGATATTTCACCAGACCGTTCCACCGCGGAAGAAAACGCTTTTTTTTTTTGGTCCTCTCCCGCGCATTTTTAGGGACCGAGCCCCGTCGAATTCGAATCCTCCTGTGGCGTTACTATAGTTACTATCAACTTCTAATAGATGGCTTGGCTACTAGGCTCTGTAGTTGCTATCGGCGTTTGGCACGTGTGTGCAATGCATTTGCCCCTTCGCCTACCTGCAACCCTGGGCCGCCAGGCGTCTATGTCTCAAGGTGACAGCGTCGGTTTTCCCATGTCCGAGCGAAGTTCGTGAGGCGTTTTATACTTGCACCAAGGGGTGTCGAGTGTGCCCGTGAAAGTGTCGCAGCAGCGTCCTGTGATGATCCCCCCTATCCGCCTCAAGTCTTCCCCTCCATCATCTGAACGCTACGTCTCTTCTCGTGTGTTTGCCCAGATAAAGCGTTGGAGTGCCTCTCACAGCCCTCTTGACTAGTGGCAGAGATGTCTCACAGTGGGGATGTGGCCGAATAGGTGCAGTAGACGAGTCGAGTCTGACCAGAATCCAATAAATGTTAACTCCATTGGAGTTTGCTAAAGAGTTGAGCGCCATCCTGCACTCCGTCGCAAGTTTTGACGTTGTGCAGTAATTCAACAACACGAATCTCTGCTTGAAACACCGTTGGAGTGGCACTCAGGGCAATGTACGCCCCACTCTACCCAGAGCCAGTGCCCTCCAGAGGTTTAGATCCATCTGCGTGGATGTACCATTAGGAGTCAGAAACCGACGACTATCGCTCTTCCACAATTTTCTGTCTGGTTGTACAGGGTGAGCCATAAAAAATGGTGCAGTTTCGAAGGGGTGCTGCATGCCTTGTAGTGGGGTTAACGACCTGGGAGGGGTCTCATTGTGCCCGGGCAGTGGTCCCGTTTTCAGTCGTTACAATGGTTTGGAGCG
Source organism: Pachypeltis micranthus (assembly GCA_020466155.1). Classification (NCBI taxonomy): domain Eukaryota; kingdom Metazoa; phylum Arthropoda; class Insecta; order Hemiptera; family Miridae; genus Pachypeltis; species Pachypeltis micranthus. The sequence goes on along the minus strand of CM035780.1, from coordinate 19,836,164 downwards.
GAGAGCAACGAGATTTCGTCATTCGCACGTTTTTTGAAAGTGGCCGTTCGTTCATCGCCACCCAGCGGGCCTTCCGACTGCGTTACAACATCCCACGTCGTGATCCCGTCCCTCACCGCAATGTTATCGCACGTTGGGTTCAAGCATTGGAAGAAACTGGTTCCACAGTAAGGCGTAGAGGTGCTGGAAGACCAAGAAACGCAAGAACACCTGAAAATTTGGCTCGAGTGAGAGCAGCAGTGGAACAGTCGCCTCGGCGCTCTGCTCGGAGGCAGGCAGTAGCACTGAACATCTCTAACACCTCACTAAGGAGGATTTTGCACATGGACTTGTCATTCCATCCGTACAAGATTATGATTGTTCAGGAATTGTCACCTCCAGACTACCAAAACCGCTTGAATCGATGCCAAGAGATGATAAACCGCATCCCACCGCATCCCGTCAATGCTCAGCGTTATCTTTTCATGCTGGAAAGATTTTTTGAACCCGAATTGAACCAGTTAGCTGAAGAAGAGGATCTGGGGGATATTTGGTTTCAGCAAGATGGGGCTACGGCCCACACAGCGCAAATCTCAATGGTGAAACTGCGGCAGATGTTCCCCGCACGCCTCGTCTCTCTCAGGGGTGACTTGGGGTGGCCGGCAAGAGCGCCAGATTTGAGAGCGTGTGGTTTTTTCCTGTGGGGCTACTTGAAGGAAAAGGTGTTCAAACATCGACCTCACACTCTGGAAGACCTCAAGATTCAGGGAAGAAATCGCCGCGATTCCCATCGAAATGTGCCTACATTAGTGCGTCGCTGCTGAGGGCGCCCACCTTCCTGATGTAATTTTCAGGACTTAATCTACCGAAATGGGGTGATGTATGGCGTTCAATAAAACAAACCGTAATCGTCTAAGTTGCACCGTTTTTTTTAAATCGCCCTTTGAAACTGCACCATTTGTTATGGCTCACCCTGTACTTTATACTTCAGTGACCATGCCGAGCTCGGTGATGGTTTCCAAGTTTCTGAATATAGCCAGTTCGCCTGTGGGGCAAGCCTGGTAAGTCTGTATGTATGTGTATGAGGGATCACATATCCCTCACCAGATGCCGCCAGTGTCAAGGCTTTGGCCACAGCCAAGCCACCTGCAGGGGCACCATAGTTTGCAGCTGGTGTGCGCAGCAAGGACAGAGAGATGACCACTGCACCCACCAAGGACCACCATCCTGTGCCAATTGTGCGCGGGCAAGGAAACCTGCGGACCACCCAGCCTCCTCAAACTTCTGCACTACCTACATCGCAGCATTAGAAGCAGTTGTGGGCAAAACGGACTATGGTACAGGTTTAGCTGCAACCCCGAACCAACACAGACCACCCCACTCACCCCAGGAAGAGGGAGAAACATGGATAGAAGGCCCAAACTGTGCATAGCGAGCCTCAACACAGGCAAACGATTCATCGCACAACATACGTTACAGCAGATAGCCCTGGAAACACCCTTTCAAATAATCCTCCTCCAAGAACCACACGGAGCCCAGCCAGGAAGAATATCCTTTCCAGCACCATACACTGTACTCTCCCCCCCCCCCAACATTGGGCAACAATTGGCATTAGAAAAACTAATCCTGGCCTCCTTACGTCAACACATCCTCCCAAGGCTCCACCAAAATCAGTTTGGAGGTATCCCACACCGCAACACAGTAGATGCCATCCACTGCCTCAGACAAAAAGCAGCCTCGAGCACAAACCACATAGTCCTAGCAACATTCTATGACATCAAGGGGCCCTTCAATACTGTATGGTGGCCTGCACTACTAACTGCCCTCCGAAACATTCAAATACCCCCAAACCTGCATAATCTTCTCGCAAGCTTCTTCCAACACAGAACATCATTCACAGGAACAAGCAGCCAACGAGCCAGGATGGAAATCACAACAGGCTGCCCTCAAGGCGCCGTGACATCCACAATGTTGTGGGCAGTGCTAATAGACCCCCACATGCATCAGCTGGACTCACGAGGGTTTTGCCCCATAGTTTTTGTTGATGATATAGCAATCACAATAGAGGGCAACACACCAGGGGCGGTTAAAATGCTACTCCAGCAAGCAACGGGCCTCATCAACGACTGGTGCGAACATAATCGTCTAGCCCTAGCACCCCACAAAACCCAACTCATCACTCTAAAAACCACAACTGCACTACCGTTCCAAACAATTGAAGCCGCGCCTGGTGTTAGAACAAAAATAGGAACCACGGCCAAATATCTTGGAGTCATACATTGCCCAATAGGCCGACCAACAAGCCACCTCAACTTTCTCCGAAACCAAGTGCTCGGCACCGCTAGTACACATACGTTCACTAGTGGAGCCAGTGTGGGGAGCCTCCAGCCACTCACGCTTTCGCTACTACAGCGCAGTGTTCCTCCCCATCTTCCTCTATGCAGCAGCAGTATGGTGGGTAGCCCCGAAACACTTGGACAGACAACGCGCAAGGACATTGCAAAGGACTCAACACTCCTTGCCATACTACCAGCGTACAGGACCACCTCCCATCAAGCGCTACAGATCCTGGCAGGAATCTCTATCACTCGATCTAGCCGTTGCAAAGTTCCACATCAAAAAGGGCACTCTAGAGCAGTACAAAGAGAGCCTGCAACCGCTCGTCCCAACAACAGCAACCGAATGCGAACCAGCAATTATAGATAGCTCAAAACTGGCTTGACCAATGGCAAGCTAGATACGATGCAGGACCCACAGCACGACATCTGCATGCCACCACCGTGCACTTCAGGCGAGCAAGCCAATCACCAAGCAGCCTCATCATCTCGAGCAAATGGGCCTATATGCAGTTAATGCCATCCATTGCAGAACGCCTCAAACATGCATGGTGGCACCCAACAGCGCAAGTGACCCAACTTCTATCAGGCCACGGTGCGTTCAATAATAGACTCTATTTCTTCAAACGACGACCCTTGCAACGCAGATGTCGTTGAAGACGCAGGACCCGTAATTCACGACTGCTATACCAGAACGCATGCACACGCAACCGCATCCCAAGCAGAGCAGAAGCAACCCAACTAGTGGCAACCAAAGGAGCCATAAGACGATTCACTAGCTTCGCCCACGCCTGGGCACACAAACGGCACACGCTAGAAGCATGAGTACCAAGGCAAAAAAAAAAACCTACTGTGCACTTCAGCTAACAAGCCAAGAGAACAATTCCCACCACCGTGCACTTCAGGCGAGCAAGCCAATCACCAAGCGGCCTCATCATCTCGAGCAAATGGGCCTATAGGCAGTTAATGCGGCCTGGACCATAACACCCATTGGGTAAGTCTGTATGGTACCTACATGGCTTTTGCCTTGACAAATACATCAAGGGAAAGAAGATCTCCGTAGTACTGGTAGGTGTGGTTTTCATCACGCCCGCTGTAAGTACATCGAGCCAGGCTGCCGCAGGTCTCTCACCAATCGACCCGTATGAGATGATTGGACCATAAAACGATAATAACCCGTTCGGTAAATGGGATTGATATTAGCGGCGAGAACTGTTTGAAATCCTCGCAAAAGTTGTTCGACCGGAGGCGAGATGTCGAAAAGGCAGCGGTCGAAGGCGGTGGCCAGGCTCGTTGGGGGACCCCCGTGACCCCGAATGTGGGGCAAGTTCAGTGAGATCGTAATAAATAGAGTCCGTTTGACTGGACAAGATACAAGTAAATGCAATAGTCAGGTTTCGAGTGGCCCTGGCACCGAAGAATAACAACGTCTAACGTCAGCCCGGTGCTCGATTGAAAAGGGGGAAAAACTTGAGCGGCGTCGTCGTCGTCGTCGTCGAGACCCGACCTTGGAGCACTTCGTTTAAAGACGTGCGGAGTCCTGGGATTTATGGCCTGAAATTGATACAAGGGTTTGTTGGATTTGGTCGAGTGAACGAGTCTATTGCTATTGTTGAGTTGTTGCCCGGGAGAATATAATCACGACGCGGAGGCCGTGTTTAGTTGAAATCCAAGAAACTAAGTCCCTTTCGTTCAAGGCGTCTCCGTCGCCCCTCCGTCCTCTCCATATGAACCGCTGTGAGTGGATTAATGAAAGATTCTACACACATATATCGGTAGACATCACGTACCACGGTTCAAAGCGGTTATGTCATCCAAAACCGTTTTCACAAAAGGTGGAAAATAGACTCTTTCTTCTTACACCTATTCCTGCGGTCACAGTATTATCTTGTTCATTGTGTCCACACCCTGGCATTCGGGTAAGCAGTGGTTAGAGCCAGTAGTTAGCCAATCGATTTCAATGTAGGCGCCGCCCTCCCGACTAAAAATGGCTTACACTGAGGTGTACGCTCCCAAAAATTGAGCTACTTGCTGTAGTAACCGACAACGGGTCAAATTTTATGGCGGCTTTCAAAAATGTTGGGAATAAAAGAACCGCACTACAACCTGAAGATCCTTACGTCCTTCCAAACGATGGCGTCAGCGATGAAACTGTTGATCAACTTGATACCTTCTCTTCTGGATCTGAATCGAATGATGAAGTCGAAGTCGAGCAAGCATTGAGGAACGATATGCGTGAAGAAGGCGTTCCACAGGGAATGAACGACTTGGCCTGTCTTCCCAACCATATTCGTTGCTGCTCGCATACCCTTAATCTTTGTGCAGCTGCAGACGTAAAAAAATTACTCTCATCGAATCCAACCTTCGGAAGCCAGCACCGCTTAATCATGTCGAAGTGCAGCGAGCTTTGGCGTTGTGCCTCACGGCCGAAGTCAGCGGAATTAATCCATGAAGTCCTGGGCCATACTCTGTCAGGCCCAGGTGTCACAAGGTGGAATTCGCTTTTCGATTCCTTGAATCAAATTTCTGGAATCAGAAATAAATGCTCCCACCTGTGTAGGGCGTTAAAAATTAAAACACAGCAGTGCTTGTTGGACGTGAATTTCGATTACATCGACGAATACATCGAATGTTCCAAGCCCCTCGCAATGCTCCTCGACCTTTTGCAAGGCGAACAACATGTCTACTTCGGGGCTGTCATTCCTTCATTGTTTTCTCTTCGTCGAAAACTTCGGACCCTGGTAGAGAAAGGCCTACAATATTGTGGCCCCCTTGCTCAAAATTATTTGAATAGCGTGGAAACCCGTTTCAAAGAGTTCTTCGAATTTTCCACTCCAATGGCACAAACTGGTGCTGTTGCAGCATTCGCTCATCCCTCCATCAAGAAGCGATGGCTCAAACATGTAATCAACGATTACCATGATGGACTCCAGAGAATATTTACTGCAGCTGTTGTTGAAGAAATGACCGTTCCTTCTAGTGAAACTTCGTCTTCGACGGTAGATGAATCTTCAGAGCTTCGGTTCTAAAATTTTGCGACTTGGACGATAACGACTCGGTCTCTTCTGAAGTTGATTTGAAAACCAGCGCACAACAGCAAATTCTTAATTACTACATGGATAACTCGAGGGACATTACTCTCCTGGATAAATTTCCCACCATCAAAACAGTTTTCTTGAAAACCAACGTTATCCTACCGTCGTCAGCACCCGTCGAGAGGCTCTTTTCCTAAACCTTTTTCTAGGAGTTCTTCAATGTTTTTCCATTTATTAATCAATATACACGTTTACTTCCACTTGAAGAAAAAAAAGTGGGCGAAAAAGAGCTTATTTAGTTGATTATTTTCAAATAAAGCTGAATGGCTGCTTTTATTAGTGAAAAACTTGAGGTAGTACATTTCGGAAGCTTTTCGCGAGGCGGTCAGCCTTTTCATTGCCCTCATGCCCCTTGTGAGCCGGCACCCAAATGAGGGAGAGCCTGTTACGAGCTGCTAGAGCGCATGGAGCCATTCCCATGCCAGCTTAGACCTAAAACTACAGGCTTCGATGGCCTTTAAGGCGGCCTGGCTGTCTGAGAAATTGTAGATCCGCTTGCCCTTGAGCCCTTTGTTCAGGATCTCTTCTGCGATCTCTTGGGTTTTGCCCATTGTTCGTGGCTGCTTATTCAGTCAGCATGCTGACCATATTCACAGCTCGCCGCAGACATGCCCCTGGGGACAATGCCATGGCCGTTCCACTATCCACAGCCCGTGGTCGCGCCTGGTAGCACAGGCATGCTCCTGGGAAGATAACCCAGAACCAGGCCAAACTGCAGTTACTAATTTGGTGGAGGTACGCCCTTAGTGCTCCATGTTCCATTTACCAGCGCCTCAAACCGGAAATATCCGATAAAATCACAAGTGTTCATCAACAGATAACTATACTTCCTTTGCCCTTTGGGCTGAGAACAGTAAAAACAAAAACGTACGGAGTTTTGTATTGAAATATATTTGAATACTCCCGCCAACTGTCGTTTTCCTTCGGCGGTGAACTAGTTCGTAAGATAAGTTCCGAAATCTGCTGGACAACGACAATTTAAATCAAGAGATAGAGATCGCGTTTAATGTTGAGATTTCTTTAAAAAAATATATAAACGTCGAGCTCTTTTAAAGAAATGGGAGGCGAATTCGTGAAATATAACGAGAGCCGTTATTTACGGGTTTTCGATTAAACGTAAGATTCGTATCGAAGGATTTGAAGGAGAAATAACTGGCCGAATGGAAGCGGTGGTACGGCGAAGGGGATCTCCGATGGCAGGGAGCCGTTTGTTAGCGGCTTCCGCGCAGTTGACGATCCGTCATCCGGCCTCTGGGAACGAGCCTTCCGATTGAAAAGAAGGCGCTATGCGATTGATCAACTCAAACCTGTTCACCGGCTTCCAGAACGAACGTGGGTGAGGAAATGCAAAGATGCACCGGAGTTGGGAGTAAAGTGGACCACACACGGTGCACCGCCACCTGTCGACGAATCGTTCCTTCGAGCCAGACGCATCCTACGCCTTTCGGCTTCTGTTCCCTTCGCCATCTACAAAACGCCTTCAAATTGAGAAATTTATTGAATTATGTTCCTTTGCAGCGTACTGTTACGAACTTGTGCAAAATATTGCACAAACACGATGTAAATAAGCACACAACGGACTGTTTCTTTAGCAAAGGGTTTTTGGGTAGCAATTGGCTATAAACGGTAACTAAAACAACACGATGGTGACAGTAAATTGGCAACATCCCTAACAATAACATGAAACGTCACCCCACACTGCTGGTGATGCTGCATGTCATTCAGAACCACGTCCCATCTAGCATTACAGGCACTTGCAAGGGCCCCTGCAGTGGACCTCCTGCTTGATGTTGCTGCTCTGATGTACTACATCAAGAAGGGAACCGTCGCACATTGCCCAGGCAGCCTACAGAATCTGATCCCACAACTCCTGCGATGGGACACAGAGGACGAAGAGCATGCAATCACTCAAGAGTGACTCATAAACAACTGGCAAGCCTACTACAACACTGCTGGACACCTGCAAAGAATACTTCCATCCCTACAAACGCTCATGGACAAAAAGTGGCGAGGGGAGGACATAGCCCGCGTTATTTTTTGTTGTTCCCTTGGTAGAGTGGCTCAAGAACGATGCCGCATCCTGGGGTGGGCTGCTGAGGACAAACGTGTGGGCAAGCCAGCGACGATTGCTCGAAACATGAGAACCGCCTAACCCCACGCCTATACAAGGAGGAGTGTTGTAAGTACAGATCACCCTGCAGTCGGGGGTCCAGAATTCCGCTGACGTATTCCCTGCGTGTCGTATGAGCCGACTAAAAGGGACAGCCGGGTGGGCCCAGCTTGAAAGACAACCTCACCTCTATGAGGTCCCCGCAGGATTACATCCAACGAGGCTTAACTGTGGCTGGGCGTCACAGTGTACTCTGTCGCCACACTGTGCTCACCCTGCAGTAGGGGGTCCAGAATTCCACTGCCGTACTCCCTGCGTGTTCGTATAAGCCGGACTAAAAGGGACACAACTTACACTTCATTCACATACATGACACACTGGGAACCCCCTACCTTTAGCTGGGATCGCAGAACACACCCCCCGCAGGAAGGGGTACAGAATTCTCCTGCCGTATCCTCTGCGTGGTCGTTAAAACCGGCCTTAAAGGGGCTTAAAGCTCACGACACTGACATACACAACATATTCCAGATACTAAATACACTGCAACGGCTTGCGTGGCAGAACACACTCACTTGAAACACTCATAATGAGCGAAAGACAGTCCTGGAAGTAGCTCACTAACACCTTTGAGCGATCCCCTATATAGGTGCGGCCTTCGGAATGAGGAGGGGGAAAAACCAGGTTTGAGCGTTCCTGGGGCGGCTGATAGCGTGTGTCCCGCTCACCACATCACTAGTGGCCGAGGGCTGACTCTGAGCAGCAGCCGAAAAATCCCTCATGCGTCTTAGTCCCGGTGGGTGGCCGGACTGGCAGCTGCGGCGCATGTGGGGGCCTCCTTTGACCCTCAACGGACCAGCGAAAGGGGCTAGAATCAATATGCCTGAGGGGGAGCTTCCAGGACACTGCCTCGAGCACCTCTCGCTCATACCACGAACACACACAACAAATGAACTCACAAGGATACACTACACCAGTCCGCTTCTTTAATCACCCCCCCCCCCAAATAAGTAAAAAACATGACAAAGTCAACTAAAACTTCAGCAGGTAATAAAACGCCACCTGCGCCTCTTCCTCGGGCTCGCCAAGCTCGACTCCTCTCTTCGGACGATGAGCAACCTACTCGTCGTCCAAACAAACAAGGGCGGAAAGAACCGGGCAAACCGCGTTCATCTCCCCTTCTCCCCTAGTAGCCCGGGCAACCCGGCTACTACAAGCACACGACACAGCGTGGACCCTAAACTGTCGGACATGGAGCAAATTTGCGCATACGTCCAAATCATCCACGGCCAGCTGGCACGGATGAGGGCCAACGCGACAGGACCTATGCGGGACCTCGTAACTAGTTGCCTCTTCGAAATTTCGAAGCTGGCTATAAAAGCTAATGGCCCCCCAACGACATCGCCCCCCGCCACTCCCCCCCCTGCGGGAAACTGTGGCGGCTGTCGTGAGGGAAGAGCTGCGTAGGGCAATTGCCCAGCAGCCAGTGCCACCAGCCCCCCAAACTCGAGGAGCAACAACGAGCCAGGGTAGTACCCCAGGCCCCTCATATGCGGCAGTAGCCGCTACTGCGCCTTCCTCCCCTCATGGAGCTGAGGCGGAATGGCAGCCTGCCAGGGCCAGGAAGCGCAGAGGGAAGCAGAAACAGGCCCCAACTAAGCAGGAAGTGCAGGCCGAGGGCAGCGCCCCGCCTATGCCTCCGCCCAAAAACAAGGGCAAAAATAAAAATAAAAACCAAAATAAAAAGCCTCCACCGCTTGCCAAACTCCGCCCTAAAAACCGACGACAATTCGTGGTAGTGGTTAGGCGGACATGTGAGGAAGGGGAGGCTGGTCCCTCCAACCCTGACGCAATGGAAGCGCTTATGCGGGTGTCCCTGCACGGACCTCCAAGCTCTGAGTGTCCGAGTGCGAGACATCCGCACCGCAGTAGGAGGTGGCGCCGTCATTGTGACGGAAACGCCAGAAATGGCCAAGGCGCTCACGAGCCACATTTCCACAAAAAAGGAGTTGAAGCTCCAAGCGTCAGCCCCCCTGGGTCGTTTCCCACGCCTGCTGCTGTGCGACGTGCGGACCGACCTTCAAAAAGAGGACTTGGCCCAACAAGTTGTTGAGCACAACCCTGCGTTAGGCTTGCAGCCGCAGGATGTCAGGCCTCTCTTCACCAAAAAGCGTGGCAGACAGAAGGATTGGGTGATTGAGGTATCACCCAGCCTGTACAAAAAACTAGAGGGGGCAAGGCACCTCCAAATAGCCTGGCAGCGGTGCGCCATACGAAAGTACCAAGCCCCCACTCAGTGCTACAAATGCCAGCGCTATGGCCACCTGGCAGTGGCCTGTACAAGACCTGTTGTGTGCGCCTGGTGCGCCTTGCCACATCTGAGTAAGGAATGCAAGCGTGATGCTCCCCTCAAGTGTGCCAATTGCGTCGAACGCAAAATCCAACAGGTCGCACACTCTACACGAGACGCACGCTGTACCATTCGTCAGCGAGCGATTGCCCTCCAGGAGTCACGAGTGGATTATGAATAGGTCAAAAACAGTTCGAATCCTTCAGCACAACACAAATAAGAGTTGCCCAGTTATGGCTGAGTTGCTGCAAAATGCACTCAAGAAACGCTGCAGTGTCCTCGCCATACAGGAACCGTACATAGGATCCAAAACTCTTGGTCTCGGATCGCAGGCACGAGTGGTGGCTGGAGCAAGAACGGGAGCCAAGGCAGCAGTAGCCTGCATCGACCCGTCCATTGACATGCTCGCACTCACTCACCTGAACAGCCAGCACTTGGCCGCTGTGCTCATCCGAGCCGGTGGCTTTGAGCTGGTTGTAATATCATTTTACAGGCAATTTGGCGCACCAGTTGCCAACAGCCTTGAACCACTCGAGCGGGCTCTAGCAGGCCTATCAGGACGACCCTGCGTAGTCTGTGCTGATGCAAACGCCAGATCACCATTGTGGGGATCCCCAACCCTGGATGGGGCGGGCGAGGCGTATATAGAGCTGCTCACCAGGTACAACTTGGTTGTTGCCAACGACCCCATGACTGAGGCGACCTATGATGGCCCGGGAGGAAGGTCGTGTAGACGTCACAGCCGTGTCCCACACCCTGCTACTCAAATTGAAGGGTTGGCGAGTCGTACCAGGTGCAACGCAGAGCGATCACATGGTTATTGACTTTGCCATTACGGATGATAACATCCTCTGCAAAGACACGCGTGAAAAGCGATTCCGCACAAAAAATGCTGACTGGCCGCAATTCTTTAGGGTACTGGAAGGTGAACTGCGTGCCGCAGACACCGACCTAATAGTGCAAGCATCCACACCTGAAGAGGTGGACAGCAAAGTGGACACATTTACCACAGCACTGCACTCTGCTGGGCTCTCTGTACTTGGCCAACAGAAGCACAGGGCGATCAAAGTCCCATGGTGGACTGAGGAACTTAATCCCCTCAAGCAAAGTGCAAATAGAGCCAGAAGGATGTACCAAAACACTCGTGACCCTGATGCCAGAGCAACACTCCGAACTGCCTTCATCCAAGAGAAGAAGGCCTTCCACCGCGCCATCAAACGAGCCAAACGGCAAGGCTGGCGAAATTTTGTGGAAGCGGAGAGCTCTGAGAACCCCTGGGGCAGACACTACAAGTCTTCCATAGGAAAAGCAAATGTAGAGCAGGTCTTAGCTGCGATGCAAAATGAGTCAGGCTGGGCCTGCAGTATCGAACGTTCACTGGAAACCCTCCTTGAGAAGGCGTTCCCAGATGACCAACTAGCTCGAGACACTGAAGCCCAGAGGGCAGCAAGGGAGCTGATCATGGACCCTCCGAACGAGCCCGACATCCCATTGTGGACAACAGGCGACCTCGGCAGGGCTCTTGCGACCTTAAAGCCCAACAAATCTCCTGGGCCAGATAAAATAGAAAGCAATATGCTAAGGAAGGCTGAGCGGACAATCTCCAGCGGTCTCCTTAATTTATTTAATGACTGTCTGCAGGTCGGACAGTTCCCCACTCAGTGGAAGTCTGCGCGCGTTGTCACTCTTCAAAGGGAGGCGACCGCAATCAGTCGGACCCGCGATCATGGAGACCACTCAGCCTTCTTTCCATATTAGGCAAAACACTAGAAATCTTGATGTTGCAGTCCCTCGAAGGAGTCTTTGGCCGCAACCTCACAGGCAGGCAATACGGGTGTACCAAAGGAAGGTCCACGCAGGATGTCATTGTCGAGATTCGGCGTGTTTCCCTGCTGGCACCGGCTAAGTACGTCGTAGCAGTTCTGATTGACATCAGAGGAGCGTTTGACAACCTTTGGTGGCCAGCGCTCCTTAATGAACTCAAAGGTAGGGGAATCCCCCGCAACCTGTACTCGCTCGTCAGAAGTTACCTGACAGACAGAACTGCTACGATCGAAAGTAGGCATGTCTCCGTCCGGAGAAAGATTGAGAAGGGGTGCCCACAGGGCTCGGTCCTAGGACCAGCACTCTGGAATGCCTTCTTCGAAGGTCTTCTCAGGAAACTCATGGAGACTGACTGCGAGCCGTACGCCTATGTGGATGACTTGTCTGTGCTGATCTTTGCAGAGTCAGTCCGCCAAATTGAAGAAAACTCCTACCACGTGCTCCGCACTGACAATCTATGGTGCGAGCATGTCAAGATGCAGGTGGCTGAGGAAAGAACCCAGCTAATCCTCTTGAAGGGGAAAGTGAATAATCCACCCACAATACGCTTTGGCGGCCACAGGCTCCTTCTTGAAAAGCACGTCAAGTATTTAGGAGTGAATATAGGTGAGAGGTGGGGTTTCAACCAACACCTCCAGTCCCTTAAAGGCACTACCATTGCAAGGTTTGCCTCACTGCGTGCCATTACTAAGGCCACTTGGGGTGTGTGTTACCACGACACCATCCTCATGTATAAGGCCATCTATTTAGGTGTGATTGGCTACTGCCCTGTTGTCTGGGGTAGCAAACTAACAGTCAATCAAAAGAGAGTATTGGCCCAATCCCAGAGAGCCGCGCTCCTGTGGATCACCAAGGCCTACAAGACTGTATCAACGGAAGCACTCCAGGTGATCACTGGTCAGTTACCAGTTGATTTGGCTGTTGAGTGCATGATTGACAAGTGGAGAGTGAAACGGAGCTTCCCCGCTTTGGGCTGAACTCCGTGCGGATCTCACCACAGAACAGAAACTTGCCGCCATCGATGAATGGGCTCTAGAGAAATGGCAAGCGAGATGGGAATCCTCGTCAAAGGGACGTGATACGTATGAGTTCTTCCCCAACATCCGTGAACGTCTTTCTAGAAAATGGGTTGAGCCAGACCACTGGACGAGCCAGTTCCTCACGGGACATGGTGACTTCAATGCGCGGCTCCACTTCTTTTCTCTGAAAGACTCTCCATTATGCACGTCTTGTGCCTCCAGTGCGGAGGAAACAAGAAACCATGTGCTGCTCCACTGTAGTTTCTACAACAGTGAGCGACGGTTGTTGAGAGGGCAAACGAACTTAGCAGCTTTGACTGCTACAAAGGAAGCCTATAACCATTTTGCAAAGTTCGCAAAGAAGGTAATGGCTAAGAAACGTGGTTATAGTTGATCAGTCCTTTTGAAACTTGCCACCCAAGTAAACAGTAAGATCAGGTAGGGAACCAGATTAAGAACTACTCCCAGATGGTACGGGATTCCTCAGGTGGTCACCTCCGCGCGGTAACACACGGGCAACAGCTCTCTACGGTGAGACTGGCTAACGACCACATACCTGCCGTACCTCCACAGGTCTGAGTTCGGTGGATGCTGCAGGGGCCGGCCTCTTGCATATTAGCGAAACCGCAACTTCTATGACTGATATAACCCTCGTCGAGGGTTTAGGTACAGTCATGAAATAAAGAAACAGACCTGTTGTAAGTACAGACCACTCCCTACCCCACCCCCCACCCTCCGATCACTCAGAACGTGGGGGGACGGGTTGATAACTAGACAATTAAGGATGAAACGTCAGGCCATTCGTGTAGCAGCTTTCCACACGGACCATGATCCCGCATAAACTGTTGAGTATGTTTTTACCGGACTCATCCCAGTGTGGGGAAGCCTTACTAACTGGATCTAGAGTGGCCTGCTGAAAAACTGTATGTCATCTCCAGCTTTCTGCCTGCTATGCAACAACATGAGGTTCATTTGAGTACCTTAATTACAGTCAAGAGCATTGACTGTGTCTTGGCGTGGCGAGTGTTGGAAGAATAGTGCAGTTCCATCTCTCTCTACCACTATTCTGTTCTTCCGCCGTAGGCGCCTGCTTGCTTTGCAGGCATCTGGTTGGGATGTTGCATGTGCTGTGGCTGGTTTTGGATTCCTCAGGGATCATCTGCGGTGGTGTGACATGGTGACTCCATCTGCCCCCAAGCCCAGTAAGCTTTCAGAATTCGTGCTGCTCTTCATGGTTCAGTTGACAGATGGGAACTCAGGCAGTGTCCTGACCCCCCCTACTCTTCTAAGTGGGTGGATTTGGCTTCAGAGGGCATTCATGGGAAGGATTAACGGCACTTTCACGCCGTTCGTGTGGCGTCACTGCCTACAGCGATGAGGTGTACAAGAGGCTGGGATCACAATGATGTGAATGCTCGCTGTCGTGCCTGTGGTAACCTTTTTGAGTCACTGAATCATGTCATGTGGTGCAGCAGCGCAAGAGAAGCGCAAATACGACAGGATGGATCTTTGTATGACACTGTCCGAAGCTCGTGAAGTGGATGCAGGTAATATCAGGCTTGCGGCATTGACCGTGTTCTGGCATGGTGTGTGCTGCGGGAAAAGTGCTGAGGATTTGCGTCGGCTGGGTGTGTCAGCAGGCGTTCTCCGGGGTATCACCACCTGCGTATTGCTCGAGTCGTATCTAAACTAGCGGTCCTTCTATCTTGAGACATCATCTTATCTTTTTCTCGTTCCCCATTCCAATCCCTCGAACACAAATGCCGGTATTGTGGTGGGGCGTTTGGAAACATCGAAGGCCAAAGTTCTCACGTCTCGAACAATCATTCTGTCGAAAGGAAAAAGGAGGTTAACTTCGATGGTACTGTGTAGAGGTATGCTTCTGTGGAGACCCGCCTGATCACAGTTGCTGAGGCACAGGCTGTGGTTGTGTCAACAAGCATTTTGCGAAGCGATTCCCCTCCCATACTGCAGCAGCCGTTAAGGTTGCACGCTGGAAACTTGAGTATAGGTCAAGCTCCCCCATTGCAGATGTGAGTCAGCAGCTCCCAGAAAGCTCCCTAGACCTAGCAGCCTCAGATTCCTTGTCCCTTTTGATGAATGGGCTACTGAGGCTTTCGGATCAGGTGAGTACCGTGAATGGTTATGAGAACCCTCACCTGCAGAGTCTGGCAAGGAGGGTTATTTCAGGCCTTGGTGTTTCAGAGGACAACGTTGCAGATTACTTTCCTGAGAATTGAGATCCTGATCATTGTGGTGATGCAGGATCAAGGCTTCTCGAATCTGCTTCCTGCAAGTGAGCGTATGGCATCTAAAAGAATGAGACCGGTGGAGAACCAGCAAGTCCAGAAGTTGGGGAGGTGTTGTTCGGGTAGAGTGGTGGTGCTGGAGGGTGCAGGGCATGGTCAAGTTGAAACTACTCTTCAGGAGTTTTGGGAGCGTCTCATGAGTGCTCCCTGCTACATTCCGCAGACTGTGTGGTGTTCCCTTCTCTTTCTAGGGAATCAGGCATTACATGTTTCCCAGTCTTCCAGTATGAGGCATACAAGTGTTGTGCCAGCAACTCCACTTCGGCTTGACCTGATGGTATTTCACCCTAAACATGAAATACAGCCTTGCTCTACTTGCTAGATTGTCGCGTACCCGAACTGTTTCTGTCCCCAAGAAAAGTTGTGACGTGCTCGTGGGATACACTCCTATTTCGGTGTCGTCTATGGTCTTCTGCCACTTCCTGAAAGTGGCGGTGTCTCCACTCCAGGTGGCTGGTGACTTTGGCGATGTCCAGAGGGCGTTGTGGCTAGCGGATAGTGCTCCTGAGAATCTCCCGATTCTGTAGACGGTACTGGCACGGAAGGAACGGAACAATTACATATGGTTGCCTTGTACCACAGCAGGCTTCTTCCCACTCCGCCTCCTGGCACAGTGTCGCTGGCAATGAAGCCCACCTCGCTCATTGAATGTCACTAGACAAAATACACTCAACCGTTAAGTTAACGAGAAATCGTCGTTGAACATTTTATAAGTAAATATTCACCCACTACACATCTCACGCAATCAATTGTAACATTTCCACTTTGGGCGTGTCCCTTCGATTTGAAGAAAAGGTCAATGGATTAAGACGTCGCGACAAAACGCAATCCTCTTTTTGCTGGAAACGAACTCGAGAATACGAAGTGTCCAGCGATAAAAGAGTCGCTTTACGCCCTGCGGGGATTTAAAAACAAAAAAAAACAAGAAATATATGTATATACTTATAAATGTTAGGCGCCTGCCGGAGAGCGGGAGGTCAACTCGTTTACATTTCGTCTTTAGTCAATTCCTGATTTTTGAGACCAACTGCAGGCAACTCCTCGTTTTAGCTCTCAGCAGCGGAATTAATGGTCTCCCGCGACAGTCGTTAATTACCAACCTCACGGCGAGCGTTTTTTTTTTTCCACGAGAAACTGATCTGAAGCTCTTTAATTTTAATGCGAGCTCCGTCGTCGAAAGGAATAAAAATCGGGTAATTTGTCGCGCTGCAAAATATTTATCCCCCGCCACTGCAGACCCCACCGCACCATCACGTTCAAGAAGAACTAATGGGGCTGTTGGACAAGTTGAAAACACCGAGAAAGCAACGAGTAATTGGATCGTAATTTTTCCGAAGTTCAAACATCAAAACCAAGGGACTTTCTCGATGTTTACATCACGACCTTCAAAGAAGTTGTTGCACAAGTAATTTAATGTTCAGGTGATACGGGTGGGTGGGGGTTCATGTTAATCTTAGTTCTGGAGTTGTGGGGAAGATAGTGATAAAAGTTAGTCGACGAAACGATTATGTATTTATTTTATAGTGACGTCAACGAGCCACACTAAAAACGCAGCTAGACGTAACTTCACACCTCTGAGAACCATCCCATTCGAGTCAGCATCGAAAAATACCAGTAAACCATACGTAACATGGCCTGACTACAACAGCGCAACGAAAATTGACTAGGTGACGCTAGGCTATTGGCAGGATTTGGCGAGTCGAGCTGACGGTTGCCTCTCGCCATCTCTTCCAGAACTGAAGCTAAAAGATCATTGTTGTACCACCTTTTACCGACCCTTTGCAGTCCTAATTCTGATGACGTAATTGAGGACGGCACAACACAGTCCTGGAGACGATACGAAGATTGGAGACTCTCCCCCATTCGTGTAGAGACCACCAAGGGAGGCAGTCTGATCAAGTTGTCGTTCGGTTTCCCCTTCTGGCAAATAGCAGATAAAGCTGCCACAGTAACGACTCTATCCCGTTCGATGGCCAACACCAGAGGGCCACGAGCAAGCACAAGGTGAGTGTTTAAGATTAACGTACACTCAATCCTGTGTTATCGAGCGCAGGTGTTCTGTACCATAGGAAGCCGATGGCAGTGGTGCAGCGGAGGTGGACTCTCCACGTTGCTTGCTCGTACAGCACGGTTTCTTAGGAGGTGGTATTGGTGGTGGCGAGTGTTATCCCAATCCACCATCTTGCAGCCGAGTGAAGGGAGCTGTACTCATCATGAGGGCGACCAGAGTATGGCCACCAGAAGAGAAGAAGAAGGGGACCTGGAGAGATGGCGAGACGAGTGGCCGTAGGAGCCCAGAAAGAGCAGTGGACCACGCAGGTGATTCCAGCACTTGATCCATGGCTCGGGCAGTGCCACAGTGAAAAGAATTTCTACCTCACTCAGTTTCTAACATGACACAAGAGCATTTACAGCGCACCTGCACACAATTGGAAAGGCTGCAAACTCAAACTTTACCGCAGAACAACGGTGGATGATGCTTCCCATATCATCTTCTCGTGCCAGCAGGCTGAAGGTGCTCCAAAGGTGCATTTCGAGGAAAACTGGAGGGGCATTGCTCAATTTGGCAGCGCAATGCTCAGCCAGACCAGTATCTCGTAGGAGTCAAGAATGAAGACGTGGAGGAGAGATCGCTTCTGAACCTGCCAAACTGCCGGCTCGTTTGGGACGATGCATAGGAATGGTGTCATGGTTTTCGGCGGGCTGCCGATGGTGACAACTCTGTTGCCCCCACCCGTGCAGTTCGCCGCTGTTTATAAAAGCGGAGGAGCCACATTTTCGGCAGAATGGCTACCGGCATCGCTCACGAATCTCTCCCATTTTTAACCCAGCGAATAAGTACTTAAAGTCCCTTTATATTGTGTGAAGTAAGGTAAGCGATCAAATCTTGGCTTGTTCCCCATTGCCGGAAGGCTGGTGATGCTCCAAAGGTGCACTCCATGGAGAACTGGAGGGGCATTGCTCAACTTCGCCGGGCAGTGCTCAGCCAGATCAGTATCTCGTAGGAGTCAAGAATGAAGGCGTGGATGAGAGATCGCTTCTGAACCTCCCAAACTGCCGGCTCGTTTGGGACGATGTATAGGAATGGTGGCATGATCCAAGACCCTCCAAAGGGTAGAAAAGAGAACAAGGAAGAAGAGCTGCTGTCGCAGAGAGTTCCACACACCATCTCTTCACTAACTCGTACATCTGCCAGACGAGTTCTCTCATCCACCTTTTCCAAGTGACCAAAAGGATCTCTCAAGCCATCATCTTCCTTACAAGGGGGCGTGATGTTACCAGCACAATGAAACGAGATGGCATACTCCACTCTCAGGAACGTCACGCTCGTTAACCAGATGAATCAACCCAGGAACCATTGTATTGCACTTTATTCTACACAATTTGGAAAAGAGGAACCCAGTGAGTACTGAAGACAGGTTCGTGATGACAGACGGCGCTAATAACGTGCACGCGACTCACTGATGGCTTGCAAGGTTTATCATGAAATCCAGATGCGGTACATTAGTTCAATCATGAGTACGCGGTAAAGGGTCAGAACTCGTTTCAATCCCCTCAATCTTGAACATAAAATAGTCAAGAACAAATGAGAGTTAGGGCAAGGAATTGCATTCAACGCAGCACAATTATTGTGACGAAACGTTCTGGGACCAGTAAATGAATGAATACTCTTTAATTGTCGTCAGAACAACCAGCCGCCTGTGCGTCTGCCTCTTTGTCTGCCAATCTAATCTAATCAACCGGCGGGGGCACCTGCGGTATCTCTCTAGTCGAGTCTGCGAGATCGAGCAGCGCGTGACCGAACCGAGTCAAACGTATGCGCATAAATAGAGGGGAGATGGCGGAGAGGAGGAACGGCCGGAAAATAAATTGAGACGACGAAACGGCAAAACGAGAAAAGTTTTGTTGGAGCTGTTTGTTTGAGGAGGTTGATGGATTCGTTGGGGAGGAAAATAGGAGCGGCCTCTCGAAAGGGATCAGGGCGCCCTCGCGACCTCTCCAACTCGAATGTTGCGCCAGACGAACCAGACCAGTCGTCCATCGTAACGCTGGTAAAAGGCGTCACGTCACGCCCTGTGCAGAACTTGATGAAGATGCTGAAGAATCGACGCGAAAGTTTGACCTAAATGCAATTAAATTTTCTTTTGATTTTGTTATAAAACTGAGGATCAACGAGATTTAAATACTTCATTTGCTTTGGCACGCCTTCATAAACTTCCCACGTTCGCTTATGCTTCCTTTGGTGATAACAAAAAGAAGGACGGCCAGGGTGGATTCGTCTCATGCATGAGAATAGCACTTCGTCAAACTGAAGCAATCAAGGTAAATAGACACTGTGGCAGAGCAGACGGGCTCATTGTTATATTTAAAACCTGTTACGTTCGAAAGTATGATGTAATAACTGTCCAGTCTAATCGGATGAAGCTGGTTAGGGCTGGTTCAAAAAGAGGGCAGAGATGACGAAGGGGGTCTTGATGACTAACATCCAACTGACTGGTGGAGGAGGGAGGTCGAGGGGGAACTTGCGGATATCCTCCGCTTTGTGCGGGGGTGGTGGGGCGCATAGGTGACGTCAACCCAAGTGAGACCAGTGCCGTGGGGCCTGGGGGTGGTGCAGGTGGGCCATGATCCGAGTATCATGGATGCCCTTACAATAGGCCCGTTTGTGGCTGCAGTGAGGGTATTGCCTGCATCCACCGTTTCAAAAAAAAAAATGGGTTGGCCCCGCGCAAGACGGGTGCCTCTGCCAGGGTCCAGCAATGGGCCCCTGCAGATATTGCAGTGGTCGAGGATTCGCTGGAAGTAGTCCCTGTCCCAATTTCCCCTACTCTTTTTGCCTGATGGGGCGGAGGAAGGTCAGGGCCGAAGAGGCCAGTACTTCCTCCGCACACCCCTATATCGGAACGTAAATGTCCTTTACAGTAAGGCGATGGTAGTGAGAGGAGAATACAAATCCCAGGACTCACTCAATGCCTGACGAATCTCCTTCCACGTTTATTGGTATTCCCCCCACGATAAACCCATTTTATCATTGTTCCCTCGCGCTTAAGCCCAGCTTGAAACGTCGTCAGAAATCACTAGTTTCTTGCAGCGATTAGCCCCCAAAGGACTCCTTCAGCTCCTCAAAGAGGCTCATCCCAAAGGGGGGAGAAAAAATAAACGAAACTTGAACTCGTTTTCTGAGGTGGCGTTTACAGAAATTAGGATTTATAAACCGAGAGACAGTCGCGTCTTAATTTAAGGAGCCTCGTTTTGGGAAGAGAGCGCCATTTCTTCTCCATTAGGTGATTTACCAACCTTTCAGGATTCGGCTCGCTATCGCGTCTGTCTTACACACAATTTATAAACTCGTCCGCTTCGTTCCTCTTGTTCCGAGTGTGGTCTCTTTATGCTCCTTCGACCGGCCTCTTAATTCCATTCCGTCACTCGACGAGCACGGAGTTATCTTTTGCTTTTGCCCTCCGAGAGCTCAGAAATAACTCGTTACATCGTCAGATAACCCCCCTCGTGATTTAGTGCCGCGTTTGTGTAAATTTGGTGTTGAGACGCGACTTGGTATTGATTTCAGGCCGAGAAAGCTGTAAATACGTCAAAGTACTTCGCTCTTTTGTGAAATAAACCAATACGTAGAGTAACGTAAATACGTATTTGTGCACGTCGATATTACGAGTGTTGGGAACACTAATATAAGGTTCAGATAAGGTAACAGATCTTTTAGTACATCCCCCTCCTCGCATCTTGATGAACTTACCCAGCACATGGTGTCAATTACGATGTTTAAAATAACCTCCTCAAGAAGGCCCAAGTACCACGCTGACAGATATTTAATGTTCTCCCAAAAACACACCCTTGAAACCCGGAACAAGGATTCAAGTTACCGACTGCCGCACTACAGCCTATCGCCAGTCATTCCTTATGCTGAGTATTTAGTATTATAACAGACCTTCACCTGATCTGAAGAAATGGACCAGTTGTCCTACACATCTGAGGGAATACTTAATATCCCTATACCGAATTGGCAAATGAAGAAAGCAGTTATTTATACGATGATTTTTTTCCCAGAAATTGTGGTTTTGAACTTTTTGGCTGAGGGTGAAGTGGTGTGACGCCACTGTTCGGACTGTCTCTTGGTTTCTGGAGTATAGTGTGCAACCCAAGTCTCATCTCCAGTAACAATACACTTGAGGAAATCATCACCCTCCAGTTCATACCGTTCCAAAATCTCTTTAGAGGTCTGCACTCGATTCAACTTGTGTTGTTCAGTCAGTTGTTTTGGGACCCATATTGCACACAGTTTATGAAATCCGAGGGTTTCTGTTATTGTTTCGTGCAGCAAAGATCTGGATATTTCAGGAAACTTCGTAGACATTTCGTCCAGAGTCAATCTGCGATCGTCACGGACCGCATTCTCAATCTTTTCCACAAGTTTGTCAGTCAAAATCGACGGTCTCCCACTCCTCAATTCGTCATGCACATTCGTACGACCGTTCTTAAACTCCCTACACCACTTGTACACACTCGTACGATTCATGTGTCCTTCACCATAAATTGCCTTTACCTCATTAAAAATTTCAATCGGGGATTTCTCCTTAACAACGAGGTACCGGATGATCACGCGGATTTGGCACTTGGCGGAAGAGTCGATCGACATCTTTCACCAGAAATGCTCCTGAGACCACAGTTTTCAACTTACTGACCTCATTTTGGTCTTGTTTCGGAGGGGAGGAGTCACGCTACACGACAGCGTGCCCAACATAGCAAAAAAATTCCCTACGGCCTACGGGAGCTCCGCCTACGGGGGCACTTACTTTGTGGATATGCCTCGTATTATGGAATGCATAATTATATTCGGGAAAACATCGCAGTTAGACGTAACACGCGAAACTTTGCTCACGTGATCATTACAAAAGACAAGTTTACTATTTCCTTAGGTGAGGGGTGGGGCTTCAACCTGTTCAACCTCCAGTCCCTTAAAGGCACTACCATTGCAAGGTTTGCCTCACTGCGTGCAATTACTAAGGCTACTTGGGGTGTGTGTTACCATGACACTACCCTCATGTATAAGGCCATCTATCTAGGCGTGATTGGCTGCTGCCCCGTTGTCTGGGGTAGCAAACTAACTGTCAATCAAAAGAGAGTATTGGCCCAATCCCAGAAAGCTGCGCTCCAGTGAATCACCAAAGCCTTCAAGACTGTATCAACAGAAGCACTCCAGGTGATCACTGGTCAGTTACCAGTTGATTTGGCCGTTGAGTGAAGAGTGAAACGGGAGCCTCCGCTGCTTGGGGCTCAACTCCGTGTGGATCTCACCACAGAACAGAAACTTGACGCCATAAAGACTTGACGTTAGATAAAGAAATGGCAAGCGAGATGGGAATCCTCGTCAAAGGGACGTGACACGTATGAGCTCTTCCCCAACATCCTTGAACGTCTTTCAAGAAAATGGGTTGAGGCAGACCACTGGACATCGCGACTTCAATGTGCTTCTTCCCTCTTAAAGACTATCCGTCATGAAAGTCTTGCGCTTCCAATGCAGAGGAAACAAGGAACCACGTGCTGCTCACTGTAGTTCCTACAACAGTGAGCGACGGTTGTTGGGAGCGCAAAAGTAGGGGAGAAATGGAGTTTGAAAGCCGGAAGTGCCGGTTCTGGCCCAGTTGGAGTGGGGGAAGAAAACCACGCCTCGTACTATTGTACGAGGTTTTCGGCCACGCCCCCTGAACAATCACGTCGTAGCACGTCATTTTTTATCCCCTCCACCCTGCGCCCTTGTCCCCTCCACCTCCAATTATTAACCAATCGTACTGTAGTACAACCTTTTTTACCCCCACCTCCTTCCGGAATTTCCAGATGTTGACCACCTCTCTTCCGGTTTGCCCCTCCCACTAACCAGTCACGTTATAGTACGACCTTTTTTACCCCCCTCATTACAGTCTCGTCCCACTAACGAATTTACTATAGTAGGGGTACTCCCCCTCACCCCTCCCAACAGAAAAATCATATTGTTCGGAAACAAGAAACCATGTGCTGCTCCACTGTAGTTCCTACAACAGTGAGCGACGGTTGTTGGGAGCGCAAAAGTAGGGGAGAAATGGAGTTTGAAAGCCGGAAGTGCCGATTCTGGCCCAGTTGGAGTGGGGGAAGAAAACCACGCCTCGTACTATTGTACGAGGTTTTCGGCCACGCCCCCTGACCAATCACGTTGTAGTACGCCATTTTTTATCCCCTCCACCACAATTATTAACCAATCGTACAGTAGTACAACCTTTTTTACCCCCACCTCCTTTCGGAATTTCCAGAAGTTGACCACCTCTCTTCCGGTTTGCCCCTCACTAACCAGTCACGTTATAGTACGACCTTTCTTACCCCCCCCCTCCTTACAGTCTCGTCCCACTAACGAATTTACTATAGTAGGGGTACTCCCCCTCACCCCTCCCAACAGAAAAATCATATTGTTCGGAAACAAGAAACCATGTGCTGCTCCACTGTAGTTTCTACAACCGTGAGCGACAGTTGTTGGAAGGGCAAACGAACTTAGCAGCATTGACTGCTACAA
The DNA here is from genome assembly GCA_020466155.1 of Pachypeltis micranthus. Taxonomy (NCBI): domain Eukaryota; kingdom Metazoa; phylum Arthropoda; class Insecta; order Hemiptera; family Miridae; genus Pachypeltis; species Pachypeltis micranthus. The sequence continues at coordinate 19,812,588 of CM035780.1, read as the reverse complement.
AGCAAGCCTATAACCATTTTGCAAAGTTCGCGGAGAAAGTGATGGCTGAGAAACATGGTCATAGTTGATCTGTCCATTTGAAACTTGCCACCCAAGTACATAGTTAGATCAGGTGGGAAACCAGATTAAGAACTCCTCCCAGACGGTACGGGATTCCTCAAGTGGTCACCTCCATGCCACAGGTAACACACGGGCAACAGCTCTCTACCAGGACGCTGGCTAACGACCAAATACCTGCCGTACCTCCACAGGTCTGAGTTCGGCTGATGCTCCAGAGGCCGGCCTCTTGCATATTAGCGAAACCGCAACTTCTATGACTGATATAACCCTCGTCTAGGATTCAGGTACACTCATCAAATAAGGAAACAGACCGGTTCGACGTTACCAATTCTAGAAGTTTTTACCATTTAGCTATAGGAAAGTAATTATTATCCTTTTCCACAAAAATGATCGGGGCATTAGTACGAGCAGCACAACAAATTCCGGATCGTCCAGGCGCTTTCTGCCGCTGTGAAGCGATGAATAAGGCACGAACACAAGTGAATTGATGTAAAACTGAAGAAATTTGAGTAATACCGAGCGCCTGATTCTTTGTTCATGATAAGCTCACAAAATGTGGTTTACGGTACAGTTTTTCATGATTTTAAGTAGATTTAATACATTTATTTTGTGATTTCGGTGTCATCGTGGAAGAGTTGGCCAACAAACAGTCTCACACTCTGTCTCTCCCTCTCAGTATTTTAATAAGCAATTGTGTTAGAATATAAGTACTGTGATAATATTGAAGATGTGAGTTATTTCAGGAAACTTTCTTCTTTCCATCCCCGTGTCCCTAATCGCTTCCTGGTCGATAAATAAAATATCTGGTGCGTAGCAGCACACTACTTTCCGCCACCCCCGTAAGTTCGAACGCCACCTACATAGGCGGGCGCTATATCTTCGTTCAACGCATTTCTACAGAAACATTTATGGAGAACAAAATGTAGGGGCTAGTTAGCTGAGAGTACTCCGTAAGTTTGATCGAAATCGTTGGAGCCGTTTTTCAGAAAATTGGAATACCGATAAATTAATATTCGTCAAATCTCCTTTTGTAAGTTAACTTGGCTTATATCTCCGTTCAACATATATATACAGAAATAATTATAGAGAACGAAATGTTGGTATGGGTGACTGAAAGACACTCCATTAAGATTTATCACATCTCGTGAAGAAGTTACCCTGGAATTTACGGAAATGTTAGAAAAAACGTTATTGTATCTCTGTTCAATAGACTGTCAGAAGAACATTTATTGAGAACAATATGTAGGTATTAACTATTTGAAAACACCCTGTGAGTTTGGTGAAAATCGCTGAAGTCGTTTTGCCTAAAAGCGTAAAAAAACCTATTTTTGCTTCATAGGCCTATATCTCCTTTTACCGTATTTTCATGGAGATATGTATGGAGAACAAAAGTTAGGTATTGATTAGTAGAAGATAATTTGAAAGTTTAATCAAAATCGTTAGAGTTGTTTTGGAGAAAAATGCGAAAAACATTAGTTTTTGGTACATTTTCGTCCCCCACCCCCCTTCCCACCGGTCGAAATCGTCCATAACCTTATTTTGGTGTCTACAAAAAATAACAAACAAAATAAAAAAATAACCAGCTCAATCGGATCAGCCGTTCTCCCGCAAATCGAACTACAGACACACACATACACACGGACCAGGCGCCGAAATTAGGTTTTTACTTTCCTTGGCTCTACGAAGTAGAAAGGAAAGTTATGTAATCGGCTGAAAAAAAAATTTTGAGTTTTCTTCAGATCTTTACGTTTCAGACCCCCCTGAGTCCGAAAAACACTATTTGGAAAAATGGTCTGTGTGTCTGTCACTAAAGTTTGTCTGTGAACGATTTTTAGAGAAAACCATCGTATCAAATCAGCTCAAACTTCATATTTCGCCCGCTGGTCACCATGGAACGCCAAAATAAGGGTATGAGCAAAATCCACCGAAAGTTAACTATAGTTATCATAGTGATCAAAACACCAAATATTTTTTTTCTCAAAAACGGCTCTAACGATTTTGATTAAATTTTTTATATTGATATATTTTTATAAGTAAATTATACCATAAAATTCCCATTCGTAGGAAAATGACGAGAGCAGCACAATAAATTATCAAAATTTCCGACGAAAAGCGTTTTTAGCGCGGTTTTTTACTTTCCTTGCTCTACGAAGTAGAAAGGAAAGTTATGTAATCGGCTGAAAAAAAAATTTTGAGTTCTCTTCAGATCTTTACGTTTCAGACCCCCCTGAGTCCGAAAAACACTATTTGGGAAAATGGTCTGTGTGTGTGTGTGTGTCTGTGAACGATTTTTAGAGAAAACCACCGTACCAAATCAGCTCAAACTTGATATCTAGCCCGGAAGTCACTATGGGACACCAAAATAAGAACATAAACAAAATCCACCGAAATTTAACTATAGTTATCATAGTGATCAAAACACCAAATATTTTTTTTCTCAAAAACGGCTCTAACGATTTTGATTACATTTTTTATATTGGTAGCTCCAAATATGGCAACTACACCATAAAATTCCCAACTATGGGAAAATGACGAGAGCAGCACAATAAATTATCAAAACTTTCGACGAAATCGATTTCAGCGCAGTTTTTTCCTTTTGAACTCCGTTGGAATTCGTGTAGAATGTTAAAATAAATTAGTATTGTAGTCCAATCCAATACCTAAAGATTGAGTGTTTAAAAACGCTCATGAGATACATGGGGCTTACTCCAGAAATTCCTGAATTTCAACTTTTGCCGTTTCGCTTAGTACCAGTTCTAAACGTTTTTACCCAATAACTCTGCAAAAGTAATTACTATCCTTCTTCAAAAAATTATTTTTTACAGCCTCATTAATTATGTGTGTACCAATGGCTCATTAATGGTCCTGGAATGAGTACGAGCAGCACAATAAATTTCGGAACTGTAAGCGCTACCGCTTCCTGCTGCTGTGAAGTGTTGTTTGACCAAGTTCAAATGAACTGAGTGATAAATGAATTGATTAAGTAGAATTAGCCATGTACCCAAGTGAATTGTTGTAGAGCTAAGGAAAGTTGTGTGTTGCAACGCACCAGATATTTTCTTATAAACTCCGCTGGAATGTTGATAGAATGTTAAAGAAAATTGGTATTGTAGTCCAATTCAATACCCAGAGGGTGAGATGTTTAAAACCACTCATGAGATACATGGGGCTCACTCCAGAAATTCCTGAATTTCAACTACCGCTGTTTCGCTTACTACCAGTCCTAACAGTTATTACCCAATAACTCTGCAAAAGTAATTACTATCCTTCAAAAAATTCGTGTTTACAGGCTCATTAATTATCTGTGTACCAATTTCTCAATAGTGGTCCGGGAATGAGTACGAGCAGCACAATACATTCCAGAATATTTAGGCTCTACCGCTTCCTGCTGCTGTGAAGTGTTGTTTGACCAATTTCAAAGGAACTGAGTGATAAATGAATTGATTAAATAGAATTAGCCATGTACAAAGTGAATTGAAGTAGAGCTAAGGAAAGTTGTATGTTGCAACGCACCAGATATTTTAGACTTAGTAGGCCTCAAAACGTAAAGATCTGAAGAAAGCACAAATTTTTTTTTGACCCGATTACTATACTTTCCTTCCCTTCGGGTAGCGGAAAGTAAAAAGTCAGTGAGCCTCTCTCTCTCTCTCTCTCTCTCTCTCTCCACAAGGAACGACTTTTTCAGCTCTGATTTTCTGCCTATACATCAACAAACTTTCAGATGCAATCTCAACGTGCAGCAGAATTATATACGCAGATGCTCTCAGCATTTACTTAACCTGCAAACCAGAAGATCTCATTGACGCGGTAGAGATGGTCAACCAAGATTTGAAAAATCTGTCCGATTGGTTCACTAAGCGCGGCCTAGGACCCTAAAAAATGCTGCAGCATGATAATAGGACATGCCAGGCTACGCGCAAATCTTCCTCTGAGCGATTTACCAAATTTGACGATGAACGACAACAAAATAGAATATGTTACACAAAGTAAATGTTTAGGAATCGTGCTAGAAAATGATCTATCGTGGACTTTACAGACAGACATTATAGTAAGGAAAGTGCACTCACTGCGTTATGCATTCAGAAATCTGCTGATGTGTAAATCCATCAATGTAAAAAAATTATTGTTTAGAAGCTTGATTATGCCTTATTTTATGTACAGTGTATCGGTTATGTGTGATCTCAACACAACCTGTCG